>BSYO01000038.1:0-1257705 GCA_033239525.1 Nepenthes gracilis | reverse complement strand
CAGAGATATAAATTTATCAATATCCATAATTAATTATAATAATAAAGATTCTAAAAATTAATATTTTATTTCATTAAAGAAATTTACATTAAGGTGATTAATTTCATTTCCGTAGCTGTAGCGTGATCAAGTTAGAGAGCAGAAAGCTGAGCTTGGATACGTAGAAGAATCCCCATTCTTTGCAGGCTTGGTGCAGCCTCTGGAGCTCTTCAGGATCCATGGGATCTGAAGCCAGTCGTGCCATGTCGATGATCGGCAGCAGAGGAAAAGGGCCGCCGTTGCCGGCGGCGGCAGCGATGTGGTCTGCTAGATCGGTCCGTAGATTTCTGGTTGGCACCTCGGTCAACGGCTGCTTGGCCAGCTCTTGAACGCTTGGCACCTCAGGAGACCTTCCCAGCTTCGGTCCTCCACTTGCCATTTTCTTGATATGCACTTCTCCATTTGGGTCTATCAGAAATAGAGAGTAATTTGTTTTTATTTATTTATTAGATATTTATTATTTATTTAATGAAAAATTGTGTTTATTTATATATTTATTTGTCAACTCTGGATAAATAGATGATGACCTAAGTTGAAATTAAGCTCAAATTAAAAAAAAAATTAAAAAAATCAAATAAATTGGATGATGATAAAAATAAATTAAGTTCTAAGTTTTCAGTAAATTTGTTTAATTGATAATTCTAATTATTTTTGTTGCGTTCTGGATCCTCGGGGTCCAGTCGGATCCGTGGTTTCCAGGCAACACAAGTGTGTGATATGTTGAACACAAGAGGAAGATTGAGACCGGATCTTTTACGTGGAAAACCTCCTCTTGAATGGGGAGGAAAAACCACGAGGCTCGGGGCCTTGAGAATAGTTCACTATTTGGGTTGAATTCTTTACAAAATATAAGTGTTGGGGTCAATCCCATCCTTATCTTTTGATCTATATTTCTTTCTTAGGGGGGATCGCTCGTTAGAAAGCCTTACCACTCTTCTGTTCTGTTTCGTGGGGAAGAGAGAGGATTAGGACCGAAAGGAGGTGGGCCTTTTTGCCTTCTCTGTGGAGCCAATTTTGGGAAAGGGAATCCGGACCCTTTAGAGAGGGATTTTGCTGGGCATTTATAGGGAAAATCAGGCCGCTGGGGAGGAGACGTGTGGCAGCCATCGGATGGCCCAGAAGTTGCGCAGCGTCCCACTGGCCTTATTAATGCTGTTGACGTGCGCGGCAAGGCACGTGGCTAGCGCCGCTGGCAGGCCTAGGTGTGTCAGTCTTGATTTGACCAGACGTGCTCTGTTTAGATGGAGACAGGTAGTAGTTGCAGGTTTCCTTGGGAATCGACGAAATCACTTAGCTGGCATCCTTGACCGGGTATAAGGTAGTCCTCGTTCCTGAGTGGAGCTCCTCATGAGTTCGTGGACTCATAGGTGGAGGCTGTTCTTGGAGGATCTTCTAGGGAAAGTCCGGGAGCCTCTTCTTGACCTCTCGGGCGATTATGAGACTCAGCAGGGCTTCTAGGGTTCTTGGTCCTTTCCGTGTCCGTGCACTTGGGTATCGATGGCGTTGTCCTCGAGCCTCCATATGAGCGGACGAGACTTCTTGGGCTTCTGCTGTAGTCTTGGTCATTGGGTCATTGGGCTCTGTTTTGGGCCTCGCAGGCCGTCCGATTTCCTTGACTTGCGAGAGTATCTCTGGGCCTCTCATTTGGGCCTTTCTTCTGGGCCGTGCTTTTATGGGCCTTTATACTGGGGTCCAACATAGCCCCCCATGCCAAAGGGCCCGAAGTTCTCGGTCGTTTGGCATGATGGCGCAGATCTTCTAGGTGAGTTGGCAGCTTCTTGCTTGATTGTGGTCGTGCATGTCCTCATGACTTGACACGGACGTTTCTGAGCGGGTCAGAGTGCGGCAGTCTACGTTCTGGATCGGGCCCTCTATGACGATCGTCCGAGCACGTGCGCCCTTGTGACGAGTACGGTGTTGAGCTCGATGGGAGGCGGTTCCACGGCTTCTTCTGGGTCCGAGGCCTTTTCGTCGCCGTCGCTTCGCTTCCCTGTGGGGCATTAAATGCAGTATCTGGTTGATGTGACGCGCTGACAGGCGCCTTGGGAAGGAAAGGCCATCATTCTTCTGAAACGAATGGCCGGTTGATGCGTGGCAAGGGTAATGGGCGCGCCTTTTGCACTCCAGGGTTTATTTAAACGCCTCCTTGCCCCGATTTTCCATCTTCGCGCCTACTTTTTCATTTTCTCCTCTGAGTGTTGAGGCATTTCGTTTGTTCTTCGGCGTTCATGGCTCCTTGGGTGAGAGATATTGCCTCCACGGTGACGCTCGAAAGCTCACGGAGATTCGAGCTCGATATCGAATCCCTGAGTCTATGGCCATGATGATTCCGGAGTCACATGATAGGGCATTGTACCCTCAGGATGACTTCATCACTATTTACGAAGTCCACCTCAAAGGCGGGCTACGGTTTCCCATCGCGGAGGAGCTCTACGACATTATGAGGGCACTCGGGGTGCCTCTCGCCAAGCTCCAGCCAAATGTAGTGAGGTATCTAGTGTCCTTGTGCATTTTCTTCCGGTGTCATGAGAAGCTCTTGAACGCTCTTACGGTGAAGATAATATTCCGCTTTACACAGAACCTTGACTGTATTGTAATGACTCCCCGCCCGAAATTCTCTTTGATGTGCGGGGGTAACCCGAACTCCATGAAGCGGTGGAAGGATAAGTTTTTCTTCCTTTGCATCCACGAGCACTGGACCATCCCTTTTAAGTGGGAGAAGGTGGCTTGCCAGTACAGCTCTGACCCTTCGAAGGAGGACAGGGAGAGTGTGAAGGTATACACAGACTTGATGCTGGCCAATCTGTGGACTTTTTACCTGAACGAGCGCAACATCTGGCTGTCCCCTGAGAAATTCACGGAAGCCAAGTGGGTACCGCGGGCTGCGGCTTCTGGCACAGCTTCTTCAAAGAAGTCCAAGGAGGGGCCGAGGATGAGAGCTGGGACACTGAGGATTGGGAGTCCCGTTGCTGAGCCTTCCTCCGGTGATGATGATGATTGTGACATCGATCTGAGCGATGATGACATGGCTGCTCCTCTGATTAAGAGGACGAGGACTGGGTCTTTTCTTGAGTCCTCGGGGTCTGGAAGCCTCGCCTTCACTTCCACTGCTAATCTTGCTGAGCCCTCGGGAGAAATTGTTCAGATGGCGGAGCTTGCGAACGTCCAGCCCTTCTGTGACGACGATGATGATGATGTCCCTCTAATTAAGAGGGCAAGGGTTTGAATCTCTCTTCCGGGATCCTCGAGATCTGAAGGTCTCGCCTTCACTTTCACTGCTGATCCTCTTGCTGCCTCCGTGGGGGTGCTTGTTCAGACTGCAGAGCTTTTGGACGTTCAGCCCCCCCGGTGATGATCCCATCCCCGAAGCTCCTGCTGGTTTGCCTGGTGACGTCTCGGATAGGGTTGATCACCCTTCCGAGGACATAGGAGGCGGGAGCATCATGGTGGACTCTGAGAGGAGGATGACGGCTGAAATGGTCCGAGTGGTGGTGGAAGTCGAGGACTTGAGTGTCGATGAGCTCATGCCCCTTGATCCTTCTGAGCGGCCTACTGCGGTTGAGGCCGAGCGGTCGTCCGAGCTTTTTGGGGACGCTGATTTTGAGGCAGGCTCGTCGGTGCCTTTTATAGCCGCTGAGTCCGTATCTGAGGTGATGCCTACGGGGCCTAGGAGCGGTCTTCAGGAGTCCGAGATCCATGAGGAGTGTGGCACAGGGGGACGATCCTCTCATTTCTAAGGTAACCCTCTATTTCTTTCCCTTGACTTTGTTCCCATCTGTTCGTATTTTGACGAACCTTTCTGCTGCAGCTCCAGGGCCTGATCAGGGGCCTTAGTGGACTGGTGGGAGTGATCGCCCAATCCTGTCTGGAAATGGGGTCTTCGAGGGCTGCTCATAAGGCCACGCAATGAGCAGAAGTGGAGCTGGCTGAAGCCAAGGAGAAGATCGCTTCTCTGGATGACACTGTCAAGCTTCTGCAGCTTCTACAGGGCCTCATTCAGGATCGGATCCTTCGTCAGGAAGAGAGGTTGAGGACGTCTGTGTAAATTGCTGAGATGACTCCAGTGTTGGAGGGCAAGTTCTGGGACGGCATTTGTATGTGCCGCCGGGTGGCACGACTGGTCCGTCCGCAATTTCCTGTAGCCGTCCTTGATCCTAGGAATGCTAGTACCTTGAGAGTAGAAGACTTATACGGCGTTGCTGATAGGCCTTTCCCTAGACCTCCTCGGGCAGGGCCTGATGGCGAACCTCTTACGCCCGAGGAGCCAGTTCCGGTGGACCAGGAGAAATCTTCAGGAGCCCAAGAGGCTCAATGAGGGAGCTGAGGGGCGCTCCCCTGATACGTTGTTTCTCTTCTTATTTTGTTACACTTGTATACAAATTCATTTTTATGAATAAGACATGTCCTTTTTTGCATCAGAGTTTCGGACGTTTCTTTTGTCTTGTTTGCATGAGCGCGTCTCCTTTTCCTCTTTCTTTTTGCGTCGTGATATTCGGCACTTAACCCTTTAGCTTTGGGTGCGTGACCTCTTTAAGGCGCTTGACCCTTTGACTCCTTGGGTTTGGGTGTGTGATCCTCTTAGGGACTCCTAGCTTTTAACCCCTGGGGCTTTATTTTTGTTACTCGGCCTCTAGGACCACTCGGTCACAGCCGAGTTTTTGAGTTTTGACCTCTGGGGCCCGGCCTCTGGAACCGCTCGGTCACGGCCGAGTTTTCGTTGCCTGACCTCTAGGGTCTGCCTCTGGGGCCGCTCGACTTGGCGGCCGAGTTTTTTGTTGCATGACCTCTAGGGTCCAACCGCTGGGGCCGCTCGACTTGGCGGCCGAAGCTTTTGTTACCTCGACTCTAGGGTCCTCTTCTTCCCGGGGCCACTCGGCTTGGCGGCCGAAGTTTTTACTGACCTCTAGGGTCCGACCTCTAGGATCCGACCGGACCTCTAGGGTCCGACCGCTAGGGCCGCTCGGCTTGGCGGCCGAGTTTTTGGTTTGCGTTGCGAGTTGCTTCATTATTGATGAGGGAGCATGAGAATGCTTCAGAATAGGCGTAATGAAAGGATGTTCCATTGATGTACAGGTTTTACATTGAGCGGCCTCTAGGGCCTTTTCTCTCTTTTCTCTTCTTTTTTTTTACATTGGTCCGCGCACTTCGGCCTTCATGCTCCTCTTGTGCCGTTTCCTTGGTCCTTACGACAGCTACGTTTGGGGCTGGCCTTGCCGGTATTGGCGCCCCCAGCGGGTGGTGAGGAGTGCTCCCGCCCATTATGGCCTTGCCCTTTGAGCGGCGCGACCGAGTACGCCCGGTGTGGCAAGGAGCGGTCGAGATAGCCCTCCATTGCGAGCCGCTCGATTTCTGCCTAGAGCTTCCGGCAGTCTTTAGTGTCATGGCCGCGGCTGCAGTGGTAATGGCAGTACTCCCACTGGTCGCCTCCCTCTGGGTTCTTCAACGCCTTGGGCCATCTTAGGAACTCCTCGTCCCGATCTGCCTGAGGATGTTGGTGAGGGAGTCAGTGAAGGCCAGCGGGCTAGATGGCCGCTCTCCTCCAAGGATCATCCGTTCGGGCCCATCCTGCCCGGATGGCCCTTGGATCTTCAGTTGGGCGCTCGCCCTTCTTTTTCCTTCCCCTGCCCTTGGGGGCAGGGGGTCTGCTTGTCCTCCCGACTGACTTGTTTCGCCGATTTTGGGCCCGAAGACCGTCTTCCAGAGTCTTTTGAGCCATTTCTTCGTCGGGGCTTGGCTCATGGACTTTTTTCTGTTGAGGTAGTCCCTCAACTCGCCAGGAGTCCGCGCCGAGCGTTGCCTCTGGGGCGCTGCTGGACGCGGGCTTTTAGGGCGCGGGCCCCTAGATTGCTCGTCCACCTTCTCTCGGAGGGTGCGGATGGCTCTCATGAGGCTGTCCACCTTCTGCACTAGCTTGCGTACACTAGTGCCAGGGCCGCCGCTCACTCTGCCACCCGATGGGAGGCACCTGTCGTTGCGCTCCTCTTCTCGGGTGGATATACTGTCTTGTCTGCTAATCATCTTCAGGGCGATGGTTGTTGTAGGAGGGTGGGGAGCTACGAGCTTTTAGTCGATTTTCGTTCCCACAGACGGCGCCAATGTTGCGTTCTGGATCCTCGGGGTCCAATCGGATCCGTGGTTTCCATGCAACACAAGTGTGTGATGTGTTGAACACAAGAGGAAGATTGAGACCGGATCTTTTACGTGAAAAACCTCCTCTTGAATGGGGAGAAAAACCACGAGGCTCGGGGCCTTGAGAATACTTCACTACTTGGGTTGAATTCTTTACAAAATACAAGTGTTGGGATCAATCCCTTCCTTGTCTTTTGATCTATATTTCTTTCTTAGGGGGGATCGCTCGTTAGAAGGCCTTACCACTCTTCTATTCTGTTTCGTGGGGAAGAGAGAGGATTAGGATCGAAAGGAGGTGGGCCTTTTTGCCTTCTCTGTGGAGCCAATTTTGGGAAAGGGAATCCGGTCCCTTTAGAGAGGAATTTTGTTGGGTATTTATAGGAAAAATCGTGTCACGGGGAAGAGACGCGTGGCGGCCATCGATCCGATGGCCCAAGTTGCGCAGCGTCCCCACTGGCCTCATTAATGTCGGCTAACGTCTTGGCAGCCAGTGCCAACGCCAGCCTCACGCGTGCCTAGGTGTATCGATCTTGATTTGACTAGGCGTACTGTTTTTAGTTTCTGAGACGCGATGAGTTGCGGGTTTCTTGAGAATCGGCGAAATCGCTTAGCTGGCATCCTTGACCGGGTATAAGGTAGTCCTCGTTCCTGAGTGGAGCTCCTCATGAGTTCGCGGACTCGTAGGTGGAGGCTGTTCTTGGAGGATCTTCTGGGAAAAGTTCGGGAGCCTCTTCTTGACCTCTCGGGCGATTCTGAGACTCAGCAGGGCTTCTAGGGTTCTCGGTCCTTTCCGTGTCCATGCGCTTGGGTATCGCTGGCGTTGTCCTCGAGCCTCCATATGAGCGGACGAGACTTCTTGGGCTTCTGCTGTGGTCTTGGTCCTTGGGTCATCGCGCCTGTTGTTTTGGTCGCCAGAGCCGTCCGATTTTCTTTACTTGCGGCAAGAAAGATTTCCTGCTTTCATTTGAGCCTTTTTTCCTAGTATTTTATGAAAACTTTTATATCGTGGGCCAACAATTTTTAAGCCGACTGATGTTTTATTAATAATTTTAACTTGTTAAAGCTGAGTTTAAACAGACTAGTTTTACAAATATATAAAAAAATAAAAAGAAAGAAAAAACCAAAATAAGACAAAAAAAAAAAGAAATAATTGGTGGCGGAAAACAGAGACGTGGCCGAATTACGGCCGCTTAAAATAAGCCTTTGTGAGGCTCTTATTTTAGACCAGTGAAGAAAATATTTAGTCATTTTAATTAATTTGGTGATTATTTATATTTGTTTATTTATTTTTGTATAAAATTATTAATATAAATAAATAAATAAAATATTGTATTAATAATATTTTAAAAATAATTTTAAAAATGTAATACACTAATTATTTTAAATCATCAGAAAAGGTGGTTAGGTCCACCTCAATAATTCGGAAATATTAACTGTTTATGAAATTGTTTAAATACTTGTTTGATTTTTGAAATTTTTTTAAAAATATGTATTTAAAAAATAAAAATATAAGAAAATAAAAAAATATTTTGTTCTTTTGTTTAGATATAGACAAAAAATCATATAAAAATAAGATAATTTTATAATAAAAGTATTTTATTTATTTATCTATGAAAGAAAAATAAATAAAAATTATTACAAATATTTAATGTAACGTTTCTTATATTTTTATTACATCTTTTTCTTATTAATGAAACATTAAAAAAATACTATTTTTAATTTTTTTAATTTTCTTTTAAAACTAAACAAGTTTTAAATGATTTTAGGATTATTGACAAATCGGCTTTAACTTGCATGAGACTTTTGTTGTGGGTGTCCCATGGATTGAATTAAGTAGTCATTGAGGAGGACTTGGATGTCACAAGAGCGGCTCTTTTATAGAAATATTACAGTAATTAGACTCATAAATTTATTAGTTTAACTAATTTTAATAATTGGAGCCAATGAATAAGGAGTTGAGTAGTCTATTCAAAGGCCGGTTTGCGTTATTTCATGAGAGCTCCCCACGAGTTTAGGCCTTTGAGTAGGTGTACCTAGTAGCTATGTTTTAAGGTCAATTTGAAATTTATATCTTGTTTTTTTAAAAAAAGCAAGCAATTCTGAAAGTTGTCTATATCCTCCCGTATTTTTAATAGATATAATTTTATCTTGAAAACTTCTATAATTAAAATTATAAGATAAATCTAATATAATTTAGTATATTATTATAATCCTTTTTTAAATTGACAATATGAAAAAATTGAGGTGTTAAATGGGTAAGGTTGCCCATGACACAAAACAACCCACCCTACCATGAATCATACCAAGCATAATCTGTGGTAAATAATATTGGATCGTATATGGTATAACCCAATATTCGAAATCGTGTCAAACTATGTAGTAGGCAATTCACGTGCCGTAATAATCTATAACCTAATTGTTTAGCATGAAACATTTTTTTTTTTTTTAACCAAATGGTCTAGTGATTGTTTAGGGGAGGGAGGAGGAGCGGGATGCCCGTGCCATGCTGCCCATGGGACAACTGATAGTATAGGTTATGTGTAATGTTGAGTCGAGACATGTAAGTTCGGTATTATTTAGACATTACTGCTGATATAAATATGTCATATCAAGCATGATATATTTGTAGCCAACAACTCATTTAAAACCACTATAAATAATAATAATAATAATAATAATAATACACTACAATGCAACTAGCTGTTTCACGTTTTAAAAAAGTGGTCTCTCAAAGAACTCCTCTTGTTGGGCCTTTAAAGGCCCATGGCTTTGTTAAGATCAAAAAGGCCCGGCCTATTAATTATTTGTACTGTCTTTTTCAGGCCAACTGAACTAATATTCAAAGATCAAGTTTTTATGATACGTTTAATTGTTAAAAGAAAATAAAATAAAAATAGAATAGAATTATTTTAGAAAAAATTGTTATTTCATATTTGATTGTTAGAATATAATAAGGTAAAAATTAGTATTTCATTATTTAATTTATAGAATAGTATGAGAAATAAAATAAAAATAGTAATAATAATAATAATAATAATAATAATAATAATTAAACATAGTAATAATAATAATAATAATAATAATAATAATAATAATAATAATAATAATAATAATAATAATAATAATAATAATAATAATAATAATAATAATAATAATAATAAATGAAAGAAAATAACTATTTTCATATATATAAAAATAACTTTTTTCACCTTTCATGTAAAAATAGTTATTTTCATATATGTGAAAATAAATATTCTCATAAAAATATTTATTTTTGATTAAATTATAATCAAATGGAAGAAATATTTATTCTTTTGGAATAAGAAGGGAATAAAATTTCTATTCCTTCCAACCAAAAGGGAGCTTAGTATTAGGGAAGTGGCATTTTCAATAAGTAATTTTCAAAATATATGATTAACAAATTTATATTAAATTTATTTTAAAGTTTTATTTAAATAACTTTTATATGTCACGTAAATACTATATATGTGTTATATAGATCATTGTTGACACGTAACCCATCCATTCTAAATAATTGTGTCCGTAAAACTTAGGGGTTAGCATCTCTCATAAAAATGGTGTCCCTTCATTTTTTAATCTCAATTATTTATTTTAAAATAGTTATAATTTAATAATTTTAAAAAATAAAAATTAATTAAAATTAATTATTTTAGAATCACTAAACTACAACCGTCTAGTTAAACATGAAGGCTGAGTTTAAAAAATGGAGAGGCTCCTATTCATGACAGACGTAGCCCCCACACTTCTAAGTGTTAATGGTCCTCAATTATTGCCATGCATATGGGCATATTAGTGGATATTGACAAAAACCTTTGCAACCATAATTGTTTGTTTTTAAATTAACATTAAAATTAAATAAAAAAAATAGAGGAATTATTTCTCCATAAAAGATTCAGCCACCGGTTCCATATCAGACATATTTATATTAGTAAATGAAGTTGGAGAGCACGGTTACATATATCGGTAAAAAAATTTTATTCTTTAAACAAAATGCATATTAGATGTGTTATTTGAAAAATTATTCTTGATAATTTAAAAATAATGTTTTATTTTTATTTGTGGGCCACAGGAGGTTGAGGGGCGCTGCGATGTCATATGGACGTCGCAGCGCTTGCGTCGGCTCCGGGATCGTTGAATTTCAAATCTAACGATCCATGTTTTTTATTATTGAAAAAATTATATATATATATATATATATTTATTTATTTATTTGTTATTATCAAAAAATAGTAGACTGTTACATTTAACATTATTGCAACATATGTCTATACCTAATTGAAAATAGGAAGATATATCCATAGATTTAATATTGAGATTGCCAAGGACAGTTAGGAATCATGATACCATTTGGGTGATTGTTGACCGACTCATAAAATTAGCACATTTTTCAGACATTTGGGTGACTTATTTGAGGGACTTGTTAGCCCGAATGTATATTGACGAGATAGTGAGATTGCATGGAATTCTGGCGACCATCATATCAGATCAAAATTTGATATTTGTCTCAAAATTTTAAAAAAATTTACACTGCGAATTAGGGACGGATTTAAAATTTAGTATAACTTATTACCCACAGACGGATAGGTAGTTTGAACAAACTATTCAAATTCTAGAAAATATGTTAAGAACTGTAGTGATGGAGCTAAAAGGTAATTAGGATGATCACTTAGTATTGGTGAAATTTGCTCATAATAATAGTTATCAGACGAGTATTGGGATGGCCCCATTCGAAACGTTGTATCGGAGGAAGTGTCATTCACCTATTTATTGGGAAGAAACAGGTGATAGACAACTTATTGGCCCGGAGATTGTTAAGAAAACGTCTAATAAAATCAAATTGATCCATGAGAAGTTGAGTGGTTCAGAATAGACAAAAGAGATATGTCGATCTGAGAAGGTTAGAGCTAAGATTTGAAGTCGGGGATTTTGTCTTTCTGAAGGTATCTCCGCCAAAGGGCGTATCCAAGTTTGGAGTCAAAGGAAAGCTGAAACCGATGTTTATTAGTCCATTCGAGATTTTGGAGAAAGTAAGTAAAGTAGCCTATCAGTTCGCCATGTCGTCGAATTTGGGAGAGGTGCATAATGCTTTTTACGTGTTAATACTCCAAAAGTATGTCTATAATCCAACCTATGTTATTGATTACAAGCTAATATCAATCAATGAGAATTTGTCATATGTCGAGGAGTTAGTGCAAATTTTGGATCGTAGAAATCGGGTGCTTCGTACGAAAATGATTCCTTTGATCAAAATCTTGTTGAGGAACCATTCGCTGGAAGAAGTCACGTGAGAGAGTGAGGATGAAATTCGGGACAAGTATCATCATCTCTTCTCTTGATTAGGTATGTAACCATTTTTAAATTTGGAGGATGAAATTTTATAATGAATGGAGGATTGTAAAGTTCACGTTTTTTATTTATAATAATTATGATTAAATAAACTAATATAATTAAAATTAAGGTTAAAAGATACGAAAAATTAGGTTAAAGAAGTAAAAAATTGGACTGATTGAATATGTTCCTAACGCGTGCCTAAAGTGGGCTTGAGCTTGACTGGGCATGAAGCAGGCCTGATGTGGGCTTGAACCTAGAAAACAAAACCTCTATGCCTGAAGCACACCCGAGCCATGCTCGAGCTCCAATTTTAGTAGGTTCACGCTCGAGGAGTGTTGGGGTGCATTTTCCCATGGTGCCTCGTCCTAGTCGTGACCAAGCAGCACCTGTTTGGTGCTTGAGAGCCAGAGTAGTTATAGGGGCATACCTGCTCACTCACCACTATTGTTGCACGAAAATTTGTAGGAAGAGAGAGAGAGAGGCGAAGGGAAAGGAAAGAGAATAGAGAAAAAGTAAAGGAAGAGGCTTTGAAAGCTTGAATTCGAGTGATCCAAGTAAGAAAACGAATAGATCGGATCGAGGCGAGTACCACTCTAAATTTTCTTTTCAATTATTGTTATTCATTTTCGTCCATCTTGAGTATTATTACTCTAATACTTATCTTAATTAAGATTTTAAAATAAAAATGTGAAAAATGTGCATATTTGTTAATTTATGACGCTTTTTAGTAAGATTTATCAAAAACTATCGTTTATTTGTTTGTATCCTAAATATGCATATTATGTGTCATACATGGATGTGATAACGGTTGCGATTATATAATGTGACCTTAGATCATATGATATGATATTATTTATGAGATTTGACCAGATCGTTATTTACTATGATTATATCCCGAATGGACTATTTGATACAGATAATAACTTAGTATGAGACAACTCCTCAGTTTTTAGGGATTTCACGGATATTATGTTTTATTTTACGTGGTTATTATGTGACATCACTCTCTCTGATTTGTGTACTATTTTATAAGATAATAATACTTACTAAGTTCTTGACTCACGTTTTTATATTTTATCCCTTCTGACTAGTGGCATAGATATACTTGTAGGAGTTTAGACGTGATTTGACGTGGCATATCTCTATCGATAAGTAGAGATGTTTATGTTAGGTATATTTCTGATCTTGATGGTGTGTTACGATTATTGTTATGGTCAGATGATAGCTTTGATCCTTGTATGAAAAATATTAGAGTTATTGCTTTATGTTGATAAGTTGTATATTTGGATACCTCTATTACGATCTTTGGATAACAAGTTATGTATTTTATTGTCCGAATTTATATCCGATGAGGTCTTGTGTGGGTTTTATTATATTGGGTATTGTATCTGTATGGCCTGTCACGCCTGAGTTAAATTTTTAGGATTTATAGAATATTTTTATTTTAGATTTTATTTTGACCTGTATTTAAGATCCTGGGTCGTGACAGGCATTTCATAAAAGAGATGGTCTTGTACCAATGAATTGGTTACATTGTGTGCTTCCAAATTGGCATTCTATGGCTACTCAATTCAATCCGTGGGATGCCCACCGCTAAAGTCTCATGCAGTTAAAAGGGGATATTCAACAAGTTGAAATCATTTAAGAAATCTCATGGAATAACAGATAAGATATCAACTAATCACGCCCAAAATAGATATTTAGAGTAAAATTATTAGGACTTCGTCATGCTTTCTTTATAATTGTACTCGTAGGGTCTTTCCATTTTAATACATCCCCCGTAGAGATGGATAAGCCCATTCTTTATATTTTAACTATTTATTTTTTAATAAATAATTATAATTTAACTATTTAAAAAATAAAAATTGATAAAAAATAATTATTTTAAAATAATTAGATTGTAATCATCTATTTAAAAATAAACGATTAAAATAGAGAAAATAAACTTTTCTATCTATTTGAGAAATAGATCCCCTAATCTCATATGTTGAAAGACTACAAAAAAATTTATGTCTTATGCTTTTAAATTTCACCCATACACATGTCAGCTTATAATTTGTTGTATAAAATACACTTAAATTAAATAATTAAGACTTATTCATGCTTTCTTTAATGATTGCAAGTGAATGATGTTTTCAATTATTTTGGTAAGGAATAAGTTTGGTTTGACAAATAAATTATGTTTGGCTCATCTAGATAAGCCAATCCTTTCACTTTGAAGTGCTATCATGTACGATTAGAGAACTTGCTACTTTATAAAAGGGACAAATTTAATTCTTTTTTTAATAATAATCATTTGATATTAATCAAGCATTTATATTATTTTTTTAAAATAATTTTTTTTAAAAATGTTAACTGTTTAATTATAATTAAGAATGATTAAATTAACTCCTTCCTTAAAAGGATAGAAATCCCAAATTCGATATCATATACCGTTACATGCGATTTGTAATAATTTATTGAGAGCTTACATAAAACTTACCTTATATGTTGTTTGATTTTAATCATATATATGTTGGCTTATAATAATTATTATAACTGATACTTAAACTAAATAAACAGATCTATACTTTAAAATCTTATCCAAAAATTTTAGAAATTATATTATCTCAAAATATATTCAAAATTGTAACCAAAAAAATTTTTTTTAAGAATTTTTTAGTTTGTGTTTATCTAAAAACTAAAAAGAAATAATATGAAATGAATGTGACATTTAAAATCTCAATTATTTGAGCATCAAAGAGTTATTTTCCTGAATTATTTAGGATGGGGTGGGGTTGGACTTCTAAAATATGAACCACACAAATGCTATATATTCTTTGTGGCTGGAACTCGGCCACGTTTGTTAGTTTCCACCACACAAAGAAAAGTAGCTCCCCTTTTCTGTCATTTTTTATTTTATTTTTATTTTTTATTCTTCACAATTTTATTTTAAAATGAGTTTATTTGAAGCCAACCCAATATGCTTTAACGAGTTAAATTTATCGATAAAATATCAATCACCCATCATATAATTAATGACATCCATCAAAAAAATTTACATAAAACTTATAACTCGACTTAAAATTAATTAACAAAAATATTATTTAACCCAATTAAGTAAGTGTAGCTATCTCAATTAAAGTTATTTTATGAGTTCATTTATGTATGGTACAAATCTTAAAGAAGTTATTATGTGACATATTTATTTATAATAAAAATAAAATATTGAATTTATTTTTATCATTACCTATATATTAATTGTCATTTTATTTATTTATTTATTTATTTTTGGGTTTTAAAATTATGAACTAAATTTAACTTAGGTTACCATCTCTTAATCTATAGTTGACAAATAAATGATAAAATTAAATTATATAATATCTATAAATATATATTAAGGAGCCAAAATTTCTAATATATATATGAATGTAGTCGTACTACACAGAGGACTAACGTTTCAAGAAGATGGGAAGTGAGGGACCAATGCTGGGAGGCTCTCTTGAGGTGCCGAGCGTTCAAGAACTGGCGAAGCAGCCACTGATCAGAGTCCCAACCAGATATGTAAGGACTGATCTAGATGGCCACCCTGCCTTCACTGCCCTTGCCGAAGGCGGCGAACCTTCCTCTCGGCTGCCGATCATCGACATGGCCCGGCTCGCCTCAGATCCCATGGATTCCGAAGAACTCGACAAGCTGCACCGAGCTTGCAAAGAATGGGGTTTCTTCCACGTACGTAACATCGGCTCTGGTCTCTTTAACTTTCTCACGATCCTGCAACAAATATAAAATCAATCCCCTTATATCTAACAATTCATGCATGCTTTAAATGATAAGATTGTTGATTTTTCAGTAAACTAAAATAAAATAAAATCATCATGCAATATCATGTAGAGGTTTATGTTTTTTGATTTTGGAGTGTCCACTTTCTCACTCACTTTTCCCTTTAAATGATAACTATCTTATGGACATTTTGATAGAAAATGCCTTTATAAATGCGGGGCTTTGATTTTATATCCTTAAATTAAATATTCTGAATATACACAAATGTTAAAGAGTATTAAGTCTTGGAAGGTCCAAACAAGTAAAGAATTTATAAAAATTGAAGCATTAGGAATCAGTATCAATAACATAAAGTTAGTTTTTGGTTTTTAATTTATTTTTATATTCAGTCTTCAAGTGACAAATATTTCGTATAGAAAATCAATTTTCTTGTATTATTTGATATTAGAGACATCAAATCCCTACGTTGATAGTTCTGTCATTTTTTTTTTCACTTACCCAATGTTTTACAAAATTTTAGAGTTTAAGTTTTTTTAAAGTTTTGATAAAAACTAATGTTAGAAATAATTAGAAAATTAAATTTTTAACAATTTTATAATTTTTTACATTAATTTTAATGTTGAAATGACATAGTTTTTATCGGATTTTAAAATCAGATCAAATGGATCGAAATATACCCGATTGGAGGTAAAAGATGGACAAACATCGTCATTTTATTCGTCTACTATAGTAACATTAAAAAAATTAGGTTAGCTCGCTCCGGTCCACTCCTCATTCATGTATTGGGCTTTACATCCAAAACCCAATAAACTTAGGCCTAACAATCTCCGACTTAAATAATTTAGGAAGCTCATGCTATCTTTAGATTTTGGAACCAAGTCAAATTTTGAAAGCTTTAAATCAGATGAGTTGAAAAAAGATGAGTAGCAGATCCATAACTAGGCTCTTCGAATTGTTCAATATGGTAGAAACCACAGCAAACATTGCTCTGCCTTGCATGCCTTTTATATATATATGGCCCAATTTAATAATTAAAGCAATATTTATTATATATATATATATATATATACAAGTTAACATTAAGAAAAAAATTTTGTGCTTCTTCTATAAAACGAATGGTACATGAATAATAATTGTGTCAAATTTTAGAATTGACTTGAAAAGAAATATAATCTAATCTCATTTATTTGTTATGAATTTAATATAGTCAATATTTCTCATGATATATTGTAGATTAATTCTAATTCTATAATTCACATTATAAATTTCTTGTAAGACTTACAAAATCTAAGAAAGTTAGCGAAAAGTGAGCAAAGTGTCTTTTTTAATAATAAGATACATTCATGTGTAGAAACAATTAGGACATGTAATTTAATTTTACGTAGTGTCTTTGTTTTGAATTTAGAAAATACCTTTTATATTTTAAAATTTTTCTTAAATTTCTTTTTATTTTTGAGACTTGTACCTTTTGGGTATTCAATTATATTGTCAGACTTATTTTTTAGTTTATTTTTTACGTTTAATATTGTTAGAAATAATATATTATCTGATAATCTTTATTGCATAAATTTATAAAATAATATCTCTTATAATACTATACATATTGACGCTAATATTAAACAATATGTTATAAATAATTATTCCTTTACATTATGGTATTAGATAGTGAGACATATTAAAATAATGTCTGTATATATGTGGGGCTTTGGTTTTCGATCCTTAAATTAAATACTTTAAATATGTATCGTCATTAAAGAGTATTAATGCTTTGAAGATTCAAATAAATGAAAAATTTATAAAAAATTTTAAGCAATTGAAATTAATATTTATTGCAAGAGTTTATTTTTAATCCTTAATTTATTTTCACATTAAGTCTTTAAATGATAAATATTTTATATAAAAGATCGATTTTCGTTTAACAAAACTACTCCATTATCATTTAGTTATGTATTTAATCTAAAAAATTAGCTCTTTATGATATTAGAATAATGTTACTGTTATGACCATTCTTACATAATACCATACACAAATCTCATTTATAATACGAATTAAAAGCATATATGAAAAGGAAAATTATAGTTCTTTATATATATGATGGTATAATGCAGTTGGTCAATCATGGAATGAGCTCTGCAATGGTAGAAAAGGTGAAGAGAGGGTTGAAGGATTTTTCAAACTACCAATTGAAGAAAAAAACAAGTACAAGCAACTGGCTGGAGATTTAGAAGGATTTGGGCAAATGTTTGTTTTATCGAAGGAGCAAAAACTTGATTGGACAGATATGTTCTATATTGTTACCCTTCCAACTTATTTGAGGAAACAAGACTTCTTCCCTAAACTCCTCTTTTATTTTGGGTTCTCCCATTTCGCTCTTAAAAAAATATACTTAATAGGGTTAGATTATTTTTCAAATTTTGTCTGTAATATATATATATATCATCTCTATGGTAGTTTGGTTGGATTTGGAATGTGGCACAGTAAACCCAAATCCAATCCAAACTCATTTATAAATTTCTGAATTCAAATCAAATCAAAATCTAAATCAATTCAAAATAAATTAAATAAAGTTAATTAACAACTGGTCATAACTTATTAGAATTCTATGTTGAGGCAACATTCTTCGCGCCATAATTAAATGATTTTTTTAGTTTTGTTGAGACTTTTCTAACACTGAAGGAAAACTCTTGAATCTTACTCTGTTGAATTGAGAAACCTTTCCCTCAAGTTGCTGGAGTGCATGACAAAAGCATTGAAGATGGATGAGAAGCACATGAGGGCTCTCTTTGAAGAAGGAAAGCAATCAATGAAAATGAACTACTATCCTCCTTGTCCTCAACCGGACTTGGCCATTGGCTTCACTCCACACTCTAATGCCACAGGACTCACAATCCTTCTTCAAGTCAATGAAATGGAAGGCCTTCAAATCAAGAAAGATGGAAAATGGATTCCTGTTAAGCCCCTTTCTGATGTTTTGGTTGTTAATATTGGGGATGTTTTAGAGGTAATATTTTGATCATTGTATTTTCCATCTTCTGCCTGCCACTAACTTGGGTTTTCATTACTTGCACATACATTATCACAATAATCTATATAAGATGTGGAGTGATTCGAGTTCTTACTAATTTTAATAATTTTGGCATGTTCAAATGTTAAATTTATAAAATTAATAAAAATATGATTAATAAATAAAAAATTGGAAAAATTCATGATGTATTTATATTGGTTCAGCATCTAGCCCTAGGCCACTCTTGAGTTTATGTCCACTGAACTAACCTTCTTATTTTGGGTGAAGTTAATCCTTCATACTACAACCTCAATACTTCAACCTAGAGATTTCTTACAAAGAATAACCCCTTCACTCTTTTGCTCTTACAAGGATATGACTACTAACGCTTTCTTTCAAAAAATAATGTTAGCAATGAGGATACAAAGGGAATAAACCCAAATCGGTTGAACATGGGAGATGATGAGCTTCGCTTGGTGAAGGCCTAGCTATTTTAATTTATCAATAATGTGAGTCCATATGGATGGAGCTTGATATTTGTGTTATCCATAACTATATCATGTATAATATATAAACCTCCTACAACTTATGACACACATATATTATTTGTATTATACTTGTTAGTATAGATTTGTTTTGTTAGGGTGATCACCGGTATAGTTATAAAGTTAGTTTGTACTTTATAATAATAACAAACTTTTAAATCTAACTAAATAGAATCGATTATATGAGTTAGCTTTCGCTGTTCTACTAAATTTTGATATAATTTTCTCTGAAAGTAGAAACAATTTTAAAAATATTTTTTTATCCCCTCATTTAAAAGTTTTCTGGGTTTGTCTTTCCTTTCTTTGTTCTTAACATAACTATCTTGTCTTTCCTCACATGTGCCCCATTCAATTTATATTTTAACTGTATAAGACTCTTTTAGTGTCATTTTCTCATTTTATCTTCTATAAGTATAACTTATATGTGACTATGCATGTTATCTTTTATTATTTTATATTTCAATGTTACTTCAATCATTCATATTAGCATTCTCATCTGTATAATGTTTAATTTGTATGCATGAGTTTAACTGAAAATATAAATACATATAATTTTTCATAACGTATACAAAACTATAAAATATAAATGCTCGTGATGATCCTCCGAATCCCGTGCCTAGTCAACTTCTAGTCTCCACTCTGTCCCATCGGGTATAATAGGTCTATACTAATCTAGAGGTAATGAAAGGCAGTAAGGGTGAGCCAAATACTCAACAAATGTAATATAATCAATGATGATAATAATATATATAAATAAAGCAAAAGAGAGATATATGAGTATAATGAGAATGCGTAAATATAAAACGTGATCGAATGTGCTTTCGGAGTACAAATGACTTCTTATATTTTATATAAATGACTTCTTAAATTTTATCCTTCTTCTCTTGAAAATGTAAATTATGCATAATTATTCATTTCTACGGATCAGAGCCAACAAGTCTTACTAGCTAAATGTGCGGGAGAATAAGGAAAAGATCATGATACTCCACATGATCTAAGGCCGAACTACAAACTTAACGTCCTGTATCAGACAGTGTGCGCTTTCGCCTGTATACAAGGCAAAACACCACGTGGCGAGTAGTATACCTATCACCCAATATACAAGGCCAATAAAATGCCCCTAACCTCCCGCGATCCAGAGACAGCCCTCGTACTTTCATGGTAATATTCTAAGACATACTAAGAAATATCACCCGTTACAATACACAGTCAAGATAATTCTTAGGTTTTCGCTGCAATATCAATGACCTGTCAATGGATATTATCATTTGAAATATAAATTTGTGGTCCTGGTTTCACGATTCTTTATTCTTTAAAGGAATGCCCATCAAACTTCTTTTACAAATTTCTCCCTTCGAAAGAACAAATCATACATATAATAAATTGTGGCATTCCATTCGTATGCTTGCATAGTTTTCATATTTCTTTAGGATTAAAATCTTCATATGACTTAATTTATATACATGAATATCGTAAAGTATAAAAATAGTAGAAACTCTTACCACCGTGAGCTAAACGTGAGTTTAAGGTTTCCGAACAATTAACCATTCACAATCGGCTAACGAACATATTTTTCAAAATATACAATTAAACACATACAAATATATATGTAACTTAATTAACAGTTAAACAACATAAAAATTATACAAAATTTACCAAAGAGGCTCGGGTGAATATTACCCGTGCATGAACAGTACCCGTTTGTGCATAATCGGATGAATCTCAAAAAATTAGACATTCAATAGGTAATTAACCGAATTCATGACATTGGTAATGATAATCTCAAGCAAAATTATGTATAAAACTCAAAATAAATACTTAAATGAGGTTCAAGCGCGGGTTAAGGTTCTGGCAAACAGAATTCCATATAAAACTACCAAATTGAATATTCAATCGATAAATTAACATATATAAGATTTGGGTAATGATACTCTATGACAAATTTATACAAAAGCCCCAAAAATCGGAGGGCAAAATCATCCGGGCGCAGGGTTAGAGTTTTCGATGCGAAAACTAGTCAAAATCTACGAAATAGAATATGAAATTCATGTATATACATGCTCAAGTAATTGGTATCACAAATATATGGATGGGACGGGTATCGGGACAATAATACTCGAATGAGATCGAATGAAAATAAAAAAAAATGGAAGAAAAGGGTATGAGTGCACTTAGCTCGACTCGATTAATAAATTTTCCAACTAACTCAAAATCAAAATTGAACCCGATGACCTCGATTTTCTCCTCTTTCTCTCTTCTCCCTCCCTCTCCCTACCCAAAACCATTTGCTTTCCCGTTTCTAATTCTTCCCTTCTTATTCATTCTTCTTCTTCTTCTTCTTCTTTTAACTTTATTATTATTATTATTATTATTATTATTATTATTATTATTATTATTATTATTATTATTATTATTATTATTATTATTATTATTATATATATATATATATATTCTATTTCTTATATTTTAAAACCTAAATTGATACCTGGACGACAGTATGAGCGCACTTTGGGCATCATTCCAATTGACCGAAATATCCCTCAAAATTTTATAATATTTAATTAATTTTTTTACCCCCAAATTATCTAAAATAATAAATAATCTTAATTAAATCGGATAAAAATTTGGGATATTATATTTTTCTCTACTTATAAAAATTTCGTCTTTAAAATTTAATAATCAGGATAATCTTTTCAGATTCTTACTTCACATCCTTGAAGAAAATATCTTTCCTGGGAAACTTAGCCCAAAGAATCATGTTAATTCCCAACATCTAATGTTTTCTATTTAAATCTAAATTGAAATATATCACAAGGCAAATTCCTAATTTTTCAAAAAGGCTTAACTTGATCACATATTTTTCTCAATTATCGATGCAAGAAAGACTTCATGATGATCTATAAATTCAGGGATAACCCAACTTACTAGCTATTTCCTCGACTTAATTTAAAACCTCAACTAGACGGATGAATTCCTACTTTAGTTCATCCTAAGCTCTGAGAATGATTGTCCACTTGGAGCCTCAATCTTATTCTGAATTCTCTAGACTAAAGGCTACATGCTACTGCTGCGCTACTCTAATTGACCATTGACTTGTACTCTAAAATCCTCTAGCAACTCAAGTTCACATATCTTTATCAGTCTCCTAGGTCACATGGCAGCTATGACCCCAAGAAAATTTCAAAAAATATCAATATTTTTAAGGCAGCATCCACAATCCTCAAATTTCAATTAACTTAGGGAATATAATTGAAGTGATTACCTAAAATTTCTGTATAACCTCAAGTTACCACTAAAATTTCAAAACTCACACATTTAGCAGCTTATTAGCCAGTGGGTATAATGACAAGCTGACTTACTCGGTTCTGATCATACCGCCCAAATTTGCGATTAATGGGCATCCTTACTTGTTGTTCTCCAATTATCCAAACACCTAAAATCCTTGCCATCTGATAACCCCGAAATACTTCCTCAAGGATTTCTCATCTCCTAATTCTGAAGCCTTAATACTCTGGATACATATCCTATGAAGCATCGAAATCATCCCAAATCTAAAGACTCCCAACATCAAATTGTCGGCACTAGAATTCGATATCCTTAAATGACACCAAGATCCACCCATTTCAATCCTTAAGTCGATTTATCTGTTAGTACTGTCATATGATCGTTTTCTCCTTATGTCACGACTACTCAGATCCTTAGAATCATTAAACATTAACTATCTCTAAAAGCAACAGCTATAAGTTCCCAAGTAGAGACCTCAATTACTAACTCCAAATCATGGGTGGAGTAGCTCTGATCGTTGACCTCTCCCCCACTTAGTCCAAGGGCATCTACCCACATATGATGCAGGAAAAACATAATTTATGGATCTTTCTCTAAAGCATCACATTCTATTGTAATTTATTGGATCCATCCGGGATCAATTCAATGGCATGGTCGACAATTAATCCTTAATTCCTTGAAGAGTAACCTCATATGTCCCATTCCAACTAATACCGATCGCTTCTAAGCCCAAACGCCTCACGACGCTGCAATCTTCGAGAAATACTTATCGGATCACCCTTTCGGGTTCAGCTAAGAAAGCCACACACCTTCAAGACATCAATGAATTCTTCTTAAATTGACCATTGCTCCAAACTCTAAGGAATCACATTCATGCTATCAAGGAAACCACATGTCCAATATAACACTTCTCCTCAATCAAACTTACATTCCTTTCATAATTGAGCACAATGCTAACCGTCTTTCACAATCCATAATACGATCCTCAGAATAGCTATTTAATTAATTTTTTTTACCCCCAAATTATCTAAAATAATAAATAATCTCAATTAAATCGGACAAAAATTTAGGATATTATATTTTCCTCTACTTATAAAAATTTCGTCTTTACAATTTAATAATCGGGGTAATCTTTCCAGATTCTTACTTTACATCCTTGAAGAAAATATCTTTCCTGGAAACTTAGCCCAAAGAATCATATTAATTCCCAACATCTAATGTTTTCTATTTAAATCATATTGAAATATATCACAAGGCAAATTCCTAATTTTTCAGAAAGGCTTAACTTGATCACATATTTTTCTCAATTATTGATGCAAGAAAGACTTCATGATGATTCATAAATTCAGGGACAACCCAACTTACTAGCTAATTAGAAAGACTTCTAATTGACCATTTACTTGTTAAATTACACACCTTTAAGAAATCAATCAATCCTTTTTAAATTGACCATCGTTCCAAACTCTAAAGAATCACATTCATGCTATCAACGAAACCACATGTCCAATATAACACTTCTCCTCAATCAAACTTACATTCCTTTCATAATTGAGCACAATGCTAACCGTCTTTCACAATCCATAATACGATCCTCAAATAAGGTTCACACATCCTAGTGATTCTAAGAATTCATCAATGAGACCATCACAAAATTGACCTAATTATAACCGAAAGGTCCAATTTATAAATCCCATGAGAATGCCAACGACCCTACAAAACCCAAACAGTATTATCAAAACTCGTAATTGCTATATCCTAATTCTAAAAGTTATCATAGGTTTAATTTTCGATTATCCACAATTGACAACACTAAAGATATAGATCACCATTAGGAAATATTACGCCCTTGCAATAGATTAAACGAACCTCCTATTTATTTCCCTAATACTGGCTTATCAGTCCATCTGCCTCCCGAGCAACCAAGTCTTCAGTTTCCTACAAATAACCTTGTTAGTTTATCTTGCTCATCCCAAAAGCACTGAAACACCTCACGATAAGACATTCATCTGATACCTCGTCAGTTCTATGCAGGATCCCCACAATTGGTACCAATCCTGGCACAACCTCTATAGTAACCTCCATTTAACGATCAGAAGATAATTTAGGCTAATCATTTCTCTAAGAAACATCATCAATATCATATCAAGCCTTAATACCGCAAGGCAATCAGTTCATCCCAACCAACCAATTCCACAATATCAAGAAAAGTCACAGATCCCAATACAACTATCACAAATCTATGATCCTCAAATAAACGAATAAGTTTGGGAAGTACAAATAGAAATATAGGTTTAGAATCCCAAATAACACATATACTTAAAATGCCAAGAATCGGGAATCTCGTCTTCTACCACAATAGCAACACTCCTGCACTTGTGCCATTATCGAGAAATCTCGATCCAAGGATTGGACTTCTTACTGTCCCACCCACGAAGTACGGACTACCCCTAACCATGCGGCCGAATTATCCACAATTGAAACATACTTCCAAAAATCCCATTGAAATAAAATACACATCGATAGAGCATCCATGAACATATCTGTGATGTACCGGTTCCCGAATGTCGTAAATTCGAATAATTAAATTAATATAATTAAGATTAGGCTTAATATGCGTGGAAAAATTAAGTTTCAGGTTCGAGGAACAAGTCGGTAGGGGTTGGCTGTTGGACGCCCGAGGCAGTGCTGCATCCAGTGGACCAGCGCCCGTCGGGATCTCTGGTGCCCAGGAGGGCGCTAATTCCAGATTGCTCCAGGCGTGCAATGCCTATTATAGGCTAGGCTTGCACTAAGGCTCTAGCCCGAGAATAAAAATGCCGTGCGCGTTTTCCTTAGCCATTTTTTTTTTATTCCAGGAGAAATAAGAGAGAGAGAGAGAGAGAGAAGAGGAAGAGAGACAAGGTGGAGAATGTGGCTCCTGAATTCGAATCCGTCTGAGAGCTAGTTAAAAATGTGATAGATCAAGACGAGATAAGTACACTCATACTCTCCTATTTCATTTTCATGCACTTTTGTTCTTTTTTTTTTTTTTTTTTTGTATCATCATTCCGATACCCAAATAAAGTTATATTTTATATAACCCATAACTTAAACATAATAATATGTCAAAATCATGTCTGAATATCAGGTTTTAAGTGATATATTGCCCTTCGAAAACCCTAACTCTCGTGTGGCATTGTTCATCTGCGCCCGGGACCTCTATACCCACAAAAATTTAGGATTTTTGCTTAATTTAGAATATGATTATTCATAACTTAGATATATTAATTTATCAATTGTATATTTGATTTGGTGGGTTTATATGGATTTCCATTCACAAAACCCTAACCCTGCATCCAGGTGATTTCGGGCCCCGATTTTTGGGGCTTTGCCTAATATGGAACTAGAATATCATTACCATATCTAGTATAAGTTAATTTATCGATTGAATATCTAATTTGGTGATTTTAGGTGAAAACCATTCGTTGGAACCCTAGGGTGCGTCCGGACCACGTTTAATCGATTATTTTGGGTTTAAAGTATGAATTGGCTTTAGATGATCGATGCTCATGACATTGGCAAGTGATTGTGTGAATGTTATGCCTGAATTTGTAGACTTGACCCGTTTTCGGACAAGGAATCCTAAACCCACGGCCCAGAAAAATTAATTGATTAAATTGGGATTTATGGAGAAATTGGCTCTAGAATGTAATTACCTGTACCATGAATACGTTAATTTTCCCATTGGGTGATTGAATTGGTAGTTTTGTAAGGTTTTATATTCTCTGGAATCCTAACATTGCCCTTTATGGACTTTGTCTAAGGAAATCATAATTATGCAAGATTCCAACTCCAAAAATTATGATACATGAAAGCATAAAGGAATTTGTCATCCGAAATTTTCAGATACATGATAGGCTCGTTATGGCAAGAATTTTCTGATTGTTCTAATCACACGATGAATTATGTACGTCTTACGAACACAATGATTCAAATGCTCCAAAAATCATGTCATGAATCATTTACGAAAGAATTAACGATCGAAAGCATAAGAATTCTATCTAATATAATCAAAAAGAGATTTCATAATCCTTCTAAGTTCTAAGAAATGTTATGTATGAACGATGAGCACATGAGAACCTAAGCTCACGTGATATGAACTATGAACACGTGAGAACCTAAGCTCACGTGATATGAACTATGAACACGTGAGGAACCAAACTTACGAAGAATAAGGAAATATGAATTTAAATAAGTTTAATGGAGAAATAACCAAAAGGGATATTCTATAATTAAGTGATAAATTGTTCTTCAAAATAAAAAATTGATGAAATTATGAACATTCTCCCATAGAGTGGGAACGAAGGAATTACGAAACGTTTTCCAGCATAGTGGAAATAAAGAATTATGAACAAATAATTATGTACTTAAAAGTAGAACCATAAGGAAATGAGAACTAAGAACTTGAGACAAGTTTTGGTATACAGCAGCGGAAGGCGTTGTCTGTTATGAATGCTGCTTGATGCATGAGATTATGGCCCTGTCTATAGGGTTGATATATAGACGGCCCCCCTCTGGGTCGAGAATAGGATGGTATCGGCCTTAGATTGTGTGGATTTAACACAATCCAGACAACGATTGACTGCTCCTTTGGTTAGTAAGGCCTACTGGCCCGGGTCCCTCAACGAAATAAGTTTTCAACAATGAACGGATTAGTAAGGAAATGAAAAGAAAATGAACCAAAGAAATATGGAGTGAATCATGAAAGCATTCCCTCCTAAAATCAAGAATTGAATCACATATGCACCTTGTCTTTTATATATACAAATATGAAATTGCGCATGTCCTTGATATACATATGCGCTTACTGAGCTTTTAGCTCAATCTTGCTACTTTCATTGTCTCAAGAGTAATACAAGCCTACACCTGATTGAGCGGAGTAGATGATGGTTAGTCGGAGCCTCAACGATGCCGGAGGATAACTTGAAATCTTAGTTTATAAAATTATACCTTTTAGAGCATTTTTACTATTTTGATGGTCATGTATGTTGGTAAGGATGATGTAGTTTTTATAATTTAACTTCTGCTGTATTCGATGAATATAAATTACTTTCGCAAGTTCACATGATTTGAAAATATACCTAGCGGCATCTTGTCTGAACCATCGTCATACTAGAGTTGTGACGTCTGTGCCAGGTATTGTTAATGGTCGTGGTTCTTGGATCCTATGTGGTTGTTGTAGTTGTCTGGATATTGGAGCCTGTACCGGTTGGGTTTCTAGTTGATTGGAGTAATTTTGTAATGGATTTTGTTATGTAGTATTTGTATATATATTGTGCAGTGTTATTATACAGGTTTTGTATTTTGGCCGACATTTGTATTAAGAGGAGACTCTCTCGAATTTTTGGCAAAAAATACGGTATGTCATAATTGGTATCAGAGAAAGAGATGCTTTAGGTTAATTGGAATATGACGCGGAAGCTTAGGATAAGATAAGAAAGATTGATTAAGTAGATGAGGGTTTAGGTTGATTAAGTTAGGTTGAGTAGTCTTGGTTACCCTAACTTTAATAGCTTAGAATAGAACTAAGCTAGAATTAGAAGATGGGTGTGATGATCTAGTGGTGGTGACCCCATGCCCGGGAAGATAAAGATATATCGTGGTATATATTTATGGGCATTTCTCTAGATAAATGTCTTCTCAAGGAGATTTTGAGAGCATGATCTAAGTTGTGGATAGCTTAGTCACCAGATTTATGAGTGTTTTTACTCCATGGTCGGACAGTGAAAGAGTTCAGTGCCTTGGATTGGGGTTTTATGGTAATGGCTCATAAGGTAAACGTGTTGCTTACCGTGATGAAGGGTGAGGATTTTACACCCTGCAATTGGGTTATGGGATGTGGAGTACTAGTCCTAATTGATTGAGGTATCAGAAATTAATATCATCTTATCTGCTAGTCATTTATGTCGATGTGCGCCCTATACATTTAGTATGTGAGACTACATCTGAAGGTCATTTTGTGGTCATTGGGAAGTTCAAGTCGGGTGAATATTTGAGGATGCTTTGGAAAGGACGATCATGTGATTGGTTTTCTAATTGGTAATTTGAGATTATGTCAAATAGATATCGATCTATAAGGATCTTGGGTAGAACCGAGAAATCATTGGTTGAAGTAGGTATGATGAATCGATGAGTTTATTTGTGGATAGTTGAGAATTGGGCCATGACGGCATTCAAGACAAGGATTCGACAATTACGAATTTCGGTGACACCACTTGGGTCTGAAGATTTGTTGGCAGTTTGATGGATGTAATCGAATGAATCTTTTGACCACATGAACTCTGTTTGTGTGATAGCCTTATCAAGGAAACTATGGGATTATGGGGGCATATGAACTCTGTTTGAGGTCGGTTGCATGGATTAGGAAAGCTGATAGTCATGTGTGTAATTAAGAAAGAAGATGAATTGATTAAGGAAAATATTAAGTCGGACATATAATTTCTTCGAGAGCATGAATATGGTTTTCTAAAGATTGGAGCGATGGCTCAATGGGAAGGATTGATTGATGCCGTGAAAGTATCTGTTTTTTTTTTTTTTGGCCCTAAGTGAATTTGGAAGGAATAAGTACTCCTCGAAGGTTTACACTGTCCGTGGGACGGTGAGCTGGGAAGTGTTTGGTATTTATTGGAATGAGATTCATGAGACTAATTATCGAGGAATGAAGGATAAATTATCAGTTATGTTATTTGGATTGATCCTTGATAGATCCAATGAATTATAATAGAATATGACACTTTTGAGGAGGATATAGAATTTTGATCTTTCCTACATCGTATGTGGGTGGATACCTTGGGATTAAGTGGGGAAGAGGTCCATAATTGGATTTACTCCACCCATGCCTTGGAGTTGGCAATCGAGGTCCCCATTTGAGGAATTATGAATAATGATTTCAGAGTTCGTTAATGGAGGATTCGAATTTTTGTGCCATGAGGAAGAAATGATCAAGCATTAGAGGGAGCAGGTAATTTTGTTTTAGGAGTGTGAGAAAGGATCTCAAAATCTTTGAAGAAAAAAATGAGTTTTGCGTGCCGATGATTTGATATTAGGACGCTGTGCTTTTGCTTTGGGTTGTTAGAACGCAAATGACTTCGGTATTTGGATAAGACTTGTAAATTTTTTCAGGCGCATAAGTGACTGGTCGATCAGTGTAGTGCAACGGAAGCATGTTGGCCCATATCTATAGGATTTCAATGAGGTTGAGGTTCTGTATAAATAATCTTTTAAGGCTTAAGCTAAATTAAAGTAAAAGTCCAATAGCTTGTTTGAAGTATTGGAATAGGTCGAAAGAATAGACAAGGTAATTTTGGATGCCTTCCGATTTTAAGGATTGTTGCCCCAATAAATGAGAAAATTAGTAAGTGATTAGGTTAGACCATTTTAGGAAATTAGGAATATGTCTTATGACTAGGTTCTAACCTAAGTTTGGATAAGAAACATCGGATATTGGGAGATAGGATAATTCATTTGCATAAAACCCCATAGGATGAGCCTATGATCATGGATGTGGTATAGAACCGTGAAGAAGAATTCTGAAAGGAATTTCCCAAATCATAATATTGAGGTTTATCAAATTTTGTGGACGAAATTTTTATAAGTGGAAGAGATTGTGATATACCGGTTTCCGAATGTCGTAAATTCGAATAATTAAGTGAATATAATCAAAATTAGGCTTAATATGCGTGAAAAAATTAAGTTTCGGGATCGTGGGACAAGTCGACAGGGGTTGGCCGCTGGGCGCCTGAGGCAGTGCTGGGTCCAGCCGACCAACGCCCGGGAGGGCGCTGATTCCATATTGCTCCAAGCATGTTGTGCCAGCCCGAAAAATAAAAACACCACGTGCTTTTTCCTCGGCCATATTTGCTGATTCTAGGAGAAATAAGGGAGAGAGATGGAAGAGGAAGAGAGAGAATGTGGAGAACGAGACTCTCGAGTTCGAATCCGTCCGAGAGCTAGTTAAAAAGGTGATAGATTGGAACAAAATAAGTGCACTTATACTCTCATCTTTCATTTTCATACACTTTTATTCCGTTTCCTTTGGGTATCCTCGCTCCGATACCCAAATAAAATTATATTTTGTATAGCTCATAACCTAAATATGATAATATGTCAAACTCATGTCTGAATATCAAGTTTTAAGTGATATATCGCCCTCCGAAAACCCCCGCATGGCGCTGTTTATCCGTGCCCGGGACCTCTATTCCCATTAAAAGTTGGGGCTTTTGCTTATTTTGTGGTTAGAATATGATTACCCATAATTTAGACATATTAATTTATTGATTAGATATCCGATTTAGTGAATTTATATGGATTTCCATTTGTGAAACCCTAACCCTGCGTCCAGGTGATTTCAAGCCCCAATTTTTGGGGATTTTGCCTAATATAGGACTAGAATATTATTACCCATGTCTAGTATAAGTTAATTTATTAATTGGATATCTAATTTTGTGATTTTAACCCTATGGTGCGTCCAGACCACGTTTGATCGATTATTTTGGGTTTAAAGTATGAACTGTCCTTAGATGATCGATACCCATGACATGAGCAAGTGATTGTGTGGATATTATGCCCGAATTTGTAGACATGACCGGTTTTCGAACAAAGAACCCCGAACCCACGGCCTGGAAGAATTAATAAATTAAATTGGGATTTATGGAGAAATTGGCTCTATGATGTTATTACCTGTACCATTAATAAGTTAATTTACCCATTGGGTGATCGAATTGGTAGTTTTGTAAAGTTTTATATTCTCCAGAATCCTATCCTTGCCCTTTATGGACTTTGTCCAAAGAAATCATAATTATGCAAGATTCTAACTCCGAAAATTATGATACATGAAAGCGCAAAGGAATTTGTCATCCGAAATCTCCAGAGACATGATAGGCTCGTTATGGCAAGAATTTTCTAATTGTTCTAATTACATGATGAATTATGCACGTCTTACGGACACAATAATTGAAATGCTCCAAAAATCATGTCATGAATCGTTTATGAAAGAATTAATGATCGACAGCTTAAGAATTTAATCCGGTATGATCAAAAAGGGATTTCATATTCCTTTGAAGCTTCAAGAAATATTATGTATGAATTATGAACATGTGAGAAACCAAGCTCACGAAGAATAAGGAAATATGAATTTGAATAAGTTTAATGAAGAAAGAACTAAGAAGGGATATTCTGCAATCAAGCGATGAACTGTTGTTCACAACAAAGAATTGATAAAATTATGAACATTCTCCAATAGAGTGGGAACGAACGAATTACGAAATGTTTCCCAATAGAGTGAGAATGAAGAACTATGAACAAAAAATTATGTGCTTAAAAGTAAAATATCCCTAATAAAATAAGAACTAAGAACTTGGACCGAGGAAATTGGACAGTATGCTTGGGCCTGCCATTAATATTGCTGTGGAGACTCTAGAAATACACTGGCTGTATATTCTGGTTGCTTACTTTGGGACGGATGATAATTCTTGGCAAGTTTTGATATACTGTAGCAGAAGGCGTTGTCTGTTATGAATGCCACTTGAGGCATGAGATTACAGCCCCGTCTATAAGGTTGATATATAGACAGCCCCCCATCTGGGTCGTGAATAGGAGGGTATCGGTTTTAGATTAAATGGATTGAATACAATCCAGACATCGACCGACTGCTCCTTTGATCAGTAAGGTCTACTTGTCCGGGTCCCTCAACGAAATAAATTTTCAGTAATTAACAGATAATTAAGAAAATGGCAAGAAAACAAACCAAAGAAATATGGAGTGAATCATGAAAGCATTCCATCCTAAAATCATGAATTGAACCTCATATACACCTTGTCTTTCCTATATACATTATTCTGTTTCAAATATGAAATTTTGCATGTCATTGATATACATACGTGCTTGCTGAACTTTTAGCTCACTCTTGCTGCTTTCCTTTTCTCCAGAGTAGTACAGGCCTACACCTGATTAAGTAGAGTAGAGAATGGTTAGTCGGAGACTCAAAGATGCCAAATGATAGCTTAAAGTCTTAGTTTATAAAATTATACATTTTGGAGCATTTTTACTATTTTGATGGTCATGTATGTTGGCAAGAATGATGTAATTTTTGTAATTTAGCTTCTACTGTATTCGATAAGTATAAATTACTTCCGCAGGTTTACATGATTTGAAAATGTACCTAGTGGATCTTGTCTAAACCATCGTCATACTAAAATTGTGACGTCAGTGCCACGTATTGTTCATTGTGTAATTCTTCGATCCTATGTGGTTGTTATAGTTGTCTAGATGTTGGAGCCTGTACTGGTTGGGTTTCTGGTTAATTGGAGTAGTTTTGTAATAAATTTTGTTGTGTAGTTTTTGTATATCTATTGTGCAGGATTGTTATACAGGTTTTGTATTTTGGTCAACATCAGTATTATAGAGAAAACTCTGCCGAATTTTTGAAAGAAAATAAAGTACGCCACAATGTCCTACGATATCTATTTATCTTCGAGACCAATGACTCTTATCACATCAACCACCCAAGGTCGACTTCACCTTCTATCTTATGTGGGAAACATGACCCTATCCTCCTCCGAATATTGGATGATCGCAACATTATCTTAATTCTTAAGATCCATATCCCATCCTCTATAGGTTCCATGCTACCCAAAAGTCCAAACACTTAATCATTATTAGATCGATTATGAATCGACATCCTTGGATTCGATTTACCAGAATTGACTCTAAGATATATAAGCCTTGATCCATCAATCCCACCTTACCCATTAAACTTGATATATTATTTAAACATTCCTTCTTAGCAAATTACGAGACTGAGGACTTCAACCCCGAGCTGATCAAAACTAAACCTCGAACCAAAATTAATTAATCTAGGCTTCGAACCGATATTAATGCACTCAAACACTAGCTCGATATTGATCAAATCTAAACCTTAAGGTGTCACCCTACAACTCGTCCTCTTGACCTCGTAGTTGGCCACCACAAGAAGCTCTTCATCTAGGAGCACCTCTTTCTGAAATAGGGACAAATCGGGTTAGCTTGCTCTTAGGACACTTATTAGGATAATTTAAGCAAGACAAACAAACTTAACTACCAATCCTAATTTAATGCTAGCCTAAGTTAGCCAACCAGGATTACTAAAACTATCCGATTTATCTTCATTATCCTATACCTTTCTCTACTTATTTGATTTATCTTACTCTAACCTAAACTTTCGCATAAGATTCAAATTAAATCTAAGGCGTCTTTCTCTCTGATACTAATTGTGACGGACCATATTTTTTATCAAAAATCCAGTAGAGTTCCGTCTATAATATGGACGTCAGCCAAATATAAAACTTGTATAATAATCCTGTACATCAAATATACAACCTTAACAATACTAAAAATCCATTAATATCAAACTCTAACATCAAGACAACACAACAATCCAACACAGGATCCTAAAAACTGCCACAATCATTCCATGGCTCCAATATTATATCTCCAAACACAATATCGGACACGGAGAGATCCCACTAGATACCTGAAACAAATTATAATAACCTGCAAAATCATATATACATCCAAATACAGTAAAAACTGAACTATCTGATCGTTAGACATATATATACAATATACATTAACAAGTCTAACTGAAAATATAAATATATATAATTTTTCATAATGTATACAAAACTACAAAATATAAATGCTTGTGATGATCTTCTGAGTCCCATGCTTAGTCAACTTTTAGTCTCCACTCTATCTCATTGGGTATAACAAGCCTGTGCTAATTTGGAGGCAAGGAAAGACAATAAGAATGACCCAAATATTCAGCAAGCATAATATAACTAAAGATGATAACAATATATGTAAAATATAATAAAAGAGAGATATATGAGCACAATGAAGATATGTAAATATAAAACGTGATCGAATGTGCTTTTGGAATACAGATGACTTCTCATATTTTATCATTCTTCTCTTTGAAATGTAAGTTATTTGTAATTACTCATCTTTACGGATCAAGATCAGTAAGCCTTACTAGCTAAAGGTACAGGAGAACGAGAAAAGTATCATAATGCTCCACATGATCTAAGGCCGAACTACATATTTAACGTCTTGTATCAAATGGTATATGCTTTCGTCGGTATATAAGGCCAAACACCATGTGACAAGCGGTATACCAATCACCCGGTATACAAGGCCAATAAAATGCTCACTAACCTTCCACGGTCCAGAAACAATCCTCGTACTTTCACAGTAATATCGTAATGCATGTCAATGAATATCACCCGTTATAATATACGGACATGATAATCCTTAAATTTTCACTATAATATCAATAGCCTGCTAAGGTGTATTACTCTTTGAAACATAAATTCGTGATCCTGGTTTCACGATTTCTTATTCTTTGAAGGAATGCCCACTGTAACATCCCCAACGTATCCGCATGTGGGTATTGTTCGCTTTGGGCTGGAGGAACTTCACGGCGTCTCAAACCATCACGCGGCCCACACGGTTTTGTTCCTGGCAAACGGAGCCCACCGCCCCCAAAATGCATCCCCCAGAGTGGTGCAGCGACGGCACAGCGTGGCGGGATATTGTCCTCTTTGACCTGGGGAACTTCACGGCGCCTCCAGCTATACACAGGCCTTAAGGTCTTCTCCTGGCGAATCCCTCACGGGCTCCCAGAACGCGTCCACAGGGAAGAGGTATCCACGCCCTTATAAGGCACGCTTCGTTCACCTCTCCATCCGATGTAGGACTCTACAGTCCACCCCCCTTGGGGACCCAGCGTCCCCGCTGCCACACCGGATCGGATCCTGGCTCTGATACCATCTGTAAAGTCCCCGGCGCATCCGCATGTAGATATTATCCGCTTTGGGCCGGGGAAATTTCACGGTGTCCCAAGCCATCACGCGACCCACACGGTTTTGTTCCTGGCAGACGGAGTCCACCGCCCCCAAAATGCGTCCCCCAGAGTGGCGCAGCAGCGGCACAGCGTGGCCGAATATTGTCCTCTTTGGCCTGGGGAACTTCACGGCGTCTCCAACCATACACAGGCCTCAAGGTTTTCTCCTAGTGAACCCCCCACAGGCTCCCAAAACGCGGCCACAAGGAAAAGGTATCCACGCCCTTATAAGGCACGCTTCGTTTACCTCTCCATCTGATGTGGGACTCTACATCCACCAAACTTCTTTCACAAATTTCTCCCTCCGGAATAACAAATCATACATATAACAAATTTTGACATTCCCTTCGTATACTTGCATAGTTTTCATGTTTCTTTTGGATTTAAATCTTCACATGACTTAATTTATATACACAAATATCGTAAAGTACGGAAACAGTAGAAACTCTTATCACCGTGAGCCAAACGTGACTTTAAGGCTTCTGAACAATTAATCGTTCACAATTAGTTAACGAACATATTTTTTAAAATATACAATTAAACACATACAAATATATATGCAACTTAATTAACAATTAAAATACGCAAAAATTATACAAAATTTACCAAATAGAGTCAGGTGAACAATACCCGCGCGTAAACAGTGCCCGTTTGTCCATAATCGGACGAATCGTGAAAAATCAAACATCCAATAGGTAATTAACTGAATTCAAGACATAGGTAATCATAATCTCAAGCCAAATTATATATAAAATTTAAAATAAATGCTTAAATGAGGTGTGGGTGCGGGTTCCAACGAACGGAATTCCACATAGAACTACAAAATCGGATAACCAATCGATAAATTAACATATATAGGATATGAGTAATGATATTTTTTAGTAAATTTATATAAAAGCCCGAAAAATCGGAGCACGAAATCATCCGGCCACGGGGTTAGGATTTTTGGTGCGAAAACCAGTCAAAATCTATGAAATTAAATATGAAATTCATGTGTATATATATCCAAGTCTTGCGCATTACAAACACATACATGGGTAAGGTATTAGGACAATAATACTCAAAGGGGATCAAATAAAAATTAAAAAGAATGGAAGAAAGTTATATAAATGCACTTGTCTCGAACCGATTTACAACTTTTTTAACTAGTTTGAAATCAAAATTAGACCCGAGGACCTCAATTTCCTCCTCTCTCTCTCTCTTCTCCCTCCCTCTCTCTCCCTACCCGAAACTCTTCGCTTCTCTGTTCCTGATTCTTCCCTTCTTATTCATTCTTCTTCTTCTTCTTCTTTTTTAACATTATTATTATTATTATTATTATTATTATTATTATTATTATTATTATTATTATTATTATTATTATTATTATTATTATTATTATTATTATTACTATATATATATATATTCCGTTTTTTATATTTTAAAACTCAAATCGATACTCGAGCAACAGTATAGACGTACTTTGGGCGCCGGCCCAATTGAGCCAAATATTCATACATTTAAATAACCCAAAATAATAAATAATTATAATTAAATAGGATAAAAATTTGAGATATTATAATTATTTATTATCTAAAATATAAGAGTAAGAATACATATAGTAGCATTCTTTGTCTCGAGGAAGTTATAAAATAGTACCCAAACTTTCACTACTTGTTTATTTTGTTTATATTGATCTAATCCTCTTATTTTGATTTAATCAACATATATATATATATATGATGCATCCTGGATCTGGGTTGTTAATTGATTAGGGTATCGCTTGATTTTTGAGTTAAATTGAAGCGGATCCGGTCTCCATATTTTTTGGTTTAGATCCTACACACCACAACTTAAAATAAGAATTTAGAGAATTGGTGAGACTTACTCCTTACTTTCTCTTTCGACACACAAGTCAGTAATTTTTCTTACAAGATAAAAGATGTAGAGATAAAGGGATATGAGTGATGTAATAATGTGAATTTTTTAGTCTGATTCAGAGGTTATGCTCGGCATAGAGCAGTTTTGTAGTGGTTCCCTTGTGAGGAGCAACTTCGATGTCAAAAGGGGCGAGAATTGTGAAGGAATTCTCGGGAGGCTCTGCGAATAGAATGTGGTCTCTTGAGAGCTCCTAGAAGTAGCGTTTGTGGGCTTATTTGAGTGAAAATGTAAGCGTTTGAGGACTGGCATGAGCGTAAACGTGGGCGTGCCCTTAGAGTATGCCTCAAAGGTCTTTTATAGGCTTTAAGCCAACTCAACCTTACTTGGATGCTAAGGATAATCACCAACTGGCTTGTGTAGATTCGGTGGGCTGGTAAGGGAATTGCGGGTGCCAATTAAGGCAACCGTGAACAATCAAGGGAATTCTTTCCCTCCTTAAGGAGATAGTGTATACGACGGATATTGGGACTGCCATTATGAAAAATCTGTTGAGTTGGAAGTTACCATTCTTAAAGGAATCGTGATTTAGGACAATATTCGGGGTGCTCGCTAGTTAAAGTAGGTGATCTTCAGCGTGCAGGAAAAGCACCATGAGTAACCTGGATTGGGTCGTTAGGTTGGCCAGCCAACTGGGGCACAATGTGAGTCAACGGAAGCGTTGACTGGCCCCTAAGCCTATGGACTAGATGCCTTCTGCGCTCGTCGCTAAGTCTGTGGATCTATGTACAGGGTCAGTCCATTTTTACTGTCCCCATTAATATATATTTGCATCAAACATATTCAACGTATATAGAATATTAAAATATTTTAACTATCATCCTACCCAGACATAAAAATAAAACCTTTTTTTAATTATGAAGAATGTTATAAAATAAAAGAAAACTAGGACAAGAAATAGTATAAAATTACAAAATGTTAAAAACTAGCTGTTTAAAAACTAGTAATATTTTCCAACTCTTTCAATTCTTTTTCTTTTGTTCCACATATGTGTATATAATTCCCCGCAAACACTTTTTTCTGAAGTCAGAAATATAATAAGGAGCTATAATAAATATAATTATAAATTAATTAAAAGACCAAAGAATACGATAATGTTGATAAATATAGACATCATCTTGTCACATAGAAAATTCATAAGATGAAAAATTCAATAGAAAAATTAATTGGACATCCTTAATCATTAGTGAATTAATAATACTCCCTCTTGGATGACCATATACAGAATATGCCTCATTAGAACCGTATAAAGGAAAATTCTGATGGAAAAGAAAACCCAATGCCAAAGGATAAAGAGTACATTATTCTTGTAAACTATCAAGAGTATTATGATTGTCTCGTTAAAATCTTATAAAGAAATATCTAGTCACACAAAAACTTCAGGGAATGAAAAAAAAAAAATGCAGTCAACACAAATTTTTAAATCTACTTGCCTTGAAAGAACATGATGGAAGGTTTGTTGCATTCTAATGCTATACATTATCTTCTTAAATGTTGTAGTTTGTAATACTTTAATGAATAAATCTATTAGATTATCATTAAATTGTGAGTATAAAAGAATTTCAATAAAATATAATTTGTTCTATTACTCTTATTGCACCTTCTCGTGATTTGTATGATGCAAATAATATTATTCTCATATAAAATTATTAGAGTATTATTGATTGTTGATCACGACACTTTTTTTGAATATGTTCAAGTAATGATCTCACCCAAATATATTATTTACTTGCTTCATGTATAGTGATAATCTTGGTATGTTTCGAAAAAGTGACAGATAATATATACTTTATAGATTTTTAGGTTATAATAATGTATCTGTGAGTAAATAAATATCTTATTTGTGACTAACTTTTATATGAATTAGATAAATATTTTGCATTTGCATATCCAATCAATTATAAATTTGCATACCTAAACTCATTCTTTATATTTTGACCGTTTATTTTTTAATGAATGATTATGATTTAACTATTTTAAAAAACTTAAAAAATATTAAAATTATTTATTTTAAAATAATTAGATCACAATCATCTATTTAAAAATAAATGATTAAAATAAGAAAAATAAACTTTTCTATCTGTTTGAGAAATAGAGCCCCTAATCTCATAATATTTGTATTGAAAGACTACAAAAAATTTATGTCTTATGCTTTTAAATTTCACCCATATACATGTCAACTTATAATTTGTTATATAAAATACACTTAAAGTAAATAATTAAGACCTACTCATGCTCTCTTTGATAATTGTAAGTGAATGATGTTTTCAATTATTTGGGTAAGGAATAAGATCGGTTTGACAAATAAATTATCTCTGGCTCATCTAGATATGCCATTCCTTTCACTTTAACGTGATATCATATACAATTAGCGAGCTTGCTACTTTATAAAAGAGATAGTTTTAATTTTTCTTAATAATAACGATTTAATATTAATCAAATAATTACATTATTTTTTTTAAAAAAAATTAGTTTTTTTAAAAAGAAAAATGTCAACTATTTAATATTTGATCGAATGATTGTAAATGAGATGGATTAAATCAACTCCTCTTTTATAATGATAGATACCCCAAATTCGATATCATATACCGCTACATACGATTTGTAATAATTTATTGAGAGCTTACAGAAAGCTTACCAGATAAATAGGCTTTTTTTTCATAATTTATATTTGATAAAAATACTTTAAAATCGTATCTAAAAAATTTTAGAAATTATATTATCTCAAAATATATTCAAAATTCTAACCAAAAAAAAAGTTTTTTAAGAATGTTTAAGTTTGTGTTTGTCAAAAAACTAAAAAGAAATAATATGAAATGAATGTGACATTTAAAATCTCAATTATTTGAGCATCAAAGAGTTATTTTCCTGAATTATTTAGGATGGGGTGGGGTTGGACTTCTAAGATATGAACCACACAAATGCTATATATTCTTTGTGGCTGGAACTCGGCCACGTTTGTTAGTTTCCACCACACAAAGAAAAGTACCTCCCCTTTTCTGTCATTTTTTATTTTTATTTTTTATTCTTCACAATTTTATTTTAAAATGAGTTTATTTGAAGCCAACCCAATATGCTTTAACGAGTTAAATTTATCGATAAAATATCAATCACCCATCATATAATTAATGACATCCATCAAAAAAATTTACATAAAACTTATAACTCGACTTAAAATTAATTAACAAAAATATTATTTAACCCAATTAAATAAGTGTAGCTATCTCAATTAAAGTTATTTTATGAGTTCATTTATGTACGATACAAATCTTAAAGAAGTTATTATGTGACTTATTTATTTATAATAAAAATAAAAGATTGAATTTATTTTTATCATTACCTATATATTAATTGTCATTTTATTTATTTATTTATTTATTTTTGGGTTTTAAAATTATGAACTAAATTTAACTTAGGTTACCATCTCTTAATCTATAGTTGACAAATAAATGATAAAATTAAATTATATAATATCTATAAATATATATTAAGTAGCCAAAATTTCTAATATATATATATGAATGTAGTCGTACTACACAGAGGACTAACATTTCAAGAAGATGGGAAGTGAGGGACCAATGCTGGGAGGCTCTCTTGAGGTGCCGAGCGTCCAAGAACTGGTGAAGCAGCCACTAATCAGAGTCCCAACCAGATATGTAAGGACTGATCTAGATGGCCACCCTGCCTTCACTGCCCTTGCCGAAGGCGGCGAACCTTCCTCTCAGCTGCCGATCATCAACATGGCCCGGCTCGCCTCAGATCCCATGGATTCCGAAGAACTCGACAAGCTGCACCAAGCTTGCAAAGAATGGGGTTTCTTCCACGTACGTTACATCGGCTCTGGTCTCTTTAACTTTCACACGATCTTGCTACAAATATAAAATCAATCCCCTTATATCAAGCAATTCATGCATGCTTTAAATGATAAGATTGTTGATTTTTCGAGAAAATAAAATAAAATAAAATCACCATGCAGTATCATGTAATGGTTTATGTTTTCTGATTTTGGAGTATCCACTCACTCACTCACTCACTCACTCACTTTTCCCTTTAAATGGTAACTATCTTATGGACATTTTGATAGAAAATGCCTTTATAAAGGTGAGGCTTTGATTTTATATTCTTAAATTAAATATTCTGAATATACACAAATATTGAAAGTATTAAGTCTTAAAAGTTCTAAACAAGTGAAGAATTTATAAAAATTCAAACATTTAGAATCAGCATTAATAGCAAAAAGATAATTTTTGGTTCTTAATTTATTTTTATATTTGATTTTTAAATGACAAATATTACATATGAAAAATTAATTTTTTTGTAATATTTGATATTAGAGACATCAAATCCCTGCCTTGATATTTCTGTCATTTTTTTTCACTTATCCAATATTTTATAAAATTTTAGAATTTGAGTTTTTTTTTTTTAAGTTTTGATGAAAACTAATGTTAAAAATAATTAGAAAAATAAATTTCTAACAATTTTATGATTTTTTGCATTAATTTTAGTGTTAAAATGACATAGTTTCCATTGGATTTTAAAATCGGGTTAAATAGATCAAAACATACCCAATTGCTTTTCTGTGTCCAATCCACTCCTCATTCATGTCTTGGGCTTTGTATCCAAAGCCTAACAAACTTAGGCCTAACAATTTCTGACTTAACTAATTTAGGAGGCTCATATTATCTTAAGATTTCATAACCAAGTCGGAGTTTGAAAGCTTTAGATCAGATGAGTCGAAAACAGATAAGTAGCAGATCCAAAACTTGGCTCTTCGAATTGTTCAGCATGGTAGAAATCACAGCAGCCATTGTGCTGCCTTGTGTGCCTTTTATATATGTATGGCCCAATTTATTAATTAGTGCAATATTTATTATATATATATATATATATATAAAGAATTTAAGTACTTTTTCTAAAGAATGGTACATGAAGAATAATTGTGTCAAATCTTAAAATTGACTTGAGAAGAAATATAATCTAATCTCATTTATTTGTTATAAATTTAATATGATTAATATTTCTCATGATATATGGTAGATTGATTTTTATTTCACAATTCACATTATAAATTTTTTGTAAGACTTACAAAACCTAAGAAAGTTAGTGAAAGGGGAGCAAAGTGTCTTTTTTAAAAATAAGATGTACTTATGTGTAGAGGCAACTAGAACATATAGTTTAATTCTAAGTAGTGTCGTTGTTTTGAATTAAAAAAGATATCTTTTATATTTTAAATTTTTTAAAAAATTTAATTTTACTTTAGAGACCTGTACATTTTGGGTATTTAATTATATTGTCAAACTCATTTTTTAGTTTATTTTTAAAGTCTAATATTGTTAGAAATTATATATTATCTGATAATCTTTATTGTGTAAACTTATAAAATAATACATATTATGATACTATACATATTGACGTTAGTATTAAACAATATGTTATAAATAATTATTCTTTTATATTATGATATTAGAGAGTGAGACATATTAAAATAATGTCGGTATATATGTGGGGCTTTGGTTTTTGATTCCTAAATTAAATACTCTAAATATATATCATTATTAATATTAATGCTTCGAAGATTTAAATAAATGAAAAATTTATAAAAACTTAAGCAATTAAAATTAACATTCATTACGAGAGTTTATTTTCAATCATTAATTTATTTTCACATTCAATCTTTAAGTGATAAGTATTTCATATGAAATATCGATTTTCATTTTACAGAAACTACTCCATTATCATTTAGGGATTGAGGGGGCGTCCTTCTCCCCAGTGGAGAAGGACCGCCCTTTTCTTAATTTGAACCGTCAGATGTAAAATCTGACGGTTACGTGTTTTGGATGATTAAATTTAAAATCGAACGGTCTACGTTATATTATCCATTCAAAACATGTGGGTCGTCGGATTTTACATCCAACGGTTTAGATGAGGAGAAGGACGCCCCCCTGATCCATCATTTAGTAGCTATGTAGTTAATCTAAAAAATAACTTTTTTATGATATTAGAATAATGTTATTGTTATGACCATTCTTAAATAATACCATACACAAATCTCATTTATAATACCAAGTAAAATCATATTTGTAAAGGGAAATTAAAGTTCTTTATATATATGATGGTATAATGCAGTTGATCAATCATGGAATAAGCTCTGCAATGGTTGAAAAGGTGAAGAGAGAGGTTGAAGGATTTTTCAAACTACCAATTGAAGAAAAAAACAAGTATAAGCAACTGGCTGGAGAGTTAGAAGGATATGGGCAAATGTTTGTTCGGTCGGAGGAGCAAAAACTTGATTGGGCAGATAGGTTCCATATCGTTATCCTTCCAACTTATTTAAGAAAACAAGACTTCTTCCCTGAACTCCTCATTTATTTCAGGTTCTCCCATTTCTCCCCTAGCCAAATATCCTTATGGGGTTAGATTATTTTTTTAAAGTTGTCTATAATATATATATATTCATCTCTGAAAAAGCACGTTTCGTGCTAACGTGTTTCGACCCCGTTAAATAAATAGCGGAAGCAACAATAAATATTAAATATCTAATACACGTAAAAGATATTTAACACTAGATGCATACGAGACTAGCAATCATGCACAATATAAAAATCATAAGCAATAATTAAGAGCGATAAAGATAAAGACTCAATTTTTGGTGACGAAGTGAAAACTTCGATACCCACTATCGAGAAAAACACTCCGGCTTCAACGGCCCGGAAGCAATGCACTATGAAAATCAACTTACAGCCCGGGTGGTAACGACGCGCTAACCTAGCCGACTTACTCCCGACACGTGATCCCTACCAAGGAACTCCTTGGATTTGCCCATGGAATGAATCCGACACCTTCCGGTCTTGAGCCAATCTTCCCTCTCGTGCCACTTGAATTGCCAACCAAGATCGGGTCTCCTTCTTCAACGCACCAACGTCTCCAACGAAGGTAGAAGGATGAAAGCTTTAATGGTGAAAGAAATAGAAAAAGTAAAAAGAAAACCTTTAGAACATGGAGCTCAAAGTTGTAGCTAGTGGTTTTCTCAAAAGGAACAATCACAATGGAGCACAAGAGCCTTTCTCCTTAAAGGAGGCACGAAAATATTCAGTTTTGAATCCTTAGGGTTTGAAGAAACATAAGCCAATATTTATAGAGGAGCCAAAAATCGCGTTTGAAATTACCCGTTGGTTGGGCCGCCGCCGAGCGGGCTCGAGCGCGGCGAGGCAGCGCAGAGGGTTTCGTGGGAAACCCCGAGGGCGCGAGCCGGGATCGAGCACGCAGCCGAGCGGCCCCCATTCTCGGGATTTCGGCTCGAGCGGCCAGAGCATGTATCAAGCGGCCCCCATTCTGGTTTTAGGTTCAAGCCGCGGCGAGCACGCATCAAGCAGCCCACATTCTCGATTATGTGCTCGAGCGGCAAGCGGGCACCAGGCGAGCGGACGGTCCTTGGACGGTGCTCGAGCGCGTGGAGGGCGGACCGAATGAATTTTAATGAATTTTAAATTGACAACCCACAACCCGACATCAAAACACGATACATATGGTCACGGAATATGCCAATAAGACAAATGTCTCTAACAATCTCCCCCTTTGGCAATTCCGTGACAAAACCCAAAAATAAATAAATAAATAAATAAATACAAGAGAATCACGAGTTCAGACACCACCGAGATAAAACCCGTGTACATGAAAACCTACGCCTAGGGAAACAAAAGAGATACATAAAAAAAAATTAAATAGCTAAAACACGAGCTGCTGAGGCGATGTGATGAAAACTTGCTTGAAACAGCCTGTATACTTTAGTGTCCTGATCAATTAAGGTTAGTACCAACAAGACAAAAGATAATAACAATTTAATGGCATGCATGGTACATTGGCATGAGAACATAGAATAATGTAACATACAACAAGACTCCCCCTAAAGAAAATAAACAGTACTCCCCCTCAAGTAATAATAACTTGAACTAATATGCAAATAACAAACTCTCCCCCAAAAAAATAGAAGGCACCCCTAATCTCCCCCTATCAAACTAATCTCCCCCTATCAAACTCCCCCTATCAAAGAGAACAAGTCTCCCCCTTTTTGTCACGAATAGCCAAGGGGTAATTTAGCTCACTTTTCTTAATCCAGACTTGTCTCACGGAGTGTATTTTTGCGTTCAACCTATTTACTTATGCATCCAAATGCTGAAGGTAATCAATAAATTTATTCAATTTTAGCCCTGGTCTTTGGTTGTGCAAAAATTTCAAGGTGTGACACCGTGGACGAATGTGACCAACTTGCCCACATGCATGACAAGTAGGCACAAACTTAGGGATAGAGGAATTGTTCATAACCTTGTGATTACCTAGATTAGTAGAGCTAAAATGGTTATTCATACGTTGAGGTATGGCCTTGATGACTTTGGGTGAGTGTGCATGATTATGTGAAATTTTCTTGGCGGGAATAAACACAGTTTTAGGTTTCACGTTATTTTGGACAATATTAGAGGCATACCCTAAACCTTGTTTATTTCCACCACTTTTTCCCAATCCGAGCATGTGATCTAATTTTGTGGACCCATTTATGAATTGTTTCAAATCTTTTCGAGAGGCCTCAAGATCAGATTCTAAAGTTGTTATTTGTTTAGTACATGAGACTTTCGATTCTCAATTTCTTGAGTTTTAGAATCTAATTCGGATTGAAGAGCTAATCTTTCTTGTTCCATTTCATGACCCTCTTTTTTTAGGGTTTTATTTTGTTTCTTTGCTTTCAAGCATTCCCTAAACAGATTTATCGTAAGCTTCTTGAAGGCCATCAAATTCAGCTTCGACTCGGCCTCGAGTCATCAGTTGATCAATATTATCAACTCGAATTTCCACACATGGAGGTCATAAATGCCATGTACTTGACCGCCCATTTTCGTAACAATTTTCACCATCTTCTTCTTCGTCATCGCTAAGGGTCACATTAGCTTTGAAGGATTGGCCTTGTTGGCGTTTATAGTTTGGGCATTCAGCCCGATAGTGTCCAAAGCCTTTACACTCATGACATTGGACGCCTTGGGTAGATTTCGATTTGGAGTCCTTACTCTCACGGCGGTCCTTCTTCTCAAATTGATGTGATCGTTTTAAGTTCACATCCAATTTTTCTGATGACGAGTTATTTTTCTTTAAGAATTTTTTAAAATTCTTAACAAATAGTGCAAAATCATCATCGCTACATGATTCGTCATTGGAATCCCGATTTCGCTCTTCCCTACTTGATTTTAAGGCAATTGATTTTTGTTTCTTTGATTGAGGCAATGTGAGCTCATAAGTTTGTAATGATCCTACAAGTTCTTCAATCTTCATTTTATCAAGGTCTTTGCTTTCTTCGATAGCCGTGACCTTAGGTCTAAATCGTTCAGGAAGAGACCTAAGAACTTTTCTAACAATTTTATTCTCTGGAATTCGTTCCCCTAAATTAAATGTGGAGTTCACAATATCATTTAATTTTGCATAGAACTCATCAAAGGTTTCATCATCTTGCATTTTTAGTTCTTCGAATTTAGTGGTGAGCATTTGTAGTTTTGAATTTTTCACTAGTTTCGTTCCTTCATGAGTGGTTTCTAAAATATCCCACGCATCTTTAGAAATCTCACACATTGAGATTCGTTTAAACTCATCGGGAGATACAGCCCATAAAAATAGCATGTAACCCCTTACTATTCCAAATTGCAAGCATCAAGTTCTTCTTTTGACCACAAAGAAAGAGCTTTTAGCTCATCACCACTTTTAGGTGGAGTCCACCCAATTTGGGTACTCGCCCATACACGCTCATCCATTGATTTAAGGAAGGCTCTCATCCGGACCTTCCAATAAGCATAGTTACTCCCATCAAAGAAGGGAGGAACGGAGAGAGATCCACTAGTATACATCCAGATCGGGGGTCGCGGATCGGGGTAAGTCTCTGATACCAATTGAAAAAGCACGTTTCGTGCTAACGTGTTTCGACCCCGTTAAATAAATAACGGAAGCAACAATAAATATTAAATATCTAATACACGTAAAAGATATTTAACACTAGATGCATACGAGACTAGCAATCATGCACAATATAAAAATCATAAGCAATAATTAAGAGCGATAAAGATAAAGACTCAATTTTTGGTGACGAAGTGAAAACTCGATACCCACGGTATCGAGAAAAACACTCCGGGCTTCAACGGCCAGGGAAGCAATGCACTATGAAAATCAACTTACAGCCCGGGTGGTAACGACGCGCTAACCTAGCCGACTTACTCCCGACACGTGATCCCTACCAAGGAACTCCTTGGATTTGCCCGCGGCAACGGAACCGGACACCTTCCGGTCTTCAAGCCAATCTTCCCTCTCGTGCCACTTGAATTGCCAACCAAGATCGGGTCTCCTTCTTCAACGCACCAACGTCTCCAACGAAGGTAGAAGGATGAAAGCTTTAATGGTGAAAGAAATAGAAAAAGTAAAAAGAAAACCTTTAGAACATGGAGCTCAAAGTTGTAGCTAGTGGTTTTCTCAAAAGGAACAATCACAATGGAGCACAAGAGCCTTTCTCCTTAAAGGAGGCACGAAAATATTCAGTTTTGAATCCTTAGGGTTTGAAGAAACATAAGCCAATATTTATAGAGGAGCCAAAATCGCGTTTGAAATTGCCGTTGTTGGCCGCCGCTCGAGCGAGGGCTCGAGCGCGCGGCGGCGGCAGGGGTTTCGTGGGAAACCCCGAGGGCGCTCGAGCCGGATCGAGCACGCAGCGAGCGGCCCCCATTCTGGGATTTCGGCTCGAGCGGCCAGCGAGCATGTATCAAGCGGCCCCCATTCTGGTTTTTAGGTTCAAGCCGCCAGCGAGCACGCATCAAGCAGCCCACATTCTGGATTATGTGCTCGAGCGGCAAGCGGGCACCAGGCGAGCGGGCGGTCCTTGGACGGTGCTCGAGCGCGTGGAGGGCGGACCGAATGAATTTTAATGAATTTTAAATTGACAACCCACAACCCGACATCAAAACACGATACATATGGTCACGGAATATGCCAATAAGACAAATGTCTCTAACAATCTCTATGATAGTTTGGTTGGATTTGGAATGTGGCACAGTAATTTCAAATCCAATCCAAACTCATTTATAAATTTCTAAATTCAAAGCAAATCAAAATCCAAACTAGATCAAAGTAAATTAAATAAAGTTAATTAGTATCTGGTCATAACTAGTAGGAATTCTGTGTTGAGCCAACATTCTTTACGCCATAATTAAATGATATTTCAGTTTTGTTGAGACTTTTCTATCACTGAAGGGAAACTTTTGAATCTTACTCTGTTGAATTGAGAAACCTTTCCCTCAAGTTGCTGGAGTGCATGACAAAAGCATTGAAGATGGATGAGAAGCACATGAGGGCTCTCTTTGAAGAAGGAAAGCAATCAACGAGAATGAACTACTATCCTCCTTGTCCTCAACCGGACGTGGCCATTGGCTTAACTCCACACTCTGACCCCATGGGACTCACAATCCTGCTTCAAGTCAATGAAATGGAAGGCCTTCAAATCAAGAAAGATGGAAAATGGATTCTTGTTAAGCCCCTTTCCGATGCTTTGGTGGTTAATATTGGAGATGTTTTAGAGGTAATATTTTTATCATTGTTTTTTCCATCTTCTACCTACCGCTAACTTGGGTTTTCATTACTTGCACATATGTTATCACAATAATCTATCTAAGATGTGGAGTGATTTGGGTTGTTACTAATTTTAATAATTTTGACTTGTTCAAATGTTAAATTTACAAAATTAATAAAAATATGATTAATAAATAAAAAGTAAAAAGATTTGATACTGAATTCTATGGCATAAAACATGATGGAGAGATAGGCCCGGCACCGAGCCTGATAACTCCACAAACTCCAGCTCTGTTCAAAAGGATTGCAGCCGTTGATTTCTATAGAGGATTCTTTTCCCGTGCACTTCGTGGCAAGTCGTATATTGATGAGATGAGAATACAAAGGGAAGAAACCCAAATCGTTTGAACATAGGAGATGATGAGCATCGCTTGGTGAAGTCCTAGCTATTTTAATTTATCAATAATGTGAGTCCATATGGATAGAGCTTGATATTTGTGTTATCGATAACTATATCATGTATAATCTATAAACCTCCTACAACTTATGACACAAATATATTATTAGTATTATAATTGTTAGTATAGATTTGTTTTGCTAGGGTGATCATCTGTATAGTTATAAAGTTAGTTTGTACTTTATAATAATAACAGAATCTTAAATCTAACTAAATAGAATCAATTATATGAGTTAGCTTTGGCTGTTCCACTAAATTTAATATAATTTTCTCTAAAAGTAGAAGTAATTTTAAAATTATTTTTCTATCACCTCACTTAAAATTTTTCTAGATTTGTTTATTCCTTTCTTTGTTCTTAACATAACTATCTTGTCTTTCCTCATATGTGCCCCATTTAAAATTTTAAGTGTATATGACTCTTTCAGTGTCATTTTCTCATTTTATCTTCCATAAGTATAACTTATATGTGACTATAGATGTTATCTTTTATTATTTTATGTTTCAGTGTTACTTCAATCATTCATATTAGTATTCTTATCTGTATATTGTTTAATTTGTATGCATGACTAATTAAATTATAAAGTAATTGTGACGGGCCATATTTTTTGTCGAAAATCTAACAGAGTTTCGTCTATAATACGGTCATCAACCAAATACAAAACCTGTATAATAACCCTGTACATTAAATATATAACCTCAACAATACCAAAAATCCATCAATATCAAACTCCAACATCGAGATAACACAACAATCTAACATAAGATTTTAAAAACTGCCATAATCATTCCATGGCTCCGATGTTATATCTCTGGACACAACATTGGATACAGAGAGATGCCACTAGGAACCAAAGACAAACCATGATAACTTGCGGAAGTATATATATATCCAAATACAACGAAAATTAAATTATCTGATCATTAGTCATATATATATATACAATATACATTAACAAGTTTAACTGAAAATAAATACATATAATTTTTCATAACTTATACAAAACTATAAAATATAAATGCTCGTGGTGAACCTCCAAATCCTGTGCCTAGTCAACTTCTAGTCTTTACTCAATCCCATCGGGTATAATAGGTCTGTACTAATTCAGAGGTAATGAAAGGCAGTAAGGGTGAGCCAAATATTCAACAAGTATAATATAATCAAAGACGATAATAATATATATACAATAAAGCAAAAGAGGGATATATGAGCATAATGGGGATGCGTAAATATAAAACGTGATCGAATGTGCTTTCGGAGTACAAATGACTTCTTGTATTTTATCCTTCTTCTCTTTAAAATGTAAATTATGCATAATTATTTATTTTTACGAATCAGAGTCAGCAAGCCTTACTAGCTAATGGTGCGGGAGAACGAGAAAAGGATCATGATACTCCACATGATCTAAGGCCGAACTATAAACTTAACGTTCTGTATCAGACAGTATGCGCTTTCGCCTATGTACAAGGCCAAACACCACGTGGCGAGCAGTATACCTATCACTCAATATACATGGCCAATAAAATGCTCCCCAACCTCCCGCGATCCAGAGGTAGTCCTCGTACTTTCACAGTAACATTCTAAAGCATACCAAGGAATATAACCCGTTACAATACACAGTCAAGATAATCCTTGAATTTTTACTGTAATATTAATAGCCTGTCAAGGGATATTATCATTTAAAATATAAATCTGTGGTCCTGATTTCACGATTTTTTATTCTTTGAAGGAATGCCCACCAAACTTCTTTCACAAATTTCTCTCTTCGGAAGAACAAATCATACATATATCAAATTGTGGCATTCCCTTTGTATACTTGCATAGTTTTCATATTTCGTTTGGATTTAAGTCTTTATATGACTTCATTTATATACACGAATATCGTAAAGTATAAAAATAGTAGAAACTCCTACTACCGTGAGCCAAACGTGAGTTTAAGGCTTCCGAACAATTAACCGTTCATAATCGGCTAACGAACATAATTTTCAGAATATACAATTAAACACATACAAATATATATGTAATTTAATTAACAATTAAATAACATAAAAATTATATAAAATTTACCAAAGAGGCTTGAGTGAATAATACCCATCCATGAACAGTTCCCGTTTGTGCATAATCAAACAAATCTCAAAAAATCAGACATCTAATAGGTAATTAATCGAATTCAAGATATTGGTAATGATAATCTTAAGCCAAATTATGTATAAAATTCAAAATAAATACTTAAACAAGGTCCGGGAGCGGGTTAAGGTTCTGGCAAACGAAATTCCACATAAAACTTCCAAATTGAATATCCAATCGATAAATTAACATATATAGGATTTGGGTAATGATACTCTATGACAAATTTATACAAAATCCCCAAAAATCAGAGGGCGAAATCATCCAAGTGCAGGATTAGAGTTTTTGGTGCGAAAACCAGTCAAAATGTACGAAATAGAATATGAAATTCATGTATGTACATGCTCAAGTTATTGGTATCACAAATACATGGGTGGGATGAGTATCGGGACAATAATACCAGAATGAGATCAAATAAAAATAAAAAAGAATGGAAGAAATGGGTATGAGTGCACTTATCTCGACCCGATCTATAACTTTTCCAATTAACTCCAAACCAAAATCAAACCCGGGGACCTCGATTTTCTCCTCTTTTTCTCTTCTCCCACCCTCTCGCTACCCGAAACCCTCTGCTTTCCCGTTTCTGATTACTCCCTTCTTATTCATTCTTCTTCTTCTTCTTCTTTTCACTTTATTATTATTATTATTATTATTATTATTATTATTATTATTATTATTATTATTATTATTATTATTATTATTCATTTCTTATATTTTAAAACCCAAATTGATACCCGAACGGCAGTATGAGTACACTTCAGGCGCCGGTCCAATTGACCTAAATATCCCTCAAAATTTTATAATATTTAATTAATTTTTTTACCCCCAAATTATCTAAAATAATAAATAATCTCAATTAAATCGGATAAAAATTTAGGATATTACATTCTCCTCTACTTATCAAAATTTCATCTTTAAAATTTAATAATCCGGGTAATCTTTCCAGATTCTTTCTTCACATCTTTGAGGAAAAGATCTTTCCTAGGAAACTTATCCCAAAGAATCATCTTAATTCCCAACATCTAATGTTTCCTATTTAAATCTAAATTGGAATATATCACAAGGTAAATTCCTAATTTTTCAAAAAGGTTTAACTTGATCACATATTTTTCTTAATTATTGATGCAAGGAAGACTTCATGATGATCCATAAATTCAGAAACAACCCAACTTACTAGCTATTTCCTTGACTTAATCCAAAACCTCAACTGGACGGATGAATTCCCACTTTAATTCATCCTAAGCTCCAAGAATGATTGTCCACTTGGAGCCTCAATCGTAGTTTGAATTCTCTAGGCTAAATGCTACATGCTACCGCTGCGCAACTCTAATTAACCATTTACTTGTACTCTAAAATCCTCTACCAACTCAAGTTCATAGATCTTTATCAGGCTCCTAGGTCGCAAGGCAGTTATGTCCCCAAGAAAATTTTCAAAAATATCAATATTTTTAAGGCAGCATCCACAATCCTCAAATTTCAATCAACTTAGCAAATATAATTGAAGTGATTCCCTAAAATTTCTGTACAATCTCAAGTTATCACTAAAATTTCAAAACTCACACATTTAGTAGCTTATTACCCAGTGGGCATAATGACAAGCCAACTTACTCGGTTCTGATCATACCACCCAAATTTGCGATAAATGGGCATCCTTACTTGCTATTCCCCAATTATCTAAACACCTAAAATCCTTGCCATCTGATAACCCCGAAATACTTCCTCAAGGATTTCTCATCTCCTAATTCCGAAACCTTAATACTCCGGATACATATCCTATGAAGCATTGAATTATTCCAAATCTAAAGACTCCCAACATCAAATTGTCGGCACTAGAATTCGATATCCTTAAATGACACCAAGATCCTCCCATTTCAATCCTTAAGTAGATTTATTTACTAAAACTATCATATGATCGTCTTCTCCTTATGTCACAAAATTCAGATCCTTAGAATTATTAGACATTAATTATCTCTAAAAGCAACAGCTATAAGTTCCCAAGTAGAGACCTCAATTACTAACTCCAAATCATGGGTGGAGTAATTTTGATCGTGAACCTCTCCCCCACTTAATCCAAGGGCATCTACCGACATATGATGCAGGAAAAACATAATTCATAGATCTTTCTCAAAAGTATCACAATCTATTATAATTTATTGGATCCATCCGGGATCAGCCCAACGGCATGGTCGACAATTAATCCTTAATTCCTTAAAGACTATCCTCATATGTCCCATTCCAACTAATACCGATCGCTTCTAAGCCGAAACGCCACACGGCGCTGCAATCTTCGAGAAATACTTATCGGATCACCCTTTTGGGTTCAGCTAAACCTAAGAAAGCCACACACCTTCAAGACATCAATCAATCCTTCTTAAATTGACCATCGCTCCAAACTCTAAGGAATCACATTCATGCTATCAAGGAAACCACATGTCCAATATAACACTTCTCCTCAATCAAACTTACATTCCTTTCATAACTGAGCACAATGCTAACCGTCTTTCACAATCCATAATACAATTCTCAAATAGAGTTCATACATCCTAGTGATTCTAAGAATTTATCAATGAGGCCATCACAAAATTGACCTAATTATGACCGCAAGGTCTAATTTATAAATCCTATGAGAATGCCAACGAACCTTCAAAATCCAAATAGTATTATCAGAACTCATAATGGCTATATCCTAATTCTAAAAGTTATCATAGGTTTAATTTTTGATTTTCCACAATTAATATCACTACGGATATAGATCACCCTTAGGAAATATTAAGCCCTTGCAATAAATCAAACGAACCTTCTATTTATTTTCCTAATGCTGGCTTATCAATCCATCTACCTCCCGAGCAACCAAGTCTTCAATTGCCTCCAAATAACCTTGTTAGTTCATCTTACTCAACTCAAAAGTACTGAAACACCTCACGACAAGACACTCATCCGATACCTCGTCAGTTCTATGCAGGATCCCCAAAATTTGTGCCAATCCTGGCACAACCTCCATAGTAACTTCCATTTAACGATCAGAACATAATTTAGGCTAATCATTATCTCAAAGAAACATCATCAATATCATATCGACTGTTCCTTTGGTCAGTAAAGCCTACTGGCCCAGGTCCCTCAACGAAATAAGTTTTCAACAATGAACGGATAAGTAAAGAAATGATAAGAAAATGAACCAAAGAAATATGGAGTGAATCATAAAAGCATTCCCTCCTAAAATCAAGAATTGAATCTCATATGCACCTTGTCTTTTATATATACATTACTTTGTTTCAAATATGAAATTGTGCATGTCCTTGGTATACATATGTGCTTACTGAGCTTTTAGCTCACTCTTACTGCTTTCCTTGTCTCAAGAGTAATACAGGCCTACACCTGATTGAGCAGAGTAGATGATGGTTAGTCGGAGCCTCAAAGATGCCAGAGGATAACTTGAAATCTTAGTTTATAAAATTATACATTTTGGAGCATTTTTACTATTTTGATGATCATGTATGTTGGCAAGGATGATGTAGTTTTTATAATTTAACTTCTACTGTATTCGATGAATATAAATTGCTTCCGCAAGTTTACATGATTTGAAAATATACCTGGCGGCATCTTGTCTGAACCGTCGTCATACTAGAGTTGTGACGTTCGTGCCACGTATTGTTAATTGTGGTGGTTGTTGGATCCTGTGTGGTTGTTGTAGTTGTCTGGATATTGGAGCCTGTCACGACCCAGGAACACAATATTCGCAGGTCAAAATAAAATCAATAATATATATTTTATTAACCACAATAACCCAACCCCGGCGTGCCAATTCGAATACATACAGGACTCAATATAATAAACCCCGCACAAGATCTCATCGGACATAATTCCGGATAAACACAATATACGACCTGCTATCCAAATATCGCAAGGGAGATATTCAACATTACAACAACTCATTAACATAACGCGATAACTCCAAACATATTCTATACATTGATCAAGGCCCTCATCCGACCACAGACAAAACCATAATATATCCTCGAGATTAGAAACATAACCAATATGAACATCTCGACTCACCGATAAGGATCTGCCGCATCAGACAACGTCCGAGCTCTACAAATATATCCAAGCCACTAGTCTGAAGGGATAAAACATGAAAACGTGAGCATAGAGCTCAGCAAGTATCAACAATCATATAAAATGGTACACATAAATCAGAAGCAGGGATATCGCATAGCAATCACGTAAAACAAAACACAATGTCCGTGAAATCCCTGAAAACCTAGTAGATGACTCGTACTAAATCGTCGTCCGTATTAACTCGTCCCTCCGGGATAAAATCATATAAATCATGATCCGGTAAAATCTCGTAGACGATATCATATCATATAATTCAAGGTCACATTACAGAATCGCGACAGTTACCACATCCGCGTCGGACACATACCGTCGTTCGGATCTAAAACTCATAATGCAGAAATCAAGAGAAGACCGCCGGAACTAAAACATAAATCAAAACACGTTCTGAGTTTATCACATCAGTACGTACGAGACATTCCCATCGCCCATCCGTGGGCCAAACCACATATCTCAAATCGCCGTCCACGCAACACATGCAGAAATACAAAGCATGCATAAAATTGGAGAACCAAAGATCAATGATACCAACTTGAGGAAGGGTTACCCTCGTCCGGTAACCACGGCTATATCGGCCGCAATTTAAGCCAAAGAACTCAAGGCTCTGGCTACGGTTTACGCCCGGTGAGCTCAAGGCCATCCATGTACTGCCTCCCATAGATTAGGAACTTGCTTAGTATGTTTTACCACCCACTTTGGGTGCAACATCAAATTTTAGTTATATATTAGACGTCCGAATATATTAGTTTTCCGTCAATTTCTTACGATGGTTCTCAATTAAACATACAGTGGGGTAGGTCAGCTACAAAATGTCTCAACCTTCCTTCCGGCGGAAGTAACCTATCATATAATCCCCGTCGGGACTAAGCCTCCCGTCCGGGAGAGGCGCCACAAATAGTCATGCCTCGAATCACAAATCGGCCCGTAGGATCTCGGTCCGCCATGGTTCCATAGTGATCCCACCCCCGGCAGCATGCATAATTAGTACAAGGCCTGGTTCATGGTTCCACAATATACGGATACACAAATATACATATATATCGTCCGGGTGTCCAAAATCCCTCCAAATCATAAATACCAGTACAGATCCACCGCACAACAGATAAAATATACATGCATGTATACAATTGATAAATTGAGGGTATATAAAAATACATGCATGTTAGTAAAATCTCTCACAGTAGTCAAAATGTATCAGAAATTAAATCAAACCAAGAATAGGGCTAGAGGATAATTGCCTTAACATTATACTCTGCAGATCTAAAGAAAGGATGTCCCGAAGCACTCCAATCGAGCCTTTCTCTCTCCTGCTCCACGCGCCTCGCGCACACAGCCCCCTCCTCTCTGCACACAGCACCTCTGCGCCGTTGCCGCCGGTCCTCTGCCGCCGCTCGACTACAATGCCTCCTCACATGACCGTCGTCGGCCTCCTCCGCCTCACCCAGCCGCGCCCACGCCGAAGCCGCTGCGCTGCCGCCTCTTCTCTCCTCACGCAACCCGTCGTCGATCTCTCTCCCCTCGCATCGCTCACGTTGCTGCCGCATGACGCAGCCTCTACTCACCACCGCGACAACCGATGTCGCCTCTACCACCCCGAACGGCCGCCGCCGACTCTTCCGACACCGATTTCGTCACCCAGCGCCGCCACCGCCTCAACCCACAACTGCCGCAACAATCGCGACCACACCCACAACCACCATCGACCGCCGTTCACCTACGACGCTGCCGCTGCCGGCGCCTTTCTCTCCCTTCTCCTATTCCTCCTCCTTCTTCGCGCTCGAACCCTAGCCCCCCATTTCCCCTCTCTCCTCTTCTCCCTGACTCCTTTCTGCCCCTTTCTTTTTCTTTTTCTTTTCTTTTTCCATTATTATTATTATTATTATTATTATTATTATTATTATTATTATTATTATTATTATTATTATTATTATAAATCTTAAATTTTAAAATCTAAATCGGATTCCGAACAACAGCACGGGCGTGCCTCGGGCGCCGCCCCAAAATCCAAATCATTCCACAAAATTTTAGAATATTTTAATTTATTTTTTCCACGTCCGAAATACCCAAAATCATAATTAATATTAAAATAATCTAATCGGGATCTGAAATATTACACTCTCCCCTCCTTATAAAAATTTCGTCCTCAAAATTTACGCATATCAATTCTTGAACAAATAAGAACAATTCTTTCGGACTTAACCTTGATCAAAAGATTCCTCCAAAAATCTGATCATCAATACCTGATCTTTCTATTCCAATATCGGAATCAAAATCTCAACATAAAGTAGCTTCTCGAAATCAGCAACAATTCACACTTGATCACATGCCAATAATGAACCCATATTTCTCTCAACATGCATACATAAACACATCATCATGATCTGCCAAACTCGGGACAATGCCAATCTGCTGGCCATCTCTCCAGTTCATTGCAAAACATCAAAAGTCCTATCGAACCTCAACATCAATCCATCATTTGCCTCTCCAAAACTAGAAATTCTTTTCTTCAATATGCTTTCAGAAACATCTAACCACTCTTCTTGAACATCGAATCAGATTGAAAATCTGATCTCTTGCTTCAATCCTCAAATCAAATCTTGTGACCTATAACCGTAAATCCACACGATTCCACTGTGCAACGCTGATCAATCAGGGGCTTCAAAATTAGAATACTGTGCAATTTTCTCATCTCGATAATGTGTCGACGACCAAACTCAAGAATGACTTTCTGATCAGCAAGTAAAGAGCCAACTTCATCAGCTTATCCATTATCATCCAAGATGCCACCAAATTCCTCGCTGTCTAACACAAACCAAAATAAAATCTCGAAGGCTTCTTCCTCTTGGCTTCTACCTTTAGGCACGAGACGCGTGATCAACTCGTCACTCCGTCGGTGAAGAATCTTCGACGTTTTTAACAAACTGAGAACACTTTAGCTCCACAAAAGCTGTTGACAACCTCAACTGCTCCCTGAGCTTCCATCCAACAATCGAAGCTCTGCTTGATTGCGTCCAGCTTCATGACCGCTCGAACAAAAGGATCTTCACTTCTGATCTTCACAAAAGCATCTTCAGCAGATAGGAGCTTGCTTCGGAGCCCAATCCTGGTAGGAATTATTCACCGATAACTCTACAACTCCTCCACTCAAAAAAGACAGAAGATATTGCAGCACAAACTCTTAATGCAACTCTGATCCTGAAGAGCGTACGCATAGGCTGAGAATGGATCCACCTACCTACTCCTTCGTCGACAAAATTTCCTTCTACTCCATGAGATTTTAGACTGATCCAATTAAAGCCGCCACTTTTTCAAAATCATAGGACTCAACGAAACCTCCAAATAATCAACATCCTCAAACGGATTTCAAATCAGATTCTCTACCTAAGAATCCAAATCAAATCTTACCACTAAGGGCTACAGATCCACATGCTTCCGCTTTTTCTTATGAAATTATACATAACAAATCCGAAGACTTTCGACCCAAAATATTGTCAATAATATTCTCCTTTTCTGAAATGATTTTCTCAAGCCTTTATAATCAAATTAAACAACAATTATCTTCATACAAATAATATTTCTAAATCCTCAAAGCAAATACCTCAACTGCTAACTCCAAGCCATAAGTGGAGTAATTTTGATCAAAAACATTCAATCGCCATAACCCATAGGCAATAACCTGAAAACGCTGCATCAGAACACAACCTCAAATCTTCCTCGGGAGCATCACAACCTACCACAAATAAACTTGATCCATCAGGAATCGACCAAATTGACATTGTCGGTAATCTGCCCTTCATCTCTAGAAAGCTCTTATTAGAATTACTATTCCAATAAACACTGATCATTTCAAAGCCAAACGTCCCACGGATGCTACAATTTTCAAAGAATCATCATCAAATCACTTAATAAATTCAACTAGATCTAATAAATCACGCATCTTCGCAACAAACGATGGTCCTTCCCTAACCGACCACCGCCTCAAACTTCTACAAATATACAAACATGCCATCGAAGAAACAATATGCCCAAAATAACACTACTTCCAACCAAACTCGCATTTCCTCAATTGGGCAAACCACAAACTATCCTTCGCAGCTATGACACAATCCTCAGACGGACGTCATGCCTCACATAAATTCCTCAAACAAATCAAAACATCATTAATGAAACCATCATAAATAGACCAAAATATGACCGAAAGATCATAAGATTCATATGACCTACAAAAGATGCTAACAAAATCACTAACCCAAAAACATCACCGAAGCTCACAACGGCCGCATCTTTATCTTGAAAACCTCAGGTATATATTCTCCTGATATCCTTAATTGACAATACTCCAAGTACAGATCGATTTAGAAAATATCGAGTACTAACCATTGATCAAACAAATCACCTACCAATTCCTAACATTTGCTTATCAAATAATTCATTTCCCAAACGAATTAAATTTCAATAATTTATAGATAACCTCATAGATTCATCATGCTTATCCCAAAAGCATTTAACACCCCACGGCAAGGCACTCGACTAATGCCTCATTGACTCTATACAAGGTCCTCGAAATCGATGTCACTCCTGACACAACCTCAACAACAACCTCAACTACCGACTAAAAGACAATTTAGGCTAATCTTCTCATCTAAGAAACAGCCATGAATTACCATACAACCAAAAAACTTTTTATGATCACATAACGACTCCCAGATGTGGCAACATATGCCAAATAAAGTCGGCACACATTTTCATCAATTAACTTGCAGGCACAATAATATCAATTTCATTACCTCTCGATCAGCTCTTCCTCAAATTTAACATTTACAACCCAAATTGTAAATCAGAATATTCTTACTGAAATCGTTTACACTAATGTGGTGACTTGCCAACCAAATTACCCCCAATATCACATTAAAGTTCGGTTCATCAAATAAAATTAGATCAACCAATCATTGATATCTACAAACCCAGACCGGACATCGAAATCTACAAACTTAACAGATCAAAGGTTTACCCATCAGGGGTAAACTTTATCAAAGCTTGCTCAAAAATTTAGAAAACATACAACATTTACATACAATCTCAAAGGCTACAGACTTATTTTTGTGCCTTCTCCAACTAAATTCACCTTCCTTACTATCCCGAATGCCAAATAGAGAATGACTGCCAAAATTGCCTCCACAAAAACATCTCAAGAAGTGGAATACGTCACTGAGAAGCCCACCACTGGCTTGCCTCACTCTCTAACTTATGGGCAATAGACCAAAACTATATTTGAACTATCAAAAACCTCAAACACCTCCTCTACTTTCTGAAATTCAATTTAAACCTTAATTGAGATTAAGCATCCCAAAATTTTTCAAATCAGCTCACATTTAATCATTTGAAGGACTCTCCATCTTGCCTACAATAAACCATCCTTCACAAACTAACCAAACTTTCATTTTATTGCTGAATCGAATTACCAATTACGTCGCTCGCGCAGCTCAACACAGGCAATAAATCAACTTTTCGAGTCGAATTCAAATATTAACGACCCAAACTTCCATTCTTTACCAAAGGCTATACTTATCATGTCGATATTCAATTAATTTTTTTGCCCAAGATGACCGAAAAGCACCTCACCTTACGACCTTTTCTCTAATACCACTACTGTCACGACCCAGGAACACAATATTCGCAGGTTAAAATAAAATCAATAATTTATATTCTATTAACCATAATAACTCAACCCGGGCGTGACAATCCGAATACATACAGGACCCAATATAATAAACCCCGCACAAGATCTCATCGGACATAAATCTGGATAAACATAATATATGACCTACTATCCAAATATCGCAAGGGAGATATTCAATATTACAACAACTCATTAACATAACACGATAACTCCAAACATATTCTATACATGGATCAAGGCCCTCATCCGGCCATAGACAAAACCATAATATATCCTCGAGATTAGAAACATAACCAATATGAACATCTTGACTCACAGATAAGGATCTGCCGCATCAGACAACGTCCGAGCTCTACAAGCGTATCCAAGCCACTAGTCTGAAGGGATAAAATATGAAAACGTGAGCCTAGAGCTCAGCAAGTATCAACAATCATATAAAACGGTACACATAAATCAAAAGCAGGGATATCGCATAGCAATCATGTAAAATAAAACACAATGTCCATGAAATTTCTGAAAACCGATGAGATGTCTCGTACTAAATCGTCATCCGTATTAACTCGTCCCTCCGGGACAAAATCATATAAATCACGATCTGGTAAAATCTTGTAGACGATATCATATCATATGATCTGAGGTCACATTACAGAATCGCGACCGTCACCACATCCGCGTAAGATACATACCGTCGTCCGGATCTAAAACTCATAATGCAAAAATCAAGAAAAGACTGTCAGAACTAAAACATAAATCAAAACACGTTCCGAGTTTATCACATCAGTACGTATGAGACATTCCCATCGCCCATCCGTGGGCCAAACCACGTATCTCAAATCGCCGTCCACGCAACACATGTAGAAATACAAAGCATGCACGAAATTTGAGAACCAAAGATCAATGATACCAACTTGAGGAAGGGTTACCCTCATCCGGTAACCACGGTTATATCGGTTGCGATTTAAGCCAGCAGCTTAAGGTTCGGCTACTGTTTAGGCCAGTAGCTCAAGGCCATCCATGTACTCTGTCTCCCATAGATTAGGAACTTGCTCATTATATTTTACCACCTGCGACTTTGGGTGCAACCTCAAATTTTAGTTATATATTAGGACTTCCGAATATATTAGTTTTCCGTCAATTCCTTACGGTGGTTCTCAATTAAATACACAGTGGGACAGGTCAGCTACAAAATGTCTCAACCTTCCTTCCGGTGGAAGTAGCCTATCATATACGTCCCCGTTGGGACTAAGCCTCCCCGTCGAGAGTGGCACCACAAATAGTCATGGCTCAGATCATAAATCGACCCCTAGGGTCTCGGACCGCCATGGTCCAGTAGTGATCCCACCCCCGGCAGCATGCATGATTAGTGCAAGGCTTGGTTTATGGTTCCACAATATATGGATACACAAACATACATATATATCGTCCCAATGTCCAAAATCCCTATAAATCATAAATACCAGTACAAAACCACCGTACAACCGATCAAGTATACATGCATGTATACAATTGATAAATTGATGGTATATAAAAATACATATATATTAGTAAAATCTCCCATGGTAGTCAAAATGCATCAGAAATTAAATCAGACCAAGAATAGGGCTAGAGGATACTTGCCTTAACAATATACTCTGCAGATCTGAAGAAAGGATATCTCGAAGCACCCCAATCGAGCATTTCTCTCTCCTGCTCCATGAGTCCCGCGCGCACAGCCCCCTCTCCTCTTTGCGCACAGCGCCTCCACACTGTTGCCACTGCTGCCGCCGCTCGACTACCGTGCCTCCTCATGCGGCCGTCGCCGGCCTCCTCCGCCTCACCCAGCCGCGCCAACGCCAAAGCCGCTACCCTGCCGCCTCTTCTCTCCTCACGCAACCCATCGTCGATCTCTCTCCCCTTGCATCGCTCGCCTTGATGCCGCACGACGCAGCCTCTACTCACCACCGCCACCACCAATGTCGCCTCTACCACCCCGAACGAACGCCGTCGACTCTTCCAACACCGATTTCCTCACCCAGCGTCGTCGCCGCCTCAACCCACAACTACTGCAACAATCGCAGCCACACCCACAATCACCATCGACCGCCGTTCACCTACGACGCTGCCGCCGCCACCTTTCTCTCCCTTCTCCTCTTCCTCCTCCTTCTTCTTCGCGCTTGAACTCTAGCCTCCCATTTCCCCTCTCTCCTCTTCTCCCTCTCTCCCCGACTCCTTTCTCCCCCTTTCTTTTTCTTTTTCTTTTCTTTTTCCATTCCTTTATCTTATAATTATAATAATTATTATTATTATCAATATTATATATATATATAGAAAAATCTTAAATTTTAAAATCCAAATCGGATTCCGAACAACAGCACAGGAGAACCTCGAGCGCCGCCCCAAAATCCCGATCATTCCACAAAATTTTAGAATATTTTAATTTGCTTTCACCACGTTTGAAATACCCAAAATCACAATTAATATTAAAATAATTCAATCGGGATCCGAAATATTACAGATCCCGTACCGATTGGGTTTCTAGTTGATTGGAGTAGTTTTGTAATGGATTTTGTTGTGTAGTATTTGTATATATATTGTGCAGGGTTGTTGTACAGGTTTTATTTTTTGGTTGACATCTGTATAGAGGAGACTCTGTCAAATTTTTGACAAAAAATATAGTACATCACAATTGGTATCAAAGAAAGAAATGCCTTAGGTTTAATCGGAATATGACGCGGAAGCTTATGATAAGATAAGAAAGATTGATTAAGTAGATGAGGATTTAGGATGATTAAGCTAGGTTGGGTAGTCTTAATTACCCTAACTTCAATGGCTTAGAATAAAACTAAGCCAGAATTAGAAGATAGGTGTAATGATCTAGTGGTGGTGACCCCATGCCCGGGAATATAAAGATATATCGTGGTATATATTTGTGGGCATTTCTCTAGATAAATGTCTTCTCAACGAGATTTTGATAGCATGATCTAAGTTGTGGATAGCTTAGTCACCGGATTTATGAATATTCATACCCTTTGGTCGGACAATAAAAGAGTTAAGTGCCTTGGATTAGGGTTTTATGGTAATGGCTTATAAGGTAAACGTGCTGCTTACCATGATGAAGGGTGAGGATTTTACACCCTGCAATTGGGTTATGGGGTGTGGAGTACTAGTCCTAATTGATTGAGGTATCAGGAAATTAATATCATCTTATCTGCTAGTCGTTTATGAAGATGTGTGCCCTATACATTTAGTATGTGAGACCACATCTGAAAGTCATTTCGTGGTCACTGAGAAGTTATAGTCGGGTGAATATTTGAGGATGCTTTGGAAAGGACGATCAAGTGATTGGTTTTCTAATTGGTAATTTGAGATTATGTCAAATCAATATCGATCTATAAGGATCTTGGGTAGAACCGAGAAATCTTCGGTTGAGCACCGTCGTGGAATCCTCTAGACCTTTGAAGTAGGTATGATGAATCGATGAGTTTATTTGTGGATAGTCAAGAATTGCGCCATGACGGCATTTAGGATAAGGATTCGACTATTACGAATTTCGGTGACACCATTTGGGTCTGAAGATTTGTTGGCAGTTTGATGGATGTAATTGAATAAATCTTCCAACCACATCTGGGTTAGTTTTGTGATGGCCATATCAAGGAAACTATGGGATTATGGAGGCATATGAACTTTGTTTGAGGTCAGTTGCATGGATTAGGAAAGATGATAGCCATGTGTGTAATTAAGAAAGAAGATGAATTGATTACGGAAAATATTAAGTAGGACAAAGAATTTCTTCGATACCATGAATGTGGTTTTGTAAGGATCGAAGCGATGGATCAATGGGAAGGATTGATTGATTCCGCAAAGGAATAAGTATTCGGTGTGAATTTGGAAGGAATAAGTACTCCTCGAGGGTTTACACTGTCCATGGGACGGTGAGCTGGGAAGCATTCGGTATTTATTGGAATGAGATTCATGAGAGTAATTCTCGAGGAATGAAGGATAAATTATCAATCATGTCATTTGGATTGATCCCTGATGGATCCAATGAATTATAGTAGAATATGACACTTTTGATGAGGATCTAGAATTTTGATCTTTCCTACATTGTATGTGGGTGGATGCCTTGGGATTAAGTGGGGAAGTGGTCCATGAATGGAGTTATTCCACTCACGCCTTGTAGTTGGCGATCGAGGTCCCTGTTTGAGGAATTATGAATAATGATTTCAGAGTCTGTCAATGGAGGATTCGAATTTTTGTGCCATGAGGAAGAAATGATCACGCATTAGAGGGAGCGGGTAATTTTGTTTTAGGAGTGTAAGAAAGGATCTCAACATCTTTGAAGAAAAAAATGAGTTTTGTGTGCCGATGATTTGATATTAGGACGCTGTGCTTTTGCTTTGGGTTGTTAGAACGCAAATGACTTCAGTATTTAGATAAGACTTGCAAGTTTTTTCAGGCGCATAAGTGACTAGTTAACCAGTGTAGCGCAATAGAAGCATGTGGGCCCATATCCATAGGATTTCAATGAGGTTGAGGTTCTGTATAAATAATCTTTTAAGGCTTAGGCTAAATTAAAGTAAAAGTCCAATAGCTTGTTTGAGGTATTAGAATAGGTCGGAAGAATAGCCAAGGTAATTTTGGATGCCTTCTGATTTTAAGAATTGTTGCCCCAATAAATGAGAAAATCAATAAGTGATTCGGTTAGACCATTTTGGGAAATTAGGAATATGTCTTATGACTAGGTTCTAACCTAAGTTTGGATAAGAAACATGGGATATTGGGAGATAAGATAATTCATTTGCATAAGACCCCATAGGATGAGTCTATGATCATGGATGTGGTATAGAATCGTGAAGAAGAATTCTGAAAGGAATTTCCCAAATTATAATATTGAGGTTCATCAAATTTTGAGGACGAAATTTTTATAAGTGAAAGAGATTGCGATGTACCGATTTCCAAATGTCATAAATTCAAATAATTAAGTAATATAATAAAATTAGGCTTAATATGCGTGAAAAAATTAAGTTTCGGGATTGAGGGACAAGTCGATAGGTGTTGGCCGCTGGGCACCTGAGGCAGCGCTGGGTCCAGCGGACCAGCGCCCGGGAGGGCGCTAATTCCAGATTGCTCCTACCATGTAGTGCCAGCCCGAAAAATAAAAACATCGTGCGCATTTTCCTCATCCATATTTGCTGATTCTAGGAGAAATAAGGGAGAGAGATGGAAGAGGAAGAGAGGGAATGTGGAGAATGAGGTTCCCAAGTCCAAATCCGTCTGAAAGATAATTAAAAAGGTGATAGATCGGGACGAAATAAGTGCACTCATGGCTCTCATCTTTCGTTTTTATACATTTTTATTCCTTTTTCTTTGGGTATTCTTGCTCTGATACTCAAATAAAGTTATATTTTGTGTATTCCAAAACCTAAACATGATAATATGTCAAACTCATGTCTGAATATCAAGTTTTAAGTGATATATCGCCCTCCGGAAACCCTAACTCCCGCACGGCGCTGTTTATCCGTGCCCGAGACCTCTATTCCCATGAAAAGTTACGGCTTTTGCTTAATTTGGGGTTATAATATGATTACCCATAATTTGGACATATTAATTTATCGATTAGATACCCGATTTAGTGAATTTATATGGATTTGCATTTGTGAAACTCTAACCCTGCGTCCGGGTGATTTCAAGCCCTGATTTTTGGGGATCTTGCCTAACATAGGACTAGAATATCATTACCCATGTCTAGTATAAGTTACTTTATTAATTGTATATCCAATTTGGTGATTTTAGGTAAAAACTCGTTTATTGGAACCCTAGGGTGCGTCCAGCCCAAGTTCGATCGATTATTTTGGGTTCAAAGTATGAACTGGCCTTAGATGATCGATACCCAAGACATGGGCAAGTGATTGTGTGGATATTATGCTCGAATTTGTAGACTTGACCGGTTTCCAAACAAAGAACCCTAAACCCACGGCCTGGAAGAATTAATAGATTAAATTGGAATTTATGGAGAAAGTGGCTCTATGATGTTACTACCTGCATCATGAATAAGTTAATTTACTCATTGGGTGATCGAATTGGTAGTTTTGTAAGGTTTTATATTCTCCAGAATCTTAACCTTGCCCTTTATAAACTTTGTCCAAAGAAATCATAATTATGCAAGATTCTAACTCCAAAAATTATGATACATGAAAGCGCAAAGGAATTTTCATCCGAAATCTCCAGAGACATGATAGGCTCATTATGGCAAGAATTTTCTAATTGTTCTAATCACATGATGAACTATGCACGTCTTACGGACAAAATAATTCAAATGCTCCAAAAATCATGTCATCAATCGTTTACGAAAGAATTAACGATCGAAAGCTTAAGAATTTAATCCAGTTTGATCAAAAAGGGATTTCATAATCCTTCTAAGCTCCAAGAAATATTATGTATGAATCATTAACACGTGAGAAACCAAGCTCACGAAGAATAAGGAAAAATGAATCTGAATAAGTTTAATGAAAAAAGAACTAAGAAAGGATATTTTACAATCAATCGATGAATTGTTCTTAATAACAAAGAATTGATAAAATTATGAACATTCTCTAGTATAGTGGGAACGAAAGATTACGAAACGTTTCCCAACAGAGTGAGAATGAAAAACTATGAACAAAAAATTATGTGATTAAAAGTAAAATATCCCTAAGAAAATAAGAACTAAGAACTTGGACCGAGGGAATTGGACAGTATGCTTGGGCCTGCCATTGATATTACAATGGAGACTCCAAAAATACACTGGTTGCATATTCTAGCTGCTCATTTTGGGGCGGATGATAATCCTTGGCAAGTTTTGGTATACTGTAGCAAAATGCATTGTTTGTTATGAATGCCACTTGAGGCATGAGATTACGACCCCATCTATAGGGTTGATATATAGACGGCCCTCCCCTCCCTCTGGGTCATGAATAGGAGGGTATTGGTCTTTAGATTATATGAACTGAACACAATCCAAACAACGACCGACTTCTCCTTTGATCAGTAAAGTCTACTTGCCGGGGTCCCTCAACGAAATAAGTTTTCAGCAATTAACGGATAAGTAAAGAAATGACAAGAGAACAAACCAAAGAAATATGGAGTGAATCATGAAAGCATTCCATCCTAAAATCATGAATTGAATCTCATATACACCTTGTCTTTCATATATACATTATTCTGTTTCAAATATGAAATTTTGCACATCATTGATATACATATGTGCTTGCTGAGCTTTTAGCTCACTCTTGCTGCTTTCCTTTTCTCCAGAGTAGTACAGGCCTACATCTTATTAAGCAGAGTAGAGGATGGTTAGTCGGAGACTTAAAGACGCCAAAGGATAGCTTAAAGTCTTAGTTTATAAAATTATACCTTTTGGAGCATTTTTACTATTTTGATGGTCATGTATGTTGGCAAGAATGATGTAATTTTTGTAATTTAGCTTCTACTGTATTCGATGAGTATAAATTGCTTCCACTGGATTACATGATTTTAAAATGTACCTAGTGGCATCTTGTCTGAATCGTCGTCATACTAGAATTGTGACGTCAGTTCCATGTGTTGTTAATTGTGTAATTCTTCGATCCTTTGTGGTTGTTATAGTTGTCTGGATATTGGAGCCTGTACCGGTTGGGTTTCTAGTTAATTGGAGTTGTTTTGTAATGGATGTTGTTGTGTAGTTTTTGTATATATATTGTGCAGGATTGTTATACAGGTTTTGTATTTTGGTCAACATCCGTATTATAGAGGAAACTCTACCGATTTTTTGACTGAAAATGCAGTACATCACAATGTCCTACGATATCTATTTATCTTCGAGACCCATGACTCTTATCACGTCAACCATCCAAGGTCAAATTCACCTTCTATCTTATGTGGGCAACATGACCCTATCCTCCTCCGAACATTAGGTGACCGCAACATCATCTTAATTCTTAGGATCCATATCCCATCCTCTATAAGCTCCAAGCTACCCAAAAGTCCAAACACTTAATCATTATTAGATCGATTATGAATCGACATCCTTGGATTCGATTTACCAGAATTGACTCTAAGTTATATAAGCCTTGAGCCATCAATCCCACATTACCCATTAAACTTGATATATTATTTAAGCATTCATTCTTAGCAAATTACGAGATTAAGGACTTCAACACAGAGCCGATCAAAAATAAACCTCGAACCAAAATCAATTAATCTAGGTCTCGAATCGATGTTGATGCACTCAAACACTGGCTCGATATCGATCAAATCTAAACCTTAGGGCGTCACCCTACAACTCGACCTCGTAGTCGGCTACCACAAGAAGCTCTTCATCTAGGAGCAACTCTTTCTGAAATAGAGACAAATTGGGTTAGCTTGCTGTTAAGACACTTATTAGGATAATTTAAGCTAGACAAACAAACTTAACTACCAATCCTAATTTAGTACTAGCCTAAGTTAGCCAACCAGGATTACTAAAACTATCCGATCTATCTTAATTATCCTATGCCTTTCTCTACTTATTTGATTTATCTTACTCTAACCTAAACTTTTCCATAAGATTCAGGTTAAACCTAAGGCATCTTTCTCTCTGATACTAACTGTGACGGCCATATTTTCTATCAAAAATCCAGTAGAGTTCCATCTATAATATGGATGTCAGCAAATATAAAACCTTGTATAATAATCCTGTACATCAAATATGCAACTTCAACAATATCAAAAATCTATCAATATCAAACTCCAACTTCAAGACAACACAATAATCCAACACAAGATCCTAAAAACTGCCACAATCATTCCATGACTCCAACGTTATATCTCGGACACAACATCGACACAAGAGAGATGCCACTAGGCACCTAAAACAAACTATAATTGTCACAACCCGGGAACACAACGTACGCAGGTCAAAATAAAATCAATAATAATATTTCCATTAACCATAATAACCCAACCCGAGTGTGACAATCATACACATGCAGGACCCAATATAAATAAAACCCGCACAAGATCTCATCGTATAAGAATCCGGACAAGCATAATACACGACCTACTAACCATGATCGCAAGAGAGGTATCCAAATTTATAACAACTCATCCACATAATACTATAACTTTAATATTTTACATACAATGATCGATGCCATCATCCGGCCAGAAATAATAATCATAACATATCCTCGAGACTAGAAATATACCAAATATAACATCTCCACTCGCCAAAAGGAATATCCGAGCCCGATCACGTCCGAGCTCCTGTAAGCATATCCATGCCACTAGTTTGAAGGGATAAAACATGAAAATGTAAGCCTAGAGCTCAGCAAGTATCATTGTATAAAAACAGTACTCATAAATCAGGAACAGCAATATCGCATAGCAATCACGTAAAACAAAGTACCATGTCCGTGAAATCCCTGAAAATCGAAGAGATGTCTCGTACTAAATCGTCGTTCGTAATAACTCGTCCCTCCGGGATAAAATCATATAAATCACGATCTGGTAAAATCTCATAGACGATATCATATCATATGATCCGAGGTCACATTACATAATCGCGACCGTCACCACATCCGCGTGGGACACATACCGTCGTTCGGATCTAAAACTCATAATGCAGAAATCAAGAGAAAACCGCCGGAACTAAAACATAAATCAAAATACGTTTTGGGTTTATTACATCAGCACGTACAAGACATTCCTATCGCCCATCCGTGGGTCAAACCATGTATCTCAAATCACAGTACACCCAAATACGTGTAGAAATACAAAGTATGCACGAAATCGGAGAACCAAAGATCAATGATACCAACTTGAGGAAGGGTTGCCCTCATCCGGTAACCACGGCTATATCGGTTACGAATTAGGCCAGTAGCTCAAGGCCATCCATATACTATGTCTTCCATAGATTAGGAACTTGCTCACTATGTTTTACTACCCGCGACTTTGGGTGCAACCTCAAGTTTTAGTTATATATTAGGACGTCCGAATATATTAGTTTTCCATCAATTCCTTACGATGGTTCTCAATTAAATACACAGTGGGGCAAGTCGGCTACAAATATCTCAACCTTCCTTCCAGCGGAAGTAGCCTCAACCTTCCTTCCGGCGAAAGTAGCCTATCATATACGTCCCCGTCGGGACAAAGCCTCCCCGTCGGGAGCGGTACCAAATGTCTCGTGCCTCGGATCACATAAACGACCCCTCGGGTCTCGGACCGTCATGGTCCCGTAGTGATCCCACCCTCAGCAGCATGCATGGTTACTGCAAGGCCTGGTTCATGGTTCCATAATATACGGATACGCAAACATACATATATATCGTCTGGGTGTCCAAAATCCCTCCAAATCATAAATACCAGTACAAAACCACCGCACAACCTATAAAATATACATGCATATACACAATTGATAAATTGAGGGTATATAAAAATACATGCATGTTAGTAAAATCTCCCACAGTAGTCAAAATATATCAGAAATTAAATCAGACCAAGAATAGGGCTAGAGGATACTTGCTTTAATATTATACTCTGCAGATCTGAAGAAAGGATGTCCCGAATCACCCCAATCAAGCCTTTCTCTCTCCTCCGCGCGCCCCTTCCTCTCTCCTCCGTGCGCGGCCTCTACTAGCCGCTGCTGGCCGCTCTGCTGCCGCCGTTCGACCACCGCACCGCCTCACGTGGCCGTCGCCGGCCTCCTCAGCCTCACCTAGCCAGCCCCTACGCCGTTGCCTGCCACCTCCGCTCTCTCCTCACGCGACTTCATCATCAATCTCTCCTTCGCACCACACCACCGCCGCCTCAGCCTACGCCGCGCCACAGCTCACCACTACGACCACCGATGTCACCGCTACCACCCCGAACAGCCGCCATCGAATATTCCGTCACCGATTCCCTCACCCAGCACCGCCGCCTCCTCAATCCGCAACTACTGCAACAATCACGGCCACACCCACAACCACCATCGACCACTGTTCACTTGCGACGCCGCCGCTGCCGCCGTCTTCCTCTCCCTTTTCCTCTTCCTCCTCCTTCTTCTTCCTCGCTGCGAACCCTAGATCCCCTTTTTCCCCCCTCTCTCCTCTTCTCCCTCTCTCCCCGACTCCCATTCTCCTCTTTTTTTCTCTTTTTCCCATTTTCTTTTTCCTTTCTTTTTTTATTCTTTTCCTTTTTTTAAATATTATTATTATTATTATTATTATTATTATTATTATTATTATTATTATTATTATTATTATTATTATTATTATTATTATTATTATTATTATTATTATTATTATTATAACTTTCTTTTGTTTTTAAATCCAACTCGGCTTCTGAACAACATTACAGGTGCACCCCGGGCACCACTTCGCACCTCCAATCATTCCCGAAAATTTTATAATATTTTAATTTATTTTCACCACATCCGAAATACCCAAAATCACAATTAATATTAAAATAATTCAATCGAGATCTGAAATATTACAATAATAACCTGCGAAATCATATATACATCCAAATACATCAAAAATTGAATTATCTGATCATTAGACATATATATACAACATACATTAACAAGTCTAACTGAAAATATAAATACATACAATTTTTTCATAACGTATACAAAACTACAAAATATAAATACTTGTGATGATCCTTTGAGTCCCGTGCCTAGTCAACTTTTAGTCTCCACTTTGTCCCGTCGTGTATGATAGGCCTGTGCTAATTTGGAAGTAAGGAAAGGCAATAATGATGACCCAAATATTCAGCAAGTATAATATAATTAGACGATAATAATATATGTAAAATATAGTAAAATAGAGATATATGAGCACAATGAATATAAATAAATATAAAACATGATCGAATGTGCTTTTGGAATACAGATGACTACTCATATTTTAAGTTATGCATAAATATAGTCTGGTGAATAGTACCCACACGTAAACAGTGCCTGTTTGTGCATAATTGGACGAATCTTGAAAAATTGAACATCCAATAGATAATTAACCGAATTCAAGACATAGGTAATCATAATCTCAAGCCAAATTATATATAAAATTTAAAATAAATGCTTAAATGAGGTGTGGGTGCGGGTTCGGGTTTGGGTTCCTACGAACGGAATTCCTCATAGAACTGTAAAATCGGATAACCAATCGATAAACTAACATATATAGGATACGGGTAATGATATTTTAGAGCAAATTTATATAAGAGCCCGAAAAATCAGAGGGCAAAATCATTTGGGCACAGGGTTAGGATTTTTGGTGCAAAAACCAGTCAAAATTTACGAAATTGAATATGAAATTCATGTATATGTATACCCAAGTCATACGTATCACAAATACATACATGGGTAGGGTATTGGGACAATAATATCCAAAGTGATCAAATAAAAATCAAAAACAATGGAAGAAAAGGGTATGAGTGCACTTATCTCGACCTGATTTATAACTTTTTCAACTAATTCGAAATCAAAATCGAATCCGAAGACCTCGGTTTCCTCCTCTATCTCTCTTCTCCCTCCCTCTCCCTCTACTCGAAACTCTTTGCTTCCCTGTTCCTGATTCTTCCCTTCTTATTCATTCTTCTTCTTCTTCTTCTTTTTTAACTTTATTATTATTATTATTATTATTATTATTATTATTATTATTATTATTATTATTATTATTATTATTATTATTATTATTACTACTATATATATATATATTCCATTTCTTATATTTTAAAACTCAAATCGATACTTGAGTAACAGTATGGGCGTACTTTTGGCGCTACCCAATTGACCTAAATATTCATACATTTAAATTACCCAAAATAATAAATAATTATAATTAAATAGGATAAAAATTTGAGATATTACAGTTATTTATTATCTAAAATATAAGAGTAAGAATACATACAGTAGCATTCTTTGTCTCAAGGAAGTTATAAAATAGTACCCGAAACTTTCACTACTATTTATTTTGTTTATATTGATCTAATCTTCTTGTTTTGAATTAATTAACTAATATATATATATATATATTTGATGCATCCTGGATCTGGGTTGCTAATATATCAAGGTGTCGTTTGATTTTTGAGTTAAATTGAAGCGGATCTGGTCTCCATACTTTTTGGTTTAGATCCTACACATCACAATTTAAAATAAGAATTTAGAGAATTGGTGAGACTTACTCTTTACTTTATCTTTCAACATACAAGTCAGTAATTTTTTTCACAAGATAAAAGATGCAAAGATAAAGGGATATGAGTGATGATGTAATAAAGTGAATTTTTTAGTCTGATTCGAAGGTTACACTCGGAATGGAGCAATTTTGTAGTGGTGTCCCAGCGGGGAGTGACTTTGATGTTAAAAGGGGCGAGAATTGTGAAGGAATTCTTGGGAGGCTCTGCGAATAGGGTGTGGTCTCTTGAGAGCTCCTAGAAGCAGCGTTTATAGGCTTATTTGAGTGAAAATGTAAGTATTTGAGGACTGGTATGAGCATAAACGTGGGCGTGCCCTTGGAGTGTGCCTCAAAGGTCTTTTATTAGCTCTGAGCCAACTCAACCTTACTTGGACGCCAAAGCTAACCGCCAACTGGCTTGTGTAGATTCAGTGAGCCGGTAAGGGAATTGCGGGTGCCGATTAAGGCAATCGTGAACAATCAAGGGAATTCTTTCCCTTCTTAAGGAGATAGTGTATACAACGGATATTGGGACTGTCATTATGAAAGATCTGTCGAGTTGAGAGTTACCAATCTCAGAGGGATCGTGATTTGGGACAATATTCGGGGTGCTCTCTAAATAAAGCAGGTGATCTTTAGCGTGCATGAAAAGCACTATGAGTAACCTGGATTAGGTTGTAGCCAACTTCAGTTGGCCAGCCAACTGGGGCACAATGTGAGTCAACGGAAGCGCTGACTGGCCCCTAAGCCTATAGACTAGATGCCTTCTGAGCTTGTCGATGAGTCTGTGGATCTATGTACAGGGTCAGTCCATTTTTACAGTCCCCATTAAGATATATTTGCATCAAACATATTCAACGTATATAGAATATTAAAATATTTTAATTATCATCCTACCCAGACATAAAAATAAAACCTTTTTTTAATTATGAAGAATGTTATAAAATAAAAGAAAACTAGGACAAGAAATAGTATAAAATTACAAAATGTTAAAAGCTAGCTGTTTAAAAACTAGTAATATTTTCCAACTCTTTCAATTCTTTGTCTTTTGTTCCACATGTGTATATAATTCACCGCAAAAACTTTTTTCTAAAGTCAGAAATATAATAAGGAGCTATAATAAATATAATTATAAATTATTTAAAAGACCGAAGAATACGATAATGTTGATAAGTATAGACATCATCTTGTCACATAGAAAATTCATAAGATGAAAAATTCAATAGAAAAATTAATTGGACATCCTTAATCATTAGTGAATTAATAATACTCCCTCTTGGATGACCATATACAGAATATGCCCCATTAGAACCGTATAAAGGAAAATTCTGATGGAAAAGAAAACCCAATGCCAAAGGATAAAGAGTACATTATTCTTGTAAACTATCAAGAGTATTATGATTGTCTCGTTAAAATCTTATAAAGAAATATCTAGTCACACAAAAACTTCAGGGAATGAAAAAAAAAATGCAGTCAACACAAATTTTTAAATCTACTTGCCTTGAAAGAACATGATGGAAGGTTTGTTGCATTCTAATGCTATACATTATCTTCTTAAATGTTGTAGTTTGTAATACTTTAATGAATAAATCTATTAGATTATCACTATATTGTATCTTCTTGATATCAGTATCACCTGTTTCTTTTGAAGCTCATGAGTATAAAAGAATTTCAGTAAAATATAATTTGTTCTATTACTCTTAATGCACCTTCTCGTGATTTGTATGATACAAATAATACTATTCTCATATAAAATTATTAGACTATTATTGATTGCTGATCACGACACTTTTTTTGATTATGTTCAAGTAATGATCTCACCCAAATATATTATTTACTTGCTTCATGTATAGTGATAATCTTGGTATGTTTTAAAAAAGTGACAGATAATATTTGCTTTACAGATTTTTAGGATATAATAATATATCCGTGAGTAAATAAATATGTTATTTGTGACTAACTTTTATATGAATTAGATAAATATTTTGCATTTGCATATCCAACCAATTGTGAATTTGCATGTCCAAGCTCATTCTTTATATTTTGAACGTTTATTTTTTAATAAATGATTATGATTTAACTATTTAAAAAAAAGATTAAAATTAATTATTTTAACATAATTAAATCATAACCATCTATTTAAAAATAAGTGATCAAAATAGAGAAAATAAACTTTTCTATTTATTTGAGAAATAGAGCCCCTAATCTCATAATATTTGTATTGAAAAACTACAAAAAATTTATGTCTTATGCTTTTAAATTTCACCCATATACATGTCAACTTATAATTTGTTATATAAAATACACTTAAAAGTAAATAATTAAGACTTACTCATGCTCTCTTTGATAATTGTAAGTGAATGATGTTTTCAATTATTTGGGTAAGGAATAAGATTGGTTTGACGAATAAATTATCTCTGGCTCATCTAGATATGCCAATCTTTTAACTTTAACGTGATATCATGTACAATTAGGGAGCTTGCTGCTTTATAAAAGATATATATTTAATTTTTTTTAATATTAATTGTTTAATACTAATCAAACGATTATATTATTTTTTTAAAAAGGAAAATGTCAACTGTTTAATATTTGATCGAATGATTGTAATTGAGATGGATTAAATCAACTCCTCTTTTATAATGATAGAGACCCCAAATTCGATATCATATACCGCTACATATGATTTGTAATAATTTAATGAGAGCTTACAGAAGGCTTACCTTATATGTTTTCTGATTTTAATAACATACATGTTGGCCTATTCTCATGATCCTGCAAAGAATGGTGTTTCTTTCACGTACGTAACGTCGGCTCTGGTCTCTTTAACTTTCTCACGATCCTGCTACAAATATAAAATCAATCCCCTTATATCAAACAATTCATGAATGCTTTAAATGATAGTATTGTTGATTTTTCAATAAAATAAAATCACCATGCAGTATCATGTAGTGGTTTATGTTTTTTGATTTTGGAGTATCCACACTCTCACTCACTTTTCCCTTTAAATGATAACTATCTTATGGACATTTTGATAGAAAATGCTTTTATCCTTAAATTATATATTTTGAATATACACAAACATTAAAAAATATTAAACCTTAATAGATCCAAACAAGTAAAGAATTTATAAAAATTTAAGCATTTAGAATAAGCATCAATGGTATAAAGTTAGTTTTTTACTATTAATTTATTTTTATATTCGATCTTCAAGTGACAAATATTTCATAAGAAAAATCAATTTTCGTTTAATATTTGATATTAGAGACATCAAATGCTTGCCTTGATAATTCTGTAATTTTTTTTTCACTAACCCAATATTTTACAAAATTTTGGAGTTTCAATTTTTTTAAATTTTGATGAAAACTAATATTAGAAATGATTAAAAAATTAAAATTTGAAGAATTTTATGATTTTTTATACTAATTTTAGTGTTGAAATGACATAGTTTTTATCAAATTTTAAAATCTGATCAAATCGTTCGAAATATACCCGATTGTAGGTAAAAGATAGACAAACAACTTCATTTTATTCGTTTACTATATTAACATAAAAAAAATTAGGTTATCAAGCTCGAGCTGCTCTTCTGCGTCCGGTCCACTCCTAATTCATATATTGGGCTTTTTATCCAAAGCCCAACAAACTTAGGCCTAACAATCTTTGACTTAAATTTCGAAACGAAGTCAAGCTTGAAAGCTTTAAATCATATGAGTCAAAAAGAGATAAGTAGCAGATCCACAACTAGGCTCTTTGAATAGTTCAATATGATAGAAACCACAGCAACCATTGCGCTGCCTTGCATGCCTTTTATATATGTATGGCCCAATTTATTAATTAATGCAATATTGATTATATATATATATAATTAAGACAAAGTTTCGGTGCTTTTTCTATAAAAAGAAAGGTACACGAAGAATAATTGTGTCAAATTTTAGAATTGACTTGCAAAGAAATATAATCAAATATGATTTATTTGTTATGAATTTAATATGGTCAATATTTCTCATGATATATGGTGGGTTAATCCTGATTTTACAATTCACATTATAAATTTTTTGTAAGACTTACAAAACCTAAGAAAGTTAGTGAAAAGGGAGCAAAGTGTAGAGGCAATTAAAACATATAGTTTAATTTTAAGTAGTGTCGTTGTTTTGAATTAAAAAAGATATCTTTTATATTTTAAATTTTTTAAAAAATTTAATTTTACTTTTGAGACCTGTACATTTTGGGTATTCAATTATATTGTCAGACTTGTTTTTTAGTTTATTTTTAAAGTCTGATATTGTTAAAAATAATATATTATTTGATAATCTTTATTGCGTAAACTTTTATAATAATACATATTATGATACTATACATATTGACGCTAGTATTAAACAATATGCTATAAATAATTATTCCTTTATATTATGCTATTAGAGAGTGAGACATATTAAAATAATGTCTATATATATGTGGGGTTTTGGTTTTTGATTCCTAAATTAAATACTCTAAATATATATTATTATTAATATTAATGCTTCGAAGATTCAAATAAATAAAAAATTTATAAAAACTTAAGCAATTAAAATTAACATTCATTACAAGAGTTTATTTTCAATCATTAATTTATTTTCACATTCAATCTTTAAGTGATAAGTATTTCATATGAAAGATCGATTTTCGTTTTACAAAAACTACTCCATTATCATTTAGTAGCTATATAGTTAATCAAAAAATAACTTGTTTATGATATTAGAATAATGTTATTGTTATGACCATTCATAGATAATACCATACACAAATCTCATTTGTAATACCAAGTAAAATCATATATGTAAAGGGAAATTAAAGTTCTTTATATATATGACAGTATGATGCAGTTGATCAATCATGGAATGAGCTCTGCAATGGTTGAAAAGGTGAAGAGAGAGGTTGAAGGATTTTTCAAACTACCAATTGAAGAAAAAAACAAGTATAAGCAACTAGCTGGAGATTTAGAAGGATTTGGGCAAGTGTTTGTTTTGTCGAAGGAGCAAAAACTTGATTGGGCAGATATGTTTCGTATTGTTACCCTTCCAACTTATTTGAGGAAACAAGACTTCTTCCCTAAACTCCTCTTTTATTTCAAGTTCTCACATTTCTCTCTTAACTAAATATACTTAATAGGGTTAGATTATTTTTCGAATGTTGTCTGTAATATATATATATATATATATAGTCATCTCTGTGGTAGCTTGGTTGGATTTAGAATGTGAGACAGTAAACCCAAATCCTATCCAAACTCATTTATAAATTTCTGAATTCAAAGCAAATTAAAATCCAAACCAAATCAAAGTAAATTAAATAAAGTTAATTAGTATCTGGTCATAACTAGCTGAAATTCTATGTTGAGCCAACATTCTTCACGCCATAATTAAATGATCTTTCAGTTTTGTTGAGACTTTTTTATCACTGAAGGGAAACTCTTGAATCTTACTCTGTTAAATTGGGAAACCTTTCCCTCAAGTTGCTGGAGTGCATGACAAAAGCATTGAAGATGGATGAGAAGCACATGAGGGCTCTCTTTGAAGAAGGAAAGCAATCAATGAGAATGAACTACTATCCTCCTTGTGCTCAACCAGACTTGGCCATCGGCTTAACCCCACACTCTGATGCCGGGGCACTCACAATCCTTCTTCAAGTCAATGAAATGGATGGCCTTCAAATCAAGAAAGATGGAAAATGGATTCCTGTTAATCCCCTTTCCGATGCTTTGGTGGTTAATGTTGGGGATGTTTTAGAGGTAATATTTTGACCATTATATTTTCCATCTTCTAAGATGTGGAGTGATCCGGATTCTTTCTAATTTTAATAATTTTGTCTTGTTCAAATGTTAATTTTACAAAATTAATAAAAATATGATTAATAAATAAAAAATGAAAAGATTTGATAGTGTATTTATACTGATTCAGTTTCTAGCCCAAAGCCACTTTTGAGTTTATATCCACTAAACTAGCCTTTTTAATTTGGGTGAAGTTAATCCTCATAGTACAACCTCAATACTCTAACCTAGAAGATTTGTTTCAAAAAATAACCCCTTCACTCTTTCACTCTTACAAGGATATGACTAATATCACTTTCTTTCAAAGAAAATATTAGTAATGAAGTATAAATATATTGTTTATCATTAAAATAATTGATGAAATCTTGAGTTGACACAATACACATTATCTCTTCTTTTAATACCTTGCTATATTATTATAAGGATAAATTATGTACATCTTATCTTTTTTTATACACATAATATGGAAAGTGTAACATGCAAATCATCCTCTTTTATTCATATTTTGAAAATGCTATTGATAGATTGTGACAAACGGAATTTACAAAAGCATCGAGCACAGGGCGGTTGTTAACTCAGTAAAAGAGAGGATCTCAATTGCCACATTCTATAGCATAAAACATGATGGAGAAATAGGCCCAGCGCCGAGCTTGATAACTCCACAAACTCTAGCTCTGTTCAAAAGGATTGCAGCTGTTGATTTCTATATAGGATTTTTTTCTCGTGAACTCCGCGGCAAGTTGTATATTGATGAGTTGAGGACACAAAGGGAAGAAGCCCTAATCGATTGAACATGGGAGATGATGAGATTTGCTTGGCGAAGTCCTCGCTATTATGATTTATAAATAATGCGAGTCCATCTGTCTGGAGCTTGATATTTGTGTTATCCATAACTATATCATGTATAATCTATAAACCTTCTACAACTTATGACACAAATATATTATTAGTATTATAATTGTTAGTATAGATTTGTTTTGCTAGGGTGATCATCGGTATAGTTATAAAGTTAGTTTGAACTTTATAATATCTTCAAACTTGCAGATGACCAAAATATCTTCAATGGTCACAAAATAACTCCCAAATGTGACCACATATGCAAGATGAGCTTGGCACCCATCTCTCAGCAGAGGAGTTACATAAAATGCTGAAATTGACTCCTAAGCCTTCTAACTGATTTTTCCTTGGAACTCCGAGGACCCATATCCCGAAATACAGAATGGAACAAACTTATCGAAATAGTCTTCCATGATAAAGGATCCGGCTCGAATTTCATGAGTTGTAACTGCAAATGTTTCACCTGGAATCGTCTGTTTCCTATCTGGTCGTCTGGAACCCGTACGCTTAAGATTCGAATGATCCTTTGACAAATGGCATATCTTACCGCAATTTGAAGCAGACTCCATTTTCTGACGAAATAACTCTCCTGGCGTACTTCTTGTAGCAAAACTTGTAGGTTGACCTCACAAACTCTAACTTCGGGGAGGAAGACTTTGCTTTATCTGACTTTCCTTTACCTTGTCCTCTGGAGGATAACCATCCTTCAAGCTCTAACTCTAATACTCTTATCTCTTCTGTTCTCCCAAAGCTGCTTGTACTCAATCAACAACGTCTGGTCTAGCTCTTCTCCATGAGTTAAGAATCGAAATGGCATCGACTGCTTCCAAATTGAATCTTGAAGTCTTCTGATACTATCATACTTCAATAAATCTTTCAAATTCTTTAACATCTTCCTGAGCATTGCTTTAGGAGGCCAAACCTCAAACCCTTCATTTATCGATTCTTCAGCGATGAAAGATTTACGAGACGATTATCCACCCAATCACAGCGACAAGTGGGAAATGGATAACCCTTGAGTCTTCCTCTTACTCTAACCGTAACTTCAGATCTCTACACAATCAACATCTTTATTGCCAACAAAAATCTGACTTGCACTTTATTATCCTATCTTCTCATAGAGGTTGTCCATCAAAACTCTACATCTTCTCTTGCGAAGATAAATGAATTGACTTAACTTGAATTTTTTCATCTTTATTTGTGGCATCCAATCTTAACGAACCTTCATTCATCTCCACATCTACCGCTTACCTTCTTGTTAGCCAAAAATCTCCTTTTACCTCGTGAGATTTCAAATCAACCAACTTTATCACCTACCCCTCTACCGACCAAAATCTCCTTGTACTCCGTGATATTTCGGATCAACACCATCCAAGGCCACTACTTCTCTTCCAAAATTGTAAATCCCAATAAAACCTTCACATATATGCAGAAACACAATAACATTCTAATTCAACCGCTATGTCAAACCATACATTATGTTGCTTGTACAACACATCAAGATCAGGTGATCATCCTTCCAATCAAAACCCAAACCTCCACAACTCGCCCTTCCGATTCAAATCCAAATCTCCACAATAAAAATTTTTTACTATCTGTGAAAGACAGTTCTTATCACGTCCAAAAGTTCAGTCCATTATTTATCCAAAATGATCTAAAGTACCTCTCCTTATGACTTTTCTCTGATACCACTTTTGTCATAAATTCAAACCAAATAGGTCAATTTAAATAATTAATTATAATTTTTAAATTTAAAATCCCAAATACTTTTAAACCAATAATACTAAGTCTCAAAATTCAAGTATAACAAACCAAATAAATAGGAGCCGATATAAATTAAAATCCATACAATACCTCATCAGATAACCATTCAGATAAAAATAAATACGACATGCTCTATAATTATCGTAACGGAGATAACAATTTAACCAAAAAAATTATAATCAAACATAGTATAATATTCAAACTATTTTCGAAATATAACTCTGAGCCTAAACCTAGCCAATCTCATAATCTGATCGCACAAAATACCAATTTAAACTATAATATCAAACTTGTCAGATATATTAAATCGTTCGAATGTATTCTAAGGTCGAATCAAAACATCCAAATGGAAAGGTTTACTACTCCAAGCCTTTCCTACCAACGGAAAGAAATTTTTAAATAAATTTTTTCGTCAAAAACTAGTCAGAATATCCCATGTCCAAATCCAAAATGTAATAACTACAACTCAACACATGCATGTAAAAATGTACGGCCCATGCAAGACATGCCGATACAAAATATACAATATCCAATAAATTATTTAAACTTTTAAAAAAATATTAAATCCTCCAAAATCATAAAATCCATATCAGAAACCCTTAAATGATCCAATGAACTACACATGTATATCCAAAATAAACAAATCAGGTGTATAAAAATACATACATGTTAATAAAAATTTTAAATAGTATCCAAAATATATCTGATATTAAATCATACCAAAGTGGGATTTTATAGATACTTATCTTGACATCATATTTGGCAAATTTGAAAAAATGATGTCCCAAAGTGCCCGAACGACACCCTCTCTCTCTCCTGCCACACGCGAAGCGCGCGCCTCTGCCGTTCTCCGCATGTGGCCTCTTCCCCTTCCCCGACGGCGACTCTGGCGACGGGTAATGTTGGCGGTAGCAACAGCAGCACCCGGCGGCAGCAACGGTGACGGATGATGGCATCACCCACGGTGACTCCTCTCTCTCTTTCGGTCACAACCCTACCAGCGCCCCTTTTCACTCAAATTCTCCCTATTCAACCGATTTCTCACAAAATCATCACACGTAACCCCAAAATCAACATCCACAAGAAGAATGAAAGGATTTACTTACCTTAATTACACTAATTTCTTCCTGAAACGGTGATAAACAGACAACAGCCGTTTGGCTTCGGTTCAATATTCCGTCCTCTACAAACACCGGAGCACAAAATGGTGGGAAGCATCACGGAGAGAGCTTCGTTGGTTTCCATTTTTGGCATCGGGACCCCTGGTGACGGTGGCGGCAGTGGCCCGTGCCGGTTTTCCTCTCTCTCCTCTCTTTTGCCTCTTCTCTTTTCCCTTTCTCTCTCCTCAATCCCTGATCTTATCCGGTTTTTTTCTTTTTCTTCTTCTTTTTGTTTATTATTATTATTATTATTATTATTATTATTATTATTATTGTTATTATTATATTTTCTATTTTGATTTTTTTTATTCCAAAATCTAAATCGATATTCATATAACAGTACGGGTATACCTCGGATGATAGCCCAACAAATCTAAATATCTTACAAATTTTTTTAATATTTAATTAATTATTGTCACATCCAAAATCATAATAAATATCAAAATAATCCGAATGATGATCCGGGATATTACAAATTTTATACATTTTTGTATTAAAATGAAGAGAATTTCACATGTATACTAAATATAACATCACAGTTTTAAGATTATGTCATGTATAAGCATTTGATATAAGAAATGCTCATAGAAATGAGAAAGAATAGCAACAATAGAAACAGAGGTTTGGAATGCACTTACCTTACTCCAATTTATCGAAATTTTAACTTGGATTCACTTGAAATAAACTTCCTACACTTCCTATCTCTCCATCTCTCTCTTCTCCTAGTCCCCTTCTCTCTTCTCTCTCAAATTCTCCTAAAAAATAATAAACTACTACTTGACGGCACGTTGGTTTGCTGGAATGGAATAAGGTGGGAATAGAATAGTTATTCCCAGGGAATAGAATTAGATGGGAATAAAGTTAGGAATTGTTATTCCTATGTTTGGTTGTTGGAATAGAATTAGTTGGGAATTTGTATTACAATGTTTGGTTTGTAGAATTGTATGAGGACTAATATGAGAATTTATCGGAATGACGCTTTTACCCTTATAATAATAATAAAAAGAAGAAGAAGAAGAATAATAATAATAATAATAATAATAATAATAATAATAATAACAATAAAAGTAATAATAATAATAATAATATAATAATAATAATAATAATGATAATAATAATAATAATAATAAAAGTATTAAAAATAAAAATAATAAAAATAAAAATAATAATAATAATAATAATAATAGGGGGCAAATTTGGGTTAGTAAAATTATTGGGTGGAAATTTTTTTCCTCTCTAACCAGGAATAAAAAATACCTAATGCCAGCAAGGAATAGTTATTCCTTGTAATCAAGGAATAACTATTCCTTCGTGAATTGTTATTCCCAATTTAAGTGCAACCAAACGGTGGAATAGTAATTCCACCAAGAATAAGGAGGAAATAGAATTTCTATTCCCTCCAACCAAACATGGGGTGAGTATCCTATTTATATAGGAATGGCACTCAAGCGCCAGCAAGGTATGCATTAAGCTCCACGGCTTAAAACTATGGCGTATGAGTACCGCCTCGGGTACACCTCAAGCGCAGACCTACGATTTTTAGTGATCAGGCATTGATTAGGCTTCCTTCAGGTAGGATCATTCTACTTTTCATGCACGAGGATACATCGGGCGCCGACCGTGCATCCCCCAACTTGTTATAGTCCAATCCAAATTTGACTTTTGACCTATTTTTCTTCATCTTTTTACCCTAATTTTAATTATATATATTTAATTAATCAAAATTATAAAAATTTAAATTTGGGCCTTGCATTTTTTCCCTCCTTATAAAAATTTCATACTTGAAATTTTACATAATTTATTGAAGAAACAAATGCGGATACTTCTCCCAGATCTTGTCTTCTCTTTCCAATGTGATTTCTTTATATGAATGATTCCTGCACAAGATCTTAACCAATTGAATTATTTTTGTCCTAAATACTTGATCTTTTTACTCAAAATTTGATTCGATTCCTCAATATACGCTGTAATATTTTGAATACCGATTGGGATTTTAAAATACAAGAATAGTAAAATATAAAAATATATATATAATATATCTATAAAACAAATATATATATATATATATATAAGAAAAGGAAAAAGGAAGAAAAAGAAGAGAAAAGAGGGATCAGGGAGAGAGAGGGATAAGAGAGAGAGAGAAGGGAAGGAGGGTTTTGGCGTGGAGAAAGAAGGAGAGGGAGGAGGGAGAGGCGGCGGCTGCGCAAGTGAACGGCAGCAACTGCGGTTGAGGGTGAGGCCGCAACTGTCGCCGGTTGAGGTGGCAGCTATGGCGGCGCGGTGCAGGCAGCGGCGTAGCGGCGCAAGCCATGCAAGGAGAGAAGACGCGTGAGGAGAGAGAAAGGATGGCTGCCGGATGAGAGGCAGTGGCGGCGACAGTGGTCGCCGGGAAGGCCGACGACTGCCGTTCGAGGCGGCAAGCAACAGCTGCAGTTCGGCGGAGGCCATGCACAGAGAGGAGAGGGCAGCGCATGGGGAGCGCGTGAGGTAGGAGAGAGAAAGGTACAAATCAGGTGCTTCAGAACGTGCTTTCTTCAGATCTGCGGAGTATAAAGTCGAGACTATTTGTTATGATTATATAACAAGACCACGAATCATATGATATGATATCGTCTATAAGATTTTACCGGATCGCTATTTATTATGATTATATCCCGGAGCCATAGTTTGATACAGACGATGATTTAGTACGAGACATCTCCTCGAGTTTTAGATATTTCACGGACATTGTTTTTATTTTATGTGAGTATTATGCGATATCCCTGCTTCTGATTTATGTATATTATTTTATACGATAGTAATGCTTGTTGAACTCTAGGCTCACGTATTCATATCTTATTACTTCAGACTACTGGTATGGATACGCTCACAGGAGTTCGGACGTGATCTGGGTCAAATATCTCTATCGGTTAGTTGAGATACTATGTTGGGTATGTTTTTTATCTCAAAAATGTTTTATGGTCTAATGATGGCTCTGATCTTTGTATAGAAATATATTAAAATTATATATTTGGATACCTCCCTTATGATATATAGATAGCAAGTCGTATATTATATTTGTCTGAATTTATATCCGATGAGATCTTATACAAATTTTATTATATCGGATCTTATATGTGCATGATTGTTATGCCTGGGTTGGATTTTTATGGTTAATGAAAGTATTATTATTCATTTGATATTTATGACCTGCGTATATTGTATTCCTGGGTCGTCGCAGATGTTGTATCAGAGAAAAGATCATAAGGAGAGTTATTTTTGGATCATCTTGGGTAAAAAATTGATCGAATATTTGGAGCAATAAGTATTGCCTATGGTGATGAATGGAAGTTGAAGTTGTAAATGTTTAAATTTGACTCATGAAGTTGATTGATTGGCTGCGATGGGTTGCACGAGCGACATTATGGGTGATTCGATTTAGCAGCCATATAAAAATTTGGTTGTTATGTGAAAGATGGTCTGTTAGGGGTAAGATGTAGTGCCCTTCGAATGACTAAGAGTGAACTAGTTTGGAAAACTTTTGAGATGTTTGATCCAATTAAAGCTTAAATTGAGTTCAGAAAGTGGAGGATGTGTTTGAGATTTTTGATTGTTAAGATGAAATTTGATCTACTGTCCATAAGTTGGAGAGTGAGATAAGTTGGTGGTTGGCTTCTTGGTACCGTATTCCACTTCTTGTGATATTTTGTGGAGATAATGTTTGGAAGAGTCACTCTTTATTTGGTATTCGGGATAGTAAAGAAGATGAATTTAGTTGAGAAAGTGCTTAAAGTTTTCGATTATTCGGTCAAAATTCAATCTGTGGCCTCTGAGATTGTATGTAAATATTATATGTTTTTCTAATTTCTAAAATGAGCTTAGAGGATGTTTACCCCTAATGGGTAAACCTTGGATCTGTTAAGATTGTGGACTCTAATGTCTAGTCTGGGTCTGTAGATATATAAATGATTGACTGACCTAATTTTATTTGAGGTGTCAAACTTTGATGTGATATTAGGAGTGACTTGATTGGCGAGTTGCCATGCTAGTATGAATTATTTAGTAATAATTTTTTGAATTATAGTTTGGGTTATGATTTTCGAATATGAGGAAGAGCTAATCAAGAGGTGATGAAGCTGATACCATTGTGCCTACAGGTTAATTAATGAGAACGTGTGCCGAGTTTATTTGGATATGTGGCCACATTTGAGAGTCGTTATGTTGTCATAAAGGATTTTCTGGTTGTATGGTAATTCGAGGCTATTTCTTAGAGAAGATGATTAGCCTAAATTGTTTCCTGATCAGTAATTGAGGTTGTGTCAAGGGGTAGCATCGATTTTGATGTTCCTACATAAAATTGTGGAGGCATCGGTTGAATGTTTTGCTGTAGGATGCTTCAATACCTTTGGATGAGCTAGACGAATCGATGAAATTATCTATAAATTATTAAAAATTTAATTCGTTTGAAAAATGAATCATTTGATAAACGAATGTTGGAAATTGGGTCATCCAAGAAGAAAAATATTATTGGCAACGTTTTGGGTTAGAAATTTTTAGGTTTGATGTGTCGTATGTTCATAAGAGAAAGAGGAGCACGAGTAGCCTCCATGATTTTTGCTTCAGGATTGCCAAGGACGGTTAGAAATATGGACGAAATTTGGGTATTTGTGGACAGGTTGTCGAGGTTGGCCTATTTCTTATCTATTCGGATGATGTATTTGGATGGAAAGTTGGCTCGCCGCTATGCCAACGAGATAACTAGGTTGCAGGATTTTCCAATTTTGAGATTTCGATTGTGATCTGTTATTGTGCCGAATTTGGATGCAAGCTCGTATAAGAATTTGAGCTCCGGGTTAAAATTTGATATGGCGATAATTCGCAGTTAGGTAATCAATCAGAGCAGTGTTGTAGAAGCATGTGGGTCTGTAGCCCTTGGTTGTAAGATTTGATTTGGATTTTTAAGTAGAGAATCTAATTTGAAATTCAATTTAAGGACATTTATATGGAGGTTTTATTGAGTCTTACGATTTTAAAGAAGTGACTGTTTTGATTAGATCGGTCTTAAATCTCACAGGATAGAAGGAGATTTTTACCGACAAAGTGAAAGGTAGGTGGATCCATTCTCAACCTATGTGAATACTATTCAGGATCAGAGTTGCATTAGGAGTTTACGCTGCAATGTCTTCTGTCTTCGTTTTGAGCGGAGAAACTATAAAGTTATCGATGAATAATCCCTACTAGGATTCGGCTCCGAACGAAACTCTTTTCCACGGAAGAAGCTTTTATGAAGATCAAAAGTGAAGTTCATTTTGTTCGAACGGTCATGAAGCTAGACGTGATCAAGTAGTGCCTCGATTGATGGATGAAAGTTTGAGGAGACGTTGAGGTTGTCAGCAGCTATAATGGAGTTTGAGTGGTCTGCATTCGTAAGAACGTCGAAGATTCTCTACCTAGCGGAGTGGCGAGTTGATCATGCGTCTCGTGTTTAAAGGTAGAAGCCAAGATGAAGAAACCTTCGAGATTTTATTTCTGGTCTGCGTTGGCCAGCGATAAATTTGGTGGCAATTCGGATGATGAAGGATAAGATGATGAAGTCGGCTCATTGCTTACTGATCAAAATGTTATTCCCGAGTTTGGTCGTCACATATTATAGAGATGAGGAGGTTGCAAGGCATTCTAATTTTGAGGCCCTTAATTGCGATTGGAAGCAGACGATCTATCAGGGTTGCACAGTAGAAGTGTATGGATTCGCACCTATTGGTTACAAGATTTGATTGGAGATTGAAGAAAGAGATCAGAATTGCAGCTCGATTGGATGTTCGAGAAGAGTAGTCAGATATTTCTGAAAGTATCATGAAGAAAAAATTTCAAGTTTTGGGGGCAAATTTAGGTCGAGGTTTGATGGGCCTTTTGAAATTTTACAGCAAATTGGAAAGGTGGCCAACAGATTGGCATTGTCCCGAGTTTGGTGAAATTATCATGATGTGTTTTGTGTTTTGTGTATATATGTTGAGAGAAATATGGGTTGATCGTTAGTTTGTGATTGAATGTGAATTATTGCTGATTTCGATGAGTTATTTTATGCTAGGATTTTGCTCAGATTTTTGAGGCAGATGGGATCAAGTGTTGAGAAATAAGACGACCATTTTGGTTATAATATTTTTGGGAAATCTTTCGGTTGAGAAATTCGTATATGATCCGTCCTACGTGATTGAGTTTGTGTCTTTTGACATTTGCGAGAATTTATCGTATGTTGGGATTTTGGTTCCAATATTGGGATAGAAAGATCAGGTGTAGAAGATCAAATTTTTGGAAGAATTATTTGGTTGAGGTTAAGTCTGTAAGAATAGTCCTTATCTATTCAATGACTGATATGCGTAAATTTTAAAGACGAAATTTTTGTAAAGATGGGAGAGTGTAATATTTTGAATATCGATTGGGATTTGAAAATGAAAGAAAAATGGAGAAAAAGAAGAGAAAATAGGGATCAGGGAGAGAGAGGGAGAAGACAGAGAGAGAAGGGAAGGAGAGTTTCGGCATGGAGAACGAAGGAGAGGGAGAAGGAGGGAGAGGTGGCAGATGCGCAAGTGAATGGCGGCAACGGCGGTCAAGGGTGAGGCTGCAGCGGTCGCCGACTGAGACGGCAGCTGCGGCGGTGCAATGCGGGAAGCGGCGCGACAGCGCAAGCCACGCGAGCAGAGAAGCCTTGCAATGAGAGAGAAAGGACGGTGGTCGGACGGGAGGCAGCGGCGACATTGGTGGTCACAGGGAACGCCGACATTGGCCGTTCGAAGCGGCAGGCAGTGGCGGCAGTGCGGCGGAGGCCGTGCGCAAAGAAAAGAGGGCAACGCGCGAGGCACGCGTAAGGCAGGAGAGAGAAAGGCACAAATCAGGTGTTTCGGGACTTCCTTTCTTCAGATTTACAGGGTATAAAATCGACGCAAGTATCCTCTAACTATATCCTTGGTCTGATTTAATTTCTGATACATTTTGACTACTATTGGTGATTTTACTAACATGTATATATTTTAATATACCCCCAATTTATTAATTATGCATCTGCATATATATTTTATTGGTCGTGCGGTGATTTTACACTGGTATTTATAATTTAGAGGATTTTTGAATACCCAGACGATATATATGTATATCTGTATATCCATATGTTGTGGAACCATGAATCAAATTTTACATTAATCATGCATGCTACCGAAAGCGGGATCACTACGGGACCATGGTGGTCCGAGACCCGATGGGTCGTTATATGTGATCCGAGGTATGAGATATTAGTACTGCTCCCGACGAGGACGTATATGATGTGGTCCCCTTCCACTGGTAGGAAGGTTGGGGCATTTAACAGTTGACCTGTCACATTGTGTATTTAAATGATAACTATCGTAAGAAATTGACGGAACTAATATATTCAGACATCCTAATATATATAATTAAAATTTGATGTTACACCCAAAGTTATGGGTAGTAAAATATAGTGAGCAAGTTCCTAATTTATGAGAGATAGAGTACATGGATAGCCTTGAGTTGTTGGCTTAAATCGCAGCCAAGCCTTGAGCTGTTGGCTTAAATCGCAGCCGATATAACCATGGTTATCGAATGATGGTAACACTTTCTTAAATTGGTATTATTGATCTTTAATTCTCTGATTTTGTGCATAATTTGCATTTTTGCATGTATTGCGTAGATTACGATTTGAGATATGTGGTTTGGCCTATGGATAGGCGATAGGAATGTCTCGTACGGACTGATGTGTTAAGCCTCGGAACCAGTTTTATATTATATGTTTTCGTTCCGGTATTTCATTTGATTTCAACACATGATATATGAGATTTAGATCCGGATAATGGTATGTGTCCCACACAGATGTGGTGACGGTCGCGATTATGTAATGTAATATCAGATCATATGATATGATATCGTCTATAAGATTTAACTGGATTGCTATTTGTTATGATTATATCCTGGAGGGACAATTTGACATGGTCGATGGTTTAGTACCAGACATCTCTTCGATTTTCAGGAATTTTACGGACATTGTGTTTTATTTTACGTGATTGCTATGTGATATCCCTTCTTTTGATTTATGTGTACTATTTTATACGATGATAATACTTACTGAACTCTAAGCTCACATTTTCATATTTTATCCCTTCAGACTAGTGGTGTGGATACGCTCTCTGGAGCTCGGACATGATCTAGTTCGGATATCTCTATCGGTGAGTGAAGATGTTATATTGGGTATGTCTTTTATCTCGAGAATATTTTATGGTTGGATGATGGCCTTGATCTTTGTATGAAAAAAATTATAATTATATATTTGGATACCTCCCTTGCGATATGTAAATAGCTAGTCATATATTATGTTTGTCTCAATTTATATCCGATGAGTTCTTGTACAGATTTTTTATTATATCGGGTTTTGTATGTGCATGACTGTCAAGCCCGAGTTGGGTTTTTATGATTTATAGAAACATTATTATTGATTTGATATTTTTGGCATATATATATTGTGTTCCTGAATCGTGACATACGTCAAGCTTTCGTTAATCCTCAACGATTCTTATTTAATAATATGCATTGGATCATACACATATTTCTGCAGCACCGACACATGAAATGCATTACGGATATCTCTCAAATTTGAAGGTAGAGCCAATTTGTATGTTATTTTTTCAATTTTTTCTAAAATTTTAAACGGTCCAATAAACCTCAATTTAAACTTTTCTTTAATCCCAAAGCTCGAGATTTCGTACAATGGAGATATCTACAAAAATACATAATCTCCACTATCAAATTTCAGCTCCAATGTCCTCCGATCCGCACAGCTTTTCTACGGACTTTGAGCAATCTTCAACCAGTGATGAATCAAATGGATTTTATCGGACGTCTCTTGTATAACCTTTTTTTTTTTTTTGGTAAGGCATCTTGTATAACTTTTAGTCCCAAAAGTCTCCTATTACCGGTCTCTTCCCACTGGATCGAGGAATAGTATTTTCTTTCATACAAAGCCTTGAATTGGGCCATACCAATACTTACTTGATAACTATTATTATAAATAAATTCTACCAAAGACAAATAATCCCAATTATCTTTCATTTCCAAAATTAAAGCTCTTAAACATGTCCTCCATAACTTGAATCATCCGTTCTGATTGTCCATTCATTTAAGGATGATAAGCTATATTGAATTTCAAATTAGTCTCCAATTCACGATACCAACTTTTTTTAAAATTTAGAAACAAACCTCAAATCTTAATCTGATACAATCGAATAGTATTTCCTTCCATAAAAAACCTAGAATTTGGCAATACCAATACTTGCTTGATAGTTGTTATTATAGGTAATTTCCACTAAAGACAAATAATCCTAATGCCTTTTATTTCAGAATTGAAACTCTTAACATGTCCTCCGAATCTGAATCATCAGTTCCGATTATCCATCCATTTGATTCCCAGGTAGATAGTATATGTAACGGACTATATTTTCTATCAAAAATCTAACAGAGTTTCATCTGTAATACGGTCGTCAAGCTGATACAAAAATCTGTACAATCTTCTATATAATATAGAAAATACATTCAAACGACTTTAACATATGACAACATACAATAACCTCACACAAAACTACACAGGATCTAATTTGTCACATATTATTCGTGCCTCCAACGCTGTGTATCTAAACACAATATCGGCTAAAAAGAGATACCACTAGGTACCTGTTTCAGACCACAATAATGTACTAAAGTGTATATATATATATACATCCAAATATAACGGAAATTAAACTATTTGATCATTAACTATATATACAATATACATTAACAAGTCTAATTGAAAATATAAATACATACAATTCTCTATAACGAATATAAAATTATAAAATATAAATGCTTATGATGATCCTCTGAGTCCCATGCCTAGTCAACTTCTAGTCTCCACTCTATCCCATTCCGTATAATAGACCCGTACTAATCTAGAGGTAAGTAAAGGCAGTAAAAGTAAATCAAATACTCAACAAATATAACATAAATAAATAATAAGTAATATATATTCAAATGAAACAAGAATGGGATGGGAGCAATAAGTAGGGATGCATGAAGATATGAAACATGCTTTAATACCCTTACCGATTTATATTTATCTTTGCAGATCAGGACCAGCAGGCCTCACTAGCTAAAGCTGCGGAAGAACGAGAAAAGGATCATGATACCTCACATAATTTAAGGTTATGAGCACTTATTTTTGACCTAGAGGGGGGCCATCTATAAATCATGCCTGTAGACGGGCCAATAACAATATGCCCCCATGTCTCTCGGAGCTCAGAAGTAGTTTTTCGTCCTTTCACAATAATATTCCAAGACTTGTCAAGAGTATCATCCGCCACAATACGCGATCAGGATAATCCTTGAGTCTCTACTGTAATACTAATAGCATGTCAAGGGATATTACCCTCTGTAAACATAAACTGTGATCCTAATTTTATAATTTTTTATTCTTTGAGGGAAGGTCCGCCAAACTTCTTTCGTAAATTTCTCCATCCGGGAGAACAAATCAATCGTATAATAAATTGTGAAATTCTCTTCGAATACTTGCTTGATTTTTATCTTTCTTTTGGATTTAAATCTTATCATGACTTAATCTATATACACGGATATTATGAGCATAGGAAAGAATAGAAATTCTTATCACCGAGAGATAATTATAATTTTGGAGACTTTCGGACAACATTTTCTTTACAAATGGAACACAAATATATTTTTTCGGAGTATACAATTAAACATATGTAAATATATGTAATTTAATTAATAATTAAACCATATGGAATCATAAAAATACCTAAGGCCTTTGGTGAACAGTAATCATGCAGAGGTTTAGGGGTTGAATTTGTAAAACGGAGCAAAATATGAAAAATCAGACACCCAAATGGTAAACAACCCTATTCAAGGTATAGGTTCTCGTTATCTAGGGCCAAATTAAGCTTGGAACTCAAAATATTGAGCTAACAGTAGTCGGGCACGGGTCTAAGGTTTTGGGCGAAGCTGATCCGTGCGAAACAAAAGGAAATCGGATATTAAATAATAAATAATTCATACAATAATCATGGGTTCCGTGATTTACATATTTTGGGTGGGTACCGGAATGAAAATACCCCAAATAATATGAATAAATATTGTAAGAGAGAACAAAGAAGGTATGAGTACACTAGGCTCGACCTAATCTACAACTTTTTCAACTAACTCGAAATCAAAATCGGACCCAAAAACCTCAATTTCCTCCTCTTCTCCTTCGCGCGGTTCATCTCCTGTGCGGCTCTCACACAAGCGTTGCTCTCCTTTCGGAATCGAACCCGAAAGCCGTCATTGCTCCACCTCTCACGTAGCCGCCGCCGCCACCATACCCGGGAACTGTCGCCGCTCCCGCCGTCCACTGCAGTCGCCGCCTTACTCGGTGAACCCTCCCCTCTCTCTTCTCCCTCCCTCTCTCTCTCTACCCGAAACCCCCTGCTTTCCCTATTCGTTTCTTCCTTCTGCTTCTAATTATTATTATTATTATTATTATTATTATTATTATTATTATTATTATTATTATTATTATTATTATTATTATTATTATTATTATTATTATTATTATTATTATTATTATTATTATATATTCTGTTTTCTTTTAATCCCAAAATTCAATCGATACTCGAACGATCGAACGAACACACCTCAGGCGCCAGCTCAACAGGTCCAAATATCCTCCAAATTTTTATAATATTTAATTAATTTTTATCACACCTAAATTATCTAAAATAATAATAAATAATTCTAATTAAATAGGATAAAAATTTGAGATATTACAGCATATTTTGATCAATGAATTTCATTCATAATTTTTTCTTTTAATTCTTCAATATCCGGCACACATAACCATTCCCAAAATATCAAAACGCTATTGGTCCAAACACTAAAATCAGTTCTAAAGTCCCTATACAAATCTCTGGTAATATCCAATAAGAATGGATCATTTATTTGGGCTCATTTAATTTTACCCAAAATTTTTTACTGCACTTAAAAATAGGACTGTAAAGTTTGAATCTTTAATTTATAATAATTTTGATTGATTAAACTAATATAATTAAAATTAATGTCAAAAGATATTAAAAATTAGATTAAATAGTCAAAATTACACTAAGTCATATCAAGCAAGCGATGCTTGATTGGTGTCCGAGGTGTGCCGGTATATGAAAGACAAATTAGCTTTTGCCTGATGGAGGCTCGACTCTTGCCTGAGTGCCAAAACTTGTGGGGTTAGTGCATGAAGCTCGCTCAAGTTGCGCTTGAGCACACCAGGTCACCTGAAGCGTCAAGCATGTTAGCCATAGAGCATAAATTATGATTATTTGGTAAAAATGAGTGCCATGTAAAATTAAATTATCTATTATGTTTCTATTCTGACATAACATTATCTTAATAGAGCAATTAAAATATCATGTTTTCATTCATTTCAATGAGTGAGTTAACAAAAAGCCAATTGTTGATTGTGACTGTGTATCCTACTTGGATATTTTAAGTATGGTTTAAATGTTTATTGATATAAATTCTATTAGTTGATAGCTCACTTATGAAAATGATAATCGGTTGTTAAAAAATGGCAATGATATCCTTAATATCTTTAAAGAACATAAAAATGTAAGAAAAAACCATGCTCATATGGATGAAAATACCATCATGGATCCCATGATGATGCATTTGCTAAAAGAATGTGATCATCTACTTTTAGGTATTTCAACAACCTATTTGTAGTACTCTAAATAATAGGTTCTCATTCATATTCAAATGCTAATTTATTATTATGCTAAATTATTTGTAACAAATCGAATTGCCAGAAATATTCAAATAAGAGGTGATATGAAAGAATGAAAAAGATTATTATAACTATTGTAGTTATGAATAGTTGTAAAGATATCAATATAATTGAGTGGTTTAAAACAGAATCTGCATCATTGGCCAACAATGATTGCTTTGAAGAAATCGATAATTTATTTCGCATGAAGGTTAGTCTATCATGTTGTATATCACTAGTCTAACAAATTTAGAGAATGTACATTCATGAGTATATCTACTTCGTCTATTCAAGAGATTTTAATTTTTATTTTTTACATAAAGATGTGGGAAATTAAGGGTTAAAGTGAAGATTGATTCATTGAAAACTTCCAAATTACTAAACTTTGATTTGAAAATATTGGTTTATTTAAATTTGTTGGCATTATATTAGTACATTGAACAACAAAATATTATGTGTTACGCTACTATCGCTTTTAAAATTAAATTTAAATTTTATATGATTGTGAGTTGGTTGATTATTTTAGTTATAATAAATAAAAATATAATCTATATACAGGTATAATTATTAAGAAATGATGATAATTTATAGTCATATCATGGTTAATATACCAGCAACGATGGTATTTTATTCTGAAAATTATTTACATTTAATGACAAAAATACAATCATCAAAAGTTTGTTCATTTTTAACTACAGTGTGTACTCATAACTATTTTAATTTAATGATGAGAAAAATATCATCGTTAAAATTCTATTTCTATTAATGACGATACTTACATTAACAATTATTCAAGTTTAATAACAGAAAATATCGTTGTTAAGTATTTGATTACCATTAATGACGATATTTACTATCATAATTATTCACCTTTAACAACGGAAAAAAATATTGTCATTAATGGTACCCTATTTATTAACGAAGAGAAATAAAACTTCGTCGTTAAAGACTTTTAACAATAAAAGAAACAACGGTGGGAATTTTCTATCATTAAAATCATAAGCGACATGAATCATATTTTTCAACTTCGCAATTCCCGTGTTTGAAATTATTTTTTGTTGTAGTGCATTTAACAAAATATCTATACTACCGTAATATAAACTCTATTAAAATCCATTCACTAACATGCTTTTTCAAATATACAAACTCCAATAAATAGAAATGTATAATAATCCCGAATATAATTTTCAAAACAAATCAAATACAAATATGTATATAAATATAAATAAACCAAATCCTCAAACTTTCTTTGTCAAAATCCAATAAGTTTTCATAACTTGCTAACCTAAGATGTTAGAAAATATTCACAACACATAAGTCTAAATCTTAATTAGTATGTATATAATAACAAATATATATTCATTAAATAGATAAATAAATGAAAAATGGTTAAATACATACGAAAGTCAGTATCTCAAATATGTCAAATCTTCAAATCATAGTTTCATATACCAAAATTCATAATATTTACGTAAATACTAAATAATCCAAATTGTATGAAATCAATCAAAGTTCCAATCATATATTTTCTAAAAGCTCAAATATCTAAAATCTAATGATTTTGAATATTGTACAAATCTCAAAGCCAAACATTTTAAGAGTTTCAAATATAATACAGATTAAAATCTTAAATTTTAAATCTTGCTAAAATCTAAGATTTAAAAATTAAAAGACTAACATTGAGAAAAGGTTACATATATTTTTAATAATATTAGACCAAGGTATTACAATTTAGATTTATAAACGGACCGTCTATAAATTATTCTCTATAGATGTGTTCAAATATATATATATTTTTCCCTATATGTGGATGATAAGTATTGTGATGTCCCACATCGGATGGAGAGGGGAACGAAGCGTGCCTTATAATGGTGTGGATACCTCTCCCTTACAGACTCATTTTGGGGGCAGTGGAGACCGTCTTCCAGGAATAAAATCGTACACCTGTGTGGCAAAGCGGACAATATTTACAAATAGATGCCTGGAAACATTACAAATGGTATCAGAGCCAGAATTCGAGCTGTATGCTAGCAAGGACGCTGAGCCCCACAATGTGGATGGACTGTGAGGTCCCACATTGGTTTAGGAAGGGAAACGAAGCATGCTCTTATGAGGCATGGAAACCTCTCCTTTGTGGACGCGTCTTGTAACCTGTGGGGGGTTGTCAGAATAAAATCGTGTATCTATATGGCAAGGCGGACAATATTCACAAGTGGGTGTCAGGGGACCTTACAAATTGTATCAAAGACGGGGACTGGTTTGGTGTGCCAGCGCGGACGCTGGGCTCCCAATGGGGGTGGACTGTAATGTCCCACATCAGATGGGGAGGGGAACGAAGCGTGCCTTATATGGGCGTGGATACCTCTCCCTTGCAGATGCATTTTGGGGGCGGTGGAGGCCATCTGCCAAGAGTAAAACTATACGCCCGTATGGCAAAGCAAACAATATTCACAAGTAGGTGCCTAGGGACGTTATAAATGGTATCAGAGTCAGAACCCGGGTCGTGTGCCAGCAATGACGCTAGGCCCCACAAGGTGGATGGACTGTGAGGTCCCACATTGGTTGGGGAAGGGAAACGAAGCATGTTCTTATGAGGCGTGGAGGCCTCTCCCTTGTGGATGCGTCTTGTGACCCGTGAGGGGTCGCTAGAACAAAACTATGCGTCTGTGTGGCAAAATAAATAATATTCATAAACGAGTGCACGGGGACATTACAAATGGTATTAGAGACGGGGCCCAATTCGGTGTGCCAACACGGATGCTGGGCTCCCAAGGGGGTGGACTATGATGTCCCACAACGGATGGGGAGAAAAACGAAGCGTGCCTTATAAGGGCGTGGATACCTCTCCCTTGCAGACGCGTTTCGGGGGCAGTGGAGGCCGTCTACCAAGAACAAAACCGTGCGCCTGTGTGGTAAAGCGGACAATATTCACAAGTGAGTGCCTGGGGACGTTAGAGGTATAATCCTCAGGTAAACTTGATATATTAATTTTATTCTATTTCTTACAACGGTTCTTAATAAAATACCAAATGGTAGATCCTATAATAAATATCTAAAATATTTCACTCTCAGAAAAATTGCCAATGTCCAAAATTTTTTTCTGTAGAAAAGTATAAATTTCAGATCAAATATCAAATAAAATTCGATATAAAGCACTTAGATGGAATATCTATATATAATGCTACACACACAAATTTTATAACTTGTTTTTATAAATATCTCAATATACAAACATAATATTTTAAAATATTTATTTATTCCATAAAAATAAACAAAACTCTTGAATCATTAGTAAAACCTAACAAAACTTTAAATTTTTTAGAAAAAATCATATGTATGCAACAATATTTAAAGCATGGATAAAAAATATGATATGAATGTACCATAAAAAAAAAAAAGAAACATAAGTAAAAATTAAAAGATTTTAAAATAAATTAAAGAATCAGTTTAGAAATAATTATTTTAAATATCTAATCTATGATATTTGATTTCAAAAATTTTTCAAATCTCTATTTCTTCCTTCTTCTTTTTCCCCTACATTCTCTTTCTCTCTCTTTTCTCTCTTTTTTTTTCCCTTACAAAACGATCAAAACAAGCACTAAGCCTTAAATAATACAATCGATAAATGATCGCCAAATAGGCGTACATCTGGCACTTCTCCAAAACCTCATTCATGCATGAATGCCACATAAGGCGTTGCTCAAATGCCAATATTTTATTGAATCCATAGACAGGTGATATGATCGGCATGTAGCTAGTTCCACTTATTCTATCCAAAGCACACATAAGTGTCTACTAAGTGCATATTAAGCACTCCTCTCCTGCTTCAACCACACACAAGCCCAAGACAGATATCAAGTGCCTAGTTTGATTCCAAACAATCTAAGTTTTTTTTCTCAAAATTTTACTATATAATTTTTGTTTAAATCAATCCAATACATATGTATTAGTAATATCATAAAATTATAAATAAAAAAATATCATGCGTTACAATGCTATGTGAACAACTTTAATCATGACTTTGGGTTCACGCCGACATGTCATATTAGCTTGGATGGGCTCCACGATTACCGACAATAACCCTATTGTGGACCCATGTTGGCTCCTCGACCTCTATCTATTGACTTCTTGGATAATTGATTTTTAGATCGACTATTTAAAATGACAATACTACCCAACCCGATAATGATTTCTTGGCCTAGCCACTCAGGAGATGATCCTATCATATGAACATTTTGACCCCTTCAGTTCTTTATGTTTGACCCGAGATGTCGGTTTTTTTTTCTTATTTTACAAGTAGGTCACATTAATTTGCTTATCAATTTGCTTCCAGTAGTTGCATGGCTGGTGAGCCGACTGATGGCTCCTGCGCCTCCACCGGCGACTCACAGGTTGGCTCTAGTAAAATCTCCATTGGTGCAACTTAAAGAACCACCTGCGGCGCAGGCTGCGCCAGTATAACACCTCCAATCTCAACTTCCGGCATGTCCTTGAACGTCTTCTCCATCCAAGTGGCGCCGCCAGGACCATTGCAAATCCCAACAGCGATGTAGTCCGGCTCCGAAGACGATGAGGAGGGTGTCTCCACAGTCATCCTCTTGGGCTTGGGGCCGATGAAGTCGTTATCAATCGGGCGGGGATGGATTATCAGACCCCTGGAGTCCTCCGGCCACATCATGACCGCCGGCGTCGGTGCCTTGAACTTCTAGACGGGAGAGGGCGGACCCCAATTCACATTCTTCTCTCGGCCTGGGAGACCAAGAAGTCTCTCTTAAAGTCAGAGATGTGGGTCTTGACCAACTTCCTCAGCCACTCTAGGGATACTGTCTCAACCGCGGACAGCGTCTTAATGTAAACATCGGGCACCTGGCCCCAATCCTTGGCCAGGGGCCAGGTCTCAGTCACACTGATGAAGAAGAATAGATTTTTTCAGTTCTTCAGCGAGTCATAGATGACTGTATTTACCTTCAAGCCACTACGTGGAACCAGGGAGACCCACTCTCCACCCTGGTTGATCTTAAACAAACCCTTTACCATCGACATAGTTAACCGCCGAGAATACTTACGGAGAAAGATGCAGAAAGTACACAAATACCATACAGCATTGGCATGAAGCTGTGCGATGAGGACCCGCATGGCCTAAAAGATCGACTGTAAATCGTTTGGGAGAGGAAGACGAAAGCCGCTCCTCAGGTGGGCCTCATATATAATCACGTCTCTCGCCGGCGGCACAAAGGCTTTGTCATCCTTCTCCGGAACCCTCCGCGCAATATCCTTTGGAATGTTAACTCTATGCATAACTCTTTGACGTTACCCTCTCGAAGAACAAAGAAAATGTCAGCAACATAAGTCGAAGTCATACTTGCAGGAAGGTTAGGGTTTTTCTGGAATTGCAAAAGGAGGATGGGAAAGCAAGTTGAAGACGAAGAGGTAGAACAAAAGATGTGAAAAAATACTAAGTATAAATGAGGAAAACTTAACGAGCAAGTGCGAATGCCTTAAAACTCCTCGAGAAGGCACGCCATCATGCTGCCGCGTATCGCTTCCCAACGGGCTCCTTTTTGAAACAAATCTTCTGACGCATTAATGGCTGGAATCGTGATTTTATCAACTGAAGACACGTGTCCGCTTTCAGCCTGACAAGCCGGCTAATGGCCACGCGTCACTCAAGGTTCATACAAAGTTCTCCGGATCTGACCAAAGACGGTCAACAGATCCGGTCAACTTCTTCTCTGAATCTTACAAAAGATGGTCAACAGATCCGGTCAACTTTCTTCTCCAGATCTGACCAAAGACGGTCAACAGATTCGGTCAACTTTTCTTCTCGAAATTTGACCAGGACGATCAACAGATTCGGTTAACGCCTCACCCTTTCGTGGAGTTCTCCGAAATTTTCAAATAATAAAGGACAGTGAAGAGCATCCCATCATGAACAAGTCGAAGGCTAGAATTCTAGCCACCGGCATGGGGGGCTAGTGATCGGTGTACTGTATATGGGTTGGCCCAATAGTCAAAGAAGGCCCAAATGGCCTGTTGGACGGCCAACTCCAACGTTGGCCCAATAGAAAGTGAAGACCCAAATTATGAAAGGTTCAAACGCGCGCCCGACGGCCAATACCAGCGTTGACCTACTAAGGCACAGGCGGGCGGCCAACTCACGCTCAGGACGATCAACTCAAGCGTTAACCGTAATCACTGTAGCAGCAGCCCCAAAAAATAAGAAGGTTTCTACGGACCTGGCCTACTTGGGGCCAGATCCAGTAGGTGGTTAGTAATGGCTCTTTCCCTGACTTGTGCCTTCCATAAACTCAGCCAACACCCAAAAAGTATATTAACAAAATCGGCGCCTTTTTCACAGGGAAAGCACCAGATCTTTCCAATTCCTACCAATTCGAGCCTTCCAATGAAAATATGCACGAAAGGAAAGCAAGTAATTTGAAAAGTTGCTACCCGCAAGAGAAGGAAGCAATCCCAACTAATTAGGCAGCTCGTGCCTTCCTCACAATAAAGGCCACCTAAACATGGCACAGAGGATCACACCTTCTAACCAAGGAAGATCACCCTGCCGCCATAAAAATAAGCCCTGGAGTCCTCACTCAAGGCAGGACGACTACTACACTCTCGACTGCGCATTCCCCAAATTTTTCGTACTCTTTCTGCAAAGCATCCAAACGCACTAAGAGAAAGAATACAAATTAAAGGCATACAGGTGCTTTTCCTGTTAACAGACGCCTACTACCTTCGCCCACCGTCCAGATTCAAGAAGACGGCATTGTCTCTCTTTCATCTGGAGATCCACACACTCTTACACATTCCCTCTCAATTCTCATTTAAAATTACCTTCCCAAATTTCGAATGCCATTTTACTGACTTGAGCGTTGGAGTGTTTTTAGTGGGACAACTTTCGGCCGACACACTGACCTTCTATTCATTTTAGTGGTGTACAGGGTCCAAATTCGGTGAATGGAGCCGAAACCAGACAAGCGGATCAGCACGAATCTATTTGAAGTTCGGATCCGATGATGCATCAATTAGTAATATCATAAAATTATAAATAAAAAAATATCGTGCGTTGCAATGCTATGTGAACAACTTTAATCATGACTTTGGGTTGACGCCGACATGTCATATTAGCATGGATGGGCTCCACGATTACCGACAATAACCCTATTGTGGACCCATGTTGGCTCCTCGACCTCTATCTATTAACTTCCTGGATAATTGATTTTTAGATCGACTATTTAAAAAGACGATACTATCCAACCCGATAATGATCTCTTGCCCTAGCCACTCAGGAAATGATCCTATTCATATGAACGCTTTGACCCCTTCAGTTATTTATATTTGGCTCGAGATATCTTTTTTTTTTTTCTCATTTTACAAGTAGGTCACATTAATTTGCTTATCAATTTGCTCACCTATGCTTAACTTGCACGTTTATACTTTTAAGATAATGTAAGCAAGGCAACCGGAGGACAATGCAAGTTTCCACTTGCTTTCACACTAAGTAGGCGTAATTCCTCTAAATATTTATTAATGCTAAAATTTTATATTATATTAATTGAACTAAGTTATATAAATTTATTTTTTTATTATTTAGCTTAATTTGAAATCCTACCAAACATTAACACTTTTAATTATTTCAATAGTTAAGTTCCTCCTTATAATATAAATGATTAATATTAAAATATTATCCTAATTTTTATTTTTTTTATTTTTTTTGAAATAATCCCAACCGTTCAAAAATTTTAAAAATAATATTTAAAAATAAAAGTTTCTTGTACGCACAACACACGATACACGTGCCGTGCACCCAAAAATTAAAAAAAGAAAAGTCAATATTCCTCCTGATATGATCGTTTTAGATTAAATTAATTAGAACCGTTGCTATGTAATTTTAACTTTAATTTTCGACCTTTGATTTCAATTTGATTTTCAACCTTACACCGTCGGTTTTTTATAGTACATAACCAGATTTTTTTATTTTTATTTTTATTTTTTGAAAAACTCGACTTAATTATGGTCTTGAAATTTAAAAACAAATCTAGCAATATTAGTAAAAATTAGCAATGCTTTTTTAAATTTTAAAATTAAATAATTTATGAGATTAAATAATTAAGTTGATGGGAGAAAATAAGTTGGTAAATAATTATAAAACAATATTATTTATATAATTGCAGGCTAAAATTACACATAATAATGATGTCATAAATAAAAATAAATAAAAGACTTAATTTTAAAGAGCATTGGTACCGGTAAATGTCTTATCCTTCTATAATTTATTTATCATCTGTTTTCTGTATATGAGGTATATTTATTTTATTCTTGTTTTTTAAAATATTTAAAAATGTTAATTATTTATCTTAAAATTAATGAATAAAATTTAATTATTTTTTTAAAATAAGATAATTAATTGTAAATATTTTTTATTAATAAAAAATAATTTAATTTTATTTAATTATTTTTAAATAAAAAATCTATATTAATAAAAATATAAACGATATATTTTTTAAAATCGATCCACAATGACGTTTGAAAATGAAAAAGATTGAAGTAAAGGCAAACTTTTCAATGAAAATGACTTAGAATTTGAAAATAAGGCTTAGGTCTTAATCTCTATTTAAAGCTATCGTCTTCTCCTACCCTTATTTAATTGCCGATATTATTTATTTAAATTAAATTTTGATATTTTATCTAATATAAAATAATAATTAAGAACACAAATTAGTTGAATAATAATAATACCAATAATTTATTAATATGATTAGGTCCTCCTCCCAACGGCTAATACCAATACTGCGATTATTGTTATTATTAATATAGTCAAAGTAAAAATTATAATTATTATTTAAAATTATTTATATATATTTTGATTTGTCAACGCTAGTAAAGTTGTTAGTGTAGAATCTCACATCGGATGGAAAGGGAACAAAGCGTACTTTTATAAGGACGTTGATACCTCTTCCTTGTAGACGCGTTTTGGGGGCGGTGGATTCCATCTGCCAAGAACAAAATCGTGTGGGCCACGTGATGGCCTAGGACGCCGTGAAATTTTCCCAACTCAAAGTGGACAATTCCACATGCGGATGCGCCGGGGACGTTACAGATGGTATCAGAGCCGGCATCCGGTCCAGTGTGCCAGCGGGGATGCTGGGTCCCCAAGGTGTGTGGACTGTAGAGTCCTACATCGGATGGAGATGAAACGAAGCGTGCCTTTATAAGGGTGTAAATACCTCTTTCTTGTAGACGCGTTTTGAGGAGGGCGATGGATTCCATCTGCCAAGAACAAAACCGTGCGGGCGCGTGATGGTCTGAAATGCCGTGAAGTTCCCCCGGCTCAAAACGGACAATATCTACATGTGGATGCGCCGGGGACGTTACACTTACAATTAAAGTTATTGATAATAATAGCCCAAAATAATCAAATTAACTTATTGTATATAATTTTTTGGTAAATAACTGATATTTTATATGGCATGGGATAGAATAAAGTGATAAAATGTGTCCAAATATAAAAGAAATTAAAGGAAGGAAGCCAAAAGAAAAGTATATCAGTCATTCAATTCATTGCCCAAAAACCTAATAAAAAAAAACCCAAAAAAATACCTAAGAAAAATAAAATTTCTCATAAGGAAAAATAACCTTCATCATTAAGAATTAGACTCTCCATAAAAAATAATTTTAACAACAAAAATTATGATAATTAAGAGTATTATTTTTATCTATAATAATTTTTAATAATAAAAATTTTTGCCACTGTTTCTTCTATCATTAAGATTTTTAACAAGAAAATTTCATCTCTCATTATTATTAATTTGAGTATTATTGATGATGTGGTATCCCATATTGGATTAGTGGAGGGGAACGAAGCGTCCTTATAAAGGTGTGGACACCCCCCCTTATAGACGCGTTTTAGGGGCGGTGGACTCCGTCTACCATGAACAAAACTGTGAGGCCTGTAGGCTGGGGACGGCGTAAAGTTTTTCCAGGCCTCGGCCTGTAGGCTGAAGACGCCGTGAAATTCTTCAAAGTCAAAGCGGACAATATCTACATTCGGGTGCGCCGGAGACGTTACAAATGATAAAATTTTTCTCATCTTTTAAACTGAACATTTACAAAAGTAAATACTGTCATTAATAATAATTAAAATTTTAACGACGAGAATCAATGTATTGAAATTGCCAATGAAATCTAAATTAGACTCCGTTTGTAATAATTTGTAATAACATTATGAAATTAAAAGTTTATATAGATAATTAAAAATCGTGTTATTTTATAATTTTATAATACAAAAATATATATTATAGATATACTTAAATCAATACATAAAATTTTTATCTTGAATCGTAATTTTTCTAAAATTATCTGTTTAAATTTAGATAATAACTTTTAATTAAAATAATTATTATTTTTTAATCTAAAAACTGTCACTTCATTCAAAAATTCATCGGCCATTATCATCAACAATAGGATATAAAGTAGATCGATTCTTTTAATTATATAAATATTTTTTATTAAAAATTAAATTAATTCAAAAAAATAATTTTTTAATAAAATATAATATAATTAGACAAAATTATAATTATTAATTATCTCTGTGGTAGGTTAATTTCCTACCATAAGAAGTTTTCCATCCCAAAAATACTGCCATCTTTCTCGGGATGTAACAGCTGCAGTTTTTAGCACGTCAAACCAGAAATTTAAGTACAGATTTCTACGCATCGTATTTTTGCAAGTTGTTGATAATTTTGACCTATCGGTGCACGAGCCGAGAGGGCACCTGCCGCGGTACAAAGCCTATTTTATAAATTATAACCGTTTAATTAAAATTAAACGGTTATAATTTATAAAATCTCTTTTCTTTATTTTTATTTAATAAAAAAAATTAAAAAGTCGTCTAATTATTAGAGTTGTGATCGAACGGCTATGATTGTGTTACGATGCCCCCGAGCTCATTGGTGCACACCCACTTGCCAAAATTCAGTTCTCGATGTATAATAATTTTCTTAGATGATGTGATATAAATTTATTAATTTATTGAGATGATTAAATATTATAATTTTATAATATTTTTATATATTTTATTAAAAATTTATTTTTTAATTAATATAATCTTTAATAGAAATAATGGCATTCCTGTGATAGAGAGATCGGTTATTTTTTAACCCTATAAATAATAAAATTATTTATTATTAATTATGGATAATTATTAGAGGTTTTGTTTTTTTTTTTGGATAAAAGGGCAGTTTTTTAATTTAAATTGAGAGGAAGTTTATTAACTTCTTGACTTTTTATTTTTGGAGACCCTCCTAGAAGCTACATAATAGAGCAACTCCACTCACAAATTATATAATTTTCACAGAAAAAAAAAGATAATAAAAAAAAGAAATTGGTTTTAATTTTTTTAAGACAAAAACTTTATTATTCTTTTAAAAATAATAAAAATTTCTCAAAGAAATTGGGAAAAATGTAGACTACATCCAAATATAAAAATAGAATAAGAGGAAGTTAAGAAACTATTCTTTTAAATTCCAATCAAGAAAAATTTGTCCCTTAAAATCTAAGAAAAACTATGCATCAAATCTACACTTATATGATAAATAATTCTGTCATTAATAGAGTAAAAAGAGAACCTATCTATTAATTATATAAATATTATTCTCTAAATTAATGATGAAACTAATTAAAAAAATATACTCTTTAATAAAATGTAAGAAAATAATACCACTTCATAATGTTTGGCCGTTTTTAAAAATTACTAAAATACGCTATATTATAATAAATCATTTCTAACATTTTCTTGAAAAATGAATAAGTTTCAGTGGATGGTCTTTCCTAGTTCATTATAAGTTTCATTTCTAATGAATGTCTCATCTAAACATTTGTTGGGGTTCGAATAACCCAAATTTGTACAATTTGACGCAACGAAAACTCGAACCCCCCGTTGTCATCGGCCACCATTAGTGTAAGTACAAATAATACAAAGAAATACACCATATTTTTTACGTAAAAACTCCTTTTTAACGAAGGGAAAAAATCATGGAACATATAATTCACAAATAAATTAACTATGTAAAATAGTTATACAAACTTAGAGACGGAGTACAAGCAACCCACCTGCCTACACAAGCCCCCGAAAAACAGACGACAAGAAAAACAATCACTAAGAGTGAGGAAACTCTCCTTCCTTCTTATCTCTTTATTTTTTTTCCTCTCATTCTTTTCACTATGGTACTCTCTACTCACATTTTACAAGTGTGATAAAATGGCAATCTCTATTTCACCCCCCGCACACGGCAGCCTGGCGCACAGCGCCCTTGGTGTTTACTCACCCACATCGGCACAGTACAACCCACACCCTTGGTGATTTCACCCACTTCATGGCATGCCCATCATACATATATATATTGATATGTTCGGGGACCATCTACTAATAGGCAAGATGTGTGTAGACAAAAGGCTTCCACCAATTCTGCAACTTGCTAACAACTTTACCTACCAACTCTACAACCTACTACCTGTACAGACAGTGCATGCACTGATGGGTCTATTACCTGCTCTGCAAAGCCAACTGTCAAAAACGTTCTACCAGCTTTTTCCAACGTCCTCGATCGTTATTACACTCAAGTTTCCAGACCATCTGTACCCTTGGCCATCATAGAGTCCTCTACCGTTCCTCGATCTTTAGGCAGTGACAACAATCTCGAACATCCCATGTTCTCTGTCGTCACTGTGCACAACCCATGTCTTCGAATGCTACTGTGCACTCAGCTATGTCCGAGGATGATTTCATACCAATAACACCACCGGTAAATTCCACGTGCCTTGTTCAGCTGGTCAACGGACGTTGATCGGATTAATGCAACATGTCACCTTAGCCGTCCGAGCACCACCAGAACCACGCGCCCATTTTGCTCATTGACCGACCTTTTGCCACCTTTTGTCCGGCCAACACGTTGACCAGCAATCTTGATTCAAAGGCTTCCGCATGCCAACCAACCAAGCCTGTGCAACCGACAAATCCTATACTCCTACTATTTTACCTTTTTGGCCAGTCAATGCGTTGACCGGCTAATTGATTCAAAGGCTTCCGCATGCCAACCAACCAAGCCTGTGCAACCTACAAATCCTATACTCCTACTATTTTACCTTTTTGGCCAGTCAATGCGTTGACCGGCTAATTCACTCCATGGCAAGTCCACGCGCCTCTCCTTGGCGAGCCATTTTATCCCTTTAGCCGATCAACCTGTTGATCATTTATTTTTGCACAAAGGCTTCCTTACGCCTTTCAGTCTTCTGCCTCCATTAGCCGGTCAACAAAGTTGATTAGCACTTTGTCTTGCCAACTCCAAATTTTCATCATTTATTCTTCGAAAATTCTCTAATGACAAGCCCGTTTGTTGGGTTACCCACAATAAAGTGACCAAATCCAACAACGTTTACTCAGATTTGATAAAAAGACTCCACGGGTGAAAGATTGAAATGGCGTGGGAGAGTAATGCTCGATGGACACATGAGTGGGGCTTATGTGTGAATACTAGAACCATCAACACTTGATAAATGCCTGGGCAGGTACTAAGGCGTAGGTATCAAAAGAAATTGTATCTAAGAGGCATTCATGCACGAGGAAGACAACTCGAAATACGCATGTGCACTGACTCGAATATAAATGGCTTTTATGTGATTTCAGGATAAATTAAAGATATAATTTCAAGATAAGGAATGTTGTATGAAAAGAAAAAAGAGAAGATGAAAATTTTTAGCTTCCGATTACAGTCAAATTTGAGTTTCGTATTCCTCCAAGATTGAATATTTTGTTTTAGTATTAGTTTTAGGACGTATTACCAATTGGTTCTTTGATTTTATCATTACATTCTTCTCTTATAAGTTAACAGGTATATTATGAGTTGTATTCAACTGGTTATTCATATGAGGTATTATGAAGGGATATCAGATGAGATTATTTGTAACCATACACTTTATAGTAAATTTATTTCGAAATTATCTTGTAATTTTTTTGTGCTGAACATGAGATTGGTAGTTGATGATTATTAAAGAATTTAAAATCTATTTTCACTGAACTGAATTATGTGTTTTGGATCCCAACATTAACCCTGTTTATATCGCACTCGTGAGCTCTCTATCCATGCATTTTCATTGCAGCTAAGGATCAGCAACAAAAATCTACTGTATCGTTGTTACAGTAGCTTATCATATATCATTATTCTACTATAATAATATCAATTGCATTTTACTACAATTATTACAAATAAAAATCAAAAAACCTTTTAATATTATGCTTAAATCTTATTACTTAAATGTAGCTCTTAAATTATTTATCACTTAAAGTATTAACACGTCAATTTTCAAAGAAAATAAACCGGATTGGTCTTCTTTCTTTTGGAGAAAAACCCACTAAAAATAAATAAATAAATAATTAATTAATTAAGAATAATATCCTTAATCATAGCCTGACAACTCTGGCTTAGCGGCCAACAATTAATTTCTTATCCCAAAAAATATTATATATATTAATGTGGGGGCCAAAAGAATAATTAAATATGGCTTTCCTTTAATATGGTTAGTACATTATAATACGTATCTTTACAAATGCTAAGATGACCAATTCTTTACGCATCAGTTCAGGAAGATAAATTTTAATTATTTTTAATATATAGTTAATAATATAATATTTTATTTATTTATTTAAAAATTTTAATAAATAAATATTATATTATTTAAAAATATATTAAAAATAATTAAAGAGTATCTTCAAAATATTTCTTATTTTTTAAAAGCCAAAGCATTAATAATAGCATATTGAGTATAGACAAATTACATCAAAACTGCCCAACGGTCAAATGATAGAACACAGACTACACTGAACCACCACAGCAAGGAACAGGAATGGGGATACTGCTTCGTGTACGGGCAAAGTAGGTCCTGCCTTTTTCTGTTTGGGCGATTGGATTCCATGCTCAGTCGAATCTGACTGTCCAAATTTATTATAATTTATTATTTTTTAATAATGTGAATCAACTTAGACGGTCGAAATAGGTGCCTACTTTATTCGTACGTGAAGTAGGATTCCCGAGAGCGGCAAAGAACACACACAGTGCCAAACTATTCTATGTTGGCTTGCACATAACGACCGAGGGTTGGACCTCACGGTTGAAGATGCTCATTTATATTTGTATTGTTTATTTGTGATGAAAGATTAAATTTTTACTTGGTTTCATCCGTGAAAGAAAAGTACCAATTTAGAATCACGATGCCAAACTATCGAGTCCTGTGTACCGCACGTGATGCTAAACCACGATGGCTGACCAACAGAGTTAGTCGCTAAACCATTGAGTTTCTTAGGGTTTAGCCACCAACTTTGTTGGCAGCGGACCACGTTGTTATTCTCAAAGTGCACTACCGCATATGGAGTGGCGTAATTATATGGCTATCATTTTTCAATTGGATATTATTATAGTAGTGCTAAAGGTAGTGTTGCAATTAGGTTTGTAAACGTTACTAGGGTTTCCATTGGTTACATAAGATGGTTTAAAATCAAATTAGAATCCATTCAATTACTTTTGAGAATTGTATAAGTACTTGAAGGCTAAAAAGTTCGGAGAACCGTATAAGTAATTCTTCAGCTCTCCTATAATTTGCTGTGATTTGTTTCGCCTGATTGAGGATTGCTCTTGTAATTTTATTTTAACTGTTTGTTGTTTATGCTTTAATTTTATTTTCTATTTTTAATTAATCATCTCCATAAAATTCTAATTTTGGTTGTTTATGAGATAAGATTTGAGGTTATTTTATAATTTGTGGGTTATAAACGAACCTGGTTGAGACTTGATATCAGATCTCTGTCTCAAATATCTTATATAAAAGATTGATATTTATAAGATCTGAGTTTCTATAATTATAATAATCATAATTAATTAAACTAATATAATTAAAATTTATATCAAATGAAATACAAAATTGGATCAAAGAGTTAAAAAAAATTAGACTTTGATTGAATCTAAACTTAATATGTGCCAAAATTTCAATTTGAGCCTAGCCAGCCCTGATGGAGGCCTCATGCGCGCTCGAACCCCAAAAATAGTGGCATTGCTCATGAAACACGCTCGAGCCCGAATTCCGGAGAGTTTGTGCCTGAGTAACATTGAAATGGCGCTCGAGCACTGAATGCCCAACCACGACGCTCGATACATGCTCGACTAACGCTTGAGTGCTGGGCTTGAGCATAAATAGCGCCAAGCATTCAGTGACCACTATTTTTGAACGGTGCAAGAGGAAGAGAGAACTAAAAAGAAGAGAGAGAAGATTTTCGATAGCTCAAGTTAGACCAATTAAAGTAAAGATTTGAGTAACTCAGGTCGAGACAAATATATCCAAAACATTATGTTTCCTTTGTTACTATTTATTCCCCTTTTTTTCGAGTATTATTATTCTAATACTCGTTCAAACTAAGATTCTAAAGTAAAAATATGAAAAATATACCTATGTGTTGATTTTTTAAGATTTTATAATAAAATTTATCAAGAATCAATATTTAATTATCTGTATCATAAATATGTGTATTGTTTCAAAATTCTCTTCATGTTCAGAAATATAATAATGGTTTCTATATGTTTTATCAATTTTAAATATTATATACTATTTATATATACCTAAAATATCTTACATATTTAATTATATGCTGTATGCTTATTAAATTTATTATAAATTTTTTTAGTTTTCTTATGCATATTTTATGGTCAAATTTAATATTTATAAAATTATTATGATAAAAATTCATATAATATTATGGAAAAGAAAAGAGGACTTTGTAGTTCTATTAAGGAAGCATAAACCGTTCTCTAAAAGGGTAGGAATCAAGAATTAAAAAGTAAAGTGTTGAGTTTTTTCTAAGTAAAGAAAGTAAGAAAACTGGACCAAAATTATGATTCAGTGGGTAGTATATTTCGGCATACCTTACTATATTATTGTGGAAGATCATCGTTTGATAAGGACCTACATAACTGAGTTAATAAGAAGTAGTGTCCGGCCCCATCTATACAAAAATATGTAGACAGTCCACCTTTAGGTCCTGAATAGGAGCTTATGGCTTTTGATTGTATAGACAAACGAACACAATTCAGATTTTGATTGACCGTTCCTTTAGCTAGTTAGATCTATTGGCCTTGATCACTAAAGAAAATAAGTTTTAAATATATTTGATGACTAAGATTAAAAACAATAAGATAAGAAATCTGAAAAGATTTTACATAAGTATTCTATTTATATCTTATATCATTATATTATATTATAATCTATATTCCTACATTATATTTTAAGTATAAAGATTGCATGCTCTTTGCTATATAATATGTCTTATTGAATATTTGGCTCACTCTCTTACTATTTTTACTAATCCTTCAAATGAATCCCACGAGTTTCTTCCTGATAAGTAATACTGAAGATCGACATATTAGTATTTGTGTCGTTCGAGATTTTGTATGCTAATCTCCTAACTTAGACAGTATATGATGCATCTAGATATTATCTTATGATTATATTAACGTAGTGGAATATTTATGGAGCTATTATAGGGGTTTTTGGTTATGTATATTAGTATGTAAATGCAAGAAAAGATACATTTTGGATAATGTATAAATTTTATGAATATTTATTTCTTCTGCAGATTATGATATGATTTACAGATATCTTTCATTATAAAGGTCTGACGTCATATATCTTTGCATCATTGTCAGAGTCATGATGACATAATACATATTTGGGTCCTGTGATGATATATATATTTATATAAAGTTTACGCCTTAATGACTAATAAAGATAATCAAACGATAATTAGCTATATTTATATATAATGATCGATTTGAGATGTAGTTCGTCACAATTGGTATCAGAGAATAGTTTGAAAGATGCCTTAGACTTTAGGTTGATTGATTTTGATTTGAGGTTTAAGTTGATCTCATCAAAACTCAAGGCCTAAGTTGAGATCTTCATTTAGGTAGTCTCGTTAGGTATGACACGATGATTTAACCTAACTATTAATATTTTGGTGTTAGGATTTTAAAAATAGTAGGTCGAGGAAAAGGTATTGGAGCAAGCTCTCACCCAAGTAGGGAGGATTGATATCTGAATATCATGGAGAGAATGGCAGCTATTATGAAATTAATGGCGCACAGGAAATGTGATCCTGAACTAGCCCCAATTTTAGTCCCGACAAATCCAGAGACGATGACCTACGACCAATTTACAAATGAACAAGTATCAAAATTCAAGGGAGATTCGGACCCACTGAAAGAAAAGATTTGGATAATGAGAATTGAGAAAGTTTTTATAGTAATTTGTTATTCAAAAGAAGATAAGGTAACTTTTGTAATATACAAGTTGGAAGGCAAAACCGACCACTAGTAGTTGATGAGAAAGAGGGCTATGGGTCTTGCTAATCATGAGATTACTATGAATATATCTTAGGAGGCATTTATGACAAAATACTTCCCAAAAAGCTTTTGAAAACTTAAGGAAAACGAGTTTTCATGGTTGCGGCAAGAAAATCGATCTGTTTTAGAATATGATACTAAATTCACAAAATTGTCACGTTATACTCCACATATAGTTAATGACAAGGCCAAGAAGGCAAGAAAATTTCAATCCGGATTGAGAGATAAAATTTAAAAAAAGTTGGTGATGTACAAACTTTGAGATTATGAAGATATTTTGGATCGAGCTCTATTGTTTGAAAAGGAACTTAAAAAAAAATAATGTTTCAGTAAAAGGACAAGAAGCCGTGGAGGCCTGGCTTCAAGACAAAGTTCAGGATTTTGAGGACCCTTTAAAAAGGCAAGGGTAGCAGAAAAAGGAAAAAAGGTTGTAGATTCCCCGGTTGTGCTGAATCCTCTAGCTGCAGCTGTAGCAATAGCAAGCCCACAATGTGAAAAATTTCTTGACGGACGACCATGTTACAAAAGTTCGAGGGCATATTTTAATTGTGGTCAACTCTACTATCTAATTAGAGATTGGCCTCACCCTAAGAGGCAGTTGGCAAAGAAGCCTAATGTTCCAAGTAAGGCTTTTGCCGTAACAGTTCAAGATGTAGAGGAATCATCAAAAATTGTGAAAAGTATTCTTACTATTTTTAATACTCCTACCAATATACTTTTGGATTCCAATTCTATACATTCATTCATATTTCCATAATTTGTCCGCCATTTATTATCACATCTTAGAATTTTGGAACATGCACTAGTTGTGTCGACACCCACGAAATGAGAGATTTGGGTGAATGAATTACAGCTAGTTGTAGATTTAGTCTTATTAGAAATGTGTGATTTTGATGTGATTTTAGATATGGACTTGTTACAAAGTTATTGTACTAACGTCGATTGCTTCCATAAAGTGGCTCATTTTGCCATTTCGGGATGTAAACCGTTTTACTTTCAAGGTGTAGTGCAGAAGGAATTACCCTGTTTTATCTTGGCTATGTATGCTCATCATTTGATGGAAAGTGAATACCAAGCTTACTTAACTTATACCAATACGATTGGGAGTCATAATGTGTTAACAATGGATATATTGATAATTAGTGGATTTAAAAATATTTTTCTTGAAGATTTACCTAATTTACCACCGTATCAAGAGGTTGAATTTAAAATTAAAACTATTCCTGGATCGGGACCGATATGAAAGACACCATATACAGTGACGCCAAAAAAATTAAAAGAATTGAAGTAGCAATTGTAAGAGCTTTTAAAAAAATGATTTATTTGGCCGAAGGTATCTCCTTGGGATGCCCCAATATTATTTGTAAAGAAAAAAGATATATCCTTACAACTTTGTATTGATTACCAAAAATTAAACAAGATTACTATAAAAAATAAATACCCGTTGCTGAGGATTAATGATTTATTTGACCAATTGTGAGAGGCACAGGTATTTTCAAAGATGGATCTCTGTTCATGATATCATCAATTGAGGATTAAGAAGAAGGACATGACGAAGATGGCATTTCGAACGAAGTATGGGCATTATGAGTTTTTAGTTATGCCATCTTGATTAACTAATACCTCTACAACTTTTATAGATTTAATGAATAGAGTATTTTAGCCTTATTTGAATAAATTAATAGTGATATTTATTGATAATATATTGAATTACTCGAAAAGTTATGATGAGCACGAGATGTATTTGAGAACTATACTCCAGACACTTCAAGAAAAGGAATTGCACACCAAGTTAAAAAGTATGAATTTTGACTTGAGAAAATAACATTTTCGGGACATATCATATCAAAGGGAGGCATTTCATTTAATCCAAAGAAGATTAAGACTGTTACTAATTGGAGCTAACCCACAATGATGAATGAAGTTCAAAATTTTTTTGGAATGGTCGGCTATTATTAAAGATTTGTAGAAATTTTTTTCATAATTGATATACCTCTAACTCAATTAATGAGAAAAAATATTAAATTTGTTTGGACAGAGGAATATGAGTATAGTTTTCAAGATTTAAAAAATCAATTGACAACTATCCTAATTTTGATAATCTCATAAAGATCTGACAAATTTTTGATTTTTTATAATGCATCTAGGATGGGATTGGACTGTATACTGATGCAACATGGGAAGGTAATAATTTATGGGTCAAGACAATGGAAGATTCATGAAAGAAATTACCCGACGCATGATTTGGTGTTAGTAGTGGTAATCTTTACCTTAAAAATTTGAAGATATTACTTGTACGGTGAGAAATTTGTGATGCGTTTTGACCAAAAAAGTCTGAAATATTTATTTTTCAGATTGAGCTGAATATGAAGCAAATAAGGTGGATAGATTTTCTGATGATTATAATTATGAAATTCAATATCAATCAAGGAAGACCAATGAAGTGGCAGATGCTCTGAACCATCAGATGAGTTTCATGGCTAATTTGAGGATAAATGACATGGAAATGTTGAAATGCATGAAACATATCCAAGGTAATCGAATGATTTTATGGTACTTTAAGATTCAACCCAAAATATTAAAGAGAATTAAATAAAATCAGATGAATGATCCATTCCTGGTAGATATTGCTGGATATTTAAATCGAGATTTTAGGGCTAATTTTAATATTCGGGCTTTTGGAGTCTTGAGGTTTCAATATCAGATTTGTATGTCGGACATCAGAGAATTGAAGAAAAAGTTTATAAATGAAGTCCACTGATCTAAGTATACTATCTATTCAAAAATTAACAAAATGTATCAGGTTTTGAAAAAAAAAAATATTTTGGTAGAGGAATAGGAAAAAAGAAATTATAGCTTACATGGAAAAATATTTGATTTGTCAACAGTTAAAAGCCAAACAAAAAAAGCCACCCAGTCTATTGCAACCAATGTCTACTCCTTGTTGAAAATGGGAGAATATATCAATGAATTTCGTAATGAGTTTACCAAAAACTCCTAGAAATCATTATGATAATTAGGTAATTATCGATCGGCTTACAAAATTAGCGCATTTCTTAGCCATACAGGTGACTTATTCAAGAGATTAATTAGCTCAATTATATATTAATGAGATCGTCAGATTACATTGGGTATTGAAAACTTGTATTGTGAATTCGGGGTAAATTTAAAATTTAGTGCAGCTTATCATCCGCAAACGGATGGGTAATCGAAGATGACTATCTAAATCTTGGAGAACATGTTAAGGGTTTCAATACTAGAAATGAAAGGTAATTTGGATGATCATATGTCGTTAGTAAAGTTTGCCTACAATAATAGTTATCAAAAAAGTATTGGAATGACCCCTTTTGAAGCATTATATGAGAGAAAGTATAGTTCTCCTAAACAGGAGATAGACAACTTTTGTGACCAGAAGTTATTAAGGTGACATCCAACAAAATCAAATTGATCCATAAAAGTTGAAAGATAATGGGTTACATGTACAGGACCAACTGTGGCATTGGCCATGGCCTAAAAGAGATTTTGTCCAAAGTAGGCAAAAGAGTTATGTAGATTGGAGAAGATTAAAATTAAAATTTAAAGTTAGAGATCATATCTTTTTGAAGGTATCACCATCAAATGGTATATCGATATTTGGGGTTAAAGGAAAATTAAAATCGAGATTTATTAGACCTTTGAAATTTTAGAGAGAATTGGTGAAGTAGCCTATCGATTAGCGTTACCACTGAATTTGGGGGAAGAATATAATATTTTCCATGTATAAATATTATGAAAGTATACTTATGATCCAACCCATGTTATTAAATATGAGCCATTGACAATTAACAAAGATTTAACATATGTTGATAAATCAGTTCAGAGTTTGGGTCATAGAGATCAAGTATTCTAGACAAAGACTGTTTCGTTGGTTAAAATTTTATAAAGAAATCACCCGTAGGAAGTGGCCACATGGTAACAAGATGATGAAATCCAGGACAAGTGCCTTCACATATTTTCTCATTAAGTTACGTAAATTTTTTTAAAATTTCAAGGACGAAATTGTTGTAGGGAGGAGAAAATTATAATATTCGAGTTTCTACAATTATATTAACTATAATTAATTAAATTAATATAATTAAAATTGTAGTCAAATGATATAAAAAATTGAGTCGAAGAGTTAAAAAAATTGGATTGCATTGAATTGAGTCTGATGCGTGCTTGAATTTGAAATTAAGTATGATCAGGCCTAATACGTGCTCAAGCCCCAAAAATAGTAACATTGCGCTCAAAGCATGCTCGAGACACACTTAAACCTAAATTCCAAAGAGTTTGTACCCGAGTAGTGCTTGAATGGTATTTGAGCGCCGAATACCAAACCGCAGTACTCGATGCACGTTCAACCAACGCTCAAGCGCTGGGCTCGGATCTAAACAGAGCCAAGCATTTGGTAATTGCCATTTTTGAGCGGTGCAAAAGAGAGAGAGAAAACTAAAGAGAAGAGAGAAGGTTTTCGTTAGCTCAAGTTAGGCTGATCGGAATAAAGGTTTTGGTAAATCAGATCATGGTCAGTGTACCCTAAACTCACTCTTTCCTTTGTTATTATTTATTTTCGTTCTTTTCGAGTACTATTATTCTTATTACTCGTTCAAGCTAAGATTCTAAAGCAAAAATATGAAAAATATACCTATTTGTTAGTTTTTCAAAATTTTATAATGAAATTTATCAAAAACTGACGTTTAATTAATTGTATCATAAATATGTGTATTATTTTAGAATTCTCTTCATATTTAGAAATATAATAATTGTTCCTTGGTATTTATTTTTCAAAATTATCAATTTTAAAGTATTACATGCTATTTATATATGCCTAAAATATACTGCAGATTTAATCAGATGCAGCATGCTTATTAAATTCATAATAAATTATTTAATTTTCTTCTTCATGTTTTACCGTCAAATTTTATATTTATAAAATTATTATGATAAAAATGTATATGATATTATAAAAAAGAAAATAAAACTCTATAATTATATTAAAAAAATATGAACTGTTCTTTAAAAGAGTGAGAATTAAGAATAAAGAAGTAAAGTGCATAATTTTTCTAAATAAAAAAATAGGAATACTAGACTAAGAATTATGATTCAGCGGGTAGTACATTTTGGTATACCTTATATAGTGAAAGATCATCGTCTGATAAGGATTTACAAAACTGCAGGTTAAGAAGCGGCATCTGATTCCATTTATAAGAAGATATATAGATGGCCCACCTCAGAATCTTGAATAGGAGCTCATAGTTTTTTATTGTGTAGACAAATAAACACAATCCAAATTTTAATTAATCGCTCCTTTAATTAGTAATGCCTATTGACCCTGATCTCTAAAAAAAATAAATTTTAAGCATATTTGATGAGTAAGACTAAGAAATAATAAGATAAGAAATCTGAAAATGTTTTATATAAGTATTCTATTCATATCTTATGTCATTTTATTCTATGGATAATGTATAAATTTTATGAACATTTATTCATTCCACAGATTATAATATAATTTACAGGTGTCTTCTCTTATAAAGGCCCGACATCATATAGCTTTACATCGTTGTCGGAGTCACCGATAATGTGGCACATATTAGGATCCTATGGTGACATACATACATACATACATACATCTATATAGAGAGAGAGAGAGTTTGTGTCTCAATGATTAATAAAGGTAATCAAGGTATAATTAATTATGTTTATATATAATGACGGATTTGAGACGTGATCTGTCACAATATTAAAAAGAAAAAATAAAATTATTCACTTGGATAACTTTTTTGGTGAAAATTTTATTCTATAATCTATTGTTTATTTAAAAAGCGCAAACAAATAATAATTAAGGAAAGTTAGTAATTATAGTAATAGTAAGAATAGTAGAATTAATAATAATAATAATATATTTATGCTTTCACATAACTCAAAAGATTAACTTATTTCTTAAATAAATATAATAGTATATTTTTACTTTATCTTTTCAGATTCAAACATGAAGAAAATAATAATAATATAAATAAATTATTAAAAATGTAGCAATAAATAATTAGATGTGGTCAGCAATAAATTAAAATATGACAGTGGGTCCCTGGTCACTCCATTGATGCCGATAAGACTGGCTGGCAATGAATAGACCAATAACAATTAAAAAATTTAATCATTTTTTTATGGATTATAATATTTCTGCTTTAATTTAATTATTATAATAAGAGACATGGAAATGGACAGGCACCCACTCATAATTCAAAAATATTCTAATGTTTTTATTTTTAATATATTTTATTTTATTTTTGATTTTCAAAAAATTTATCAAAATTTTTAAAAATAGGTGATTTTTTCCATTAATAAAAAAGGCTGCCGGTTTAAAAGAACTGATCAAAATATCGTCATTTGTATTTTTATGCTATGAAATTCTAGTAGTTAAGCCGTAATTAGTGTGCCAAAGCTTATAGAATAGAAGGCAGGCAGATTTTATTTTTTTTAAAAAAGAGCTAATTAAAAAATCATAGTTTTATAAATATAAAAAAAATTAGTTAATAAATTAAAAAGTCTACAATATTTTAAATAATTTTGTTATGAGATGAAATATATACACGCATAAATAAATAAATAAATAAATATTTGAATAATTTAATAATTTTTATATTTTTCTTTTCAAAACCTATCGACCCAAATTGAATCAAATGGTTTCAAAAAAAAAAAAAATTGCTCAAAGTTATACTATTTAAATGGTAAACATTTATAGACATAGCTCGTCTAAGATGCTGTATATTTGAAAAGAATTATGATAATTGATCTTGTTGAAGCTCAATAAGATCAGCATTAGTCTACATACGAGAAAATTTGATCTTAGTCGAATTATGTAGGGCCAAGGATGGAAGGTGCACATTTTGCTTGCAATTTTGTCATAAAAAAGACACTTTAGAAGGAGAGAAGGTGGCCATTGATTATAAGGTTTAGAGAATTTGTTGATTTCGTGTTAAAATGTTAAGTTGTGTTTAGATTCGGTTTTAGTGGTTACAGTTGCTCAACTGGCATACAAAAGCAAACTCAATCAAAAGACAGCCAAATAGAAGATCAACACGGGATCATTGTGTGATCTAATGCTTGAGGAGTGTAACGGAGAATTTGGCACACGAGGGACATAGGCCCCGTGCTCGAACCGAATTCTACGTGTGAAGCACTTGTGACTTTTCTATAAAGCATGCTTTTGCTTAATATGATGCACAAGATTTGTGTGACAGTGTTCGAACGGGTCTCAGTGGAATGCAATGTAGAGGCTCTACGCATTTGCTCGTGGAATGCGATTTAGAGACTCTATGCAAGATATCACTCGGGCGCCACTCCTAATTTTCTCATGGAGTGTGATTTAGAGGTTCTACGCAAGATATCACTCGGGCGCCACTCCTAATTTGCTCGTGGAATGCGCCACTCCTAATTTGCCCGAGGAGCACTTTGTGAAACCTATTATATCTATCACCATGTAAATAGCCTCTCTTTAAAAACCATCCTACTGAACTGATAAATGAATGGACAAAAAATTTGGTTGGCCAAAAAGCTATTATCCCGAAACTAATTCAATCAATATTTGAGAGTAAATTTTTCTGAGAAGACTTAATTCGTTGATTTTTTTTCAATTCTAGGGGCTACAAGACTTGCTTCTTTCTCTCAGCCTCAAAGTTTCTTTTTTTGAAAAAAATTATCTTATGTGAAGTAATATATATTTAATAATTTATTAATATAATTAAAAGTTATAATTTTATACGATTTTGTTATATTTTATTAGAAATATTATTTCTTTAAATAGTCTGTGATGTGTCATGATACCAAGTTTCGAGTGGATTCAGGTCGAGTTGTTCGTCAAGTTTCTATTTCGTCCACTAAATCTCGAATCCTACATACCTCAATTTTAAACAAAAGATCAGATGACGGTGGGATATGGTCCCACCGAAAATATTTTGACGCTCAAATTAGTAAATAGCCTTTTGAGAATAGAAGGTAGATGCAGTGAATACAAAAAAGAATAATGGAATGTGTATGTGGATGTATGTGGAAGGTTACTCGTAGAAAGAGTGACTTTGTTGTTATTACTCATGAGGAGTAGACTCTCTGAGTATTGAGTTAACTGGGAATTAGTAGTAGAGAGAAAGTGAGAGCGAGAGCGTTGGGATGCTCGAGAGTCTGAGAGCTTCTAAAAGCTTTGAGATTGGTTGAGAGTTTTAGTGAGTAAAAGAAAGTGTGCCTTTAAAGAAAATTTTTATGGCCTTTTATAGCCATGGCCCTGAGCTGCCTTCCTTATGCAGTGAGATTGAATACCCGCCTTTTGTGGGGGATCGTTACCTTTCCTGCGTACGCATGAGTGCCATTTCTGGCTGTAATGGTCAAGGAGGCAGATCTTCTTCCTTCTACATATTGTAACCATTAGGATTTTTTATAAATCATACATGGATCCTGACGCCTTCTTCCTAAGATATGGTTTGATTTTGAAGGTAATCGTTACAGTGAATGTTGTCTTTTTTGGAGATGTAAAAAATTAGCGCAGATAACTGTTGTGACTTGAATATAGACACATGGACCAATTTAGGCACAAGCCGCATCCATCCTGCGCCTTGGTAGGTCTACTTGTAGCGTCTCCAATCAACGAAAGCGTTGACCATCTTGAGTATAGATAGGCCGTCAAGGTCTTGAGCCTCTACTGGCCTGCTTGCTTCTTATTCGATTAATGCTAGCATTGACCGTCCTAAGTAAAAATAGGCAGCTGAGAATTTGGGTTGTTTTCTCCTTTGTAGGCCAACCCGTTACTGGAATCCCCATCAATCCATTTTTTATAAAAAAAAATATTTATATAATTAAATAATTAGTCGTGTTCTTATCTTATAAATAATAAAATTACCTATCATTAAAAAAAATATTAATCGGTAATTTTTTGGATTGTAATGGGTAGTCTTCATTTTGGATTTGAGAAAGTTTTTTAATGTCCATTATCTTTTACATTTTTTCAACCCTTGAAAATAAAAATTATAAAATCTCTTACACATAAAATTTTGTATCCTCTCATAATGGAAGATCAATAAAGATGAATGAAGAAAGATCATTTTCATGTCCAAAGGTTCTGAATTTTTCACTGGGGGCAAATCTAAGAAGTTCCCAACATGATCACATGTTTTGTATCAGCTCAACGTGGATTAAATGTATGTGTGTTATAGTTGTAATTTGACTTTTTTTTTCATCTAATTTTTTAATTTATATTTTTTATGTTATAATTTTTATATATTTGATAAATGTTAATAATAATTATATAATAAAAATTCTATAAAAAAATCAAATTTAGAGGAATGAGATCCAACACTTGAGAAAAGCTAAAGTCATGTATGTGTACGTTTAAAGGAGAATTGTCATGCCTAAGGTATGAATGATGGGTGCTCATGCGTGGGATTAGCTGTAAAGGTGGCTCTCATGTGTGGAGAGATGCTTGTACATGGTTTAAGTAAAATAATTTGCACTTATACATAGGTGGCATTTTTCACGTGTATGTAATTTGCATTGGCACCTAATATACATTTGATTGATATTCGTGTGTCAGTTTGGACATTCAGCCATTCGTATAAATTTTTGGGCATTTTCACGGAGAAAAAAGAGGAAGAGAGAGAAGGAAGAGAAAGAATAGGAGAGAGAAGGTGAAAAATGTAATTTTGAAATTAGTTTTGCATCAAATTAGACAATCTTTTATTTAATATAAATATATCTGATAAGAACGCCCATAGTGGGCTGGCGCAATAAAGAGAAACGATCCAAATCCACAATGATACATATGTTCGCCTAGACGGTCAAAGGCAGGCATTGATCAGATAAAATGTCAAATCGGGCGGCCAATAGGATCTGAGAAATGGTCAACATTTCTGTTGACTGAAAATATTATAATAGGCCGGCCTAGGAGCAAGCCTCATGTGGGCCAAGCCCAATTGGGCCCACATCTCTGTACACGACCAATAACGATTGTCTTTCCCGATTTTGCACCCTCCTAGAAGACAATCTTTACTGTAACGGGTACCGGCAGATTAAGCACACGTCCCATGAGAAAAGCGCTAGATTTTTTCTTCCTACCTACAACAAACCCTAACGGTAACGAAATACATAAAGAAGACGAGTAATCCCTTGAGCCATTACTGTCATTAAAGCTCAATACTAGAAAAAGAAGCAATCCCAATAGGATACTGAAATCAAGCCTTCCTACCCAAGGAAGACTGCCCAGCGTCTCATTTATAAACGTCCATGAAGCCTTCACTCTATGGCACATTCACTTCTCAAACTGCAGGCGCTCACCACTCTGTTAGCAAAGCTATCATAAGCTCACGAAGCATTCTGTCAGTTCTAAAAGTTCCCACGCTTATAGAACTCAGACACTCTCTCTCACTCACTGCGTTCCTTGCAAACATAGTACTAAGTGACAGCGCTTCTCACTAGCCACATAAATCCTCTCATGTTGAGAACCAAATTCCTATCTCAAACACTCTACATCTTCTAGTTGCTTGCATTCATCTTTTACCTTATTAAAAGTTTGAATGTTGATTACTGACTTAAACGTCGAAATATTTTCGATGGGATAACCTACCGCCGACACCTAACCTTTTATTTGTTATAGTGGTGTGTAAGGTCCAGACTCGATGAATAGAGGTGGATCTAAACGATCAAGTCGACCCGAATCTGTTCGAAAGTTGGATCTAGAGACGCATCAATATCTAAATCTATTCTTTAATCTACTACTAAAATCTCTTGATTTTACGTCAAATGAACATATATGTTGTCATTTTTGCCCCTCTTTAAATATTTGTTACAGCATTTTTACTTTTAAATAATGTTTGGACATTTTCAGTGTTTATATTTATATTTAAAGGTATTGTTAAAAAAATTCTGAAAACTTTGAATTATTTGATTTTACATGATATTTTTTTGTAAATATTGAATGAAAACTTCATTTTATAAAATGAAATAAAAATTTTACTTTTTTTCTAATTTAGAAAGTTTCTTATACGTGATATGTAATATAAAGTTCTCTATTTTGACAAAATAAAAATTCTTATATTATGAATAAATTATATTTAAATATCTCCTAATATACTATGTGTAATTTAAAGAATCATACATACTACCTATGAGTAAAACGAAAACAACATTCAACCCTATTAATAGAGCATTGTACACAATTAGGCTATCGATCTTAAATTGTGGTTATTAGCTTCTAGCTTTCAAAAATATTCATAACTCGTTCTTTAAAATTTACCCTTTGATTAGTTGATGCCCGAGTTACTAGTTCTTTATTCTTAATTTTTCATATATTTTCGATACAATCCTTCAATTTTCATTTTTCTTGTTATACTTTCACATAGATATTAGTATTCCTATATATTTCATATGTTTCACATGTTCCATATATTCTTATATATCCAACATCCAATATAAAAATCATCTTTTAGAATATATTTGTCAAAAATTAGATGTTTAAATTTTTACATATGATCATAACTTATTATCACTTGTATATGTTTTACTCATATGTATTCTTATGTTATAAATATATATTTTATTAATCGTTAGATTTATATTTAAAATGCTTTAAAATACTTCCAAATTAGTTGAAATTAGATTCTTGCATAATTGGACGAACGAGTTTTAAAAAATTATAATTAAAAATTTTAATTGTAATATTTTGGTTGTATTTCAGATTTAATGTATTTAATGGCATTGGTTTTGTGTTTTTGCAACTTAATTTTGAGCCAATGTGTTATTATAAAATTATATATAAATTTTCACTATTTGTATAGTTATTTTCATAAAATTTAAATTAAGCAGATATAATATTATTATTTAAAAATTACAAGTAAAATATCCGGTTATAGATACTATGGTCCCAAAAATGGTCAAATTATTATAATTTGACTATTTTTGGGACTATAGTATCTATACCTGGATATTTTACTCGTAATTTTAGTATGTAATATCTGACTCGATTTTAATTATTAATCATTTTGTATAGATAAATTTTTATTTTTGATATTATTATTATTACTTATTCGTATTAAAATCATGATAACTTTTTCTATTAGGCCTAATAATTTAATTAATTTTTACTCTTAAACTGATTTTCTTTGATTTCTTTCTGTGGGTCACCAACTTCAAAGTGCTTAAACTTTCTACACTGTTTGCAATGCTGAATCTAAACTTAGGATAATTTTTAGTGTAAAATGTTAAATCTAGAAAAATATGAAATTATAAGATAAAATATGATTTAAAATTACATATATTCTTAATTAATATTATATAAAGTCTCATAAAATAATAAAATTTAATTTATAAAGTTAATTGTATATAATAATATAGAAATGTCACCCCATCTTTTGGGATCAGTGGGCCACACACCTTTTTAAAGGGATGAATTTGATATATTTTTAATTTCTATCATTGAATGAAAGTTCAATGGTAAAAATTAAAAATAAAATTTATATATGTTATTTTCATATATTTTTTTTATTATATTAGTATTTATTAAATATTTAATTTAATATTTAAAAGTATTTAAAATTTAGATAATTTTTTAAAAAATATTAAATCCATCCAAGCACATTTTTTCTAACAAATAGAAAAAATATACTAAATAACTGCCATTTGATTGATGAGCATACGGTGCCGTTTTGTAGGTAAAACTGAATTCAACTTGCGATCATCAAGCGAACTGGAGTAGTTCAAAGACGCAGAGTAGACAGTTTAAAAATACGCGCTTTTATTATAGAATATCTAAAACGCAGCGTTTCGTGTGAATAACAGGCGGATATTGCACGTGTTATACGCATGTTTACTAACGGTAATATTATTTAAAATTATTTTTTACATTTTAACATTGAATTGTTGATTAATTATTAATATTATTAAATGCGTCATGCTAATATGTCATATTTTAAACCACTGGATTGTAAGTATGCCATATCAGTATAGCATAGGATAAAAAAATTTTGATTTAACACGGCACTTAGTCTGTTTATGTTGGGTCGGACGTGCTTTTGAGCTATGTCAATTCAGGTATAATCCTAATATAAAAATAATATATATATATATAATAAAATTATACAAACTATTATAAAAATATATTATATTTTATCTATTTTGTTAAATTTTTTATATTATAATTTATAAAAATAAAAAAATATCTAATAATAACTCATTTATTTTTAAGATTCAAATATATTTTTACTATAATTAGATTTTTTTACTAATCTTTTTTGCATCTAACTAATTCTTTGAAAAAAATTTACATTTTTATTATATTCAATTTCAGCCTATTTCTTTTTTTGTCAACTACTCGACTGTTTATACTTGAAAGATATTTTTGATGATGTTGACTCGGAGCTGTTTAATAAAGAGTGGTCGATTAAGGTTGCGCATCACTGTGCTCGTGATTGCTCCTCTTACACAGCCGCCGACATTTTAACAGTGCAGCGCGCATGGAACTTACATAATATAGCCATGACAGTTGCCCTAACCACTCAACAAATATTCCTAAAATATCATCCAAGATAGCGCATCTCTCTAAGATAGAAGTTACGGCTCAACAAATCTTTCCAGAAGGTAATTACCATACGACGACCTCTATGTTTGCCTTGAAAAGGAAAAAATAGTCGCAAACAACCATGGTTGTTTGAACAAGCACCTGCGATCACCTGGACAGCTCAATAGATCAGTGCAAACAGCTATCGTCAACCGTGAGGCCTAGGGAAGACTGAACCTACTCCAACACTATAAATGCCCCTTCATCTCGCAAAAATAGGGAGCTCCTCTCCTTCAAACCAAGTAGGAGTTGACTTCATAAAAACGATGAGAACCACATTCCAGAATCCAAAGCATACTCTCCCTTAACTTTTCTCATTTTGCATGACGGTTATTCCAGGACAAATGCAACCCCGACTTTCAGAGAAACACTCCAATCCCGGCTCATTGCTGTGCGAGAGCCGAGCCTACTTTGGACTCTCACATTGCTTGGCTGGTGAGGTCATTCGCGTAGCGAGGCAAAGGAAGTTCTTCCACTAATAACTAAAGAAGAGTTTAATGACTATCCTCATCGGGGTTCAATCCTCCATCTCTCAAAGTCACTCTCCAACCGAGCGCACCATCAGAACTCAATCCTCTACCTCAAAGTCGCTTTCTGATCGAGCACACCGTTAGTACCCAATCCTCCATCTCAAAATTGCTCCCAACTGAGCGATCCGCCAAAGCCCAATCCTCAATCTGTCGAAGTCGTTCTCTAGCCGAGCGTACTCAGTTGATCTCAATCATCTATCTCTTAAAACCGCTTTTCAGTTGAGCGCACTCACACTCAATCCTCCATTACATGCATCCATACATCATGCATCTACTCATCTTATTTTTCTATCTATTTGAGAAATATTTTTGACTTAAGTGTTGAATGATGTATTAGGGATCAAGTTTTTGACATCCTCTAACATATTATTTGTTAATTGTGATGTGCAGGATCCAAATTTAACATAACGAGAACCAGACATTCTTTAATTCAACCTCCCGAAAAGATCAAATGGTTTTCTAACTCATTCAGTAATTTAGATCCAAGAACGAATTATTGTCGCTGTCTGTGAGAATTGATTGAAAAGTCTAGCCACTAGTCCAATAAGAGCAGCTATGACCAATGTGGGGCCACAAACCAGTTCACCTACCGTAGACGTCATCTCCCGTGGCGGCCATGACCCATCTGCGGGTAGTCACAAGGACAGATAAATGGCCACTGATGTGTAGACGTTTGCCACTCATAGAGGCACTACGTGCTAAGAGGCCCCAAACCATTCATACCCATCCAAAGGTGCAACATTAGGGGCTCTGTTCTCCAACTCTTAGGCCTCAGCATATAAGAGGAGAGATCGAAGAAAAGGATAGCCTCCTCCGAAGATCAAGTGGCCTCACAACCTCGGGGCCAGGGAGGCCATGAGCAACAGGGCCTATCCACAGTCGAAGGGCCAATTGAGTCACGATAGGAAGAATGGAAAGCCCAGAGAGGCGCGATCCGCTTCGCTCATGTGATGGTAGGAGGCCTCTTGCACGTGAAAAGTTTCATGTAGCACTAGCAGACACTTCGCCGACCTAGTCAGGTTACCGTTTGTGGTGGAGATTCGGTCATCACCATTTCCAGGCTAGTGATGGGTCTGATACCGTGGGCCTATCCAAAGTTCGGATTGTAGCGGATCAACAGCCCAATGGAGTTTCCTCTAAGCCCATGGCCCAACAAGTAATGTCCCTGGGCACCTTGAGGACAATATCTCATCCTGGGACGTCAGCCAGGACGTCCCAAGGCCCAGCAAGTAACGTCAGCCAGAGACATGTCTCGGGAGCCTGTGGCGGTTCGCCAGGAGAAAACCTTAAGGTATATGTATGGTTGAAGACACCGTAAAATTCTCCTAGGCCAAAGAAAATAATATCTCGCCACGCTGTGCCGCCATTGCATCACTCTAGGGGATGCGTTTTGTGGGCGGTGGAAACCGTCTGTCAGGAATAAAATCGTGCTCTTGTGTGACAATTCGGACAATATTCATAAGCGGGTGCCCGAAAAAATTACAAAAATCTCATCCGACCTCTAAATAATATAAGTACCTATTTAAATTTAAATATTTGTAAGAAAAAATGAAACCAAATATCCAAAATATTATAAAATAAAATTGTTCATATCATCTATTTGATACAACTATCCCTAAATTATACGAAGTGTGAAAATCTAACTATACAATAGTCCCAAACATTTATTAAAACACAAATACCACTGTAAATATAACTAAACAAAATAATTACCAATTAATGATCCATATTCTACAAGTATCTATGGCTCATTGATCTAAAAGAGTGAGAAAATTTCACAAATTATAAACTCAAACTCAGCATGTATATATAATATACAAACCTATATGTTAACAAAATAAATTGAAGGATGAAAAATTATAAAATATATACAAAATTTAATAAATCAGACTTTTTAAATAACACTATCAAAGTCATAATTTCCCATAAACACTTTGTTACATATATACGAGTATCAAATTATTCAAATTGTACGAAATTATCAAAAGTCAAAATCTCAAGATACATTTGTAAGACTCAAAAGTTCAAAATTATATAAATATAAAAATCATATTAAAACCTGTAAATTTTAGAATGCCAAAATATTTCAAAATCATAAAATACGATGCAGGTTAAATATCAAAAATCAAATCATGTCAACTTGAAAAACTAAGGACCAGTGATTTATATATCAACATATCAAAAGGCCAACTTTGAAGACGGGTTATACATGGTTTTATTAATTTTAGATCAAAATACCACTATTTAAATTCATAGATAAGTCATCTATATATTACTCTTTATAAACAGATCAAATGTCACTTTCTTTTTTAATTAGTGAATGATAGGTGTATTCCTGAAATCATCCAATGTAATGAAATGTCCAAATATATGTACCGTTGATTCTCTATAATAATTCTCAAAAAAAATAAATGAAAAACTATATAATAAATATATATATCTTTTTACTCTATGAAATTTTACCCTCCGGTAAAATTGCAAATCTCAAATTAGATAACAAAGTAGAGTCTTTATCAAAACACCTGTATAGAATGTCACATATAAGGTCAAATCCACAATAAATGATAACTTTTCTTCACAAATATTTTCATATACGAATATAATTTTTTAAAATATTCATTTGTTCGGTGAAAAATAAATGAATCTTTAAATATTTGGTAAAACCCAATAAAATATTAAAATATTTGATGAAATACACATGCATCCAATAATATTTAATATAGGAATACAGAGGATGATATGTTAGTATAATAAAATTAGAAAAATAAGTAAAATTAAAAAGTTTATAAAATAGTTTAAAGAATGAGTTTAGATATATTTACATTTAATATCAAATTTAGTATACATGACTTGAAAAAATTTTAAAATCTCTTCCTCGTAGTCTTTCTTCTTCTTTTTCTCTTCTCTTACTTTTTATTCTATTTCTTTTCCCCACCAAAATGACAAAAAAATTGGTTGAAAGGCTCTTTTGTACCAAATCAACACGAGTGTCAGATAAACGTACATCAGACACCATCCAAATCACGCTTGCATGTATGAACGTGCATCAAATATAGCTTATACATTAATATTTGACCTTAATCACACATGGGTGTTGTAACAGGCACCCCTTATATACTAATACATTGCCTGAATCATGTATAAGCATCCCATAGGCATTTATCAAGCGCACAATTACTGCCTCAAATGCGCATAAGTATAGAGACAATAGTTAATCAGTCGTCAGGTTGATATTCTATAATTCAATTTTTTTCTAAAAATTTTTATTATATAACTATATACCATAATTAACTCAGTGCATATTACAATGACATCATAGATTATGAACTAGAAATATCGAGTGTTATATATAGTGTACCTACAAGTTCGTTGCAATAAAATAAAATGTTTATAAAAATGATTAATCATATTAATCATCTTTTAATCAGTATTGATAATCGATTCAATTATTAAAATATTTTTATTGTAATAAAATAGTCAAAATAAAGTAAAAAGAATACGCAACTTCAGCATCTAGTAAATTGATTTCTTTATGTCTGTCAATCACTCTTTTCTTTTTGCAGTTGAATTTGTTATATTAGTATAACGTCTTGAATTATTATTTTTTAAAAAATATATATATATTTCAATAATAGAATAATATTTTTTATTTTTTTATATAAGGAGAAATAAATTATAAAAATATTCTTGATACAAAGATTAATAATATAACATGCACATTAAAAGAAATATTATTTACAAAGGTTAATAAATAGAACGAGTAGCAATAGTGATATTTAGGATAAGTTATAATTCTAGTATTTTAGAATTACTAATAGTATATATATGTGTTATACTAGGTGAAAATATTAAAATATTTTTTTTTCATATTTATTCACTATAGAGACTAGAAAAATTTATATGTCATAATTAATAATTAATTTATAAAATAATAATACCAATATATAAATTATAAATAAAATTAATAAAATTATATTATTATCACATCATTTACTTATTATACAAGAGTGAAAAAGTAGAGAATATAAAGAGAGAGTAAAAGCAACTATCACATGACCATTGAAGTTAAAATAAAAAAATAAAAGGATTAATTGTGCCGAGTACGACACTATCCATACATTAGGCTAACATGGCACGTAGACGAATTACTTGTGTTCTTATGTGAATTAAAGTGTTAGATCGTACCGTGCCACGAGCAATATAATCCAATTAACATCTTTTATTTTATATGTTTAACTTCAATAACTCTCAACTCTATGCTTGCCAAGCTAATTAATTTTATTATTTTAATTTTTTCTAATTGAATCATCATTATATAATCAATACATGATATCGAATTTTACTAATATGATATATCAGTAAAATTTTAGATAAATTACATCCGATCTGACATCAATTTATACCCTATTTTATAATAAAAAAATAAATAAAAGAATCAGATAATTTGATAACTACATATAAAAGTGAATCAAATTAACTTTAAAAAATAAAATTAAACAAACAAAAAGACCCTTAAATAACATAACTTTTATCAAATATATATTCCTTTCAAAGATAATTTTATAATACATTTAAATAATAAAATATCTTATTTATTTATATATATTAATAAATTTATAAAAAGTAAATGATATTTACCACATAGACTTAAAAAGTTAATTTAATTTAAAGATAATAAAATATTAAAATTAGGATAATAATTTTATTTTGTCCCATCCTACGAATCATAATTATATCCACCCAAAACATGACAAAAATTCACATCCCATCAAAGCTAGTTAGCACATCTTATCCTGATTTTACATATATGTCAATAAATACATTTTATAAATTATTTTTTTGAATTTTTTTTGAGGTAAAATTAGTATACTTTATATAAATAAACTTATTTATCTTTGTAGATATATAATTTATTACTAAATATTTCTCTTATTTTTTAGTTTTTACTAATAGAATCAAAATATAAATAGATATTTTGATAGAAGAATATTTGGCCTTTTATTATATAATATTACATATTGGACCTCAAAATTAACTTTCAATCCCATTATAATAGTATTTATTTACAAATATTCCAATAAAGCATAATGTAAGTTGATTAAGGTTGAGAATTATATATCACTAAGTTATATATTCAATTCTCCAAACTTAGACCTTGTCAATTTTGCCACAATAATGGTTTATTTTCAAATATTTAAGATTTTTAAGGCCCATGTTGTTAGAAAAAAACAATTTTATAGTTTTTATTTTTTTAATTTTTTTCACCTTTTAGTTTTTAATTTTCTGAATTCTTGAAGGATATATTTATTTATTTTTGTTAGAAATGTAAATATTTTAATAAGTTAATATTTATTTATAAATTTTTAATTATTCAATATGTGATAAAAATTATTAATTAATAAATTAATTGTTAAATTTATTAAAAATATATATTTATAATAAACTAACTAATTAAACTCATTTTATTATAGTTTATTTCAAAATCATTAAAAAACATAAAAATCTATATATAACATAATAATAAATGGTATACTGAATATAGTTTTTAGTTATGATCTATTATATTAAATAACATATGTCTATATATTTGATATTGTTGGGTTTCAATACCCGTGGTCCCTAAAAGAATGGGCAAGGGGACGAGTGATTGACCTGAGAAGCCCAAGCTATCAGTTTGTCTAAGACCTCATAAGGCGCACTCAGCCCGAGGACATTCCATGATAAGCCCAAAAGCCTTTAGCAAATCCGTAATGCAGTTAGCGACCGAGAACTTTCTTATCTAATCCAAGAACAAGCGCGATATGGCATCTAGTCCACGGACTCATCCAAAGACTTAAAAGGTCAGTAAAGGACGAGGACTCTCCCTGATGTCCGAGAATGCTAACTCAGCTTCACAGTTACCAAGGAACACGTAACCCATGCATCAGGTCACCGCCGCAGTCGTAACAATCCCCAGAGCATGCCTTGTCACCTCCAGACTGACGCCACAGACTGACATTCCTGACAAAATATGGCCGATTAGCAGCGCCGGCAGCTAGCTTCTTGCACACGCCAGCATGCCTGACACAGCATGGTCATGTCAGCAGAATAGGTGGTCAGCCTCCCTATGGGCACCAACAGGTACGTGGACATTTCCAGCAGCCACGTGGACATTTTCAACAGCCAGATTTCTCTATAAATACCTAGCAGGAGTTCTCATTTAAGGGGACCTTTTTTGGGCATATTCCTCCCTCCCCTCCAACAAAAAGAGAGCCAAGAAAGACAGAAAAACCCCAAAAAGAGAAAGGCTAGCGAGTGAAAGAAGGAAAATAAATCCCTAAAAGCTTGTACTTTGTACGAACCTTACACATAGTGAAGCATTTTCAAAGGCCCAGAACCTCGTGGTTTTTTCCTCCTCGTTTAAGGGGAGATTTTTTTACGTAAAAATTCGGTCTCAATCTCTCTCTCTCTCCAACTCCAAACCTCGACACTTGTGTTGCTCCGGACCCCGAAAAATCAGGACGCAATAGATATATTAATTTATGTATTTATTATTTAATTATCAATTATTATTTTATTAGAAATATGAACTTAGCTCGTTTGACATAAACTCAATAAAACATTAAGTAAAATTTAGATTTAATATTAGCATCATAAAAATAATTAGTGGAGTCTTAATATTCTAATATATAATTTTTTATGACATTGCATATATATTTAATTAATAATAAGTTAAAAATATATATTAATAATATATTATTTTTAATAATGATAATTTTTTAAATTATTATAATATAGTTAGTTTAATTTATTTATTAAATTAACAAAATATAATATTTTGTTATGTTATAAAAATTGTTGAATAATAGCTTAAATATTTGTCATTGTCAAATAATTAAATATTGATTTGAAAGGCCTTTTTGATTTTTTATATTAATAATTGTGTTTGTTGAATGTGAACTATAATTTATATTAATTTAATAACTTTAATAAAAATCTTAACTCATATAAAAATATTAAAAATATAAATAAATTTATTTATAATTTGAATAAAAAATTATATTTATTAAATGCATAAATTTACATTTAATAAATTTATAAAACAATAGTTTTATAATCGTGCATTCTTAAAATATTATTACATAGATAGAATTTTAAAATTATGAAAAACTTTACATAATAACCAGTTAAAAATAAAAAAATATATATATCTTTCTAAGTTTTCCAAATTTAATATTCAAAACTCAAAAATTAAAAAAAAAAATTATGTTTTTCTGTTTTCTAAATGAAACATGGAGAGATTTGAACCATCTTTATTGCTTTATTAGAAAAGTTTTTGAATATAGCTCCAATTTTTCATTTACTGAAAATGTCTTTAATTTTGCCGGCCAATTAATTTTCATGGGATTAAACTAGACACATCCAAATGGGTTGTTAGCTTGATCTAATCAATTGAAAATTTTATAGTATATAATTAAGATATATATGTAATATGAAGAGATATAGTAAAAACATTAAGCCTAATCAAAATTCTAGTTTCATCAAAGTTTCAAATAAAAATTATTAGGCGTATTTTATATTAACATATTTCATGACAATGCCTGATCGCTCGTTGACAAAGTTTTTATTGTCTAAAGATCTGTATTTGTTTCACTCCCGATATTTGTAAATATACAACTTCCAATATCCATGTTTGCCTAGTGCGGGACCCACTCTTGAGCATCATTTCTCGTGTGTCTATGCTCGAGGTGCGCCTGATTCTTGTACGAGCGCCATTTCTTGAGAGCCAGTGTTCGATATATGTTCGAGTTGCACTCGAGCACCGGAATGTATATCCAATGTAAAACTGGGAGCACTTGATGTGCGCTTGAGCTGCAATCGAGCACTGAGGTGCCATTTTCAAACAGTCAGATTTTTTTAACCTAATTTTTGAGCTACTTTATAAATAGCATCTTCCTTTCTATGTTTAAAGACTTCTGAAAGAATATTTTGATGGCTGGTTATTGAAAAAGAACCCACTTTAATGCTTACATCTTGCTACAATTTGAGCTAATTTGAGAAAACTTATCCTCAATTCTTGTACTTCAATTCTAGAATTTTATCTATTTATCTATTTTATTGTACACACCTTTTTTCGCCCTGTAAACCATCGTGAGAGACATAGGTGGTATGAAAATTAGAATCTAATGATGTGCGGAGATTCAATAACTTGTGAATAAAGATTGACAAGAATACAAAAAGGTATCTGGTTCATTGTCGTCGGCAAATCCAATGAGTTTCATGGTAAGAGTCACAAGACGAGAGTAAATTTGTTAAATTAATATATTTGTGTCACTCAATCTATAAAATTGACTTTCTTAATACATTTTTTTTCTGATGAGTTTTTTGGTATGAGTCATAAGATTGGAGTAAGTTGACTAAATTAATACATTTGTATCACCCAGTCTGTAAAATTGACTTTCTTAGTGTATTTTTTTTCTGACCATAAAATCCGAAAGAATTTTATTCGATAGCTGTGATTATATAAGTTTTTTTTTCACCAAAATTGTGTAGTGATTATTGTTGATTATTATATGCTTTTTATGGTTGGATTAATTTAAATCTGATTATACTTTATATGTATTGTATATTTATATTTTCTTTTATTTTTAATTTGACAAAGGGGTCAAAACAAGTTATATCTTAGAACTCTATAGTCCATTTCTAAAATAGCCGTTTTAATCCAATCCAGTCTAGTGTTTTTTTTTTTTTTTTTTTGGCAAACACCAAGTTTAATATTTTAGATAAATATAATTAAAAAATCTTTTAAAAATTATTTGTATATAATTGTAAACTTTTATGTTAAAATTATTCTTTAAAATATTTTTAAATAATTTTTTTGTTATCTAAATGTAATATTATCTGGAATATTATATATATATATTTCTATGAGACTCTAAATTACAATAAAAAAAACCTATGCAATTGAATGCCTTTGGATAGGTGAATTGACTCGATTTTAATCAGATTTTAACTAAACATCATTGTTAGTCAACTAATTTTTGATCATTTTATCGACCCTCAAATCATTAGACCTTATCGGCTAACGCTAAATCATCGGTTCCCTTGGTTTAAGCCTACAAGCCCAATATGAGGCGCAATAAAATTAAAAATAAATGCAATATCTAAATGATCAATTCCTATTTAATCAATAAAAAGAAACTAATTTCATAGTCTTATGTAGCAAATCTTTTTAAAAATAATATATTTGTTTTAATTAAGAAATATAATTTTAAATTATAATAGATCTAATAACGAATAGTAAAAATTCAGACGAAAAAAATCAAAAAAATTTAAAATTATGAGCATTTGAGTAGTCAAGTGGCCGCACTACTGAGCCACTAAATTGCTCAGTCACCAGGTTGTTAAACTTCCAAGTTGTCGAGGTGGGACCATTGCTTGGTTACCTGACCGAGCTAATAAAGCTATTCGAATGCCAAACTATCAAAAAGTGTAGTTTTCATATTAAAGTGGTACACAATAAATAAGGAAAGTTGTACTCAATCGTCTTGGTAGAAAACCTCTAAGATGCTCTTGACCAAATGACAAAACAACTAGGGCTATTGATTATAATTAAAAAGGTCAGTACTAGTAGAGTCTCGATGTCAACCATAGTCAAAATGACATGCTTGATGAGTTATGCATGTTACATTTTATTTAAAAGATACGCTATGACCAATTTCATATACATGATAGCTAACCTGAAAGTATTGACTTTTCAGAATAAAAATTGTCTATCATGAAATTGGCAATAACTCCTTAAAATAAAGACCATCAATTACTTTATAAGAGGTTATTCAACTAGCTTTAGGGTAGTTCAATGAGTTTTTATAAATATAAAATCTCTTAATATGGAAAAGAAATTTGGTGCTTCAATAGGTTAAGTATCAAAAGGATTATTAATTTAAAGTATTCTCAAAATATTTATTTAAATACAAATCCTATAATACTCATAATTCTACATAAAAAGGCTGAAAATCTGTCATTAAAACAAAATTCTCTTCTAACAAACTCAAGGCATACAATATTTCTCTCTAAACCCCTTTACTCTCGTTCACTTATTTACAATCTAGTTCGACTAATATTATTTTGATTTAAGCGTCAGAGAAAATTTTGATGAATAAGTCTTGTGCGTTTAACCTCCTATTTTAGTTTATACTATGTAAAATCCGAGTTTAAAAACCAAGCTTTTGATGAATAAGTCTTGTGCGTTTAACCTCCTATTTTAGTTTATACTATGTAAAATCTGAGTTTAAAAACCAAGCGTCTGATTTAAAAGTCTATTTGTAAGGATTTTTTATTAATAAATTTTATGATAATGTATTGTATTTTAAGCTAGACATTAAATGGCTCAATATTTGATCAAAGTCTCTTCTAAAAAACTCAAGGCACATAATACTTTTCTTTGAAGTCCTTTCCTCTCATTTACTTAATTAGATTCTAGTTTGACTAATATTATTCTGATTTGAGTATTAGAGAAAAAATTAATGAATAAGTTTTGTGTATTTAACCTCTTATTTTAATTTATAGTGTGTAAAATCTAAATTAAAAAATTAAATGTCTAATCTTAAGTATATCAGTAGTTAATATTGCCCACTACCAAACAATTATCTCTCATATTCGTGAATGAAAATCTTAGAAATTTGAATGAAGTCTAGATCTGTGGTGTGAAGGTTATTTCAGAAATTAGACTCTTCAATAGGAATTATATGTCAAAAAAAATAGACTGAAAGATCTAGTGCATCGTTAATTACTGTATTATTAATTAATTTTTTAGTGAATTTATTTTTTACTAGTTTGAAAAGCTTATAAAATTTTTTTCTCAAACTAGCTGATTATTGAGTTTTATTTCATCAGTAAGATTACATGTTATTTATATTTTTATTAATTTATAATTATGATTATTATATTCTAAATATTTATAAAAAAATATATCAGAATGTCTAATTATTTTACTCCGAGATTTAAATTTCAATTTATCTATCCAAACTGTAAAAATGAAGTATGTTCAGGCACATTTTTCTCTCTTCTCCATTTGAAATTCAAATGTTTTTCCACGTGAACTCAGTTTTTGATAAGTTTTCATTCGGCCAACCGGAATTCAAATTATATCTAAATGCGGTTAATTCTCCCACTGGCAGAGTCTCCTCTCTCCTAACGTCATTCTCTCTCTTCTCCTTTAACATCCCTTCTCTCTCTCTTCCAATCATGTCTGGGATTCGTATAAGTTTGGGGTCGCTTTCAGCCTAGAGATAGAGATAGAAATTGAAGTAAGCAAGCAATAGAGTTATTATTACCCAGAAAAAAAACCAACAACAAATCCTCTTCCTTGACGTCTCTCTCTTCTCCTCCTTCCTTGAAGAAGATGATCATCGTTTTTTCCGAACTTCCTGGGCAATTCGTTGATTGATCTTTAAAGGGTGTATTGTCTTTACCGAGTTAAAGAGGAATTATAATCAGAAAGAGTTTTGTCGATTACTGAGTCACGAGCTCCGAGTCTGTTGACTCGTTAGGGTATGCAATCACTCTGTCTCGCTCTCTTTCCTCCGGTTTTCCTCTTTGTAATCTATCGTTATTTGCTTACTTTCGGTGGTTAATTGAAAATTTTCCGCCCACTTATTGCAATTAGTGATTTTGTTTTTGTTAGTCTCTTGTCTATTACAACTGGTGTGGATTCTGAGAACTTTGGGGCTTTAATTTTTTTTTCTATATTTGATTAGGTTGATGTATTTTTTGAAGCAAATTGCTTCGTTACTTCTAAATAATTGTTCATTTTTGGGGTTCTCGGCATCAATCTTCTGTGTCTTATTTTATCGGAGTATACAGAAGTTAGTTATTGTTGGTTTCTTTTATGCTTTCTAGCCTCTTACATGCATATAATCCCCCCCCCCCTTTTTTTTTCTGATTTGGTAATTTAACGATGGGTTTTTGGAGCATGAGTGTTTGCTTTTGAAACAAATAGATTCGATTAACTGGATGCTATCTTCTTTGTCTTTGCCCGTTTTATTTGGATATGGTTGAATTAGACCAAAATGTCCATATCGATCAGAGGGTTATTTATTGAGATCGAATTTTAATCCGTGATTTGTTTATCCGAATTTCAAGTTCCAAAGTTTTTATCTGCTCTGAGTTTAGAAATAGAATTGTAGTGGTTTTGTTGTTCGCTATGTTCTCGTTACTTCTGTACTGGGCATATGTGGATTACATTCTGAATCAATCGTTTCATCTCTAAAGATATTGCCTCTGCTAATGTAAAATCTCTTTCGTCTATGCTTCAATGGCAGCTCTAATACTTGAACCTAAATTGTACTTCACCCAATACCAAAAATGATTAAGGTGATATTGTCATGTAGCATTGCAACTTGGATATAATGTGAGACTTGATGAACCCATTAGTTTCAGAAGAACATGTAGTAGCTTAAGCTTGACTTCGTCAATATTTTATAGTAGATAATTTGCCCAAGAATCTTACGTTGAAGTTTGCTTTTTGTGTCATGGTGTTTAGACTAATTGTTAATTTTTTTCTGTAGAGTAAAATGCCGTGAAGTTGTTATTGGTACTTTTGTATCCTGACGTTGCTTATTATTTTATATAGTAGTTTCAGATGATTTTACTTAACAGGTTTATGGCAATGGAAGTTTCTATTGACCTTAGGTATCTAGTTTTTCTAAGGCTTCTTTGAACTCCACCAAAGTCTAATATGAATCCTACTCTAAAAGGAAATAAACTTAATAATACTGTTAATCCTATTTAAGAATGCGATGAGCTTGGCTTGGGCTTCAAATAGCAGTGAAAAGAAGTATTATTTTTCTAGAAAATTAGCAGAACTAGCAAGTATTTGTAAACTATACCAATAATTGGAGGCCATCTTCATTTGGGATGGATATATTAATAAAATTGTCCAAATTTGTTGCTGATAGGAAATTCATTTATTAGTCCAACTTATTTTTGTAGTGTTGAAGGAAAGTGACCTTTCCATTGACGCTTTTGTTTTAAACTTTCTATTCTAATGTTTTTATGCTGGTGTCTGAAGTTCTAATAGCCTTCTTTGTGGATTATTTTTCTGTTTCATGATGCTTTTGTTGGCTTATCAGATTTATTGAAATAGAATGGGATCAAGTATGCTTCCTATCATATTATATTTAGTAGTGAAATTGCTTGGCTCATCAGCTTTTATCCTTAGATTATTGAAATTGAAATAATTGCTTCAGTGCTCTGTTCAGTTAAACGTGGTTTGTGATTCCCTCTTAACGGCAGGGAAGGCTGTTTCTGACCTGCTAGCAGGTGAATTTCTTCTGTAGTGCATTACTTAGAATGTCTTTCTCACCCTATAGAGAAAGGGGACACATTGATTAGTAGTTTCTAACCTAGACGGAGGGGACCTATATCGTTTGTGAACTCAGTCACTTAGATTGGTTTTGGAGTGATTGTTTCAGAAAGCCAGTGATTTAACAGATTATATGTTCAGTATTCAGTCCCCCCTGCTTTGTCTTTAGTATAATGCTTTCAGAAAATCGGTGATTTGATATGTTATCTATTTGTTATCTGTCTGAGATTTCATTATTCTTCCCTTCTACTATTTTTTAGTCTGCTCTGACAAATGTTCAAACCATGCCCAATTTTCTATTTTTGCCCTATTCCTTGGATTTGAAATTTGGCTTTTTTTATTGAAAATTCTTGTATTGAGACATAATTGGTTGACCATATATCTGTTATTAGTTTGGTTGCTTGAAGGGCTGCTTAGCTCATCCCTGTAAGATTTTTTCTAGTTCTGTACACAACTGTGCATTCCCTAGAAATTCCTTAGATTATTGCCTTTTTATTTCATAATTTGGAGGTAATAATGCAATTTTAACTGGACCTTGGCTAGGGGATATTGTCATTTTGTGTTGTTATTATGAGGTTGTTTTAGCTTCGTTTTGGGAGTTGGATGTTATGGTTGGATTGGTTGGCTTCATTCTTTCGGTGCATATTTCATTGTTAGGTTATTTCTATGGTATGTAACTCTGCAGGCTCATAGGGAAATCCTTGTAAACTTTTGGCTTTGGTGGCACTGTCCCTCACAGGGCATTATGGGTTTTCACACTAACTTTAGTACGCATAATAATAGATGAAGGTTTTGTGATATTGTGCATTTCTATGCCTCTTACTAATTCTTTTTGTTATTTTGGATATTGTTTTTAGCAGACTGATGAGATGGAAGAGCGTCCAGACAATTCAATTTCAGGTAAGCTTTAGAAATCTTGTTTTGATTCTAGAGGTGGAGAATGACTTGCACGTATTAGTTACAAACATGCCATTTTGTTATGTTAGGTCCTTCAAAGTCTCCTCCAGCGAATATTTCCAAAGAGGTGGGAAAGGGCCGGTGGGCCTTCCAATCTGGATCTGCTGTATATGGTGCTTCAAGTGATGCCAGCCTTTTTTCTAGTTCCTTGCCTGTTCTCTCGCATGAAAAATGTATCACCACGTCCTGAAGATATTTCATGTTTTTCTTTCATCAACGTTATGTTCTTATTATGGAATGAAATATCTACCAATATATAGGTATCGGGGGCCTGATACTTCCCCATGATGTGACAAAATCTGAATAGGTCGCCGTATCCACTATATATTGGTTGATATTTCTTTCCAGGTTCCAATTTGCCAAAAAAAAAAAAAAAATTGTCGGACACGTCTGATATCGATGTGTATTGCTCGATATTGTTGTGACCTATACTAATATTGATATTTTTATCCATGGTTCTTATATTTGTTTCTACGATGTGTAGTGAGCATGAACTATTCCGACCAGGGTCACCAATCTGTTGATGATGTAGTAACTAGCTTAAATAAACTCCACCCAGATGTGGAAGGTGATGATTCACTTGAAGATGTTGAAAATCAAGCAATTGGTATTTTGCTACCTGATGATGAGGATGAGCTATTAGCTGGTATAATGGATGGCTTTGACTTTAGCATGCCCCTTAGTCAGGAGGAGGAATTGGAAGATGGTGATCTCTTTGGGAGTTTAGGAGGTATGGAATTGGAGAATGATGCTCCAGAGAGTTTGAGCATGGGCTTGTCCATGATGAATTTAACTGATGGTATTGGGAATGGGATAGTTCACTATGGCCCGCCAAATGGTGTTGGAACTGTTGCAGGGGAGCATCCTTATGGAGAACATCCTTCCCGAACATTATTTGTTCGCAATATTAATAGCAATGTGGAGGACTCGGAATTGAGAAGCCTTTTCGAGGTAGGCAGATATTTCATAGTTTGGCTTTTCTGTTATTGTTCCTGTCCCTGAGTTCTTAAAATGTAATTCTTTTGTTTTTGTTTTGGGTAGATTGGATATCATTCTACATAATAAATTTGCCTGATGATTTATTTTTTGTGATTCAACAACAATAACAATAAAACCTTAAGTCTCACTAATTGGAATTGATAATTGAATATGAGTCCATTTGATTTTGTGCAATATGCTAAAAGATTAGAACCTATTTTGTTTCATTTTTATCATTTCATTCCAAGTTTTTCTTGGTTTCTCTCTTCCTTTCTCTCCTTCAACCATAAATAATTTCTTCATTGGTGCTTCATTTGGCCAACATTTTACCTTTTGTTTTGTAGTGCTTAAGAAAATAAACAATGTGTAACTATTCCTGTTGCTGATTCTTGTGTATTATGTTCCTATTATTATGACAAGTTATTAGTTCATAATCATATTCTGGGAACATAATCATTGTGCAAGTAATTAGGGCTTTGCTCCCCTCTACTATATTGAAAGAAAGGAAAAATTAACGTAGAATGTATCACCAGTTTATCCTGCAAAAGCACTGTCTGTTACCCGACTCTGACTGTGTCAACATATTCTTTGACTCTGTCAGTTTTCCTGTGGATAATGTTCATCAGAATTTATGCGCCATTGTTTAGTACTGCCTTTTGTGCTCGGGGGTGGGGGAGGGGGTGCTAATGTCATGAAAATTCAGGAGTTTGGGTGAGCTTTAAAAAGATTTCAGGTCAAATAGTTTTCTGATGAGAACATCTAGCATATTTTTTCTCTGTATTGCATTTGCCGGAAATACTAGGCCTACTAAAGGAGTTCTCTGTTTTGTGAAAAGGGGAACAAGAGCTTGTTTCACCAATTTTATTGTCTATTGTTGTTATGCCAGTATTTTTTTCAATGTTAATTTATGCTCATTGAATATGAAGCTGTTGTTCATTCTTTGCAGCAATATGGTGATATCCGAACTCTGTATACTACATGCAAGCATAGGGGGTTTGTGATGATATCATATTATGATATTCGTGATGCACGAACTGCTATGCGGGCATTACAAAACAAGCCACTTCGAAGAAGGAAACTTGACATTCATTTCTCAATTCCTAAGGTTTGAAGAGTTATCTTGTTCTGTGCTTTGTTCAGTTCTTAGTTATTGTCTTCATCTTTTGAAGATGCCTGTTGTTTTTTTTGGCATTAGGATAACCCTTCAGAGAAAGATATTAATCAGGGGACTTTGGTAGTCTTCAATTTAGATCCATCAGTTTCAAATGAGGATCTTCGTCAAATATTTGGAGCTTATGGAGAGGTCAAAGAGGTGATGAATATATTTTGTATTGCTGAATTGAAGTTTTCCGTTTGGAATAGTTCTATAAATTTAAATTTCTTTCTGCATGGTAGATAAGGGAAACGCCACACAAGAGGCACCATAAGTTTATTGAGTTTTACGATGTCCGAGCTGCAGAAGCTGCACTTAGGGCACTAAATAGAAGTGACATAGCTGGTAAACGCATAAAGCTTGAACCAAGTCGTCCTGGTGGGACCCGACGAAAGTGAGTGTGTCATAGTACTTTTTTTTGGTACATTTTATTATTTTACCTGTGCTGCTTGTTCCGTGATTGTCTCCTTTCTTTCCTCTTGAAATCATTTATAAGGGCTTATTATTATTATTATTTTTAAATTTTCCTATGTGATAAAAGCACGCCCTGATATTAAAGGGTTTTGGAAGGTCAGGTGTTCGCTGCTTTTATTGTGTGATAGCTTTGTTGTTATTATTTAATAGTTACGTTGTTTTACATCATTTCTGTTTCTGTCATTTGTGCAATTGCATTTCCTAATACAGGCAAAGTTACTGCAAAGAAACTTTATTTCAGTGTCTTTTTTAAATAGATTCTTATTTTTATGGCTTTTGATGATCAATCTTGAGTGAAATTTTTGTGCAATCATTGTAGCCATTCAATTACCACTCCTGTGAAATGCTGTCTATAAATATTGTTTTATGTTTACTTTTGTTTATTACAATGCAGTGAAAGTGTGGTAAACATGTATTTACTCCATTCTTGTGCAACTTTATTTGCCTCATTTTGTACACCTAGTAAGACAAGCTAATAATATGTGGAGAGAAGCAATTTAAGCATATTGCTTTCAGCGTGCGAGCAGCTTGCTCTCAAAGAGGCAAAATGAAGAAAATAAAAAGGAGCCAGAATTTCCCACCTTTATTCCCATTACCAAAAAATGGAAATTTATAGTTGAATGGATATGGAAGATAAGGAATAGCAAATTGAATTTTTTTTTTCTCATTTTTTAATCAACATTGATTTTTTTTTTTTTTTTCCCAATTGTATTTTGTATGTGGTGATTTGGTGTGTTTAGTGGAGAGCATAGATATAAATATCGGTTGATATGACACATATCATCGACAAATATCAAAGATACGTCACATATCAACCAGTATGTGTCGGTATCATAACCCCTGATATGAATATTTTCCGATACCATGACATAACTATATGTTTCAATATCAGCCGATATAGCTTGTTGATACGGTCCTATCAATTTTTAATTTTTTTTATCTGATATATTTGATATCAATATATATTGTTCGATATATCCGATATCGATGTGATCGGCCAATGTTAATATCGATATTTTCATCCGTGGACAAGAGAGGTATGTTTTAAAATTTGAAGATGACAGACAGTTACCATAAATTTGTGGGCTTATAGTTTTTTGTATTGTTGTCATGTGGTTATGTTGGTATTTGTAATATTAGATAATGCATATTGATATTGGATATAATAAAAAAAATTTTCTAAAAATCATATTAAGAAGGTCTAATACTGATATATATTAGTCGATATTTATGCCAATGGTATAAAGAGAAAATATTAGGGGATAAATAGGAGGGAGAGTTTAAAGGGGGGAGAAAAGGTGACTCGAAGAGATAAAACATGCTGGCCAGGGAGGGACTGCAAGTGCAAGGGGAGAGAGAGAGAGAGAGATCACAAGTGTAAGGAGAGAGAAGGAGGTGAGTATTCAAAATATTGGTCGACATACCTGATATTTAGCTAATATATTACTATATTAGCTAATAAATTAACTAATATAGCTATATTAGTTTACAATTCTTGTAAATTGTTTTTTGATATATCTTATATTGATAAGTGTTGCTAGATATATTTGATACAGATTTGGTCATGATTGATACAGATACTGATATTTTCGTCTTTGCTTCCTATTGGTAGTGTTATTAGTGAGCAAGCTTCATTCACTAACCATGATAATTAATTGCGTTTGTTAGACTTAGCCCATAAACATTTTGCCATCTACTAGTGGTGTTAAATGGGCCTTGCCAGAATGGCATGACCCATTTATTTAGGCCGCTCCTATGTAAACGTACTCGACACGGTATGGAACATATATGCCCCGGTCCAGTATGGCACGTGGCCTACCTGTGTTGGGCTAGGCATGCCTATAGGTTATGCTATGCCACGACATGACACGACACAAGCCAACCATCCTTATATATATATATATATATTTAAAAATAAAATATTATAAAATATTATAAAAAATATATATTATATTTTATTTATTTCATTGAATATTTTTCATATTACTATTTGAAAAGGTAGAAAAAATATATGTAATAATAATTTTATTATTTTTAGACCCATTTACATTTCCACTATTGCTACTTCTAAAGTCATTCTTTTCATTGGAACTAAAACTGGTTGGATTTTTGGCACGATCATTTGTATCCAACCAATCCTTGAAAAGAATGCATGCTTCTATGAAATTTGATGTTATCTTGCTTCTTTTTTCGTCAATTACTCGATCCATAGCACTAAAAGTTGACTCGATAACACAATATTATTGGTAGGGTTAAGAGGACCCGTGATATTGATGTAAGCACAAAAAATGTGTACTCATTGGCCTTCCACTAATCCAAAATTTGAAACTCTGAACTGTTACTTGTAATGCTGAAAATATTGTCCGATTATAAGTAATGAAGAAGTTCAACCGGTGTTATATCTTTACAAATCGGCTGTGTTCTTTGTTGAGTCCATTCCAACAAAAGCAAATCTTGTCGGTCACCTCTATTGCTGCTTGCTTTTGCTGTTGGAGCAGACGGTTCTGATGTTGATTGCGGTGCATACAACCTGTATATTGTATGTAAGTTATGATAGATACCGACCTTCATTTCTTCTATGCTATCATTCATCTCTATATTGTAAAATTATTTAAGACAGATATACATCCCACATAAATTCACACGGGTACCCATAATAATGACGAGGTAGGCTAACGTTAGAGAATTTCTCGACTATTTTAAAAATTTTTCTTAAAAAATATAGTTAAATATAATATTAGTAAATATAGTGTTTTTAATAAATTTAATATTTACTTCAAATTATTTATTTAAATTTTAATATATTTGCCTTCATCATTGGTATTATTTGAAAAAATTCATAATTTTCTTGAAAAAGCAGAATGATGTCAGTAAATGACGACATTTACCTTAACTGTAGATTTTAGGTTATATAATAGATATCTTTAATTTTGTTAGCAGCAAAATAAAATATTTTTTAAGAATATTTAATTGTTTCAACTATTTCCTAATTAATATCTATGAGCAACTCGGGCTGTTGGGATAATTTTACTGTGGAAGATGGTTAAAACAAAATGAAAAAGATTTACAGTTTCCAACATCTGATACATTAAGTTCTGTCTTGTTGGGCAATCAATTTTTATTTTATTGTAGCTCAACTTATTTTTTTACATAGCGTTTGGTATTGTTACTCCCGAAAAGAAAATATTTTAATAAATAGAACACTATTTTTTATTTTTTCAACCTAAGAAGAAATAAATTACAAAACATCATTAACACAAAAGTTAATAATATAATATGTATATTTTGTATACAACACTTGACCATTCAAAATAAAACCAAATTGTGACTTAAATAAAAAATAGTAGAATTATTATTTAAAGTATTGTTAAAAGAAATAGAAAAAATGTTATTATATATTTCAAATTTATTTATAAGAATATTAGTTGTTTTAGAAATTGCGAAAGTAATTTGTGGATCCTCAAAAACTTTAGAACCAATAATTATTTTTTATAATTCCAAAATTTCAGAAATTCAATGCACTGTAACACAAATATGATGTAAATTATTACGTGTTGGCCATATATTACTAGTTAAAGAAATATTAGATTTTTTGCACATTAATTCAGAAATTAATTCTTGTTTAAATTATGAAAAAAGATGAATAGCCTCATCTTTAAGAGTTTGTCGGGACAAATTTACATACCTGGACAGTAAGTACTTCTACTTGTACCTTTCAAACTTGTAGTCTTCCACCATAAGATAAGGACTCTTTGATTAAATTATATATTCTACCAGTCTTTTTCGATTTAATTGTTAGTCGTATTGAAAAACTCTTAGCCCAGCACCACTTGTAAATATTAGTTCAATTTGAGTTGAAAATAATTTCTACCTATCATATTTTTTCATGTGTCTCTTCAAGTGTTTTGTACTTTTAGAATTTTCATGCATATAATCTTTTTTATATTTTTTACAAACGGCCTGTTCTTGACCTTTAATTAATTTTATCTCAAAAAGTTGTCATACATTATTAGAATGTTTTCTGGGCGGTTAGAACTAAAAGGAGTAGTAGTGATATCTAGGCCATAATTAGTTTGTGATTCTAGTATTTCAAAAGCAATATTAGTGTTTGTATGTGATGTAATTAGTGTAGGAGTGTTGGAATAATTTTTTCATTTGCCTTCACTATTAAAACTAGAAAACTTGTGTTATAATTAGTAATTAACTTATAAAATAATAATATTGATATATAAATTACAGATAAAAATAATATAAATATATCAATATCGCACTAATATCACTTATTATATTATAAGAGAGTAAAGAGTAGAGAGTAGAGAGAGTGTTGAGTGTGTGTATGTGTGAGGGCAGAGAGGTATATAAAGATTTTTTCAAAATTTATTTATTTTGAATAAATTTGTGGGCAACTCCTCCCTCTGGGCTCCCACCCCCAAACATCATGTGACTGTTCATTATGCGCCATCTACCACACAACCTAGCACTATCTGAAGTGTTGGGCCATGCTATACACGGCCCAATACTGTTCATTATAAACCATGTTTGGCGTGACCCATGACATGTTAGGCTGTGCCGTGCCGATCATTATAGGTTGATTTAACACCTCTGCTATCTACTGCATTGGTGATGTTCTTACTTAGTGATTATGGTCAGTCGTGAACTGTGATGAATACTTCATTTCATCTTGCTATTTATAGTTTATGATTTCTCTTTTCTTTGTCACATTCAAAAAGCTTTATATTTATTATGATTCTTTTCATTGGCCAACAATTTATAACTCCTGCTTTATTTATTAAAAACTAAGGTCAAATTCCTACTCTTAAAATTGATTGAACTTTTTTTGGATTGAACTTCATATCCGCAGCTTGATGCTGCAATTAAATCAAGATCTTGAACAAGATGATTCTCGATCTTTTCGACATGTTGGATCACCAACAACTAATTCACCGCCAGGTAATGCCCTCGATCCCTTGAGTCATGAAATCTTTCGATTATTACATAATTTGTCATTTTTTTCATAATTTGGGAAGCTTTTTTCATAATAGGTAATTGGTTGCAATTCAGCAGTCCTATTGAACACAGCCCCCTGCATACCTTTAGCCGATCCCCTGGTTTTGGGTCCACAAGCCCTACAGCCAGCACCCATCTGCCTGGATTAGCATCAATATTGCATTCTCAGGCATCAAATGCAGTGAAAATTGCTCCTATCGGCAAGGATCAAGGTCGAAGTAACCACATTGAGAATCATCTATATGCTGGCACAAATGCAGAGCAGAAAGCAAACTTTATGCAAGCTCATACATTTCCTGAGCCAAAATTGGGCCAGCTTTCGGGGAGCATGCCCTCGTTTGGTGTGTCGGCTTCAAATGGGTCTGGCATTGAGACATTGTCTGGGCCACAATTTCTGTGGGGAAGTCCGAGCCCGAGTCCAAAAGCGACTGCTTGGACTCCCTCAATCGGCAATTCGCTGTCATCTAATGGACATGGCCATTTGTTTCAGTTTTCTCGTCATTCTCATCATGTTGGATCTGCTCCATTTCATCTTGAGCGGCATCTGGGTTTTTTTCCTGAATCACCGGAGACATCATTTATGAATCATGGTACTTATGGTGGCATGAACATGGGTGTGGGTCCTAACGGTAGGACAACCTATATGATGAACCTGGGTTCCCGAGCTTTCATGCACAACGGCATTGCCGGAAACATGCCAGAAAATGGTTCTCCGAGTTTCCGAATGATATCTTCTCCACAGCTTAGTCCTGTTTTCTTTGGTAACGGCCCTTATTCTGGACTAATGCCCAACAATTTAGAGATGGACCGTTCACGGAGCAGGCGGGTTGAAAATAGTTCGAACCAGTTGAATAGCAAGAAGCAGTTTCAGCTCGAGTTGGAGAAGATTGCGTCTGGTGAAGACACTAGAACAACGTTGATGATAAAAAATATTCCGAACAAGTAAGAGAAGCTTCAAGAGTATTGATGCAACTATCTATGGCCAACATGTTTCAGTATCGGTACCTCCCAATATAGATATTTTCCGATATGATATTGGCCGATACAGCTAATGTGTCGAACGATACGACCCTATTAGTTTAATTTTAGAAAATTTTTCCCTATCAATATATTTAATATCGATACGAATTATCCAATATGTGCGTGTACCGTGACCGATATCGATATTTTCATCCATGTTCTATAATCCTTCCACTGATTTTTCTATGATATGTCTTTCCTTGTCTTGATAAATACACCTGCTTCTGTTTCGTATATGCAGATATACCTCGAAGATGTTGCTAGCAGCTATCGATGAAAATCATAAGGGCACTTACGATTTTCTCTATTTGCCGATAGACTTTAAGGTAACTTCAAGTGTTGAAAGCAAAATTGGGAAGCTGATAGTGTCCTTTTATTTTTGAATCTCTCATACTCCTGGATGATGAGGATTTCATTTTAACCATTTGTACAACTATGATTATAAGATGGTTTCAACACATTGTAATGTTTGTTAGGTCCCATTCGATCTAAAAAGGGAACTAGAACGCGAATTTAAACTACCGGCTTTGCTTTAGCCACATTGACAGTTGCACTGACCTAGCAGCCAATATAGGTTTTCCTATTTATATTCACTTTCTTAAATAGCCACATCTAGAAATCCCAACTGTCTAACTTTTCTTGATGAAATCCTTATTGTTGCAAGTATAATGAAACATAAGTAATAAGAGGATCCTAACAAGACTTCAAATTTAGTCCTCGAGTTTCTCAAGCCGATTGTGATTGATGACTGATTCTTTTTCTTTTTTTAATTTTTTGGTGCAGAATAAATGCAATGTGGGTTATGCGTTTATCAATATGCTTTCTCCTTCGCATATTATTCCATTCTATGAGGTTTCATTTTGCAATCTTTCTTCCGACTTTTTCAATTTCAATCATATATGAAAAAATAACTTGATTTTCATGGATTTTTCATTTTCCTTTTACTCTGTTCTCCAGGCATTTAATGGAAAAAAGTGGGAGAAATTTAACAGTGAGAAAGTTGCCTCGTTAGCTTATGCTCGCATTCAGGGAAGGGCAGCTCTTATCTCCCATTTCCAGAATTCTAGCTTGATGAATGAAGATAAACGTTGCCGGCCCATTCTGTTCCATACTGATGGCACTGATGCTGGTGAGCAGGTCGGTGGATGTCCAATTATAGCAGCTTTGATTGTGATTTCTTATTCTTTCCCCTCCCTTCCCCGAAGCATTTGAATTTTTTCAATGCAATGCCACCATGGGTGGAACATTGTCTGATATATATCAGTATTATATCATCCGTTACCGATATATATCAGTAGTGTCCTTGATATTGATATTTCTCAATGTCACATAAAATTATCATATGTTTTCATATCGGTGATATCATGATATATCAGCTGATACCTAATATATTAGTCAATATTTGTTTATTAACTTATAATTCTCAGATATTTTTTCTTTCGATGTATCCGATATCGATATTTATTTTCTAATATATCCAATGCCGATATAATTACGACTGGTACTAATACCGACATTTTATCATTAATCACAATATGTTGTAGTATCGGTAATATATAGGCCGATGCAAGGAATATCTCAACAAATATTTTGAAATGTCATTTTTTTAGTGTTTTAGTATATTTTTTTCAAATATATAAAATATGATTAAATAAGAAAATTTGTGTCAGCAACTTTGGATACCACCACTGATATGGCAGAGCACTGCCGCGACCCGGAGGGGTGTTATGATCTGTGCCCGTGGCACCATTGCACCACAATTTAAAACTTAGCATTTGCAGCTCAATCTTTTATTGATTCCTTGCATAACTTTTGTTCCATGTCAATATCTTTGTGCAGATCATTCAGGAGCATCTTCCTTCCAGTACTTTGAGCTTCCAAGCATATCAACCAATCGACTCAGAGTCATGCGATACTTCAGGAATTGGTCTCAATGGTGGTGGGCCTGATGGCTCAGAAGAGAAGCCTGATAAGCTTTAGCGGAAGCTAACCATTCTGGCCGACTGGCGGCTGGCGGTGTTGGCAGCTGGCGGCTTTTGTGGCTAACTTATTGAGTACATATTTAAGGGGAAAAAATGTACAAATTAGGAAGAGATGAACAAGCATGAAGAGAAGGCATGCAGTTTTTTGTACTGTATTTTGGGTCTGGTTGATTGAAAGCTTCAAAACAAGAAGCCTGAGCGTTGTGGTTTTGAAGAGGACGCTCGCCGGAGAAGACAGGTGGATGGTTTTGTATATGAACCGCCAGTGGTCGTTAATTTTTTTTTTTTTTTTTGGTTATTTTTGTGGGCAGAAAAATTGAATCTGCAAATATGATTGTCTGTTGGGTCCATGAGGGCAGAATATTTTGGGGGTATGTGTGATTTTGAGAGCTGTGAGGGGCTACTTTGCAAAATTGTACAGTTGGAAGATGTACTTGATGGAGCGAAAGAAAACTGCCTTATTTAATGAATGGAACTTGAAACTCAGATAAGACTGAGTCTTACCATTACTCTCGTTGTTAATTATTATAACATGCTTTCTTCATTTAAATCTGAAGAGCCAAAAATGATGATGTCGCAAGCATTTGATACTGTCTGGAGCCCATAATATAAGAAAATACACGTTGATGGGTCAGGCTGCGATGGTGAAATTGGTTATTTTTGAGGTTCAGATTAAAACTACTGAATAAGTTATTCTATTTGATGTTTTTTATAGTCGGCAATATGAGATATTTTCTGCACTGAATTGTTAGATTTTGAATATTTTTGTTAGGATGTGATGATGAAAAATTGCAATGCCTTATCAAAATTAAGTAGTCCTTCTCCTCCATTTGAATTTCCAGTAAACAAACACAATTATCTTTTGGTTAAAGATAAAGAAACCTAATTGGTGGGCATGAAATTTGATGGTGATGGTTAAGAATGGAGGAATTTATTCAATTATGATGGGTCAAATAATAAATAGTAAAGATTCAGACCCAACAAATTAGAAAACTTTTAGAATTCTAAGTGATTGAGTTCTTGAATAGTAGCATTGCCTAGCTAACAAACCATAAAAGAGTTAAATGTACTTGGATGTCAAATTATAAAGAAGTTAGATTTTTTTGTCAGAATAACAATTACTAAATAGAAAAAGTCATACTCAACTATTTAGTTAAAATATCTGTCTGATAGTTTGGACCAAGGCCATATAACTACCTAAGCAATTAATCAGAGTTAAATAGGTCAACATTAGCAGAGGTGCCACATTGTCACAAACAAAATAAGGAGTTTGAGTTATGATGTAAGGTCGGTTTCTATTGATAATTTATGATATTATTGCTATATACATTGGGTTAATTTAAAAATTAATCATATAATACAAATTTTCAAAGGAAAATCGGATTGATGAAGCAAGCTTGCGCCTGATTAGCATTTATTTCATATTCATGTGTATTTTGGATAGTAAAGCTATGCTTAAAAGGTGTATTTGGGGTGTTCATATGTATCTTAGATAGAACAGGTGACACATGATATGTGTTTAATACACCACTTATATGCAGTTGAGGCGAAATACTGACGCTTAATTTGTGCCTGTGTGGCTCTCGTGTATGCCTGATATTTTGAGTGGCGCATGATACACGCATGTTTAGCTCTTGTATACTGATTTGGATATTTAAGGACTTATGCTACTCTATCGGTCATTTTTACACGGAAAAGTGATAGAAGAGAGAAGAGGAGAACAAAAAGAGACTGAACAAAGTGTCATAACTTTTTAGAGTCAAATTTATTAGATTAGACATTTGAGGTAAATATTTTCAAATCCATTATTTGATCTATTTTATAATCCTTCAATTTCGGTTTATATTTCTTATCTTAATATACATACATATCATCATTTATTCAATTGTTTCAAATATTGCTTATGCATGTATTTTTTACTAAATATTTAAAATTTTATTAAATTTTATAGGAGATTTGAAGATTTTATTTATTTTTTTATAAAACAAGTAAATATTTTGAGGTATTATACTCATATATAAAAATATTTGTGAATAAAAATCATAAAACTTGTACATTTTGGTCTTATATGTCAATAATCAATAAATATATTTGGACATGACTCTATTTTGATTTGGCATGAGTTTGTATCTTTTTCGGTATGAAAATGTTTATATTTGTACTTTTCTAATAGAGTGAAAGTTTTGAATATTTTATAGATTTCGTGTCTGTATTTTTGTTGAGAAACTACAATAAGTAATTGATAAAATAATTATTCAAATGACCTAATATATTAAGCGTGCTTGAAAATTGTATCTATTATTTACAGGTACAAAAAATAATGTTCGATCCAATCTATAAAAATAATTTATAAATCGCCCCCTATAATGCCAAATAATAGTATTTTATCTTAAGGTTACTAGAAATATATATAAACCTTCTTTAAAGTTAATCTTTTGATATTTGGTTCTTAGTTTTAGCATGATTTGGATTTTCAAGAGTTTACCTGTATTATATTTGTTATTTTGAAATGTTTTACTTTTAAAATTTTTGTAGGTTTTGGACACAACATATGAATTTATTTAATTTTGGATATTTAAGCAATTTAAAATCTTGTAATTTAGATTTTTTGACAAATTTGTACAGTTTGAATTATTTATTATTCATATATATATATTACAGACTTTGTGTACAAAATTGTAAATTTGGACTATATATTTAAAATTTTGGCATATTAGATTTTTGACATGATGTTAAAGTTTTTTAATCATTATATATAATTTATACACATAATTTGTATCTTATATATGTATATATATATATATATATATATTTTTATTTATTTATTTATTTAAATTTTAGACTCATAATTTATCATATTTTTTAACATTTCATTATTTTCAAGATTTGGACAGTAAAGATTTGAAAACTTTATTTATTAATTGTACTTGCGACATATTTTTTAGATTTATATTGAGCCTTATGTTGGGATTTTGTTTAATTTGTTTATCTAATTATGATCTGCATTATTTTAAAGATACGGTTATTAGACAAAAATTCATACAAGTTTTAGATTGACATAGTTTGAATGCCAGTTAGATGCATTTTCTTATGAATAAATTTGATTTAAGTATGTTGTTATGTTGATTTAATTAGAGGTCGGGCAGAATTCATTCAGTCAAATCCTATATTTGCCATCAAATATAATTGATACGATGACATTTTATATGTTAATTTGTTAGGTCTAACCTGATATTTTTATACTTTTAGTTTTATCAATTTTGAGAAAAAAAATTATTTGGTTTATTTATTATATATTTAATTACATGTTCATATCGTGATCGTAATATATGCACATAACATTTTATTGAATATATCTATTAAACCCATATTCATAAACATAATAGTTAATTATGAAGATATTAACTTTTTAGAAAGTGAATCTTTTATTGAGAAATTAACAATAACTCATCAGAAAGGAAATAATCACTTACTTTATGAGAGGTTACTCAATTAGCTTCACGACAGGATAAAGAGCTTATACAGATATAAGCCCTTATAATACAAAAATAGATCTTTGCATCTTCTGTAATTTTTCGATCTTATTTCAAAATATTTATTCAGACACAAGGCTTGTAACATTATGCTTACATAAAAAGGTCTACATTGGACATCTAAAGTCTTACTTTAGTTTGTGATATGTATATACGAATTACAAGATTCAAAAGCCCAACAAAAAAAAACTTTAATTCTAAGCCAGAAATCAAAATGGGCATCAACTTCTACATTGGATTTTGCCAATTCAAATTATTCCAAAAGGCCTCATTTCATAGTCTATAAAACCCAAGGAAAATATCAATACTTTATTTGTAACTAAATCTGAAATTATTCTATATAAGGTGATAATCTAGAAAATTGAGAAATGATACAAGGAAGCATAACAATCTTTAGTATCTACCATCAAACTTAAAAAGGGTACTCAACAACATTTTTGGTTTGAAAATTAATTCATCAAATGTAAGGTTTAAGTTTTCAGATTTCATAAAATTATAATTTATTGAGTTAATATAATTGATATTAAGGATATTAGATGTGAGATTTGGGTTGAAAGGTTTAAAAATCAACTCGGACAACTCGATTCGAGTAGGCCAGTGGTGCACTCGAGACGCAAGGCAGGTGCATTTTCCAGAACCCCTGCGCTTGACCAGCATTCGATTCGCGCCCGAAGCACATTTTCTAGAACTGTCGCGCCCAATGAGCGCCTGAGGCGCGCTTGAATGCGAATTCCAGTATACCTGCGCCCGACCGGCCCTCAACCGGTGCTCGAGCGCCGGAGTGGTTAAAAGCACCACCTGGTTTCTTTTCTGTCATTTTTGTGCGGAAGTTGCAGAGAGGAGAGAGAGGCGAAGGAGGAAGAAGAGAAGAGACAGAAGGAGAGGCTCCAAATACCTGAATCCGGACGATCTGAGTAAGGGAAGTAGTATATCGGATTAAGGCAAGTCCACTGTAGACTTTTCTTTTCGGTTGTCGTTGTTTATTCTCATTCATTTTCAATATTATTGTTCTAATGCTCATCCTATTTGATATTTTGAAGCAAGAATATGAAAAATATGTATATTTGTTACTTTACCATGTTTTTATAACAAGATTTATTGGAAACCATCATTTATTTGCTTGTATCTCAAATATGTATGTTATAAAAATTTTCTCTCTATATTTAGAGGCCTAAAATCTTATTTCCATATAGTTGAGTTTCAAGTTTATGAGTTTCAAATTTATTTCATATTATTTATGCGTGCTCAAAATATATGGTATCTTTAGTTTTATATAGTATGCTTTTTACTAGTTGGATATCTTATTTTTTCTGTATTATTGATGAATTTTCATGACCAATAAATAGCTATGGTTAAAATGTGTAAGCTCTATGAAAAAGAATCAAGGAAGGATATTTTATAATTATATTAAGGACTTATAAACTATTTTTTTAAAAAAATTTAAGTGTAGAATTTCCTAAGGAATTAAAAAGTTAAGAAATTGGACAAAAAAATATTCAATATATAATATATTTTAGTATGTCTTAATATATTATAGTGAAAGATCGTTACTTACTAGGGATTGTTTTGCAGCTAAGGCCCCGTCTATAGGGTTATATATAAATGGCTTGCTTTGGGTCTTGAATATGAGAAGAAGGTTTTTGATTGTGTAGGAACAAACACAATTCAGATTTCGATTGACTGCTCCTTTAGCTAATAAGGTTTACATACCATAGTCCCCAAATAAAATAAACTTTTAGCACGATTTGTTGAGTAAGAAAATGAAAATAAATTAAAGGAATTTGGAATGCACCATGAAAATATTTTATAATCATGTTATATAATTATCCATTCGTCCCTATTCCTTCCGATATGTACTGTTATATTTTAAATATAAAGTATGCATACGTTTTGAAATATATATATATGTGCTATATTGAGTATTTGGCTTACTTTCTTACTATTTTTATTAACCTTCTAGATAATCAGTATGAGTTTATACCTGACGAGTAGGAATGAAGGATTAATGCTTAGTTCTAGGGCTTATGGATGTCGTACGATGTATTTAGACATTATCTTTGCATATTTTGGATACAATAGTTATTCTTTTGATCAAAGGGCAAGATGTATGTATTTTTTTTTTGTAATTAACAAAGTTGACACATGTTTTGGTTGAAATTTAGTGTATATATTGGAATGTGAAATATTTTCGCAGGTTTGATGGTATTTGCAGGCATCTTTTCGATTTATGTCCAACAAGATAAAATATTTTGATTCATTGTTGGAGCCACGAGGTTATGGCATGTTGTGAATCCTGTACATGTATGGATGTTTATTTTGATGAATTTTATATTATGATTTGTGTTTAGTTTTCGATGGACCTTAGGATAGGTAGTAATTTTGTGATCAGGTCCGTCATATGAAATCTATAAAGATCCTTCAATATAAATGTCTATTTTCAATAATCTGTAAGGTATGGATTCTAAAATATTCTTTTAATGATGATTAATAAACTAATAAATTATCAATACCAATTGAGGTTTTAAGTCAAATTAATTATTAACTGAAATAAGTTAGACTAATTAATACCTGACCTAGGCTTATGAGTATTTTGAATAATAAATATATGCCTAATAGAGGACTCTGCAGTGCTTTTGTGTACTTTAGGTAGATTGATCGTGACTGATAAGCTTCCGATCAAGGTATATGCGTATTTAGAATTGAATGTTAATACCTGATATGTAATTAATAAATAATCATGCACAATATGGATGGTGTCTTAACGCCTTATGTTTACTTGATCGATGCACATTTAGTAGTTTTCTATTAATAGAACTATGGGTTAATTTTGGGTTATTTTTGCTGCGATCTTGAAAAAAGAGAAAAAAAGAGAACAAAAAAAGAGAGAGAGGGCAAGAAAAAGATGTCATAGTATATTCGAATATGTTATAGTATTGACAAAATATATTCGAATATGTCATATTATATTATCAATAAATTAAAGGTCGAATTCATTATTTATGGGACAGAAAAGTAACATTCGGTCCTATTTATATGGTTATATATACACAATCTACATATAAGTTTTGAATAATAGCGTATAGTCTTTAGTTATATAAAAATAATTATCACTTAAGTTTTGATATTCACCATTTATTTGTGAGGTTATTACCGACCATTGATCCTTTTTCTGCATTAACATAATTTGATCTTAAATTTTATATTTGTATAATTTGGTATGTTTGACATTTAAAATACAGATTTTAGAATACTTTATGTATTTGTAAAGTTTGGTTTAATTGGATATCAATATTGGATTATATATGATATGTTTTCAAGGTGATGTTATCGCCTTTTTAAATTTTAGATCATGTCAGTAGCCAGCATAATCCTTATATATATATATATATATATATATATATATATACTATTATTATTATTATTATTATTATTATTAAGCAATTAGCTAGCTCATTCTTATTTTTATTTTGTTAATCTTTTATATTAGAGAATTTGAACTAACTTATAGAAGATCATTTTTGAAGGGCAATTGTTGGGAAAATAGCTTAATGTGTTGGAATGTCAAATGTTAAATGTATTGATTAGAACATAACTATAGTTTAAATAGTTAAATTTTGGTTAATTTGAATTTCGTTATATCTAGTCAATTATGATGTTGAGGATTAACTTAATTATTGATTAAAAAAGTGGTATGTTCGAATTTGGGATCAGGGACATGACAAATCCCGTTTTGAATAAACACAAAAATGTTATGCTAATAAATTTCAAAACCTAACAGTGTCACTTTTTCGGTTCCAAAAACATAATAATGACATCAAATAGTTAAAATTAGGATGCGACCCTATATTAAAAGATGTTAGACAAGTCCAAAACAAAAGATATAGTGAACAATCCAAAGGTTGGCGTTAAATCATACAACTACTCAATGAATCCATACATAAGGTACAAGCATGTAATGCCTGATTTTTGTTTAATTTAATTTAGTATTATCAGTATATTTTTGATATACTAAAATAAATTATGTAATATGAATTTGAAAGATATTCGGAGCATGAAAGAAGCTTTAGCGCCTGAGACACATTCGATACCCGTTCATGCACATTTGACAGAGTGGAAGTTTCCAAGGAGCGCCTGATGTGGCGCTTGAGTGCTAATTATAGTGTGCTCGTGCCTGAGGTGACACTTGTGCTCGCATGGGGTTTGGTGTGGTGCTTAACATGCATCTGAATAGCGCTTGTACACTAATTTGATTATATAAAGGAGAATTTGTATTGTTTCGGCAATTACGTGTGGGAAGAGAAAGGAGAGAGATAGAGGAAGGGAAGGGAGAACGAGATAGGGAAGAAGGAAGACTTTGAGGCATTCTTTTGTCATATTTGTTAGATTAGATGTTAAGACAAGTATATTTACACCTTATTTTTAGTCTGATTTCATTTTCATTTAGTTTACCTACATTTAATGAATTCAATCCATGTCGTCATATCCATGTCGTTTTACTTACCTTATTTAAGTCCCTTGTACAAGCATATCGCTTTTACCGGTTGTCTTAGGAGTTTATCTCAACTTTGCTATTATTTAAGGATTTTTGTTTCTTTTGCAAAAATGAGTATGTATATTGAGATGTTGTGTTCATATATACAAATATTTACAAAGAAAAAATCATAAAAAAGTGGATAAGGGTCTTGCATGTAGTATCTATGCAATGTGTTTCGGGTCGAATTTTATCTTGTTATTTGATTTTGAAATGAACTGTGAGTTCCAAGCCATAACTTGTTTCAACACATTTGTCAAATTACTGAATAAATATAAATATAAATATATAATATATATATATAATATATTTAAATTTAGATCAATCGAATGATAAAAAGCATACAAAATATAGACATAATAAGTAATAATAATCAATTTTAGTAATGAAGGAAAACCTTAATAACTCAATTATCGAGTAAAATTCTCAAAATTTCTATGGCTAGAAAATAAATGTACTAAGAAAGTCAAATTACAGACCTGGTGGTATAGATATACTAACTTAGCTGACTTACTACCATCTTATAATCTCTGTTAAGAAACTTCTTAGATTTACTCGTGGTAATGGAACCGGACGTCTTTCGGTCTTCTTATCAATCTTCCTTCACGAGCCATTGAATCTTAACACACCACAGGATTCCAATTTTCATGCCACCTGCATTACTTATGAAGATTAACAGGTGAGAAGAAGTGTGAATTATAAAGGACAATGAGGTGTGAAAACTTTGTAATAGAAGCACAATAGTCAATGTTTAAGTTTTCTCAAATTGAGCAATTTGTAAGTAAAAGTGAGAGCTTTTTTTTACTGAACGACCGTCAAAATATTTCTGCAAAGGTTTTGAGCAAAGAAAATAAGTCGGCTAATTATAATGAGGCTCAAAAACTAGGTTAACAAATCGATCGTTTGAAAATACGCAGCCCAACGCTCGAATACGGCTCGGGCATGCAATAGGCACGCCTAAGGTTATGCTTGGTACGCGCCCCAGTGCTCGAACCGAGCTTAGGCGTGCATCAAGCCCGGGCTCTCTGGAATTGGCGCCTCGGGTATGCCTCGAATGCATGTTCTTTGGAAATGACGCTTGAGCAAGGCTTGGGAGTCCCTTAAGCATGGCCGGTCGGAAATGGCACTCGGGTGCAAGTTAGGTGTAACGTCCCCCACGCATCCGCATGAGGATATTGTCCGCTTTGGGTTGGGGGAACATCACGGCGTCCCAGGCCATCACGCAGCCCGCACGGTTTTGCTCCTGGTAGACGGAATCCACTGCCCCCAAAACGCGTCCTCGAGGGAGAGGTATCGACACCCTTATTATAAGGCATGCTTCGTTCCCCCCTCCATCCGATGTGGAACTCTACAGTCCACCCCCTTGGGAGACCAGCGTCCCCGCTGGCACACCGGATCGGATCTCGACTCTGAAACCATCTGTAACATCCCCAGCGCATCCACATGACGATATTGTCTGCCTTCGGCGGGGAAAATTTCACGGCGTCCCAGGCCATCACGCAACCCGCACGATTTTGTTCCTGGCAGACGGAATCCACCACCCCCAAAACGCGTCGTCAAGGAAGAGGTATCCACGCCCTTATTATAAGGCACGCTTCGTTCACCTCCCCATCCGATGTGGGACTCTATAGTCCACCCCTTGGGGACCCAGCGTCCTCGTTGGCACACAAGACCGAATCCCGACTCTGATACCATCTGTAACGTCCCCGGCGCATCCGCATGAGGATATTGTCCGCTTTAGGTTGGGGGAACTTCACGGCGTCCCAGGCCATCACGCAACCCGCACGGTTTTGTTCCTGGCAGATAGAATCCACCGACCACAAAATGCGTTCTCAAGGGAGAGGTATCGACGCCCTTATTATAAAGCACGCTTCGTTCCCCCTCCATCCGATGTGGGACTCTACATTGGGTGTTAGGCAGAAATAAATACTGGGAGTGGCGCATCGGCGAATATTAGGCACAAATTTGATACAGATCTTCAAGACAATGAAAAATATTATCAATGAACAATCAGATACGATCATGGAATATACCAACACATAAATATGCCTAACATATTTGATATGTGTACCTTCCTTTCAAGGTGGAAAGCTTTGTATTTGACATTATCGAGTGAAAGTTTTGCCTTTTTCTACCAAATAGGAAAATGTTTGGATTTTTGATATAAAAACCCTTTCCGATTTATATTTTTATAAGAACCATTGTAAGAAATTGAATAGAACTAATATATTTTGATATCTTAATATATTCAGATAGATTTGAAGACTACACGTATCATCCTGGGTGACAAATAAAGTGACATTTGTTCCCGTCTATAAGAAAAAATATATAGATTGTTTGCCTATGGATCTAAATCGTAACTTATGGTTTAAGGTTACTAGAAGTATGTGTAACCCTTCCTCAAAGTCAGTATTTTTATCTTTGGTTCTTTGATTTGTACATATTTTTTATTTTTCATACGTTTTACTTGCATTTGATTTTAAATATTTGAGATTCGCAAATTTTAGTTGACATTGGATTTGGATACCAGATTTGATTGGTATCGTACATTTAGATAGTTTGACTTTACTTTAAATTATGGACTTTGTGTACGAGACTATATTTGGACACTTTGTTGGTTTGTTTTGCGTAGGAGACTACATTTGGACACTTTGTTGGTTTGTCTCACTCGATATTTGGATTTCGACTTTCATAGATTTTATAACGGTTTATTGATCTATTCATTTGTTCTGCTTGTGGACGCATTATTTGCTATATATTAAATACTTATACTTGTTTAATATTCGATTTATATTTTTATTATTTTCTTATCCCTTTAGATTAGAGGGTTATAGGTGTATTGTAGGAAGTTCGGATGTAGATTTGATTAAAGTTTTGTTTATATTTGGTAGGATTTTGCCTTATATTCGGATTGGATTCTCATTGGTTGTCTTTTTGGTATCGTTTGGGTGACAGCTGAAATGAAGATTTGTACGTTGTATTATTGAAGAGTCAGGTTTGGATTTTTCAATTGATTTGGACAGTTGTGAAGCTTGGACAGTATTATTATTTGGACAGCTAATTTTTCTTACGGGCTTTTGAGCAAGTCATGATTATTTATCGTTCGGATAAGTAGTGTCCGGAAAGATCCTATGAATGAATGACAACATCATTGTTTATTATTCTTATTGTTGTCGGTACTGTTAAATATATTGTCACGTTACACCCAAGTTTGAGGTTTTGTATTGGTTATAATCTTATATTTCATATTTTATTTTTTGAGTTATAATTATTCTTAATTATTATTAGGACTTATTTTGATCTGAGGATGTGACAAAGCACCCCTTACTGATAACCAAACATTCATCACGATATGGAAAAAAAATTCAAAGGTCCATAGCCACAAATATATACATGCTGCAACCCAATTGTCTGGAATATGAATTTAGACCATACACAATCATGATAATGAATAAGACGACCTAAATTTATTTCTTCAAAAATATCTCACAGTCCAAATTCGTTGTAAAAAAATCTAAACCCACTAATTTAAAAGACTATAAATACAGTAAGAGTGAGCCCAATACTCATAAATATATATATATATATATATATATATATATATATACATATAATAATATATGAAAAAAAGACAACAATAATTAAATATAAAAATATCAAAAAAATATGATGTGATGATAATAAAACATTAAAAACTAAGGATTCGTGACAACTTCATTTATAAGAGTTAATAAGTACTAAAAATTATGCTTTCATCCCTACATAATTACTGCTGTTTTATAATAATTTAATTTTATTTATTTATTAAATATTAATATTTCACTTTATAGGATAAAAAAAAATGATAGTCGATAAAATGATCGGAAAGCTTTTAAATTAGATAAGGTATGTAAAGTGCTTAAAATACAAATAAAGAAATCTGGCCACTACAAGTCTTGTAAGGGGGGAAAAAAGTAAAGAAGAACAAAAGAATAAAAAAATAAAAGAAATAAAGAAAAGAAAGATGGAAATAAATAAAAAAATATTTATTTTTTTATGGTTTAACATTTTGTTTTTTTTTTTATTGTTGAAAATCTTACTTTTTTTTATTTATTGTTATTTTTTTAAATCATCCGTTTACTTTGATAACATGTATTTTTTTTTCTTATTGTTTTTTGCAAGTCATTTCTATTATTTAGCTTTTATTTTAATTTTCATGTTATTCTTTATTTAGTTTTTGTGGTTGCTAAATATTAATTCTTTGATTTTTATTTTTTTTAGAGTTCTTAAAAATAAAATTACATATTTTTTAAGTTATGTTGTGAATTTTAAAGTTGAATGCAATTATTTGGGGATACAATCCTAACTTATTGGATAAAATTTATAGTATTTTTATACACTTATGAGAATAAATATAAGCCTTTTGAGATCAGTCAAGAGTTAAATACCAAATATCAGGTTGTGAATGTAATATTTCGGATCATGATTGGATTATTTTAATATTAATTATGATTTTAGGTATTTTGGATGTGGTAAAAATAAATTAAAATATTATAAAATTTTCGGAGACGATCAGAATTTCGGAGTGGTGCCCGGAGTGCGCCCGTGATGTTGTCCGAATGGCGAGTTGGATTTGAAAATAAAAGAAATAATAATAATAATAATAATAATAAGTAAAAAGAAAAAAAAGAAAAAGAGGGGAGATTGGGGATCCGGGAGAGAGGGAGAAGAGGAGAGAGAGGGGGGAAAAGGGGCTAGGGTTCGCATGCGAAGGAGGAGGAAGGGGAGAAGCGAGAAGGAGGAAGAGGGTGTCGGCAATGGCGGTGGCATCGCAGGTGAACAGCGGTCGATGGTGGTTGTGGGTATGGCCGCAATTGTTGTAGTAGTTGCGGGTTGAGGCGGCGGTGGCGCTGGGTGAGGGAATCGGTGTCGGAAGAGTCGACGGAGACTGTTCGGGGTGGTAGCTGCGACAGTGGCCAACGGTGGTCACTGGCTGAGGCGGCGCGACGGTGGCGCCCGATGTGGGTGCGTGGAGGAGATCGAAGGCAAAAAGTCGCGCGAGGAGAGAGGCAGCCACGTAACGGCGTCGGCGCCGGCTGGGTGGTGCCGAGGAGGTCGATGACGGCCAGGCAAGCTGTGCAGTGGTGGATCGGCGGCAGAGGAGCGACGTCGGCGTGTGCAACAGCGACGAGGAGAAATCGCGCGCGGAGAAGAACGGAGGAGAGAGGGGGCGTGCGCGATGGATGAGAGAGAGCTCGTCGGTGGTGCTCGGTGGCCACGACGGGAGGCAACGGCGGCGACGGCCGCCCTATGTGGCCGGCAGCAGCAGTAGCGCGGAGGCGCTGTGCGCAGAGGAGAGGGGGGGCTGTGCGGGTGGGGCGCGTGAGGCAGGAGAGAGAAAGGCTCGATTGGAATGCTTTGGGACATCCTTTCTTCAGATCTGTAGAGTATAATATTAAAGAAAGTATCCTCTAACCCTATTCTTGGTCTGATTTAATTTTTGATACATTTTGACTACTGTAAGAGATTTTACTAACACGCATGTATTTTTATATATCCGTAATTTATCAATTGTGTACATACATGTATATTTTATCGATGCGGTGGTTTTGTACTAGTATTTATGATTTAGAGGGATTTTGGACACCCGGACGATATATATGTTTGTGTATCTGTATATTGTGGAACCATGAATCAGGCCGTGTGTTGGTCCACAAGCACGTTGCCGGGGGCGGGATCACTATAGGACCATGGCGATCCGAGACCCTAGGGGTTGATTTGTGATCCGAGGCATTGGTTATTTGTGGCGCTGCTCCCGACGGGGAGGCTTAGTCGCGACAAGGACGTATATGATGGGCTACTTCTGCCGGAATGAAGGTTGAGACTTTTAGTAGCTGACCTGCCCCACTGTGTATTTAATTGAGAATCATCGTAAGGAATTGACGGAAAACTAATATATTCGGACGTCCTAATATATAACTAAAACTTGAGGTTGTACACAAAGTCGCAAGTGGTAAAACATAGTGAGCAAGTTCCTAATTTATGGGAGACAGAGTACATAGATGGCCTTGAGCTACTGGCCTAAACCGTAGCCAAGCCTTGAGCTGTTGGTTTAAATCGCAGCCGATATAGCCGTGGTTACCGGACGAGGATAACCTTTCCTCAAGTTGATATCATTGATATTTGGTTCTCCGATTTCGTGCATGCTTTGTATTTCTGCATGTGTTGCGTGGACGACGATTTGAGATAAGTGGTTTGGCCCACAGATGGGCGATAGGAATGTCTCGTACGTACTGATGTGATAAACCCGGAACGTATTTTAATTTATATTTTAATTCCGGCGGTCTTCTCTTGATTTCTGCATCATGAGTTTTAGATCCGGACGACGGTATGTGTCCCACGTGGATGTGGTGACGGTCACGATTCTGTAATGTGACCTCGGATCATATGATATGATATCGTCTATGAGATTTTACCGGATCATGATTTATAAGTTTTGTCCCGGAGGGACGAGTTAATACGGACGACGATTTAGTACGAGATATCCCCTTGATTTTCAGGGATTTCACGGACATTGTGTTTTGTTTTATGTGATTGCTATGTAATATCCCTGCTTCTGATTTATATGTACCGTTGTATATGATTGTTGATACTTGTTGAGCTCTAAGCTCATATTTTCATGTTTTATCCCTTCAGACCAGTGGCTTGGATACGCTTGTAGAGTTTGGACGTTGTCTGATGCGGCAGACTTCTATCGGTGAGTGGAGATGTTCATATTTATTATATTTCTAATCTCGAGAATATATTATGGTTTTGTCTATGGCTGGATGGGAGCTTTGATCCATGTATAAAATATGTTTGGAGTTATCGTGTTATGTTAATGAGTTGTTGTAATATTGAATACCTCCCTTGCGATATTTGAATAGCAGGTCGTATATTTGTTTGTCCGGATTTATGTCCGATAAGATCTTGTGTGTGGTTTATCATGTTGGGTCCTGTATGTGTTCGAATTGTCACGCCGGAGTTGGATTGTTATGGTTGATAGAATATATATATTATTGATTTTATTTTGACCTGCAAATACTGTATTCCTGGGTCGTGACAGTGAACGCATCTCTATAGCCTAAGTTATACGCCACTATCAATAATTGTAGGTAGATCGACTGCATATTATTTCCTGCAGATGGTATCAAATGTTACTTTTTAAATCCGTTGATATTAGGTACGACATTCAATTATAAATTAATATATTCAGATATGTTTGAATGTATTCTACCTATTTTGTATAATAGTTCCTATTTAGTCAATATGAAAAATTTTATAAAAAATAATAAACATATAAAATTTTTAACTATAAAAACAAATAATCAACGCAAATTTTAAACTAATATTTTTACGAAATACTTATATAAAAATGACATGCAATGCCAAATGTACGAAGATTTCAAGATTTTAAATAATTTTATAAAGTTAGAAACAAACTTTCAAAATATTATAAATGAGAGTAAAATCGATATGGATAGAAAAATAAATCTGGAAGAACGACAATAGACTATTTGCGTGTAAATTGAAATGAATAATTTGAATATTTTAATAATAAATAAAAAAATGTGTTTAAATTTATTTGTCTTAACTAGAATATTAACATGATCTAACTTGAAGTAGACTCAAAATTAATTTCATTTACTTTCTCTCTCATCTTTCATCTCTTTTTTTATTTCTCTCTATTCTCTCGAGCTCTCAGCAAAAATGGTGTAAAATCAATTAAGGATTCTTTAAATATCTAGACTGGTATACAACTGTCGATCATGCATCTTTCAGACGTGAGGACAAAACACATACACATAGGAGCGCTCCTCAAGCCATGCGCAAGCTTTCCCTATATTGTTACCCATGCACGCGGTGCATGCCCTCTTCCCACAATTGCCTTATTTTTTTTACCTAAATACGTGATTATTCTCAATAATTTATTAATATGCTTACTTATTAACATTATAAGGTATAAATTGATAATCGGATATTACAGATATGTAGGAGACTAAAATAGAACAGATAGAAGGAACATGATTTCTTGGTTACAAATAAATAATCTTACTATATAAAATTTGATTACAAAAATCCTTAGTTATAATAACCCTCAAAGAACAGAGTAAAAGAGTAAAAACATGATTTATTGTTTTCTGTTTCTTACTCCCCTGAAATGCCACTATGTATATATATATATATTTATATAAATGTACCGAGCGGCGCTTGCTCTACAATACGGTCGTGTGCACTACAAAACTTGTCATCTACTTTGCAAAGTTGGCTGCCAACTGTAAAAAATCAACTACTTGTTCTACAAAGTCAGTTGCCTGCACTAGATTTTGTAAATAACTAGCTTTTCAGACCGGCCGCTTTGGGCATGCCTTTGCATCAATATAGATCGGATCGGCCTTATTACTCTGGCCTGGTGGCAGCACTCCGACCAATATTTCTCTCTGGCGAAATATCATCACTTCGGCCTATATTTTGCTCCGGCCAATTTCATTACTCCGGTCAAGTGTTCCACCATTTTGACCAAGTGTTCTACTCTGGCAATTTCACCACTCTGGCCAAGTGTTCCACTTTGACAAATTTGACCACTTCGGCAGGTACTTCATCATTTGGCCACATCGCCGCACATGGTAAATACAATAATACTTTATCTCAATATTGCACAAATGTATATTTGGTCAAACCTGTCATCCTGCCAATTTAATATGAACCCACTCAAAAATAATTTATACCCCAACACACCAATAACTATTGGCATGCTAAAAATCAAAACATAGGAAATAACATTATTAGAAAATGTCTATACATTGAAATATTGTGTTTCAAGACAGGAGTTTGCTTGAGGATAATCTTAAAAATAGAGAAATAATCTAAACTATATAAACACATATAGACATATACATAATGAATATTTTTAGTTAATCTTATAAAATTTATTTACTAGTTATTGTAACTTATTTATTCCTATAAAATTAGCCGAGCTTTGACCCTTTTTATTTAAAAGAGAATAAAATAGATATTTTATATTTGTTATATTGAAAACATTAAATATAAAATTATTGACTATAATGAAAACAAATCTTAAATCTATCCAAGAACACTATAAATCTTATACAAACCATACTCATTTAAAAAAGGAGTAGAATTCTAAATGCTTGATCACTTAGAAGTCACTATATAACAACTACCCTAAATGAGTTATTACATTTCAAAAATATAACTTATGGTATTTATAGTCGAGCCATAATCAAAAAAATAATTTTTATTTTTATATATCTGAACCTTACTGATTTATAACACTTATGAATAAGATCAGGCATCTATAATTTGTCCCGAATTTATAAAGTAGGGATACAAGCCAGTAAAATTATTACTGTATGATTTGAAAGTTATAGATTATAACAATAAAAATGACTTATTATATAATATATCTGTTGGGTCCCAATATTAGGGCCCATAAAACACAGCCCAAAGAAGAGGCCAAAAGTCGCGACCATGGACCAAGAAGACAGGCTGGCTCAAGAGGCCCAAAAGCCCAATTTAGTTCCTTGGTCTAAATTTGCCTTACTAGCTCAAAAACGTGGGCTAGTGTCCCTAAAAGCCCAAGTGGCGACAAAAGTCCGAGAAGCCCATTTAACCAAAAGGAGCTCGAGGATGTCGCAAGGGGCTGACGTCATCAAGCAAACTCAAGGAAACGCTGAGAACCCTAGCTCCACAAATCCGAGGACTTGGAGAAGGACCAGAAAACCTTCTAACAGACGAGGACAGCCTTGGCATCTCCACACCATGAGTCAAAATGACCAAGCATGTCAAACGGCACACTTTGACCAAGAGGCCCGAGGACACCAGACGTTCCTTCTGCCCCCAAATCAGTCCGAGAGGTCAGGAAAGACCCGAGGACCATCCACGAAGGACCAAAGATCCTTCAAAAGGCAGTTAACGTCCAAGAGCTTCCTCCTTCAATGAGTCCGCGAACTCACAAAGGGACAAAGTACGCCACTTAAGAACGATGACTATCTCGTACACGGCTGTGAGTGCCAGCTAAGCAACTTTACCATTACCAAGAAGCACGCGTCATCATGAAGAATCCAAACGGTTCCTGACATGCCATACCTGCAGGGCTGACATTCCTGACACGTTGCATCCGCAGAGCAGGCGCCGCATCTACAGGGCTAGTAACAGGTGTCCCTGACACCCTACACCAGCAGGCCAGGTGGTAGGCGTGCCAGACGTAGCCTACAGGGCAGGTGGATAGCCTCCCGGCCATACGCCGACTGCCACGTGTCCTCTCTCCAACGACATAATTTTTTTCCTATAAATACCTAGCAAAATCTCTAAGGAAGGGACCTTTTTCTTTTCTCTTCGAAGACAAGAGAGAAAAAGGCTTTGAAGCTTCAAAGAAGAGAGAGCTTTGAAGGGAGAGAGGCTAGGAAGAGAAAGGGAAGACACTCCCACAAACTTGTATTTTGTAACTCTTTCATCCATAGTAAAGTGTTTCAAAGGCTTAGAGCCTCGTGGTTTTTTTTCCTTATTCAAAAGGAGTCTTTTCACGTAAAATCTGGTGTCTTTCTCTCCCTCTCTACATTTTTGCACCCCCTAACACTTGTGTTGCACCGGACTTCGAAATTTGGAACGCAATAATATCGTAGGACAATATTTCAGAATTAAAGTGATGTAATTTTTTTTTAAAACTATGTATATAACAATAACTTTGTCCATCGGGCTATCTTTTCAGATTTAAGAAAGTTACTAGTTGATCCTTTGAAAAAATTGTTAATTCCCAATCTATGATATACCACGTTTGGCAGACAGCAGTGAAAAGGTCTTACTCATCGGCTAAAGGAAGGGGAAAAAAATCTGTTCCTCCAAACGCGCCGCAAGGGGGCGGATGGGGATGACGAAAGCGGCTTTTTCTTCCTTTTCGCTTCCTCTCTTTCAGCGAAGGAGCACGTGTCAACGCGTAGGTCTGACCTGTAAGACCAATCCACGTGGCCAAATTATACTGGTTGAAACCGGTACGATCTTGGCCGTCCGTCTAATCTCTCCGACGTCTGACATCACCTGACCGTACTAACATGGCGCTTCCTTTGATGCTCCTTCCACACAAGGAGAGAGAGCGAGAGAGAGAGAGAGAGAGAGAGAGCTGCTTGAACGGTATGAGCCGTGGTCTTCTCGACTTTAGCATAGTTTTTAATCGGATAAAATAATGCGTTAATGGTGTTTAATTAGCAATAGTTACTCTTCTAAGCTTTTTAGTTTGCGTTTTTTCCCCTTTCGTGGTTGTCTTAACTGTGCTTTGTTGATCGATTATTCGGCCATGGTAGCTCTTACTTCTGCTTCGTTTTCCCAGGGTTAATTTTCTTCGTATGCCTGATAGGTGAGTACTGTCCTTTTGGCTGGTATGAGAGCTCGGATTGCAGTGATTTCACGTTAATTGCGGCGGTTTTCTTGAGAATTTCCATATCGGTTTGAGTTCTCGAGCCATTTTCGCTGAGTTGTGATTATGACTTTTGCAGTTGATTTGTGCTTTTGCTCGTCGTAATTAGAAATTTGTTATCTAGTTGGATTGAAGAGTTAAAGTTGTCTTTAACCTATTATTGACTGGAGTTTACACGCCTTTTTGTAGCGTGGAATTGAGTTCTTGTTACCTTCTTTAACTCGTTCCTACTGTTCACCTCTCATGATTTGCCATGATATTCTTGGTAAAGAGGGCTCCACGTTGAAAATTTTTTGGGTGTTGTGGGATCGCCGTGTCCCTTGCTCACTAGCCCATCTGTATCCCACACGTTGAAATTGGTTTTGTGAGCAGGGATCATTTTCTGTCTTATGACCATTGATGCAGATACCTATTGATATATATTAGTATTGAGATACTATAATATCGATATTTTATGATATTATGACAATATCATAATATATTTTTATATCGACCGATACAGTCAATATATTGGCCAATATAACTCTATCAGTTTATGATTTTTAAAAATCGTACGTATTGTCCTTATATTAAATATCGATATGACTATAACCAATACTAATACTGATATTTTTATCCGTGCATATGACCTTTTGATGGCCCTATCTGTTGCTTCTTTTATCATGTGTTTTCTTTTGTCCTTTTGTCTTTTTATGATAAGGGTTATTATTATTATTATTATTTTTACTCCTCCATTTTGACCCAATCCTGAACATGGAATTTCTGATGTATTTGGTATTTGGTAGAAATTCAGGTTTCTTCAGAGGAATGGTGACAGAATTTGATGCATGGGGTCATAATTCAACTACTAAAATGTTCATGGGCATCATCGGATGGGCTTATGCTTATCATGATGACATCCTGGGATTTAGTAGTTGCTTTAGTTGACTTTAAATAGTTATGTACATCGATTATGCCTCCTGAAAACAAAGAGAAAGCTGCTTAGTTGAAAGTACTGGTTTTCTTAATGAGTAACGTGGGAGTCTATAAGTTTTTATGATGGGAGAAATCAACCTAGAACTTGTTCTTTGTTTGGTTTGGATTCTGAAAAAATTGTTAGAAGCTTAGAACCATTGTGTAAATATTGGCCGATACCTATTACTATTGGGACCTCTTGATATCGATACTTTTCGATATTATGAAAATATCACAATATATTTTCATATTGCTAATTTATTACAGTATATCAGCTGTTATTTGTCTAATATATAGGGTGATATCATCCTATTAGTTTATAATTTTTTTAAAATTTTTTCTTTAGGTATATCTGAGACCAATAAATATTATTCAATATGTCTAATACTAATATTTTCAACCATGTTTAGAACTTTTAATTTGTTATTTTGATCTTCCTTCAAGGTTTTTATTTTATTGAAATTATTAGCCATTTTGCCCAACTAGACCTGATGTAAAAGCATTATCTTAGTAAGATTTCTGACAGTGTTGCAGAACAGAAATGTAACAATCATCTTTGTCAAACAGAGAAACTAAAAAAAAAAAAGCTCAATTCAACTTCTTGAGATGTTAGAAGCTCTTTTGTGACAAAATCCTTTTTTTTTTTTTTTTTTTTTTTGTTTCAGCTTCAGATTTTGCAGAGTTGTGGTTCCAAGGCTAAGTCAGTCAGGTATTATGTATTGCTTGCTTCGCATCCAAACTAGTTATTCATAAAAGCAACATACAGAGGAGAGCAGAACATAAAGGGTTCAGATGATTGGTCAGGTTATCGCCCGAGGACTTACTTTTCCATCCCTCTAGTTGAAACTGTAACATCTGTGATTTTTCTTCTAACAGTCCAAGTTCTGAGAGGAACTTTTTAAGGTGTGATTTATCCTTGCTGATGTCTCGGAAACAAGAATGCAGTAATTGTCACAAGCATAAATCAAATGCCATCGCTGAGTATGAAGAACTCGATCACGGGTTGCTTAAGAGAGAAAAATGGTCTCCAGATATGTAAGAAGTCAAATTTTATATCCAAGAGGACTTGCTGCCATGTCAAGATTTCTCAATTAGCAGCAGAACTTAGCACCTGTGCACATAACTGTGAGGATGGTAATTATTTACGAGTTTGTTAAGTGCAAATTTTTAAGTTGTAAAATTGTGAAACATAGAAAATTTTCTATTACTTGGATGCATATGATAGTGCAGAGTTGTATCTGTGTGGTCTATTTGATTGTTTTGCTCATTGATTTAGCTCGAGGTGTTTTAATCTCCATTGGAACATTGTAAATTTTTTATTCTCAATCTATTTAAGTTACCATAGTTGTAGATTTTTGTGGTTCTGGGACTAGGTAGCTGTGTGTCCATGTATGCATGGCTTGTGGTTTTCACGTGTTTTCTAGCTAAGAAATACAGACACTCTGCCAACAAGTCTTGACACATATCAGACACACTCCAACACATGCCTAAATTTTAATTTTTTTTTAATTCCAACATGTTTCGATATATTTGGATACATTTTGGACATACTTAGAACACGCTTGGATCTGTTTAGGTACGCTTTTGCTTGAAATTTTTTCTTATATTTTATATCATTTAACAATTATAAATTACAAGGTGGCAGGCTTAAAATATATATATTAATTGATGTATATAAAAATTGTTAAATTAAGTTTTGCCTTAATTTATTAAGTTATATCATTATTGTTCTATAATAATAACTTGTCAAAGATATCATAGTATAAATAATATATGTTGGTTCAATTGTATACTTTTCTGTAAAATTTCTTCGGGTGAAGAAATAGTAAGTCTTTATTTATTATTCATTTAGTATGAAATAGTATTATTTATCAACTAGAAAAATAATAAATTATGACGTTAGTAATGTGTCCTAACATGTTATGCCCTCATTTTTAGAAAAATAGTATATTAACGTATTAGTATCTTGTCGTGTTAGTATCTTGTGTCAATATCCATGCTTCTTAGTTACTCTTTTACTCACAACTATACATAGTTCTTGCAGGACCTTCGAGTGATGAAACAACTGCCCGTGGCCTTGGATTTGTTGCGCCTACTGACCATCAAAAGTTGCTTAGCGGAGAAAATAATCAATTCAACAAGTATCCAGCATCTTTAGTTGTTTCTGCAGGAATGGTAATGTTAATTATTGTAAGAGATTTTATATGATTTTGTTTTGTTTGTTTTTTTTTTTTTTTTTGGTTTGATGTGAGTTTTTACTAGTAAGCAGCAAGCAAAATGTGCTGATGTTTATTTATTGAAGAAAGAGTTTTTTCCTCCAAAACAGGATGCTCTTTCTGCAATGCAAGGCCGGTATGCTTCTTCATATCTAAGGACTGCTTTTTTTTGGGTAGTCAAAAAAAAAAAAAAGAACTGCTTGTTCTTCTTTGATATTTAATAAGATATTATGATCCATTATGCATCTATAATGAGGTCATTGATTACATATTTGTAGATTCATTATATGCACTGGAAAATGCTTCTTCCTCCAGAGTTAGCCTTGAAATTGTTCCTAAATTGCCTCTTGTTAAGAAGTGGGGAGATGTGAATATTATTTCAAGATTGTGAAACTGTTTTCCCCCTATGTAACAGATGTTTTATACAATAATACAAGTTCAAACGAATTTGTACTTCAGGTTTCCGGTTAATCAGGGATTTGTATGGTAGTTCATCTTTTCAATGTCTCCTTTCCCTATTTCTCAGGCTCCCATAACACGCATGCACCACTTCAATCTACTGTGAAATAGTTTCTTTCTTGCTAATTATGTAATTTATGGTGTTTTGATATTAAGTGTAAACAATTGTGTATGCAGGAACTAACACCAGTTTCCTTCACCACAAACTTTGAGACAATTTTCTCACCCACAATTAATAAATTAGAGCTTCAAAATATGCCAGATATTCATGATGCGGAAGGTATAACATAACCCTGTCATTAGTATAAACTTACAGATACTTGTTCTTGCCTGTTTGGTCTTTTTTTTTTTTTTCTCAGTTTCAGTGGCTAAACCAAATTTTTTGACAAACTCTTGACCACTTGGGAAAGTGAAAGTAGGAATTTCGTGTATCTAGTTAACTACAATGCAAGCAAAAGGGTAAAGATTTGAAGGTTGATCTGAAATCATGATATTTATAATTTTACCAATCATTAATTAATCATAGTTGATTGGCTAATTTTTGCTGTCAATTCCCACATACCCAAATTTCTGGCCAGGCTTCTGCTGCTCAGATGAATATTTGCCAAATACCCGGATGGGTCTGGCATTATCATTTTTTAAGTAGAATATTATGGTTCTGTGGAAGACATATTATGGTAGGATTTTGATGTATGTATCATGTTTCAGTTACGTGGAAACCTTTCAAAGGACTATTTTTGTTCTTTTAATAAGGAAATAAATCTTACTGCTTTAATCTTTAAATTTTGCAGTTTTTTTTTTCTTTTGGGATTTCTGGCACAACAGTTAAATCAGAACGGTACAAAAAGTTGTAAAATCCAAAGAATTTCAACCATGTCCATTCACAAAACAGGGAGATGCCCTTCCAATTTGAGACTTAAACTTCATGGATGATCTAGCACTTTCACAAAATGCTATTTGGGGGTCTTCGTTTCTCACTTGAAATTCTGATGGCAATAATGTAATTTTATAGCAGCAGGGATAAAAATATCGATATTAGCTCTGACCGTATCAATATCAAATGTATCGAATAATATGTATTAATATTGATATAATCGAAGGAAAAAGAATTAATGAATATCAATTGATATATCGCGATATATTGTCTATATATAAGCATATGCGATATTATTATAATATCGAAAAATATTGGTATTAAAGATTGATGTTAATACATATTGATCGATATTTACATCAATGAATAGTAGTAATTGTTGATATCCTCTGCTTTAGATGGTTTGGACCTTGAATTTGAGCTGTTTTCTCTTCCTTCTTCTCAGAAGTAAGGTCGATCATAGGTTTCAACCCATCTATAATACTTATAGCTTGTCCGTGAAACTCTTAGGTTCAATTTTTCTGTTTCTTAGTTCGGTTTCATTTTGAACACCTCATTTCCTGCAAGATGCCGAATGAAGCTTGAGAACTCAAGAAATTCTTTAATTTGGTCTTCAAAGTATACAGAACACCATTTTCTATTGTTTATAGTGGCTGTACCCTTCCCCTTAATGGTTGAATTCCTATATATAAACTGTGATGTGCTCCATTTTTCAAATAAAGCTTCGGGATACTTACATTGTCGTTCACGTACTGAATTTTCAAAGGTTTCCCAAGTTCTTCTCTTCATAAAGTATGGTATTTGCTTAATACTTACTGTTCTTGCTTTTCTGCAGGGAGCAACACCGATTCAGGAGCAGTTTTCTTTACCGCGGCAGACGAAAGCGATGGTAACCGTGGAAGCTCACGCGACTACCAAACTTGCAGCATATCAGATTTCTATGTTTCCGACATGGTTCTTGCAAGCTTTCCATTTGATGGAAGTTTAGCTTGTGATGATACTGCGAAGGCGAAGCCTTTTGCGATGTACGATACTGTCGAGCCGAACGTGCTCTTTGATGCTACTGAACAATGCGTGAGCCTTCCGTTCTTGGATGATTCCACGGATTTCAGTTACATGCAGATCGCTCAACAAACAAAACGAGGCAAGATGGATTCAGATGATTCAAGCTTGTTTCTCGCAATCCATCAGATGAATCGCGGTGATCAAGGATCTGATGTTGATTCTTATGATGATGAAAACAGAGCAGAAAGCTTCGATCCTCATTCATTTATTAAAAATTTACCTGAGCTATCGGAGGAATCTCAGAAAAGGAAGCCTATTACCTTAGTTCTTGATTTAGATGGTGAGAATTCTTACTTCGCTCTGCTTCTCTCTTTTCTCTGTCGTCTTCTACACTGGATTTTGACAAAATAGATACTAGGAAGATCTGTTCCTCATATTTGTTGAGAATCATGAGGAGAGTCTATAGGCTCTATATCGTTTCAAAATAAAGAGTAAAAGTGAATATCCGAAATCACATATACTAATATGTATTAATATTTTTTAATATTATAATATATTTTTATATGGATAATATATTAATAAATATTTATATAAAATACTTAAAAATATAAAATAATTCAATAATTATAATATTTAAATTAAAATATTATATAAGTATACATTTTAATAAAGAATATTTATATAAAAATTATTAATTAAATAAAAATATAATATATTAAAATAATTTTTTAAAAAACTTAGTATTTATTAAAAAAATAACCCTATTCAGGGCGGGTCAAACAAGTTGCTTTTACCTGTGAGAATGCTCAGTCCAAAAAGTTAATCAGACTTAATTTTTTACTATGTTCGTTCATAATAACAATATTACTTGACTAAACCCTATGAAATTATGGGTTGATTAGACAAAGTCAGTCAAATGATGGATCCGAGGAGCATCCTTCTTCCCAGTGGAGAAGGACTGTCCTTCTCCTCATCTGAACCGTCGAATGTAAAATCTGACGGCCCACACGTTTTAAATGGATAATATAACGTGGACCATTCAATTTTAAATTTAATCATTCAAAACACGTAACCGTCGAATTTTACATCCGACAGTCCGGATTAAGAGAAGGACGATCATTCTCCACTAGGGAGAAGGACGCCCCCTCAATCCGTCAAATGATTCGATTTTAATCAGGTCTATTTAATGGATAAATATTGAGTATATCGATTGATATATTATGATATATTACTGATAAAATATCATATTGTAATTTGGTGATATTATAAGAAAATATCAGTATTAGGATAATTTTCATATTTATTGATATTTTATTCTATGGTGTTTATGCCTTTGTATTCCTCTAAATTTCTCTACAATGCTTCCCTTTGCTCCCCAGAGACTCTCGTCCACTCCACATTGGAACATTGCGAGGATGCAGACTTTACCTTCACAGTTTTCTTCGACATGAAAGAGCACACCGTCTATGTGAAACAGAGGCCCTACTTGCAGACATTCTTGGAGAGAGTGGCTGAGATGTTTGAGCTCTTCGTTTTCACCGCCGGTCAGAGCTTTTACGCGGAGCAACTTTTGGATATTCTGGATCCCGATGGAAAGCTTATTTCCGGTCGAGCCTATCGGGAGTCCTGCGTTTTTTCGGACGGCACTTATACTAAAGACTTGACAGTGTTAGGTGTTGATCTTGCTAAGGTTATTATAATCGATAATTGTCCTCAGGTATTACCCTGCCCTCTGATCTCCATTTGTTTTGTTTGTCGAGAGCTAAGAAGCACGGACACTCTTTAGGAGTTATAGTATTAGTATTCAACACATATCAGATATTAGCACTTTCTTAACACATGTCGGATATGCTTCGACACCTTCAGACTGCTAATGCAAATATCAGCCATTATAGTACATATTAATCCATATTTCTTGATACGGTAAAATTATAATATATTTCTGTATCGGCCAATATGATCCTGTCAGTCTAAAATTTTTAAAAATTTTTGGTTGTCCAATAAATCTGATATCAATAGGTATTATCTATTATATCTGATTTTGATATATTCATCCATGGTTCGGATACATTTTGGACATACTCAGGGCACATTTCTGTTCAGCATTTTTGCTTATATTTTATCTCTTTTGATAATTATAAAATGTAAATTGGTAAAGTAAAAATATAGATGTTGATAAATGTATAAAATTTAATATATTAAGTGTTATATTAATTTGTTAAATTATATCATTAATATTGTTCTACTTCTACTATAATAACTTGTTAAAAATATTATAGTATATTTAAGTTGGTTTAATTTTGTACTTTTCAAGGAGTTTTTTTACTAATTTGGTATAAGTTAATATTGTTCATCAATTATAAAAATAATAAATTATTATTTTAGTTAATGTGTTCCCCATTGTTTTGTGTCCTCATCTCTATAAAAAATAATTATATTGGTGTTATGTCTTATCCGTGTCTTAAGTCTGGGTCCATGTTTCTTTGGTTGAGAGGCTTATACATATTTTCTTTTATGTTTTCTTTTCCTAAACATGAATACTTAATTTGCTAGGGATTGTAGTTTGAATGATTAGCAAAAAAGTTTTTGATCAAAACAAAAAGTCAAATCAGAAGACCCCTTAACTCTCAAGTGATTAATGAAATGAATCACAATTGACTACTAAATTATACCTATTATAATGCGATTATTGTATCGATATTGATCTTTTGTTGAATAATAATATTAAAAGTAATAAAAAATAGGATCAGAAAAGAGTCAAAAAAAATTGAAGTATTGCTTTTCTTGTAGGAGCACTTAATGAGATTAGCAAAAGAGATTTAAATGACTAAACTATGGATAAAAATATTGATATCAATATTAATTATAACTATATTAATATAAAACATATTAAAAAATACGTATTAATATTAAATATATCATAAGAAAAAAAATTTTCAATAATCATAATTAATAAGGCAGTATAAGCCGATATTTCGAATAACGGTCGATATATTACGAATATGGTAACATATCGTGATATATCATTAGTACAATAATATATTACGATATTGTTATAATATCAAAAAATATCAGTATCAAGAGTACCGATATTTATACATATCAATCAAAATTTATATCTATAAACTAAACACAAACTTCTACCTTCGGTAGTAGGAGTTTGACAGATATGTTTCAATCACTGTCCCGTAAAGGTGGTAGCTGTGTGTTCCCAATTGGCATGTTTTATATATTCTCCACTGTAAAGTACTTATTGAAGTGGCTCAACATGCGGTTTTGTTAATGTAATATTTAAATTGTGCAACAGTGGTAGGCAAACAGAAATTACATAGTGCTGTCTATTCATCATTGATGTAAATATTAACCCATATTTATCGGCCAATATTTATTTTATTGGCTCCCCTTGATAGGCAATATTTTTTGATACTGCTATAATATTGCAGTATGTTATCATGTCGATAATATATTATAATATATCAACAAATATGACTCTATTAATTTACTATATTCAAAAAAAAATTTAATATATTTGATACTAATATGTATTATTTGATATGTTTGATTTTTATACAGTTATTGTGAGAATTAATATTTGGGATTTCATATCACCTAGAGAAGGAGAGGATGTGTCTTATAGTAAGTTTTAGAAATTTTCATAATAATAGGCTTTTTTCTAGGAAAGCTTAGGAGTAACAAAATCATGCGGATGCTAGCCTAAATTCGTGGCCCAAAGCGGAAAATTTGTTATCATGTGTATTCTAGTCGCTATATAATAGTATTAGAGATAATTCCAGTGGGAAGTGTGAGAATGTGAACCAGGCTAGTCTTAAGTTGCGCCACACGCGACAAAGACATCGTTCCTTAATTGGGGTAGAGTGTGACAGTTAATGTCTAAAATTTCATTTTGCCCGGGTAAGGAGAGGGGACGTGCCTTATAATAATGCTTAAAATTCTCCATAATACCAGGCATTTTTCTAGGGAAGTTTAGGAGGAACAAAGCCGCGCAAGTACAAGCCTATACCTGCAACTCAAAATGGACAATGTATTATCATATGGACCCAAGTCACTACATTCATGATTAATATCGATACCGATATTTTGATCCGTGCTATTTATGTGGAGATGGAGAAAGTTGCTGGATTGCAATAAAATACGTTCTCCACCCAGAAAGCACAACAGTGTTGACAATGCCTTCTCCATTAATGATTTCAGGTTTTCAGGTTGCAAGTGAATAATGGCATTCCCATCAAGAGCTGGTTTGATGATCCATCAGACAGTGAACTACTTTCATTGATTCCCTTCTTGGAGACTTTGGTTAACGCCGAAGACATCCGTCCAATCATCGCCAGGAGATTCGGTAACAAGGAATAAGAATTCCTTTGTTCTCCTTCTCTATTGTCTAGAATTCACAGCTGATTATCTCCCTTCATCCCCCATTTTTTGCTCAAAGATCAGCATCCAATTTCAGAATAAAGCTGTCTTCTCATTCATCTTTAGTTGCAGTAATTTCTTACACAATGATTAGAACTTCTCTTTGAGGTCAGTGTTCATGGCTTCTTCATTTTCTGCTATTTTCTCTTATTATGTTTCTTGTACATATGAAGAAGATGCTATTTCTGCACTGTTTGTATATAGTTCCATCTCTGTATGAAACCTTTTAAGTAATTATTCCCTATTCATTTGCTTCTAAATTGACTCGTACAAATGCATATCATGCATCTGATGGATTCTGGAGCAAAATTTGTTTGAAACTCATCGTTCGCCTCGTTTTGGGTGTGATGATCGATGCATCCGTGAATCAGAATGCAGTGTTTCTCTATGATTTTGGAGCATCCAAGTGTATTTCGAAGCTGTACACAGTAATTCATACAAATATCAAACTGGGAAATTGATATGCTTAAAGTAAGGTTCAGAATTTGTTTGTGTGGAAGCATAAAGATATAGCAAGAATTATGAATTTAATCAGGAAACATTGATGTGCACGAACTAGAAATGTAGGCTCACCATGTAAAATCAAAACCTAAATTACAAATGATTACATTTTGTGAATTACACACCCAAATTAGTTTGTCTGCCAGTGATGAAATTGTGTAGTTATAGTAAAAATTTGTAGATTTAGTGTTAAAGTCAGGTACCACGGTATGCATAACTATATGACTGTTGATATAAATGAAAATATGGATTGATATGTATTGATATCATGAATTATTTTTTAATACTGTGACAATATCTTAATATGTTGCCGTATCGACGACATATTACTATATATTGTTGATACAACCTTATGAGTTTATGATTTTTAGCAATATTTTTTCTTATAATATATTTAATACTGATATATATTATATAATATTTTTTATACTAATATGACTACTACTAATACTGTAATTAATATTAATATTTTTATCTGTATTGTAGACCCATACCATAGGTTCTATTTTTTAATACTTCAATAGACAACAACTTTTTATAATAAGTAAATACATGTAATTAACTAGGAGGGTGAACTTTGAAACAATTATAATGTCATTCAATGGTTACCCAAAGCTTATGATTTCAATCCTTAGGTGGCGTTTGGTTGAAGGGAATAAAAATTCTATTTCCTCCTTATTTCTAGATGAATAAATATTCCTCTGTTCAATTACAATTTAATTAGAAATATTTATTCTCGTGGGAATAAATATTTTCACCTTTTATTAGAGAATAGTTATTTTCACATATGTGGGAATAATTATTATCATTTATTATTATTATTATTATTATTATTATTATTATTATTACATTTTATTATTATTATTACTATTATCATTTTATTATTGCTATTATAATAATAATTATTATTATCATTATTTTCATCTTATTTCTCATACTATTCTACAAACCATATAATTAAATATGAATTTACATTTTATTCTATTTCAATAACTAAATATGATAATAATAATTTTAACTTTATTCCTATTCTATTCTGTTTCCTGAGAATGATTATTCTATTCTCATCTTATTCTATTATAGCAACTAAAAATGTAATTAGTGTCAATAAATAAAAAATCTCATAAGCTAAGCAACCTTTAAAAATACTTGTAAAAATTTAAATATATTGATAAATATATATTAATATTATAACACATAATATCGCTACATATTACCATATTAATAATATATATCGATATATTAACTAAAATTTAATCGATATATTAACCGACATAGCTGCTATATAGGCTGATATTGACCAATATTGATATTGTTATAGTTTTCCAAATACATATCCAAATAAAAATAAATAAACAAAGTCTTTAAATTTCTCCCGTCTAAATCCTGTAATCAATCTATGGCCCTTTAATCTAAAAGGGGTTAGAAAATATGATAAATTATGAGTCTAAAACTTAGTAAATAAGTATATATAATAAATATATATATCATATACATAGATCAGATAAAAGGACTAAAATTATAAATATATGTGAAAATCAAATACATCTCAATGTCTAAATATATAGTCCAAATCATGATTTTTTATGTAAAATTTATAATGCATATACAAATAGAAAATAATATAAAATATATGAAATTGTTCAAAGTTAAAATCATATTATTTTGAAAGGCTCATATATCTGAAGTCAAATAAATTTAAATATCATGTCAAAACCTATAATTATCAAAAAAAAAAAAAAGGCCAACAATTTTTAAACATAAAATATAATTTAGGTCAAAATTTTAAAAATCCAAATCATATCAAATATGAGAATCAATGACTAAAAAGCTAATTTTGAAAAATAGTTACACTACTATTGGTAATATTATGTTAAAATATTGTTATTTAGACCTGTAAGTAGGTTATTTATAAATTATTTATTATAGATGAGATTAACCTCATTTTTTTTTACTATTCGTAGATGATAAATGTAGTTATTAAGTGCGCTTAATATATTATGATATCTGAATATAAAATTTCATCAAATTTTTTATAATAATTCTCAACAAAACAACAAATGAAAGACCATATAGCAAATATCTATAATTTTTTCACTCGATTAAAAAAATACAAATATAAAACCTTTTATTATAGAAAAAAATTATAAACTCATGTTAAATATCAAAATATAGTCCACCCAAATACTTGTCTGGACTATTAATATGTAATGTTAAATGCATAATATTTTATGATTTTTCTTTACAAATACTTCTATATATAAACATAATAATTTAAAATACTTATTTATTATATTAAAATGAATAAGATTGTAAAACCTTTAGTAAAACCAAAAGCGATTTCAAAATGCTCAATGAAAAACACATGCATGCAGCATTATATGAGTACAGGTATAAAATAGTGAAATGAATGTATATTAAAATAAGAAAATATAAATGAAATCTATGAATACGAAATAGATTAAAGAATATGTTTAGAAATACTTATCTTAAATATTTGATTCGATATATTTAACTCTAAATAAACTTTGAAATCTCCTTCATTCTCTTTCTCTATTTTCTTTTTCTCTCTCTTCTCACACTTTTCCTGTGTAAAATGACTAGTATAGGTATAGGTGACCTTATATATCATAATCAACATGAGCGCTAGATAGATGCATATCAAGCATTGTAACATAATACAAGCGCATATGAGCACTGCATTAGATATGACTTAAGTGCCAACATTTTGCCAAATTCGTACATGAGAACCCTATGGGTGTCTATCAAGTGCACTTTTACTACTTCAAACACACTAGTGTAGGACAGATGCCAATTAAGTGCCGGCCTGATTTCACTCAATTTGTTTTTTTTTTTGAATTTTCATTATACATTATTTTTTAAATTAACTCCGTACAAATAGTAATGACATTATAAATTGTGATTGAAATATCCTATATTAATGTATCAAATATGAATTTTCTACTCATATCATTCCTCAACAAAATTAAGTAGCCAAACCAAAAATCGGGTGTTTCAAAAAATGGCAAGAACATGTTAACTCATAACAAATTTATGGACATGCCTTACCTCAATCTAAAAAAAAAACATTAATCCATTACCTTGAAATCTGTTTAAAAAGAAATATATGATAGGTTTAATATAGAATTATTAGGAGATGAAATTTTCATATTTTTTATTAAAAAAATATTTAAGAACAACAAAAAAAAATTATTGAAAAATAAAAAGAGAATGCTACCACACAATGAAGTGAAAAAAAAAAAAACCAAAAAGAGAGGTCAGAGATATGAATAACAGGAAGTCTTAACAAATATAGTGTTATGATTGTTGTAATTTTAGCTATATACAAACAAAATGTCCTTCATATAGTATGATTTTTATGCATAAAGCTATTTGTCTATTTATCTAAATTATCCCTCTAACCAGTGAAAAGTTTCCTCTATATGACAATGTTAATAAGCAAGTAAAATCAAATTACCTATAATTTCTGCTAATAGTAAGTTATTTTCAAGTTATCTGAAAATAAGAAGCATTAGTAAGCTGGTAGAGTAATTGTTTAAGTCATAAAAATAATTTCTTATATAATATAAGATAAGACTTATATATAGCAAAAGTTTTATATATAAACTATCCCTTTATTTGGATTATCCTTATGAATTCTGATTTCTTTCGTGGCCAATACGTGATTTTGACCTCATATTATGGCCATGGTAATGTCAAAGTAGATATATACTAAGAGTACAGATGTAAATGTCTGTATCAATTCATGATAGTAATATTTTTCAATACTGTAATAATATCATGATATGTTATCGTATCAGTGATATATCAATTGATATAGATATGACTCTATTAGTTTATAATTTTTTTTTAATTTTTTTATTTAAAATATTCAACATAATACATATTGTCTGATATAGTCATCATCGATATTGTTACTAATACTTTTATCTATTAATGATAGTAAGGAATTGACAATTGTTTCTTGGATATATGTGGCAACTTCTCCTATGATTGATTGTTTCTTTTAATATTTACATTAGTACCATATCGTTCTTTCACAATACTAAATTACTCTTACTATAAGTATAATTGAATTTATTAAAATAATATATTGATTATTTCATTATATTTAGAATAATATTTGCCTTAATTACAAATATTGTATTCTCTATTATCTTAAGAATAATATAATATCTATAATTTTAATATAATTTACTATAATTTTACCTCAAAAATAATATAAAATCTATTATATTGGCTCATTCAATTAAAAAAATTTAAAAAAATAAGAAAAGTGTACTTATGTTTTAGTAAGTTTTAGTAAGAGTAATATTTTTCCTCATTTTTTACCTTTTTTAATATATAAATTTGAGACTTATAATTTATTTATGATCTAGTGAAATATGTATGACCTTCTATGTTTACTTTGCCAATTTTTTATTCCTTGATATATTGCAAATTAAATTCGATTTTGTGAAGTGATTGAAATGAAATTTGTTGGTATATCTTGTCATAGGTCTTGCTAACTTATCTTTATATTAAAAAAAATTAAATAATAATAAATTTATCATCATATAATATAAGATAAGATCATATATAATAGATTTAAAATAATTTAATTCTTTTTCAAATCTAATATATACCAGAAATTCATATGTCATACTTTTTTCTAATCGTCTGCAAGGCATGAGCTACGTGTTAAATGTTGATTTTGTAGTTAGGGAAAAGAGTATTCATAAGATATCTATTTTTATAATTTTTTATAAAATTATTATATATAAAATAATAAAATATATTATTTATTTTTTAAAAAATAAAATTGTTGTGTTCTCGCATCCGGATTGTTATACTGATTAGCGATCCAAATGATATTCGAAGTGGGTCTGGTTTTCGTATACTCAAATCTGAATCCTGTATAACATAAAAATATAGTCAAAGGATTTGCCAAACTAACTCCCCGATATATCTTTCAATACTCAAGTCAATATCTGTCTTTTGTAAGGGAGAAAATAAATGATGAAAATTTAAATTTAAATTAATCTTATGTTGGGGCCTACGTTTTTCTAAAAACGTCTCAGAAAGAAAAAAATATGTAATTTTTCTGAGAAAGTCTTCTCCTCTCCTATTGGAAATATGATCTTTTTATAGTTATTATAGGACAGTTGACTTTTTCTGTTAATTGTCCAAAAAGCCGTTTAGGAAACTACTCAAGAAACCGTTGAATGGACAAAATTTTTTCCATTACCATCGGACAGGTTTCCTTATTTGGCAAAATTAGTCTTTTGGGCTTTATTGATATATAAGCCAAATTTATAAAAGTAGACCTTCTAATTGAGCCACGGGTGTAACACCTATCAAAAATAATTAAAATATTAAAATTTTTAAGTAAATAAATTTAGTAAGTGTTTAACTGAGTGAAAAAGAAGAAGAAAAGGAGTATTAAAAAAGATATACTCAACGGTGTTGGGCCTTCGTGGCCGGCGCAACCACAGCCGGCGTTTCCGAAACCTCATTTCCTTTCACCCTCCTCTCTGCGCCACTGATATGCCCTCTGCACCCTTCTCTCTCTCTGTTTCCCGCCACCCGGATCTATTGCCTTTCTCCTAACACAATCATTTTATTCACCCGCTGCTCGCAGTTTCTCTCTCTGGATTGAGAGAGAATCAAAGAAGCAGAAACATCAGGATAGAATGGTGAAGTCTCTGTGTTTTTTCTCTTCACACTTTTTCTTTCGGCGCGGAGCATCTCCGCCGTCCAACTCACTCACGCTATAGCAAGACTCTCTCAGGTATGTAAATTCAGGAACAATAGTTCGTAAATTTGAAGCAGATGATCTGAAAAAACACTTTTTCAATTTTTTGTTTGTTTTATGTTTTATTCTGTGAATTTGGATTACTTTCGGATACTTTCGTTGATTCAAGAGACGCTAAATGGCAAAAGAAGGACGAGGCTGTTTTTTACCCCTCAGCTGTTCTCTCCTAGAACCTATGCCTCGGCTGTTTCTATCGTGTAATCCTCTCTTTTATATCGATTGATCCGTTTACATCGTTGTTTTCCTGGTAGATTGTTGCAACGGAATCGATCTCGGCCCGATTTTCCAGCGGCTGATGCTGGTTTCTTGTGAAAGTGAAGGGAAGGGGAGTTCTGGGGACGAGGGACGAAGACGAAGAACAGTAAGGGGAGGGGAAGATTCGAGAGAGAGAGGAGAACAGACGAGAGAGAGAGAGAGAATCGGGAGAGATAGAGATAGAGAGGAAGAGTTGAGAACGAAACTGATTTTTGCCTCCCTCTCATTAGGCGAAACATTACAATTATAGGGGAACGGGAAACGGGAAACGGAACAAAACGGGGAATGGGAAAACAGGTACGGGCGTAACATTGCCCCATCCATCAAGAGAACCTTATCCTCAAGGTTAGACACAAAGATAAAAGTCTAAAACATTAGGGTGCAGCGCAACGCAATATTTCCCCGGGTCCCATTGTCGTCTGCATTTGTCAAAGCTCCATTCGTTGTCCCGGCTCTCCACCAATACGACGCTGAAGATGTAAACGTTGCTCCTTGATGTGAGATGCCTTGTCATAACATACTCTAGGGCTGCATATCCGTATGTTCCCATGACCACTGAGATTATAATTGTAATGGTTGCATGTGCATATGCCCTCCATGTATGATTACTCTGTGACATCGCATTATATTCTGTAATGAAGGTTGACACCATACTCAAACAACCCAAGATACCGAGCTGAATGCCACCCACAACCGTGCCGCAAGTCTTCGTATTCCCTTCTCTCATAAGAGTGGCGAGTGCTGCCATTATGCATGCTGCAGAAACATTAGCAATTAAAGTCCCGAACGGGATCCATTTCCACATGCCCCAGTGGCCTAATCCCTGACCATTGAGTCGAGAAAACCACCACCTGATCCAAACACCAGGAGGTGCAACCAAACAACCCAGCCAAAGTTTAGCCTCACTGTTGCTGCTTTTGAACTCTTTTTTCTCCAATATCCCACTCCGAGGTAGAAGCAAAACCAATGACACCGTCAAGGTTGGAACAAGTATCAAGTGACACTTATAGTTGCCGATCTTCCACTCACTTCGACAGCAACGGATGCCATTGTTGTCAAGCCTCCTGAGAAGCAACCTGAACTCCTTAGCTGTATGAACCCCTACAATAAGACTGTGAGCACAAAGGAGCATACTTAAGAGAAAACCTAGAGCAGTGAAAACCCAATGTCCCTTGTTACTCATGTTTAACATTGCTTGGTTCCAACAGCTGAACGATGATGAGCTTCCTAAATAACCAGTTGTTAGTCCGATTGCTAGCTGACCTGACCGACGGAATATATCGCCTTTGCAAACAACTCCAAACCAACCCATCAAGCAAGAACCAACCATATTTGAAGGAAGATCAAGATACAGGATGCTTGTATTACTTTTCACGCCAAGTCTGAAGATCGGTTCCATGGGGGTGTTGCGTGCTAAAGTGCTGATCTGTTGAAGAAGAACGGTCTTTGACAAGGATTCCTCGGCCAGTTCCACGGCTTGTTTGCCTTCCGTCTTCTCGTACCAGGGCTCCAAAACACTCCTGGTCACCAAGGTACCATTTGCACCATTGACTTCTGATTCCCACATAGCAAGCAACTTCAAGGTGTAGCCCCCTGATGTCCCTGACGGAAGACCTTGCGCCATCAGATTCCTAAGGTTACTAGCATCAATGCTATCTGCTGGGAAGATAGTGGTGATGCTTTCAGGTGAGCTTGTAAAATTCTCAATTGAATTCTTAATTGCGTCCCTTGCAACGGCTGTAATCTGCTCATCACCGGTAATAAGGCCATCTAGCAGAAATGGATAGGCATCACACGCAATTGTTAAATGGGTTGGTGCAACAGATTTGTCATCAAGGTTCTCAAAAAGGGAAAAGACCGCCTTACAAGCTAGTGCCCTGAGGGCTTCAAAATCCGTTCGTAAACCATCATAGTTTGATTTGGATATCCTGTACAGACACGCAACTAGAGTATTCTCCAGTGCAGGCACACCTGCTTCGGTTTGTAAGGCACTTTTACTGCCCTTCCCACCCAAAAATGCTTGTCCCCAGGAATTCATCGTATTTTTCACAGGGTGACTGCTGTTGCTCAAGTCATTTTCCGATCCCGCAAGCTCAATTTCTTGCCCCTTGAGACACAGCCTTCTACAACTAATTTGGGCAGTTACTGATGAAGAATTTCTGGAAATGCACCCACCTATTTTGTCCCTCAGTGGAGGAATTTTTGTGGTGTCTGAGAGTCGAACTCTGATGAAGTGAAGTGCAGATGGGGCCAAAACAGAGGCCAGTGATGCCATCGTCTGGATTAAGCCGAATGGTGAGCTTGGAATAGAGAATTTGTTCAGCGAAGCTAAGGTGGAGTTAGTGGATGGCTGAGTACGTGGGTAGTGGATGGCTGATTTTTCCATACCGGTAATGTTCAGTAACGGTGATGGAGTTGAAGACGACGAGGAGTTTGGGGTTGGCAATGGTAGTCGGTCGAAGCGGTCCGGGCAAGATGGTCGAATTTGTTCGGAGATTCGAACAGAAACGGCTATTTGAGGAACGGAGGGTGATGCGGAAACAGTGGCTGAAGGTTTACTCACGGTAGAGGCCGTGAGTGATTCGTTCTCGTCTTGGAACAAAGGGTAATCAATTGTAGTGAGGGCTTTTGTACATCTGGGAAAGAACGTACCTGATGTGTGTTGTCGTTTGGTCACCTCCAACTCCTTAAACGCCTCCGACTTTGCTGATGATCTAGGGTTGGAAAGTTCTGTGGAAGGCAGGCGAAGATGAGAGGATGAAGCTATAATCGAAGGGGAGGTTGGGCGCGATGGGGAAGCAGGGACGATTATGTGAGGAACTGGTGGTAGCGAACACACGGTGGCCGAAATTTCCGGTGGGTAAGGGTGACGATGTGAATCGATTGGAGTGACTGATAGGGTGGTTGGAGGAGAAGTAGAAGAAATGACTGGGAGGATGGTTGGAGGAGAAGTAGAAGAAATTACAGAAGGTGAAGAGGTCACTGACCGTTTAGCATTGCGCTCGAGTCGGTGGAGTGGCTGGGTGCGGATTTGTGCTGCTATTGAAGCCATGGTGGACAGTTGGGAAGCCATGGTGGACAGTTGGGTGTCCAATCGGTCTGTAATTCATAGGAGATTCTTCAGCTCACTGACCAATTCGGCCCTATCCTCTTCGCGTACAGCGAAAGCCCGTCCGTCGTCCGCCATTTCCTCTCAATGAAAGCACCAATTTGTTGCAACCGAATCGATCTTGGCCCGATTTTCCAGCGGCTGATGCTGGTTTCTTGTGAAAGTGAAGGGAAGGGGAGTTCTGGGGACGAGGGACGAAGACGAAGAACAGTAAGGGGAGGGGAAGATTCGAGAGAGAGAGGAGAACAGACGAGAGAGAGAGAGAGAATCGGGAGAGATAGAGATAGAGAGGAAGAGTTGAGAACGAAACTGATTTTTGCCTCCCTCTCATTAGGCGAAACATTACAATTATAGGGGAACGGGAAACGGGAAACGGGTAACGGAACAAAACGGGGAACGGGAAAACAGGTACGGGCGTAACATAGATTGAGGTTGTTTTATGTAAAATTTGGTAGAAATTCAGTTATTAGCTGAAGTTTGTAAAATTTCTCAAGTTTTTTTTCTCTTTTTTTGATCTGTGCGGCATGAGCTGGTAGCATATCCGTTGAAATCGTCAAAATTGGTTGTCAGGATACCTTGAGGGGATTCCGATCTAGGAGGGTACTGCTATCAATATATCGTATCTTGTTCCTTTGTTTGGTTTACAAGACCCTGCAAGCATTGTCTCATGGATACAGTGGATATTTGATACTTCTCCTTTCTTTTTCTTCCCTTCACATCATCACTGTAGTTTGAACGTAGCTTTTCTTTTGGTTATGATTCCATTGGTTTTCATGCTTTAATGACTTATTTTGTGTTCTCACTTTTCAGTAGGGGATAATATTGCAATTGGTTAACTTTTCTAGCACTTCTTGTTCATCTGTTCTTTATTCATTGTGAGCATAAGCTAGATGTATTCCGAGTAGACTAATGTCCTCTCTCTCTCATATACATTTAGCATAGCTATCTAACTTAATGTCTTAGTGTCTCTGCCTCATGATTGTATTGAATGTGACACTTTTAAATTGAACAGGATACTTCTCGTATGTGTTAAAAACAAGTTAATTGTTCAAAATTTTGATCTAAATTGGATAGGTTTGGTGGATAAGAATGATACTAAATGTCGAGATTTCAGATAAGAAAAAAGTATCATCTTCTAGTTATGTTGAAGACAAAACCATTGACTTAGTGCATGATACTCCTATATAGTCAGTTCTGAGGGTTAGATTATACAGTCTTACCCTGTGTTATGAGAGGTTGTTTTCATGGTCTAAACTCATAACCTCCTGAGGGATTGGTGCAAAATATAAGATGTTTGAGAAGATGCCTCCTAGTGAAGGATGATGGTATACATGATGAGATGAGGGACATGATTCCTGTTTTATTAAATAAAGCAGTGGCACACTCGTCTGTCCTCTAATGGAGGGTGCTGCCTAATAAATTAGGTGGTAAACTGATTCCTGGAGGAAGGGAATTGGATAAAAAAGATCAATCTGACGGTCCGAGCAATTCAACGTTCCTCAAAGCAGCGATAACATACTTAACTTGGCAAAGCAATGTCTAATTTGCCTTTGTCCAGTGGATAGTGGAATTAAGAAGGGGGAAAGAAAATGCCTTGATCCAATGTTCGAGTACCAGGCACCAAATGATGATTCCTTTAACAAAAAAGATGAAGTTATTTTAGTTCTTTTTCTCAAAGAAGTCTTGCTAAGAGGGCCCAAGCATGCACAGCATATTTGCAAGGTTTTGCTCCCTTCACTTCCTCTTCTACAGGGTATGACTCTGTTACGAATTCAAGTGGGTTATGTTTCACCTCTTTCTCAGAGATCATACAGCAAAGATTAGCTTTCCTGCCGTTACTGTGGTAATACTTTGAAAGAGCTGGAATTCTAGCTGTCCTATTTTTGCTCAATGTATAGATTTTTTTCCTTATTCTCTTCTAGCCCAAAGGAGGCGAATTTCTTTTGGATTATCTGTTCTTTATTATTCCCTATTTCGCACAGCTGGGCCCCACATTTTGGTTGCACTTACAAAGTTCCATAGATGATTTTTGGGGCATTTCACAGGACTTTTGTTCATCAATAGAATGGAGATTTTAAATCTCAGAGGTTTTGTTGATGTTGCAATAAAGTGGGTTACATTAACAAGATCCAGAGCAGTCATATAATATAAATTTAGAGATGCCTTTGTATTACATTTCTTCCCACTGCAGATGCATCTTCATCCTCTACAAAGTTGAGTGTATATTTTTTGATTGAATCACAATAATGCTAATAGATGATGTTTACAAATGATCAGCAGGTGCATTTACAAATACAATGTGATATCTTTCCATGCTTCATAGGATCCATCTCTATTCTTTGCTTCTAAATGAGCTGGATGTCATCGAATGATATTTCAACTAGATCATTCGTGTAGCACTTAGCAACACACTGCCACAGCATTAGGAGTTACTAAGTCAGCCAGATCCACACACTTCAAGACAAGCTAAGCGACTTGGAAGCCAGCGGAGATCATGAAGAAACACCCAGGAAAACACAAAGAAGTACAAAGCTTGAATTACTTCAGAGCATTTGAGCTTAGTGATTACAAATAACCCTCCTTTATTTATAGTGGAGGCAGTCCTCAACCAACTGCTGAGTTCAGCCACAGGGACAATGCCATTGGCCATCTAGAGTATTATTTTTTGACACCTAATATATTCTCTGATGGTGTGTTTGGTTGGTGGAAATAAAAATTATATTCCTACCTTATTATTAGTGAAATATTTATTCCTACGTTTGGTTCTTTTTTTACAGAAAATATTTATTCCTTATTATTCCTGGATGAATAAATATTTCTCTAATTCAAGGAATAAAAATACTAACATTTCTTAGGTATATTTTTATTCATTATATGTGAGGAATAACTATTCTGGCAATTATTACCATTTTGCCCCTTGTCCTTTTATCATTCGTTGGAACATTGGTTGCTTTCTCCTTCGTCTTTTGTCTCTTAACCATTTGTCACTCTTTTCTTTTTTGATTCGATGCTGTCCAAATTCGAGACTTCCGCATCATGCAAAAATTCATCCCATACAACAGCGAGTTTGAATGTAGACATGGGTTCGACTTGGACTGTGACCCATACTCTTTCGACCAATTCTACGTGTATGAATTCAAGGTCTGTCACTCTACCCGCAGTTGTAGCCACAACTGAATTGATTGCCTGTTCGCCTACCCTGGCAAGAAGGCCTGTCGGCTGGACCCGCGGAAGTACTGCTACTTTGGCACCGTGTGCCCGAAGTACTGCTGAGGAGGTTGTAGTAGGGGAGAATATTGTGAATTTTCATATGGGATGTTTGAATGTTGGCTCCACTTGGTACGGTACAGTACAGAGGCGTGTAAAGATGGAAAGAACTATAAGTGGAAGGTTTGTTTCTTTGTGCACTCTCCTTTTGAGTTGAGGATTTTGCCTTCGCAGTAAGAAAGCTTCGGAAGTTGTAGGGAGGGGAACAAGTACCAAAATTCTACTATACATAATATTAGCAGCCATTGTTTTGGACATTGTTCATGCTCATAGGCCTTCAGAATCTTTTTTTTCCTTGAATAAGGGTTAAAAATTTTTTAGTATAAATTTTCACCTTATTCTTCATACTATTACTACATGTCAAATATTAGAATACTAATTCTCAACATTTCATAGTTATTCTAAATGAGTAGCCAAACATAGGAATACAAATTTTCAACTCTATTCCATCTTAGTCCATTTTCTAAGAATATTATTCTATTCCTACCTTATTCCATTCTAATAACCAAACATACTGTAAGATCCCTTCTAAAAGATACTGCACTAAGATTTCTATCAAAAGTATTATACTAAAATATTTAGCTATTCCTTTTCAGATTTTTCGACAATATCCACACTAGTTTAGACAACTCTAATATGTACAGGAATTCATCCTTGGGGCTGTATAAATTCAGAATTGTAGAGAAACATTTTTCAGGTACCGATGCAAGCTAACCGATGTATTTACAGCTCCTCACTTTCGTTGGTTGCGTTTAATGACTTTGCTTTTGGTAAATGTTGCTTCATTTCAAGCAATAAATCTGAGGTAAGTAGTGCATTGTACAGGACTTGAGATATTATATTTTCAGCTTGGAATTCATGATCCTTGATATTTTGTTGGCAAGGGAGGCACAAGCAGGCACTACTATTTCATTGCTCATTGCAAACTATCTGGCTTTCCAACATTTTTCATGTGCAGGACATTTGCAGAAAACATTTCATGTAACTTATTAAACTCGTTGTAATGTAGATGAAGGTAAGACGATCATCATTTTTGGCCTTTTGTTGTGTACTTTAGATAAATGGATTAAAGTACAGTCTGATGTTCTCTTCGTGTTCTGTGAATTTGAATGATGATATCATAAAGATTTCACTTGCCTGTTATTTTTAGTCGCATAATTTTTGGTTTTGCTAGAGACAACCTCTCTGCATTATATGGGTAAGATTTTATGTATTTGATCCTCCCTAGATTTTATAAATAGGAAAGCATCACGTGCAGCGTCACCCTTCTTTTGGTTTTTCTGTTCACTGATCTTTCATTTCCCTCCATTATTAAAAGAAATCATTGATCACCCCCATATGATAGACAATGTAAATGTCTATTTTAGAAATTATGCTATTTTTTTGAATATGAAAGATTTTGACCTCTGAGCAGATGAAAAGGTGAAAGTAAAATCCTTCGATCATACTGTGGATTTCCAGTTTTTACTCCATTTTCAGTTGCTCTTATCATTCTTTTTCTCTATTGCTTAAATTTCGTTGTCAACCTTCAAAGAAGCATAGAGTCCAAAACAATTCAAGTGACTGTTACAGTTGCTAGGCTGATGAAGCCTTAAGGGGTGTTTGGAATTGATTTTTAAAGTGTTTTTTGAAAAAATTATAATTTGTAGCTTCACCTGGTCTTCTGAAAAAAAAGCAAAAATTAAAACATGTTAAAAAATCCCATAGCAACTTATAGAAAACCTCAATGAACTTTTTAGGAGGCTTTTTGGAAGAGCACTTAAAGCGTTTTTTTCTCATAGTGTGCTTGTTGCATTCATAGATTTTTAGCGGTGTTTGTTTCATGCACTTCTATGATGTAAGTGATGGGATGTTTGCATTGGAATCGATGGGAAAGAACTCATAAATCAGTCAGATGTGCATTGGCCCAATCATTAGCGTTTATATGATTAAACTGATAAGACATCAAGTTCTACTCCTGATCTTGTTTTCCTCAGCTAATGATTGGGCCAACAACAAAGGATATTTGGATCAATGATTCTTTAAAGAATATGTACATGCCAAAATTATTGGTAGAGGGATTGAGTAAATCAGAGACAATGGATTTTTAAAGATAGTATGAAATAAATTATTCTTATGGTTATCAGAGATGTAGTCGGTCTTACTTTACACATGTTATATTGAATTTGAGGGAACCAAAATGAAACAAATTTAGGAAACGAAAGTTGTGTACCATGAACGGAAAAATGGTTCTCTTTTACTTCTAGATTTATCCTGTTTTTGTTGACAAAATAATTGCAAATGGAATGAGCTTATTACTTGCTCCACTGGGTAGTTATCCCAGTGAAGTCAAATGTCCAAATCAATGAAACGTTACAAAGCCATTCCATATTTTGGGGCATGAATGAAATTTCGAGTCCAATTTTGTTCTAATGTGCTCAGTCTTCTGGCCACAATAAAAGTAATTGTGTCTTTGTTGTTATTACATCACATTCACAAAATGTCAAATAATGATGAAAATATCAATATCAGTATCGATATCAATTCAAGGCTTTATAAATATCACATGTATTGGAAGGAAAAAAAATTTTGTGGATTGTAAGTTGATAATGACGTATCAGCTGATATTTTGAGTATCGATTGATATATTGCGATATATTGTTGATACAAAAACATATCACGATAGTATTTCTATATCAGGAAATATCGGTTTCAAGAGATTTGTTACCGATACAAATCAGCAAATATTTGCATCTATAATATTGAGTGTTTTTATGACTTGAACCACTCCTAAATATAGTAATCTACTGATTTTGATCATGGAGTTATGAATCCTGAGTATTAACTAGAAAAGTAGCCCTGTGGTCATGTAAATTTCTCTAAATCTTTATTAACTCTGATACTATTGTGATTAACCCAATTTTCTACAAAGGATCTATCTAATTACACTACTATCTTCTTTTGCCTCTGATATCTCAGGCTAGCTAAAGGTATACATAGATGAAGAAGAGTGCCCGACGAATATCATGGTGATAACAAGGCCTTGAAAGATGCAAATCTCTTCGCTAACTCACATTGCCTCCTTACAACATCATAGACCGTGCCGCAAGACAGGTATTTTTTGATCTCTTTCTTAAAAATAGCTCCTTTGCCTTCATATGATCAGGGCTGAAAGGCTGCTGCGAGAGAATAAATCACTATGCTTGTTGTACAGAAGAGCAGCAGCATGTTCTGTGTCAAAACAACTGCCGCACTCGGGCTTCCTGTTGGTTCACCGTAAACTGTTGATCCTCCAGTGGGATTTGCCGAAATGAGTGGACTTGGAGGAGTCTGGGTGATCGGTGGGGGAGGTGAACTCATACTGCATTGGAAATTCAAATAAGGTCTTTCCACCATATTTAAGAACCGAAGTTTGGGAATCATATGAATGTTGTGAAATAATACTCATGCAACTAACTCATTTACAATTCATTTATGGCTATCTTTCTATGTATAGGTATAAAGTGTGAGCCCCTTTTATTTTTTATTTTTTTCCTTTTTTGGAAATAAAACTATTCAATTTTTATGTGTAAAATAGTTGTATAAATATTGTACAAGTAAATGAACACATGAATGTTTACCTTGTTGATGTTCTTGGTGATGCATAGTGACAATTTCCGGAGCCTGCAAAGGGAGAGAGGTATGGTAAAAACCATATTAAATTCACACGATGGAGATGATTTCAACCTCGCATGAGTTTGTTTCATGATTCTTAGATTTTTTTTCAATTGATATGATTTCATGTAAAATATTAGAATCATAGATGAAAATATCGATATCGGCGTCAATTGCAGCCATATCGGTATTAGATATATTGGATAATATGTATTGGTATTGATATATTGAATATATTAGAAGAAAAAAATTTAAAAAAAATTGTAAACTAATGAGACAATATTGGTCTATATATCGGTCATATCATCTAATAAATTGTAATTTATTATTGATGCGGTAATATATTACGATATTGTCATAATATTAAGAAATATTAGTATCAAGGGGCCCAATACTGATACATACGATCGATATTTACGTCAGTGTTTGGTAGATAACTTGCAATTTCTTAGTCAAATTTCCCTTAATTAGTTAGATCCACATTGCTTGGAGTTAGTACTTCTTTTGCTTGTAAATCTCAATTAGGGATGATAAAAAACCAAACTCAATACTACTCGGCACGACTTGCCCATATTTCACCTGCTATGACTGGGTTTGGGTTTGGGTTTGGGTTAAACTGAAATTTCATAATTGGGTTTGGGTTTACCATATCCTAAACAAAACCTGGCCAAAATATAATATATTTTACAACTTAATTGGAATTTTGTTCTGCATTACTCTCAACCACATTTTATTTCATTGACACACTATCATTACATTCACGCACTATGTTTAGTAGATTATAAATTCATATATATTTTGGTAAATTGTCCTGTAACTTAATTGACTAGGACCATACTAGTTACCAAAATTTGTTCCTTCTCTGAAAATAACTAGTTTTGGGTTAGGATTTGAGTTTAGATTTAACCCAAATCATTGTGTCCTCAACCAACCCGAGGTATTGTGGGTTGGGTTGGGTTAATATTTGCCTTCCCTGACCAATTGGCATCCTCTACTATGAATGTAGATAACTTGTTTTAAAGGATACATTACTGTTCAATAGTAACCTTAAGAACATTGGATGCCTATAGAATCAGAGATTTAGATTTGAGCTTTGAGAATTAATGCAAACTAGATTCCTTAGGTTGTTCAAAGAAGTTGTGGAAAGAAGGCATAAGGGGAAATCGTTCACAGGGAAATTGTTTGTGTCCAACTAAAATTATCCAACCTTCATCCAACTATGTTTCTTTTTTAATCATATCCATTGATTCAATATGTTTAGTACAACATTTGTAAAAGATAAAGTATAGATATTATATTTTCCTACTTTGATTTTAACTTGCAAGTTTTATATCATATCTAATTTTCTAAAACAAAGGTTGGAAAATTTTTTATACTGTCTTTTATAAATGTTGTTTCAAATTTGTTGAATTTGATAAATATAAGTTTAATTTTCAAAGAAATAACATTGGATGAAAGTTGGATAATTTGGTTGGATATGGAGCATGGTTCTTGTTCGAAATCTACTGAGATACCAAAAAAAATCATTTCCCTTCCTACACCATTGATTAAAAAAAAAAAAAAAGAAATCAAGGCAAATTGCATGGATATTTCAGTAGATTGACAAGGATATTTCAGTGATAAGCTTATGTTAAACTTCCAAATGAAAATATTGGCGGATATATATTTGTATTAGACCTTCCAATACTATGATAATATTGCAATATTTTGTTGTATTCGTGATATATCGGCTGATATTTGGCCGCTATGTTGTCTAATATTTTCCTATCAATTTATCGTTCTTAGATTTTTCTTCCGATATATTTGAAGCTGATTTGTATTGTTCTATATGACTGCAACCAATACCAATACTCATATTGACATTGTATTTTCATCCCTTGTGCTAGATTGGTTGAGATTAAAATGTTGCATTGTTTCTTATATGGTGATATAAAATAATAGTCTGCTACATGAAGCTCTAACTCTGAGATGGGTCTGGTGAAGAGTCAAATCATTTTTAGATCTATTGTACACGATGTTACTTTGTATTATGAAAGAGGCCGATTCCATGACTGAAATATATCGTCACTGGGTCTGTTAAAGATTCAAATCATATTTAAGTCTATTACTTACGATCTTATCTTATATTATATAAGAAGCTGATTCCAAAACTCAAATCTATTGTCACTGGGTCACACAGTAGCAATTCTAGCATTGTGCTAAGATTCTATTCTATCAATACGGTGATAAGCAAGCTTAAAAAGGGAATTCAAATGTCTTACTTGGGTCTGTGTAAACAAGTTCTGCAGTTCCCCCAAAAACACAGCTAGTAGAAACCGGGTTATTTTGGTAGTAATCATTGAATGCATATGATGCATGGTCACGAACAGTGTTAGGGTTGTAACAACTTCCTCCTTGTTGAATTGCTGAACAATTGGCTCCTCCATAGCCACAGGCATAGTCTAAAGCCACTTGTAGAGCTGTTTGTGAAGCAGTTGAGCTTGCAATGCACCATGCTCCTCCTGAGGACGTTGTTGCAGCTGCAGCTGGCGTCGTGGTGGTTGTTACTGGGGTGGTGGCTGTTGTTTCTGTGGTGGCGGTTGGAGGTGGGTAGTTTACTGTTGGAGTTTCTGTTACTGGGATTGGGTTAACGGTGGAAACATCTCTTTTTGTGGTGGTGGTGGTATATGGGGATGAGAATAGCATCTGGTGGTTTAGATTATCAAATTTCCCTGAGAATGTCATTGCAGATGCAGCTGGCAGCTTGGGGGTTGTTGCCAGGGTGGCAGTTGGTGGTTGGCTGTTTATTGTTGGAGTTTCTGTAATGGGGCTTGGGTTACCGGCCGAAACGTCTCTTACTGTGGTGGTGGTATATAAGGATGAGAACAGCATCTGGTGGTCTAGATTATCAAATTTCATGCCATGCTTGATTTCTTCCTTTTGCTGTCTCTTGTTGTCCACACTTGAACCTGAAGATTTTCAGAATCTGTGTCAACTTTGCTTTCTGTTTTATTCTTTGCAGAAGCTTAGACACCAACATTCTAACATGCTATTTTTTTTTCATAAAATGATGACATATATATATATATATATATGTATGTATGTATAGGATAAAATAAATGATTTAAGAATATTATATTATACTAAATAGTAATAAAATGCATGTTTCTTGTTGTCTCATCAAATAGAAATTTCATGGGTTGAATTATAGTATAAGGGAGCCAATACAAAACAGCTGTGCTGTGACATAGGTCATATGATGAAAGAAAAGAAAGAGCAGATGGCAAGGTGTAGTTGTTAATTGGTTTTTAATTGTATAATGGTTCTTTTTCTTTTTCCCTTTTACATTAAAAATCTTATTTTTTTTTCAGAATTATAAAATATAGTCTCACGTGTCAAAGTGTGTTAGGTCAAAGAGAAAAATAATAAAATATTTTGAAGAGTGTGAGTGTGTCAAACCATGGTATGTTAGGGAGAAGCATGGTGCTTCTTAACTTGGAAAAATAGCAAATCCCAAGAGACCCCTGAATATCATTTTTTTTTAAAAAAATAAATAAATCCCTTAAAAATCACAATTTGCTAAACGAAAGCTTCACTTTATGACAAAATCAGTCTTCACTATTGTAGTCTCTTTCAGGGCTAATTTTGCAACATAGCAGCCCTTTTCTAACTCTTTTTTGTAGTTTCAAAGTTTACCATGAAATAATATATCGACCAATATATTAATATCAGGCCCCAAATTACCGATATTTTCCCATATCGTGCCAAAATCATGACACACATTGTCATCGTATTAGCGATGTATAAGTTGTTGTCTAAAATATTGACCAATATACCAATATTTTCTGATAATTGGATGATATTTTCTTCTCAGGTGATGATTTGAAGAAATTTTGCCTATTCTGATATGTCTAATATTGATACGTCACGATCGATACTAATACAGATACTGATATTTTTATCATGATGCTTACGGAAATTGTATATGCCTGAAAGCTATTCCCATGAAGATAGAATCGATAGATAGAAAACACAAGTTATTCACAATGATGTTGATCAAATCATAAGTTGGTATTATACAGAAGGGGGACAAATTATACGCATTCATAAGATAGAATTTCAGGAGGATCAGAATCACCTGAAGTGATGATGACCAGAAAGAAGAGGAAGAATGCAAAACCATGAACAACTGCTGCACCACCCATCTTCCTTAACTGTAAGATTATGTTCTTATTTTCTCCTTTCCTTTTGCAGTGATGCCGATTGCTGCAATCTAACCCTTCGAAATAAGGGCAGTTTGTATTTGTGCAGTGTCTCTTGGCAGGAGAGGTTGTCCTTTCTTCCTCCCATTTGCTATACCCTTAAAAGAAGACTGAAGAATCGATGCTTTCCTGTGCTGAAAGAGGGGGAAAGAAAGAGAAAGGAATATGAGGAAACTTGATAAAGGAGGCATTGAGTTGTTGGGAACTTCAAGCAAGAGAAAAAGAAAAGTTGAGAGGAGAAGAACAACAAGAGAGAGAGAGAGAGAGAGAGAGAGAGAGAGGGGATTAGTGATCTGTTTGGATGACAATTTTGATTTTTGGCAGCTGATATTGTCCCTTTCTTAGCTTTCCTTTCTCTTTTCTGCTCCTCAGCACTTTTTAAACTGTTTCATGCTACTTGTCTGTGGAAGGTGAGTGGTGATTTGATTCATAGTCATTTACTTTTGCAGACACAGACAGCTTTGAGTTCAAGAATGCTACTTGGGATCCCAGATTTTTAATTTTATTTTCTGGGATCCGTTTGGTTCGGCAATCGCTGTGGGGATACCCTTTAGTCACTCTTGCTTCACTCTCATCGTGACCTGACATCAATTCATCTATCTGTTTTTATGTGGACTCGTTACTACATATGAATGAAAGATATTTCAGGTCATTGAGGGTATTAAATTTTAACAACTCATTTTTTTAAACTTGATTTGCTTGCAGTGGGGCTAGATTTTTTCATATATTTTTAATTTTTTTTCCTTTTTAGTTTTATTTTTTGGAAATAATTTGATCAGATAAACGTTTTATGAGATACCTGTTGGTCATTCTTGAGTCACTCCCAGGGTAATTTGGCCTCCATTTATATGTCTCTTAATGTGTGAGGCCGTTAGTATGCGTGGATAGAACATACTGGAGTATCCAATGTTAATCTCTCATTTCTTTATAATAGGTTTGCTCAAGTTAGGCTAAAATTTTTCCATGTATTTTTAGTGTTTTTAGTCTTTTTTTTTTTTTTTTTTTTTTTTTGCTTTTTTAATCTTATTTTTCTGGGATGTATTTAGTTGGGAAAATATTTTTGAAATACTTTTTAGCCACTCTTAGATTATTCTCAATTGATGCGATATTTATCTATTTATTTAGTCTTATATATATCTGTTAGTATGTTTAGATAGAAGAGACATTATATCATCAATTTTTCATATATTATACTTTTTTTTAATTTTATTTTCTAGCATTCATTTGGCTAGAAAAATATTTTTGGAATATTATTTAATTACTCTTATGTCACATATTTATTCTCGTGTTGTCCCGTTAGTATGTATTAATGCTAGATATGTCATATAATCGAGGGTGTCTAATGTTAACAACTCATTTCTTTATTCTTGCTTTGCTCGGTCGGGATAAATTTTTTCTATGTATTATTACTTTTATTATCTTATTTTTCTACATAGCATTTAATTGAAAAAAAAAATATTTTTGAGATATTCTTTAGTTACTCCTGGATTATTTTTTAAGTAATGTGATATTTATCTATTTATTTATTTTCATATGGGCATGTTATTATCTGCAAATGGAAGAGAAGACATATCATCTGTGTCCAAATAGTGGTTAACCCGCCCCCTAACACAAATCATTTGTTTACATATATTTTGCTGTGTTAGGTTATGTTTTTTAATCTATTTTTATATATATTTTTAAAATTTTTTATTATTCTCGGATGCATTTGGTCAAAGAATCACCTGTAGCAATCTTTAGTCATTATCGTGTCACTACTAATGTGATATAATATCTATTTATTTATCTATTCTTATATAGATCTGTTAATATATATAAATAAAAATAACAGTTGAATTATTTTCAGATAACATGGTAATTTTTTATTGATCTTTTCTTATATAGATTTATTAGTATAGATAAATAAAAGAGATATCATATTATTAACGGCGTTTAATAAATAGTTAAAAAAGTAGCCCTTAACACTGCAGATTTGTCTATGCTTGCCTTGCTCAGTTAGGGCTGCTTTATGTCAATGTGGATTGTCTAAAGTAAGGGAATGCTTGCTTTAATACAATTTTACATAAAATATAATGTGATATTTATTGAATAATTTGCTTTTTAATATGTTTTTTTATGGAGTGGGCCCATAATTTGGTAAAATTATTATAAATTTATAATAAAATAATGTTATTTATATACTCAGTTATATTCCTATTTATATTAAAATTATCATTTTTGGTAGATAATAAAAAAAATTAAAATTAAAATAAGGTGAGATTTATGCCTAATTTTAGCAGATCCCCTGGGCCCTACTTTACATTCTAGCCATTGGATTCATGATTCAATGATTCAAATTTAATTTTAATAAAAAAAATATGACAATTAATCAATTATTTATTTTATATGGTTAGGAAAAAAATAATACTGTTTAATATTTTTAAAATAACATAAATTCTTTTTATGATATTAACTTTTACTGAATATATAAATATAAAAAAATTAAAAATGTAACTATTGAAATATTAATTTTTATAATTTAATTATAATTATTTCGGTTCACAGCAAAAATACCACATAAGGTTAACTATTAAAATATCATAAATTTTATTTTATTTTAAATTTTTAAAATATATTTTAAATTTTATTTTATTATCAATAGTATTTTAAATAAAATTGTTACATGCGGAATTCTTTCTTTGACTTCAACTTGATGAAAAATTAATAAGCATGCTTTCTTTAAATGCTACTACTTTTCTTTATCGCAATGCTACGCGATGTATCTCAAAAATTATGGTTTTTATTAATATGGATAATTGAGTTAATATGACATAATTAAATAAATATTTAAATTATTAATAATAAAATATTTACTAATATTATATTTAATTATATATTTTTTAAAAAAAATTAAAAAATATCTCTTAATCATGTCGAAAACATAAGAAAAATATCGAAACATTCAAAACTATCTCAAAATATACAATAAATTAAAAATTAAGGATCGATAACTTATACACTAACTAATCAAAAAGTAATTTTAAAGAACAGGTTATATATTTTTTCGATAACATTAGATCCATATATTACTATTTAAGACTCATTGATATGTTATCAATGATATTATATAGACGAGGTTGAATGTCACTTTCTTTTTTTTACTCATGATAATAGGTTCATTCTTTAAGTACGCATTGTATATTATGATATATTTAAATATAATTTATTTATGATATAATAGTTCTTAATTTGTCAAATGAAAAACTCTTATCAGATATCATGTATTAAAAATATTTTCAAATAAAAAAAAAGTGATAACTTTATTTTCATTTCATAAAGTAGAGTTCTTATTAAATATTTATATAAAAAATAAAATATAATATTGAATACTTAAAAATTTTATAATTTTCTTTACAATATCTCAAATATGAATGCAAATATTTAAAATACCCAAATGTTCAATAAAAGAGATAAAATCTTCAAATGTTTCATAAAACAAGTAAAAGATCTAAATATTTGATAAAAAAAATATATGTATAATAACATTTAAGAAATGGGAAAAAAGGGTAACATATATATATTTAAATAAAAATTTAAAAAAATTAAAATATTTAAATAATAGATTAAAAAATAAGTTTAAATATAATTGCATTATCTTAGAGAATTGCCAAATGTAATACAAAATAGTATCAAAATTATTTTACTTTACTTTCTCTCTCTTCTTTCTTATATTTTTGTTTTCCTCTTTCTTTCTTTCTAAATCAGGCATAGGGAGTAATATGTACCCAAATCAATACATGAGCGCTGATCTGACACGTATCAGGTCTTATATTCAAGCACCCCTTGTACACATCTTAGGAGCAAATTATTTTACCAAAATTATGCACGAGAACCTCTTATGTGCCCCTCTAGTATAAATATTCTATCTAAAATATAATGAGCGTGCCTTTGGCATCATTCAAGCGTAAATCTTAATTTCTCAAAAATAGATTTTTTTTAAAATTTATTATATAATTATTTTTTACATTAATTAAATATATAAAAATTATAATGTTATAAATATAAATTAAAAAATAGAATATTATATATCACATTCATATTGCCATTAGATATTAAAACCTCTATCAAGTACCGATTTGAATGCTTCATTCACTATGATACAACTAAAAGATTTCTCGTGAGTTCTACTATCCTTTTTCAAATGATGTACAAAGGCCTTAATCATCGAACTTGTTTGTTGAAATCAACTTAATCGAACATCTGATATCTACCGCACGTCCTTCAACACCAACCTTATCTGGTTGATTGCCCACAAGCACACATCTCAAATATCAACAATTCTAAATGAGTCATTATTCTCCATTTTCAATACTCTGTAATTCTCAAGTGTACAAGATGTAACAAAAAAATTTTTTTCACGTCATATGGAATAAAGACTCACTATCCATCACCCAATTTATCACATGGCATATCATCAACGGGAAGATTACCATATGTAGTAGAAGAGACCCAATTATTTTCCTTATAATCCTTCTTCTCTTCTACTACGCACTATTTCTTACTTCCGATTGAAACAATTCTCTTTGATATGACCATTTTTGCTACACTAATGATGCTTGATATTTTGATATTGTGACCTAAACTTTAACTTTGGTCTCTATTTTTGGAATCCTTTCCTGCGCTACTTTCCTAGTTTTTAGAAATCAATTCTTCGGATTGTGAAGTCAAAGAACTTTAAGATCATCTCCTTATCTTTTCAGTTAGAACGTTTCCCTTAGCAACTTTTAATGTTATAACGCTATTCAGAGTGGAGTAAGTAATAAAGGTTTGAAGGATATCCCAACAATTCCTTCGAATGGTTAATAACCATAAGCCAAGTAACCCATTATCAAATTTCCTTATCATGCCGGATAATTGATCATTGCATTTTTAAAATTTATTTAGATGGTCTTATGTAATATATTTCTCTATGTTTTAACTATATAAATTTTATTAAGTAATATAATTTACTTATTATATGTCCTTAAAGTATATAATTGTTAGGTTTTAGTACCCAGGGTCCATAAAGCACGGCCCAAAAGGACAGCCGTGAGGCCCAAGAAGCCCAAGAGGGCTTAAAATGCCCGAGACCCTGTTTCGGGATAGGAGGCCCGAGGACATCACACTCCTATGGGCCTAGATTAACCCGAGAGGTCAATGTTGACACAGAGACCCAAGGACTTTCCACAATTAACCATGGATTCTTCAATCACCAAGAGAGCAGTTGACGTCCGAGAACTGTCTCCCTCATTGAATTCGCGTACTCACAAAAGGACAAGACACGCAACTTAAGGACGAGCACTGTTTCGGCCGATAGCGCCAGCTTAGCATCATTACTGTTATCAAGGAACACACAACCTCTGCAAAACGCCACCTCCACAGTGCATAATGACGCTTAGAGCACGCCTTGTCACCTCAAGATTGACATCAAGGGCCTGCACACTTGACACGGTAAGGCCCAATCAGTGGCGCTGACGACTTGCCTCCTTGCACACGCCAGCGTGCCTGACACGGCCAGCAGAGTAGGTGGACAGCCTTCCAGCATGCTTGACACCGCATAGCCTGCCAACAGGACAGGTGAAAAGCCTCCCACCATGCATCGGCAGCCACGTGGACCTCTCTTAAGGGACAGTCTCCCACTATAAATACCTAGCCAAAACTCTAAATAAAAAAAAAAAAGAAAAAGGAAGAAGATCGAAGAGAGCTTTCTAAGGAAGAGAAAGGGAAAATAATCCCACAACTTGTACTTGTAACACTTCCTCCCATAGTGAAGCATTCATTAGGCCTTGAGCCTCGTGGTTTTTCCTTCTCATTCAAGAGGGAGGTTTTTCACGTAAATTTCAGTGTTCTTCTCTCCCTCTCTTCATCTTTTCATGCTCAAATATTTGTGTTGCACTGGAGGCCGGAATCTGAAACGAAACATTGGCGCCGTCTGTGGGAAGCCGTGACAAAAAGTTCATTGCTTCCTGTCACCACAAAACAACTAGCACACCGAAATGGTAAACAAATAGGCTCAAACCAGCGCGTCAGCCCCAAGACATGGCACCCTTCAGCAAGTGCCTCCCAGTCAGCAGCACAGCGAATGGAAATCCAAGTTCTTGTGTACGGACGCTGGTAAAAAAAGTAGATGGCCTCTCGAGGGCAGTCCAAACTCTCTGCACAAAACTGGACGAGTAGTCCAAGAGAGCGTGTCCCGAAACCTCCCGAGTGGTAGTACCCCAGAAGAAGGAGGGGACAATGAAGCATCGCAAGGAGCAAGCTTGCCAGTACGATAGTATGGGGACACAAGTTGCCTCGAGCAACGAAGCCCCACAGCGACCTGGAGGTCGCTCGGCACCCCAGATTTGAGGACATGGCCCAGAAGGGCTGAGTCCTCGCCACTCTTGTTACAGTGGGGAGGAGCGGGAAGTTGTGCAAACTTCTTGCAAACTAAGGGATTACCTCAACCGAAAGAAGGCCATGACCTAGTCCCCGACGAGGAAAGAGTTCAAAAGGCTCTGGAAGATGGTCTTCGGAGCCAAGACCAGCGATGTAGGGAAGTCGGAAGGCGGAGAAGATCCTGACCCAAGGGCGGGAGAAGGAAAAAGAAAGGCTGGCAACCAGCTGAAGCTCCAAGGACCATCCAGGCGACACAAGCCCGAACGGATTGTCCTTGGAGGAAACAAGCCATCGGACTCGACTGCCTTGAACGAATCACTCACCAACATCCTGAGGCAGATCCAAGACGAGGACTTCGTAAGGTGGCCCAAGGCGTTGAAAAACCCGGATGGAGGTGACCAAAGGAAGTACTGCCATTACTACCGAAGATTGCAGGACACTGCGGGGAGAGATTGAAAGACTGGTGATGGAAGGCCATCTCAACCGTTTCCTGCTAAGACCCGGACAGGTTCCCGGAACAGCAGGACGCGGTGAGTCTACCCACTCAAAGACAAGGTCATCATAAGAGTAGAACACGCATAACTAGCGATGGGGGCTACACGTGAAGGCTTCGAGAAAGCCAGCGCAGATTAGAGTTGCCAAACGACCACGCCCTCAAAAGGCAACGGCCCGAAAAGAGCATGGCCAAGTGAGGAAGACACGAGGACTCGAACCCGCAACATCCAAGACCCAGGGCACCAGTTTGACGTGAAGGATTAAGCTAGCCTTAGAGGCCACCAGATGTAACATGTTTACAGGAATAAAAGGGTCCCTTCAATGTGTCCGTTATTGTGTATTCTTAGGTTGTATTCAAAAAACTCGGCTCCGTCCGAGTGGCCCCAGAGGTCGTATTCTAAAAACTCGGTTCCGTCCGAGCTGCCCCAGAGGTCGTATTCTAAAAACTCGGATCCGTCCGAGCGGCCCCAGAGGCCATATTTTAAAAACTCGGTTCCGTCCGAGCAGCTCCAGAGGTCGAATTCTAAAAGCTTCATGCCATGCCAGGGAACCCGAGAGGTTAAAAGGCAAGAGAATCTTCAAAGGTTCACGTGTTAGGCTAAGGACAAGTTACTTAGCAGCACGTCACAAAAGGAGCGAACACTTGTACAAACCAGGCGAAAAGTCCAAACCTTCGATTCAGAAAGCACAAGTTTTATTCATAAACAAAGGTTTATGTACAATGTCGTAAAAAAAAGAAAAAGAAAAGAAGAAAGAAAGGACAATGTGCTGCGTTTCCTCTACGAGAGCCCCTCTTGGCTCCCATGTCCCTGAACCTCTGAAGCTCAAGAGGGCCCCGCCTGGTCCGTCGACCCCGGTTGCTCGGGTGAAGGGGGTACGCCTTGAGGCCCTGCCAGAGAGGACTCGGGAAAAGGCCTCCCAGAAACGCCGTACAAGTCTTCTGCGCATAAGGCACCGGCATTTCTAGAATCAAGAACGGCTGTGGGAAACCGCGGACGTATCAAACGTAACACTCGGCGACACATGTGAATATCCTCCCAATATTTGCTGTCCAGTAATGGGGCAATGTCCACAGTCTGCACGGACGCCCTTAGCCTCTCCTCCAAATGAATGACCCTATCCCGAAGAAGCACCTGCTAAAGCCGCTGGAACATAACTCTATCCTCCAAGGAGACAACTTTCCTTTCTGCCTCAGCCAGCTTTGCTTCCGCACTCGGGCAGCTTCCTCGGCGACTCTCAGGGCCTCCATTTGCGAGAAGCCTCAGGCGACACCTCCAATCAACCGGACAAGGTTCCGGGCTAGACTCCAAAGCTGCGATGAGGAGTGGAAACATTAAAGCCTGAAATGAGACAGGAGATCAAGGAACTCAAAAGAGGGAGTAAGATATCTCAAAATAATAAGGTCGCCGCTGAAGGCACCCTCTCCAGTGATCTCAGACGCCGGGGGCTCCGCGACGGGCGCCACAGAAATCTCAATCCTGGTCCCAGGCGAAGGCTTCACAGCTATAAAAGGTACTGAGGATCTTGCCCCAATATCACCAGGGTCTCAGACCTCTTCAACATCCTCGTTACGAAGCTCTTCCCGGACATCAGCAGGGCGCCTTGACGGACGTTCAGCTTGGACTGCTTCAGGATGCTCAGAAAGCTCGCAAGGAATCAGGCCGACAACGCCTGCCTCCTCGATCCCTGCTACCTCTCGGACTGGCTCAGCTGTCGCTGCTCCCTCAGCTTTCCTTACGGAGTTCCCATCACCTATGTCCTCGGAAGGATGGCTAATCCTATCCGAGACTTCACCGGCGAGATCAGCGGGAACGCCAGGAGTAGACTCATGATCGGGAGACTAGACATCTGAGAGCTCCAGAATCTGCACAATCGAAGACCCGCCGAGAGGATCAACCGATAAGGCTGGGGTGAGGCCTTCAGCCCTCGAAGACTCCGGTAAAGGACCAGTCCTTGACCTCTTAAAAAATGGGGCATTCACAGCATCATCATCATAATCATCATCGTCATCCTCGTCATCGGATAAGGAGTGTTCAACGATGGTCGCCGGACGTTTGGAGCTCTCAACCGGACGACTCTTCTCTAAGCGCTCTGCTAGCCCCACAACCCTCAGAGATTTTCCTTTCCTCCTCAGTCTTTTCTTCTTCGACTTCTCAGAAGGTGTCACAACGGAGGCCTCGGACTGTGGCCCCCACTTCACCTTTGCAAAGTTCTTAGACGATAACCAGATGTTACGCTTATTTTCGTGAAAGCCCCCGAGATTGGCCATCACCAGGTCTGAGAACTCCGCCATGGCATCCCTCTCGTCCCTTGAGGGATCCAAGCAGTACTGACTGGCCACATTTTCCCAATGAATGGGGATGGCCCAAGTCTCCCGGATGCCCAGGAAAAAGAATTTATCCTTCTACCTCTTGGTGGAGTCCGGGTTCCCCTCGCATATCACAGAAAAGTCCGGACGAGGGTTCATCGTTATCCGATCATGGTTATGCGTAAAACGAAACATAACTTTGACCATGGGAGCATCCAAGAGTTTGTCATGACAGCGACAAAAAACGCACAAGGAAACCAAATACTTGATCGCGTTCGATTGTAATCTGGCAAGTGGCACGCCAAGGGCTATCATAATGTGATAGAACTCCTCCAGAACAGGAAAATGGAGCCCACCTTTGAGGTGGACCTCATACACAGTAATGAAGCCATCCGGCGGACCACACGCCCTATTACCGGGATTTGGTACCACCATCACCATGGAGTCTGGGATACCATATCATGCGCGGAAATCCTCAAGCCCCCCAAGCGTCATTGAGGAAGCAATCTCCTTTACTCCTGGAGCCATGGAAGGCGGAAGAATAAAAGGTAAAGGAAAGACGAAGAACGAAAGAGTTTCAGCACTTGGAAAAATGCTCAGCAGAGGAAGGCGAAAGCAAACGCAGAAATGAAAAACCGAAAATGAAAAGGCCAACTTATCATTTTCGAATTCAAGAAGGGCGTACTTACTACCCCTCGCCACGTGTCGCTGCGCCGTTCGCTGCTAGGAAATCATGGCTTTGGCTTCCCAAGGCGTGTCAGCCCGTCAAATCAAGCATTAAATGATCGGCAGAGGCCCAAACGGAGGCGGCGCTGGAAAGGTCTCGGACTCAAAAGGAGCTCTGGGACACTCCTTCACCAAACCTTGTGCCACGTTTCCTCCGAGGACACACGTGGTCTCGGACTAACGCTAGGAAAAGCCTAAACCCAAAAGTGGACAACCATGTTTTTGCTTCCTCAAAGAACGTCCTTCTCAGGCCATAGCTGTAGTGTCTCACATTGGATTGGGGGAGGGGAACGAAGCGTCCCTATAAGGGCGTGGACACCTCCCCCCTTGTAGACGTGTTCTGGGAGCTCGGGGGGGTTCGTCAGGAGAAAACCTTGAGGTCTGTGTATGGTTTGGGACGCCGTGAAGTTCCCCGGGCCAAAGCAGACAATATCTACATGTGAATGCGCTGGGGACGTTACAAATGGTATCAGAGCTAGGACCCGATTCAGTGTGCCAGCAAGGATGCTGGGCCTCCAAGGGGGTGGACTGTAGTGTCCCACATTGGATTGGGGGAGGGGAACGAAGCGTCCTTATAAGGGCGTGGACACCTCCCCCCTTGTAGATGTGTTCTGGGAGCCCGTGGAGGGTTCGCCAGGAGAAAACCTTGAGGTCTGTGTATGGTTTGGGACGCCGTGAAGTTTACCGGGTGAAATCAGACAATATCTACATGCGGATGCGCCGGAGACGTTACAATATCACACACATGGACAGACTGTCAAAGGGAAAAGGAAGTCTCCCGAGAGAAGCGGTGGCGTCATGCCAAATGGTCGAAGATCTCAAACCCTTTAGTATGGGGGGCTAGTGTTGGGTTCTAGTACCCAGGGCCCATAAAGCACGGCCCAAACGGACAGCCACGAGGCCCAAGAAGCCCAAGAGGCCCAAGAGGGCTTAAAATGCCCAAGACCTTGTTTCGGGATAAGAGGCCCGAGGACATCACGCTCCTATGGACCCAGATTAACCGGAGAGGTCAATGTTGGCACAGAGACCAGAGGACTTTTCACAAGGAACCATGAATTCTTCAATCATCAAGAGAGCAGTTGACATCCGAGAACTGCCTCCCTCATTGAGTCCGCGTATTCACTAAAGGACAAGACACGCAGCTTAAGGACAAAGACTGTTTCAGCCTAGAGCGCCAGCTCATTATCATTACTGTTACCAAGGAATACGTAACCTCTGCAAAATGCCGCCTCCACAGTGCATAATGACACTCAGAGCACGCCTTGTCACCTTAAGATTGACATTAAGGGCCTGCACGCCTGACACGGTAAGGTCCAATCAACGGCGCCAGTAGCTTGCCTCCCTGCACACGCCAGCGTGCCTGACACGGCCGGCAGAGCAGGTGGGCAGCCTCCCAGCATGCCTGACACCGCATAGCCCTGCCAACAGGACAGGTGGACAGCCTCCCACCATGCGCCGGCAGCCACGTGGACCTCTCTTAAGGGACAGTCTCTCACTATAAAAACCTAGCCAAAACTCTAAAGAAAAAGAAAAAGAAAAAGGAAGAAGATCAAAGAGAGCTTTCTAAGGTGACTTTTCTAAGGAAGAGAAAGGGAAAATAATCCCACAACTTGTACTTGTAACGCTTCCTCCTATAGTGAAGCATTCATTAGGCCTTGAGCCTCGTAGTTTTTCCTCCTCATTCAAGAGGGAGGTTTTCTATGTAAATTTCGGTGTTCTTCTCTCCCTCTCTTCATCTTTCCACGCTCAAATATTTGTGTTGAACCGAAGGTCGGAATTTGGAATGCAACAATAATAGTTTGAGTTTGTCTCATAAAATTTGCGAATGTTCTTTGCTACAAATATGATTATGCATGTTGCTATCAACGAATTGCTTAAAATACCTACAAACTTGCTTCAAAAACTTATTTCTCTTGAAGTTAGGTTTTGGTATTTGAGTAGTAAACACCGAAAGGTGCATTGCTCTCATAAACATCATATTTTTCATCTTACTCCTTAATATATCAAAGTTTGCATGTCCTCCATTAATTCAAATGAAATACAGACACAAGCAATTTAAAATTTTTAATACAACTTGTTGTATCAATTCACCCAAATTTTATTAAACAAAGTGAGAACAAATCTCCATTATAATCAATTACTAAATCTTTTGTTTAAATTCCTAAAGAGATGAGATTATAACACACATTTATTAAAAGAAAATTATGAAATAAAAGAAACATATAAACTTTTACGTAGAAAACTTTTTAAGAATGAAGAAAAAATTATAAAACTTAGAGTCCGAAAAAAACCCATTACTATAATGTGAGTCTAAACCGCATGTTTTAAAGGAGGTAATGCTATGGTCATCACACTGGTAGCACAATGTAGAGTGTTTCTCACAAAGTACTCCATATAGAGTTTGTGATTTGAGCATTCAAAATGGCAGCAAGTCGAACAAACATGATTTTATTATGCTCCTTGTAGATCTAATAAATGTGGCCATGAAGGCAAGGCTTGAGGTTTTGTTCTTAACATTATTTTTGATTGATTTTCTGGAAAGTCCCAAGTCATGGCAAGACCCAATTAGTCATAAGGACAAGTATACCAAATTCTACGATAAACAGTTCTTTAGATATATGTCATAATACTGCAAATGAAGAATAGATAATTGTGCAGTTCATTGAATGACTTGTAGAATACACGAAAAAATGGATGGTTAACATAGTAATGGATACGGTCACAAACAATCAACCACAAAATAAATGATGAGAGGGGAAAGCGTCGATATCCCACACTAGATTATGCCAAACGATTGTAAGGGATTTAGGCTAGAATATCCTCCACATAAAATTTACTTTAAACACAACTTGATAATTCACAAAGCAATAAATTGAATCCTAGTGATGTTGACTAGGAGTAATTAGGCATACCTTTAGTGATCAAGTTGACCCCTACATGTGCTTGGATAGACTATGACCATCTAGCATCTCTAATAATGCATGAGACTTTAGAGTCCCATAGAAGGGCCTTGCCCAAGGTAATGCAGCTAGAGCAAGTGGAGATCAAGGGGCCCATCCGTTGCTAATTATCCATCCACAAAAAATGATCTTTCCATCATCAATGATGTGACAAATATGCGGTCTTGAGTAACTGGGTAAGTTCATAATTTTATGAAGATCTAAGGTGTTAAATATTGAGTTTTAATGGTCCAAATGTATCTATTTCAAATAGAGTTACTTCTAATCCAATTTATCCAAATGGATGAAGGATTTGAAGCAATAAGTCACCGCACCGGTATAGCAATCGAGGCCTTCTTCCATATTATCTATATTTCTAATATTGAGCATGCTTTTGTTTTTAGGCTTGTAAACATCATGATAGGTAACATTAATTGAAAATTTATCCTTTTAACAACCCTATGCAAAAGAAAATGTCTGAGGATATCATCAATTTTTTTGAGAGTAGTATTCATGATAATATGGAAGCCTAATGAGTGTGCAAATTGGACAAAATAGAGGAAATAAATTGAAATTTATCACCAAATGAAAGCCACATGTTCTTCTGAAAATAAATTACTTTAGTTACTTTATTGAGAATCACTTGACAATTTTAAACAAAAAGCCATGTAATGATAAGTGGCACCCCCAATTAGACTTAGCATCTTAAATCCATAGTAACAAGTATATTGTGAATCAAAAATAAAATAATCAATGCAATAGAGAACCTCACTCTTAGCACAATTGGGTAGCAATCTGAGGAGATTTAAAAACTCATACAAGCAGTCCTTCAAGATTTGTACAGAGCTTCTGTAGGCCTCCATGAACAGTAACAAGTCATTCAGAAAAGAAAGCATCAAGGTTTTGATTTTATCACATCTCTAGTGGTAACTTAAAGTAGTCTCCATCATCAATATGGTTGTGCAAAATCCCATGTACAACCTTAATCCCAAGAACAAATAACAAGGGGAAATAAAGTCACATTGACAAAGCCCTTTAGCTTCCTTTAAAAAAACCCAAAATCTCATTGTTGATAAAATTAAAACAACGTGGTGTGGCAATACATTGATTAACCCGGCTAATCAAGACATTAGGGTATTCTATAAACTTAGGAGTTGTTAAAATAAATTTCTATTAAATAGAGTCAAAGACTTTTATAAGATTGAATTATAAAGCACATCAAGACAATTCTTTTATTGAGATGATATTTATGTAGGAACTTATGTGTAATGAGAATATCATCGCCAATATTCTGACATTTCACAAATGTTATTTGAAAAAGAATCCACAAAGTGAAGAAGACTGCACTTGATCCCATTAACACGGATTTCACATATGACTTTATATAGTGATGTATACACAAAGGTGGACGCCTGCAATTCGAAGAGGCTGTGACTGAAAATAGAGAGAAAATAAAAGAGAAGAGGAGAGGATGGGAGTTCAGCAGATGGAGAAACAGACGTGAGAACAGGGATAAAGGAAAATCATAGAGTTGAGGGGAACGAGTAGAAGCAGAGGGAAAAGGACCGTGGACTCTAAGGGGAAAGGGACCGAGGTCACACCAAGAGGGAGAGAGGACGAGAGAGTGAGAGAGAAGAGCAGAGAGAACAGGGAGAGAAAGATCGAGAAGGTAGGAGGAAAATTATTTCTTTTCTACCCATTTTCTATTATACAGTGTAATATATAATCAAAATGTAACTAAATTGATTAGATTCCAACCACAGAGCAACCACACAGTAATCGAATAGAAAAATACAAAAATTCGGGCCCGTAACATATAGCAACTTGCATCAACCAATTAGATAAAAATTGAAAACTTTAGCAGACATCGTTGCCTTAGGGATGAGGCTAACGAGGGTAGTACTTAATTGTGTAAGAAGATGCCAATTCTTGAAAAATCAACAACAATCTCTAAAATAAGGGAGGCCAATTGTCATAATAAAGACAATTTGAAGAAAACTGCTAAAACCCATATGGGCTTGGAGCTTTGAGATCCCCTGTGCTAAAAACAATAGCTTGAATCTCTTCTTATTTCACATATGACTTTATATAGTGATGTATACACAAAGGTGGACGCCTGCAATTCGAAGAGGCTGTGACTGAAAATAGAGAGAAAATAAAAGAGAAGAGGAGAGGATGGGAGTTCAGCAGATGGAGAAACAGACGTGAGAACAGGGATAAAGGAAAATCATAGAGTTGAGGGGAACGAGTAGAAGCAGAGGGAAAAGGACCGTGGACTCTAAGGGGAAAGGGACCGAGGTCACACCAAGAGGGAGAGAGGACGAGAGAGTGAGAGAGAAGAGCAGAGAGAACAGGGAGAGAAAGATCGAGAAGGTAGGAGGAAAATTATTTCTTTTCTACCCATTTTCTATTATACAGTGTAATATATAATCAAAATGTAACTAAATTGATTAGATTCCAACCACAGAGCAACCACACAAAGAATCGAATAGAAAATACAAAAATTGGCCCGTAACATATAGCAACTTGCATCAACCAATTAGATAAAAATTGAAAACTTTAGCAGACATCGTTGCCTTAGGGATGAGGCTAACGAGGGTAGTACTTAATTGTGTAAGAAGATGCCAATTCTTGAAAAATCAACAACAATCTCTAAAATAAGGGAGGCCAATTGTCATAATAAAGACAATTTGAAGAAAACTGCTAAAACCCATATGGGCTTGGAGCTTTGAGATCCCCTGTGCTAAAAACAATAGCTTGAATCTCTTCTTGAGTGGCAAAGGAATGAGGGAATCATTTATGCTCATAAGAACAGTGTGAGGGATGAATTATTTGTGTCTCTCTTTGTCTAGACTCCTTTCTCAACAGACTTACCCAGCCCTTAAACAAGTAGCTAGAACACTTATCCCCATCAACCAACCACTCTAAATTCAGTCTTCAACTTGATGAAGTCCTCTTCAAGACAAAAGGCTTGAAAGTAATTGGAACGACATTGATTTTCTTTGTGGATGAGAGCTGCATGGAGAGAGTTCCATTGCATGGCTAATTGGGCAGCATCCAAGACAGCTTATAAGCTTTAAAGGCAACATGGCTAATGTCCCTAACTTATTTGTTAATTACTTCAAGGGCATTCTTAACCCATTTTGATTTAACAATAGCTGAATAAGAAACTCCTTCTGATTTATAGGGTAATACCTGATTATTGAAATATATATTATGACTTTAGAATTAATTGTATTATATAAATTTTTAGAGTAATTATGTGTTTTGATAAAAAAAAAAATTAAGTATTTAAGTAAAGTTGGCTGTTACTTGACTCAGACGCGTAAATTCGTATGTGTGAATGAATAGAATAGAGAGCGCTCATAAGTGGAAGAGGCGTGCTCGTGTGCAAATGTAATTTATCTTTGTATTTGATCGGTATACAACTAGCACATGCTTATATGCCAGTTTATCTATATTAGTAAATTTCTTCGTATTTTTTGCCATTTTAGCTGACAGTTCAATAGAGGAGAGAGAAAAATAAGAAAAGAAGAGAGAGAAGAGGGAAGAGAGAGTGTAATAACGTGAGTTTGAAGTAATTTTGTGTTAAATTCGAATAATATTTGAGTTAAAGTAAGAACATTTAAACTCATTTTTTATTTATTATTAAATTTTTTCGTTATCGTTGGTCTATATTTATTTGCATGTGATCATTTAATATTTATTCTATATTTATTCTGCTTATTTTCATATATATATATTAATTTTACTCTCATTTATGAAATTTAAATGCATATATTTATAAGCTTTGTTATAAAATCATAAAATTTTTTATTATTTAACTTTACATGTTATTTGATAAAAGACACAATTTTAAATTTGTAAAGACTATTTATTTTACAAAAAAATAGCCAAATTTTATAAAGTTGGCATTTATCTAAAAATATATTTACAAAAAAGTTCACAATCCTTTTCCAATTGGGTGAATTGATTATTTTTAACTACAACCGTGTTTAGTATAAATTTTAATCAAGCCGAAATTTTTAATTATATCAATCCATAACATTAATATACCTCAATCAAATATATAAAATTTTTAAATTGATTAGATCAAATCGACCAAATAATTTGATTTTAGTTCGATTGGATTTCTTTGTAGAAATTATTTTGATCATCCTTTTAACTAATTTTTTCATCATTAAGATTTAACAATAAAAAAATTTTAAGATTAAACTATATGATTAAAATATTTATAAAAAAATCATTTTTTTATCATTCAATTTTCACAAACATGAAAATAATAATTCATACATATTATTATTATTATTATTATTTTATTATTATTATGTTTATTATTATCATTAATTATTTGGTATTATTATTATTATTATAGTTATTACATTTTATAATAATAATAATTATTATTATTTATGTTTAATTATTATTATTATATATTAGTATTCTATATTATTATTATTATTATGTTTAAGTATTATTATTATTATTATTATTATCATCACTATTTCTACCTTATTCCTCATACCACTTTACATACCAAACAATGAAATACTAATTTTTACCTTATTCTATTTCAACAATTAAATATGAGAATAATAATTTTAACTCTATTTCTATCATTTTTTATTTTTAAAAATAATTATTTTATTTTTACTTTATTTTATTTTAACAATCAAACATACCATAACCTCACGTTTAGTTGACTGAAATTACAATTCTATTCCCGACTAATTCCTCTCGAAATTACAATTTTCTTATTTAGTTGGTAAATTAGTTAAAAATAAATATTTTTATATATATATGAGAATAGTTATTTCTTATTATTAATACTATTATTGTTACTATTATTATTATTATATTTTATTATTATTTATAATAATAATAATTATTATATTTTATTATTATATTTGTTATTATTATTATTATGTTTATTATTATGATTATTATTATTACTACTATACTTATTATTATTATATTTATTATATTTTATTATTATTGTTATTATTTGTAATAATAATAATAATAATTAATAATAATAATAATTATTATTATTATTTCAACATTATTTTTCATACTATTCTACAAACTAAACAATAGAATATTAATTATTATATTATTCTATTTCTATAATCAAATATAAAAATAATAATTTTAACTCTATTTTTATTTTATTTTTTAAAAAATAACTATTTATTTTTATTTTATTTTATTTTAATAATTAAATATACCGTAAATGATTAGAAAGTTTAATTATCGGGAAAATGTCGGTAGAGCATGTAACCCGTTCAGGTATTTATGTAATCCGTTCAGGTATTTTTTGCCAGATATTAATCTTTGTTCTCTCGGGGCGGATTCCACGGCAGAGAGAGCAGAATCAAGGAGAGGGGGGGAAACCCAGAAACTGCAACAACTGTCTTCTTTCTCAGATCCGTCAAAGAGAAGAAAATGAGTACTACCAGGGTGGGAGGAAACTACGGCGTCAATGGCAACAAGGGGAACGATCGTAACAACAGTGATAATAGCGGGGTGGCTTCAATTCCGGCGGCTTCAAAGAAGATGATACAGAGCTTGAAGGAGATTGTGAACTGCCCTGAACTTGAGATCTACGCTATGCTTAAAGAATGTAATATGGACCCTAATGAAGCCGTCAATCGTCTACTTTCCCAAGGTTTCTCCTTCCTCTCTCCTAAAACTCGTAATTTCTTGTTATACTTTTCTTATATCTTCGGTAATTTCTATGGGGTTCCGATTTTGAGTACACCATGGGCTACTGGGAATTTTATTTGTTCACTGAGGCGTCTATGTCAACTATCAATTTGTGCAAGATTTTTTTTTTTTATATAATTAAAACTAGAATAGGTATAACATTTCCACAAAAAGAGGCAAAAGACGGCAGCCCAGAGTGTACGGAGGCTGTATAATCTACTCGACAAATGTGGAGGAAATGATGTGTTTAGACAAGTGCTAAACCAAGAGATAGAAGAACAGAAAAACTAGTGCAGTTAATCAAGGATGATAAAGTATTGAGTCCTTGTAACAAACCAGGATGTCAAAGAGAGATCGGGTAGTTATGTTCACTATCCTTTAATGAAGGGGCAGGCACGATAGCATAGTGCTTTGGGAGTATAGTGACTCAGGTAAATCTAAATTACTCTTATTGTCCCAATCTCTCCAAATCTCTGAAGAGAGGTTGTTATGGAGTATTGGATATTATGAAGATTGGTAAGGCAGTTGTGCTAGATGATGTCATAGTGGAGGCTTGAAAGCCTATGGGGATGAGGAAATTTCATAGTTAACTAGATTGCTTAATCATATCTTTTGTTTGAAGATGTCAGATAGAGTGGAGAAAGATGAAATTGGTACCTATTTACAAAAGTACAAAGGAGATATGTATGGTTGTGCAAATCATAAATGTGTTAAATTAATGAGCTATGCGATGAAGTTATGGGCAATGCTGACCGGAAAGAAAGCTAAGGCTATGTGCGAGTTTATTGAAGGACTAATTTGAATTCATGTTGATACATCTGTGATGGAAGCTATCTATTTAGTAAGGAGTTTGATGGAACAATTTAAGTATTGACAGAATAAATTTATGCGACATTTAGCGACTTTGAGAAAGCATTTGATACAACCTTGAGCAAAGTATTATGGGGAGGCAAAGATAGGGACCGAAAGCCTACTAAAGATGAATTATTTCAAATATCTTAGAGCAACGTCCGAAAGATGGGGCTATGTATAATGATATTATTCATCAGAATAAAGCAGGCTAGATAAAGTGAAGAAGTGCTCCGGGCATCATGTGCGATTAGAGAATCCTGTATAAATTTGAAGAAAAATAGTATAAGGTAGCAATTAAACCAGTTGTGCTGTATGGAATAGATTGTTGTGCTGTTAAATACACTAGCAGAGATGAATTACGTTGCTTTGGATGTGTTGTCATAGTAAAGATAGGATTTGTGATGATGTTAATAAGGGAGAAAGTTGGGATGACACCCAAAAGGGAAAAAATGTGAGAGAAACCTTTAAGGTGGTCTTGTAATGTGAAATCAAACTCTCCTAATGTACTTAGGAGATGTGAGAACTTAGAGGAGACTTTTCATATAGAAGAAGGCAAGAAAGACCTGAAAAGAGTTTAAGGAAACCAAGCATGATCTTATCTATGTGGACTTAGTAGAAGGCATATCATAAAATAGAACTAAATTATTGTGAAGAATCTATGTATCTGACTTCACAATGGAAAAATGCTTAGTTTAGGTCATCTTTGTGTTTAGCTCCAATATTCTAAAATTAACACTAAGTTTATACAAGAAATCTATGAAACCAAGCAATTCAAACAAAAAGTAACAATTTGGTTGCACATTGGTTTTTCTTTTATACAAACCACATTTTATACAAAAGACATTGCTTTTTTATGTTAGGTTAAATTTATGGAACCTTCCTTGATGGATGATTGAGAATTTTATCTTTTCACTTGAAATGATATTTTTGTTTTATAATTTCTATTTTCACTACATTTGCTATGTCTTTTTGGAACAAAAGTATATTATTGTTATTGTCATAGTTGACTTCTTGCTTTTGTATTTGATATCATAAATGAACAAATGATTCTTAAACTAATGAGCTTAATAAGCTTTGATAGCACAAATGACATACACCACCCAATCGGAGCCAAACCCATTGACTGAGGGTTTATGCAGTTTTTTTAGTTCAACAATTTGTTTGTTTGGTATAAATCCAAGCCACAGTGCATGGTTTTTTAGCTCACACAACAATTTTGTGTTGTTTTGGTTAATTTTTTGGGTTTTGATCTTTTTTTATTTTGGGTGCTTTAGCTTTGGAAGTCACGAAGATAATATTCTTCAGGTATTTGAGTGAACTGTATGCAGATATATATTTTGTGACATGTGGTTTTATGATGATAGTTATTTCTTTTTTCTCCCATGCATTGTGTTCTTTTTTGTGGAGAATTAATTGGGAATCCTAGACACAGTCTTTTGTGCTAGTTCTGGGTGTTATACTACAATTGTTTGGTTCTCCAGGTTTTGTTTGTGGTTCTTGTTCATTTGTGTCAGCAACTTACTAGGAAGCACCAAAACTTGGTTTCTTTTCTTGGGTCCTTGATTGAATTTTCTGTTGAAGACAGAATCTTATTTTGTTATTTCCCGCCATCTTTAGTAAATTAATATCTAAATATTTTTTATTTGAATCCTTTTTCTTCTTTTCCCTTTATTTGTAAGAAAGTTGCAGGTTTGAGTGATGCTTCTGTTGAATGTGAAGTTTTGTTTTGTAAATTTCCATGCTTTGTGCTGTAATTCTGGTTTTTCAAGAAGTTTTCCTTCTGTTTCATTTCTTAGGGTAAAGAAAGTTGCAAAGATATAGTTTCTGGTGTTTCAAGGGAGCAATAAATTCTGAAACGTACATGCTTATTTTAGATAAGATGTGTTACACTGGTTAGGCCACAGACATGTGATAGCTGTTTGTGCTGTCTAGAAAGTGCACATGTTTTCATTTTAGAGAGTTGTTGATAGTTTGTTCCATCATCCACCATAATCCTTGTCATGTGTCTAGTTAATAGAAGCAAATATTGTAGTGGTATTGGGCCCCCTTGGTGCCGTTAGTTCTTGATACCTTGACAATATCACAATTTATCAACCTATATAATCCTATCAGTTTATGATTATTAAAAATATTTTACCTTTTGATATTTTCAATATTAGTATATATTATACAATATGTCCGATACTAATATAACTTCGTCCGATACCGATGCCTATATTTTCATCCATGGTCTAGTTCCTTGTATTTCTATGTTTCACTTGCTTTAACTGTTAGAAAGCAGTTGGTTTTATGTCTTTACCTACTAAGTGATCCTTATTTTACAGTGTCTTAATGATAGAGATTTGAGTTGTCCTTAGGAATAGTTTTATTATTCCTGCAGTGAAGACAAACCACATGTAAATGATGCTAGCTTCATAATAAGCTGTTTCTGCCATTGTTTCTTTTATTGTTCCTTTATCGTAATGCTACCAAAATTTCCACATTTTGGCAATAGCAGTTATACAGGGGTAAAATATGCCATAAAGGTCCCAATATGGCCTTTGTTCAACTAGTTGAGGTTTGTCAAATAGCCATTTAGTCAAAGGTGCAAGGGCATACTAAGGCTCAAGTTCAGGTGTGGCCTTGACAAAGGCAAGGCACCATGGATTAAAATTTGGTATTAACATTAAATATTTGTATTAGTTGTGACCATATTGGTATTAGCTATCTTAGACAATATATATATATATATCAGTTCGGATGTCCATAACCACTTTAAAACGAAGTATATATTAAAGTTTTACCTTATTTACCATGTATTTATTTATTTGAAGCGTTTAGTCAATTTTATTATAATTGAGCTTAATGTTCTCATAAGTCCTTGAAAAAACAAAAAAATATTTTTTTTCTATGCATATTTTATACCTCTACAAAACATATTGATTTAGAATTTTTAGAAGATTTAGATATATTTAAAATGTGTATATTTAGGCTAAAAATAAAAAAAGCGGATTCATATCATGTATTATAATATAGAAAAAATATTGGCAAATATGTATTTGTATTGGGTTATTCCAATACCAATTTGTTTGGATACCGGGAAAATATTATGATGTCTCCGTGTTGGTGACATATCCAATATTTTAGATGTATTTGCCAATTTATTTTGATTCTTTTTTAGAGGCTTAAATCCATTTGTTCCAGACATACCAAAATCTTTTTAAGAAGTTTAAATCTATACATTTTTAAAGGTATAAAATATGCATAAATCTAAATTTTTAATTAATTTTTTCAATAACCTAGAAAGATATTTATCAATCTTAATTTTGGTAAAATTGACTTAAACTCTTTAAATATGTAAATATATAGTTAAATATGGTTAAATATGTGTAAACATATGATTAAATATGATCAAATTTTAGTATATAATTCATATTTTATATGGTTAGGAATTTTTTCTCCACAACATTTTCTACTAGCATCTATCCCCTGATACTGCCGCAACTAATTTGTTATTGATACCTGAATCTATATATCGGCCAATATTTTTACCTATGTACGGCATGCACACACATTTTTGACCGTGGATAGAATGTTTATGCAATGAGATTTGAAGAAACACTAAGAGTTTAAGACAACAAACTTTAATGGCAACACACGAGAACATAATAGTTGTCCAAGCACCAAATTCAGCATTTACAGAATGCCTCTAATAATGCTACCAAAGTAACCAAAATATCAAATAGTTAGGGGAAAACACACAAAAGTATGCATAGTTTAACTTGTGTACTACCTGATGATAGTTGATAGAATTCTAAAGTTGTATACCAACTTAAAAGGCACTTGTAGCTAGAGCACATACTCGTCATCAAACAAAAGTTCATGTTCCTTGTGGCTTACGTAAGTCTCACTGTCTCTTTCATTTATGTCATCCTGGCCTCTTTATAACTCCAAGTAGAGTGAACCTAGAGGTAGTGTATGAAGTTTTTCTCTTGGACAATGACAGCCTGCTGGCATTTCTTCTTGATCTAGTGTTATAGATGATTTCATTTTATCCCACATAGCTAGTAGTCGTTTCTCATGTCGAAGAGTCATTTTCAAAGACCACATCATCATCATCCTTTTCTCTCCTGTCCCCCCTTTTCTGGGGGGAGGGGGGAATTTTGAATGGCCAAGATCTAATGATAATTTATAACTGATAGAATGTATCAACATATTAACGGAACTGCAAATCAATGAATCACAAAAAAGATACCAAATCATTCAAAGGAAGCTAAATGTGCATTAGGTGCACCTTTAGAAGGAGCTTGCGCCTGAGGCTCCTAGTGGTGTCCGCCCTATCATTCAGGTGTACCTGAGAAGATCTAGAAAACTGCTTAGGAGTAGATATTGCTTCAATGGATATGTAAACTGTGTTATGAGTTTGTAGCTACCTGATGCCATTGAAAGAGATTTTTTTGGTTGAAATTCTATTGCATATTTTATTATTTACTAGGCTACTTGTGAAGCACTAAGATGTTTTTATGTTGCTTTCTTATAGATCTAATTGATGGCATACATGATACAGTTGCTTGTGAAATTTGTTTCGCATTTTATTTCAGCATTTTATCGACGATTATCTCTATTCTTGTTTTTGTTATAGTACCAGATGCCATGCCACATTAGAGTATCTTAAGTTCTGCAAGAGGATGATAGAAGTTTCCAGGCTCAAATCAATTTTATACCTATATTACTATGTGCGCTTGTTCTAATCTGAGGTTGTCGGTTATGTAGATCCATTTCATGAGGTGAAGAGCAAACGTGAAAAGAAAAAAGAGGTGCGCGAATGCAAACGACACATAAACATTTGTAGTTCCAGTATATGGCTTCTGTACTTCTATTATCCTTGGCAGTACATCAGTTTCTTTCACTAATCAGCTGCCCTTCTTCTGGATCAATTTTGGGTTCTGGAAACATTTATAGTTTGCATAAGGTGTTCTGTAGTGTGCATGTCCCACTTCGCAGGGTCATTTGCTTCAACTTTCATTTTTTTAAGCGGTCGAAATTTGGCAATGTGCTCACACTCTGACTCGCTACAATATTTCCATTTCTGTTTTAGAAAAGAATTTTCAATATTTGACTCAGGAGTTCTTACCATTGTGAAAATTTTTGTTTGTCCTTCCCTGTTTTCTATTTTGTTGCTTAGATTAAAGATGCTGCAGATTCAAGGTCTCATGGTGCTCCAAATCGTGGTGGTAGGGGTGGGGCAGACTGTTATGGTGGTAGCATGCCCCAGCTTGTCTCTACTGGTAGGTGCCCGTGTTTCTTGCAGTTTTAAACAAGGGTCGGTAACTTAGAGAATCTGTTCTTAGAAATTAGTTTCTTCTTTCCAGAATTGGGTGCTTCACGTGGGAAACCTACACACAAGAAAGGCAATGGTGCAGTTTCCTTTGCGAGTTCATTATCTTCTTCTGCTGGTTTGGTGGGAATTGATGTAAACCGCCGGGCACCACTCATCCGGTAATTTTGCATTCTCAGATTTTCAACCCTTTTTTGGTAAGTTCAGCTGAATGGTTGTGAAATCTAACAAAATAATATTCTGAATGATGTATGGAGTGAGTCCCTACTTTCTTGTAATGATGCATGTCTGTAGCCTTCGCTCTGCAAATGCTTGAACCCTATTTTGTTTAAAACTCTCACTGTATTCAATCTTAGCAATAAACACAAGTTTTCATTTGTAAAATCTCTCTGCAAAAAAATTCTATTATTGGCATATTGATGCATAAATCATGATAGATCTATGAATTTTTCTTTATTTAAGAATATGTTATATAGTGGAATAGTTGATTGTTATATAGTTTTTGCTCAGTAATTGATTATATGCTCTTAGCTATTTGATACAAAAATATTTGCTGTAAATGCAGTAATCAGTTATATGGTCTCTGCTATATGGTAGGTGACCCTTGTTACAACAATAAAGTTGATTAATCATGACCTGGATGTTGCGGACTCAAACTGTGAAACTAGCCCACTGCCTTGGAGCGAAGTTACTTACATTTGACTTCGTAGACCGTATAATTTGGAGCATTAATTAAAATATCCGTATCAATATTGGTTGCAGTCATATCAATATCGATCATATCGGTGATGCTTATTAGTATCGAAGCAATTTTTTTCCGTTAGCATATCAAAATCAAGTTATATTCTAAAATTTCGGCAGATTTCAGTCCACTTTGTTCAATAGAATCAACGTAACATATAATTTGCTTGCAAGTAAGAAAATGATTAACGAAATTAAGTAATGATCTTGCAATATGCAACAAATATCAATAAGGAAAGAGAACAAAAAGAAGAGGAGAAGAAATGCATAGGAGAAGAAAAGGAGTGCCTTGGACACGCAAAGAAGAACAAAAGGAGTTGGAGAATATCAACCGAGATATCGAGCGATATTAGTGTATTGGCCGGTATTTTTCATATCAATCATATTTAGAATATTGGGATCCCAAGGTTGATATATATCGGCCGTCTGATATTTTGCTCCATGTTTGGTGGTCTCATGCACTGACTCATTTATGGTCTCTGCTAAATGATAATATGTATATGTACTTTAGCATCTGATAGTCAGGTTGCTGGCATATTAGCACATTCGAAGCCCATAATGTGATCTTTATGCTTTGTTAAGTACCTTTGGAGGATATTTTTAAAATAATTAATAGAAATGCTGATTTGGTATTTCGATCTTTGGTAAGCTTTGATGTTTATGTTTCTGGTTGCTGATAATTCTTGTAGTGATGCTTCCATGGACAACAAAGCACTCACAATTGACACAAGTGATGGTATTTCATCATCTGATCCCACTTCCGGCTTTAAGCTCTCTTGGAGTGGCATCCCTGGTCAAGAATCAATAGCTGACATTGTTAAGAAGGGAATGCTGCAAGGGAAGGCTTCCAGCAATCAAAACCCCACACAGCAGAGTTTTAATCATCATCATCTTGTAACACCATCTCCATCATTAGCTAGACCCCATGACTTACATTCATCTCAAAGTTATGCTCTTGAGTCAGGAGGTTCTACTGGTCAGCATGTTTCTCCCAGCAATGACTGGCCCTTAGATGAGCAACCGCTGGCTGCTAGTATGCCCTATGTTTCAGATCCAACCGTGGATTCTGGATCATATACTGACCCCTCTAATTCTAACCTTCAATATGATAGAACAGCCCCTCAATATTATTACCAGACAGATGAGGTTTGGTTGAATGAAGATGGTGCACCTGATGATGCACATGCTGACCTTGTTCAAACAGTTCCTGAAACCAGTAGAAAAATACAGGAGGCCAGTTCTTGTCGCACATTTGATGATGTGTATAAGAACTCAAACACCTACCAGGTCCAGAGGCATGCTTTTGACGAGCAAGAAGGTGACTATGGTCTCTGTCTTTCAGTTTTTCCTTTTTATATTTAGTTATTTGTTTCTTCCTTTGTTTTATAGGGAAGTATCTGATGCAGGAAAGAACTTGGGGAGTAAAGTCAAACAATGGAAACTTAACAAATAATTATTTTGGAGGTGAAGATAAGAGGACAATTAATAAATGGAAAGTAACAACCATTGAAATCATAATATGTAAATTGATGGTGGTGGAGTACAATGTCTAATTTGCTGAGAGGAGGAAAAACAGAAGATTGAAGCATGGAGGGCAAACATCTAATATGCTAAGGATAGGATAATCATCTTCTTGGTGGGAGATTACGGGAAGTGACTTACTCAAACTTTCTATGATCTACCTAGGACTCATTCAACCTAGAAGATTGGTTCTCTCTCACCAATTGGAGGACCAATGACTCCCTAAGAGTAAACTTTTCTTCCTAACAAGGGAACTCTTTTTCTTGAAGTCGTCCTACAAATGAAACAATGTCCTAATTTAAAGGGGAGGGGGCTACTGTGCAGTGGGGAAAGGGAAATTGTCGAGGGGATGAATTTGGGCCACCAAAGGAGGCTTGAAAAGTGCTTGATTGCTTGGGTTGTGATGTTTTCTCTTTTTGGAACCCTCCACTTGTTGGAATTATCCTTCTCTTTGTAAGTGCTTGATTGCTTGGAATCCCGCCTCCATTAATGGTAGAGATTGGAATTAGCTTCTTCTTGGTAAGAGCTTGAAAGGTTGGGAATTCGCCGAGCATTAACTTTGAGCTTGATGCTTGACTCATCCTTGAAACGTGGCCTTGTGCAAGTGGTTCACGGAGAGGTTCGGTTCCATCACCATTGTGTTTGTTACCTGCATCAGTATCTAAAATATCATTGTAGAGGATCGAAGATCATGAACATTTCTGTGTATATCCATCTTTAAGGATGTAGTAGCTAAACGGTTAGAGGATACATTTTCTTAATGTATGTTACAATAGCTATAAGAAACGATGAGGAATGATAATAAGATATGAAATGATGATATCTGAAAACGTTTAAAAGTTGCACCTATGGAAGATAAGACAAAGAATTATTGTGCAAGGTGATTTAGATACTCAAAATGTAGGTCCTAGATGAGTTAGTTGTGGCTATAAGAAAGAAATAAATATGTGGATTCAAGAAAAATTGGTGTGAGGTGATAAAAAATAATTTAAAATTATTTTTACCATTGGAAGATATTACACTAAATTAAGTGATATTGGCAAAAGCAAATTTATTTAATTTAGTGGGAATAAAGGTTTTTTTGTTATTGTTTGTGTTACTGTAGCTACCCTTGTGTGCTTAAAAATTCTTAGAGGAGGAATTATTGAAGCATGTTTACATGTTGCATTTTGCTAGTCCAGTTACTCAAATTGTTTTCCCTATCAACCCCTCGAAAGAAAGTGGGGAGGGAAGGGGATTAGCTAAGGAAGGTCAGTATTCTGAGACCTGAATAACAATCATTTTGCAATCTATCTACACCTTTTGGTCCTGGGTTGTGCCATCTCCCCTTTTTTTGCTAATCATTATAGGTACCGTGTATCTCCTTAAACATTACTATGGATCAGTGCATGTTTGGAGTATGTGGTCCTTTTGGATTTTAACTTAATATGTTGCAGTAGATGCAAGTGCTCTGAATATACATGAAGGTTTTTCCCCAAAAAAATATATATGAAGGGTCATAACTTGATCCCCATTTTTATGAATATTGCCGTGCATTGTATTTATGTTTTTTCCAGGTGTTCTTCCATATCTTGTGGCCCTTACCCATTTGAAATTTTTTTCATTTCATCTATAAGCCACTTTGAAGCATAGCGATGAAACAGACTACTGCTTGTAATTCATGAGTACTCTGGGGGGAAAAATCCACATGCAATGTGCTTTTGTAGCTTGTCTTGAATTCTTTTTTTTTTTTTTTTTGAAAAAAAAAATCCAATCATAGCATTGCGGCAAAAAAACTAAGATCACAACAATCTGTAATTTGAAGACCGAGAGAGTACTGTACATGATTTCATGGAATTTCACAGATGCAATAATTGTCACTAGATACAAATTTCACATTGCGATCCCATATCTCCACAAAAAAAAAAAAGAAAAGAAATAGAAATAAAAATAAATAATAAACAATAAATAATAAATATAAATGAAAAAATAAAAAATAAATAAAAATTTAAAAATAAATTTTAAAAATAAAAAAATAAAAAAAGAGGGAATCATAGCATTGCAGCAGCATGCTTCTTAATAATACATCATAAAACATTTTAGACATCATGACATGCTAAAAGAAGCTACAACCCACTCAACTCACACAAACATTTAAGGACTTGCAATATGGCTAAGCCTTCTTATGGGATCACAATGTGAAATTTGTATCTAGTGACAGTTATTACATTCCTTAAATTCCAAGAAATCATGTATAGAACTCTCTTGGTCTTCAAATTACAGGTTGTTGTGATCCTAGTTTTTTCCCTTGTACTTTTGAGGGAAGACAGAAGTTGCTTCAAACTGAGTGAAATTGAAGAGCTATGCTATGGAAGTTTTTCTTTTGGTTTATCTGGTGGCTTTGCCCAAATATTTCTTGTTAGTGATAGGAATAGACCTCAAAAAGGGTTGTATTATGCGTCAACAATTCAATGTGCATTTTATGAGCTCAAGAACAACTTTGATCGGAACTTCAGGCAGCTGCTATTGTCCGTGATGCATTAGTGTTCCGGTTTTAAAGCTGAAACATTGTTGTGCATCTGAACATGAAGGCTTTGGTTCGGTTCTGGTTCAAACAGTACTAGATTGCAAACCTTTAACAAACCTAGATAGTTTAACACATTGATTCAGTCTGGTTGTTCAACAAAATATTATTACACCTCAATACATTTATAATTTTTAGTGCTTAAAAAAGCTCTTATCTGCTTTTTTGTCACAGGAAATCTAGTCTGGCTTTCATTGTTAATTAATGTTTGTGTCATATTTCAAGCCAGTTTGAGGATGCATGTGACAACCTTGAACCTCGACAATTACAGCAACAGTAAGAAACATGCAATAAATTCCTGTGCGGGGTTGGCTACAGGAACTCATGTACCAACCTCATTCAGGCAGTTAAACTTTGGTGTCACACCTCTATTAAGATGAATGAGAGAATTTTGATGTGTACTGATTTGTTCGGTTATACTTGGTCATTTAATTGTTGGATATCAGTTCACAACCTTCCTTAAGTTCCCATTGGATCATCATCTATGAATTTGATAAGCAACGTGGCAGGGTTGTTCTAGTTTTCAGTCCTGAACTACAGAGCCATCCTTTCCAGCTGTGAATCCTTTTTCCTTTTTCATTTTTTCTGTTTTCTTTTTTTGTTTTTTTGGTGAGGAGATGCAGAGCTGACATATTTATTTGTACATTATTGTTATAGTTGAAGACGCCAACGTATCAGTATCCGCTGTAGCCACCAACTTACATCAATTAAGCTTCGAGAAGCAGGGTGAGGATTCTCCTTCCGAAGCCGGTAGCCCTGCTGTGAAAATACCAGATCACCTGCAAGTCCAATCCGCAGACTGCTCACACTTGAGCTTTGGCAGTTTTGGATCTGGGATGATTCCTCTTTTTTCCCGACCAGTTGCCTCGACACCTGTGAAATGTAACTTTGAAGAGGCCTCTGCGGCAACTGATGCTTCTTCAGTTGGACACTCAGATACTAGGTATGTGGATTCGGGGTGCCTAGCCATGGGGTTGTACCCCGAGGATCTAGTTTGATATTTAAAGAATTTTAAAAATTTTAGTAAATGTTGTATTTGTTATAAATCTTTTTCATAAAATAGGTATTTTAATACTCTATCATCTTAAAAAAAATTGAAAAAAAAAACTTATAAGACATTATTTTTAACAATATAAAATAAGAGCTGTTGGATCATCTTCATCCAACGGCCCAGGGCCATGGCTACAGCCCCATGGGGTAGCCCTCCTTGTTCCCTAGGTATGCTCAACCTCTATGACTGTGGTTGGTCTTCCTCTTTGTTGGCTTTAACTTTTCCTTATATCATTAAGCAATCCTGATTTCTGTAGGGTTGATCATCTCCGAACTGCATCAGATGGAGATATTGCTCATAGATTGGTGGTGAGTGCTGGAAGTTATGATTCACCTTTGGAGTTACAGCCAGACATGTTGAAACAGGGAGCACCTGAAGTTTCACAAGGGAGTCAGTACTCATTTACTTCATCAACAGCTGATTATACCTTTGGAAACAACCAACAGTTGAATTTGTCACTTGCTCACTCGCAAACGAGTCCCCAGGTAACGATAAGGATATGGTATCCTCCTTTTCTTTTCACTTTGCTCCAGATTATATTCTTCTAATTTACTGGAGAACTCAACATTATTCAAGTGGTAATGTGGAATTTCTTCCCCTTCTTAGGGCCACTATTTATTTCTAACAAAATAATTATATTATGGCTATTGAAGCCTCACAGACTATAAATGAGTAGCTGGATGCCTATAGAAATTCGGTTCGATCTCTATCCCTTTACCATCTTTTGATAGAAAAAGGTAGCTTGGAAGGACTAATTATCGATATTGCTTGCAGCCCTATCAATATCGGCTGTATCAGGTGATCCGTGTATTTATCGGAAACAAGTTTTTAATGAATCGGAACCTTGTGGATAAAATATTAGTTGATATATCAGAAAATATTGAGTGTGTTTGGCAATATTCAAAATATTAGTTGTTATATCACGATATATCGCCGAGACGATGACATATTACAATCTTGTCGTGATATCAAGAATATTGTATTGCCATGATACTTCTATTTCATTCCACATATCAAGAATATCGTATTGCCACAACACTTCTATTTCATTCCACAATAAGATGTTTCCCTTGATACTGATTTTTGTTTTTCTTTGATTGTTTTAGTAATCATAGCTGTTAAAAGCAACCAACTGCAATGTTAAGACATGCTAGTGATACGACAGTTGGGATTATTAGATAACTCATAACTCATAAGTTGGGGATATGTGCTAGAAGGGCTGGGTTCCATGCATTTTAACTCTACCTGTAGCTGCCAGCATCTGGTGTATAGATACAAATATTGGCTCATATGTATCTGTATTAGGGCCTCCAATATCAATATTTTTCAATATTGCAATAATATCGTAATATATTGCTGTATTGACAATATATCTTAATGTATCACCCAATGTTCAAAATGTTATCTAATTCAACAAATATTTGACTGATGTGTTGACCGATACGGTCTTATCAGCTTATGATTTTTAGTAATTTTTGTCCTTCCTATGTATCCGATACCGATATGTACCATGACGATACCGATATTTTTCTGGTTGGCTTTCTATTACAGAATTTCCCAAATATTTAAACTTCAAATATTATGGAGGAAATTTACAAGCATGCAAAAGAGAATGAACTTCAATTCAGCCTTGATATATTTAAGGTTTTTGTATCAGTACGGAATTTTATATGAACTCTGATTCATGAGCCTTTATTATCTCTACATTGCAACTGCAATTTTTCTAGCAACAAGTGCTTTCCTTTATCAGCCACTTCAATTTAACCCTAAAATTCCTAACCAAAACCCCAACAATCTCAAAAAAAACTAATCATTATATGGTGGCTAAGTGTCCGAGGCTTTCCACATTGTGGGTTTTGAGAGGATCAAATCTATGTATCCTGTTTTCATGATTTGAATCCATGACTTATTAGCCTAAATGGAGTAACAGTTCTATTTTGCTAAGGCTATCATTAATCTTGAATCCTATAATTAATATTCTGATTTCTGTTGTGTTGAAGATGACTCAACATTTAGTTTCATATGGATATGCTTAAAATAAATGGGTGGCCTTCTGGTGAATTACTTTTTCACTTAAGCATGCTAATAGCTTGGGTTCAAACCTTCCCCATATTACCGAGGTTAAAGGGAAAAGGCAACATGCTATATTGAGCCTAATGAGTCAGCAAATATACTAATTTTGATGTCTTTTTTCTCTTCTTTTTTTGGGTTCAAGCACTTCCTAACTGCAAAAATTTGAATGTATCACTTCTTTTCTTTTCACTTATATTTTAGCATGTACTTCTTAGACTATACCTATGGCTACCCTCTCCTATCTTTTGAACCTCCCCTTGGGGGAGAAAACATCCCACTTGGAGCTTGGACTTGAAGTGAAAGTTACAAATTTCTGATATTTGAGTTTGCCTTGGGGGACTGAACTTCTTTTGTGATTTGATCACAGTTTTTGATGAATGAGGTTGTGGCGATTGGTTGCTAGCTGCAGTGGTCCTCATGAACAGTGGAGGCAGCAGCGCTGATTTGTGGAGTAGATGGGGAGAAACAGTTGAGAGGAGAAAATCAGGTGAAGATCTGGCTTTAAATTCAGCTAATTGAGTTGAGGATTTCGGCCATGAAGTCAATGGGATGTGGGTTCTATAAAGCGGGTCCTGTGGTGGTGTTTTTTTACTTTTGGGGGAGGAGGTGGGCTCATGGATGAAAATATCAGTATCGGTATCGGTCGTGGTTATATCGAGATCGAGTATATCAGGCAATATATATTAATATTAAATATATAAAAAAAAAAAATTAAAACTCGTAAGTTGATAATATCATATTGGCCGATATATATCTAATATAGAAATATATTGTAATATTGTTATAGTATAGGAAAATATTAGTATCGGGGGAACCTGATACCAGTATTTAAAATATCTATTGATATTTGCATCAATGGGTGGGCTTCTATTTTGTGTCACTGAAAAAGTTGTTTTGGTTAAAATCTGTACATTGGCAGATGAATGTTGGCTGGAAACTCGCTATCTCTCTATTTTTTGCAACTAGAGGGAAAGAAAGAGTGGAGAGGAAGAAAACGAGTGACAATTTGGCTTTTTGGTCAGCTCAAATCCGGTTGAGGATTTGATTTAGGCGGTGGATGGAATCAAGGGTGCTGCAAGGTGGGTTTTTTGTGCTAGTGTCTTTTCACTCCAGGGTTGGCATGGGGTTTGGCTTCTAATTATTGATACAAATATCGATCAATATGTATCGGTGTCGCCCCCCTCCACTCGATATCGATATTTTTTGATATTGTGATAATATTGTAATATGTTTTTATGTCGGTCAATATAACTAATGTATTAGTCAATATAACCCTGTCAGCTTACGAGTCCTATATCGATGCAACTGATACTGATACTAATATTTTTATCCATTAGTGTTACTGAAACTATATTATTTGATTAAATCGGTCCATTGGCATCTGAAGTTGGCTTGACACCAACCATTTCCTTGGTGGCAAGGTTTTTTAAAAGTGAAAAATGGAAAGAAAATGAAGTCATATGTTTTACGAAAACTACCTTAAAGAGCGGCCGGGTGCATGTCTGAATGAAAATCCCACATTGTTAGATTTTGGGAGGGTTTGATGCACACAAATTTACCCCTGTATTGTAGAAAATTGTTTCTTATTATTGTAAGGAAGTAACTTCCAATGCTATTGGAGAAGAAGTATCTAGGTGCAGCTTTTGGAGAGTCTTCTGGGCTGCAATGTTTAAGCCCGTCAATTTATGGTTATGAGATATATCATTGAATTCATTTGTTCTATTCCAGTTGTTTGAAAAGCCTCTGAGGTGTGAACCTGGGACTTCTATATATTTAGATAGTAAGATTAACATTGTGCCTAGGATTCTCTCCAAAACCATGTCACGGGTCTTCAAAGTTACTTTGTTGACCTTGAAATGGTCGTCAACCAACTTTGATCTATCTTCTATGAATGAGAATTTTTTATAGCATTGTAGACTCTCTTTTGCCTGTCCATCCAGTTGCACCAGCACACTGTTAGAAGCTCATTGTCCCTCGTTTGGCACTATCATACCCTTTTTTGGAAGCTTAGGATAACAGGCTGATATATTGAAACCATAATGCTTTTGGCTTACATGTTGGAATCTGAGGAAATGATATGCAAATTATGTAGCTGGGTAAGAAGTGTTTAGAAAACCCAATTTGAGGGTTTAAAAGGGAACCTATGTCTATAAATGTATTTGGGTTAGGGGTGTGTAGAATGACCAATTTGAGGGTTGAAAAGGGAACCTATGCCTATAAAGCTCCCTATAGAAGTTCGACTAGATGCTAAGTGTCTAATATGGATAAAAGTACCGGCATCGGTATCGATCGTAGCCTTATTATTATTGGATATATCAGAAGAAAAATAATTCCTGAGAATTGTAAAATGACAAAGCTGTATCGATGAAGATATTAACCAATATATTGGCTAATATTTTAGTTAAGTATTGGGTATATCACCAATATAGGAATATATCACAAAGTTATCACGTTATCAAAACATATTAGTATTAGGGGGCCGATATTTACAACATCCGCCAATATCTATCTAATGTTATGGTGAGATAAATCTTGAAATCCTTTATTTGCTCCCCCAATCTAAATGAAATTAGTGCTAACCAATTAATCTGTGAACTCTTTGAATAGATTTTGAAGTGAAAGCTGTATTGTACTTCAACAAGAACAAGAAATATAAAGTCTTATGTCCCTCTTTGTGGGTAGGTTGGCAATATGATTTTCCAACAATTCTGCTTGAATTTTAAGTTAATTCTTACCAAAACTTGTAACAGAGCAATCCTTTGTTCATACCGTATTCCATGTTTTTCTTGTCTTCCTCTTCCCTTCATGTTATCTCTTACCTCAATGAAACAACTTTTCTACGCAACATGATATGGCCTAGGTTCCGATGCCCAATCTTAAGTTTCTTTCCCTCGTCGTATCTTCTGTCAACGCTGCTGCTAACCTTATCATTTATATTTCCAATCACTCTTATTTATTGGCATTGTTATTTAATACACACTTGTTTTGTTTTCAATTCCCCATCATCTTGTCAATCTAATAAACATTGTGAGCATAAATGCAAATATCAACTAATATATATTGATATTAGAGACTTTGATACCTGTATTTTTTTATATTGCGATAGTATTATAATATGTTTATGTATTTCTGATATATTGTGACATATTAACTAATACAGCCCTGTCAACTTACAATTCTCAAAAATATTTTTCCATTAGATATATCTGATAATGATATAACTGTGGCAATGGATGAAAATATTGGTATCGACTGCGACCATAGCGATACCTCACGTATGGACAATATATGTAAATATTAGATATATTAGAAAAAAATTTTAAAAAATTGTAAGTTGACAGGTTGTATCAACTAATATTTTAAATATAGGATGATATATCGCAATGTCATCAATACAACAACATATCGAGCTAATGTCTCGTTATTGAGAAATATCGGTATTAGAGGGCTTGATACCGTTACATGTTAGCCGATATTTACATTAGTGGCTGCTACTGATATCTATACCTATACTTTTATCCATAGTTTCTAGGAATTCCGTTAATAATTGCCATTTTGAGTCCTTTTCTGTTTCATCCATGGTCCTGAATCCTTTTGTTTGAGAAAGACTTCCCACCTAGCTTCATCACTTAGGTGGTAACACGGTTTCATTTTCCCCGAATCTGATGAACTGGCAGGAGGAGGGTCGAGAAACCTTGTGATTCTAGACGTTTTGTTGTCGGTTTAGCCCCACGCCTGTGAGGCTGATGTTGGGTCAGCCAAGTCTATCTGGGTAACAATGGAAATCAACAAAAAGCAACTGAGGTGGCTGGCAAAATACATACCTAAAATAAATATATTATTCATGGACATCTGAACGGGTAATAAGGAGTGGCATAAGGTTGCCTATTGAGCACCAGAAATGCTGATTCGTGACAATTTGCTGGCTGGAATGATGTGCTCTTGAAATGCCTTCTTTGTCCACTCATCTTTGAGGAAGGCACTGGCTCACCGAAGTATATATCTTAATGGGTGATCACTTTCTTTGGATCATGTCCTGTTAGTCATAATTGGTCCAGCATGGATGAAAATATCGGTATTGGTTGCTGCTATATCAGTATTGTATCGGATATATCGGAAGGAAAAAAATTCTGAAAATCATAAGCTGTCACGGCCAAATTAGATGATATATCGTGATATATTCCCGATACGGCAACATATTAGATATTGTCGCGATGTCGGAAAATATTGGTATCAAGGTCTCCGATGCCGATATATATTGGCCAATATTTACACCCATGATGTCCAGTGAAAAGCAGGAAGTTTTATTTTTGCTGTTAGGTACCTAATGCAACTCTCTTCCTTCCTATTCTTTGGATTGACTGTGAGAAAATATTACAACAAACGGTGAACACATTTTAAACAAATAAGATAAATTTAAAGAACATTTGCATCTGGTTTTTGAATACATGGCTTGTTAGTGAGACCAAAAACCTGATTATTAAGCTCGTTGCGTGATTGACTTGTAAACTAGCATGAAAACTATTGCATATTTTAGGGCATAATTTAATAAAAAGGAGAAAATAATTACCTATGTCATCATTAGTGTATGCTTCTCTTTTTTCTTCTTGAAATTGAGGTGATCATTGAGGAGTTTTTAGCTTAGGCTGTCTTGAGTTTTCTCCCTTGGGTGCAGTTTCATTAAAATTAGTTCTTCATTGGCCGGGTCTATTTTCAATTGGGAAAAGAGAGAATGAGCAGAAGTGATAGACCAAATTCTTTTTATCCTTCTTTGAGGAGTTACCTTTTTTATTGATGGGTGATCTTTGCTTAGCAGCTAAGGACTAAAAAAAAGGGACACTCTCCCAATACTAAAGTGTTAATATTCCGCACGTATCAAACATCAATACTCTCCTAACACATGTTAGACAATGTTCTGATACATGTCTAATTTTTTTTTTTTAATTTTTTTAAATCACTACATGCTCTGATATGTTTCGAACACATTTGAGACACGTTTAAACACATTTTAGCCATGCTTGAAACATGTTTTGGATATGTTTTCCATAGGATTTTTGTTTATATTATCTTTTAGCAATTATATGACATAGAGTGATAAAGTTAAGAACAAATGCTGATAGATATATAAACAATTTGATTTATTAAGTGTCTTAATTTGTTAAGTTATATCATTTTATTATTCCACTAGAATAGCTTCTTAAAAATGTTATAGCACAACCCATTTGTGTTAGTTCACTTGTGCACTTTTCTCTGAAATTTTTTTGGATGGATAAACAAGAAATATGCATTTTTACTACTAATTTATTATAAAAGTAATGTTCACCAAATTTGAAAAATAATAATAATAATGAATTTAGCTAATGTTTTCTTACATGTTGTGTTCTCAATTCTAGAAAAATAGTGTGCCAATGTCATGACGTATCCGTGTCATATGTTGATGTCCATGCTTCTAAAGATAAGGATGCATTTTTTTTCGAAATTCTGCTATGAGTAAAGTTTGTTTTACTCATGAAAGAACAGATTTGATCGGTATTTTCATTGAAAAGATTGGAGATAATTATTCTGCAGGAGATTATCTTTTTTCATTTCTGTGTACATTTGGTTTTGTATACTTCTCAGTATATGTGATATATCGATGCAGGCATATTCAAATTCTTTGCCTCGCACTCTTTTTGCATCTAGTGTTCATTCTGTTAGAGAGGCTAAGCTCTCATATTTGGGATTCCCCACTACTCAATCAATGCCAACAAAGTATAGCAGCAGCAGTGTGTCTTCTGTTAGCAGCAGCCCAACTATTTCCATTACCGAGGTGATTCGTTGATATCAACTCTTTCGATTTTCTTCTTTTCTTGGTCGAACCGACTCAAATTTTTGAAAATTTTGTTGTTTCTGCTCCGAGTTATAAATATTAGTATTAGTATTACTTGCGGCAGTTTCAGTATTGGTCTCAATATCTTGTATATCAGACAATACGTATTATTATCGAATATATCAGATAAAAAAAAATTTTTTTTGTTAATTGTAAGATGACGGTGCCATGTCGGGTGATATATTGGCCAAATATCGTCTATATAATATGTTATAATATTGTCACGGTATCGGGGAGTCTCGATGTTGATACACATCGGACGATATTTGCATTAATACCGGACATATGGCTTCAAATCTTTTGGCCAATGGGAATTTGGTAGCAAAATATTAGTCAATATAGGCAATTTTGACACAATATTAAGGAGCTTAATACAGATATATACTGGCCAAGATTTTGCCATCCGTTTATATTTCTTTTGGTATTGCGGATTCATGTAACGTTTGGAGTAGATGATGTCATTCCTCTTTGTTTTAATGAATGAAACATTAGATGTCCTAGAAATGCTGGAACATCTTTGTAATTTTGATTGTATGGCAATACTGACAAACATGGCTTGGTCTGAAGTATTCTACATTGACCTTCCAAATATGATTATATCACAATAAATTAATGATTGATGAAAATATTGTTATCAGTATCAGTCATGGCTATATCGGTATCAGATATATTAGATAATATGTATCGACATTGGATATATCAATTTTTTTTTTTTTTTTTTGAAAATCGTAAGCTGAAAGGAAAATATCAATCAATATATCGCAAAATTATTGCTTATTGGAAAATATTAGTATCAGAGGCTGATAATGATACTATTAGCTAATATATTTATCTATTTGACAATGCAACATTTTTCCTTCTTTAATGTCCTCCAAATTTCATTTTTTCTAGCCTATCGGGATCCGGAGACTGACAAAGTTGTCTCCAAAATTTGATTCTATGCTTCTGTCTCTGTTGCATCGTCAAATCATGGTTTTCCAATGGTATTAGTTGTTTGGGTTTTAGTTTCAGAATCGGTCATGGTTGTATCAGGACCATTTATATCTATACTGGACAATATTTTTTTTGCAAAACAGTGCAAAACTAATGTAAGGAATCTGTACTGATATTTCATTCTACAATTTGCTGCCGCATTGTTTCCTAATCAACTGCTTTAGTCTGATCTTTCATTCCTTGGTGTATCTATGCCTCCTACTATGTGATAATTTACCTAGAAATAATTTTGAAGACGTGTTATCATTGGTTGAAGTATCATCTGATATATATTGATATCCCTGATACTGATATTTTTTGATAATATGACGAAATTAATTAATATTTAAAATATCTGCTAGTATATCCTATATTTTTTGATAAATCAGTCGATATATGCTCTCAGGTTTTAACTTGTAAAAAGAGAATTGCAACTAATATTAATATGTATTGTCCGACACAACTGCTTCCTATACTAATACCATATTTTCATCCTATGTGTGTACCGGTAGAATTCAAGTAAGATCTTCGGATTCTGATTCTTCTGTTCTAAACCTGTAGGCTTTGAAGACGGGGAACTTCTCATCTCCACAGCCAACTCAGAACCTCCAGGGTAGCACCGTTCCTGGTCCTTCAGCTCTTCCACAACATCTGTCCGTGAACCCATATCTGCAGCCGTCACTTCCTTTGGGACACTTTGGCAATATGATCGGCTACCCATTCTTGCCTCAAAGCTATACCCTTGTGCCGTCTGCTTTCCCACGGACATTTGCTGGCAATAGCAACTACCATCATCAATCTATTGCAGCTGCGCTTCCGCAGTATAAAAACAGCATTTCCGTCAGTAGTTTGCCTCAATCTGCTGCTGCTGCTGCTTCTGGATATGGTGGCTTTGGGAGTTCGACGAACGTTCCGGGAAACTTTCCGGCTAATCCACCAACTGCTCCATCAGGGACTTCGACGGTATATGAGAATATTCTAAGCTCTCAGTATAAGGACAGCAATCACATGCTCTCTCTACCACAGCAGGTAATCTCTTTTTGGGTTACAATCCTTCTCATGTTGTCCTATCGGCTGTGGATATATTGATATCAGTCGCCATCGTATTAGAATCGGCCATACTAGGTGATAAATAGTGGATAGTATGTATTGGACGGAAACACAAAATTTTCTTTTCTGGATCGGAATCAAGGAAAAAATATTGGCCGATATTTTAAAAAAATGTCCACATATCCCAATCCTTGTTTCATTATCGCGTAGTGTTGGTATACTGTTAGCAACATATATCGTCCGATATTTCATTCCATGGTCTATTCCCCGTCCCCTCTTCCGTAATATAGTTATTATTCTTATGAGAGTATGCAAATTGAAGAGTTGTCTTCGGGTGTCCTGATAGTTATGAATTTGAGTCATAAAATTGGCCTCTTACATATAATACAATATAAGACAATATAATAATACAATATAAGATCAATACATATCGGCTGATTTTTCATTTCATAGCTGCATATGCCCTCAACCGAGGTTTTTTTGTTCATTCTTAACATCTTTTATTCTCTGTATCATGTTTCCAAAACCCTAAAAGTATCCCCCGTTTTGTCAGAACGAGAACTCACCATTGTGGGTCCTGGGTCCTGGATCCCGAGCAGCGCCAGCGGTTCCTGCAGGCACATATTACAGCTTTCACCGCCAAAGCCAACAGCCTCCCGGGCTTCAACAAAGTCAGCAGCCGCCTTCACAACATTACGCAAATCTCGGGTGCTCAAATTTCTACTATTCTCAAACCGCACAGTCAACTGAACATCAGCAGCGAGTATCAAGAGATGGAATGCAACAACCATCATCTGAACAGTCATCCCAACATATTTGGCAAAACGGCTACTAAATCTATCTTGTCTATCCTTGCCGTAGAGTCCAGAAATGGCCGAATCCGAGGCATCTCCACCGTTGGATCACTGATGAAATTTAGATTGTATTTTACCATTTCAGTTTGGCTAACGTAGGATCAAAGAACTCAAAGTAGTGGTACATTTTTTCCTTTCTTTTTCCCTTTTCCTGCTTCTGTGCTTTTCTATGATAGTGGAAAATTGTGCTGATGCTTTTTCTCTGTAATCCTGTCTTTTAGTTTAGGCATTTTCCTTAAATATTTTTAAATAATATAATCTTTTATTCATTATTTTTATACTATAGGACTTATATAATAATAAATAAATAAATAAGATATTACGTTATTATAGACAACTAAAGATAAATATTTAACATTACTCTAATTATAATGAGTTGAAGTGTACTTCTAAGTTTAAAATGGAAATACTGTTAGATCTGTTATATCTTATGGATTAGGATCTTAGGTAATTATATAACATTTATAGAAATTAAATGTGACATAGTTGAGAGGAAAGAGATAAAAAAAAGTGGGGTGATTTTAAAAAATGAAATAAGAAATAATGTATTTAAATACTTAGAAGTTGTATTTATATAAGGTGAAATTAATGAATGATGTTTAAGATAAATCGAATGGTTAAAATGTAGGTCAAATGAAATATATGAGTTAGTTGTAGTTAGAAAAAAAGTAATAAATAAACTTTAAAAAGCTTATAGTAATATAATAAAAATAATTTAAATTATTTATACTATATGGTTTGAGTTTGGTGAAATGATAAATATAAATTTATATAAATAACAACATTAAAAATTGTTGTTGATGGGCAATTAAATATATATGAAATTAATAATAATATATTAAAATATTTAAAAGTTATACTTACATAAAATGACACAAATTATATGTTTAAAATATAGGTCAAGTAATATCTTTGTGAGTTAATTATATTTGAAAAAAGAAAATAAAAAATTAAATCTAAAAAAATTGAAATGTAATAAAATTATTCAAATTACTCCTATTAATAAAAAAATGATATAATAAATTAAATGAAATCATAAATATAAATTTAAAATAACATAAAATTAAATTGGTGTGCAAATATAATGGCTGCCTTATCAATTTTGCTTTTCTTTTCAGCCAAGGCTTGATCTGGTATCCTCTCTCAATGGAAGTATTGCTATATTTGGCAAGTTGGAGCCTATTTTTCTCCTTAAATTCATATTTTTAATGATAAAAAAATTTATTTTAACAATTGATGGGTATCATTACCCGTAATCACTCATGGATAAAATTCCTGATAACTTCTGCGGTTCGAAAGAAACGAACCATAACCGACTGGAGGATGAAACCGGAGAAGTTATAAAACCGACCGGAGAAATTATGCCTCATCCGGAGAAGTTATAAAATTGAAAGGAGGTCCTATATAAAAAAGAGATAATCCTCCAAGAAGGGAGGTGGAAAAAGGAACCCCAAAAAATACTCTCTCTTTCTCTAAATTATTATCTGAAATAAAAATAAAATCAAGTTCTTTCCTTTTTATTTTCAAAAAAAGGTCATGACCGACTGGAAATATTTGGAGAACCTTTGGATCTAAATTTACCTACTTTTCACTATTTTGTGTTTTTGCACAGCATGCGATTGAGTCAAAAAGACGGAAAGAAAGAAAATCGTCTACATCCAACTCCGGACCAGATCCGTAATAACAATCAAGATGATTATTGATATGATCATATTTTTAATCTATCTTATAATTTTAATAGTCTAAGATTTTTATGATTAGATATATAAAAAAAATTTCATAAATTAACATATAAAAAGATAAATAAAATAAATTTTATACAAATTAATACAGTTAATAATGATAATTTGAGGCATCACAGTGATATCTATAGCCATTAGTTCAAATTTTGATGTTTTTCGTGCTGTAAAATTAGACTTATTATTATATAAGTTTTGTGCATGAAATCATATACTCAAGCAGAGAAAAAAGGAAAACAGATACTCAATTTAAAGTGATCCATTTCATAGATTCAGATAAAATTCTATAAAAAGTCATATTTAATTAAAGTTATATGTACGATTTGAAAGAAAATCATTTCTATCATTTAAAATTTATTCTTCGTGATTATAATCAATATAAGAAGGAAACAGATTTTTAAACCCTTTTCACATTCATGTCATTTCGAGGTATTATGACAGAAAAATGGTAAAATTTGATCCAATTTATCGTTAACTGATAAATAATATACGCAGATATTGCACGAATATTGACTACCATTAATATCATGGCCGGCGGTGACTGGGTTCCGGTCAGCTTCACCGGCGTAGTCTGCATGCCCGCGGATGCGCGCGTCTGGTGGGTCACTTTCTCACAGTACTCCCACTATAAAAGGACAACCCCACCTGTCTAGAACATTACTTCTTATCTTCTGAGGCTTCCAACTTTTGCAACGCTACCATTGCCACAGGTATTTTCTCAGTTCTCTTATAACCCTGCGAAAGAAATTTGATTTGCTTTCTTCAGTTTCTTTGATCTGGGTCTTCTTCCGTCTTTAGATAGATGCTGTGCATGTACTCCTTTGTAAATTTGAGGGCAATGGTAAGGTTTGTTTGTTGTAACTGAGAGGCGGTGGATTCAAACTACGAAAATAGACTCGCTGTAATGCATGATCAAAATTGTATATAATTGAAACTATTGCGTGGGAAGTCATTTGTACGGAGCGAACCTTTTTACACGGCGAGATTTCTTGGGACATTGAATTGTAAAGCTGATTCTCATTTGATTGCGAGAATTTTAGTTTGCTGTTATGTCTTTTGTTGTTTTACTATTATTTAGGTTATGGATGTTGATTTGGCTCATTGCGTTTTGAATGTGGAATAAATTGGGCAAGAAATGATGAGTTACAGCTTTTGATGCTGAGGAGAGCAGTTCAGTGAGAGAACTTGAAATGAATTTGTGAAGTTAGAAGAGGCAGACTAGTTGTTGAAATTGAGTGTGAAATGACAAAGAATTAAGGGAATGTGTTCAAACTTGCTTCTGAAAAAGGAAGAAAGCTGACAAAACTGGAAATAAAACATGTCAGTAAACTAAAATTGAAAGCTATGTATATGTATATGATATATATAATTCGTCAGTAGTCTAGCAATGCTGGATAAGTATCTAACTATAATAGTTACTGAGAATACACTCTCGTAAAGAACCTGCTAAGTGTGATATTGTTTTGATAAGAATATAGATCATAAGCATGTTTGAGAATTATCGTTTTCATAAGCACGGCTGTTAAAGACATTTCCCCTTCCCCCCCAACAAAAGGGGGAGAAAATAGAAGAGATCACCATGGATTTTATGAGCCTGAATCATGGTTCGATGATTTTCCATTTTCACTGATGAAGGCTGCTTGAGTTGGTCAAGATAAATCCATTTTTTTATGGTGCGCAGCTGAACAAATCCACGCCTGGGTTGATTCCACTTAGTCTTGTGATCCTCTCCCCTCCATGAATCCGACTCACTCTTTTCTCTCTGCACCCTTGCTCTTCCTCTATGTGCTTAGAGCAGTCACCCTTTCTGATTTCCTCAGGTCCTATTGCTGCCATAGTTCCAAGGCTCCTTCTTTGGAGCTAATGGATGGTACTACCTCCATTTTGAATTTCTTTGCTTTACAAGTACTATATTGTACCTTCTGCCTTTGTTATTTGATTTCCTACAATACCTTTGTATTGTTTCCTACTGAAGTAATTCATTCAAACCCTATGGGGTGGGGTTGGGGACATATTCTGTTATCCATTCTCTGAGAGGTCAGTTTAGTTTGAAAAGGGCAGTTGATAAGTGGGTGATGAAATCAATTTTCGGGAATGAAAATATTCCCCCCCCCCCTTCACATATTTATGGTAATTGCACCATTGCTGATTTCTCGTGAGATCCTTGTTACCAGGATGCAGGTTCAATATATGGTCGCAAAAAAGATACATTTTCTTTTCCACAAGGGGCCATCATTAAGAATCACAGTAGTTATTACATGTGAGGTTTTAGTGTCATGACCCTGACAAGATCAAGTAATAAATAATAATAAAGAAATCCAATTAATAATTATCCGTAAATAATTAAAATCTAGATAACCCAAATACCGGATTGGACATATCAAACCAACATTAAACCATAAATTAAAAGTGGACACAGGACTAGGCCAAACTAAATGCCGTCCAGCCCCACATATAATATAAATACCTATTCAAACCCAAAAATTTCTGCAAGGAAAAACATCCAACCAACTATCCAAGCTATAACAAAAAAAAATCGTACCATAATATCCATCTAGTTCAACATGCCAAATATATACAAATTGCAAATAACTCAAATATACAATAATTCCAAACATTTATTGAAATACAAATATAAATACAAATACAACTAAACAAAATCTTCATCAATCTTTCTTCCACATCCTACAAGTATTTATGACTTGCTAATCTAAAAGGGTCAGAAAGCATTGCAAATCACAAGCCTAAAGCTCAACAAGTATACATATACAATATATAAACATACATGTTAACAAAACATATCAAAGGATAGAAAATTGTAAAACATGTATGAAATCAAATTTAACAAACGTTCCATCAATACATTCCAAATCTTGATTTTGTACACACATTTTGTTACATATATACGAATATCAAATCATACAAACCATACGAAATCAATAGAAGTTCAAATTGTGTGATACATTTGTAAAATTTAGAAGTCCAAAATCATACAAATTCGAAAATCATATCAAAATCAACAAATCTTAGAAAGTCGAAACATCTCAAAAACAGATAAATACGATGCAGGTCAAATCGGATAATCAAGGACCAGCAACTCACATACTGACTAACTAAAAGTCTAACTATGAGGACGCATTACATATACTTTCAATAACCTTAGGCCGAAATACTATTATTAAAGATCAGTAGATAAGTCGTATACATATTACTCTCTATAGACGGGATCAAACGACACTTTTTTTCTACCGTAGATAATAGGTGCATTCCTTATGTGCGCTTAATATACTCAAACGTCTGAATATATATACAATCAATTTCTTATAATGATTTTCAAGAAAAACAAACGGAAGACTCTATAATAAATAACAAGACTTTTTCATTCTATGGGAAAAGTGCAAACCTTGATTAGATAACAAAATAAAATTCTTATCGAAATATTTGCATGTGATGTCACATACAATGTCAAATCCACAATGTTTCAAGACTTTATTTCGAAAATATTTCCGTATACAAATAAAATCCTTCAAATATTCACTTGTTCCGTGAAAAACAAACGAAACCTTCAAATACTTAGTAAAATCAAATAAAATTTTAAAATGTTCAATGAAAAATACATGTATGTAACAATATACAAAATAGGGGTGTAAAAAGTACATGCATGTACAATAAAACAGTTATTATAGGCAAAATTGAAGGATTCTGAAAATAGATCAAATAACGGATTTAAATATATATTTTTTTAAATTTCCGATCCAACAAATCTGACACGAAAAACTCCAAAATCTCTTTATCTCTCTTCTTCTTCTATTTTCTCCCTACTCTTTCTCTCTTTTCTCTCTCTTTTCCTATAAAAATGACCAAAAATTGGGCGAAAGGCTTTTAAATACCCAATTGGTGCACAAGTGACAAATAAGTGTGCATCAGATGTCACCCACAACACACAGGCACTCACAAGCACCACATCAGGTGCAACTCAGACACTTACATTATGCCATAAACACGCATGAATACCCTGTAGGCGCCTATCAAGCCTAAAACTATTACTTCAAACACGCACAAGTGTGGAAATTGGTGCTGGTCAAACGCTAACCTGATATCCTCAAATCCAATTTTCCTCAAATTTTTTATTATACAATTATTTTTCAAATTAACCCAATGCATAATTAACTATGATGTTATCAATCATGAATGAAAAATATCAGATGTTACATTTTCACTGAACATTTTGAAATTTGTTGGGTTTTACCGAATATTTGAAGATTTCATTTGTTTTTTAGAGAATTAGTGAATATTTTGAAAGATTATGTTATATCATTATTATTATTCTACTGAAATAGCTTCCTAAAAATGTTATAGCACAACCTATTTGGTTCAATTGTGCACTTTCTTCTGAAATATTTTTGGGTGAATAAACAAGAAATATGCATTTTTACTACTAATTTACTATAAAAATGTTTTTCATCAAATTATAAAAATAGTATATTATGATTTTAACTAACATTTTCCCGCATGTTGTATCTTCATTTCTAGAAAAATAACATGTTGTTGTCGTGACATTTCCGTGTCCCATGCTTCTAAGGATAAGGATGCATTGTTTTTTGAAATTCGGTTATAAGTAAAGTTTGTTTCACTCATGAAAGAACAGACTAGATCAGTTTTTTCATTGATAAGATTAAAGATTTTTATTCTGTAGGAGATTATCTTTCTGCATTTCCGTGTACATTTGGTTTTTTATACTTCTCAATATATGTGATATATTTATGCAGGCATATTCAAATTCTTTGCCTAGCACTCTTTTTGTATCAAGTGTTCATTCTGTAAGAGTGGCTGAGCTCTCATATTTGGGCTTCCCCACTACTCAATCAATGCCAGCAAAGTATAGCAGCAGCAGTGTGTCTTCTGTTAGCGGTGGCCCAACTATTTCCATTATTATCATTTTGAAAATTTCATTTGTTTTTCAACACATGCATGTAATAATATTCAAAACATGGGTGTAAAGGGTAACATATATATATAATAAAACAATAATCATATGCAAAATTAAAGAATTTACAAAATAGACTAAAAAATAGGCTTAGATGTAGTTTCCTTAAACATCTGATCTAGCACATATGATACGAAAAAACTCTAAAATCTCATTCCTTCCCTATCTCACTCTTCTTTTTCTTTTTCTCTTCTCTCTCTCTCTCTTCTCTCTTTTCCCACAAAAATGATCAAAAATCGGGTGAAGGGCCTTTAAATACTCAATTGTTGCATGAGTGACAGATAGGCGCGTATCAGGAGCCATCACATACACAAGTGCGCAAGAGCATAGTATCAAACATAGCTCAAACGCTAAAATTTTGCCTCAACCGTGCATGAGCGCTACAATAGACGCATCTTAAGCACCTCGTACTCTACCTGAATCACGCATGAGCGCTCCATAGGTGCCTATTAGATGCACAACTGCTACTTGGAATACGCACAAGCGTGGAGTTAAATGTCAGTCAAGCGCTGGCCTAATACTCCTCAAATCCAATGTTCTCAAATTTTTTATTATACAATTATTACCCAAATTAACCCAATACATGTTATAATAATGCCATGAATCATGAATGAGAAATGCGGCATTATATTTAGTGAAGCTGTTAATAAAGTGTGGGACATAACTAATTCCTAGAATATTTGTTGGGGTAGATGAACAATTACAGAGTCCTATGGGATGTACTGTGTCCATAATACTTGATGAACAAGAGGAAAGTGGTATGTAGTGGATGATTCACCAATAATGGGTCTTTTACTTCTTTGATGACTTCGGTTCTCAAGGAAACATAGGTATAGTGGCCGATGTTATCTGAATTCTGATACTACTTTGTATTTGATTAACCTGGTGCAGGTGATGTGCTAACACGGATTGGAAGGAATTGAGGTGAGAGTGGGTGAGGAGATTGAGTAGTAGTGTGGATGTAAGAGTCATAGAGTTTTTGAAAATTGTGGGCTGTACTAGACGGAATTCATGAGTCACAAATTTGGATGTACAAATGATACTGATTTGGACAAACCTACAGACTTATTTCAACACTCCATGGGGTACTTCACGTGGAGTTCATAAGGGTCATAGTGATGAAGTACAATAGCTTGGCAAGGGCATGGATGAAGCTGGTATTGAAAGAACTAGGAAGAATTGTTAGGGTTCGACCCGAATATATACAACCCAGTATAGCGGAACAAAACTCGATCCCCCTGTCAACTGTTAGCCACCAAAATTGTGAGTACAAGAAACACAATAATATATAACGTTTTTAACGTGGAAAATCCTTTTCAATCAAGGGAAAAATCACTGGACAAATTCCGAACAAAGCTACTATAAAATTATAAGCTATAGGAACCCCTTCCGAAATCCTTTCATTACAATCTCAAATAAAAATTGGGTGATTACATCTCCCCTCAATACACCCAATAACCCACAAGAGAAATACAATGAGAAATAAGAGTAACCAAACGAAAATACGCTCTAGAAATTGATTCTAAAACCATGTAACCAACCTTGATGAAGAATGGAACTCAAATTGGACCTTAATTGGATATCGAACATCTTCCTCTTCTCTCTTCTTCTCTCCTCTTCTCTCCTCTCTCTATGCGCACTCCTTGTGTGAGAATGATTTCGGAATAACCCTAAAATTGCATTCGGATGATTTTATAATCTGGGTTGTGCTCGAGCGTCTGAAATGCGTGCCTCGAAGCCGAATGACTCTGGAATCGGGGTTTGAGCTCCACTCGAGTGAGCCTTAAGCGTGGATGTGTCAGCAGCAAATTGGAATCTGCGCTTGAGCTCCACTCGAACGAGTCACTGGAGCGGGCCACCTTTGGGCCGCTCACCTCACCCGCGCGAGCACCCCAATTTTCATACGAATATCGCACGATTCTCTGATGACCATTTATTTGTTACGACACCCACAAGAAAGTGACCAAAACCCAACAAGAATTTCGCATAAGGTTATTGCTTCTATCTGGAATAACAATGAGGATATTGGAATTGAAAAAGAAAATTTCGGATATTCTGCTTCACAGACTCTTATTTCAAAAAAGATATGAACATTTTCTTCATGGGTCATGTTGAGGAATCAATGAATTGGAGATAGCTGGACTAAAATTCATGTGGCTTGGCTAGTAACTAGCTAGAGTTTGTTGTTACACTTGAAATAGTTGAAATCTTGCAGCAAATCTTTCTATATTTTTGCCTTTCTCTAGGCTATTAGCTTATGCAATCATTATAATTTGAAAATCCATTAGCTCGGAATGGAAAGACCTTGCACTTGGAATGGATAGACCTTGCCCCTTCATTTGCAATCCATGCTATGTTTACTGCATTTGTTGGTACATGGTATGCAGAAAAGCGTCATTTAATGATAGATTATTATCATTGAACTCCTCATCCTATATGCAGTATGCAAGGGATTTGAAAAACCCAATTACTATGGTCCATGCATCCCAATCAAAGTGCTCTTTTGTTGTCCATTGATCTTGTCATCCTTAGATTCCAACTCCAATGCTAGTGTTGCTAACTATGTCTTAGTTGTGAGGAAGCTTCCATAGAATTGTATATCTCAGCTCACAATTTAGGTTTATGTATGAGAATATGGACCTGTAGTAGTTAACGTTGACATAATTTCGTGATGTAATGAGTTTGGGAGTTTGTCCTGCTCTGACTTATTTGGATCTTTAAGAATGTATTGTTGTTTCTTGGTGCCTTGTTCTTGTTTGGTTGTGTTCCATTGCGTTGTGCTACTCGTAATAGCCTAAGAGGAAGACAAAGAGAGGGAATAGGGTAAAGAATGGCTACCATTAAATGCATGGTCACCAATCTTGGAGATTCTCCTCCTAGTGGGACCCTGGGCTGTATGATTGATGTCAGTACTTCCAACTGGCACAACAATACCTCTTTGTAATGTCTTTCTTGAACTTCAAAGGAGATTCTGATTTTTCTTCTGAATCTCTATGCCCATCCATTCTCCCTTCCACTCTTGTTCTTGTTCAAGCTCCATCAATGGCTTGGGAATCATCCCACTCCTTGTGATGCTCTCCATTGAGTTTATTAAATAGTTTGCACATCTTTTGGAGATGCAGGAGCTTGCGCTTGTCAAGGTCTGATTAACTACGTCAGCAGCTTCTTACACGCTTTGAGTCTACATTTTTGATGTTTGAGTTGGAAAAGTGAAAATTGCAAGTGCTTTGCACAGTCCAAAGAATAGGCTTGAGAGATGATTTCTTCATATGCAGCTTGGTTATGAGGGTAAAGGTTCTCTCTTTTCATTCATCTGTAGTCAAATGTTGACTGTTGGAGATTACTTGGTTATACTTTTGGAAGCCTGGTCCAAAAATCCCAACTGAGAAGTTTAACTGATTCTCGAGTACTGAAGGAAGATGTTTCTCAAATGGTGAGTGGTAGTTGAGTTAATCATGGAATGCATGAGTGAGAAATTAATGATGTTGATTGTGGAATTCTGCGAGTTAAATTTGTTAGCCTGGCACTGTATCAGTGTGTAGCAGTATGTGAAAGATGCATTGCATATGTCTGATGCAAGGGTATGGGCAGCCTGGGCCTACTCTTATTTATTTCTGTTAGTGCTATGCTTATTGTGGCCTACTTTCTTTAGGCCATTTTAGGGCTCTTCTTTATATAAGCTCATGAATGTTCAAAACATTATCTTTATTAAGGTTCATTAATATGGTTCTGAATTAGTCATGATCAAGTCAAAAGACTATTCCTACCCAGAAAATAAGGTTGAACATTTTAGATGATCAATACCACCCAAGATAACCCTTATGTTTATTTTCAAACTTACAAAAATTTAGAAATAATGACAATTAAATAGAGGCAGCTCCAAGTTTGTGGCTGATCAGAAATCATGTATTTTGTGGGAAACCAACACTCTTTTGCAGAAAATGTAAAGCATGCTGACCAGAAAAAGGAACATAATGGGTGGTTAAGAATGATGTGGCTGTTTTGTAGCCTGGAGAAGTATTGATGGTTTATATGTTTGAGAACATGTGGTTAGCAAACTGCACTGCTTGGGTGGTATGCATGATGTTAGACAGATATATATGCAATAAATAGTCAATTTATTTATGACATAATTTTCTTATTAAAATTATAAATATTGTATATTTAGAAATATAGTTTACAGATTCCTTATTTAGATAAATTGATTAATAAAATTGGCTGATCTTCAATCTTATAATTAGCCTTCAATTTATGGTAGAGGGCATTGAATCAAATTGACATAGTATCAGAGCACGCAAAAGTTCAATTTTTTCTTTCAATTCTCGGGAATTTATAAAATTGAGTTTTTTGGCCTTTGGTTTCTCAAAGGGTTCTTACCCTTTATTTCTCCTTCATTGGAAGCCTCTGCGAGTGTTGACAACTTCTGGGTTATTGTCTGCGTGATTGTATGACTCAATAGCTTTTGGTTGTTGGCAAACATGGGTTCTGTGGTAGACTTGGGACTTTCAGCTTGTCTTAGAGATTTCTAGTGCCGGATATCTCTCATACTTTTTGGTCGTGTGTTCATCAATTGTCTTCTGGTGATATTCCCTTCTCTCTAATCAACTATTCGTTAGTGTTTGTGTGTTTGTTGGTGGCCAATCCCTCTTTCTCTCCCTTTGATCTGCACGATTAATTTTTGAGGTTTTGCAGTGTGTCTTTTCCCCTTTACCAATTTGTTGCAATTTCTTGGGGCTTGCAATGCGTCTCAGTTGGGATGATTTGGAGAATTTCAATTCCGAAGAAAGACAATTTGATTTATAATTTTTATCTATTATGTCAGCTCTCAGCTTGGGTGTTTTTGGTGTGCATTTTATGGAAAAAAAATTATTCTGGCTTGGAATTTCATTTTTGGCTATTTGTTATGGGAAAAAAATTATGGGTTCATATTGATGGAAGTAATCCTGCCTTCCACCAAGGCTCCCAAATTGGTTTAGTGGCAGACTAACGATGCTAGAGTAATGACATCGATTTTAGAATCTGTTGATCCTCTAATTGTTTTAAATTTAAAGCCCTATAAGATTACTAAAAAGTATGTGGGGGTATTTAAAAAGTTCACAATCAGGATAATACTACCAGATAAGTTCAGTTGTAATATGAGATCTCCAATTACAATTAGGACGATCTCTTCATTCAAGATTATTTTTCTAGGTATCAAAATTTGTGGGTTGAATTATAAACATCAATATGCCATGGTGCTAGCAGAATCTCTTCCTGCCATTCACGAGATTCACAAAAAAAGCAAGAGAGATCAATTTTTTATAAAGTTATATCTAAATTTGAGGCAACTTGTTCCAATTTGATGACTTGTGTTCCTTCTCCATTTTTAGAAATGTGTTTTGGGGCGTTACTTCATGAAGAACACTGACTTATGCTACATGTCACTTTCTAGCAAAATGGGCCGCTGTTAATGCAGTAGCCTATGCAACTTATGAGAGTGGCAAGGAGGAAAGATATATAATAGGTTTAATGCTTTATTTGTAAGGAATATAGGTGTTGTTGCTCACTGTGTACAAAAAAATTGCAATTACTACAAGAAGCCAGGGTACATCATCAAAGAGTGTCAGATTTTTCCCAAAAACCATCAAAGTAATGCCTATCAGGCGACAATTAGTCCTTTCTGCACTAGTTTGTCTATGCCCGGTAATCAATCTGCCCTTACCCTTGAGATGGCACAACAAATAATTGTTTTAGCGTCAAAACTTCAAGGTAACGTTACACTGTCATCTTTATCTTGGCTTATTGATTCTGGCATATCTAATCATATGACTTATTCCTCCAACATTTTGAACAATGTCCAAACATATCATGGCTCATTTTGCATTCAGATTGCTAATGGTTGTCATTGACTAATTAATGGCATCATAATTTATAATTAGAAACCAAGCATTAAATCTTTTTTGCTATTAATTTAAATACTAAATGAATATTAATATTATAAAAAATCTAAAAAAAACATTATATATAATTTTTTTTACATAATATAATCTCTACCATTAAATTGTTATTTACAAAAAAGTACTTACATCGTCTTTCTAACAAACGTCCCAAAATCCCTCATCATATATGCATTTTGTTGGCAACTATTAGTGGTCTCTCTTTTCTCGTGTAGAATAAATGAATCATTTGATTCTGCTTTTACATTTTATTGGAATACAAATTTTGCTAATGTTTCGTAGCAATTTCTGGCTTGAACTTGACCCAATTCAGCCCAAAATAAACAATATATCAAAATTATAATATCATTCTAAGATACTAATTATTAAAAAAATATATAATTTTTATATGATCTTATGGCATTTTGTTTTATGTTAAAAATTTAATTGAGATTTAGAGTTGATGGGTTTAGCCACAACATTTGCCGATCTAGTCATAATGAGGGTCAATCCGGCAGCCGGCCTATTAGATATCAAAACCTAACATAAAACAAGGCCTAGGAACCGTCCAACCGGCTCAGGAGGATCAATGGCCCAGAGTCAAGAGATAGCCTCTGCGGATGAATCAATCACAACAAAGTTTACCCTCCACCTTAGAGATAGTAATCTAGCAACGTAGAAGGCGCCGGCGCAATAGTTCTCAACCAATGGCGATGGCGATCAACTATGGGGAATCCCCGTACCTGCTGACCAACGGCATTCCAGCCAACCCACGCGAGAAGCAACCTGGCCCCTATTGGCCACCACCAGCCGCGGTTATGTCACAGTCACAAGACGACATCTGACACGGTGGCTCCCGTCAATACTCAGCAACCGGCAAATCTTGGCGGAACATCTGTCATCAGTCTTGGCGCCAAAGCCTTCTCCACGAAATACTATAAATTTCCTCACCCTTCACAAGACAAGGGATCGAGAAATTCCCTGTGAAAAGTCACCCTTGAGCGAGACACGAGCAAAAAAGAACCAAGCTCTCTTTCCCTAAACAACTCTTTCTCCTCCTCACGAGAGCCACTCCTCGTCGAGTGCATCTTAGTGAGCCACTCACCGAGTAGAACACATAGGAGCCCACTCCTCCACTTCTCCAAGCCAAGCGCACTCCAAGAGCTCAGGCTTCCTCTCATGATCCCCGCATAAAAGTATCATTGTATTTTTTTACATCCTCCTTACATCTTTTTATTTTCCTGAGAAAGATTATTGACTTGAGTATCGGAGGATAAATTAGGGAGTGAGTCCCGCCAATCCTTCAACCTCTCGTTTATAGTTTGTGGTGTGCAGGTTTCAGGTTAATAGAGATGGAGATCGGATCCGCTCTAACTAGGCTCGCAATAGGAGATCGGATCCGCTCTAATTAGGCTCGCAATAGATCGAATGGCTCCCTAATCCGTACCACAACTAGGACACCAAGGACACATCAAGTGTGAAAATTATAAGAATTAAACTTTATTTCTAGAGGTCTTTGATATCATCGAATCACACCATCACTCAAATAAATATAGTCAATTTAACCTCATTTTTATATATAATAAAATGGTCTCAAAAATTAAAAATGAACTTTTAAAAATTAATATTGAGAATCTTTTAAATGTTCTTTTTTTTTCTTTGTTACTTTTATTATTAGGTTTCGGTGGAACCCTTGATAGCTGTTCGGTGGCTTGTGTGTCGTGGTGGCATGAAGTCTTAAATAGTTGATAATTGCTTGCAAATTGTTATTCTTCTATATATTGATGTTTTTTTTTTTTTTTTTTGAGTTATATTATTGATTTTTGGTATTATTGGTTATATTATTTATTGAGTATTTGGCTCACTCTTGCATTTTCTTAACTTTAGATTAGAGCTGGTTGGTAGCATATTAGCAGAGATCATTTTATTCCTGTGAAGATTTCATATTGAGAGATGATTTCAAAGTTTAGAAGCATAATAATGAGAAATGAGAGTTTTCTTTTAAGTGTTGATAAATAATGGATAGTGTGTCAGGACTGTATTTGCTTTCATTTTATTTTGTATGGATATTTATGTTATCTCTTGTTTCGATATGAAGGATATTTAATTTATGGTAGTTTTATGATGAGTATTTATGGTTTGAGCATTTCCATGTGGTCAATTTAGGCCAGGTCGAATGATTCGGGTACGGGTTGCCACAAACTAATTGTCCAATCTATTAACTATGCCTTTGTAGGATATGGCATTTTGCATAAAGGTTGTGTTTGCTATGATATGGGTTCTGAAATATTTCACATTTTTCATCTTGTCATTTTCTTTGAAAATCAGTCCATCTTTCCTATTCATGATAAATCCTTCCCTACACTTGCTTTTCCTCATTTTGATAACTTGTCTCCTACTTTGAAACAATTTAAGCCAGGATTGTGTATGAACAACGACGACCAATTTTATCGCTTGAGCCTAACCCAACGTCTGGATTCCTGATATTTTTATCAAGGCCATGACTTGACAGCATCATCTATTTCTTATGGGCAAATTAATGCGTCTTGTGGGGGATGTTGTCAATCTATTTATGGGATAATTCTATTATTAAAACAGTTAATATTGTATATTGAGAAATACCGTTGTAGCTTCCTTATGTGGATTTGATTCATATAAATATAATTGGCTGATTTTCGGCCTTGTAATTAGCCTTCAATCTCTAAATAATCAAAGCAATCCTCACGTTGAATCCAATTGACATATGATGGGTTTTTTTGGGAGGGGGGCGGCAGTAGAGAAGCAAAGTGGGGACATGGGAGTAAGGAGAATTTCTGCATGCGCATTTGGGTGCAGTTTGGAACTTTTGTTGGATGGACGACAAAATTACAAGGGGCTTGTTATATTTCAGACACTCCCCAACTGTTGATGTGGGAGTCTCTTGAGGAAAATGAATGGAGATGAAGGCCATGCTAGAGTTAAGGAGCAATGGAGGAGGAGGATCTGCCAAAATTGTGGCCTCCTAAGTAATATGTTGTGGCAAGAGAATGAGGCGGGTTGATATCCTTGAAGGTGGTGATTTATTTTCTATACTGTATTGAAATAAATCCTAGTCAGATCTGCATCTGTTGGAAGCTTGACAGCTGATGATGGCACTTAGAGACCTTGTAGAGAAGATGTGCCTATCTGAAGTTGGTTGCTTGCAGATTTAAGGAAATTTAAAACTTTTTATTTCAGTGAAAGCTAATCAGGGGAGAACAACCAAGAGATTTTTATACCATTGGAAGATTTATTTCAATATTCATGGACAACTTTTGAAGAGGTGATACAGATTGACCTAGAATGTAAAGGGGTTAGTAATGACAAACTGGAAGTTGCTTAGGTTTTCTTGGTTAAAGGTAATTAGGGTTTTAAGAGATGAAATTAGAACTGGGATTTGGCTATTAGGGTTTTGTGGTAAGTGAAAGAAAGAAGACAATAAACTAATCCAGAAATCACTCATCGAATTTCAGAACTCACAACTGAGATTGAACTGCATCACAGAACTCGGTGAACGAAAATTGCTGCAGTCAGTCTTGAACTTTAAATTCTCTGAAAAAATTAGATGTTACAACTGTTTATATAGGCTATTAGTTCCTTGCTCTCTGAGGGCTCCTATTTAGGAAACTAAATAAATTTTTAAATATAATTATCCACTTATGGAATACTAGGACTCAGAAACAAAAATCATATTCTTGAGTTAGACCCCCATAGGAATAAAACAAGGCCCATATCCACTCATGACCCTAAACTATACCCTAAAGGCACTGACTTATAAACTCATGTAACCCAAAAGAAAATAGTTCTAGAGTAAGACCTTAGAGCTGAAGAATTACCATTCTGCCCCTCCAAAAAACGGCAACTACAAGCTAAGGAGGGCTTCTTGAATTTACTTTTTTTTATAAGCATAATAATTTGCGGCATTCTGGCTAAAATGCCCTGCCATGGAGATTGCTTTGTTATGATAAGTTTTCTTCCTCTGGGTTTATTTATCAAATTCCTTCCAAGAAATCAGTTGTATTTGTAAACTGGTCAGTTGCTTTGTTCAACATCTCCTCAGATTCTTCCAATTGATTAGTTTTTTTTTTTTTTCTGCATTATCCTTGGAACAATTCTCAACTTCACCCTAATCTTTGTGAGTGTAGATTCTTTTTTTAAATTCAACATCTTAACTCTTACCTTCAATAGACAAGTTTCTTCCATGCTCTGTCCAATAGTTTCACCTAACGCAGCTGCATCCATGCATGTTTCCCTTACCTCTCTGCTCCAATCCTGAGAAGTTCCTATGGGAGCTAGTTGTTTGATGTCCTTGTTATAATCATATCTCTGATGTGCAAATGTCATGCTATGTTTTTACTCTAGTTACGTAGTGAATTTTATTTGCTGCTAAAGGGTTTTGTTTCTTTGCCTGTCCACCTGACCTTTTTCAAATTATATTCCTGCTTGGTTATACTACTTGGCTGCTTTATCATGTAAATTAAACGCATGTGGCAGTTTTGGAGACAAAAAACTGAGAAATGCATGTGGGCATGTGGTAGAGAGCGAAAAGCAGTAAGATAATTTAAAAATTGTATGTCAGCCATATAGGCTATTTTGCCCGAGACTACTGTGATTTGGTACAGCTGCACTAATTGGTATAAATACTGTATTGGTAAATTCCAAGTGTCAGCCGGTATTTGATACTAATCCTGGAAGGCTGGAACAACTTTTGTATCCTGTGGGCTTTTTTCGCTGAACAGTATATTCTGTCCTTCATGGATACATCAATTGTTAGTTAATCGTGTATGGATTTGTTTGCATGTTTGTGTGCTTTGCTGCATTGTCATAAAGTTGAGATACATAGGGATTTCCTTTCTTGCAAGCATATTTTTGCTTTTGTTTGGCACCTTGCATGAGGTTGTGACTGATGAGTTCCCCCCCCCCCCTTTTTTTTTGCAGCTGGTGTATTGGATAAATTTGTTAAAAACAATCTTTCTAGATTGGCTGAACTCTGAATAGCTGAAAACAAATTACTGAATATACATTTTCATTATTAAATACCAGAACTGGCATGTCAATTGGCATTGTGTGTGTGTGTGTGTGTGTGTGTTTCTTTTCTATGACAAAGAACTTGCATTGTGCAGTGATATTACAAAGTGATATTAAACATCTTTTGTTTTATTGTTCTCAATATTTCAGTTGAATCCATGATGAGTGAACTTTAGCTGTCCGCTGGTGGTTATAGTAAAGTAATGATACAGGTTCACTGCCGTGGCTTCAATTGCTTTGAATTTCTTGATTAGTATTATTCAAGATGATTTTAATGCCAGAGAATTGTTACATGTACGACCTTTTTATAACTCTTGTCCATATATAGGTAGAAAAGGTTTTTAAAAAAAAGAAAAGAGGAAAAATTGAAAGGGGCCCACCGTCCTTACCTATATATGGAAATCTGGTTGTAAAAGAGTTACATATGAGCTGTATGAGTATCATTTCTCTCAATATAATTGTCTAACTTTAGTATTTGAAGTAATATTTCATCAGAATCCTTCTTCATGGACTACCATGTGGTTTCTTCAGTAAGAGGATGTGTTATTGGATTCTTTTGGGTCTCATTACCAATATTTTACATGGGTGTTGATATACTGAGGATTTGAACTGATTACTTCATAAGGTTAAATGAAGATCACAATGAGTGGCAAGTGTAATGATAACTCTACTTCAATGATCAACAAAACAAAAAACTCAGAAACTCAAAGATACCAATTTCATGGAGATTCAATGAATAAGACAGATATTTGGACAGATGGACTTATTTGTGCATTCGAATATGAACGAGTTCGCCGAAAAGCATATAAGTCACAACCATCTTCGAAGTCCACATCCAGTCAGCAGTTGAATGGTGATAATTTGAACAAGCGAACATCTCTATACAAAATAGCTGACTCCCATCTTCAAAATGGGAATTATAGAGAAGAGCCTCCGCCACATCTGGATTTGGGGGCCGATCATTCTGCCGCCTTCAATGAGTGCTCGGAAAGCCAAGCCTATCAACCGAATCAATTTTCTGAAAGTCATTGGGTGCCCATTGGATGGGCTAGAATTTATGAACTAGTCCAAATGGTTCAAGTTGATTCTTGTTGGTCGTCTCAGCAGCTTGACTTCATGGAAGATGAAGATGACGTTACTGTTGCAGAGTTAGCAACTCCTTATTATGAGCGGCCTGCGGGTCCCATATGGTGGTGCCACATGGATGCCAGCCACCAAAACATCAACTCATGGCTCAGCAATGCTCATTGGTTACACCCTGCTATTAGTGTTGCATTGAGAGATGAAAGTTTCCTGATAAGTGAGAGGATGAAGTATCTTCTTTATGAGGTATTTTTGCATTAGCACATTATTTTGCATAAAGGTTCTCTTGATTAGTGAGTAGTATTATTGAATGGTCTTATTCATCTTGATCATGTAGGTTTGATGAATGATGTTATTTGTTGGAAAACTGTGTCAAGTGACTTGGGCCTGTGACAAGCATATCATACAACGCTTTTTGTTTTTTCCGTGGTAGGGTAAGTAAAAAGATTTTTTACTCCCCACCATGGATAAAATATTGGTATTGATATCGATCATAATTATATCGGTGTTGAACATATCGGATAGACAAATATTGTAAGATGATAGACAAATATTGGATATATTGGCCCAATACTGATCATATCAATCGATATTGCATTCTATGCTCCCTACTGGAATAAAATATATACTTAAAATGAGTTTGGGAATTACACAATCAGTTTTCCTTGACGATCCCAATACAACCTTATGCACTTGCCCTTTTTACTTGTATCGAGTGTAGTGTCTTGAGTTTCCGAGACACATTAACTGCCGAATCCTCTCTTATAAATATAATTTCATAAATTACGTATGTGATTTCTAATCTAATAATGAAACTTGGTGCCTGAAATTCATGAAATACTAGAGCAAAATATTCCTCTAGTGTTTGTGTTATGTATTTGAACCATTTCTTATCAGCATCATCGATTATAGGTAAAAAAAAAAAAATTATTAGACATCATTATTGATTATGATTACCTTTTATATTTGATCTACACCACAGCACGGTTGAGACTATACTTGGCAAATAGGTCAAGTATTAAATAAGTACTTGTCTATTTGATAATTAATTAAAATTATGGGCTTTAAAATAACAACAAATTACCCGCCTTAGAGACTCATACTACAAAATAAATAAAAACTTACAGCAATTTCTTACCCAAAATGGCTTTGATAACGGATAAAATATTTCACATCAAGCATTCAACTCTAATCTACTTATTTTATTTTTCTACTTTTTTATGTTATCCTTTCCTTTACTCATTTTTTTTTTTTTTTTTTTTTTTTGAATTTGATTGTTTTATTTGAAGTGGATTTAGTTTGCCTTGGAAAGGGAGCGGCTGCCAACATTTAAAATCAGGTATTCTTGGTTAGATGTTTTCTTTTCAGTTAGGGGTGCCCTCTTCTGCGGTTTTTTGGGGGGTTGGGGGTGTTTATAGATGAAGACATGGATGAAAATATCAGTATTTGTGTCAGTAGCAATAGTATCGGTATTAGACATATTAGATAATGGTATTGGTATCGGATATATAGGGAGAAAAATTTCTTAAAAATCATAAACTAATAATGCCATATTAGCAGGTATATTAGGATATATCACAAATATAACAACATATCAGAATATTGTTGTGATATCAAAATATATCGGTCTTGGGAAGCCTAATACTATTGCAATCTGAATAGTATGTTGTAGATACTGTGAAATTTTTTTTATTTGAAACCATTGTCTGTTTTGGAATCAGATTTATATGTTTATCAATTGTGATTTATGTCTTGCTCAGGTGCCTGTTAGGGTCGCTGGAGGATTGTTGTTTGAGCTTTTGGGGCAATCGGCCGGTGATCCATTCTGCCATGAAAATGACATACCCGTTGTTCTACGATCATGGCAAGCTCAAAACTTCTTAATCACGTCAATGCACATAAAAGGATCATCTCCAAAATTAAATGTGCTTGGTGTCATGGAAGTCCAGGTTAGTCCATGCTTGGTCAAATCATTAAAAGAATTGTTTGGATTGCGGAATTGGAATTAGAGCTTGTAAATGTTAGTCTAATTCTAGGAATTGGGCATATTTTGAATTCTACTTTGTTTTAATTGCATAAATATTACAATTTTGAGAGGAAAAATAGAATTGGGGTATAATTAACTTTTTAATCTATGCACAAAATTAAAAAAATAAGTAACCCAATATAAATTCTAAGTTTTTAATGTATAAAATTGTTGGGCCCCAGTATAAAGGCTCATAAAAACATGGCACAGGAGAAAGGCCCAAACGAGAGGCCAATGGCCCAAAGACCAAAACCACAGCAAAAGCCCAAGAGGTCCCGTCCGCTCATAAGGAAGCTCGAGGACAACGCTAGCGACACCCAAGTGCACAGACACGGAAAAGACCGAGAACTCTGGAAGTCCTGCTGAGTCTCAGAATCGCCCGAGAGGTCAAGAAGAGACTCTCGGACTTTTCCCAGAAGATCCTCCAAGAACAGCCTCCTCCTACGAGTCCGCGAACTCACGGGGAGCTCCACTCGGGGACGAGGACTACCCTATGCTCGGTCAAGGATGCTAGCTAAGCGATTTCGCCGACTCCCAAGGAAACCTGCAACCACTGCCAGTCTCCATCTAAACAGAGCACGCCTGGTCAAATCAAGACTGACACACCTAGTCCCGCCAGCGGCGCCAGTCGCATGCCTTCCCGCGCACGTCAGCAGCATTAATGAGGCCAGTGGGACACTGCACAGCTCCTCAACCACCCGATGGGCGCCACGTGTCTACTCCCCAATAGTTCATTCTCCCCTATAAATACCCAGCGAGGCTTCATTCAAAAGGACCTCTGGGCAAATTCTCATTCTCACTGAGACCTCTCTAAAAGAGGAAAACCCCATTCACACTCTCGGCCACTTAGTCTCCCATTTCCCCATAAGGCGAAGCAAAGAGATCCTCAACGAGAGTAGCAAAGACTCCCAGCGAGCATAGCCTCCTAAGAAAGAAACACAAAACAACAGACAAGGAAGGGATTAACCCCAATACTTGTACTTTGTAAAGATTTCAACCCAAATAGTGAAGCACTTTCAAGGCCCTGAGTCTCGTAGTTTTTCCTCCCCATTCAAGAGGAGGTTTCCCACGTAAAAGATCCGGTCTCAATCTTCCTCTCGTGTCCAACACCACACACACTTGTGTTGCCTGGAAACCACGGATCCAATTGGACCCCGTGGATTCAGCACGCCTGCTAACCACAGATCCGACTGGACGTCGCCGATCTGGAACGCAACAAAAATATAATATAATATAATTTTTTAAAAATCTCGTTTTTTAATGTAGATAATATTTTATAGGCAACACAGCACTCTTTGTTAGAATATTGGCTTTTAAGTTTTGATCTAATACTTTTAAATAATTTTTTAAAAAATAAATTAAAAATAAAGTTATGATTGGCCCACCTCCGCATAACTTAAACAACCGAAAATTATTTTATGTAATTGGTTTTGCCTTGTTCAATTGTATCATATCTAATTGATAGATAATTTTTATTATTATAATTATAATTCTTTACTATATACCTAAAATTTATAAAAAAAATTATTATACACTATTTTTCAATTTCAAGGAATTAAATCATGAAATTAGGATTGTTATTTTGTTTAATGCCAAACATCAGAATTCGAATTAGGCCTGATTTTTTTAATTCTAATTTTGAATTTCAGGCCCAACCAAACCAGGCCCGAGCAACTTTTGACTTGCTTTCAGATAGAATATATGAAATTTTCATTGGCTGGTTGTGTTGGATATTTGAATTTGATTGATTCTCCATTCTTTCTTAGGAGCTTTTAGTTGCTGGAGGTTATAATGCGCCAATAACAGTGCATGAAGTCATTGCTCATCTGGCTTGCCGTCTTGCTCGATGGGATGATAGGTGATTCATTACATCGATAAAATTATGTATGCCTGTGCTTTTAGGGTATGTTTGGTTATAGGAAAGTTTAAATAAAGGACAAATAATGAGAAAAAAATAAAAATAAAATGAAAGGAAAATCACTTTCCTCAAATGTGAAAATTCTAATATACATTTTTCATCATATATATATTTTTTTTGTGATTTTTCATGTAATCAAAACATGGAAAAGTGTTTTCCTTCATTTTTTTTTTCCTTTCCTTTAAACTCTCCTAGATCCAAAAAATTTCTTAGGGTGTGCTTGAACTTAAAAAAAAAATTTACGAGAAAGGAAAAAAAATGAAAGAAAAAAAAAATAATAAAAAATAATAAAATATATATATATATATATATTGTGATAGAAAATGTTAAGGGAAAATATATTGTGGGAAATAGGTGTGTAAATATTAGTGTTTAAAAAAATATTTTCCATCCAAAAACAAGTGGAAAACAAAAGGTGCATAAATCTCTTTAGCTATCCGTGAAATAAGGGTTGGGTTTTTTCGGATGATTAGTTAATATGGACATTTCTAATTAGAGGTTGTCGGCTACTAGTCCCAACTTTCATATAATGTCATTTGGATTGTTAATTGTTTATATAATGATTGAAAACTATAATGGATCCTTTGAGTATGAATGAGAGAATAAAATTATTAGGTTCATCTTTAGTGTCAACAGAACCACAATATTAAGATATTTACTTTTTATTGATGATGAGAGTTTAGATCTTTGCTTTGCTTTTTAGGCGTTCATGAGTTTAAATGCCAATTCCTCACAAATGGCTCAAATTAGCACAGAAAATATCATCAAACTGAGCATATTAACGTATTAAAGACATATTTTTTTCTCATTAGTTTTTCTTTGGTAACCTAACAACAAAAATATTATTTTTGAAATTTATTTTCTTTCTAATATGAATTCTATAACATCCAAACAAGATAAAGAAAATAATTTTCTTTATTTACTAGCTGTTATTTCCATAAACCAAAAGATATTTACATCAGTGTTGAAAATAGTATTTACAAGCTGTTATTTTACTATTCAATTATGTCCCTGAATATCAACTTCACATCTTCATGTTTAAATTATGTTGTTCATTTGGTTTATTATATGTTCTTTTCTTTGATAGGTTATTCCGGAAATCGATATTTGGAGCTGCGGATGAACTGGAACTGAAGTTTATGAATAGGTGCTCAGATTTTTACTAATATTGTCATCCCTCATCATACTTTTTCTTCCACTTTTGTGCATAAGATTTTAAGTATTTCCCTGAAAATGTAAATAGGAGGACTCATGAAGATATGAATCTTTTTGGAGTAATCTTGAATCAAGAAATCAGAAAGTTATCAAGACAGGTAATTTACTTGCCTACAGCTTATTTGAAGTTTATGCTTGTCCAAAGATTTGCAATCATCAGCCCATCAAATGTTTCAACATATCTATAATATACATGTATAATTCATATACGAATTGATGATGCTTTGATTCTCGGAAAGAAAAAGCTCCCTGATTGACAATCTTATTTGTGGAACTTTTGAGAAGGGAAGCGGCGTTGCAATGGCAGAAATGCCACCATAGTCATATATTCAAGTTGTGGAAAAAGTTTCTTTCAAAAGGTATGATAAGATCACATATATAAATCCAAAAGTAGTCATGCCATGGATGAAATATCATCCAATATGGCCGATATTTTCTGATACCTCGATAAATCATGATAGATTGGCCGATATTTATAATTTCATCTAGTATTTTCACCAAGTTCCAATTTGCAAAAGAAATTTTGTGTCCGATATATCTGTGACCGACGTGTATCACCAATATGACCAATATCGATATCGTCTAGACTGATATGAATACCAATATTTCATTTGTTGGCCCGGCTCTCCTCCAGACCTAGCACATGATTGGAGATCTGTGCACAGCAATACCCCTTTGTATTTGTGAAACTTTTTGAATTAAGTGGTGAAGGAAGGGCAATAAGGGTGAAACTGCCTTACCTTAGTTTGTTAGTTTTTTTTTTTTTTTTTTTTTTGGTAGTTTTTATGAAAATAGTTGACAAAAAGTTTTGTTGTTGTTGTTGTTGTCGGTGTAATACCAAAACAGAATTCTTTTAATCCATCTGAAATGTCCAAGAACGTGTCATGGAGGGGATAATCAGACAATAACGTGAAAACCTCAAAAAAAATTGACCAATGTGATAAAGTGTAACAGAAAAATCGATAAATCAAGTTAATTAGCCAACTTTATTAATGAAGCGAGTTAAACTAGTTTTATCTTATGTTATTGCACAGATGGGCAGATAAACAGTAAATATAAGCAAGGGTCACTTAGGTTACTAAGGTCATGTCATTTCAGTATGGAATAAAATATCGGCCAATATATATAGAAATTGGGAGGTCCTGACACCTAGAAAATACTCGATATGCCACCATATGGTAACATATCTTGATTTATTGGATCAGTAGATACAGCTGATGTGTATCGGCCATTGTTTTTGCTTCGCTTCATTTGTAGAAGCGTAATTCTATACGTTTTAAATAAATTAAATTTTTAAGGAGTATAAATCCACAGGTTCTTTAGTGTTATAAAACCAAAATTTTTTGATGCTTTTCACTAACCTAGAGGGATATCAAAATTTTGTTATAGAATTGAGTAAAACTCTTTAAATAGATAATCAGATAATTAAAAATAAATAAATTTTAATATATAATCATTTTTTATGTAATCATGAGAAAAAAAAATTTCTTGCAACTGTGGTGCCTAATGCCAATATTTTCATCCACATGCTATAGATAAAGTTGTGGAACACATTACAGAGCATGTCAATATCAATTTCTTGATGGTATGAGTTGGGTCGCTATGTCATTCTTGGACTGATCCGCCCATTGGAATGCCCATGCATATATCTTTGCCAGGATATTCCTTTTCAAAAATCTATTACGATCGATGATTGGTGAACCTAGTTGCGACTATCTTGCCTGTTCACAACTTCAATTTAAAATGTACCTGTTAGATTTTGAACCTGGGGCACTGTGACTCCTGAAGTGCAGCAGTGCCTCCAATGCCTGTCTCATCCCTTGGAGGAGGGGGATTCAAGGGATGATATTTATACTTCAAAAATCTCTAAATAGCTTTTTTTTTCGTATTTTTTTTTAATTTAGGTTTTACATTCAATCAATGTTAATATTTTTTTAAAGTAAAACAAAATCATATATAAAATTGTTTTAATTTAAAATACCCAATCGGAGATGGGCTTCAGAGGTGCTGCAGCAGTCGGTGCATCCCCCTCTTAGATTTTATCAGGAAATGGCATAGCAACTTCTTTCCCTTCTTTCATAAGTAGCATGAAGGTTTGCTACGTTCTCATGGAAAAGTAGTTTATCTACCCATTTGAGAGATCTGGCTGCTTAAGCCATCACTGAATTTAATAGCAGGCTGCGACTTCTCTATCTGCTCTACTATCTTCTCCATCTTTCTTATGCAAAATCACAACAATAACAACAAACAAATACTTGAAACCCATTAAGTAAAGTTAGCTATATAAATTTGCTTTCGTCGTTCCATTTGATTTACTGCAATGTCCTTTGAGAGTAAGAGCTATTTGAAATCATATTAATCACTTCACTCAAAGTTTTTATAGATTTGCCACATTCTTTCTCTCTTCTGACTATGACTAACTCCTATTTCTTCACAAATACTTTATTTGCTAGTGTTTTAAGCACTTTATGCACAAACTGAGTAGGCATATTCAAGCAATAGATGAGTTTTCTTCTGCATCTTGCATAGTGAAGCCACTTCAAGATGTTCTTTATTTGCAGGTCATTAGAGTAAAATGGTCACTCCATGCAAGAGAAGAAATTGTGTTTGAGCTTCTCCAGCATCTAAGGGGAAATGCAGCCAGAAACTTATTAGAGGGACTAAAGAGGAGTACAAGGGAGATGATTGAAGAGCAAGAAGCAGTCCGTGGTCGCTTATTTACCATTCAAGATGTTATGCAGAGTACTGTCCGCGCATGGCTGCAGGTTTGTCTACTGTGCTAGAGAGATGTCTCGGGAATAACTTGGATGACGTGGTGCTTACTCATTCATTTATTATTATGTGGGCCTGTTAATATAATGGATGGATAAGATGGCACGTCACCAAAGGGTATATGGATGAAAATATTGGTATAAGTATCAATCACAACCATATTACTATCAGACAATACTTATCAATGTTAGAAAAAAAAAATCTAAAAATCATAAATTAATAAAAAAAATATTGGACGATATATCGTTAATATGGCAACATGTGTCGGTTTTGCTACTGAATTAGAAAATATTGGCATCGGGAGGCCAATACTGATACATATTAGTAGCATATCGGATATTGTTTGATATTTTCATCCATACTATTGCCCATAACACTACTTGCTATGTTCATTATATCTATCAAATCCTATCACAGTCTCACTTAGTTGTGAGGCGCCATGTCCCGTCATCTAGAAAAACCCAAAACCAGTACAACCCAACAAGAATCGATCAGGTTTTACCCAGTTTGACCAAATTTGGGTTTGGGTTTGGGTTTGGGTTTTGTAAAGCCCAAAAGTGCATAATGGGATTGAGTTGGGTTTGGGTTTACTATGCGCCAACCCAAACCTGACCCTAAATATTAGCCTAGCCATAATTTTGTTATGAACTTTCGCATTTCATTACATTCACGCACCATCGTTTGATTATTACACCATATTTTATACATTATAAATTTAGATATTTATTGGTAAATTATGTTGTGTAACTTGGTTGACTTGAGATTGTACCAATAATATAAACTTTATTTATTTATTTTTCGGAAGGGGAAAAAAAAAAAGAAAATGGTTTTTGGTAGGGTTTGGGTTTAGGCACACCCTAATTTATCAGATTTTTGGGGTTACCAGAAGCATTTTGGGTTGGGTTTGCGTCATGAGTTTAAAGTATTCGCTTCGGTTTGGGTGTGGCTCCCCCGACTTAAGCTTCATTTCCATCCCTATGGTCGCGTGGCGTTAGATGCCACATTTGATGGGCCTCTCTCTATTTAGCACTCACTCACAACCCAGTTTTTGTATTTAAAGCTCATTTTAATTAATTTTTTTAATTCTAATGGGCTCTACATAAAGGGAACGGGATTATAGGTGGATCGAACAAGTAACATTACTCGTGATAAAATAAATTAGGTGCTGCAAGAAGAGAAAATGTTAGCCATTGACTATGTGCATAGTCGGAGACCGGTTTGTTTACCCATCTCAAACTTGGCTAGCTAGAGGTTTGGGCTGAGCCGGCGCGGCTAGTGCAACTAATTTTTTTTTTTTAATTCGAACTGGCCAAACATACTCAAAAATAAATTTGAACTGTAGTCGAACTGTCTGTTGACTGGTATAACCTGCAACATCATGATATCTTCTAGTAGAACAAATGTCAATTAGCAGCAGCATTCTATCAACTGATATGCAGGTAAGTTTCCATTAAAGTGTTTTGTGAAGGGTAACACAGCTCTTAATCCTTGTGGGTCTCTGCTTGATGTGGGTTTTAGTCTTACCCCTTTTCTTTACTAATTATTAGCCTTGTAGGCTAAAGAATGTGTTTTGTGAGAATAGCATCAACTCGAACCTATCTATGTCGACTTCCTTGCTTGACATAGATCACAGAAGAAAATATCAGTTAAAATTTTATCGATACTGGCTACATCAGCTGATAGGTATTGATGTTGGATACATTTCTTTTTTTTTATTTTGCAAATCATAACCTAAGAGACAAATATCACCAAAAATATTGAAAATATTTGCTTACATTTTCAATATTGGCTTATATATTTTGACAAATAGCCCCTTTTTCCTTTGCATTTTAAACAAAAGAAAATTGCATTTTGTGAAAATATCATCAACTCAATCCTATTTACGTGAAGTTGTCAACCCTTTGCTTGGCACTAATTATACCTATATCGATATCAGTATCAGTCGTGACCATGTCAAAATCAGCCATATGGTGATATATATTAATATCAAACATTTCGGACACAATTTATTTTGCGAATTGTAAATTGAAGGGCACTTAGGTAGATATATCGGAAAATATAGGTATGTTCATCTATGTTTTAACTATCAACCGATATATATTGACGAATATCCCATTTTTCCTTATAGATTATTTGTCTTGTAAGCTAAAAAAAAAATCATTTTGTGAAAATAGCATCAACTTGAACTTATTTTTGTCAAGTTGTCAAGCCTTGCCCGGCACTGATCATACCAGTATCGATATCGACATTAGTCTTGGCCATATCGATACTAGCCATACGGGTGAGACATTTTGAACGCAATATTTATTTTGCAAATTGTAAATTTAGGGGCAAATATCGGCGGGTATGTTGAAAAATATTAGGTATATTAGTCGATACTTTAACTATCAGTAGATATACAATTGATATGGTGACACATTACAAATTTATCACAGTATCTGCTGTGATGCAGAAATATATGAACCAATATTTCATTCTATAGGATGGGTTGAAAGCTAGTTCTATAATAATGCCCATAAGGTGTTCAAGTTGCATGTTTCTTTTTCAGGACAGAAGCCTTCGGGTTACTCACAACTTGGCAGTGTTTGGTGGGTGTGGACTCATTTTATCGATCATAACCGGGCTATTCGGAATCAACGTCGACGGAATCCCAGGAGCCAAGAACACGCCCTACGCATTCGGTGTATTTGCCAGCATCTTGTGCTTTATAGGCATTATCTTGATTGGTATCGGGCTTCTCTACCTCGGGCTGAAGCAGCCCATCTCAGACGAAGAGGTTGAGGTGCGGAAATTGGAGCTCGATGAGCTGGTAAGGTTGTTCCAGCATGAGGCCGAGACTCATGCCCAAGTTCGGAATTCGAGTTCTCGAAGTTGGCCCCGTATTGCTGGAGGTCTTTTCCCCCATGGTGCCCAATATGTTGTCATCAAATGAGCCGTGATATTATAAAATAGTACCAAGCATTCGAATGGATTAGAAGCGAAGCCATGGATGCAAATATTAGTATCAGTATCAGCCTAAGTGGTACCGACTGAAGGTTTGGTGTCAGACACACCAACACGTATTACTTATTTTCATTTTATTTGACTTCAAAATGTATTGTATATGATGATTTTTTTTTTTTTTTTTGGTTTTTTTGTCCTGTGACTCACAAGATCTATTGAAACCCTTTACAATGTTCACAGTTTTCTCATTTATTTCATAGAATTGGGATGGAAAAATTACAAGTTTTATGTAATGTTTATTAAGCTTTATACAGTCAAACAAAGGAGCCAAATCTGACCGTTGGTCCAAATTTGTATAATGAGCTTATATTAATAGTAGATATAATTGAAAAACTTTACATTAATTTAGTCAAAAAAAAAATTATAAAAATAAAATTCATGCCTAAAAACATAAAAAAAAAAAAAAGAAATTATAAGATGTCACTGAGAAAGTTTTGGGGATAGTCACACCGCCTATACTAGAGCTAACCACTTAGCAGCCGGTGCCAAGACATATGGCACAAATGCTCGGGTCGTGTCTTATTGGTCACTAAGGCTTAGAGCTCGAAGGCAGATTCCAAGGCAAGGGGGGGGGTTCAGACGGTTGGCTAAAGCGGTTCGACCATCAAAGAACTCTGCGTGAGGTGATTCAGCTCAGAAGTTCGGTCAGGCAATATGAAATACACTAAGATGGTCACATAGTGTAGGCCTCGACTATTTTACAAGTGAGCAATGTGGTGAAGTTATAATAATAATTTTTAGAGAGTATCTAAAATCAGTTTTTTAATTAGACGATTAAATATATTTAATATGTAATATTTTTTATTATATTTTGAATTTTGAGTTAAGTAAATTTGTTTATTATTTTAAAAAATTACAAAAGATAACTCTATAATTTATTTTTCACACTTTAATCAGTATTATATTAGATAAATTAAAAATTTCTAGGAGCAGGAGTGAAAATAATCATCTAGAAAACGTTATTTTACGTTTTAAATATTGTTAAGCTTATATCTGAATACTTATTTTTAAATTCTATGAGGATCTAAAATTATAAGATATATAAGCAAAATATTAATTAGTCAAAAGATTATTTTTCTTCAAAAGAATTATTGGCTTTATGATTAACTGTTAAATTTATAATATCTAAATTCTAGTAATCTAATTTATTGATATAAAAACCTCTCATAGCCGCTTTTGTTAGAGCGCAGGGGAGCTGCGATGTGTTTAGCGTCGTTGTCCCTTCGATGCTAACGGGAGCGGTGAGATTTATCATCTGATGGCTCCAATTATTTTAAAAAAATTATAAAAATAAAAAAAAATATTAAACCTCTTTTTTTAAATTAAATGAAAAAAATATAAAAAAAACTAAAAATATATTTATATATATATAATGTGGCCGTCCCGCCCGCCCGAGTGGGTCGAAATAAATCTATTTTCATGGCGCATTGCAGGCAAATCCATGCCCGAGATGATTCCACTTCGCCTTCTGACTCTCTCTCCCCCTCACGTATGGCACTTAAAACTCTACAGTCTTCGCGCTCTCTCTATCTCTCTCCCTCTCCCCTCTCTCCCCCCATCCCTGTCTGTGTTGTTATAATTCTCCTTTTTGAATTCCTCAGGTCCTGTTAGCGCCACGGTTTGGAGGGCTCTTCTTTGGAGCTCATGGACGGTACTTTTCCTTTGCCTTTCAAGTTCTAGATTGATTTTACCTTCTTCAATTGTTATTTGATTTTTTACGATACTTTTCTATATTGTGTCTTAGTGAGATAATTCTGAAGGAGTGGGACTGGAGACATACTCTGTCATAAAAGGGGCAGGTGATGATTGAGTGACGAAATTGAATTTTGGAATGCAAATATGTGACCTTTATCCTTTTTATGGGAATTGCTCTACTGTTCATTTCACATGAACTCCTGGTTGCCAGATTTGATGCGCAGATTCAATGTGTGGCACGCGGAAAAGTTGGCATTTTCTTCCTCGCAAGATGCCATAGTTAGGAATCACCGTAGGTATTCTGTGCACATGGGATTTTAGCGAATCCGGTACAGAAGTGCGGGGCATCTAAATTCCTGGAATATTTGTTCCGTAGGGGAATGATGATGGAGGTCTTATAGGATGTACCGTGTCCATAATAAATGATTAATAGGGGGAAAGAGGTATGTAGTGGATGATTCACCAATAATGGGTCCTTTACTTGTTGATGGCTTCAGTTCTCAAGGAATCAGAAGAATATTTGCCAATGCTATCATGAGTTCGTACTTGGTAAGCCTGGTGCAGGTTAGATGTTAAAGTCGATCACAAAAGAATTGAGGTAACAGTGGGTGAGTGATTAAGTAGTGTAGATGTTAATAGGAGTCAGAGCTTTTGAAAGAGATATGCTTTACTAGTTGACAAATGTAAGTGAAAACATTCGAGGTACAAAAGATACTAAGTTTGCGTAACCTGCAGAATTATTCTGAAACGCCTGCTGGTACTTCCACTGTAGTCATAAAGATCATCGGAAGAACTACAAGAGCTTGGCAAGGGCAAGGATGCAGCAGTTATTGATGGAACTAGGAAGAATTTAGCATGGGATTCTAGCTTCATTGCAATAACAATGAGGACATGAGAATTGAAAAAGAAAATCCCAGGTATTGTGCTCCGTGATAGTAGATTTAAGAAAAGTTCTGACCATTTCCTTCATAGACAATCTTGACAAGGCAATGAGTTGGAGATATCACTGACATTCATGGGGCTTGGGTAGCTAACTAGTGTTGCTTAATACTCGTGAAATAGATGAAGTGTGCTGCAATGCTTGCTGTCTTCTTGGCTATCTGAGAAGGCTTCTGAACTTCCTTAACCAATGTATTTTGCAATACATTAGCTCAGGAATGACTAGGCCGTGCCACTTGTTTACAGTCCATGCCATAGTTAAGTTGTTTGGTTTGAAAAAAGCATTAGTTTTGATAAGAGATTGTTGCCATTGAAAACAACATACAGCATGCAGTACACAGTTTTAGGGAACCAGAAACCTATGCCTGATGCATCCTTATATCCAAGTCAAAGTCTTCATTTGTCGTCCTTTAATCTTGGCATCCATAGTTTTCAAGGCTGGCGTTACTAGCCGGAGGCTCCATTGATAAGCTTCATAACTTGAATCATTCCTTAAGGACTATCTGTGGTGTGAGGGAACCTTCCAGAGAGTTGTATATCTCAGCCCATAAGTTGGATTTTGTACGGGCCTATGGTAGTTAACCTGTGGACTACCCATCTTTCATGATGCAATGCGTTTGGATTGTGTCTTGCTCTTACTTATTTTGATACTTAAACATGTTTTATTATTTCCTGCTTTATGGTCATTTGGATGTGTTCCATTGTGTTAACGTCAAAAAAGGAAGAGGAAGAGATGAATAAGGGGGAAAACAAATATAGGTACCGTTTACTCCATGTTATAAAACTTGGAGATCCCCCTCCCACGGGGCCTATACGTGGTCCTTTAGGGTTTAGGATGTGAGAAGCAGATGTAAAATTGATTTTTGTTGCTGTAAATAGATGGGACAAGTGAAAATGAAAGAGAAAATCCCAAAATAGTGATAGGAGACAGGTTTTATGGGCATCACTCTCAGGTGTTGGGATTGCTCCTTAAACATATTAAATATATAATAGGAAATCTGTAAATTACAAAACTTTTGACCCCTTCATCTTCTTTATTACGACAGCAAAAATCAATTTTAGATCTGTCTCTAACTTCTTAAACCCTAAATGACTTAATATCAAACTTTCCTCAATCTCATGTTGTCTTTCATCATTCAAACTGTACAGTGATTTAGGAAATCAGATATAACTATTTAATATTGAGGTAGATTAGTTTTTATTAAGTTTTAGGCCTATTAGATATTCTTTTAGGTTCCTTGTTGAAGTTAGTATTAAGTCTATATAAATAGCTTCTGTATTCAGTTTCCCTTAAGGCATGATTGAGCACTTGAGTTATTCAAAATTATTGTGGGAATCTCCCCTCTGATTCCTTCCCTCTCATCCCTCTGATTACTCCCTTCTCATTTGATTTTCTTCCCTCATCTCCTTCCCTTATCTTTTTCCTCATACGTAAGTAGGGGATTTCATGATAACCATCTATAATATCTTTCCTTCTGCTGCAGTTTTGACCTGATTTATATATTTTATCCCAAAGATAGCTAACATTCTTCAACAACGAGGGGGAAGATGAAACAACTGTTTTATTATTATTATTTTTTCCTTTAGGGAGTAATTTATGTTTAAACATATTCTTCCTGCATGTAAAGAGTTTGGTACTGTGAGAATATTTTTTTATTTATGTACAGCTCAAGTACCCAGCTAAAAAAGATACAACAAAACCATGTGAAAGTGTCAAAATCTAGGAAGATCCTTCATGATTTCAGAATGTTCTGTACTGCTACAGGTGCGTGAAGCTTTTGTTATTTGTTTTGATATTTATATGAAACAATCTAGCAACTTGCTTAAAATGACTTCCAAAAACTAGAGAGAGATGTAATGGTGGTTGTGGGGGATAGGAGGCCAGCATAATCCATGTCTAAGTTGTTGTATACGATATGTCTAAGCTCTATGGCGTTGCGGCAGCTATTAGGAGTATATCTGCTCACCTAGGTGAAAACTCTAACCCACTCTAAATATTTGGCTCTGATTATGTGCTTTTTTCCATATAAGGAGTAGGAAAGCTTCCCTATTTACTGTATTCTGTTATGGCTGAGTGCATCATCTGTGAACACGTTAGACAGGTCAATTGATAAAGTTCATCACAATTGAAGACACATCATATGTATATATCTCCATAGGCCTTGTAAAGTATCCCCGGAATTGTGACATCTTTCAAATCCATTTGGCAAATGATTTTCATTTCCAAGATTTACTATTTGGGTGATCTCTTCCAGAAAGGTGGACATTTAGTATGAAAGTCAGCAGGAGTCTTTTGTTCATAGAAAAACATTATAGTACTAATTATGATATGTATGTGAACTCTCTGAATGTCAATTGATCTTTCCGTCACTATATTGCTTGGCCCGACTGCGTTGGCAAAGTTTAGTGGATGTGTCTTTCTCGATAGCCATGTCATAGGTACATGCCCAGTAGGCCCAATCTTCTCTTTCCCTATCGTGTGATGTAACTGTTCAAATTCAAGTGAGGATAACTAAAACATTACATATATAAAAATACAAGCTTGTGGTTTCGTATATTGATGGCAGTGTTGCTAAGGGTGCACCTCAAGTGCACCTAGGCGTGCCTAGGATAAGGGTTTAAATCTTGATGCCTCAACATATATAAGTGAGTCTCAATTCAAGAGGTACATGCATTTTGCCAAGGCTCAAGGTGTGCGTATAGAACACGTAAAGTATGAACTCCAAAAGATTATTTTAATGATGATTAATTTAATTAAATTAATGAATTTTCGAGATTAATTGAGGCTTTGGATTAAAAATTGTTTCAGATTGGAATAGGTTAGATTGAATGGCGCCTGACTCACATATGAACGTATTTTAACATAATGTTCTTCGTTAAAGTACACTCACAAGATACACATGCGTGTTTAGACCAGGATGTTAGCTCTTGATGGACGCTTGATTGGCTTTTGTATGCGATATGGATTTTGCCTCAACGCTTGACACGAGCCTAATAGGTGTACGTGTAAATTTTCCATGAATAGGCCCCTTAGCCGATTTTGGCTTTTTTTTGCTAGAATTTTGAGAGATGAGAAAGAAAGGGAAGAGGAAAATAGAAAAAAGAAGAGAGAAAGGAGGAGAATGTAAAACTATGGAGATTTTGTGCAATCTTTTGGTAAAATCAAGTGAAGGTAGGTACATCCAAATCCTTTTTCTTTGAAACTGATATTTTCTATAATTTTTGAGCATTTTTTTACTCTAAATGCTCGTGCATGTGTTATTTTCATATTTAACAAGTTTTAGATTTTGCATGCATTAATCCTACTCCCATTTTATGGATTTATGGATTTCATGTTTAAGGACTGAATTTTTGTATAAATGATCTTGTATGTTTTCAAATTCCATTTATATGTTTCTACATGTTCTTAATTTCTACATCAATGTTTCTATATGTTTTTTATTTGTAAAAAAGTGATGAATATTATATAAACTATGTTGATTTCTTGTAATTTCTTCATAATGTTTATGTATGTTTTCAAGTTATACATTAAAGTTTTTGCATATCTATAGTTTTTATTTTGTTATTTCTACATGTCACATATTTGAAGAAAAATAATAAAAAAACTCTCTATTAACTTTGATAAAAGGAAATATTTTTTCTAGCATGAGAAAAATAAGAATATATTTATATTTGAGTATTCAATTTAATCCAAGTAAGAACTATTGTAGAGAATTAATGGAATACATTCAGACATGTTTTATTATATTATTGGTAAATCGACTGTTGAATTTATTATCCACGAGTTAAAAAAGTGGCGTTCAACCCCAACTACAAGGAATAATAAATAGTTGGCTCACTCATGGGTCATGATAATAGCATATGGCATCTTTAGTTATGTGGAAATAATCATAATCTAAATTTTGATATTCGTTAGTTGTTGGTGAAATAATCACCGATCTTTGATCCTTTACATGTTAGCATGATTTTGGTATGATTTCTGTAGTTGCAAAGTTTTTGGTATATTTGATTATTATTATATGACATTTGAATGTTTATTCGAAAGTTGATGTTATCGGCATTCTAAATTTTGATCATGGTGTTATCCTTAGTATGTTTCGTTCGGTATATATCCACATATAAAAATATATGTTACTTGCAGAACGTTATGCTCATTCTCACATTTGTTTTTGTTAACCTTTTAGATTAGATAATTTAGATTAACTTGTAGGAGATTGGGATTGAGAGAAGGCTGAGTTTGTTTTTAGGGTGCTGATTTAACATTTTAATGTAAATTGTTAGTTCAGAATTGTAGTTTTTAGCCGTTAGATTTCGGTATTTTCAATCATGTTGTATTCAGCCATTGGCCAATGATGATAAAAATGTTTAAATTTAATTTTAGATTTTGGAAATTTAGTTTGATACTCTAATTTTAAATAACATGCTTTTTCAGTACTTATGATTTGAGGTCAATTTAATTGTAGAAGTTCGGAACTACTTTCGAATGTAGTTTTTGGATTTTATAATTAGATAATTATTATATTATTTTTTAGACTGTTTAATGGTGTTTGATACAATTTGTATCCCGGTATTGGCTTGGGTTTAAATCAATTGAGTAAACAATTAGTTTTTGGATTTAATTTAAAATCAGTTTAAAATGGTTATTGATTAAGGAATCGGTTAATTTTGATATTTAGAGTTGAGGTGCGGATGTGATAGACCACCTCAATTTTTTCTCAAAAAACAAAGTTGAATTTTTCATTTTTTAACTTAGTCATTGTCATGTCCCACTACTAAATTTCTTAATTTATTTCCTTAATTAATTTGAATCAGGTTTTAGTCATTTATTCTAGCTAAATTTTCTCTTATTCATTCCACTGATAAAATAAAACTCCAAATGAAGCTTGGACTTGAACCCGTAAATTGGATATCAATAACCAATCCATAATAAAATAATCAATTCTATCACAGGATTTGAATTGTCACACCTGAAAATGATACTGAATACCAACCAATCAGTTATCTCAAAATGTACGTAAAGAGAAATGTCTGTACTAAAATCAGAGTAAATAGATTTATAACTTAGACATGTTGTTGGACATAATCATCCTAAATCACAAATCCTATTTCTAATTCCTCGGACAGCCCTTCCATCTTTTCTGTCACCTGCAAGTATGCCTCAAGCCCTTCTAATAAATCAAAATAAGAGTGAGCCAATTGTTCGATAAGGCATATAAATTTTCATAATCAAACATATAACTTTCTCAAAACATATTGGAAGGAATATAATCTAAAATCAAATACAAAATCATGCAATTTTCATAACATTCATGTGTAAACTTCTGGCTGATAATCCAATTTTCTTCTTCTAAACAATGCTTTATTAAAATATGCTAAAATCATACAAATTCTTATGGACTAAGGATTTTTAGGGCATCACCGACAAAGGAACGAACAATCAAAACTCGGGTTATGTATATTTACATATAACCAAAGGTCTTATACTATTATTCAATATCTGCTACTATTTAAAACCCGTACGTGGGCCATCATACATATAATTATTTAGACGGGGCTAAATACCGCTTTTAACTCATGAATGATAGGTTTGAATTTCGATTATCATTATAATATGTTAAGATATGTCATAATATATCACCGCCAAATTTTTACAACTGTCTGTGTATAAACAAATGGAAAACTTGGCAAATACGAAAAGTCCTTTATATTTTCTCATACAGGAGAAAATATCCTTGCCTTCTCATTAATTGTAGAGTTTTTTCCTTTAATTCTTCAAATGTTTAGCATGCAGAAGTTCATAATTCATGCAGGAATTTAATTATAGAATTTCAAAGTATTTAAAAGCTATATTATGAAATTTAAAACATACAAGGGTTGTACATTTCAGAAAATACAAAAATTATATGTGGTTTTGTGAAATTTTATCACTTTATTTTAACTATAAAACATGTAGGAACAATTTATGGTAAATTAAAGGCTTGCTAAGCATATACTAAGGATTCGGGACATGTCAGAACATTATATATGAAAATTAAAGCATATAAGAACATTTAAATATGATTTTAGAACATGTGTGAGTTTTAGTGTAAAAACTAGCTTGAAAAACACAATATATATGAATTAATGACATAATCTGCATAAAAATTGCAGAAAATAGGAATGAGGATACATGGATGTGAAGTATGAACACCTTATATATAAAATTATAATATGCATAGCATTTGAGATAATAAATGCCCATAGAGATCAGAAAAAATAATAACAAAAGAAAGAGAGACTTGCGATGCACTTACCTTAAACTCAAATTTACCAAGATTGTAACGTCCCCGGCGCATCCGCATGTGGATATTGTCCACTTTGGGCTGGGGGAACTTACGGCGTCCCAGGCCAACACGCAGCCCGCACGGTTTTGTTCCTGGCAGACGGCCTCCACCGCCCCCAAAACGTGTCTACAAGGGAGAGGTATCCATGCCCTTATAAAGGCACGCTTCGTTCCCTCTCCATCCGATGTGGGACTCTACAAAGATCTTCCTTAGTTTCACTTGAATCCTACTCCTCTAGTCTTCTCTCTCTCCTCTGGTCACTTCCTCTCTTCTCTTTCTCTCTCGACTATCCCAAATCAGACAAAAATTACTAAAAATCAGCCGGATGGGACTTATATAAAAGATTGGCACACGTGCGCCTATTAGGTGCGCATTAGACGCATGCAATCTATCACGACTATACACATGCGTCTCTTAAATGTATATTGGACATAAGCAATCTACTTAAAATACGCATTTACATACGTCAGGTGCTGGTTAGGCATCATTCAACCTAATGTGACCCGGTCTGAAAATTGATTTTGACTCAAATCTTCATTTGACCTCAATAATTTTATCATATTAGTTTTATTAATCATGATAAAAATTATAAATTAAAAATTTATACCTTACAGTCATTATATTTAGTTGTTAGTTTTAATACAAATTTATTGATCATATGATTAGGATTGATGAAAGTTACAAGTGACTCGTTAGAATAATGAGTGGAGACTACAATTATGATAATAAATTTACATTTAAGGATAATTATTTAACAAAATATATTTTTGTTAAAATTATTTGAATAAATGAGATTGCATATTGTACTAAATTAGCAAATAATATGAATCTTGAATGATAAGTTCCTCTGGAACTAATCCATTGAGGCTTGTAAATGATGAAGATTCTTATTGAGATATATACGAATAAAAAGGCATTCAAGCAGGTTAAGTTACGGAAGAGAAGAAGATAAATTTTTGTTTGGTGTTAATAATAAGTATCAGTATTTGTTAGTATTTTGAGGATAATATTTAAGATTTGTTATTGAATGTATTGTTCTTGTGTATTTTTAGTAAGCTGTATTTATTAATTGCTATCTTTCATGTTATTAGTTGAATTATAAATTTATTATTGTTGATAGAATTTTTTTATTTTTCTTTTTCTCTTATTAGTTTTAATAATTGAAAATCATTATAAAAATATTAGATATTATATATATATATATATATATATATATATATATATATATATTAAATAGGCACCTCACTTCCATCAGACGCCTAGTCTCTAGGGATCCTTTGTGCCCTGATCCACCTTGTGCCTTTAATGGCACTGATTACGGCCCAATTCATCAAGTAACTTGCAACTATGTTAGTTCTTACTAGCTTGAATGAAATTTTTTCTAATAGATGTCACATCCGTCAAACTATGATTTATTTTGACTATGATTAATTACTACATGATAGTAGTCTTTACCTGGTAATCTTAATAGTGAACTGCTGTTGACAGATCTGTCGGCCAAGAATTGTGTGCCATGCAATTCAAAGGATATGCGGCCTATGAATGAACAGTCGGCAAATGACTTGATTGCTAAGGTGTGGTTAGTTTTTCATATCTGCCCCTCATTTAGGCATATATCGTTTCTTCTCTTTCCCGTCCTTTCTCTTTATTCTGAATGTGTGCACAAAGCGTGTGCGAGTGCTAGGGCGGGCAAAAAATTTTCAAACCATCCAAACTGTACAAACTAAGTCGAACCAAACCACCGATAACAATTTAACATATATGCGTTTTTGGTGTGGTTTAATTTTTTTACCAAAACTGCATTTTCAGTTTGGTTATGGTTTAAATACTTAAACCAAATTATATACAAGGACATAAATATAAATATATATATATATATATATAATAAGTAGAACTTTTTATTGTAAATAAAAATGTCTTGATCATACCAAATTCTACATTGCTTCTAAATTAATTTTTAATACACATGGTTGAATTCTTAATTTTTTAATATTTTAATCTCATCTGAATTGTTAGATATTTTTATTTGTTTTGACAAAGGCCATGTTTCAAGCTAATTCCTATGCTACATTGTATGATATATATATATTATTATTATGTTCATATTATTATTTGTTTATTTTTAATTTTTGTATATAATATATTAAATTAAATAAATAATTTTTAAACAAATAAGTGTAGTATTACAAACCATATAAACCATCTAAAAAAAACCAACACACATATTGATGATTTTGATGGCATGGCTCAAGCGACAATTTGGCTTGGTTTGTTAATAATCCAAACAGTAATGAGCAGTCAGTTTGGTTGCGGATTATCTTCTAATCCACAACAAATCGATCCATGTTTACCCCTGGCAGGTTGTGCATTTTGAATTCAGGAATTTTTTTCATTTCCTTTTTCAAAATATTATGGTGTGTGCGTGCTTTTGTGCATGCTCAAAATGGGATGTAGAATTTGTTTATTTCATACAATATGTGAAGCTCCTCATCATCTTTTTCTATCAAATCAACCCAAATAGGAGGAAGGTCTACTCTACATCATACAAAGAGTAGCAAACCTACATATATATTTATATTATCATTGAATAAAATATCGGTCAATATGTATTAGTATAAGGAGCCCCAATACCAATAGTTTCCGATACCGAAAAATATCCTAATATATTTTCGTTACAATAATATATTAAGACATATCGGCCGATATTCCAAATTTTTTAGGACACATCGGTAGAGATAGATTAGAATTTTTTTTTTTTTTTCGCATTGTTCTTGAAAGTTTAAATCCACATTCCACATTTATATATTTTGTAAAGATATAAAATATACAAAGATCGTAAAATTTGGGGTATCTTTAAATGACCAATAAAAATGTTAAGATTAATTTTTATAAGATTGACAAAGTTCCTCGACAGAAAAATAAATGATTAATAATGGTCTAATTTTAATTTGTTTCATTTTATGTAGTCATAAAAAAATTGACTTTGCTAATGTTTGATACCGATTCGTATTACCTGATATGGCCACGATTGATACTGAATACTAATATATTCATCCTTTTTTTTTTTGTATTGTCTTTTTAGATCCCGGGGTGGAACTTAGTGAATGAAGGAGGTAAATTAAAATTGAGCCGATCATGGAAAGTGAAGAGTTTCATGAAAGGGTTGGAGTTCTTTGGGGCTGTAGCTGACGTTGCGGAAACACAAGGTATGTCTTTCTTTGTTTTTGGCTTGTAGATTTGGCAAATGAAACTTCAAGGTACTTGTGATGCTGAGGAAGATATTGCAAAGAATTGCAATCATTTTGTGGATAATTGTTTCCTTTTATGGGAGTTACAAGAGGTCCTGATCCCCAAAACACCTTCATTGTAACAAGAAGAAAACAAACCCATAAATCCCATTAAGTGAGATTGACTATGTGATCAAATGATTAAAATTAGAGCATCTTCGAATTATGCATCCGCTAAGATATATATATTACATAATAGTGCTTATATTGATCAGTTTGTGTATAATAACATAATAGTTATCTTATAAATAGATATTTATTATTAATTTCAATTGTTTGGGCCTCAATTAAAATATTTATAGATGGCTTGTACACATTTATGTCTCAATTAGCGCCTCAGTCATCACGGGAAGCACCTTGTGTAGTGTTTGGCACCTTGGATAATGTGAAGTTTCGGCATCTTACCTTGCCTAGCGCCTTTGACAACACTGCTTGAAACGGATGAATTTTTCACTAAAAACTACGCTTTTTGATGAGTTAATGCTACCATAGTATTACATAATGCTCTGTCCAGTTCTTAATTTTGCTTCTGATTGTGTTTTCCGTGGGGTGACAAATACTCCTTATTAGCTGTGAACATGCAATAGACTCAAGGCCTTTGACAGATAAGCTTGGCTCTGCAGATCCGAAGCTGTTAATGATCCCCTCCTGCGGAATTATCTTCTGATATAAATCTATGTTGGGTCCCTAATACTGATATTTCTCTTATAATACAACAAAATTGTAACATGTCACCATATCCATAATATGATATATCGGCCGATATTGACCCCATGTTTTAATTTACAAAATGTATATTTGTGTTCGATAATAATATGTGCTGCGACCAATACCAATATTAATTTTCCATCCATGTCTCCTTCTTTGCCTATTTACCAACTGTGTAAATCACAAATGTAAATATCGGCCGATGGATATTGGTATTGAACCCTCGGTACTGATATTTTTTAATACTGTGACAATATTGCATATGTTATTATATTGGTAATATATCGCGATATATTAGCTAATATTTAAAATATGTCGTTACGACAAATATCTGGACGAAATATCGATTGTTATGACTCCGTCAGTTTATAATTTTGAGAAATTTTTTCTTTCAATATATCCCATATTGATAAATATTGTTTGATATGTCCGATATTGATACTAATATTTTCATTCATGGTATGAATACATAGATTTTATTGTTTACATCTGCAACTGAGGCAGAAGCTCGTGAGAATTTCTCAAACCCATCGTCAGTTCCGCAAAAGAACACGAGCTATATAATGATTCATGACACAAAGCATGGTAGTTTTGTAATATTCACTGACCAAAAATGTAGATTTAATGTCAGATACTGAAGACAGAATTGGTATTTTAATGAAAAAACCTTGCCAAAGTTCAACTTCAAGGACTGCTACGTGAACAGTAAAGGCCCATGGATGAAAATATTTATATCAGTTGTAGTCGTATAGGTGTCGTCTGTATTATTATCAGGTTATATATATCAAAATTGGACATAGCAAATGCAAAAAATATATTTTTTTTTTCCTCAAAACCTCTCTGAAGTGAGTTATATAAAATTTGACCATTTTAAATAATCTATTTACCTATTTGAGATTGATTGTCAATTTTTCTAAATTAGTCTTAATTTCAGAAATAATCCAAAACATTTGATCTATATATGGTTTATACCTTTATAAATGTTGTTTAGAAGATTAATATATACTTAAAATGTGTTGATTTAATGTTCCCAAAAAATGGCCAATATATCTTGATGTTATCAATATAGTGACATGTTGAGATATTTTCTCCAGTATATGAACAGCATATTTGATTTAGTGTTCCCAAAAAAAATGGCAAATATATCATAATGTCATCAATACGGTAATATATTAAGATATTTTTTTCGGCTGTATGAACAGCATATTTGTTTATATATATACCACCACTTTATTGATGAAATATTGCAATTTGACACGTTTCACGGTTTTTCCATTTTACTCCATTTGAACAAATTGCCTGATGAAGTGCATGAAAATTATAGTTGTGGTTGAAGAAATTAAAGAAGATGTAGATCTAAAAAAATTTAAAGCGATGTTATTAAAAATAATTTAAAATTGATTCTATTATGTCATGATATTAAATTGAATGGAATGACAAAAGTGGATTCATATAGTTAACACTACTTAGTGAGACAAAAGGATTTGTTATTGTATTTGACAAATATCCACTTCTTGAATTCAGTCAGCACCATTGTCAGCTGAATTCAGGCCTGTGTTCTTGCTTGCTTGATTTCTATTTACTTTGTATGAAAAAATGTGAGTTACTCGCAGTTAGAGCAAAGAAATGAAAGTTAAGAGCTATGAGAACCTAGAGTGAGGCAATTAAAAATAATTTGTGCTTGTTCTATTCTGTGTGAATGTTGTACTAAATTGAGAGAAATGATGAAAGCGAAATCATATAATCGATCTTATTTATTAATACTGAAGTCTTTATTATTGTGATTATGATCCACCAGCAAAATTAAATGGAGAAATGACATCTAAGGTTATTTAAATACTTAAAATGTAGTCAAATGAAACATTTGTGTGGAATGGTGAATTAGTCATGGTTAGATAAAAGAAATAGAGATGTTAATCTAGAAAAATTTGGGAAAAGGATGATAAAAATGATCTAAAATTTCTTGTATGGTCAAAAGATGTTGCACTCAGTTGTGTAAAATGTTGAAATCAGGTTATATAACTGACTCCAATTAGTGGGACTTTTATCTTCTAATCGCATTTGTGTTAACTGCAGGTCATCATCCAGATCTTCATCTAGTGGGATGGAATAATGCGACCATTGAGATATGGACACATGCAGTTGGTTAGTACTACTTCGACTAGCCGGTTAACCTGATATTGACCAGTTCAGCAATGATTTGAATCGTAAACGTATCGGTGTGTCTGTTTAACCAGTCAATCGGCTAACCTGTTAGCTAGTTCGGCTCTCAAACATCATATCTCCACTCCAATTTTAAAAATATAATGATTATGAAATTCATTATTTCAAAATACCCACCTAATATATAAATACAAGAATAAAAACATAGAATTATATATACATATTATGGTCGGTTTGGTTTGGAAAAGATACATTATTCCAACCTGAAGCTGAACCGAACCCCGGAAAATATACCGTTTGAACCCAAATTCAAGCTGAACGGTTCAGATATACTATTTTTTAATTCGGTATTAACTATTTTTTTGGACATTCCCTGTTACGATGGCTCGAATGTGCAGGTGGGTTGACGGAAAATGACTTCATTCTTGCTGCGAAGATCGATGGGCTGGAAATTGCCAACTTTCTTAGGCGTAAGGCTGCTAATTGAGCATGTTTTGATGAGTCTTCTTAATGTAATTGTCCAAACAGGTATCTATTATCACATAGCGAAACCACTTTAGCTGTGTTTTTATTTTCTCTTTTGTCCTTTTTTCTTTTAATTTTGTGGTCTTAGCTTAAAACAATATGCACATTGATTGGCCTTTGGATGGATATTCATATGATAATAGTTTGAAGGCTTGGTAGTGTGGATGGATAAATATCACATTATCTGATTGTGTATTAATGGTATTGTAGAATTTTGAATTCAGTGCCCGTTTTGACTTGGTGAAATCTTAAAATTTGTTCTGGTTCAGCATCTATGCAAGCACTACTTAAGCAGAAGCAAAATGCAGAGTTTTATATTTAGGAGTAATAAATCCATAGCAGTGCTAAGCAACTAAGACAAGTCAAATTTTCTTCAAACTAAATGTGTTTTAAGTGCTCATTTTGAGAGTATTTACTGGATTTATGGTTTGTTTAGTTGGTAAAAATAGAAATTCTATTTTCATTTTATTATCAGTAAAATATTTATTTCTACGTTTAATTTTTTTTTTTTACACAAAATAATTATTTCTGAAGGAATAAATATTTTTTCAACTTAAGAAATAAAAAATACTAAGTTTTTTCTAGTATTATTTATTCTTTATATTCAAGAAATCATTATTATCGTAATTATTAGCGTTTTATTCATTGTCCTTTTATCAATTGTTGAAACTCTGACTGATTTCTCATTAGTCTTTCATTTCTTAGTCATTCATCACTCTTTTTTTTAGATTCGTCACTGGCCAAATTCATGATCTGTACTTTTCTAATCAATTTCAGATATATGAGTTTAAGATTTGTTATTGCAGTTGCAGCCATGGCTAGATTGTTCACCCTTGTGGGAAGGCTCATCTGCGGGACCTGTGGTAAGTAACAATACTCCAACATCGTGTGCTTGGAGTATTGCCTGAAGTGCTCGGAGTACTGCAGAATTTTTTTTCTTAAATAATGATAAAAAAAAGTTATTAATATAAATTTATACCACATTTATCATACTATTACTATATACCAAATATTAGAATACTAATTCTCAACTTATTTTATTCCAATAACTAAATATGAAAATATAAATTATCAATTCTATTTACATCTTATTTCATTCCCTAAATATAATTATTTTATTACTATTTTATTCCATTTTAATAATTAAACATGTCATTATAGTACATATTATAGCAGACAGAGAGATGAAGCTATTACACTTTGCCATTGTAAAATCTACACAATAATAAGAGAGAGAACAAAGAAGTGAATGGATATAATGAAAATTAGAGTTTTATTTCGGTATTTTTATCATTCTTAAAATGAATTAAAATTATTCATAAGACGACCGTAAATATAAGAACTTTGCTTCCGCTTTCGGCATTTTTGTAGAAAATTAGTTCCTCTATTACTTTTGTCTATAAGTGGGGCTGTGGTGATTTATTCAAGTATAGTCAAGTGCCAAATATTTGGGTTGACTTCCAAGATAGGATAATATATTGATCAACCAAAATGAAAATGTGAGGCTTAATAAAAAGAAGTCAATTTTTGGTAATTATAGAACTGAGAAGAGGGCAATCATAACCTAAGAATTAGAATTGAAATACAAGTATATAAGAAAATGATACTGCTAAGAGTTAACAATTGAATTTTATTTTATTTTTAGTAAGTAATTAAATTGTATTAATGAAAAAGAGAAAATATAGAATCAATATTTTATTTTCAAGTATTTTACCGACTCGAATTTAGAATAAAGACATTAAGGCATGCTCTAAACAATGTGAAACATGTCCCGAAATACAAAGAACAAACGAAGGAAACAAATAGAGTAATATCCGTTTAGAACATACAACCAATCTACAAAAGTCAATCAACCGGTTGACTAGCACTAACAACCTTTTTTTTTAAAGTGATATCGGGCAAAGTGACCGACGCGTCAATTCACCCATACCGGCATTTCTGCATCAAATCGGACAAAGCGCATACCGACAATGTTGCAATTCAAACCAAATATCCAACCCTACAGTACTGTATGTTGGTGCAAACCAGTCAAAAGGAACACCGCCACCTTGATTCATTCCACGCAAAGATACCAGACTGGACATTTCACCCAATCCGTCATTCTGTATCATGGAGGGGGAAATTGCCATTCTGGCATTTTCCAACAGAATGAACAAACCGGGCGAAATGCCATCCCAGCATTTTATTTCATATATCAGGATAACGAGCAAAAGGCCATCCCAGCAATTTGCTACAAACCTGACAAAAAGCAAACCGGGCAAGATCCTCATACCGGTCAACTGAACCATTCCGATAATTTCACCAATTCAGCAACCCATGCCAGTCAAAACATGCATTCCAACCATACACACCAAACCAGCAAACTGTATACATAGAGTAGCAACTCCATCTTTATCAGACAGAGCGATACAACAGCAGCATTATACATTAACAAACGGTCAGTGCGTTCTACTTCCAGCCTTATATCTGCAATCAGTAAAATCGGCAACAGATAGTCAGCGCGTTGACCGGCTAGAACCCCCCCTTTTTTTTGTGGCACTCAGGGAGTAGGATTGCCGATCAAGTTGTTGACCGATAAAAATGCACCCAGCTCAATTGAAAAGTTAACAATTGAAGAGTATTTAAACTATAAAAATTTTAAAAAAATATACTCTAAACTACGCAATAATAAGCAAAAAAAAATAAAATTCTATTAGAAATATTTCTAAAATAAAGAGTTTCATAACTTCAAACACTAAAAAATTATCTTTTATTTATTTATTTGCCATTGTAATGTTTTCAATCACTTTGTTTTGATCCCAATTAATTGACTTACAACATGTTTTGCCCGACATAATGTCTGTGAGACGTTTAGATTTATTGGATTTGGAGAAATGCATTTTTTTTTAATTTTATTTTGATTAGACGGCTGATTAATTAGATGTTAATAATTATTCTTGGAATCATGTTAGGGTCTTGAACAGACGCAGGATATTAAAATTTTACCATTTTATTAATTTAATAAATTGTTTTAGAGTTAAATAATTTTTCAGGAAGACATTTAAAAATTATTTTTGTACTTAGCTAACATTTTACAAATATATATATATATATATATGCATATATCCATATATTAGTTTTTATTTCTTCTCGTCTATATATATCAAATACTAAAAAATTAATTTTTAATTTAATTTTATCGATTTTAAATAACTAATTAAATATCAAATATTAATTTTTAAAAAAATTATTATAATATTCTTACTTCATTTAACACTTCAAGCCACCTACACTAACCAATGTTCTGAAATTATAATAGCCCAAATGCTCAGCCTCTCAGCCACAGCAAAATCAATAGATTCAATTCTACCAAAGCTCCAGCAAATCCCAATGGCAATGTTTCTGGAATTCTACCAACAGAGATCCCGAATCATATCGAACATACTGTTAGGTTTCACCCAATTAATCACTTTTCAATGTTTTTGTGATAAATGCCCGGGTGATTACGACAGCGATATAAGAGAAGATAGTGACCCCAAGACCGCCCAGTAGAACGAGATTGTCGTAGGTTGAATCCTGCTTGGTGTACACTCGAAGGCCGATCACGTCCCAATTGCTCTCGGTCCAAACTGGGTCTACCATGCCCATAGGGTCGGAAGTGTTTGGCGGCAACACCGTCCACGCCCCGGACTCAAACCTTAGCCGGGTGGAATATGCCGGAACATACCTGAAACGGTCGAGTATACATTAGTCATCACACACAAAAAAGACAAAACTATACAAATATCTTTAGTAATATGGTATCTCATCCATCAATTAATTCTTACCAAAAAAAAAAAAAATGCCATTTATTTCATCCAAATATAACCCACCTACAAATCTTTCCTCCATATGTGGGCCCATTGAAACTTTAAAAACATAATTAACAAATGAAATGGACCCCACATGTGAAGGGTGGGGTACGTAGTAGCACTCGTTTTTATGTTGGTCCGCTAGTGTGGATGGATGGATCGATGGGACCCACTAGAGCGGATGCACAGATTTATAAGATGGATGGTCATCACATCATTTGACGGTGTCGTTAGTAACATGACGCATCATCTATTCATCAATATGTGTGAGGCCTACTAGTCTCGATGGAAAGATCTATATGGACCCACGGGCGTGGAGCCCACTAGTTTGAATGGATGGATAGATGGACGCCACATTATTATCCAACGGTGTCCAAAAGATCTACCTCTAACACCACACAATCACACAAATAAAGTCTATTAGCCTCAAGTACTAATCCAGCAAAAACAAGCAGGTTCCAGCAACAATGAAACACATAAAACTAAGAATGGAGGAGAATAGTAGACATGAATAATCGATATATGAGAAACTCATCTCGGACAACTCAAATAAAAATACACAAATACTGGTCGACTCAAAATAATAGCAAGAAATCCTTTGATGATAATACTCCTATTTCTCAATGATATCGCTGATAGACTATAAATTCATTTTCCATCGGTGCCACCAAAGAAGTGGATAAAGGTCACGAGCTTTTCCGATTCAAAAGGAAATATCAAGCACGGCCGGAGGTGTAAGCTCCGAGTACTATAATCTTGTCAGAATGTATGAAGCTGCAGTTAATCGACTCATCCGACAAAAATTTACGACAAGATAGCAAGAACGAAAGAGCAATTTCATTTGGCAATTTTGAGTACAAATTATGAGTGCACCCTCAAATACCATTGTAGTAATAGCTTAAACGCTTCATATAGCTTCCTTTTTCCTTTACTTTTCTATGAGGTTTATACCTCTGTGGACTGTAATATCGGCTAATATATAAATTGTTATCTGGGTCTTCGATAACGATATTTTTTGCAATCGATACACAAAATAAGTTATTGAAAGGTACCGCAACTAAATCACAATGTCTTCATATATGTGAAATATCATATAATATTTGCCAATACAACTGATATTTTTCCATATTAAGGCTGAGGTCTCCAAGTTCTAAATGCGTCCAACACCTATAAATATATCATCCGATACCACTACAGGTACCAACACTACTATTTTCATTAATGGTTGCCTCGAACCAGGGTGATTGCTACCGCCAAACATGCAGCCCAGGGCAGCCGCCGGTGTGCAAACTGGCAGCATGGACCACTATATAGAAATTTGAATAGAGGTAAATATTGAAAGGTGGTTCTGGCACAGCTCGGCTCTTTTGTCTGGGATCTCGAATTCATTTAAGAGCGGGGAAGGAAAACAATTCGTGAATCGATTTCTTTTTCTACTTCTGCAACTTTTGTTTCCCTAACCAAGTATAAAATATATCAAGAAAATGAGAACACTGGTAAATTATTTCACCTGGTGGTCGAAGTAACACACACTCCTTTTCCATCTGTCTCGGATCGTATGCACACATCCTCAGAATTGCGACAACCTTGCAGACAATTTGAGGCAGAATTCTGTTTCGTCACTGACGTTTTATCGGCTAAAAAATTCCAAATGAACCTTGAGATGTCGCTCGAGTAGCCCGGACTGGGATTAGTGGAAGGATCGCCGACAACAACACCAACATAGGTGCCCGGGCAGCTGCTGCTGGGTGAAATATAATTCTTCACGAGCCCACAAGAGAGGCCAGGATCACAGCTCAATAAACAACCCAAAAGTTCTTCCACCAGAGAAGAGTTCACATTGATAGCACTCAGATCCGATGTAGTTAAGTTGTTCATGTCGTTGGCGAGGATGTAAAGCGAGCGTGCAACGAGAGAAGCAGCTGCTACAATGGATGTAGAGTTGATATTTGCTGCAATGAAAAAATAGAATAGCATGACTGAAGGAACAAACAACAACAATAAACCTTATATAAATCCATTTTCGTCATTCCATTAAATTTGGTGTAATATCCACGGAGTAGAAACAATTTAGATCAATTTTATCACATCTTAACGGTTTTTCTAGGTCAATAACACCAAATTTAGGGATATTATGATGCTTACAACCCTGCAAATAATGAGAAAGGGATCCAAAGAAAAGATCAAAACTCACAAATATCATCAAGGTGACTGTGATAGAATTCATTGGCAAACACTGCATCAAAATCTTCTAAGACTACTCCAGATGCTTGAGAATTCTGCAAACAGCACAAAAGATTTAGCTAATAGTTAAAAAAATGGTTGCAAAATCCCCATAATACCCAGGATCAAACTATGGGCACCACCCTTTGCCGCCATATAGTCACTCAACTACGACCGGTGACGAACAAGTAACATTATAATTCAGCAATCAATGACTGGCAAGGAATGACCTTATGGAATTGAGGAGATTTTGACAATGTAGAGGCTAATCATTGAACGGGAGATTGATAAAAAGGACAATATGTATTGGCATAGGATATAGGATAATATATATTTGTATCAGTTGACAAAAAAAATTCTAAAAATCATAAATTAATAGGAAAATATCAGCTAATACATCAAGAAATATCACCGATTCAACAATATTTCACAATTCTACAACAATATCAGAAAACATCAGTATTGAGGGGCCCAATATCATTATATATCAGATGATTCATTAGATATCGGCCGATTTTTCACCGACCACATCACATTGCAATGCCTACATCTGTGCTGATGACTAAAACACCATCTATCAAAAAATGGTTTAATTTAGCTGTCATTGAAGGTTGTTTGCCTAAGCCAAAAAAAGGGTAAAACACTGATCAACAGATTCTACAGGATGCAGCTTCACGTTATTCCATATAGTTCTGGTTTGATTACATAGAATACATCAAATAACTGTTCTAAGAAAGTGCATCACAGTGCGCACCAGGTAGAATTCACTAAATAGAAAAACCTCCCATTTATTGACAAGAGGAGAAAATTTCTATTTACAGAGAACCAGGGTCCCTATCATCCCTGCATAAAAGGGCTAAAAATCACTTCACATAAAGAGGGAAAACAAAATTAATGGCAACATGAGCATCAACAATATGCAGCTGACTAGGCAGAAAGGTAGAACTTTCCTAAGGCCTGTCCTAATTGTAGAGATTAGCAATGCCCTCCTCAAGGTAATATTACATATTCTTCAAAATAACCAAAAACTGGAAATAGAGGGAAGGATCAAAATGATAATTTCTTTATTTCTGTAGAGAAAAATTCGTATGTCGCCACGTTAACAACAATAGTCAAATGATACACCCAAAACAACCACCCAGAAGATTTGATGACAAAATAGGCAAGATCTATATCGCTGTAGAAAAGGAGAGCTGTTAAGATCCTCCCAAATTATTAGCCTCCCTATAAACCCAATGGTCATGATTAAAAATTAAATGGATGAATAGTGAAGATTGCATCATGCGATTTAAATAGCTATTTAATATCTGACATTCATTTATCCAACTTTTAATCTCGACTGTTGGGTTCAAAGGGAGCCTAACAATATCGGATGACCTTAATAGCACTCACGTAAAAGGTGCCCAGGATCTTTCAAGTTCCTTGGTAAATTTCTCTGGTAGATGGGAACAAAATATTGCAATATCAGGTGACAGACAGGGACACGCTCATGCACTGTAAAGGTATATACAGGGAAACAGAAGTGCAGTAAACAATCCTGAAGGACATAATAGTATCAAATGGATACAAATTACATATGCACAGGAAACCATAGCAGACAAATCCAAATTACTTTGAACCAAAATCAGAAGGTTTACCAAAATTCTTCTGCTATCTACTGATTACTCAAGGATGTATCACAATGAATCAGAACTAGATGAGAACAAACTCAAATATGAAAAACCATAGGAGTTAAATTACTCTAAAGGCCAAATACAGCTGATCTGAAGGGGAATGGCAGCTGTGTGTCATTTGAGTTCTGGAACAAGAAAGCATTCAAGGTATAATGCCATTTCTAGAAACTAAAGACATTCCACAAGCTATAAAGATTACATCCGCCTAATCAATCTGACCAAGAGAAGACAATGTCCTGGTGTTAAATGCCAAAGTACACAGAATATCCTACATAGGAGAGATTTGAGACCAACATGAAGGAAACTCTGAAATACCATGTTTTGACTATCCTATTTGCCTTTTTCGTCTATGCCACAATATTGTCCTAGATGAGTAGTTAATGCACCATTCTTTCCACTCTCTTCTAGACTGTAACCCATTGACTCCGTAAAATTTTTAAAAAAACTAAATCAATTTGAAAATATTACGGACAGATGTGGCAGAAAAAGTAGTCATTTAATCGAGTAAGTCCACGCATTAATACACGTTTTCTTAAACCATGGGCTTATTCAATTAGGAATTTCTATGCAGGACAGAGAGAGTAAAGTTCTGGATTTCATATTCATTTTCTCAACCTTTTTCAAAAATGTCATCAATGAAGATGGAGGTATCCCAGGATTTGAAGGGCTTGCTGTCAAGATTTGAATGCTTTCAGATTTAAGTGAAACTTGAGCGTGTCGCAAAGCATTCAGTGTTTCATTTGTTGCCAATGAATCCTGCAGAAACAGCACAAAGCAGGGTATTAAACACTATATGATCTCTAATTGAGAAAGCAAAAATCAAAGACACGTCGTGAGAACAATTCTATATAAAGTGGAGGTGGTGTGTCAAACTGCCTTTCGGCCAATGTTCTACGTCAAATGACGACATATAAGACGTATGTCATCAAAATCTAAAAGTGGCACCTTTTTCACAACATATATGAAGCATGATAAAATTTTTAGCAACAAATGAAAGGAGAGAAATTCCTACTGCAGCTGAATGTGCAAAAAGGGTATTGACACCATGATTAAATCCCTTCCCTACAGATCCAATCTCTATAACCTGAAAAGCATCACCCAAAAGAGTAATGTATCAAGAACAACCAGAAAAACTCACTTAAGAAGGCTGGGAATAACAAAGGAACAAGAATCAAGAATATGAGAACTTGATGCAACAAAACCAAAACAAATATGCTCATTACCATAATTGTTGGTCTCAACCCCAAAGTCCCAAAAAATGTCCAGCAATGATTAATGATCAACAAATGCAAGACCCATCCAAGAACAAATTACAAGTTTAGGACAGTGATCCACATCCTAGAATCCATAATGATGCATACAAGAGTTTGCACTTGGCAATGTGCAATGCAAAAAAATAAAGTTGGTCTTTGCTCTAGATCCTACCAATATAATAAAAAAGAAAAGATAAAATCAGTAATGAGTTATTTTTCATTTTCCCTTTTTTTGGTTGGAGGGAGGGGGAGGGGAGGGGGGAGCCTGGAGGTAGCAATGGTGAATCACCTCCCCCCACTATCATAAAATCAACATATCAGGTTCAAAAGCAATAACTAGGAATTCTCCCCTAATTGTTATTTTACTTATTTTAAACTTACTCTTTCACATTGCAAAGTCTCAAAAATTAGTATGGTTATGGCTGCTGAACAATCCAAGAACAGGAAACCATAAATCCATGAACATTTTCACAATTGCAGAGAATTTTGCTCAAGCATCTGGCTCTGGAGAAACATGGGTACACAAGGGGAGCATAAATAGTATGATCCAACAATAGGGTTGACCTGCACCTTACCCCCTCCCCCATATCCAGGACGAAAGTAAAAATTATTGGGAAGTTCTGCAATACCAAAGGAAGAACTTTCTTAGATCACATCTTATCCTTTCCCAACTAGGCATTGATGATTTTCAAGTTTGAGACTTGCCAAGCCTGCTAAATTAAGCAGAAAGTCTTTCGGTGTAAAAACAATTAAATTGCTTATATAAAAAACAGACATACATACGAACCTACTTTTATGTAAAACATATTTATTTACATATTTTTTGCTTTATATATGCATATGTATACAAAATTACATACCAATCCACATCATTTTAAAGTGTTGTCTAATGCGAAGAAATCGATACCATTTCAATCAGTGTGCTATTAAGACCTTTCACAGCATCTGAATGCAAATCGAGTTCATGCAAAAACCTCCTGCTACCCAGGTAACCCCAGGCCTCGCCAGTAAAAACCAGAAAGACAAGCTGCAGCAACAGCATAAAATCGTCAAGAGAAGTGACACAGGACTGTAACACAATGAACATAAATCATTGACGTGTTCAGGAGAAGTGGGAAGAAGCGCACTGGACAATCAACAAAGGAAATATAATAGGCCACTCAAAAGATGAATATGAACCAGGTGATCGATTAAATTGTAATACTTCATGAGATAAACTTTTTTTCCCTTTTTAGGCCTTAGATGATTCTGCAACCTCTTTCAGCCATATGCGATCAACATCAATCAATCACAAAGACTAAAAGATAAAACTGATATGTCTTTTTCAGTCTCAATATATAACAAATGTGGTATTAGGATGAGCACTAATACAAGCAAAGCAACAAAGAAGGCCTCCAGCAAAAAATTTCTTCCTCTTTTTTAAGTCGTGACAAGTCTAAACAAAACCAATCTTCAGGTAAGAAGAAGGTGTATAAGAATAAAGATATCTAATCACTGAACCCGCTGTCCAAATGGACATATCACTCAACAATTTCAGTCTTCCTTTTGCGACATTTGAGCCATATCATCAATTTTAGTATCCAGGAATCAGATAGAGTTGCAACAGCAGGAAACTTGATCTAAGAATGCAAAAGCAAATGCAGCAACTCCTTCAACAATAGACCAAGGCTAATTCCAAACCATAACCTTTCAACAAGATCTGGAAACAAATGTTCTAGTAGCAGAGAATGCACTCCCTGCCAGAGCATAAATAGACTAGTCTAATCAATCATTGAGACAGTACCACTTCTCGATCTGCTGAGAATATTAATATAATCTTCCTATATGTGATAACTCAAGCCTGTGTTGCCACTCATAAAGCACAGTCAGATTTCTAGCACCAAAGTGGTTGAGAGCTTTAGATTAAAGCTAATACTCAAAGATATTCATGAACTAACAAAAGTTATATGTTCTTTCAATCTGAACATGCGATGAATGCAAGATTGGGATGAATAGATCTCCAAGCAAATCATCACCAAAGACCTCCAGCTAATTTCTTCCTATTTTTCTCCTTTTCTCTTCATGACAAGTCTAAACAGAGCCAAAGAGAGTGCATAAGAATGAAGGCATCCAATAACTTAGTCTTACATGCCAAAATGGACACATCACTAGATGATTTCAATAATGCTATAGTGACATTTTAGTTATATCATAAATCTTAGAAAACAGGAATCAGATGAGGAAACTCGCTCTAAGCATCTAAAAGCAAATGCAGCAATAACTCCTTCAGAAATATACAAAGGCAAACTTTAAGCCATCCATCCTTAAAGAAGATCTGGGAACTAAAGACCACCTAACAAAGAATGCTCTCACTCTACCAGATAAAAATCGACAAGCATAATCAAACTTTTCCAGGTTACAACTTCTTGATGCACTGAGAATATCAATAGCATCTGCTTAAATGTAAGAACTCAAGCCTCTTTCACCAATCAAAAAGACAGAAAAATTTCTAGCACTGGAATGTTTAAGAGCTCAAGATTAAAGTTGAAAGAAAATTTTCAACTAATGTAAACTATTGAAGAACATTACCCTAGTGAGAGTGCCTCTCATCAGAAATCTATCAAAATTAATGAATCAAGGAAAATTTTATATGACAAGCACCTGCTTCTTGAAGCTCTTGAAATCATCGAAATTTGATAGAGCATCAACAGCAGCCATCAGTGCAATCAATCCCTAGACAGTGTTTCAAGCAGAATTTTTCCATCAATTCAGGCCAGACAAAGCTAAAAAAGAAGCAGGCTTCAACAATCAGACAACTCAGATTATCAGGCTTGAACCTACAGAATTTGGAGAATCTGCACCAAAGCTCTTGTCACGGAAAAAAGCAGCAGAATCCATAGATGCAACAGCCAATACAATTGATTTGGATGATTCCGAGGATGACACATTAATGGGAGGTAGAGATGACCAGACACTGCCCTTCAGATTGACAGACATAAACAAGATTACAAAGTAAAAGATAGAAGAAACTTCAAAAAATCTTCTAATCTCAATCAAGAAATAATATAATAAATTTTGAACCCAACATGAAACAGCTTAGCAAATTTTAAAGTCACTTTCTCCTTTGTTAGGGGGGGGGGGATGCTGCTTGAATTTTCCATGTCTGAATCACACGACCTGGATAGAGCTTCAAAAGGATAAAAAAGAAGTTTCAATAAATTGGTATCAGTTGCAATCATATCAAACAAAATGTATTGATTGTTGCAGAAGCAAAAAAATTTTCCTCGTGACATACCAAAACTTACATACTAAAATTTATATTCTTTTATCTTATATTTACATATTTGATCAATTTAAGTGAAGCTTATCAAATGGAGCTTGATATCCTCCTCGATCATTAAAAAAACCTAAAACTTTTATTTTGTACATAATTTATACCTGTGAGTTAAGACTTCTTAGAAGTCAGGTAGTTGGAAACACTAGAAACATATGGATTTAAGCTTTCCAGAAGGAAAGTAAATCAAAGTAAGAAAATAAAGGGAGATAATATCAACCAATATTTATAATATCAGCCGATATATTACAATATGTTATCAAAACTAAAAAAAAGGGTAATGTAATGGGTGTTCCAGTATCAAAACTTTCTGATACTGCTACATATTGGTCAATATTTTCATCCTTTTATATGACACTTTGTCAAGATCAAAAGCCAAAAAAAAAAAAAAAAGAGTGAAGATAATAGCTATTATAGACATACACATTTATAAAATTAAAATATAAAATAAGCCTTATTTAAAAGCCATAATCTTGTTTTCATGATTGAGCCAATGCACATCACAAGAGCAAGAAAAAAAATTGCACAGGCAACTCACCTGAATCCACCTAATGGGAGGCAAGTCCTCTCTTTCAAACACGACTCCGAATTGTGAGTTCCAGCTCTTGTTGTCTAATCAAATCAAAACACTATGGCTGCTAAAAACGTTGTCCACACAGCCAGGAAATATCTACTTCAAACAATTAGATAAAGTGGCTGGATAAAGCAGATTCTATCACCTGCATAACTAGGTGGAACTCGGCAACATCAATGCTATAATCTTTCTTATTCTTCTCATTCTTTATTGCAACCTACATGTGCGAGTTGCAAAATGAATCATAATAAATAACGAAAGCATTTAAAAAGAAACATCCATAAACCAGCATATCAACTTATGCACAATAAGCTAGACCCAACTGAAGAGAGCATCAGTTTGACAAAAGGGGAAAAAAAAAAAAAAGAGGAAGGAAATAGACTGAAATAGATGGGAAGTTGACAAAGAAAATGAATTGATAATATCTAGAGGAAAATGTTAACTTTTTCTTAATGAAATATCTTTCAGTTTTCATATTTCTCAAATTCCCCGTCACAGCAATGATTCCAAAATTTCACAAAAAAATCATCGTATGTAGCGTCTGACTTGTCTTCAGGCTCCTATAGTCCAAAATTCCCATATGCATCTCTGGTAGTGCAGCCTACCTTCTCGACCAAAGAACCAGCTAGCACCAATCTGGTCGTCGATCAATTGCTGCGAGAATGCACGGACCTGCCTCAGAAGAACTACCAAATCAGCTCCCTCCAATTCGGTATATCCAATACCTCATTGATCTACTTCCCAGTAGCGAGCCTTCCCTACTATCAAATAAGTCCCTCCAAGCACGCCAAGTTACAGCAGCAAATAATAGGACTTCACCAAAAGGGGCTCATCCAAGAAGGTCATAGTCTGTGAGCCATGCCCACCCTCCTTACTCCAAAAGAAAGATGGCACATGATGTGTGGGGATAGGCTATCAACAAAATCACAACTAAATGCCAAATTCCGATTCCTGGGCTTGATGATATGTTAAACATGTCACATGGTACGACCCTATTCTCAAAAATAAACCTATGGGGTAGATATCACCGAATTCGTATCCATCCAGAGGACCGGAAAATAGCCTTCATGACTAAATAGGGACTCTACGAGTGGCTTATCATGGCATTCGGCCTATCCAATGCCTCGAGTACCTTTATGCAGCTCATGAATCAAGTACTTAAATCTTTTATCAATAAATTCGTTGTTGTTTACTTTGACAATATTCTCATTTTCAGTCAAAAAACGAATGACCACTTGTCTCACCTCCGGGAAGTATTTGATGTCCACCAAAAAGAAAAATTATTCAACAGTCCCAAGAAGTGCTCATTCATAAAAGAAAGTGTGGTCTTCATCGCTACGTTGTATCCAATGAAGGATCAAGGCCGACAATGAAAAGATCAGAACAATCGTGGAGTGGCCTATCCCACGAACAATTATGGAGGTGTGTATCTTTCATGGACTTGCCACATTCTAGCAGCAATTTATTAAAAATTTCAGCACTTTAATCCCCCCCCCCCCCAACTGTATGAAGAAAGGAGACTTTGTCTAGATCGATTCTGCCACCATTAGCTTCAACAAAGTAAAGTAATTGCTAACCGAGGCCCCTGTTCTCGACCTCCCTGAGTTCACTGAAATCTTTACAGTCAAATGCTACCCTTCCTATATTGGCATTGGTGTTGTGCTCAGACAACGAGGCCAGTCGGTATCATTTTTTTAGTGAGAAACTAAATGATGTTAAAAGGCATTACTCTACCTATGATCTGAGATTTAATTCCATTGTGCCCTTCGATTTTGGAGGTGCTACTTGATCCATGATGAATTCTTCTCAATCTCCAATCATGAAGCTCTTCAGTTCCTCCACTCGCAAAAGAAGCTCAAATCGCGGTATGTTAAGTGGGTCTCCTTCTTCCAAGATTACACATTTGTTCTCAAACATACGTCCAAAGTGGCAAACAAGGTCATTGAAGCCCTTAGTTGAAAAATCCATCTCCTTCGCACTTTATCTTATCTAGTGGTGGGATTCGACTTACTTCCAGAGCACTACCATACCAACCATTTTTCAGGAATATATACACTAAACCGCTTTCACAATGATCAACAACTATAAATTCAAGGGTAACCAACTCTGTATGCCCGAAGACTCCCTCTGATAGCATATAATGGAAGAAATACATGGTGGAGGGTTCGGAGCACACTTTGGACTAGACAACACCCTCATCCTTGTCCAAGAACATTACTTTTGGCCTCCATGAACAGGAATGTTGATCGATTTATAAAGCAATGTATGATTTGCCAACGTGAAAAGAAAGGACGACAAAATCATGGAATATATCTCCCACTTCCAGTTCCACATGGCCCTTGGGAAGATCTCAGTATGGATTTTGTCTTGGGCCTACCCAAGACTCGGGATGGCTATGATTCTATATGAATCATTGTTGATCAGTCTTCTAAGATGGTCCATTTCTTGTTGTGCTAGCAGACCACCAACGCTTCACAAGTGACTTGAATCTTTTTCAAAGAAATTGTTCGGTTACAGTGGGTGCCAAGGACAATTAAGTCAGACTGGCACACCAGATTTATTAGTCACTTTTGGAGGACATTTAAGGGACTTATGGGAACCAAGCTTCAATTTTCAAGCACATGCCACCCTCAAACCAATGTACAAATGATAGTCGTCAACTGCTCTCTTGGCAACCTTCTCTGCAGTCTTGTCCAAAGCAGTCCCAAGAACTGGGACACTGTAATTGCTCAAGCTAAATTTGCATTTAATTCGGCATGAAATAGATTCACTCAGTTCCCCCACTCAAGATCTCTTACGGCAAGAACCTGCAGCATATTCTCGTATGTGCTTCTCTTCCGGGGGCACAAAGGTGAACAACATGGAGGTGGAGGAAATTGCTGATTATATAGACCAAATTCACAAGAAGGTCTAGGATAATCTCAAACAAGCTAATACACGATACAAGTTGGCCGCTGATGCACATACTAAGCCAATTGAATTCAACGAGAGTGACTTCATTACAGTCTATCTTTGCAAAGAACCATTAATGGAAATATCGGCCTATATGTATCAGTATCGAGTTCTCAGATATTAATATTTCCTGGTATCGTGATAATATCACAATATATTTTCGTATTGATTGATACAGCCCCATCAACTTATGATTTTTAGAAATTTTTTCCGTCCGATATATCCGATACTGACATGTATTATCCGGAGCCAATATGATTACGATCAATACTAATACCAATATAAATATTTTCATCCATGCAAATAACGTTTTCCGTCTAGTACCTATTATAAACTGCGAGATAGGAAATTGGTCCTTGCAGAATGCTCAAAAAATTAACCTGAATGCCTATGAAATTCAACTTTCCGCTGACATGGGAATCAATCCCACCTTTAATGTTGCAGATCTAAGCACCTATCATGGCCCACCTCCGAAGGAACCTATGGCTTCCACTTAACTTCATCATACTCAATTCCCACACTGTCACAACCCACCATGTCAGTTACACTCAACACTTGATCAGACATAAAGGCGTGGCCCCCACTAAAGACCGCAAGGTTTGCAACACCAACTTGCATGACCGACAAGCCACCTTTTCAGACATCTGTCCCCATGACAACTTGAGGACAAGTTTCTGCAAAGATAGGATGATGATGCAGGATTAGCCACCTACATTAATGAAGTGATGCATCCTAGACTTAGCATGCTTCCCTCATTCCACTGCTCGGCCAGCCCTCATTCATGGACTTCATTAATGGCATTGAGCCATGCAAAGTGCCACAAAGCCTGCTTCCACCTCCTCCCCACAACGACCATGCCTCGTTTTAGTCACCTATAATTGGGCTGCAAGAAGAGTTTAAGACCTTCGAGCGGCGTGAGGAGATTAAGAGCTCAACTAATTAGTTGGGGCAATTGATGATGTATTTACTTATTTAAGGATCATACCCATCTAGTTTTAGGTAGCTTGAGTTTAGATTTAATCTATTAAGTCCTCTCCTTAATCAAAGAATAGTTAGCTCTTGTTGGTGATTGATTCCTAACCCCTAGGTGAATATTGTCTAAGTTGACTACCAAAGGTGAAGTGATTCCCTTTATTGGACGAGTGATTCCCCAATTTTTGTCCTTTTACTTTCAACTATCAAATTCAATACAAGTCTTTGTATATTCTCAAATTGTATCCACATCACAGACGGTGCAGGTCAATGATTGACGACGAGGTTAGGAACATCAGCTAGTGACTGACAGCAATGGTTGGGGCATAGACAACTAGTAGGCCGGGGTCAGGGGGTGTCATCCAACCACTGATGAGGAGGCACAAGGCATCACTAGACAATGATCGGCGATGGGAAAGTTGGCGACAGGAGGCAAGCAGCAACGGTGGTCAGTACATCAATGAGCGGCCATCTAGGGACAAGGCATGCCAGCTAGCGTACAACAATGACAGCTAAAAGCATCACTGGCCAGTGACTAGCAACAAGCTCGGCAACATCGATGACCGGTGAGAGACGATGGTGGGTTAAGGCATCATCAATCGGTTGGTGATCATAACGGCCAATGTGTTATCTGGTGACCGGCGATGGCGGCCCTAGGCATCATTGGCAGGTAATTGGCGGCGTGTCGAGGCATCATGGGCAGGGAATGGTATTATCTTCATGTCAAAACTATCATAAATGGGTATTGGTGGTTAATAGTGAGTTGTAAATGAATTTCGAAAAATGGCTTCCAATTTTCAAAACGAGAAGTCATTTTTAGGATTTTAAGGCTCCATTTGTTTTCAAAAAAAAAAACTTACTAGAAAATTTTTCATCATTTTTCAGTGTTTAGCAGTCATGGAAAATATTTTTCACATTTTTTGTTGTTCGCCACGTGTAGGAAAATAAGTCAACAAAAAATATTTTACAAGTCAAAAGAAAACTAATGCATCAATTTCAAAAAACTTACATTTTTAAAAAAATTTATGGAACTCATCCACTACTCATTAATGACCTCCATCACCCGTTAATGAAAATTCTTATCCAAAGATGATACCATTGTGGCCATAATACCCCGACTTGTCAGTCACTAGCTAGCAATGCCTCGGGATGCCACCATTGATGGTCGAATGGAACACCAGCCACCATCAATCAACGACCAGCATGTGATGAGCTGCCTCCATTAATTGTCGGCCATTGACAACCCTAACCCCGTCGTCAGTCATCAAGCGGAGACCCCTCTAGCTGCCACTGTCGTTTGACGGCTGGTACACCTTAACCCTGGCCCTTTGCTCTCCAACGCCCTGAACACCACTGCCTATCACTAATCATTGACATCCTTGACCCCATCACCAATCACCTGCTGACAACGCCTCAAGCTGCCCCTTTGATCACTGGGAGTCTAGCCCTGACCCCTCCCACTAGTTATCAACTATGATTGCTATCCGTTGACGGCCCCCAATCACATCGCAGGTCATCGATCAGCCGCGAATGCAAATATTTTTTTACCGTGAAATATTACCACTATCCCAAAAATATTACCACAATCAACAACAGACATTTACTATCATTGATTAATTTTGTGCGATACTCAATATTTTCTCATATACATCAAATGTCGAAAAATATTTTGATGAGAATTTATTTTATTTGACAATATTCTCCATGGAAAATATTTTTTAGGAAGAAATTTTCCGTGGAAAATATTTTCCATTTGGTAGGTATTTTTTGATAAACAAACGGAGCCTAAGTTTTCCTTTGGCCAAGAATATATTTTCTATTGACTTATTTCTTGTACGTGCCAAACATCAAAAATGTGGAAAATATTTTTCCATGTGTGCCAAACACTGAAAAATGAGGAAAATATTTTCCAACAAGTTATTTTCCAACAAACAAAGGAGCCTAAAAGGCAAAATGCATGAGGTTCAACAAGATTTCTTCCATAATAGCACTTAAAACTTATTGGTAATAGAGTGCTCATAAGTTTTTCTCCTCCCTCTTTCATTAATTATACAAAGTTAAGCCTTCTCCCACCGAGTGGGATTGGAAAGATACCTTCCATTATTTCATGGATAAATAAACATTGGCATAAAAAATATAGCCCATGTTCACTGTGAAAAAGCAATTAACTCCCACAAAAGGTACTAAATAAAAAATGTGGAAAAAAACAGGCGCAGTCCCACCAGTAAAAAGAATCCAATCCACACTAAAGAAATCAGTCTTTACATACTTCTTGTACAGCCAAAATAGGTACTAACAGCCAAGATATGCAGCAATGACAATCTGAGTCAGGCCCAATTACCTCTTTTAAAGTTGATGTGCTGTCGTTGGACAGTAAGAATACTGGAAAATTGTATGCATTCCACATAATACCTGATCCCTGCATATGGAGGTCTTTAAGTTAGTCAATATTGAGAGCTGAGTGGTTTTCAGTTTTCTTTCTAGCATTTCTTCATGCTTGAACTTTTTTTTTTTTTTTTCTTGGGAATTTTGTAGTTTCTAATAAAAGGAAAACTTCAAGTCCTAAAAATTTGGAAATGTTAATATACAAATTCATGTAGACAAGAATATTAATCTATCACATTTAATTACCGTAAGTGTTAAATACAAACTTCGAAGTCATAATATCAGATGGGTTTGATATTGTAGAATGGTCATAAAGAAATATGAGAGAGGTTGGTTATAAAGAAATATGAAAGGCAGGCCAAAATTTAAAACCGTAACATTTTCCATACATTAGGATTCCACTTGTGATCTATATTTTGATAAGGAGCAAATTTCGCCTGAGGAAATTTTTCAGCTGGAGAGAGTCCTACAAAAATAAAAATTGTCAAGTTAGTTCCTAAAACCTTTCAAAGGAAAAAACGGTGAAAAAAATCCACATTATTGAACTTAACCTTTTAACTTGTCTTGAATTTCAGCCTCAACTAAAACACCACCTATGTTCCTTGAAAACTCTGGATCCCCTGCTACTCTGTCAACAAAAAATAATAATAATAATGATTACAACAACCGCAATCTTGAAGTAGGAGAAACAAAACCCAACAAGTAACAGGACCATTAGTCCACATAAGCAATAAAACTTTATAAATTGCATGCAAAGACAGATGAATCAATGGAGCATCTGCATCAACTTTCATTGGGATGAACATTAAATAAATTCTTTAAGGGTACACCAAGGGGCAGTACAATGGAACTGGGAGCAGAAATAATAATGGGCAGCCCAGTGGACAAGGATATAATATCAAGGGTCTGAGGAGGGTCAGATGTGCACTGCCCTACTAACTTGCCCATGGCAAACAACAATGGAGCAGTCCAACACCTCACCCAACCTTTTCTTTCTCTCCAGGGAAAAAGAAGTGAGCCTAACAGAGAGCCATATGTTAAGACAAAGGCAAACCCTACTGAAGCTAAACCATAATATTCAAAGTGAACAAAAAATTTACATTTCATTTATTTAAATGAGTTATCCCCCAAAATTTTAGGGCTTCCTTCCTTCCCAACACTACGCCATAGAGCAAATATAACCATCATCCCCACGTCCCGCAGCCACTTTGCCTGTAGTTGCTTTTTTTTTATGTGAACAAAACCTCCTTAACCATAATCAGCTGCACCCGTCTTCAATGCCATCAGCAAGGCAATACATCAACGTTCACATTTCCAAATATAATGAAGAAGCAACTGATCTGCAGACTCCTCCATGTCCACGTTGTAACCAACATTCTATTGAAGCTAGGCACAGTCCTTATAAGAAGAATAATACCACCAGAGTTCAGAATTTTGGTTGACAAAAAACTACTTAAGCTAGGCAAAAGGTCCAATGTATCACCCTTTCAATCTAAATGAGAGAAGTCAGAGAAATGGTAAAGGGAACGACGCACAAAGCTACATCCTTTGTTTCAAAATCTACATGAAATTCTGAAATGGAATGATGCCTCTGCTCAAAAATCTACATCCTTTTCACATTCCTGTTGTTAAGAGACATACCCCTGCCCCAGCTAAAAAAGACACGGGACACACTGAATTGTCTTCATCAAGATAAATTAATGGGAATTGAATTTTCCATAATATAAAATAAAAATAATGCACCACACAGAAAACACCCTAAGATATCCTACTAATAGAAGGAACTGTGAAAGGCCTCTGATAACAAAGCTGTTTGGATGATTTTTACTTCATAAGTCTACCCCTACAGTATACGTAGGATATTGTTGCATATCAGCATGTATTTAGATCCTGCTGCTTTTACTCAATCAGAGTCACCTTTACTGGTATGATGTCTCTGCATGGATGTCATATCCATTTGAATGTCTATATATTGATGTTTCTTGAGCTAACCTGAATACCAACTCCAGAAAGGGAATTAGGTCCTGCTCACAATGACCAATCTCTAATTTTGTGTCTTTTGATCACATCCACATCCCTTCCTATAGAACTTTTCTCTATGGATTCTATATCTTGCAACAGAATTTAGCAAAAAGCCTTTACAAGGTCAAAGTTGAGGAAAGCCATGGTTGAAAAAAATGGAAGGCTTAAGTACCATACTTGGGAGCTCATAAAGCTTCCACACCAAAAAACGATAGCAGCTTTGTACCAGGGTCGCTGAGTTGCCATCAATATCGCCGAAAATCCACTTCAACATGAACTCGACAAAGCATTCTAAGGTGGATCACAACTCAGTCAAAGAGAATGAATCTTCTCATTAGTATTCCTTTTGTACTAATTAAACTTGATAATTGCTTCGCAAAGGGACTTAATATCCGAATGCTTCATTTAATCTTCTTGCAAATGAGAATGCATGATGTTTCGCCCCATCTTGAGCACTTATAAGAGTGTTAGCACTTGATCAATGACATATTTCAACAAAAAATGTCTTTAGATTGTAGATCATGGATAAAAATATCGGCTGATATCCGATATATCGACCAATATATATTGGTATAGGGCTCCCTAATGCCAATATTTAACTACACCACGGCAAAATCGTGATATATTTTTGTATTGGCGATATATCATGAATTGCGATATGCTGATTAATAAGGCTAATTTGCCTATCAGTCGACAATTCTTAAAATTTTTTCCCTCCAAGATATCCAACACTAATATAAATTATCTAATATATCTAATACTAATATAGTCACAACCAATACCAATATTTTCATCTATAGTGTAAACTAATGACCTACAACATTTTCCACTACTAAGCTCATCTTTCTCTTCCCTCTTCATTTTCACTTCATTCCTATAATCCACTAACACCTCATTACTAGTTAAAACCAAATGAGACAACCAAAACAAACGTTCAAGAAGATGTGAAAACAAAAGGGGGCATATACCTTTCGAAGAAAGGTTGAAATTCATCCAATGAAATTAAAATTGCAGGCAATCGAATTGTCCCATCAGCTTTATTAAATCTTACAATTGGAGCAACAACTTTCTCACGTCCTGGATCTACAAATTCAAATAAAGCATTACGTTATCAAGTAGTAGTCAATGAAGTAGAAAATTCTTAATCCCAAAAGGATAAGCAAACAGATTCTCTATTATTTGGCTCCTTAAGCAGTGGAATTCTTAACAAAATTCTGATCTGCACAGAAACCTTACTGCATAAATAGATATCACATTCAAATTTAACACAACAAACCAATTTGTTAACAAGAAAGTGCAAATTACAATCTTATGCAAGAACAACTGCTTTTGCATGACCAAAGAACCCATTGATTGTGCAAACTGCACAATATGCAGCCTCATCAATATTCAGAGACTTGATTTTTTGACCAAATGCTAATATTATTTATCTCCAGATTGTAACTATAGCCGATGTAGAAGCACTTGATGCCAAACAACCAGCATAATGAAGGTCAAGAGATAAGAACATCACAAGAGCAAAACACCACATGTGGTTTTAAGCCACAGGGACACAGTATGCGATTACAAATCCTATTCAACACATTGCATAACTAGCAAGTGAGCTTAGAATTCCTTACATAGCTAAGGCTGTCCATGGGTTGCTTTTTTTTTTAATAGAGCAGAAACATAACCAAGTACAGCTGCAGCCTTGGTAAGAAATACACTACAACTTCCATTAAGCATAAACAAGAATAAACCAGATGCTCGACCTAACAAAGAAAGGAAACCGCATGGAAAGAATTTTCCCAAACAATGATAACCAATAAAAAAATCAAAAATTTACCATTTTCTTTTCAGATAGATTACTGAAGTTCAGGGAAATATGTTACACAGACGGGACAAATATCACTGAATGATAACAAGTTGTATAACAAGCCTGGGAAGCAGAATCCCGGAAAGAAAAAAATATCCAGCTTGGATGACATTTGGTAGTGTTTTTGTCTACTTTTTATGGCCAAATAATTAAAGGGGAAAAAGAAATGAAAAAGTTCCCAAAAAGACATCAAAAACAGAAGATCAAAGCCAAACACTTCAAAAAAAAAAAAAAAGAATACAAAGATAAAGAGAACAGAAGCAAAGGGTATCTGCTCCCATTTTGGGGTTCACAAGAACTAGTAGCAAATGTTTCTTGTTCACACAGAAAGCAAACTAAAAATTTAATAATTAGTAAAAGGAAGAAGATTCATCAGGGACAATGAATTTCTTTTTTATGCATATCAAACTACAAATTCAATACTTAGAAAAAGGAAGAAGATTCATCAGGGATGATGAATTTCCTTTTTTATCCATAAAGCCTCCCTCCAACCTTCTCAGTCATCCTACTATACACCTCATCAACCAAAAATGATGTCACCAACCAAATACAAAAAATCCCTCCACGTCTCATTCACGCTTCATCTCAAAAGAGCCCAAGTCTCAGTTAAATTACTCTCCATGTGTCTCTCGTGTATCATCCCATTTTCATTTTTCTCCCTTTATCCAAAGCCTTTAATATTAGCCAAAAAAACAAAGATTATTCAAATAGGACCTCCCTCATGTACCTTCATTACAGTTACTTCAAGTGGCAGATATTAACAGATTACTGTGATCAATGTGCTCATTCTACAATTGGCTTAATGGATACCGATTGCCCAACAAAAAACATTTAACTTAATGGTAGCACAATTTTGCAAGGCTGTCCAACAACCTTGTCTGATATATGTACAACAGAGTTTGCATAGAAAACAGCAACTGCTTCATCTAATGTACAAGTTTGGACAACTCAAGTTCATCTAATATAGGATCTCTTCCAGGTTGGTAATATTGAACAGAAATGATCAAATATATCTAAGTTGATCATGGATTATCAATAATCCTAAAAATAAATTTATTCTTCCTGGTCGATGCCCAAGCGGTTAATGTATGTGAGAGATAAGTGAATTTCATTAAAATTTGAATAAAACAGACGACATTTGAGAATTTATATTAAATCTGAATACATTAAAAGACATCTGAGAATGTACAGGTTTCAACTTTAGTATAAGACAAAGTGACGAAAACAATTTAGTGATCTTCTATGTAGCACAGCAAACCAAAAGTTAAGTTTGTTCCTTAAGATTATTTTTTGCAAATACCATCGGTGTCCTATTGATGAGATTTGCATTAAAGCAAATAATGAAGTTGAAGGAAAAACTCCTTGTAAAGTTAAGCAGGTTGGTTAAAAATGCTGAAGCGCAGCTTTAGTGCTGTCTAATCAACTAATATCATTCATGCTGGCTTGGTTAGTGAAGATTAATAAAAATAGTGCCTGTCTAGCCAAATTTAGACTGCTGATAACAATGAGAGCATAGTTCTAGAATGCTGAAGAGGAAATGAACACATTGTAGCTTCTGTGAAGAGCCCCTACAATATAAGGGCACTGCATGGATAATTTCCATGATGAAGTAGGGCATACAGGAGAGGTTAATTTGACTGCATTTACGGGCACTCAGCAGAAGAGGTAGACATATGAAGAGTTGGAGGGTTAAAAAATGAAATCCAATATCCTTTTGAATCTCTGGGTACGTTTCTCAAAATTAACAAGATGGTAGAAGATGTTTCATAAGGTTGACCCCAAAAATAATTGCACTTATGTTGTTGATATGGTACATAAGATCCCAACATTTTAAAAGTGCAACAACATCAGTTTTCTGATCTTCTACGCCTGTCGATTCATTGCCCATCAAACAAAACATCCTGAAAATAAAACAAAGAGGAGCAATCTGTTTTTAAAAAAATAAAATCATTAAAAGAAGCAAAGGTGGCACTTACACAAACCAGTACAATAAGAAGAGACCACCCTAACAGCCTAAAGCCATCTAAGGTAGCTGCTTGTTTCTGTTTAGTGTCCACAGGTAAATATTTCACATGATGCATGCATTTTTTTCCCCGCTCTCCCCCTCCAAAAAAAACATAAGGGATGTGCTTATAAAAGAACGAGAAGAAAAAAAATATTATGTTTTCATAATCAAAAAACAAGGGACTAATTGCTCTACTTCCTCAAATAAAAAGTTCATGCATTCCTCACCAACATATCTCTACCAGAAGGACTGACCACTACTTCACTCTCTATCCCTCCCTCTCTCTCTCTCTATTCTCCCTCCTCTTGCCCACATCTCCTCTCTCTCCCCTTTTGTTTGTGGCTTTGAACACTTTATGTTACACCATCAAGTACAAACTTGGTTGTCAAATCTGACAACACTCAACATCATTCTCGTGGTCTAATCTTACCAAGATGTAGATGCACAGATAGGTCAACACTAGATAAAGACTGGAGGATCTTAACTGTATGTTGAAAATGATGCCATTATTACAAAGTCCTCATATCAATATAACACAAGATCAAAATACATACACACATATTGATGATTGAAACCCATACAATCAGAGGATCTGTGTCAAACTCTGTTCCAACCGCCACTTCAGACCCCAGGGCAGTATGTCTGAATTCCCTAAAACTAACCTTAAATTTCCACAATTGAACAGACTTAACAGTTTTATCTTTCTAATTGGTCCAATACAAATTTGTAGAATATACTACCTTGGAGTAACCAAGAAACTATAGAAAAGGAAATGACCAAGCCAGATTGCTAGAATACATGCACAGAGGATGGTTGGAGAAAGACATAAATCAGACTGAGTAGACGTAGTTTCTTCTTTGAGTCTGTTTCTAATTTAAGAGCTGATGAAACTCCAAACAGGTTATTTTAAAAGTTTTTAGTGGATTGTCATTGTAAATATCATCATTTAAGGAAGGGGTAGTTTCTTTTCAGTAGTGATTTTCTGCACTAGGTTTTACACAACTCAGATATTCAAAAAAGAACCACTGGAATGTGTTGGAATTCATGTGGGTAAAAGAAAGTAAACGTGCAATTCTTAGCAGGAATAGGACCACATAAAAATCTGTGACATTGTCTATTGTAGAAGTGCTAGGACATCTATTAGGAATAAAATATTTTTTTATAAACATTATATTTACTTAAAAGCTTTTTTATCTTTTGAAGACAAAATCTCCTGCCCGCTCTTTGATACGTACAAGCCAACACCTTGTGAATTATTTGCTGCCACATGCCTGCCTGGGAACAATTATATTTCAGCCAAATGTCATCTTTGGAGTCTAGGAGCATTAACACTTCTTGGAATCCTCAGCCCTGATGAGCTTCACTTGTGTTTCTAGGTGATCAAGCGTGTGGGCCTGTACTGCATCATCCACAAATCTTGGTCCTCAAAAGACCTCTTTCCTTCCAGACATCAGTCTTCAGTCATTTGTTCAAAAACTATGCCTCTAGCGGATATTTAAAAGCTTGTGACCCAAAACAACAGACCCTTACTGCTATGCAGGTCCAACAAATTCTTTCACTGTCTTAAAAAAGGGAAAGCAGTGCAATTATGGACACAAATAGATATCTAGATATAAAAACACAAATGCACAAATGCACACAAGAAGTACGTAACTTTGATGTCTTTCTTCACAGCATGAAATTTAATGGATCACTTACTTGCACAACCAATTTCCCCAGAAATATTGAGCAGTCGTACACAAGGAAATCCGTCAATGACCCTGAACATTGATCTCTCAAGATCAGGAACCGAATCTAATGAGTGAACCTGTCCTGAAAGAAATTGTTCAACAGCAATTCATATTAGCAAACAACAGTTAATCAGACAGAGCAAAAACCCTTTGAGACAGGTTTGATCAAAACTCCACACACCAAGTATAATGCTAAAGGGACAACACATTTGTGGAAAATTTGAAGTTAAATTTCAAAATCCCTGAGTGGAAGACACACCGACTACAAAAAGTGGTAGATTACAGCTAAACTAAAACAGATTTTCCATTAGTTATAAACAATTAACAAAGATGCCATCCTGTACATTCAAATCATCCAAATAGTGTCCAAGGGATTTTCAATCCTGAAGCAACCTTTTCTCCTTTTTTTCTAATTTATGCAGGAAAAAAAAAAAAACTCTCTACTTTCAATCATAAACCAATCCCACACCACAGGCTCATCCTTAATTATTTTTCTTTTTCTTGAACCCAGATCATGCCGATAAAAAAATGCAGAAGAGCAAATTGTTCAGGCTACTTTGCAATATAGAAGTTGTGATTACATATTTTGACTTCTCACAAAGACAATGGCGTATCTTTCATTTTGTAAATTATTCAGCACAAGCACCATGCTGTTTCCCCATGCCCAAAAGAATATTTAGTAGACACACCAGATTTCCACGAAATTGTCCAAGAATGAATCTGTTCCCCTTCAAAAGAATCGAATAACAGAAGCAAGAAAAAGAACTTCCCAAGAAGCAGATATCCACGTCAAGCTATGTTCCTCATTAATCTGCACAGCATCTAACAGAACTGCTGTCATTCATGGTGAACCCCAATCAGAATGATTACCCACAAACTCATGATAGTCAGCAACAAGAGCATCCTTATTATAAACGAAATCATACAACATTGCAAAACATTCCATCAAAGACACAGAAACCATCCTAGGATCCTACTGAAGCACTAGCCTCCCACCAGAAAAATGAACAATGGTTCATTACATACACCAAAACTCCAAAAAAGGTACAAAGACATCCCAATTCCCAAGCAAGAAAACATTTTGATGCCAAAACTTCGTATGCTATTTCCAATGGTTAACCTAAGTACACAAGTTCACAACAATGACCAGTCCCATAAATATAAGGAGAGTAACACACAAGACTTTTTCCTCAGCCATAAACTTCTGCAACCACTATAAGTAAAATCTTGTTATCTATGCTGAGATCCTTAATCCTTGAACTTTCTCCAATAATCACCACATTATTGATATCTCATCTGAGAAGAGAACTTTATATGACCACAGCTGCCTCACCAAAATCCTTTGTAATACCTTCAAGCTTCATGGCAACAAAAGAGAAAACGGAAAAGAAAAGACAGGTAGTAATTACGCAACAAGAAAGTAATATCTGCATGTTGCCATTCTCACCATAGTTTAGGCAGAAGTGGCAACTGAAGATATAACTATGTTGTCGCAAACCTCTGCAGAAAGAAAGCTTTGGATAAATAATGAAGTGACTCAAACATATCTTTTTTTTTTGGTTGACAACCTCAGGCCAATTAATCGAATATTGATTAGTACAAAATCAATCCAACACTACTTGAAAATAGCTCTTCCACTTAGAAAGGAAATGTTCCAAATCTTCTATTTATTATGTTTTTTTGTTTTGTAATCATAATCCTACTGTCGCTAATAAAACTATTTCAATGAAATTTAATTGTCACAGCTCCCGAATGATCGCACAAAAATTGGAGTTCCTTTTGGATTTCCTTCTTGATCAACTTCCACAAAAGTTTGCAGCAACATACCAAGGCTTACCTCATGCAATGATAGGTCACTTAGGCTTTCATAACGAGTCTTCTAATCAATTTGGCTCATTAATTACCAAACCAGGCTGCATTAAGTCTTTCCGCACCAAATGAGATCTACTACAAGGATTCTAATCTCCATTTAGCTCTACCGTAGATTATCCTCTCACAAATTATCATCAATGTTTCCTTTCTAACAGCTGTACACATTCTTCTTTCAAACTTCATGCTAACACCATATCCATAAAGGCATAGCTTCAACTACTTTATGCAGGAAGACAAACTTAGCACCTAACATTTACTTCACTAGTTATCTTGTTTTAAAGGGGGACAATTAATATATTCCCCCAGCCCAAGCACAATCATGTACCAGTTACATCAGCAGATCATAGGAATATTGTCAATGTTCTCTCTCTCTCATTTCCCGCACTTTTGTCCTGTGTTTGCATACTCTCAATGCACTGCAAAACATCATACCACCCTGTTTAACTGAGTGCTATCAGGCATCCCATTTTCTCACAGTATCTGTATTCTACCATCAAAGCCAACTCTTTGAATTCTCAAAGCTGAAAACGTCACTTTCAAATCAACTCCAAGTATCCAATTAGTACATTCCTCTCAATGCTGCACAAGGGTCCATGTTAGGGAAAGAAACCTCCATTATAATCAATCTCTTTAACTTCATTGGAACTGCACTCAACATCACTTTCTCGTAGGACCAAAACCATTACAACCAACATATTAGAATGCAATCAGTCATGACAGGCACAGGTTTGCTCATGAGAGAAATCTATGCACCTTTATCAGCGATCTCACTGTCCAACCAATGGATATTTTACAAGCACCACTTCAGCAGAGTCTATAGGGGAAATTGAGCCCTTCACAGCGAAGTTCAACTTAACCTGTAGCACAGTTGGAGCCAGAAGTGGCACCCTACAACCCAATGTGATCAGTAGGGCGACCGCACGCACGCGAGTGAAAGCATGCGTACTAGAAATGACCAAGAAAGCCTTAACAAGATCCAACCTTCATTAGCACATTTCCAAGTCAAAATCGCAGAATAGAGCACTAAGTAGTGAGTTTCTTTCTCTTTTAACGATTACTCCATGCATAAACAACCAATAAATCTACGCAATTCTATAATCACGAATCAGGACACGCGGAAATGGATGAGTCATTGAATGATTAACGGGACACTTACCGGCGAAAGATGCGTGGAACTGAGCTGTGAAACATATAAGGAGACGTAAAAGCGAATTCGAGACCATGGTGAAGTTGCAGAGAGATCGGCGACAGACACAGAACCCGCCCCTCTTTTCTCCTCTCTCGCTCACCCTCTCTTCAATTTAAGGAGATACACAAAATCAGTTTTCCACAAAGAAGCAGGAATGAGTCTATTGGACTATTACCATATCCCTAATTTAATAAAAATTTAATGAAAAATAAATAAAATATAAAAAAATTGTATATATTATTTTTATAGATATTTTTACAATATTAACTTTCATTAAATATTTAAAATAATTATAAAAAAATTATTTAGATAGTTTTTTGAAGTTTCAAAACTCAATTTAGATAAATCTCATCCAACAATTGAGAGAGAAATGTACTAAAATATCACTTAATTTGTTATTTTAAAAAGTATTTTGATGACATAATACCTTATTTAATTATCTATATTATTAGAATCATATAAAAATATATAGATAGAAATCATGTGAGTCAATAATGTTTCAATTTGACCGAAAAAAGTATCTCTCAAATATTTCTCAATAATAACTGAAAAATGTATGTACAGGGATTACTTCATCAATTGTAGCACTTTTGGTTGGGAGGACTAATTTAAAACCGGATCTCCATTTAATTTATTTTGGATATACCTATTATTTGAAATATATTTGATCCCTTGGAATTAATCATGTCTTGTGAAATTTTGAAGGAAAAAAATCGAATTAGCAAAATGGTGCTAAAAGTGCACCCGAGAAGTACTGATTCTAGTGGGCTTGTACTCGAGGGGTACTTGAGGTTTGGTGCTTGAGCCCCGTTTTGTGTATAAATGGAGGGCCGCACACTATGTTCACCATTTTGCGCATGACAAAGGAGAAGGAGGACAAGAGAGAGGAGAAAAGATCAGGTAAATTTGAACATCTTTTCATCAAATCTGCTTGCTATGAAATTAAAATAAGTATATGAAAATCCTATATTTGGTCTGTTTTTGTGTCTCAAAATATTTACTTATATTTTGAAGGTTTTATATACATATATGCTATTTTTATTTACCCTATTTATTCCCTCTGAGCATACATGCCATATTTATTAGTCGACTTGGGGTTTTGTTCGAGTTTTATAATTTTTGGATATTTTATGATTTTATAAAAATCGGTATAAATATCTAAGTCCGTATATATTTTATATCAGTATATCTATATAGAAATGGATATAAAACCTTCATGAGCCATGCGTCAGTTCACATGCATGCTGCTCGGGGATAAAGTCACTACCTTTGTGATTTGGTATGTGATCCAATTTGGGTATGTAATATGTGGCATTATTCCGGACGAGAAGATTTTGTTCCTGACGGAAAAATATTTATGACTCCCTTTTCCACCGGTAGGAAGAGGCGATGTTCGTAGATAACTTACCCCATATGTGTTTTAATGAAAACCATCGTAAGATAATTAGCGGAATTAATATATTTAAATGTCCAAATATATCAGATAAACTTGAAATTTGCACCCAATAATGCAGGTGGCAAAATATAGTAAGTTGTTTCATATCTATAGGAGATAGTATTTATAAATAGTCTAACCTGCTAGCCTAAATTACAGATGAATTGATTTAAAATTATCAGGAGTATATATAAACCTTTCTCAAGTTAGTCTTTTAAAATATTTAATTTTTTAAATTTCGTTCATGCTTTATATTTCTATATAAATTTATATTTTGACTCTAATTTAAAATTCATAGGTTTATTTACATATGGGATTTGAGTTAGTATCATATATTTGGATATGTGATTTATCTTGAAACATGTTTTAATTTATATGATTTCATTCCGACCTTTGTTTATTCGTATGTAATTTGGATTTGAATTTTATTTCGATTAGTATATGTTTCATATGAATATAATATTAGGTTACGATTTATTATATGATGTGATTTGGATATGAAATTTGATTCTGAATTACGATTTGTTATGAGTAGTCCCAATGGGACTATGATTCGATTTAGATTATATAATTTGATTCCGAATTATGATTTGTTATGAGTATGTTCCGATGGGACTATATTTTGTTATAATATATGTTTTAATTTGATATACAATTTGAGTACAAAACTACTCATATGACTTTCGATTTCAAATTATGATTCATATTTGATATTTGACTTTCGACATCGGGCTTTTGAGTCTAGAACTTGACTTTTGATATTGTGTATTTCATATTTCTATATCGGATTTTTGGATTTGTATCTAATACCTGTTTTACGTTTGTGTTAACTACCAACAGCTTTTTGGCATTTGATTTATATCTTTTATCTATTTTAGATGTGTTTATGGACCTTTCCTCTAATTTCATAAATAATTATTTATTATATACGATATGATACTTGCTAAATTTTAAAATCACATTTTCTATTTTTATCCCTTTAAATTAGTGGGTTTGAATATTGTGTAGAGAATTGGATGTGATCAAATGTAACTTCAATTACCTTGGTGAGTATTAGCTTTGTTTCAGTTTGGATTTGTATATGTTATATTTTGGATATTGGGATTTACCAGAGATAGGCCCTTGGTTGGTTATATATTGAGAGTAGTTGGGATATTATAATATACAGTGGGTACGTTTATGATCGATTTATCATATCCTTCACGATATTTGTGGAGCAGGTCATATATTTTGTTATCCAAATGATTATTTGATAAGATCGTATAATTGAAATTTAAATTTCGTTTATTATTATTATTATTTGGACGATGAGTTTTATAATATGTTTGTTCAATCACACTTGGGTTTGGGATTTTGTTATATTTATCTTGGGATTTTAATATTTTGTGAATTATATGTATTATTTAGATATGTTTTGGTCTAAGTTCATAAAAACTAAGCGACAATAAAAATTACTGATAATATTTATTCTTCTTTTATTCACATTATCTTGTGAAAATGATATTTTGTATTATATTAACAGAGAAGCCTAGCACTATCGGTCCATATAATAACTCTAATGGGACTATAACTGTTGCATCTTGCTCTTCATATCAATATTTATAATAAGACATTGGTCACATAATTTTTGATAATTATTATTATTTATTATTTTGCTTGCCACATTGGGCAAGCAATTAAGTGTCTCAAAACCATATAATGAGGGTGAAAAAGAACAAAAAGAGAAGAGAAAATTTTAGAAAAAGTAATACGAGTCATCTTTTATCCCAACATTCATAATTTTCTGTAATATTTGTATAAACATATATGATATTTTATCTCTATATTTATTATTAGATTGTCTTTTTATAAAAAAACAATGGAGATAATACAAGACATCTTTGTTTCCTACATGGACATACTTCTCTCACGCTTATACATGTACACATAATGCCATATCTCTAATCTTCATGGCCAAATTGCGTTTTTTTTTTTTTTTTATAATGTCCCCAGGCAACCCGCCTGTAAATATTGTCCGCTTTGAGCCGGCAAACTTCACAGCGTCCGAAGCAAAATCAGCCCGCACAGTTTTGTTCTTGGCAGACGGCCTTCACCGCCTCCAAAACGCATCTACAAGGGAAAGGTCTCCACGGCTTATAAAGCGAGCTTCGTTCACCTTCCTATCCGATGTGGGACACCACAGTCCACCCTCTTAAGAGCACAGCGTCCGCGCTGGCACACCGAATCGGACTCCGACTCCGATACCATTTGTAACATCCCCGACCGAAAGCAGACAATATCTACAGGCGGGTTGTCCGGAGACGTTACATTTTTAATAAGATGTCCTATTGAGTTTTAAGGCCCAATTCGTTCTTATTTGAGGTAATATTCACTTTGGGGAAAGGTATGGAATGCTTCTTATCACTAATCTCGTCTCACATTATTTTATTTTTTAAAAAGGAGAAGAAAGCTTTCTAATTTATATTTATTGAAATGGAGATGTTTATGAAGAATGTAACAAAGATATATTTATTTTGTTAGAATAGGGAATGTCCTTAGTCTCACCCATGGAATATTTGTTGCAAGTGTGAGGTTGTAACTAATTATGCTACTACAAGATTGTATATCCTTTGATACAATTAGTAAGAGTCCCCTACATATAAAATAATAACATAATTTTTTATGCTTTGCATCATATCATATCTTAAAAAGCATGTATGATACGATTTTTGAGAACTATTTTCATTCACTCACTGTATATGAAATATCTTTAACAAGAAAATAATTCTATTGTTTTGATGGATTTGGCTAAAATTCAAATTAACTTTTTTTAATGGATTTGGCTAAAATTCAAACTAACCTGAGCCCACTAGACTCAGGTTAAGATTAAGATTATGGATGCAAGTTGTTTAAAACCAAACTGTCATCTACCCGATCCAAGGTCTAGGTATCCATCAGTTGGCTCAAATTTAAAGAATTCAACAATAATTTTGATACCATATTACCAAGTGACTGAATGATCGAACTGCTAAAAAACTAAAAGAGCAAACTAGCCAATAAAATCATATTTTAATAGACAAGTTAATGATGGTTAACTGTTAAGCTAAATAGTCAATCCTATATATTTGACTAAATTATTGATCCATAACATAGACTCATCAACTAAGCCAGACAACAAGTTTATCAAAGCTATCAAAGTTATTGATCAAAGTTAGATAGGCTAGCACTATCAATAAATCAAAACCAATTAAATCCACGTATATAAATATAACAATTGGATTCTAATATTGCATAATTGTCTAAAACTCCTTAGAAATGGTACGATTACTTAATAAAGGTTTCTCCATCGATCCCAGAGCATGCTCAAGGCTTTTTTAAATGCAATGCCCTTTAAATCACTAAAAATCATCTTCTGATATTTTGATCTTGAGAGGAAGGATATTGTGATGGACCATATCCTAAATCTTATCATCAACTATAATCATAATTAATTATTTTTTAATTATTATTTTGATCATTTATACATTCAATTGATCATTCGAACGTTAATTTTCATATCGATACCACGACTGACTATAAAATAAATAATATATTATTATATATAGGATCTAAATCAAATACCATATCATTAGTAACTCTAACACCGACCTAAACAACACGATATCGACCTTAATAAAGAAAGATGCATATTCAATACTGAAATCAACATATAAAAACCTGCGAAAGTAATAAATATTTATAAACTTAACCAAATGATACTCAAATTATCAACACCACCAAATCGACACCAAACCATGGACATATGATACCGAAATTATAATATAAGATCACAACAGATTTTGAATCGATATAGCCTACTGTCTAGACTTAAGATATCGACTAAAATGTATCAATTCATTCATTCATAAGCTACTACAGTACAACTAACACATCAACTAATACCAAATACTGTAAAACATCATTTTAGGAATCTAAACATTGTCCAATAACTATACACATTACAATTCATCATCCAAAATTAAAAATTAAACTAAGATCAGCCATTAAATACAATAAACATTGTTTGAGAATATAAATCAGTAGAAATCATGTATAGGAGTATAAACTAAAACTCTTTAAGCTTCACTCATGTTCATTCAGCAGGTACTCATACATTTCATCTGATGGGGTTAGTAAAATAGTAAGAGTGTGAGTCAAATACTCAGTAATACACATATTATATCAATAAACATGCATACTTTATATTTAAAATATATCGAAAAGAATAAAGATCATAATCAAATGTAATGACATGAACTTGTGCAGGTAGAACTTGCATAAAACATTTTTAAATTTCTTATATTATTCTTTTTTTAATTTTATCCATCAAAATATGCTTAAAACTTAATTTTCTTTAGGGAACAAGGCTAATAGGTCTTATCAGCTAAAGAAACAGACAATCAAAGACCTAGTTGTGTATATTCCCACACAACCAAATGCCATAAACTTCTATTTAAGACTCAAATGTGAGCCGTCTATATACAACCCTATAGATGGGACCAAACGCTACTTCTTAATCCCACGATTACATAGGATTAGATATCGATATACCACTATAATATATTAAGACATATCATAATGTACTACTAACTGAATCAAAATTTTGGTTAAGTTCTTATACTTGTAAAAACTCTACACTTTTTCTTGACCCTTCTTAATTTTCTCACTTTTGAGAAAAATATTCATAATTCATAATATATTGTATAATTTTCTTTCATAATTTTATGGATTCATACTCATACTTTTATAGAAATTTAATCATGATAAAATTGGTGGCATGAGGAGCTAAGTTTATAGTAAAGTGTAGAAATTCAGCAATTAATATGAATTCAGCAAACACAGTAAAATTTCTGTTCATACTGGCCAATTTACATATATTTTTAGTTTATATAAGATATATATATATATACACTTTAAGATATATGTGAGCTACTATACAAATTTAAGATATTTAAACATCAATAATTCAATAGGAATCAACAAAATTATCAATATATGCAGAATTCAATAATTACATAAAATTCAAGCAGCAATTATATAAACTTCCATACTATATAGGCTAAATTCCATACATTTTTCAGCTCATATAGGATATGCATTTAGTAATTAAAAACATGCATCAGCTACTATATATATTTGAAGCACAAACAACTCAAAATTCAGCAAGAAATGTGCAGAAATCAGCATAAACTTCTAAAATTCAGCAGCTCAATATTCTTAATAGATTTTTAGTTTAATAAACCAACATGCAATGCCGAGTTTATCAAATTCCTTAATGTGTATGATAACATTTTACAAAATTTAAACATGCATGGTTATTAATTTAAGATTTCAGTGCATGCACGAAGATAGAACACGAAAATTCAATTCATAATACACTATATTTAATTTTAGCATGAGTTCTCAAGAAATTTCTTCATAAAATCATGAAAAATCGACATACATATATAATATACATATCTTAGATTCAAAATTATAATTTGGACGAGTATTAAAATAATAATGCTCGAAAGAATTGGCAAGAAGTTAGCAACAAGTAAAAGAGGAGTTTATAGTGCACTTGTCTTGACTTTGTCTTACTCAAACCCTCACTTTGATCACCTTGATTCAAGCTATTAGAGCCTTCTCTCTCTTTTCCTCTCTCTTCCCATCGTCTCTCCCCCTCTCTTCCTGCAAAAATTATTGCAAAAATGATAAATTCTGAACTTGGTGATCCTTTTAAAACAAATTGGCACTCAAGTATAACTCATGGGTATATCAGACGGCCACATTCTGCCAACAGTCGCTCAAGCGGCTTTCAGACACGAGGGTTCTATTTTCGGCACATCAAACCTGCATCAAGCGCATGTCGAGTCTGCATCAAACCTAAATTAGACATGAGTTATCTGATCCAAATTTTAATTCTTTTAACATCAATTTTAATTATAATCATTTAATTAATCATGATTATCATAATTTAATGACTCAGACCTTGCAGATGTCTTATGATTCGATAGTCTGATCATCTTATGATCTAAAACCTTTTAATAGATCTTATAATAATAATGATATCTAAAACCCAATCCCATACTATTTAAGCCTACACATTAAAAAGGGTTAAAACTTGCCCTCCATATCATCCCATCCCCAACAAATACTCTCAAAAATTAGTTTTCCAATACTCTACTCTCAACCTCTCTCCCTAAGAGTCATTACTAATTTGAGTATAGGAGGATAATCTAAGAGGCCAATCCCAGATCTTCTATGACTCTCTTCTTGTTTTGTAATGTATAGAATTTGAATTTAAAGGTCCAAGAATCCATTTCGGAATCTTTCAAACCAAAATCTCAATCTAGGGCATACATTATTCTTAATAAAAATGTTACTTTCAAAGGTCATAGTCCTCTTTTTTGTTTGAAGAGATCTCACTTCTCTTTTTTTTGCTTGAAGACATCCCTTCTTCGACCAAGAGCGTAAGGATTTGAAATACATTAGAAAATTAACTATGTGAATTTCAGTCATGTAATTATAAAATAGATATCATAATAGGTAATGATTTATGATAACAAAACTAGAAAATCAACAAATTAGGAGCACAACAACAAAATTAATACCATAACAGTTAATGAAAAATTTTATAAGATTTGAATTATTTCTTAGAGCAGAGAACTATCATGATATTTCATAATCAAATATACAGAATTAGACATTAACAACATATCAGAATTTATATTTACTTTCTTTTCTTAAAGAAAATGAAATCATCTCCCATTTACCCTAATCTATCTATATTAATTAGAGTTTTACAATAATATGAAAAGATATTAGGTGAATTTCTAAATAAGAACACTTTAATTATAAATTATGAAGGTCAACAAAACTTTCTAACTATAAAAGTTGAAAACTTCACCCTAGTATCAATTTGAAAAAATGACCCCCTTGACCACACATGTTGAAAGTTTTGTCACTTATGAATTAGGAGGAGTACTGATTCTATAATTACTTAAATGCCATATTTTCATTAAAAATGGGCCAAATTAAGAAAATAATTTCTAAAATATAATATAATAAAATCATATCTAGTTAAGTCATCATTTCAATTAATTACTAAGTATGAATTACATATAACCAACTTATTTGATCAAATTAGAGTGTGGAAAACAAAGACAATGGATTTGTAAGGTATGAATCTCAAGTAAATTTTAATAATGATTTATTAAGTTAAGGAAAATACTAAGGTCAAATGAGATTTTGAATGACATTTGACCAACATTTGATGCATTTATATGCGCATTTTAGATAATAAATATGATAGACTACGTCTTAAAACCCGTCATTAACTATAATCATAGTTAATTATCATTTAATTAACATTTTGACCGATAATATGATCAATGGACCATCTGGACATAAATTCTACGTTGATAATATAACAGACCAATCATAAATAATACAATATTTAACACAGGACCTAAATACTTTGTCACGTCATCGGTGGCTCAGACACCGACTCAAATCAATATAACGTCATATCTTGATAAGGAAAGATATTTGTTTAATAGTAAAATCAACAAATAACAACCTGCAGAAGTAACAAATATCCATAAATTTGATTAAATGAAACTAAAATTATCGACAACAACAACAATTCAAAATCAATCTGATGCGTACCTGGATCCAACTTCGAACAGATTCGGATTCATCTGGATTACTTGACTCAACTCCGTTCACTGAATTCGAATCTTACACACCACTAAAATGAACAATAGGTCAGTGTGTTAGCGGAAGGTTGTCCCACCGAAAATACTCCGACACTCAAGTCAGTAAAGCCTTCTAAGCAGGAAAGGTAAACTAGAAAACAAGAGAGGGAGAGAGTGAGTTGATCGGTCAAGAGTGTTGGCTTGTCGAGAACGTGAGCTATTACTTCCTACTCACAGAGAGTGTGAGGAAACGAAGTTTCGAAAGCGTGAAAGCTCCCAGGAACAACTCTCGAAAAGTCAAATAGGTCTCTAGGAATCTAGAGGCCCTTTTGGTGGGATTGGAGGACGAACGCCCGGGTAGAGAGGAAGAGATGATGAGCCTCTGTCCAGTACTCTGTCAGCATTCGTGGGCATCTTTTCTGTAAGGGCTTTTGCGTTGCCTGATTTAACGTTTTCGTTATTTGAGTAAGAGTTCGTCTTTTTTGTATCAAAGCTTGCCTCAGTCAGAGTTTGCGTAAGTAAGCTTGTGTATGTAAGAGATTGTCTGTAAGTCAGAACTTTGTCTGTAAAGAGCTTTTTGTCTCATCTGAATGAGAATTCTAGGGTTTACTTAAAGGATGACAGGGTAATCTTCCTCGGTTGGAAGGTGTGATCCCTGGCGTTATTCTAGGTGGACTTCCTTTTACAGGGAGGCACCAGTTGTCAAACTGGTTGAGATTGCTTCCTTCACGGCGGTCAGTGGCTTTCCAAGTTGCTCACCTTATTTCTGTGTATTTCACCATTGGAGAGCTCCAATTGGCAGGAGATTGGAAAAATCTGGTGCCTTCCTTATGAGAAGGGCGTTGATTTTGTCAATGTCCTTTTTGGGTGCTAGCTAAGATCATGGAAGGTGTTGAAAGAGCTATTGTTAGTCGTCTGCTAGATCGTGGGCTCAAGTGGGCTAGGCTCGTAAAAAACCTTTTTGGGCCTGCCGTTACAGTACATCCGGTCAATACTTGAGTTGACCATCTATATGCGAGTTGACCGTCTGCTGAGGTCTGGAACGTTGACCGTCTTGGGCCTTTCAAGATTTGGGTTTGCGTCTCCTGTTGGGTCGTTTTTAAGTTGATCGTCCAGCAGGTCGTTTTGGGCCTACGGTGACCTTGGGTCAGCCCATATTTCAGCATACCCATCACAATCCATGGACAAATGGTACTGAGATTATAACATAAGGTCACAGCTGATTTCAATTGATACTTTCTATTGTCCAGACTCAACACATCGACTAAGATACATCATTTCTTTCACTTATAGACTGCTGCAATACATTAACTAATACCAAAAGCCACTAAACATTGTCCAAGAGCTTGCAACATTACAACCCATTATCTGAATCAAAATTATAAACAATTACATAATTTATAATTATATCGTGCATAATTTTTTTTTAAATTGATGATCAATTTTCTTATTTAAAGTGTATGACATCTAAATTATACTTAAATCATACAAAAACTTGCAGTCTCACCGACAAAGAGGCAACTAATTAAAGCTCAAATTATATATGTTCATGTATAATTAAAAATCATAAACTATTATTCAAATTCGTAAGTGGGTCATCATATATATAACCCCAACAGATAGGACTAAATATTATTTTAACTTGTAGATGATAGATTTAAACCTTAATTATCACTATAATGTATTAGGATATATTATAACATATCTTCATAAATTCTCTACAATAGTCTATATACAATTAAATAAAAAAATCTACTCTGATACGAATATATTTATTATATTTTTTATTCTAAAAAAAATATCATTATCTTTCAATAAATTTAGAGTTTTCCTTTGTCTTTGCTTCAAATTGATGGCATGTAACAACTCATAAACTTGTAGAAACAATTGTGTACATTTTGTTAAAATATATAGGAAATGTACTGTAAAATTTATAACATGTAAAAATTATAATCTCAAAAAATTACAATAAATTAATAAACTTATTATCAGTTTATTTTAAACATGAGGCTTGCATGAACATAATTTCATCAATTTATTGTAAACATGAATATAATTTAAAGATATATATGCACATTATCATAGAAAATTAACTTTTAAACACAATATACATGAATTAGAAGGCATATTTTTTTTATAAAAGTTATATAAAATAAGAATAAAAGTACATACATATAAAATTTAAACATTTTATATACGAAATTAAAGTATGTATGAGTATTTAGAATATAAATACTCATAAAAATCAGAAATGAAGAATAATAACAGAAAGAGAGAAATGGATATACCTCATTTGAGTTTGAAATTACTAAAAATTTCTTAAGTCTCATTTACATTCTCCTTCTCTAAAACTCTCTCTCTTCCTCTCTTCTCTCTCTCTCTTTTCTTTGGATTTCATGAAAAATGATTGAAATTGGCCAAAAAGAACCTCATATGGAAAAGTGGTACATGTGGACTTATCAGACATACATCATGTGCTAAAAAAAAAAATTACATAGTATATAAATTTCTGTTAGACACATATTAAACGTATACATTCTATCATAAACATGTATATGTGCTTCTTAAGTACACATTAGGTATTACAAATTTATTTAAAATACGTATGAATGTCTTAAAAGTATCTTTTAAGCACGTCTTTACTATCCAAAATACATATATAAATGCGTCAAATATAGGTCAACATCACTCAATCTAATGTGACCTAATCAAAAAGTTAACTTGACCCGAAACTCATTTGACTTTTATATTTTCATCAACTTAACTCAATTTATTATTATTTAAAAATAAATTTGAGATTTGTACTTCATAGAAAGAAGGCAAGGGAGGCAAGAGCCAAGAAAAATCCAAGAGATCTTTGCATATTGAAGTAAAATACATGTGTATTTAAACCTTCTTTTTTTGTTGCTATCCATGTTAAATATATTTGAGTATTTTTTATTTTAAATATTTATGAATATCCTATATTCACATAACAAGAGTCAGTAAACTCGGCAGGGTAGAGAGAAGTTCTCTACCTTCTCTCTAGACTTCGAATTTCAAATTTGAAAGTCGATTCTGCCAGACGCAGTCTACGGCAGAGCCGTTGCCGGCCATGGCCGGGCTCCCGGGAGTCTCTTCTGGCCCGCCCTCTGGCCTCGTCTCCCTCAGTCCTCCTTCTCCTTCGACCTCCTTTCACCAAGACTTGAGGCTGGTTGACGCGAACGTTTTCCCGAATCTTAGGCGGTCGGCTGTCTCCCTCTCTCCGGCTCCCGATGCTCCTTTCCTGTCTTCCTTGAAGGCCAATGGTCTCCGAAACGACCGAGCGCTCGAAGGCGCTGCTCCACCTTCTTGGGCGGACGTTACCAAGAAGAAAACTGGTTCGTCTTCTAACCTTCCCAAACCCATTTCTAGGGTTCGCTCTGTCCAAAGTCGGAGTGTTAATCCCTTTGACACTCTAAAGTTTTTCCCTTCCCCTCCTCTTGACGGGCCCCTCTATTCTCCTCCGAGGAAGTAACCCAAGCAATGCCAGGAGTTTTGGGGATCCACCTTGGTAGGGTACTTCTCCGATAAGCCCCCTCATTTCTTGGCCGTGAGCTCCATTGCCAGTAGCATCTGGGCTAGGTTTGGGCTCAATCACGTTGCTACAAATGGAAATGGGTTTTTTTCTTGACCACTGCGAAGCTCAACTGTCTGCTTGTTTGGCACACGGTCCTTGGACATTTCAAGGAAATCCTTATTCCTCAAGCGTTGGTCGCCTGGCATGGTGTTGAACAAGGACTCCCAGAAGATCGTTCCGGTTTGGATCAGTATTCTTAATGTTCCATTTGATTTTTGGACACCGATGGGTTCAAGCTGGATTGCAAGCCATGTGGGGCGCCCACTTTGTCTTGATCCACGAACTGCCCGACTGGATTATATGCACGCCGCACGGATATGTGTGGAAGTGGATCGGGATACCATCCTCCCCGAGAAGATTAGAGTTTCTTTGGGATCCAAGATGCCCCTATCGACAGCTGAGGTGGGGGTAATTTATCACTGGAAGCCTAATGGTGGCTCGAAGGATTGTAGTCCAAAACAGAGCTGCTCTGTTTTGATGGCAGAGGGCTCGAAAGCTTTGCTGAAAGCTTCTTCTCTATCACTGGACTCTGGTGGTAGTGCGACTGGTGTTGGGATTTCCTCCCCGAAATCGAAGGTCTCTTCCCAATCTGAGACTGTCTCTTCACTGAGGCTCGATTCTGGTTCTAATGAAGCTACTGCTAATTTGAAGGAGGTGGCCGTTGCCTCTCTGGATCTAGAATTAGTAGAGATGGATTTTGACAGAACTGTGCATTCTGTCCATGAATCATATGAGGGTGTGGAGGATTTGGCTCTGTATGTTCGAATACAGGGGTTTAATGCTGGCTCATCTTTGTTGATGCGGGATTGCTGTGATGTTGGAAGCAGATCTGCCGGTTCTAAATTGGGTAATGAACATCACGTTGCTGCTTCTTCTGAGGCCCCTGGCATCTCAAATGGTGCTTTTGTGGCTCCGGATGGTGTGTCTGGGGTTGTACATTGTGCATTGGATGGGATTAATTTTTCTGCGCCTTTGCTTCCTGCTGGAGTCCCAGACGAGAATTGTGAGGTGCCTTCGCAAACCGCCTATGTGGCACCCCCTTCTAATGTTGCCGCTCTCCTGGAGGCGGGAGATGATGTGGTGTTGGCACACCTTCCCTCACCTGCCCGGTGTTGCTCTGGCCCGTTAGCGGTGATTGATCCTGATGTTACGCCTGAATCTATCTCTCGGATTGCTCGGACTTATTGTCTGAACCAAATTAAAGCTGTTCGGCCTGATCCCGAGGATTCAAATCCTCCTGTTTGGTCTCCAGTCGAAGATGTGGCTGATGGTCCCGGTCCCCAAACAAAGTCGGGCACTACTTATTTGCCCTCCCTTTGGGAATTGGAGGAATTGCAACATAAAGAGTGGAAAAGGGCTAAGGCCCGTAGACGGAGGCAAGCCAAAAGGGCTAATTTTGTTATTGCTTGCCACCTGCCTTGTTAGAGCCGCTTGCCGGTGATGTGCATTTTGGGATTTGCTGGTTTGATCCTTGAATGATTAGACCGTGAAGGCCTGAAATGATCTGCTGGATCTAATTGCATCTATGGATTTAGCTGCTGGTCTGTTGTCTTTACCAACGAGGAAGTATTGCAGCATGATGCAATGCGAGCGTGTTACTGGTGCCTGCTAATGCTTTGGCCTGGCTGGTGTGCTGATGTGAGCACAGTGGTGGCCTGAGGTTGGAATCTGAAGTTGCTGCTGGTACACTTGGTGGCTTGGTGGGAGTCATAGCCGATGTGGTTGAAAATCACTTGGCCATTTTTTGCCCGATGCTCAACTTGATCTTGAAGCTGATCGTGGTGCTAAATGTGTTCTGTTTACCGTGTGCGGTTTGAAATGCAAGTTGAACTTGCAATGTCGTCGATATAGCGGATGCTCTTATGTAATTTCATATTACATTTTGATCGTTGTCCTCTTAGAGGCTTTTTTGGCATTTGTTGATGTGCCGGTTGCTCGGGATATGCCCCAACATTTTATATTTTATTCCCAAGTCAATATACTTGGCGATAAAACATAGCTTTTGTAATTTTTTGTTCCCGATAATACAAAATACTTACTTATCAAAAAAAAAGAATATCCTATTTTTATAGCTAAAGTATTTTTATATTGCACGCATGTGATTACACTTCCATTTCATAAAATTTTTATGAAATATATGTATTAAAATTCATACATATTGTATTAAGGACTGATTTTCTACAATATATACTTGCACGTCTTCAATGTTCATATATATTTTTTTTCTTGCATGCTCTTTATTTCTGCATAGATTATAGTGTATGCTGATCATATTTACCTATTCAGTTCTACATGGATTTATTATGTAAAAAAATGAAAAAATTATACTAATCCTATTGACTTGCTTAAATTTTTACAATAGCAACTTTCATATGTTCATAAATTATATAATATAGTTTCTACATATTTTAAAAATGTATACTAAAATTCCTTTATAATAAATGACTTCTTACATATTATATATTTAAAGAAATATAAATAAAAACTCTATATAGGTTTCATTATAGGCATATTTACTTCGACATGAGAAAATTTAAAAATATCTTTATATTTGAATAAAGTTTTTAATTCGATTATATATGAATCATTATAAAAAATTGATAAAATATATTCAAACATATTTTTATATATTATTAGTAAATTAAAAATCATAGTTAGTCTCATATATGTGGCTTTATATAGACAGCTTACTTATAGCTTTAAAATAATAGCGTATGATTTTTAATTATGTAAAAATAATCATAACTTGAGTCTTAATATTTACTGTTTATTGGTAAAGTTATTATCGATCCTTAACCCCCTATTATTTTGCATGATTTGAATATACATTGCGTATTTATATAGTTTGGTATATATTAAACAGTAGATTTATATTAAACATGACAAGTTGCAAAATGAAGCTACTGGTTTTTTAGATATTTGATCATATCATATTCCAATATATCCTTTGAGATATATTATAAAAAGTATATACATTATTGAATAATTAGTTCATTCTTTTTTTTATTTCGCTAACCTTTTATATAAAAAGGTTTAGTACCTACTTGGGAGTGATTGAATTGAGGGATAACTATTTGAAATTAGATTTAGGATTTGGATTAACTGATGCATTAATGTTAGAAAAAAAGTAGTCTTAATTTTGTTAATATTGCTTAAATTGTAAAATTTTGTAATTCAAATAGTGATAATGTATATTATTACAACGTCTAAGTGTGATATTCGATTTTCTTCAATAGTTCTAATAGATTATGATATTCGGTTTTCTTTAGTAGTTTGAATAAATTATGATTTTTGATTATTCTGATATTAGTATAGATAATTTTCCTTACATATTACTCAAAATCTTATAATTATCGGTATTTAAAATTATTTTCAGGTGTGACATTTTGATCCTATAATTTAATTTATTATTTTATTTTGGGTTATTGTCGATATTTAATTTTTAAGTTCATATCTTAATATTATTTTAGGTTTCAGTTGATGAGACAAACAATTAAATTTTGAAAAATTAGTGACCAAAATTTGACTTAATTTAATCATGGTTTAAGGATATGATATAATTTGATTGTAGGATCAGGGATGTGGCATTATCCATATCTTGAGAAAAGATAATTGAAAGGCTAATTGCCTCTTTAAGATGGCAATGTCAGGCTTTCTAAAATATTATGCTCGTAATATGCAAGAACTTTTGCAAAAATTTAATATTAATGAGCAAGATGAAATCTTCCAATTGTCTAATTAGATGACTGGAATTAGTTATTACCTTGAGTACCTCTAGGCCAACAATCTATCAGATGAACAGATAGAGGCCAATTGAACATCGAAGACTATAGGCTGGTAATGAAAGTTCATCAGCATTGGTATCGACAAATTTAGAAAGTTGATAAATGCCTCTTCGATGGCCAAGATCACTGAGCACAAAATTCTTAAAAAATTAAAAAAATTAACTAAATAAGGTTAAATTAAACACAATTCAAATTAGACTTAATCAAAATCACAAATCGGGCAAGACCAGTTCAAACCGAACATTCTAATCGTGACATTGCTCGGCAAAATAATTAATCGAATCTAATTTTTTACTGTATTTGTTCATCATAATTATATACCTTAATTATACTATATAGAATTTTTAATTAAACAGAGTCAATTAAAAAGTCTGATTTTTATCGAATCAAATCTATACAGAAGCATGATGCTGCAATCATACGACTTTTTTTTTATAAAAAATTTTAATATCGTGGCATCATTTATATACCAAAAGAATACGATGCCATCATAATCAAATGTAATCTCCAAATGTTTCATGATGCTTATTCCTTGCTCTTCTGGAACAACCTAATGGAATCACATACCTAAGATCCTAGTAATTGAAGGTACTAAAGTTAAAGGGAAAAATTAATATTTGAGTGACAAGTCATAATATTATTTTATGGGATTTAAAATTATTTTATAAATTATTATATTATTTTATTATTTTATAAATAAATAATAATTTTTTTAAAAGAAATTAGATTTAATTCTTTTATATTTGTTCTTATTCCACATGTTTTGAATGAATAATATAACGTGGGCTATTCGATTTTAAATTTAATCATCTAAAACACGTAACCTATGATATGGTTCTTTTTTACGGTCATTTTTTACGGGAAAGAATGACGCCCCCTCAATCCATGATAAGCAGGATGCCATATTGACAGCTTAGCCCAGATGGAATTTGCGTATATAAACTGCCTTCAGTTCCTCTGCCTCTTCAAATCCACCCTACTCGCTACTCCTTTTCAAAATTTCGCTCTCTTCTTCGCCTGCTGCAACTTCCTGTAAACAATCCGGATGTCAACAAGCAATCCGTGAGTTGCAAAAGGAAAAAGGCTGCATATTGTTGAAGAATTTGTTCAAATTGCGCATCGACGTCGTTTTACGGCAGATTGTTTCTTTCTCGTGATCGTCATCTCGGCCGCTTCTCATTTTTTTTCTTCGTAAAACCGTATTCGAGGTCGATCTTTCTCTTCTTTAAGCTTACGCGAAAATTTTGTTACTCTTAAGGTAATCTCTTGTTCATTAATTTGTGGCTACATACGCTTCACTCGTTTGTGGTGCTTAATTTTCCAATTTAGTCGCTCATTTTCATCTTCATCATTTAATTCAACCATCCATTCCATAGCAACTCTTCGTTATTAGATTAACAATTAGATCTATATTTACTTTGCGCTGATATTGAATTGGTTTGTATTTCGAAGTGTGGAGATTGAGAACTGAATGAACTAAGAAGATGACGCCGAAAAAGATGGTAAGAATTCTGTCGAGCAAGACAATATTGTCGAGGAAGAGAGGGGATGAAGGAGAAGATAATGAGAGAGAGGCATCGTCGCCTTCACCATCAAACGTTGAGGAATTCATGATGGAGGAGCCGAGAGACCGGCTGAAATCATCGCGGGGGAGCCGATTCACGCTCTTGACGAACGAGTTCGAACTCGACTCGAACCGCCCAATGTTCCACCGCGGCAGCATCATCAATAGCATCAAAGATATCTCCAGAGGTTCCATCATCCATCCTGACAGCAGGTACGCAACCGCAAACGGTCCCTCTCCCTCTCTCGATCCAGGATCCCCCACCTCTCTCTCTCTCTCTCTCTCTCTCTCTCTCTCTCTCTCTCTCAACGGCTATGAAATATGAATTCCGATATTTTCCTCCTCGAACAACCCGCCATATCTGTTAGGCTTGCAGCTCGGCAGATCCGATTTCCCCTGCCTGCTTAAAACGAGAGAGGATAGAGGGTTGGCAGAATGCAACGAAAACGAGACCCGTTGCGGTAGTCTGATTAACTGAGCTTTTGTTTCTTTTAAGAGTTTGATAAAAACTAAATATATAAATTAAAATATATTATTAAAATATAAAATATATATTTATATTTATTTTTCATGGGTTAATATTAATTCGTAAAATAATAATTACATTTGAATAATAAAAAAACCCATAACATCTACTAACTAAAAATGTATACATCCTCTCGTCTTAGAAAATGGACCGTCCATTCAAATACAAAAATTACAAATATTCTTATCAAATTATAATTTAATATATAATCAGTGCAATATATATAAATTACAAAATTGTAACATAAAGATTACTTAATAATTATTTATATTATATTTTTTTTCTGAATATTTCTCAAAATTTTAAAATGATATGCGACTTTTATCTAATTTTTTATTTTTAATATGAATCAATAATATAAATAGATAAATAAATAAGGTATTATAAAATATATATACAATAGGAAATCTTATAATCAAGTTAATGCGTGCCTGGATCCGACTTTGAATAGATTCGGATTCCGCTGGTTGGTTTGATTCGGCTTCGTTCACTGAGTCTGAATCCTGCACACTACTACAGAAAACGATAGGTCAAGTGTTGATGGGAGGTTGTCCCACCAAAAATACTCCGACGCTCAAGTTAGTAAAAAAGCCTTCGAATTGATGAAGGTAAACTAATAAGTAAGAGAGAGAGGGGGAATAGATTTGTCAGGAGTGTTGGCATGAAGAAGCAGAGATGACCCTGTGGCCCGTTGAGAATATGAGTTCCAACTTGTGGCTTACAGAAAGCGATTGGAAACTATGTCCCAAAAGCGTGGAAGTTTTGGGGGACAGTTCTCAGAGAGTCTGATGGTACCTTGCGATCTGGAGGCTTTTAGTGGGATTTGAAGATGAACGCTTTACAGAGAGGGAGAAAGAGAGTCTTGCTTGACATCGTAAGCGTTCGTGGCTTAAACCGTATCAGGAAGTCTTTTTTGTCTCAGAAAACGTGTTCTGAAAGTTTATGTTCTCTTGAAGATGAGTTAGAAAGTGTATCCCCAATAGTCCCTTACCAGAGTTGAGACTCTAAATTTATATAGATGGTAGGAGAGCCACCTTCCTTGGTCAAAGTGGCGTGATATTTGGCCTGACAATGGCGGCATTCTCTGAGTTTGTGGGCATGATTGGCGTGATTTGATGGATCATTTTCCTTCTTAACAGTGCAACGGATCCTTTGTGACCGTTTAGACTCTATCGTTGGTGCCGAATTCATTGCTGTCTTTTTGGATAAGATCAGTTTTTAGGAAAGTGTATAATCGTGGAAATGATCGTTACTTTTCGTGTACGAGATCGTCTGTCGAATTGGGCCTGGCCCGCATCAGGTTTACTGTCTTTTTCGGCCTGCTGTTACAATACTTTCGGTCAACGGAATCGTTGACCGGCTTGAAAGAGCTCTGTTAGCTGTCTGTTGTTCACCCGGCGGTCAACGCGCATTGGATATTACTGAATTTTGGGCCGTTTTTTTATTGAACCCGTCAGCCGTGGGCCTACCCATCACAAGTTGCTTTATAATAAATTTAAAGAGAAAAGAGGATGAGAGCTTTGAAAATAGCCAAGCGCCTATCTTTGGGTGGAGCTTTGGAAAGTCTACTTTTTTAGAAAGGGAATATATTCAATTTTTTTATAAAAATAATTATTTAATATTAATTAAATAATTATATTATTTTTTTAAAAAATATTAGTCAAAATTTTTTTAATATCTTAATAATTTAATATTAATTAAATAATTATGATTAAAAAATTAAATTGATCCTACTCTTAAAAAAACACAGACCCTGAATTTCAATGGGTGGAATCTCTGGAGACAAATGGGAAAAGGGCAATGACGTATGTGTCATTCAATTATTTAATATTTTATCGTTTGAAATTAATTTTATATTAATTTGATCTACCTAATTTAGAATAATAATTATAAAAATTGCATATATTGACCTAATCAAAATAAATTAGAATTAACATAAAATTTTTATTTCAAAATTAAGGCTCAAAAATATTTTCATTTTTCATTGGTAAATTTTATTTTGAATTTATCAACTATTAAAAAACATATAGTTATTTTCTAATGCCAATTAATTATTGAATATACAGTCAATATTTCTTAAAATTATTAATATTATAAAGTGAAAAAATTATTATTTTTTTATCTTCATTTGCTTTTTATTTTACGTTAAAAATTTAAGGTCAGATACACCATGTAAGAACATCTTGGATGCTTGAAATTTGATTCTTCTTCCCATTTTTTATTAGATTAAGTGGTGATTGTCTAAAGTTTTATGATTTATTAATCTGACGGAAAATCCGGGAAAAAGACAACAACACTTATGATTTATATATCATAAAATCTGATTATAAAAATAATTACTTATAAGATATTGAATAAAAATAACATAACAAATTTAAAGTGACGAGTCTCTTTCTCTTTCTCGTATCCTATGCATTAATAAAAACCTCCAAAAAGAGTACGGAACAAAAGGTTGCTTGCGATATGGCGGCCAAGTGGTCCGCTCATGGCAAAGAAAAAGAAGACACGTAAACGAAAGATGACATTGGATTTCAGCTTAGTTAAAATCTCACAGTTCAGATTTATTCATATAATAATAATAATAATAATAATAATAAATTATAATAAATTTAGACTATCAGATTCAACTAATCACAAAATTCAATCACTCAAATAGAAAAAGTTGAGATTTACTTTATCCATATGTGAAACAAAATCCCCATTTCATCATATACGACCAATGTAAATAGAAACAAACAAATTATAATTTAATTATATATATATATATATATATATATGTATATATATTTGGGATAGGTAAAATGATTATTCAAAACCAAATTCCTTTTATTTACATCAATTTTCCTTTGATTTATCTTGATGCCACCTTTTGTTTTCACCATGAAAACATCCCCAAACAAATAAAATAAAGGACGAATTTGATAGTGGAAAGCGTTGCAAAATTTTATTAATGGATTGCCAATTAGGCAAAAATATATATATATATATATTTTTGGATGTTTGAATAAATCTATTTTTGCCACTAGTATTATTAAAATGAATTTCTAGTACTAATAATAATAAAGACATGGGTCTTTTTAAAAAATCTTCCTTATATATATCCTTTTGAAGAAGTTTGTTTTTAATTCTTGGTTGGAATAGGAATGTGCCATGCTAATGTGTCTTGATAAGCACCGCAAATTGTGAATCAATCTTGTATTAAACAAGACGATTTTTACTTTTTGTAACTAAAATGAAAAAAAGTCAATATATTTATATTATTACAAAGCTCAAAATATATGTAATTTACGTCTGTATTAGATTTTGGGTATATACATATTGGTATATATTCAGATAAAATTTGGATGAATTTTTTTGAAAAACTATCGAACATTTCATATTAGCATAATGCATCAACACATTAGGAAGGTAAAAATATCGTTTGCGTTACCAAGGCTATGAGTGGGGCAAAAAAACCTATATACAATGAGGCTTCAGGGATGAATATTTGAGTCAACTTAGACATAGAGGTTCTTTGTGTTGGGGTTGGATAATGCTGGTTAGATAAAACCAAACGGACACAAATGATAAGTACGTAGCGAAAAATCTGAACCTCTGTTGGTTATCAGCCACCAATTCAATAGGAATAAGGAATAAAAGAATGCACAATATTTTTAATATAAAAACCCTTTTCAACCAAAGGAAAAACCATAGAACAAACTCCAAACAAGCTTCCACTATGTAAAATCGGTTACAAGAACTCTCGAAATAGAATACTCGTAATGCATCCGAGACAGAATTAAAAAAATAATCTCTAAAGTTAGAAAACTCTATTACCCTCTTATCTCTCTGCTTTTTTTTCCTCTCATTTCTTTTACTAGTGGTGCATTCTGCTAATTGATTTTACAAGTGTGGCGGCAAACGGTAAACAACAAGAACTCCCTTCCACATTTTGCTTCGTTTTACTCTCCTGCGTTCCACCGTTACTATCCTGCCGCTCTTTGTTGTCTTTCTGAAGAGCCTGGTGTGTCCTTCTAAAGACCTTGGCTACAAATCCTATCTACTCACCTGGCCTGATCTTATAAATGATTTATCACACTAACATTATCTTTTTCTATGACTTTACCAATTTTTGCGCTTTCCGAGATATGCATTCTCTGCAGATCAACCTGCTTTGTTCAGATGCCGATACCATGCAGGTCAACCTGCTCTGTATAGATAGCATATACTCTGTAGGTCAGTCACCTACTCTGCAAAACTTATCAATTCTAAAAAGTCAATTGCTCTACAAAGTTTATTGCCAACTTTTCAGTCGAGCTATTCTCAGCCATTACCTAGTATCATCGATCGTCACTAGTCTCTTTGGGCAACACAAATTTCTAACCATCTGGCCTTTATCCATTCCGAAATTCTTCTCCCAAAATTTTATTATGGAAATCCATTCCGAAATTTCAGACCAACCATTCCATCATGGCATTTTTCATTCCAGCCATTCCATTCTTGAATTTCCATACCAAAAATTCTATACCAGCCAATTTCATTCCAAAATTTTCATACCAAAAATTCCACACTGGCCTAATTCATTTTGGAATTTTCATACCGAAAATTTTACTTCGAGATTTGCCTTCCTTGTAAATGGTCACTATTGTTATTTGTTGCAGTCAGTTTGCAACATTTCAAATTTCACACAAGCTCTTTACGATTTTTCGATAACGTGTCCGTTTATTAAACCACCCACAATGAAGCGATCAAGCCCAATATTTTGTTGATAGGAGTGTAAAAGGAACTATTAGGAGGATATCTCTATGCCCTACTAAATGACCAAAGAATAGAGGGGGGAGACTAAATCCATGCCCAAATGAATGAGAAGGGGCTACTGGGAGAACTTTCTTTTCGGCTCAGATGAGTTCTAAGGGACTATAGGGTGGGCTGGGACTTAACCTAGTTGGTCTTGAGCAAGAGCTACACTTGATGTAGTGAAGGTGGCTGGTGCATTTTTTCCCCCAAAGGAATAATACTGTTTTTCAAAGAAACTATATAATCAAAATTTTAATAGTGGGAGATTGTCTGATTTTGATGGCAAGAGTTGTACTCTTTTTTCCTAAGAATCTCTTAAAAATCCTTCTTTAATTGTTTCTATCACATCCCTTTGATTCCCCTTTTCCTTAAATTCATTATTATTATTATTATTATTATTATTATATAGATGATACACAATCTCCTAAGACTCTTCTTAAGAGTTGAAAAAATTTAGCCATATTACCAATTCTTAACTTAGTCGAGTACTTTGAACTGAGTTGGTCTATAATACCCATCGCATTGCCTATATAATTAGCGTATGCATAGACTATCATTTGTCATGAGATAATTACTAGCACATTTAACACATTTTTATTTATTATAATTTTTTTTTTGAATCAGATTCTTTTATACCTCTTATTGGTAATTTTGTTACTTTTTTTTTTTTTTATAACATTGACATCAAATGATAGAACCTTGGCCATTTAACCCAGCAAAATCCAACATAAGGGGAGCTCAACACCACCTTTGAAGGTCAAAGGCTTATATCCCCTGCACAATATTTTAATATTGTGATTGTCTTATTTAGGATGTCGATTTTTTTAGGACCTTATTTTTTTAGAAATTTCAATCCCTTTTAACATCTTGGCCCGTCTATGATTCCAACCTCCTAAGATTCAATCCTTTTATTCTAGATCTCAAAGGCCACTTAGACCAAAAAAAAAAAAAGGATCTTGGCATCTTGCTTTATGAGCTATTTGTACAAATGTACAAATGCCTAATCTTATCATATTTGTCACTTGCATTTATTTATTTGAGGTTTGGTTTGTCCTGATTTGATAAAAATAACATATGTGGTGACATATATTATACACCAAAATCATGTATAATATATTATCAGTGACCCCTCTTAACCCAAAGTTGGAGTTGGGCACTGTTTGGTTGGACTTCAAAAATTTATAATTGTTGTGGATGTTGAGTTGCTGTTGATGTCGAGCTGTTGCTGTTAGTGCCAAATATAAAATAATGATGGGTTAGAGTGTTATTAGTGATTGGTTAAAATATTATTTGATATTCGTGCTGAACGTTGAATCACTGATAGGAGGGCACTCACCCGATACCAGGTTTTCGAAATTTCTTTGCTTTCCATGCAAATCTCAAGCTTAAATCTCAAAGTTCTTCAGCGATCTTGCTTAAAATTGTGTTCTTTATACGTTAGAGGCCTTTATTGGCGACGGACATTCATGTAGTAATGGGTAAAAGCGATCCAATTTTCGGATTTATGAAAACTGAAACCCTAGATTTGCAATCAATCTTTGATTTACTCGTAAGAGCGAGATTCAATCAAATTAGAGCATACATAAAGGACGAAAAAGGTCGAAAAACATGATTACGTAAATAGATTTGAATTTAGATGTTCATTTTTCATCACAAAATCTCCCATCCGCGGGATCCAATGGATCCGAGAATAATACAAGTTTTTGTGATAAAATTCATTGAAATAATACCAATTTCGTAGGTGAAAATAAAGTTTATGATGGTATAAAAAGAAGCCCCAAATTTTCATGGTTGATTGGTAGCTGAAAACAATCCAATTTGAGTAGATAAAATCCGTCCCAAAATACCAAAAAAAAAAGAGGATATTTTTTCATGTATGGAAAATTGAAATACGAAAATGTAAGTATCAAATAAGCATACAAACAGATTCTTTATGTAGTGAAATAAAAATTACTTTAAATAAAAAATGATATCTTAATATATATATATAACACAATTAAATTACATAAATTATAAAAATAAAAAAACTCAAATTATTTACACATTTTTCCTAGAATAGGAAAAAACAATAGTAATGGGGGGTACTCAGTATTTGGTCTGAAAAAAAAAAGAAAAAAGAAAAATTAATAAAATGAGAGGGTATTTGTATTATTAAGTATATCAACGGCAAAAACAATTAAAAAACTTATAGCTGTGAGCATTTAAAAATAGAGCATTTAAAACTTATTATATATTTGGAAATGCAAATATATAATAATCCTCGTAAGTTGATCTGCTAATTCAGGATTGCTCGATATTTGATTAGGTATAGATTTTAGCCTGGCTTTTGTTCTTGAAAAAGACAAAGGAGACTATATAATATTTTCTCCTAATAAATTTGCCAATAATTTTTTTTTTTTTTTTTTTTTTGGGGTAAAACTTTTCTGAACGGCTTTAGAGAAGTTATAATTTCTTGGGTGTTTTTTAGGTGTTTCTAGACACTATGTAGAGGATATTTTTAAAAATTTCTGTTCAAATTAGCTTAACATTTTGAGTAGATGAGTTACTGAATAAATTAGACCAAACAAAAACTAAATGATTAAAAATTATTTTACGTTTAATTTGTAAGGTGTAACCTAATTGATCTAAATTAATCATAGAAAAACAAATAAAATCAAATTTAGCCTATCTTTATTACCTAATGATTTGGTATTTATTTAATTGGGTTTGACCAAAACTGACCATTGAGGATTTGTTTAGGCTTGACTTATTGTGCTCAAGCTAGCCCAAGCTCGAGTGGCCTTGAGCTCCAACTCATACCTTTTTAAACAAAATTTACAAATTAAGCTTAGAAATGAATTGGAATTAGGAAACAAGGATTGTTTAGCTTATTGTTGTGAATCAGAATTTTGGTTTTAGGTTTGACAAGGACTATAAATATGTCCAACCAACATAAATTTCAGAATTTGATGACTTGCTTACCCAAAAAAGAAAAAAATTGATGACTTGTTCTTGAGCATAATTTAAATCTCATCATATTTACAGATCGATGGCAAGTAAAGTTATGTTCAACTCATTTGTAATTTTATTATGATTATTAGTTATCAATATGTTAAATATAATTATTAATAGCATACAATTCTTATAATATATATATGTATTTTTTACATTATTAACAATGTTATTTGTTTATATTTGTTAAATTGTTAATTTATAAATGTTAAATTATATTAAGTTATGAACAAGGTTAAAGTGATAACTAAATATTAAGAATGTGATTATATTTTTCTGCTCATAATTTTGATATTTGATAACTTTGTTTTAAAAATCAACATAAAAGTGAAAAAGTCAAATAAAAAAAGACACATTTAAATCAAATTATTGTTTGGTTTTTTGGTTACTCATTTACGGATATCTCAACAAACGAAAAATCATCAGAAGATCACGCGTGGTTTGTGCAAGGAATAGAGTATTCGTGCGCGTGGCAAAGTGGTTAAACGGCAGCTGGACTGCCAGGGCAAGGGGTGACTAGATCGGGGCCGAGGCCGAGGGTTGATCTGGCAGAGTCGAGTGCGAAAAGAGACCAAACGGAAAGGATGAAGGACAGCCGGACTAATGGGGAGGAGGGGCAACCAGATCGGTGCCGAGTTCGAGGAAAGACTAGATTAGAGCTGAGTCCGAAGGGAGACCGGGGGCAAGTCCGAGAGGAGACCAAATTGGTGAGTCCAAAAGGGGACCGAACTGCTTATATTGAAGGACGACCAACTACCAGTTTCAGTGGCCCACATTATAATAGCACGGAAAATGTGTTTTGGGCTAGACATTATTATAAAGCGCGCGAAGCACTTTAAGATTTGACAGACGAGAAACGGTGAAAAACACTTGTAAAATCAGAGAGTAGAAAGCGCCGCCAAGAAGAGGAGAAAAAAATGAGGAGACTTTTTGCTCTATCTTAGATTGGTCGGTTGTTGGAACTATATTTTGGGGTTTGTATAACCAATTTTACATAGTAGAGTTTTTTAAAATTTGTCTCATAATTTTTTCCTTGGTTGAAAATAGCTTTTCACGTTAAAAAATCGTTATAGATTGTTGTGTTCCCTGTGTTCATAATTTTGGTGGCTGATGGCCGTCAAGAGGGGTTTGGGTTTGTTTCGCTGTGTTAGTTGTGTGTATCCGGACCGAATTTCTAGCAATTATAATATATAAATTGGTCCTAATTTGCCATTTCAACCATCCCAAACAATTTCACTCACTAGTCTGAGCCAAATTGCAGGTGGTATCGAACGTGGGAAAAGTTCATTTTGTTATGGGCAGTGTACTCATCGTTCTTCACGCCCATGGAATTCGGATTTTTCAGAGGATTGCCAAGGAACCTCTTCTTCTTAGATATTGCTGGACAGATTGCTTTCCTCATCGACATTGTGCTCACATTCTTCGTGGCCTATAGGGATAGTCAAACGTATCGTATGGTGTACCAACGCGCCCCTATTGCTCTTCGGTAATATTTTCTCTTCTCCAATTCCTCCTTTACATTTTGTAGCTTTCCTTTTGATTGCTTCATTAAGTGCCCATTTTTGGAATATACTGCAGGTACTTAAAATCCAGCTTGTTGGTTGATTTCCTTGCCTGTATGCCTTGGGATATGATTTATAAGGTAGCAGTTGATCTTTTAAGCATATTCCAGCTAGAATCAACACGCATGACATGCCAAATATTTAATAATTATTAAAATAATTATGATATGTTTGGTTATTGAAATGGAATAAAATAGAAATAGAATAGTTATTACCAGGGAATAGAATAAGATGAAAATAGAGTAATTTTTATTTTTATATTTGGTTATTAAAATAGAATAAGTTAAAAATTAATATTTTAATTTTAATATTAAATAATAATATAAGGAATAGGGTAAAAATTTTTATTAATGACTTTTTTACCCTTATTCAAGAAAAAAAAAATTTTGGAGACCGAAGTGCATAAATAATGCCTACACGCCTCCACAATGATATCCTTGGCGGCAATGATATCCTCCACAATAATAATAATAATAATAATAATAATAATAATAATAATAATAATAATAATAATAATAATAATAATAATAACAACAACAACAACGAGGGCAAAATAGGAATAAAATTTATGGATTGTGGGAATAACTATTCTTTACATGTAAGGAATAAAAAATACCTAAGTGCATGTGGTATTTTTTATTCTCTAAGTTGGAAGGATATATATTTCTTCGGGAATATTTATTTTTCGTCAAAAAGTAACCAAATAATAAAATAAATATTCTATTGGGAATAAGGTGGGAATAGAATTTCTATTCCCACCAACCAAACATGCATTTAAAGTTTATAATTTCATATTGTCTTGTCATATCTTATTAGAGAATTTATTTTCTCTAATAGCTTGGTCTTTGTTATGTACTCAGTATCGGCAGCCACGGTACCCCCTCCCCGACCATCGTTGAACAAGGACATCCGACCTTTCGACAGACGTAGGAGCTTTGAGATATTCCGGTTGTCTTCTAAATTTAGGGATTATGTTTAGTTACTGCGTTTGGTGGCAGATATGCCCTTTTCCCTTCATTCATGATCATGTTTTCTGTTATTTTATTTTGTTAGTTGTTATTTTGTTAGTTTGTTAGGGATTATGTTAGTTTGTTTTTTTCTTCGGTTGGTGTTTATATAACCCGTTACTGTGCCTAATGAAAGGAAGGAAGATTATTTTCGTCTCAACTCTCTCTCGCCCTTTCTCCCTATTCTCTCCTCTCTTCTCTCTCGTTCTGCTTTCACCTCCTCAGACTGTTCCTCTTTCCTCTTCGTCTACTTCAATCGCCGTCCTCCTCCGCCAGAACTCCCCTCTCCCTTCACTCCGTTCGCCACCGACGATGGTCATTCCAGCCACTGCCGAGAAGCACGTATCAAATGGTGCTTTCATTGAGACAACGGCAGAGGAGATCGAAGAACGAGCACTCGATGCACTCGAAGAAACCGTCGCCGAGCTTGCCAACGCGATGAAGGACCTCCGACGTGCTACCGACAGATTTGGAGCCACCTTGTCCACTGCGGTTTCAACAACAGCACAAATCCGACATTCCATGGCTGACATCCGTCAATCGCTCACAAGACTTGAGCGAAATACTCTCGCACCGGCGAATCCTTCATTATTTGTGGTTTCGTCAACCGTTGTTGTTCATCCTCCCACATTGCTCTTACCTACTAATTCGTTCATGGAGCCTTCAAGTGTAAGTCCACACTTGTCTCCTCAAACTACAACCCAAATCTCTCTCAGAACGTCACCAACTCCACCAGACGTCACCACCGTTCTTCCTCTTCCCTTACTTCAACCAGAAATTGCTTCCATCGCTGGTTCCGTACAACCACATTGTCTGCAAAAATCGCGATTATGCTCCCACCTCGGAACAAATTCGGCATTCCTGCACCAACCTCATCGACCGACTACCGTTGTCAACCACAAATTTCTCGTCGTCTTCAATTTCATCACCGATTTTGGCTTCCATTTTTACAAATTTTCCTCACACTGCCCTTACTTCGAGCACGGCGTCAGTACCATCACCTGCTGCTCGAATCGTTTCCTCCGTCTCTACTATTACACAAATTCGGCACTCCTGTATCGACCGCTTACCCCTGTCGACCGCTAATTCCTCTTTGTTTTCAAACTCACCATCGGTTGTGGTTCCCACCACTAAACTGCTTCGAACCTCCATCACTGAGTCTTTGCCGACTCTGACTTGAATCGAGCAACCCAATCCACATGCGTCACCTAATTTCCAATTCGAAAAGCTACCTCCACCACTGCTTCTGAAATCGCGACTGCAAACTCCATACCACGCCTCACCCGACAGGTTCCTCTCGTTTAAGACTCACATCTTAACCCGGATATCACACACATCGACAGATCCCAACTCGGCTAAGCCACCTTTCACCACAATTCTACAAAATTTCCTTACTCCACACAGCCCTTTGCAAGAATTACCGAAGCAGAACTTAAATACTGCACTAATGGCTTCACACAGAGCACACGAGTTGTGTTCTAACTGTGACACGTTACACCAAACTTTTCAAGGTTCCCTCTAGAATCTCGTTCCATATACACAGGCCGCCTTTAGTGACAATGAAATTCCAACGAAACCGTTTTCCAAACCCGTTCACCAACATATCTTTGGCCATTTTGTTTCCAGAATCTGGTTAGGGGTTCCTCCAACCATATCTCTTCATGCCTTGGAGGGTCCTCTTATCTCGTCCACTCTGCGGCTACAAGGAGTCATTTATGGCCATCCTGTTGTTGTATCGGTGGATGGGCCTGATGAAGGTTTGGCACCAACAATTGCGGATAATTGGGTACTTCATGCGATGAGGTCGCCAGGGTGGTTGGAGATTAAGGATAGAGAAGCTCCTAGGCACTGGGCGAAGTTGAGTGAAAATAATGCTATGGAAAATATGCTAAAGAGTAATGAGAATCTTAGGAGGTTTCAGGCCTCACAATCTGATATAGTGAAGGCTGGCCTAAAGGGTGAAGGTGATGTTGTTTCCATTAACAAGGTGGTTCTGAAAACTGGCGCCCCTTTTTCCACTAATTTCATTATGAAATTACAATTCTCCGAAGCTGGAGCAAGTTTTGACAGTTGGGTCCGGGTAGCACGCAACTTGGCAATTGAGTTTAAGCACAAGGTTCCCGTGTGTGCTAAATGGGCAAAATCTGCCCGTGCACTTAGTAGGTCGATCAACCCTCATCTGCATATTGAAGATCTTCAAATTTGTGCAAGTTCTGAGACAGGGCATGCATTTGATGATACCTCTTGGGAAAGTTTAGGTGTTGTGGCCAATGCGTTGGGTAATGTAAATGCCAGATTCTTTAGCATCGATCACAAACAAAGAGTTTACAAACAATTAGCTCTCACTGGCTCACTCCTCATTGCCATAGAGGCGGGTGCTGGTGTGGGAATAAATACCTGCCCTCCTTAAACCTGGGGCTGGTGAAAAATGTTACAACATGGGGGTCACGAGCTTAACGGTCGATTGCTGGTGTGGATGCTCTCTTCATCCCTATAACTTTAAGACAAGAAGCAATTTGCTATCAATTGCTAATCGATGCTTGGAATCATTGACCATTCCAAAGGGGCCACGTAAACTAGTCTTAGCTGGTGAAAATACCCAGAAGTTATTTCCATGGTGGGAGCAGTTACCAACACGATGGGTCATTGTACTGCTTTGCTTTACATCATTTCTGTTGTGCCACATGGATCGTGTGAACAGGAGCATTGCAAGACTTCCAAAGTCACAAGAGTTCAATTGGAAGAGTGCAATTGTGGGTCTGATTCAAATTTTTTCTTTCTGGGGCTACCTTCTTACTCAAATAGTTGGCAGCTTAGGGGTAGATAAAATTGGTGGAAAGCTTGTCTTGGGTTTTGGGGTGATTGGGTGGTCAGTGGCTATAGTTTTAACACCTATTGCTGCAAGGATTAATCTGCCTTGTTTGCTTATACTGTGTGTCGTTATGGGGATGGGTGAGGGTGTTGCCATACCTGCTATGAACAACATCATTTATATCCTGGGAGACAGCAACTCAAGGGGACCTGACATTCTATCAAGAGCACCAGTTTGGGCACTGAAAATTGGCCACTTCTACCATACTTGGGGAACAATTATCCTTCTGACATGGGTGCCTACATATTACAATCAAGTGTTGAAATTCCATCTCATGGAATCTGGTTTAGTCGCTGTTCTCACATGGCTGACCAGGGCACTGTTTGCGTATGTAGGAGGTTGGATGGCAGACACACTTGTGACCAGAGGCCTTGCGGTAACATCAGTCCGGAAGATCATGCAACCAATTGAGGGTCTGGGCCCAGTTTTCCTTCTTTCGCTGCTGAGTCAAATGAAGCCACCGGTTTTAGCAGTGTTGAGCCTGCCATTCCGTCAGGGATTAGATGCATTCTCACAGTCTGGGATCTATTCCAATCACGAAGACATTGGGCCGCGTAATTCGAGCATCGAATCCAAGGTTTTTGGACAACAAGAAGCTGACAATGGGGGATCTCGGGAGCCTGATGCGACGGTCGTTAACACTGACAATTTGAAGCTGGTGCACTCAGAGCTCGGGGGCAAAAGTTGTGTGTGGGGACGCGGACGTTGTCGACGCAACAGCTGATATTGCTTCTGCCGCGTTATCTTTCAAGCAAGAGCAGCGTTGTCGCCGCGTTATCTTTCAAGCAAGAGTAGCGTTGTCGCGCCGGGTCCGGGACATTTGTGCATAAGCCGTTTGACCTTGAGGACAAGGTCATTTTTGATGGGAACGGCAATGTTACGTACTCAGTATCGGCAGCCACGGTACCCCCTCCCCAACCATCGTCGAACAGGGACATGCAACCTTCGGCAGACGTAGGAGCTTTGAGATATTCCGGTTGTCTCCTAAATTTAGGGATTATGTTTAGTTACTGCGTTTGGTGGCAGATATGCCCTTTTCCCTTCATTCATGATCATGTTTTCTGTTATTTTATTTTGTTAGTTGTTATTTTGTTAGTTTGTTAGGGATTATGTTAGTTTGTTTTTTTCTTCGGTTGGTGTTTATATAACCCGTTACTGTGCCTAATGAAAGGAAGGAAGATTATTTTCGTCTCAACTCTCTTTCGCCCTTTCTCCCTATTCTCTCCTCTCTTCTCTCTCGTTCTGCTTTCACCTCCTCAGACTGTTCCTCTTTCCTCTTCGTCTACTTCAATCGCCGTCCTCCTCCGCCAGAACTCCCATCTCCCTTCACTCCGTTCGCCACCGACGATGGTCATTCCAGCCACTGCCGAGAAGCACATAGCAGTCTTTGATTGGAAAAAAAGTGGCATTTTGGTAATTAAAGAGCAATCATCTTCTTATTTTATAATTCATTGAATTATTTATCATTTGTTAAAAATAATCAGTGACGATTTTTTTGAATTATGGGCAATGGTTTTCGAATTTAAATTGGAGGAAACTTTGTTAATTTTCATTGATTCTAAATTTAAGAAGCCTTATATAAAATTATACGTGAACTCTCTACACAAAGTTATATAATTCTCATGAAGGAAAATAGATACGGGTGAAGGGATAGAAATCAATTCCAAGTTCTTTGAGATAAGAATTTTAAGTATAGATTTAGATATATTATAAATGTTTAATTCTGTGTTATTTTTTTTGTTGCGATATGATAATTCTAATGATCTGTGAATGGTTGAAATCTTATAAAGTCATGCAATTTCTTCCTGCAGTTTTTTATTCTTCCACATTTCCAAGTATAGTTGTATGTTTTGAACTTTCAATTCAGTTTATTTATGGTTGTTTCTCTGTCTTACACATTTTTGGTTGTTTAAGAAAGGAAGAGGTGGTTAGGATAAGGAAGGGGAAGGGATGGAAGCAGAAGTGTTGGATTTCTTAAAAAGGAGAAAGTATATGAGTTTGCCACTCGGTAGTTAGAAGACAAATAGTAATTTTTTAAAAAATGTGTTGGATTTTATTAGTTATTGGGATGTGTGATGGTTATCTATTTGTAAGTAATTGATTTGTACTATATGATACTTCTTGTGATTTGTATGGTTTTTTTAAAAAAAATATAAGGGAAGGCCGATTTTCAAATGTAAAGATAAGAAGGTAGAGGAGATAAATTTTAAGTTTCGCATGAACCATTGATGTAAATATTGGTATTGGCCCCACGATACTGATAGTTTTCAATACTCTGATAATATAGCAATCAGTTACTAATATTTAGCCAATATATCTATCGACACAACCAATATATCAGTTGATATAACCTTTTCAACTTACTATTTTTAAAATTTTTTTTCTTTCGATATATCCAATATCAATACATATCATCTAATATATTTGATACCAATATAATCACGATCAATAGTAATAACAATACTGATATTTTCATCCATATCATGAACAATGCGAGTTTTTGTCAAAACAATTGAGAATTATTTTTCATTTGTGGAGGATATTTGTGGAAGTGCAGAAAACATTCTTTAAAAGAATTCCCCTTCCCCACCATTGCCCCTCCCCCTTGGGAAAAAGGTGGTTTAATAGAGAAGGCTTGTATTGTTATATTGGAGAAGAATCATTCTCCTCCACCCCCATCAATTCCTCCCCTCCCCTCTTCCTTTGTCTATATTCATAAAACTTCCAAACTGGGTGAATTATAATCTTCCTGCTCCCACACACTCTCCCCCACTCCGTGCCCTTATGCATTTTGTGTTTTCTACGTAGTTGCATTTTGTTTAGATTCTACATGTATGTCTATTGATTTTGTGGTTCATGTTTGCTATCAAAATTCTAGAGAACGATCAATTTTGAAGCTTTTGTATATCTACCATCTTTCTGCATTTTTTTTTTTTTGGTTTTGTAATTTGACATCTTTATACTCTACTATCTATCATTTTTGCATACGTTATGCTTTAATTTTTTGATTTCTTTTGTGGTAAGAATATATTTTCTTGCATTCATGAAACTGTAATTTCCCCTTCCATTTTGGGATAGATATTTAGTACAGATATTCTGCTCTTGTAGTTCATCAAAATAGTCTGATGCCTGTAACAATATCTAGAAGAAAGAAATTCAAAACATTTTCAATCATTCTTGTTGTGATATATTTTGGTAGGAGTGTGGAAGAAAAGAAGAGGTGAGATATCTCTTATGGATTAGGCTAATTCGGGTGTTCAAAGTTACTGACTTCTTCCAGAAGCTTGAGAAGGACATAAGGATCAACTACCTGTTTACCAGGATTGTGAAACTTCTTTCTGTTGAACTTTACTGTACGCATACAGCTGCATGCATCTTTTATTACTTGGCCACTACCTTGCCTGCAGCTCAGGAGAGTTATACATGGATTGGAAGTTTAAAATTGGGAGATTATAGTTATGCAAACTTCAGAGAGATTGATCTTTGGAAGAGATACACAACATCTTTATATTTTGCTATTGTCACCATGGCTACTGTTGGTGAGTTACTTTCCCAGCTGTCTTTCTTTGGAATATAACTACCTCATTATGAATTGTAGTCATCATTATTTTTATCGGCAGTCTTTAAGATTTCATTTGGTTCATGCTAAAGATCTAGGGAGTCTATATTGTGTCATGGAGGCTAGCTGACAGCAGAAAAGAACAGACAAAGAAAGCACAAAGAAGAAAATATGGAAGAAAATAGAGGCTTTTATTGCTTGACAGATCTTTTTCTTGGTGATTACAAATGAAATGCGCTATCATGACTAGGCCTTGAATTGCTGAGATAGTAACTTTATCATGACTAGGTCGCCAACTTAGAACTCTAAAGGCCTCCGATTTAAGCCAGTCTATTTCTTCATTTTCTCATAAGTTTCACTCAAGTAGCTCATAGCAATATTTATATGATCATTCCACCCTCTACAAATTTATAGGATGACGTTTATTTTCTTGCTGCCATTTGAGGGGAGAGAGGTTGGCATATCACAATCTCAAATGAACTCCATTGTATTGACTCACTTTGATGTAGGTCATAGGAGAATTGTGCCCCGTTGAGCAATTTTAGCCTAGTCCAGTTGGTTGGCTCCAATGAACTGTTTCAAGTACGGCTCTAGCAAAGCTTTTACCTACTCTGTGTGATCATCCATTTGTAGTTGGAAACTCAGAGTAAGTGGAGATTGAACCCTATGAACCTAAGAAAGCTCCCTCGAAAATCCCCTTGTAAGTATGGATCATGATCACTATTAACGCTCTGAAGAAGGCCCTAGTACCTCACCATATGCTTGAAAAAGGTGAGGGGCTTCCTTGGCTATGCAGTCCATGGGCTACAATTAGCTACCACTTAGATAATTGGTCAATCACTGCCATAATATAGCTACGTCATTCTTTAGGAAGTGCCAAAATGAAATCCATACTCATACTTTCTCATGGTCTCTTTGGCACTTGAAGGGGCTCTTGTAAGCTAGTAGGTTGCTTCTATTCCATCTTTTCTTGTTGGCATAGAAAACAAGTCCACGCTTAGCTTTTGATGTCGTTTCAAATCCTAGGCCAATATTAGGCACCCTCCAATAAATCCATAGTGCGATGCGTGCCCAGATCTCTAGCCCATTGTAGTTGTCGCATTCCTTTGAAGATTTCCCATTTCAGCACATAAAGCTGGTCACCCACCAAATACAGTAGCCCATCCCTCATCCAGAATCATTTGGTTTTGCCCTCTTTAGCTATCCCTAACTCCAATGGAACCATGTGGTAGGATTCATGGCTGGTGGCTTGTATTCATACCTATGCAATGAGATAGGTAGGAATATCATTTATTAATATATTCTGTAACTAGGAAATCAAGTAGTATGAAGGACGCTCAAAAATCTATGAAGACTAGCGCTGAATTCATGCCTATACCAAGCAAGTGTGCTTTTCGTCCGGTGTTTCCACACCTAAGCTATGTGTGTACCGTGCGTAAGTGCAATTGGTCCAATATATCCACACATGATGTGCACTTGTTCTGTACATGAGTGCATTTGATTAAAGAATATTCGATCCTATGTGACACACATGCATTGCCATACTAAAGGCTTTGTGCTTGATGTGTGCCTATGTAGTGCACGAGCACTAAGGCACTGCTTCATTTGAGACTTGTGTTTTTTTACCGCTTTTCAATCCACTCTATATGTACTCTTCTTCTAACCCTATTTTCTATGAAATTGAATAGCTAACTTTGTGTCTTCATTGTTTAAGAAGAAGAGATCAATAAAAAAAGAAAACCCAATCTTTTGCCATTGAGATAAAATTGTCAAAGTTTTTTCACATAATCCTCTCTATAGTTGTTTATACACTTGTTTCAGTCTATAAACTTTTGTGGGAGTATTGGTGGCGTGGACGCGAGATTCCATTAGTATGTAGAGATTCACTAGAAAATAAAGCGAGATCAATAAAAAGACCGAAAGCTATATGGTTCTATTGTTAGGAGCAAATCTGATAAGTTTTTTAGTAGGGGTCATAAGTCAGGAGTAAATCGATTAATGTTTTGTCTATCTATACTATTCAGATTATAAGTTGACTTTTATATTACTTTGCATTAGCTGGCTAAAGAAGCCTTGATGGTTTTACTCAAAAATTAATTAGTTTTCGAGGCCTCCTTCATCACCAAAGTTGTAAATTTATTCTTTTATTGTCTTAGATTTATTTTGGTGATAATTATTTCTATAGATATCGGATCATAATTACATTTAGAAGAGAATATACATTACATGTATCGTATATTCATTCATATTGTGATCTCACTTTTTCTACTAGGTCTAAATGAAACGTGATTAGGGTGCCCCTAGCCTTTCAGAGATAATCAACTTCCCACCTAGATGGGGCTTCTTTGGCAGTTCTGGTAGCATGATGTCTCTCTCAGAATTCTTCAATCATCCCTGCTGTATCTCAAGCACATCAACGGGGTTTGGCATCTTCACATCCTCCTTGAGCATTACCAAGAATGTCAGCTCACCCTGCTTGAAGCCTTGAGAGAGTTGTAAAACCAAGAGCTTACCTGCTCCTACTTTCTCCTATTGGATGGTTATGTAATACAATGATCCGTCAATATCTGTATGGCATTGTTGTCTTGGAAATGATTAGGGCATGCCGTACTAATGAACTTCATGCCAAACACCAACTTATAGTCATCTATGAGCATGGCCATGAAGTCCACAATTCCTTTGCACTCATCCTAGTGTATAGGAACCCCATATGCCAAACCGACTCCTTATGTTTTTAATCTTAGTCTCATAGGTTCTCTTGCGGCCATGAAATTGTGTGTAGCACTTGTATCCATCAACAGCTGGGTGGTCACCTCGTTCACCTTGGCTTCAACAAGCATCAAGCCTTTTCCTGGCTTGTCATGTCTCTTGGATGCGTCTTTGGCTTTAGTCGTTGCACTAGCCTTTCCTGATAGTCATTGCTCTAGCCTTTTCCTTGTGTTTCTTTGTATCATGCACGAACTTGATTAGAAGGTCTTGCAAATTGTCACCTAACTCTTGTTCCGCTTGTCTTTGTAAGCTATCCAAGAAGTAAAGAAGGTGATTCTTCTCCAAAATGTGAGGGATCTCTAATATTAAGGTAGTATACTCCTTGAAATAGTCCTTGATGGACCCAATGTGCAATAGGTCATGCAATTTCTTCATGGCCATCTCCTTAACATTCTTTGGGTAGAATTGTCATTTGAGTTCCCTTTGGAACTCATTCCATGTATCTGGCATCTCTTTCACCATTACATAGCATAACGTTTGATATATAAGTTTAAAGTATTAATTTTTGTTGTTTTTACCATTAATATGTATGGCATCATGATAGTGTTCACAATTAAAATTTTATAGTTCTCTCATGTTGCGTTCATCAACATACTTCACAGGATTTGGGATTTTCAGCTCCTCTATGTTGCCTCCTATAACACTACTTGTCATCATGACCTAACACACGGTAGGATTCATCTATGCCATTTTGATCTTCTCATAGAGGGAGTAGTATTCCCCCATTAGCAGGCCATGGAACTCCTCCATCTCCTTCTTCAAGGAGTTGGCTAAAGAGTTGATCGCTCATTGGAACATCATAGACAAGCCTTCAACATCGCCATGTTCTTTGCTTCTATTCCAAGAGTATTGAGGCATTTATGAAAATTACCGACAAAAATCTCCACCTTGGCTAGCCTATTATCGAAGCTAGCCATAGTGTTCAAGGAGGGAACCCTCCCCTTGAATGAATCCTTCTTCCTCGTGCCTCCGGCATTGTCCCATTTGTGTTTGTGAGCGTGCTCCTGGGAACATCCTAAGTCAAGCCTTCGACAGCTCTCTACTTTTCAACCTTTTTGCAAGGGTATCGAGATGTTTAGGAATATTATCGACAAAAATCTCCACCTTGGCTGGCGGCCAGCCTGCGAGCCTACCACCAAGGCTAGCCACAGTGTCCTTGGAGGGAATTCTACCCCTTGGACAAATCCTTCTTCCTTGTTGTGTGTAACTATTATTCTTATAACATATCTGATGGGAAGGTACTCCTGACTAGGTCACTTGTGTGGTACTTAGTAACACTACCACCATTAGAGCTACCAAAAGCCTAACCCAATCATCTAGGCATTTGCTAAGTGACTCAAAGGAGAGCATTGAGCTTAAAAGTATACAATAAAGAAAATGTGGAAGAATAAAGAGAGCTTGAAATACCTGATGAATCTTTTGCTTGATGATTACAAATGAAATGTCCTCCTCTATTTTTAGTGGAGATTCTCCATATTGTCAACCAAAATTTGAGATTATCCTATGTAGATTGATAGGATTGACATTCTAGAGTATCTTTGTTGGATATCTAAAATAGGTCTTATAAGAAACACTATTATCATCTTCTCCTATCTATAATTATTTTTTTAAGATTCCTCTAGGTATTTCCAATCTTATCTATCCTGCAATATTCTATGATTGTCTACAATATTTCACATTATACAACTCTAAAATGTAAAAAAGTCATAGCACCATGCTGAATAATTGTTTGTTGGGCCCTAACGTGGGTCATCCATTGGGTTTACGCTCCTTTTCAGTTTATTGGTGAGAATAGGCTGTAATCGATCATTTGTTTCTTGACACACCTGTGCATGGGGATACATCATTGCCAATTAAAACATTTGGCCCTTTTTATAGAAATTTTTTTTGCTTTCCATTGAGCAGGTACGTCATGATCTTGGAGGATTTGGGATATTATGAGGAAAATCTATAGTAGATACTGGAACATGGTAGTTTAAAATGGCACCGAAGTGTTTAATGGTCTGCACCTGTTGAATTGTGCATTATCACTACTTCTTGTCTATAAAAAATAAACAAATAGATTGGCTCATACTAGAAAAATTTTCGATTGATTGTTTCATGTTAGAAACTATTACTTGTTCCGAGTGATATTTATTTCATTTCCCCTTTGATTTAAGTCTTTTTATTAGGCTTAATGAGCTTGACTCTTCTGTTGTAGGTTATGGAGATATACATGCCGTCAATATGAGGGAAATGATATTCATTATGATATACGTCTCATTTGATATGGTTTTGGGTGCTTATTTAATTGGTAACATGACAGCATTAATTGTTAAAGGATCGAAGACTGAAAGATTCAGGGATAAAATGACAGATGTGATGAAGTATATGAATAGAAACAAACTTGGGAGGGACCTCCGGAATCAGATCAAGGGCCACTTTCGTTTACAATACGAAAGCAGCTATACTGAGACTGCTGTTCTACAAGATATTCCTATTTCTCTTCGAGCTAAGGTAAAAGGAGAATAGACATCCAATCAAAATTAAACTACAGTTAGAGCAAAATTGTTCAAGTCATTCATGTTCTCACAATGACCACTGTTTGATTCTTTTTTACTTTCATGGATGCAAATATTGACATGTATTAGTATTGAGACCCTTCGATATCGATATTTCTTGATACTATTGTAATATCGCAATATGTATCTATATAAGCCAACATAGTTGATATATCAATTGATATTTAAAATATTAATCGATACCACCCAATTAGCTTGCAATTTTTTTTTCGTTTAATATATCAAATACCGATATGTATTGTTCAATATATCCAATACTAATAAGACTACGACTGAAATTAATATCAATTTTGATGTTTTCGGGGACAGGACCTCTCTCTTTTTTTAACTCATGTATTCTGGCTTTAAGACTATTAGTTCTGTGCACTTGCTATTTAAGCTTGATTTTCAAAGTATTTCATTGTATATCAATCCTTTACCCAATCATGGTCTAGCTTTAACAGTATAAGTTATGTGCATTTGCTATTTAAGCTTGATTTTCAAAGTATTTCATCGTATATTTCATTTACCCAACAACATGGCAGTTCTTATTCAAATGTTAACTTCGTTTGTAAGCTATTTATTTTAGATATGATCTTTATTGTCAATTCTTATTGTTGCTATGACTTGTAATGGCAATTCTTTCTAGATTGATGCTAGTGTAAATGCAGGATACTATTGTTGGGTCTGGTCACTCCCTTGTGGGTAACCCAACAAACTGGTTTGTCATCAGAGGATTTGTAGAAAACAAATCCAGAAGCTGTTCTGTCGGCGTCCGTTGACCAAAAGCGATGGGACGATCAATGGAGATTGACCGTGGACGACCAATGGAATCCGGTCAGCGGGGAGGTTGACCGTCCCCAAGGTTGCGGGAGTATTCTTTGGATGGCGGACGAAGGCAGCAGACGGTCAGCAGGGGAGGTTGGCCGGATGATGACTGAAGACGATCAGCGAGAAGTTGGTGATCGGCAGCAACTAGGCATTGGAGACTATGGAAAGTGGCAGCTGGTAGAGGAAAGATGTCTTTCCAGGATTGGTCGACAGGAGGGCAATTGGGCTGCAGAGCACGCGTCTGCACAGTGTAGAGCATGCGCCGTCTGCAGGGCATGGGCCTGCAGGAAACTCGAAAACTGGTGAAGACGTGGCACCTATTATCTGCAAGTGGTGACCAGCTGGGCAAATGGGATTAGGTGGAGCCAGGACGTCTATATATGAGCACCAGGAGCTTCCGGAGGTGAGGTCGGGAAGGCCGTGGGCCTTGAGCTGGTCAAGCGGCGCGGAGTGGTGACCGAGGCATGTGAGAGACAACATCATCAGCGCGTGCGTTAGCGCCGTGTGGGGTGAAACGGCGGAGTTTAGTTTCTGAACACTTGTAAAATGTAGAAAGGAGTGCACCACCAGTGAGAGGGAGAAGAAAGAAAAACAGAGAGTAAAAGAGAGGAGTGTTTCCTGTTTACTTCGGTGAGGTTTTTCTTTGTTATTCTCAGGTGTGTAGCAGATACTCTATCTCGGGGGTTTGTAACCCATTTTATATAGTGGATCTATTAGTGGACTTTGTGTCTCGTGGTTTTTTTCTCTTCGGTTTGGGAAGGGATTTCCACGTAAAAAAATGCCGTGCATCTCTCGTTTTTTGTTCCTATTAAATGGTGGCTGTCGATGACAAGGGGTTCGGGTTTCCGCTAGTGCCAGATCTGGTGGATCTGGGTCTTTCGGCCCCAACAACTGTTGGGGTTCGACACCTGAATCTACCTGATCTGGTAACAGCGGAATACCCGAACCCCCCGGTCATTGTCAACCATTATATAGTAGGAATAAGGAACACAAGAGATGTATAATATTTTTTACGTGGAAACCCCTTCTCAACTAAGGCGAAAAATCACGGGACATAAAGTCCACCAATAGATCTACTATATAAAATTGTTACAAAAATCTAGAGACAGAATATAATAACCACCTTGGCTACACAAGCCCTAGAGGCGAAAATTGAAGAATAGAGTACGAGAATACAAATGCTCACTCTTTGTGTTTTTTTCACTGCTCTCTCTTTCTTCCACTTTCTCTCCTCACTGTGGTGCTCTCTGCTCTCACATTTTATAAGTGTTGGTGAAACGGCGATCGTCGTTTCACCCCCGCACTCATGCGGCCGATGCACAGCGCCCCTGGTGTTGTCTCCCACACCAGTCCGGTGCAACCCGCACCATTGGTGGTTTTTCACACCTTCTGGTGTTGCCACAGGTGCTCCCGCACACTGCCTGAAGTTCCTGGTGCTCATATATAGACGTTCTGGCTCCACCTAATTCCATCTGCCCAATTGGTCATCATGCAGATAATAGGTGCCACATTTTCACCAATTCCCGAGCTTCCTGCAGGCTTATACCCTGCAAGACGGCGCATGCTCTTTACTGTGCAGATGCGTACTCTGCAATTCAACTGCTAGCCTGTCAACTAATCCTGGAAAGACATCTGTCCACTACCAGCTACCACAGTCTCATACGCTCAGCATTCATCCGGTCAACCTCCGTTGACCATCCTCTGCTTCTATCCAGTCAACCTCCCCCGTTGACCGTCTTTTGCTGCCCGTCCGCCATCCAGCAACACTTCTGCAGCCCTCAGACGGTCAACCTCCTGTTGACCGGAATTCATAGTTGGTCATCCGCCGGTCAATCTCCATTGACTGTCTACTATTAACCTCCGGTCAACGGAACGTTGACCGGAATCAGTTCTTCGGATTTGTTCTCTACAAATTCTCCAATGACAAACCAGTTTGTTGGGTTACCAATAATAGAGTGACCAGACCCAACAGATACTGCTTACCATTAAAGTTGCATTGATTTATGACTATAGAAACATCTATGTGCTTAGTGTAAGGCAAGCTTGTTCGAAGTGCTTTCACACTCTTACCTACTCTGCCCCCTCTTCCTGCATGCTTTTCTGCATGCTTGTGTATGTTGCAATGCTTATTTGAGTGTTTTTTCCTTGAGTTGTTCATCATTTAAATTGTATTTTCTTGGAGATAAGTTGTGCTACTTTTGCATAGTTTTATTGAGGTTAATTGATTGTGATATTTCTGGGCAGATTTCCCAAACATTATATTTCTCAACAATTGAAAGTGTTCCTCTTTTTAAAGGATGTTCTTCAGAGTTCATCAATCAGATTGTAAGTGGATCTTCTTAGTATTGCATTGCATTGCATGTTGACATCTATTGCAACCATAATTCTAATATTTGATGCAGTGCTCTATGAGAAGTGAGAAAAATGAGTCTATTGTAAGTGTATTTTCGATCCGTCGCTTGGTTTCTAACTACTATTTAAAAATGAAACCCCTAGGCCCTACCTCCCTTCCTCTCCATGCATTCTAAACATGCTAACCCTTGGCCTCTCCAAACATGGTGAACAACCTTTCTATATAATTTATATGTGCATATGATGCGCAAAGTAGCTGGTGTGCTGACAACTGGGAGCACATCTAGTGTTTGTGCTTGAGAGTTTGAATCTCATGAGCTTTGTTTTACGTAATTTCTTTCACCTAGTCATTCATATCCCCTTTCTTTCATTTTTTCGCTAATGACGCATAGTTCCAACACCCATATACTCCCAAGTCTACTGCCATGACATCCGTGAAGTCCTATTCTCTCTCTCAGTTATAATCTCTCTCTGCCTTATTTTCCTCTTTTCAACATACAATTGGTGTATTATTTTTCAAAACCCAATTTTCTTTGATGTAGGAAAATGGAATCTCATATCTCTTTTATTGTAGGACTCTTTTATCCGTTTTCAATTATTTTTATTTTCATGGCAAGTATTGGCACATTGGCAAGGTTATTTCATAGGGACATGGAATTCATGAATTTTTTTTCTATTAAAAATAAAAATAATATATTATCTTGAAAACAACTTATTTTTCTTAAATGTGTACAACCACTTTTGATTCAACTTGCAAATGAGACCTCCTTGATAATAGTCTCTTTGCAATGCAAGATAAGGTTTGTGTAAATTTTGAACTCCATATCCTGCAATATGGTTGTCTCATGCACTAGTATGCCCTTTTATTGGTTCGAAATTCACAATTTAAAGATTCAGTATGATTTTTTTTTTTTTTTTTTTAAGGAAAATAACAGAAAATTGGCTTTTAAAATGAACCAACGGTGTTTGTTTACCAGTTTCACCTATGATTGTTGTATCTAAATGTCTATATACGGATAGGGAACTGTCACATCAAAAAGGGATGAGAATGACTTATCAGATTAGCTACGAGGTGACTGGCCAGAGTTGTCCTGATTCACTACTACGCTTTCATTTTTTTGAAGCCAAGAAACGTTATTCCTGTTTCCTATCTATTAAGTCTTTTTAGTTCCCTTTAACCACTGGATTGAGCTATTAGTCCTGATACCGAATGGGAGGAGTTTCCTATTGGGTTGGGTTGATTGGTCAGTGTAAATCTCAGATAAGAAATCCCACCCATCAAGACCATGTATTAAGTAAGTTTTGGACTCATGCAAACTGTAGGAATCCAACTCCAGACCATGTGCATAAACATGTCGTCCAAGTTGCTCTTATCATTGCATGACTGCTTGTGTGGGTACTATTCTTGTTATTTTGACTAGTGAGAAACCCTGTATCCTGTCAAGAATTTCTATATTCTGTCAAGAATTTCTTTATCAAAGCTACATCCCTATTTGGTGATCTGAAATGGAAACATGGGTGTGCTTGCATGAAATGAGCAATGCATAATTTCATAGATAAAAATATCGGCTAATATGTAGTAATATTAAGCCATTCGATACTGTTATTTTTCAATACCATGAAAATATTGCGATGTGTTGCTATATCGGTGACATATCAACCACTATACCAGGTTTTTTGTCAATATGACCCTGTTACATGTGATTCTCAATTTTTTTTTTTTTCGATCTTTTTAATACCGGTACGCATTGCCAAATATATCTAATATCAACATGGTCATAACCAATATCGATACCTATATTTTCACCCATAGCGGAGCTACACCTTTAGTGAATAATGCTATGCATCTTTTTAAGTCAGATTTAACAAGTGGCAGTAGTCACTGACGCACCTCAACAGCTCATTGTCTAGTTGAAAGATACTAGTATTCATTTTGTTATGTTACTGACACATAATAACAAGTTTTACACAAATGACAGCTGTATGTTTTTTTCTTTTACTTGCAAGGGAAATCAAAGGGTGATAAACAAGTCATCTATTCGTCAAATGATGTCTCATACTCATACATCTTTTTGCTGAGTTTCACAGCTGTTTTTCCATACAAATGAATTTGATTTTGGTTCAGTTAATTTAATTAAATACTTAAAAATTCAAAGTTGGTTCGGGATATAAGAAGTTTTCTAATGCTAGGTGACCAGAGTCCACGAAGAGTTTTTTCTTCCTGGAGAGGTGATATTGGAACAGGGGCATTTAGTAGATCAACTTTACTTTGTCTGCGATGGAGTGCTGGTATGTTTTCAAATCCTATTGTCATTGCTTCTAAGGTGATTTATTTTTGCCATCATCACTGTTTCTGTTTATTTTTTATATTCTTTTTGGCTATTTTGCAGTATAAGTTATTATTTCGCTGCTTGTACTTGTATGACTTAATGCTGGGAAAATTGCAGCCCCATTTCTAACTGCTTATGTTGGATATCACATAGAATCACTTATATAAATATTAGTATTAGGGCTCCCTAATATCAATGTTTTTCAATACTGTGACAATATTACTTTATATTTTTGTATTGACCGTATATCTCGATAAATTGAACGACATTCAAAATATCAACCGATATGACCCTGCCACCTTACAATTATCAGAATTATTTTTCTTTCCAATATATCTGATACGAATGCATATCATTAGATTTGTTTGATACCAATATGACTGTGGCCGATACCAATATTAATATTTTCATTCATGCATAGAATTCTAGATAATATTATTGTTTACATGAACTTTCAGTGGAAGAATCATGTCAATAGCCATGCTATGTGCTATTCTGGGGTCAACTGTTGTGCTTAAGAGGTTGAGTATATCTTATGATCATCACTATTTCTCTACAGGAGGAGGTAGGCATAGGGCAAGATGGATCTGAAGAGACAATTTCACTTCTTGAACCTAACAGCTCTTTTGGAGAAATTTCGATACTTTGTAATCTTCCTCAGCTTTATATTGTACGGGTTTGTGAACTCTGTAGACTTATCCGGATTGATAAGGAGTCGTTGAAAAATATTCTTGAGATATACTTTCATGATGGAAGAAAAGTCTTTAACAATATCCTGGAGGTAATTAATTATATTGATACTGCCATTTTCTCCATGAACTAATTTTCTCATGCATAGACACATATTTTAGCCAATACCAAACGATGACTTTGGTCATATAGATGATGTATAAAAGCATATTTGGCACTTCTAAATTTGTACAGAAAGTATTTTATCTTGGCATATCTGGCAAATTTTAACACTATAATCTAGCAGGTAAAAGATTCCAAGTATCATGCTAAGCAAGTTGAGTGTGACATCACATTTCACATAGCGAAGCAGGAAGCAGAACTTGCATTGAGAGTAATTAATGCTGCTCATAATGGTGACTTGTATCAACTAAAGAGTTTGCTTAGAGGTGGAGCTGATCCCAAGAAGACAGATTATGATGGAAGATCACCATTGGTATGATCTTTGATTAAAAACATCATAGTCATTCACTGAAATTTTGCCATAGTATGCCATGAATCAATTTATTCTAGCCTGATCAAAATTGGGCATTTCAATCGGCCTGAAATTTTATTAGATTTGGCCAATATGTATTAATATTATGGACGAGCAAAGTAAAAAAGTTAGATATGATTAATTTTTTGGGCCGACACTCTCATGGATGTAAGCGACCTGTTTGGCCTGATTTGGCTTGGCCTGGCTTGGATTATTTCCTTAGCTTTGTTGGATAGCTTATCCGGTTTTAATATTCCTGTCACCATGCAGTTGATATTCTTTAAAAACTTAATTTTCAATACTTAGAATAAATGTATTCTTGCTGTTTGAAATGCATAATAGTAAAAAATCTTTGGTCGATCTATTGTGACCTAGAAGTTATGGGTTCAAACTATGAAAATAGTCTCTTTGTGCAAGGTAAGTTTACATATATCAAATCTTACTCTGACCCCATGATGTGGGGAGCCTTGTGCATTCTGCTCTGCCTTCTAAACAAATGTTTGTTTGATGTGGTCTTAGATAATGTATCCGCACTCTGTTTGAGTAGTGAACAAATGGTTGCCCCATTAAGTCCTATGTTACGGGTCAATCATACATTCACCTCCCAATACTCACACCCCCAAAACTCATACTTGCAAGAAATTGCTTCTTTTTTTGTGTGTGTGTGTGAAATAATGGGGAATGATAAAATTACTGGGATTAGATAGACATTGGAAGAGAAATATAACTCTAATGGGCTATTTCTAACTGCTGCCTTTGTGGATTATCACCAGACATCATGTAGAACAACATGGACTTTGTCCATTGAAGATTTGTGGATACAGAACAGATGGTGAATATTTCTTTAGCATGGGAAACACTGTAATAAGTCTATATTTACAGCACCAAATTATCTGAATATAAATAAAACATTCTTGAAATGTTACCCATACTTGTATATGACAGTCACAGCTAGTAATTTGGGCACACACGTATGATACTGACTATAATCAAGAGGGTAATGAGTACGAGTTGGAAAGGGAGGGACTGCAGCAGAGAAGCCTTAGATCTGTACCCTATCCATATTTATTGTGAATATGGATGAAAATTTCGATATTGGTATTGGTTATTGCAGTATTCATATCAGTATTAGATATATCGGATAGTACGTGTTTGTATTATTAGATATATCAATTTTTTTTTTAAAATCGTAAACTGATAGAACCATATTGGCTAATATATCACGATATATTACCAATACAACTGCGATATTGTCGTGGTATAAGGGAATATCGGTATCGGTGGGTTTGAGACCACTATATATTAGGCGACATATATAATATCAATCAATATTTACATCAATGTTGTAAATGCTGCCTTGAGTCTTCTTAGTGGCTGTGTACACCCTATCCCTTGTCTGTAGAGTTGGATAAAGAATTTCATTCCTTGTAGTGATATCTTGCTGTTGTACATACCAATTTGCTGATCACAGTCAATATGGAATTGAAATGTCTAAAACTTCCTTCTAATGCTGTTATACACACTTGCACAGAATTCCTTTTCCCTACATTGTTTGAATTGTTAGCATTCATTTAATCAAATGCTAATTTTTTGAATAGCCTTACATCATCCAATCAAAACCTCCCCACCTAGCCATAAGCCTATGAACAGAAAATCAATTTCGAACGCATGTTGCGTAGAAAACTAAAGCTTGCTTTCCTAAGTTTGAATGTTGCATAGAAAACTAAAGCTTGCTTATACATGCAAGTTGTTCGTAATTGCTTTATGTCTAGCCAAGTAGATGCACACACATTCTTTGGCGACATCCTGAATGATATGTTTGATGAAATGTAGCTGATTTTGTGATTCCGGTTGTTTGTCTTCTGGATCATTGTGAATGTCACAATCTCGAAACTGAAGTTTTCCTTGCCTGCAGCATCTAGCTGCATCAAGAGGATATGAGAATGTTGTTCTTTTCCTGATTCAAGAAGGCGTGGACATCAACGCTTCAGGTGTTCTTCAGACCAATCGTTTACCACTTAGATTCCACAATTACTTGTTAGCATGAATGAAAATATTTGTATCGGATGCAGCCATATAAGCACAGTACATATCGGACAATATATATTGATATTAGATATGTCAGAAGGAAAAAAAATTCAGAAAATTGTACACTAGCAAGGCTATATTGGTCGATATATTACGATATATTGTTAATATGGATAGATATTGTAATATTGTCGGGTATCAAAAAATATTAGTATCAGGGGTCTTAATACGAGATACATATCAGCTGATATTTGTATTGATGCTTATGAATTTTAGTTGTTTATTCCTTTTATTTATTATCTTATGTGCTTAGGTTTCTTCTTGCAGATAATTTTGGTAACACACCATTAATGGAAGCGATTAAGAATGGACATGATCGGGTTGCTTCTTTGCTGTGCAGTGAAGGGGCTTCGTTGAATATTAAAGATGCTGGTAGTTTTCTTTGTACAGCGGTTGCAAGGGGGGATGCAGATTTGCTCAAAAGAGTTTTGACCAATGGGGTTGACCCAAACTCTAAGGATTATGATCAAAGAACTCCACTTCATGTAGCTGCCTCTCAAGGATTATATTTGATGGCAAAATTGCTGGTTGATGCTGGAGCTAATGTTTCTGCAATTGACAGGTATCAGATTTAGACCAGTCTTTTGTGTGGTGGTGTTAAAATCTTAACTATATCCACCTGCTTATATAGGTTTTTCCCCATAGTTTACAGTTGTAAGTATTCATGCAAATGTTGGCGATATGATATATATTGATATTAGATATGTCAGAAGGAAAAAAAATTCAGAAAATTGTACACTAGCAAGGCTATATTGGTCGATATATTACGATATATTGTTAATATGGATAGATATTGTAATATTGTCGGGTATCAAAAAATATTAGTATCAGGGGGTCTTAATACAGATACATATCAGCTGATATTTGTATTGATGCTTATGAATTTTAGTTGTTTATTCCTTTTATTTATTATCTTATGTGCTTAGGTTTCTTCTTGCAGATAATTTTGGTAACACACCATTAATGGAAGCGATTAAGAATGGACATGATCGGGTTGCTTCTTTGCTGTGCAGTGAAGGGGCTTCGTTGAATATTAAAGATGCTGGTAGTTTTCTTTGTACAGCGGTTGCAAGGGGGGATGCAGATTTGCTCAAAAGAGTTTTGACCAATGGGGTTGACCCAAACTCTAAGGATTATGATCAAAGAACTCCACTTCATGTAGCTGCCTCTCAAGGATTATATTTGATGGCAAAATTGCTGGTTGATGCTGGAGCTAATGTTTCTGCAATTGACAGGTATCAGATTTAGACCAGTCTTTTGTGTGGTGGTGTTAAAATCTTAACTATATCCACCTGCTTATATAGGTTTTTCCCCATAGTTTACAGTTGTAAGTATTCATGCAAATGTTGGCCGATATGATATATATTGACAAATATGTATCAGTATTAGGACCCCCAATACCGATATTTTCGGATAACACGACAATATTGCGATTTGTTTCTCCATTGGTCGATACGGCTCTTTCAACTTATAATTTTTAAAATTATTTTTCCATCCGTTACATCCGATATCAATACATATTGTTAGATATACCTAACATATCAACCGTTGTTTTTTCCATTCAGGTGCTAATTCTCTACGATCCATTTACAGTGAAAAGAGCAAACAATATTTTTTGGTTGCCTTTTACACTATTTACATTTGGCAATGCTCTTAGTTTGAGAAACACTAGTCATATATGTTACTAAAACTCCTGTATAGATACAAATATTGACTTATATGTATTGTTATCGGGCTTCCCAATACCACAACAATATTAGACTTCATCAACCACCATTATTTTTGTGATGTGTTCAATTAATAGATGCAAATATGGGCCAATGTTTACAATATCAACCGATATGCAGTGGTATTGGGCCCCCAATATCGTTATTTCTCAATATTACGATAATATCACGATATATTACTGTATCGATATATCAGTCAATATGGTTCTGTTAGCTTACAATTATTAAAATTTTTTTTCTAATATATTATCATTAATACATATTATTCAATATGTCTGATACTGATACCGATATTTTCATTCATCGGCCTAGGTATCCATCTTGAAAATTTTTTAAAATTTTGATGATTTTTTTATCCATGATTTCCTACCCATGTGCCGGGTGTCTAATGTCTCCAACATGTGTGGTTGTTGATAAAGTGAAGACAGGAAGTTTCAAAGATGATCATAGATTTAGTAGTAGAATGGATCCAAACCAAGTGTTTAGGTGGATATATGAATGAAAACATCGGTATTAGTATCGGTATTAGTTGTGACCGTATTAGTATCAAATATATTGAACAGTATATATCAGTATTGAATAATTAAAAAAAAAATTTCTAAAAATTATAAATTGATGAGATTGTATTACCTAATATTTTAAATATTTGCTTATATTTTCAATATATTACCGATACGAAAACATATCGTGATATTATCATAATATAAAAAAACATCAGTGTTGGGTTCATCTGACACCGATATATATCGGCCAATATTTACAGTATTTACATTAATCTGGAAAATCATGTCTAAGGAATTGTAATGTCGTTTATTCACGTAAATTGTTCAGATGGGGAAACACTCCACTTGACGAAGGCTGGAAATGTGGAAACCAGAATTTGATAAAGCTTTTGGAAGACGCAAAGTCTTCTCAAATATCTCAATTCCCTTGCTACTCTGATCAAATGATAGGTAATGTGAATTGTTTACCATACTCCAGTTCCATTACTTCACTTTTTCACGTGAGGAGTTTGATTTCTTAGAAGTGTCTATATCATAGATGTGAATATCGGCTGGCATCGGGCCCCTGCTACCGATATTTCTACATATTGTGATAATACCGTGATATATTACTATTTTAACAATATATCAACTAATATCTGTCTAATACGGCCCAGTCAACTTACGATTTTAAAAAAAAAATTTCTTCTAATATATCCGATATTGACATATCTTGTCTGATATATCTGATACCAATATGACTGTGATAAATACCGATATTTTCATCAATAGACTTCATTTACAACTAGGTGTATTGTTATTGTACGAGTTTGATTCAAGCTATTGCATGTCTAAATTTATTTGGTGCATAATCTTTGTGGATGAGGTTATATAGCTGTGGATGGGGATTCTCATCACAGAAAGGGAAAATAAACACTTGGTAACATCTAGATTTTACAATCTCTTCATTTTGGACATTCCATGGAAACGGAAAATTGTTGTAGTTGTGAAAATTTTGAGGCATTTGGGGCAAGAGAATAGGTGAATTTGAAGTCTGAAAAATCAAAGTCTTTAGGTATCTGAAGAAAACAACTAGGGTTGGAGAAGCATTTATCTGGGTAGATCAGCTCTTCAGCTTTCTCAACTCCTATATGGTGTTTGGGATCTCAAATTTGAAGTCATAAAATAAAATAAGGGAGAATTCATGGAAATTATATTTGTATTTTGGTAAGGTTTTTCAGCTAATTACTCTTTTCTGCTGAATTTTCTGGAAAGGAGTAGGGGAGTTCAAGAAAAGCCGTTAACCCAATAAACCAAACTGAAACCGATAAAACCGAATCTAAAATGGGGATAAGCAAACCATTCGGTTTGGTTTTGGATTGATATATTAAAAATTTATTGGATTTCAGTTTGATTTTAAGTTACCAATTTTTTTAAGTAGCAGGTGCTTTAACTGATGATATATATATATATATATATATATTGGAATGTATATAAATATATGAATATATATAATTGTTTGTATTTGAATGAAATTTATGTCATTTATAGTTTGTTGCAAATTATTATAGGTTGTAATTTATACATTAAAATATTATTTGGGTGTTTTACAATTTTAGATTTTGGTTGTTATATATTTGTAATTTTTAGTTGTTATATGTTTGTAATTTGAATTATGATATTCAAAATTTATTAATCGGTATAATCAGTTAACCAATTAGCATGTCAATTGTTTGACAGATTAAACCGATTCAGTTTCTATTTCTAATTTTATCGAACTAATTTGAATATTTTTTATTGATAAATAATTCATCGTTCAGTTATCCAAACTATGAACACCCCGGTTAAAAAGTGCCTCCGATAAACATCAATGATGCTTTCTCACTGAATCATTGGTGAACAAGTGAAATATGTCCTAATGAGTCAATAATATATGTTAACCAAGTATGTGTTGATTTTTGTTTTTAATTCAATATGTTTCTATATTTTCCTTTCTATCGAAAGCTGTTGATGTTGGGAAGTTACTTGTAAGGCACTCTTCCTTCCCGCAGACAATATTAGATAATTAAATCATTCTCAAACTTTTGCTTAACATTCATGAACAAAAATATTAGAATCGATCGTAATTGTATTGATATCAGAGATATCGAACAATACGGATCGATACCAAATATATTTGATAGAAAATTTTTTTTCTAAAATCATAAGTTGATGGAGCCGTATCGTCAAATGTATTTGCTAAATATCTTTCAATACAAAAATATATTGTTATATTATCATGGTATCAGAAAATATCAGTATTAGGGACCCGATATCAATACATATTGACCGAGGCATATCGTATCGACCTATATTTACGTCCATGCTAATAGCTCCAATCATTGAGTTTGTTGATTTCTTGATATGATATTAGAACCTTGTTTATCAAGCGGTCATGGGTTCAACTTTTAGAACTCTTATTTTCTTGTATTAGTTGCTAGCATAGAGAATGGAGTAGGCTTATCCTTCCAAACATAAGGATCCTATATTCTTCAAATAACCGAGATATATCCTTATAATATGGAAAGTTAATATTAAAACAGTATATTAAAATATTATCTAACAGTTTAAACTTTTGGATTTGTTGATCTCTTGACAGATAAAAAACAACCGAGCAGAAACAAATGCACGGTATTCCCTTTTCATCCGTGGGAATCCAAAGAGAATCGACCACTCGGAATGGTACTATGGCTCCCGGGTACAATCGGCGAGCTCGTAAAGATTGCGGCTGAGAAGCTCAACTTTCCCAGTGGCTCTTGTATATTGTCTGAGGATGGAGGTAAGATCTCTGAGGTGGACATGATTGACAATGGCCAGAAACTCTATCTCATCAATGAAGCCCAGGAGACATTGCTCCATTCTTGATCCTCCCATTTTGCCTATGAATCTGAAATTAGGGTTTCAAATTGGATATAAAATAAGTGACCCACTACGCGAAGCTTTTTGAATTGCTGGTTGTGGATAGAGTCAAATGTATATAATTTTACGTCTGTATTGCAATTGAGGTTTGAATGTATAATCTGTAAGTCATAGTAGAATAGTCTTATTGTAATACTAAGTCTTACTATTGAATGTGTACGAATGATGATATATAGTATGAATACGAGTGCCATCATTCGAAAAGAAGATCTTGTTTTCTGTTATATGTGCCTTAAGATGTATAAACTTTCGACTGTATTTGGATAAATATACTAAAGAATAAAAAGTTTTAAAATTAAATAGATTTTGAGTAAAATTTTTTAAATTTTTGATTCTAATTAAAGTAGAAATATACTAAAAATCAAATGATTTTTGAGTAAAACATTTCATATTTTTGAAGCAAATTAAAGTAAAAACATACTAATTTTTATTTGATTTAATCTTTGACTAGTGACTCTTATATAAGAATTTATCAAATTTACTCTCAACAATGCAACCAAGAACTTTTTAATCTTTTTACAAATTTTGCTTCACTGCCTTATAAATCTCAAACATTATGAAACTTTTTAGTGTCTAAACAATCTATAGAATTCTAAAGATTTGCAGGCTGAAATACGTACGTAAGGACGATCAAAAAATTTTAAAAAGAGAAATCCAAAGAAAGTTAATCTCTCCAATAATACGAACTTAGGGGCCGGTAGATTAACAAAGAACAAAAGTATATGCATTGTGGTATAAAGATAGGGTTAGAAGCATACCGAAAAACTAAATGAGGGAATCAATGTAAGTGCATAGGTCATGTATTTTGTCCAATTTCTACTCACGCTTTCTTTAGGCGTCTGTAAAGTATGATATTCAGTCAAAACTTCATTCATACAACCTTCAAATACCTATTGACTGTACTCCATTCCATTCACATATATCAGTAATTATGAATATTTCTAATGCATTTATTTAGAATTTATGTGATCTAATTAAATTTTGTGAGTAGGGTTAATTTTTGTTTTTTTGATAAAGTAAAAAAAATTGCCACTAGGTTTTCAAATCCCACAGCATTTGAGGAACTTAGGGAGCATGAGACTCTTCCATTATCGAGGTTCAATTTACCAATGGTAAGATTTGATGAAAAATCTCTCAAATCTTCTCCTTAAAATACTTTACATGTGAACATTGAATGAAGTTATGCGATCAAATCTTACCGTTGGTAAATGGAAACAGCCTCCATCAGCTACCGTTTCTTCTGAAGCTTGTCAGAATATTCAATATTCAAATTCAAATGTAGTGACTATGACACAGAATATATATATATATATGAAAATGTATGGTCTATATAAATTTCGTACACATTTTCGAATGTAGATATTAATATAAATATGTATAGTATCCGATAAATTATTCAGACCTTTTAAAAAATATTAAACCCTCCAAAATCATAAAATCCGTATCAACAATCCCTAAATCAACCAATAAGTCGTACATGTATGTCTAGAATAAACAAATCGAGTGTATAAAAATATACACTGTATATTTTTATCCAAAATATATCAGATATTAAATTAGACCAAGAATAAGGATTACAGATACGTATCTCGATTTTATTCCAAGTATATTTGTCAAAAGGATACTCTAAGGTATCCAAATTGGGCAATTCTCTTTTTTGCCAGTGTGCGCCCCTTCTCTCTCTCCCCTTTCTCTTTATTGTCGCATCATGTCTTTGCCTCTCTTTTCACGTTCTCCTCCACCGGCGGCAGTTTCGGCACAGACGACGGCAGTGGTAGTGTTTTGGCGACAACTTTCTCTCTCTTCATCGCGCTTCAACCTATTTTTCCATGATTCAATTGATTACTTTTAGAATCGATACATACAACCCCAAAATTAGCATCCACAAGGAGAATAAAATGATTTACTTACCTCGATTCATCCATTTTCTTTGGCGATGACAACGGACGAGGGCCGTTTGCTTCGGGTTATGCATGGCATCTCTACCATTGAATAAAATTGAGTTGTGAAGATTTTAAGATATAAATAATATATATTATTTTAATTTTTTATAATATTAATCTATTAAATATTTAATCTAATTATAAATTTTTTAAAAATAATAATTTAGATAATTTTTTTTTAAATTTTAAATTTTATTCATTAATTTTTTTTTAAATTTTAAATTTTATTCATTAATTTTTTTTTATTAGATAAAATGAGAGAAGGATGTATTGTTTGTTTTAAGAAAAGACATAAGGCACATTCAGTCACTTTTGGGCAGTCAATGAAAAGTAAGATTCAACTTCTCGCTTCTGGGCAGTTAGACTGAAAAAAAAATTAATTATTAAAATTTAAATATTAAATAATATTATTTAAATACTTATTTTTATTAAAAATTATAATATTTTATTTAATATTTAATAAATATTAATAATATAAAATATTTTAAAATTATAACTATTTTAAGTATTTTTTTTTATTTTCAAATCTTAAATATTAAATTTTAATCTAATTTTTTTTTGGTAAATCAAATCATAATCTCACACCACTTCACATAAATTAAATTAACTCATTAATTATCACGTAATGATGATGCAGCCCTACGAACAGGGGCGGCCCCACGCTTTGCTTTACTCAGTGAGATTAGCTGGCATAATTAATTAATTAATTAATTAATTTAAATTTCTTAAAATAAAGAAATTAATATAATTTTGAAAAAATAATAAAAAAAATTAAATCTAATTGTATTTGAACTCAAAAAATAAAAGAGGAAATTTAAAAAACTAGGAAAAGCAGATGATTATTTCTTATATTTTAATAAATTATTTTTAAATAAATAATTATAATTTAATTAATTTAAAAAAATAAAAATTATTTTAAATTAATTATTTTAAAATATTTATATTATAACCATTTATTAAAAAAATAAACAATCAAAATTGAAAAAAACTCTATCTCTCAAGAAAATTGAGATGATTCAGTTTTTTTTATTTTAATTATTTATTTTCTAATAAATAATTATAATTTATTATTTTAATATAAATATTTTTTAATATTTAAATTACAATTATTTATTTAAAAATATATAATTAACATATGAAAGAGGATTCTGGAATCCAATGAGTAGTTACTCTTTCGTGCAAAAATTGGCGCCAAATCTGCGCAGCCGCCTCCAGCTGTGGCATGGCAGTTCCCAAATATAATTGAAATCTGTAAACCCTGTGCTCGTCAGATTCTTTCCAAATCCGAAATATCTTCTTCCTTTATTTGATTCGCAACTCTGCAACTTCTTCAATCTCTCTGTCTCTCGCTCTCTCTCTCTTTCGCTCTGTTTCCTTATTCATGAGCGGCCGAAATTGAGCAAGTTTGATTTCCGCTGGATGAATCGTGCTGCCGCCTCAAGCAGTTACTTGAGCGTAAGGCATCAAAACCTAGTTTCGTGCGCGATTTAGCAACTCCTGGTTCCTTTTTTTATGAAGAATTGTTAGGTTTGATTTCTGGGGACATACAACAGAAGAAAACAGAGCAATCGATTGAGAAAATCAACCGGGAATAGCTGAGATAGGAGGGAGATATGGCTGCTGCTGCGCGAATCGAGAACACGGAGCACGTTATAGGGGTCAGATTATTCATGTGGAACGAGGAAAACAACGTTCCTCCAGATCAAGGATTATTCATGTTTAACCTCCAAGATTTCATCATCCAACAGCGACGACTGATCAAGCTCGAGCCCACGACGAAGGTGACCAACTTCGAGCTCTCATCCTTGTTGTTTCCTCTCAATAGACCCCACGATTGGGCCCGTAAACCTGTTTTAGAGACAGGATTTTTCGGCCGAAGAACCGCCGAAATCTTATCCCGAGAAATATCGACGTACGTTCGGGCCAGTTACCGCTTCTCGTACAGCGCTCTCGAGTCCTGCTTCGTGTTTGTGGTGGGTGTTGCTAGAATCACCGGAGACCGTTCTCTGGCTAACCAAGGTGACTATGGCTCGAGATCGCGAGTTCCAGTGCCTCTGAATATCACTAGCTACAGCAACAGGAATGAAGTCCTCCGAGCCATGTTTGGCCGCGATTTTAGCGACTGTGATGGCGATGGTGCTGACGACGACGACGAACGCCCTAACCAATTTGGTGAAGGTCATGAGGGTAGTGACACGATTAACACCGATGCTGATAATGATGACGCTGACGATGGAGAGGAGGATGATGATGAGGAGGAATCAGTCGTCATTGTTCGTGTTTTAAGATCATGGAGAGGAGTAGCCACGGCCTATCCAACAAAGCCTGGTTTAGTCCATGCTAAGCCCAACTGGAACTTAGTGCTGCTGCAGCAGAAGGGGGATGACGAGGACGGAGAAGAATGCGCCATTTGCATTGACGAGATCGACGATGGTGGCGCGTGCGTCGAAACGTCGTGCCGGCACCTGTTTCATCTGCCCTGCATCCTCAGGTGGCTCGCCGACAACGAATCTTGCCCGCTCTGTCGATCGTGTTGCCTCGTTTTCGTTTAATCTTCACCACCCTCAGTTTCCGTACATCCTCCGCTCATCTCTCTTTGTTTTGTCGCCTTTAGAAGCATTCATTCATGGGACGACTTAGTTTATTTTGATAAAATTTTGCATACCAATTTATTTTTATATAGTTCAATTAATATATATAAATAAATTAAATATTATAATATTAATAGTGTTTAAAAAATGGCTAAAGAGTATTGTTTTTTATTATTACATTGATTTTATTTTTGTGTCTAAGAATATTATATTTTTTAGATGAATTGAATGGCCTTACAATGAGTTCACTTGACTCGATCAATGATTTTCTAAATTATAAGGGGAGTTATTTTGTTGATATTTTGATCACCCCACTTCTTAATCCAACGTGTAAAAATTAATATTAAAAAAATAAAAATAATATATTTATTATTTTTTATAATATTAATATTAAAATAATTAAATAAAAAAAATATATATTGTGTTAGTCGTATTTCGTATTAGCATATTCCGTGACATGTCAGAACGTTTGGTATCTATGATAACATATTTATCTGAAAGATCTTCATCAGTTTTATATCCGAAGGTTGTCGTCGTCATATACTCAGCCTTTCCACCTTCCTATCGCTCGCCCTGCACCTTCCCAAAAGTGGCGCTCAATAGGCACCAGCAGGGTGCACCTTTTAGAACTGGACGTTCAATGGGTGCCTAAGACGCTATCAGAGCACGTTTCGCAGAATTGGGCGCTAGATAAAAGCCCGAGACGTTAGCAGGACACATTTTTCAGAATCGGGCGTTCAAGTGCTAAAACACAAATTCCCTAAACCCTATCCAACGCCTGTCGGGCACCCGTTTGGCACTCGAGCGGTGCGTCCCTTTTGTCATTAACGGCTCTTTTATTTTAAACCTAGTTTGGACTCCTTTAAATACATGAGCCTTTCTTCTTCATGAAATAATGTTTTAAAAACAGAGAATTGAGACACAAAAGGCTATCATTGTTATACTTCATTAACTTAAGCCAAGATATCGTGCCTATCGGAGAAAGTTTCATCTTTTCTATGTGCTAACCTTTCAAAGCTTTTTCTTTTTCTCATATTATGATGCAAGCCCCACATTGAAAAGTTTGAGGCAAAACCTCTAGTTTATAAGTTAGGGGGTTCTCCCTCCTATTAGACCGGTCTTTTCGGATGGTCTCTCCCTCTGACTTATACTCGTATCAAATGATGCTTTCATTGAGACCAGCCCCGACCCGGAGAGGGCTACCTGCGGAGGGTTCTGACCGAAAAGGGCTACCTACGAAAAGGCTAACCTGCTGCCAGTGCGCCGGGGCGGAGTAAAATATCGCAGAGTGAAAGTCGCGGAGTGAAATGTCGCAGAGTGCAGCCGCCGAGATCGCGGTTGTTGAAGGAGGGAAGAATGATGCGAGTCCCACATTGAAAAATTTGAGGCAAAACCTCTAACTTATAAGTTAGGGGGCTCTCCCTCCTACTAGACCGGTCTTTTGGGATGGGCTCTCCCTCTAGCTTATACTCGAATCATATTATTTGACTATATCGTCTTTTCTGGTTGCAAATCCTCATGAGTGACGTGGAAACTGTGGAAATTGAGCTACAGCGGTTTGTGTGGGAAGATTAAAATGAAAATCGAAAGGTGTTCGATTTCGTTATTGTGGACAAATCGAATGAGTTTCTTGATAGAAATCAATAAATTATAATTTTTTTTATTATTTTTATAATTTAATAATAAATTTTAACTACTTTTTTTTAATTTTTTAAAAATATTTAAATTATAATCATCTATTAAAAAATAAACGATCCAAATTAAGAGAATAATCATCTATATCTCTCTATGAAATGGATCCCCTTTGATCTAAATTAGGGGTGCCCCATCCTCAAAAGGTAAATGAAGCTCTTCCATTTTCCTCAAAATTATTGAATTTTCTCAAACTCAATGATTTAGACTTTATATATATATATATATATATATATAATTATTTTTTATTAATTTTTTAAATGTTTAAATATAAAAATATACGCATTATTAAAAAAACAAGCTAAAAAAATATAATTATGCGTGTGTATATATAATTTTTAATATATATAATTTAGACATTTAAATACGTAATCAAATAGTCAGGAAAGCGACGAATGAGGCGCGATAGAGCTTCCCTGTCCTGGTTCAAGGGGCCCCTTCTGTAAAGTGAGGAGGAATATATTATTTTAATTTTATTAAAATAATATAAAGTTAATTGTTTTTTTGACTTTTTAAATATTAAATTATAAAAATATTTATATTATTAAAAAATCAAAAATAAAACTATTATTATATTTTTAATTTTAAAAATATAAAAATGAAACATTAAATTGAATGATTAATTCAACAATCTAACACAAGATAGAAGGGGCTCTCATTCTTTAAATTGTTGGATTATTTGCAATTTAATAACTAATATTTAATATATTAAAATAATATAATATATAAATATTTTTATTAAAAAGTTTTTATAAAATTTAAAATATTTAAATACTACTATGATAAAAAAAATAATATCAAAAAATATATTATTTTCATATTTTAAAATATCTTTTTAATATTAAATTTTACCTGTTGGATTTTAATTTAACAGGTGTGAGAGAATTACATGGGCTGCAACGCGCTAAATATAATTCACACAATACTTTAGGCCTATGTCGAGGTTGATACAATAGATTTTAATATTTTTTTACTTTTATTTTAAGCAAAATAAATTTAATTACGACCTTAAACCTTTTTAATATTCAACATCTATTTATCTTTAAAGATGACTAGGTAAAAGTTATAATTGAGTTGCTAGTTTCAAGGCTTTCCTTATACAGGTGAAAGAGCGCTAGCATTCAACCTGCCTTAACCCGAGCTTGTATGGTGAGTTGCCTGAATGATATCATATAGTCAACATGAAGAAGCTTGCATGACAAATTGGACATAATGATCATGCTCGATGCAAGTCCGACATAAACCCAAGTGATAGGTTGGTAAAATGCTCACGTTTGATACACAGTTGAAAGGAATCTAAGCAGTAAATTAACAATCTGCTCACACTAGACCAGAACAGTCGCTTGTACTAGAGTGGTAAATTAATTATCATTCACATATTTCTTTGGGATTTATAGTTTACACATACTACTTATAAGCACTATAAATTACAAAATAGAAAACTTAACATATATATAAAGATATGAAATTCATAATGAACGATCTATCTTAACACTATTAATAAAACCCTTCTTAAGGGATGATATTTTCATTAGAACTTGTATTACATGTAATAAATTATATGCCCACATCATATGAATACAAAGTAGTAACATATTGATAATTTCTATACCTATATTCCTATAATTCCATGCTCATATTGATCACAAATACCTTTTCATGAACCTTATAATGTATACATACATACATATATATGTATATGTGTACATATATTAATTTGTACTTTAAATTAGGGTTTATCTAAAGAAATTTGAATTGCACTCTTGGATCTTTTGACACATATCTTGAATATCACAAATTAAAATAAGAGATCAAAGGTATAAAATTTGATCCACAATTGCACTAGTCTAACAAGAAGTCGAGAAAGTCAAATGAAATTGGGAAAAAAAAAAATTCTAGAGGACAAACCCTTACCCTTGGGTGTTTTCATAGGAAAAATGTTATATGGAAGAAAAGCTCCCAAACTTCTGTATAAGTTTCACTGTTTCATGACTTGTTCACTATGATCAAGAAGGCCAATTTGGCCGTATCGACAATCCATCTATCTTGCAGTGCGTCTTCTTTGGCAACAGTATGGATCAGCTACCCTGCCTTCTAACAACTCACCCATCTTGAGGCAGTCCTTTCAAGCTTGATGCGTGATACTCTACCCACTCTGGTAAGGTGGTTTTTGAAATTGGTTATCAGACAATTTGCATTCTGACAATGCGATCTATTAATGATCCAAGCGGATATAATAGTTTGAATTTTGATATTTAACTTCGGATCTACCTATTTTTGTGACAGACCCATCAACATATACACACACACACCCTTCCATATACACACACAATTATACGTATACATATACATATACGTATACGTATACATACATGCATGCATGCATGAATATACGCGGGGAAAATCAAAACTTCATCTCTGAACAGATCTCCAACGTCCATCGTCTTCTTTCCGCACGATGCCACTCGCAGTGGCATGCTTACAAGAAATACTCCATATTACAGAGAAGAAATAAGGATAATTCTGATTTTATGCATAATCCCACGATTTACTTATATATATATATATATTAATCACATGTAAATTAGAGTGCATTCCCATGCATAAAGTTTTTATCATGCACTTCATTCAAGATAAAGATAGATTACTTTAGTTTTATAATATACAATCTTATCTTATATCATACAGTTCACTATTTTTAATCACTTAAAATTACATATAAATTCTCTTGATATTAAGCAAGAATACTTATAGTCAAATCTTGAGCTGATTAGTCACTGATAATGCCAATCCGGCCTGCCTAATGTAAAATCCAAGCTTGGATCCTCTTCTTCCAATGAGTTTGATCCCGAATACTTGCTTAAATTCATTGTAATATCCGGATTCTGCATTCAATATCATGCAACTCAAGCCATCCATGAGAACCAGAGCGAAGAATTCAAACTTTCAACTAATCAAAGGAGTTATTCTTGTGTTCATACAAAAGTAATAGCTACCTTTTTGACTAACTAACATAATAATAACAATAATAACATCAATAATAAAGTTTTAAGCATCACTATTTCACTCTATTTAATTCAATATTATATAAGTTTATATGTAATTTTAAATCATTTTATCATCATATTCTTAAATTTTTGGATCAATGTCATTCTATTTTTTTCTTCACACTAGCTATATTTTAAGTGTCTGAACTATCTATATATTATTCACCATTTCATACTGTATAGATATAATTTTTAAACATTTATACATTTCAGCATTCCTTATATTATTTATAGTGCAGATCTACTCAGTAGTTTCCTAATATTTTCATATTTACAATACTTACTTTTTTTACTTGTTGATCGATTGCTCAACATTCAATCCAATAAATTATAGCAAATCTAATAGATGCTACAGTATTTTTAAAAAAAATTTTGTAGGTATATCTCAAAAAATACTCATTATAACTCTTTATTTTAAATGGCCTATGTCATGCGACTTACAAATAATCCTCAATTCGAATCGTATTAGCAGTTATCTAATACCTCTGTATGCTGTGATGCCAATGATGTTATCAGCATCCTATCTTCTTTGCTTCTGAAAATTTCAAACAAAACAAAAAGTAAGAAAAAATCGGGTTAGTATCGATACCAGATCAACATTTTATACTATAAAACAATTGTGTTACAATCTATATTTACATTAACTAGAAAACAAAGTATAACTTAATTACTAAATATGTTGGTTACAATATTACAAATCATCATCATCAGCTTCATCATTATCATCGTCATCATCAAAGAAAGACATATTGGCCCTATCATTGAAAATACCATAATAGCTCCTACTTAAAATGCCCAAGTTAGAGAGAGAGAGGGAGGGAGGGAGAGAAGGTGTAACCTTGAAGAATTGCTCCAGAGAGTTGAAGGGAAATCTGTTGTTTGATCAGAAGGTCCTCCTTTGTTCATCAATCTTTGACCAAGTTCATGGTCATTTGTGCTCCCTAATACATACAAGTCTTCCTCTCCAGATCCATCAGATTGTCCTACAACATTATATATTATCCCAATTAATGTCCAATGTTATGCATTATATAAGTAAGAAACCAATCAAATTGTGTTAGAAGAGCTAAACCCAGATAAGCACTTTTCAAATTGTAGTTAAATTTTAACTATAATGTTTTGAATTCGATGTAAAACTCAAAGGTTTGGATTATGTCAGATGAAACCTAAACATAATCTCAGTCAAAAATTACTTGAAATTCTACAACATTAATTTAATTTTTAATGAATTAAGTTAATAATACAATCTACAAGAAAAGGCTATATTAAATATAATTTATCATAGTTAAATTATGTACGAGAAAAATAACCTTTTTTTCTTAGAGAGATAAGGACATATAGCCATTTCCAATACTAGTTCATACTTAGAGTAAATGAAAATTCATGAATTAAACTTATACCTGCACAATAGACCTTAAAAATTTTAATTATTAGATAAAAGTTTATGAATAATTTTATAGTCTAACATAAGCTATGCTTTGACAAGATTTTTTAACACAATTTCTATAAAAGGGTGGGTTCTATATAACATTAAAACCTCTAAAAAGAGTAATATTCAAAATATATTTTAAAAATGTCATTAATAATATGATCTTTTATACATCTGTTCATATTAATAAGTCGACACAGAGTGATTAAATATTATATTATTATAAAATATTTTTAAAATGATTAAATGTGTTAATTTTTTTTAAAATTACAACGTGGATTTAATTACTTGGACATCACGCCAAGATACCTTTGGCTTCAATAGAATGAATATACAAGGAAATATAAAGATGCATGTGTATTAAAATGTTTATTTATAAATAAATAAGATATAAAATTATTAAAAATGTTTAAAAATAATTAAAATGTATTTTTAATATCATTTTTAACCAAATTCGATTTTCACAAATTATTTTAAAATACTGATTTCCATGCATTTCTGTTCTTGTGGAGGGGATTTCATTACCTGAGGGAGCAACAGGCCTGTCGGTGGACTTGACAGTTCTGTACATCTGCAAAAGACATTGGGGTGTTAATCTATACAGACAAAATGAAATTCTCTGTCTTAATTTAAATTAATACAGCAATAATAATATATATTATATCCTCCTAAATAAATAAATAAATAAATAAATTACATTATTTTATTTTAATTAATTTTCACGATTAAGTATTATATTTTTTTAATAGTATATATAATTTTAAATCATGTTTATTATATTACTACATTTTTTAGACTATTTCTTCATTTTTTTTATCTAACCACAATTGATTAATAATTTATATAGATTTTTTGACTTAAATGTTAAATATTTAAACTATTTTAAATAATATCTTCTCATTCTGTCTTCTATAGATATAAGTTATTAATATTTATCAATTTTTTTATTCATTGTTTTATATGTCATTATTCCAAAAAAATAAAGGAATTAAATTATCATCGATTTAATCTTACTCACATGGTGGGTATTATATTTTACTCGTGATATATAAGTTGATAGAGATAAATTAAATAGATATTGTTGTCCCCTATTAGAATTTATAATTCCCTAAAATTGGGGTTATTCTTAAATAATTACAATCAAGCAATTTATAAATGTATTCATGAGAGACTAGATATTAGCAAAGACAATGAAAACTTAAAACTCCTAATAATTTATGCATTGGAGAGACCATTTCTAATTCTATGTTGAAGCAATGTATAAAAACACAAGATAAAATCGGTAATATCAAAGAATACTATTTGAATGCAAATATAGATACCTGTGAAGAAATTATAACAGAGCAATATTTACTGAAAAATCTAGAGCTCCTATCATATGAACGACTACTTAATGGGAACAGTCACGTTTGGAAATTATAAAAGGATTCAATTAGAAATATGACAAAAAAAAAAAGCCCATAAAGTCTATGGAGTGATTTGATAACTCAGTTATATAGATTATTTTTTATTGAGACCACATGATAAAATAACTAAATTTTTCAAATATGTACTCTTAGGTAACAGATGGGTTTTGAAGGTGTGATTTTAGAGCCCCCGATAATCTTTGTTCGTTTCCTATTTTATTATCTTTATAGTGTAAGATATGAATCTTAAATTTTATTTTAATGATACTAAATTTAATTTAATTGATAATTTTTTTAATGTTAATTTTAAACTGGAGTCAAAAATTAAGTATTAAACTGAAATTAGATCAAATAAAGCCTAATATATGTCTAACCCATATATAAGTGTATTTTGAATAGAATATTCATACCTAAAGTATGCTACGGTGATATTTATATGGGTTTGAACTAAAATGTTGGTACCTAATACATACATGTTAAGTGCTTGTGCGTAATATTATATTAGCTCTTGTACCTAGCTAGTGGATATGCACAGATTTTCTATAAATAGGTCTTTTGGCCAAATGCATCTCATTTTTGTTGAAATTTTAAGATAAGAGAGAAAGAAAAGAGGAAATGAGAGAGAAGAAGAGAAAGAATGAAGGCAATGGTAAATTTAAGGAAATTTCAAACTACATTTTTGGTAATCTAGTGCAAACAAATATGGCTAGGTTTTTTTTTTTTTTTTGCTGATCTTTTTAGAAATTTTTTAATATTTTTATATCAATACTTATTTATTTGCTAATTTCTTCTTCTATGTAATTTATCTTTATATGCATATAATTTTATTACTATTTCATAAAATTTTATGAGGCATATGTTTTAAATTGAAGTAAATTATATTTAAGCACTGGAATTTATGCATAAATATTCTTTCATATTACTAAATTTCACACATATATTCTTGCATGTTATCAATTTCTATGTATTTATTCTTACATATTTTCTTTTCATAAGAAATCGATTAAATTATATAAGCTAATTTGAATTCCTAAAATTCTAGTATAAATAGTTTTGTATGTCATAAATTTTACACTATTATTCCTATATATCATATATGTGTAAGAAAAGTGATAAAAATTCTAGACTTTGATGAAAATAATTAATTTTTTTAATATAAGAAAAAATATATATATATTTGTATTTTATATAAAGTCTTCACTTTTGATTAAATAAGTACTATTGTAGAGAATTAATAAAATATATATTTAAAATATTCTAATATATTATTTATAAATTAAAAGTTAAATCTAATATTTATTGGTCAAAAGTAACATTTAATTTTGGCTATAAGAAATAAATTGTAATCGGTCTATTCACCTGGTGTGAATAGTCGCGTATGACTTTTATTTATATAGAAACAATTATAAAACTTGAATTTTGATATTCGATCATTATTAGTAAGATTATCATCGATCCTTTATTCTTTTATGTTAGTATATTTTTTATATATATATTATGCTTTCAGATATGTTATCTAATTTTTTGTTAGTCATAAGATTTTAACTACATGTATGATTTTGGCATTTTTTAAAAAAATTTTGTACAATTTTTAATGTGTTTGATTATAAGTATACAAATTTTGAATGATTTATGGAAAAAATTGAGATTATCAACCTTACAGCATTTTGATCACAATTATCATTTCCATGTGCTTCATTTGATATATCAACATATGAAATAATATATAATTTATTAAGTATTAGGCTAATTTTTGTCACTATTTGCAAACCTTTTAGATTAGTAAAATCGGAGAAATTTGTAAAAATTTTGGATCGAGATAAAGGTTTTTAGAAAATAGTCCATGGGATGTTTTGAGACGTTTAAATGCAATTTTGATGCTTCATATTGACAATTTTTATTAGATTTTTGGTTATGTTTGTATATGGTCACCGACCGATAAAATTATTAAATTCAATACCATTGGAAGTTATGAAATGAATGCTTTAATATTGATTAAGATATATTTTTTTTACTATTTTGGTCCAGTAGTGTCAAGTTTTGGGCCACTTTTGAGTGTGGTTTTTGAATTCTGTGATTTGATATTCATATAATTATTCAGACCATCTAATAGTATTTGATACAAATTTGTATCCCAATTTATTATTTTGGATTTAATTAACTATATGATTTTTAAGTTAATTAAAAGTTAGAAATTAAAGTTAATTCGAGTTTAGAATTAGATACACTTGACCGTTACATATAGGAAACTATCAACTATGATGTCAAAAGCCTAAATCTAAACGTAATAGTTTGGTGCCATCTTGGATGAATAAATCCCACGCTTAAGATGCCAAAAGCACAATTTTAAAGAATCATTTCGATTCGAATCATCCCTACTATTCTACTAGCATCTCATAATGGCCAAATTAGTCTTTGTACTATTATTAAGAGATTCACTAAAATGGCTGATTGATCTACTATAGTTCATAAACATTCTCTCATGTCAACCAACAATTTCCTATCTATAGAGATATATACAGTGAAATGTATTATCTTAATAGAGCATGATCTAAGATTGTCTTATAATAAAACTCATCTATGCTCCCTTGATAAAGAGCAAGTATAATAATTCTTACCATCTTCATCTTGTTAATCAAACTCTTCCCCACAAACCAGTTGGGCTCCTTCTTACTATCATGACCAAACCACCTATTTACCATATTCATATTTCCCCTATAAATTAAATTTTCATTAAATATTGGTTTAAATGCTTCATTTTCTATGCCACAATCATATAGCATCTAGTAAGTTTCAATTATTCCCTTTTGAACACAGTATAATGCCTTCCATCACAATCCTTAACTAGTGAAGTTGGATATAGTTAAACATTTGGTACATTCCACATGTCTTTCGGCCTTAATCTCATCCCATCGCTTGCCCTAAGCACATCTCACTAATGTTCATGACCTTTGACAATCATTCATTTCATATCATTAATACCTCATGATCTCCAAGCATAGGGACATCAAAAAACTATTCTTAGGTGCCATATGAAGTCGAGACCTATACTCTATCACCTAACTCGTCTCACGATATGTGAGGTTGCTCAACTTGGTGTAAATATAGACTTGAATACTTTTTTTCCTGTGCCACAATCAAAGAGTCTAGAATGAGCCCAAATTGTTCCATTTTGACTAGTGTAATACCCCTCACCATCAAGATTAACCCTTGAAATTTGATAAGGTCAAATATTTGGTACATGCCACACTAGATTCAAAATCAACCTTGTCACATTGTCAACCTTTTGGTGCACATTTTTAATGTCTACAATCTTTGACCAGCTAGTGTTAGCCATCTCTAATACCCAATAATCTACACAAATACATGTAGTGATAAAATTCTTTTTAGATGTCATGTAGAGTTATAACCTACTATCTATAAACTAACTTCTCCTATGGCTTATACGGCTTTTGATATTCTTGTCATATGTAATCATGAAATCACCATTGATGACGATGGAGACACAACATTCTCATCATACACTTGTGGAATAATTCATCGATGATAATGCCTCAAAGATATGTCATGCTTAAAATCTAGATTTCTTTTGCCTGTGTTGAGCCTTTGAAGGTATGGAAAACTTGATATTAAGATGGCTTCTATTGCCTTATGGCCCATCTATATTATGACCATAATCATTGTCCTCCCTAGCCGGTCTTCTTATGGGTAACTCACTATAAAAGGATTCATACACCATGCACTGATTTGCATAATGGGACAAAGGTTAAAGAGGTTTGTTATTGGCCACTAGACATTATTCAAGGTTAAACTTTAAAGGGGAATTAAACTTAAGAAAACTATCTAGTTCAAATATTAGGTTCATATCAAAATCAAAAGTAAAGGATTGTTAATTGGATCATAAGCGATATTTTTTTCAAATCTCACTATATAAGTGCTCGTTATAGTCTGACCTTCACAAATATGCCCGCCAAAGGGAAGGGTTATATTGAGACCTGCCTATTGAATCTATCTTTCTATTTTTTATCTCTTTACTTACAGATAATCTTAGGTTGTGTCTATTCTAGTTGAGTCCATCAAAGCCATAGAAGATGCTTCAATGGGTATTTTTTATCTGTCACGATATAACACTTTTTTGTCAATTACTCACACAATACTTGACTTGCAAATCTAAATAATATAAAAAAAGTCATCATTTTTTTTGATATTTTCATCCCAATATATGTAGAGATGTAGTACATTTTTTAAAAAAATTACTATCGAAGTCAAATATAAAAATATGATCCAACACTCACCTCTACAAGCTAACTCCGGAAGCTCACCTCTAAAGTTCTTCAAAATTACGTAACATCACTGTTAAATATCACTTATTAGCTTAATTTGTATTCCTTACTTACATGTTATCCTAAATAAAAGAACTTTATCTCCTTATAAAGAAATACAACGTAGTCAACAAATAGATAGAATCATCTTTTCATCAACTATTATTCATTATTAAGATTTATCTTTTATAGTTTTTTTTATAAAAATTCTTTTAAATAATATTCTAAAATATGACGCATTCTCTCTACTCGATAATATTCTAAAATAATATATCAATCATCTCTTTTTTATAGTTCAATAACCAACTCTACAACTATTTAGAATATCTTAAATAGTAATCTACCCAACACATACAACTTTTATATACAAATTATACACGTCGCTAACTTCTATTTGTATGTCAAATATATATAGTGCATAATTTCTATACTTCTCAACCATTTATGACTCTCCCCCACGTGCTTTCATAATGCCTTCATTGTGAAAAGACATCACAATTTTGCCATCCTAGACTTCCCCACCTTTGTCTTTTGTGCCTCATTCTCTAACTTGGTAGAATTGTGGATAATTGTTGTTCATTGCTCAACCTTAGACCCAGGCCCTATCTATCTCCCTCCTTCAAGCAAGTGTCATTCAATCCCAACTCCCCATGGAGCAGTCAAATGGAACATATCTTTTATCAAAGTATCAGTGCCCCATTTTCGAAGTCTCCATCTCAAAGAAACTCAACCATTTATAATGACTCATTGTCGTTCATGATGTATAGGCATTTATTGAGTTACATCATTATGATCTTGCCCAAGTGAAGGAACTCAAAACCAAATACAAGTAGATAGTGATGTATATTTGCCATCGTAAAATCTTACTTTTTCTTCCACACGCCTCTAATCTTCATTGGAGTGTCTTACAAAACTCCATAAATAGGAAGTGGGGTAGATTTTATTATCTTTACCTGCTCCATCTTCATAACCAAATAAGACTTATACTTATGTATGACATCCATTATCATGAAGTTGTGCATCGCTCCCTTATCCAATGTTGTCACAGCATGTTTCCCTTTGACGTCGAGGTCCACATACATCAACTATGACCTTGCTGCTCCTCTGTACTACCTGAACTATGCACATGTGCTACATCACCTCCATGCAAGGTGGCTCATTCTCCATTGGAATCTTTATCAATTTCATGGATGGCATTGAACTTCCCTTGCCAGGGGCAATCTCTCACAAAATGCTGCACCACGCATAAGAATTATTCTCCACTACCTTTGGTTTTTCCATCCTTCTCCCAACCCTTGTACTTATGTTAGTCAATTTCTACTAAACCTATGCTTAGCAAGGTGATTCAAGGAATTCTTAGGAGGGCATACACCATGATGCTCCTTAGATGTGTCTCCGTTATCTTGCTTGACGTCCATCAAAGACTCTGCTATAGTCATGGCATCACTCACTATCGTGACCCTACATCTCTCGATCTCTATCCTCACACATGATTGCTACCCTATCATGAAGTTAAAAAATAGTTGAAACCCAATCATGCTAGGAACGTCCAATATTAGTAAAGTAAGTTCTTTAATAAAATAATTAACCTTATCGGTTTGTTTTATCTTTCTCATGTTTATAAAAGTAAAATACTCAACATTCTTCATATAAAACTGCCTTTTGATTTTCCTTTTGAAATCTTCCAATATTTCTATAGTGAATAATTGCCTCTCCTCGTCATGGCATTTGTTATGCCACCATCACGTACAATTATATGTAAAAAGTATTGTAGTTCTTACCTTATCTTGGTGTTTGATGATGTGTGTGTCCTTAAAGTATTGCTCCATCTATCAAACAAAGTTGTCTAGATGTTTGCCTTCCCATGCACCAACAAAAAGCATGGGCTTTGGTGTCACCACCTTAGGTGCCTCAATGACTGATCCATTAGTCACTGCCTTCTTGCATATGCCCTAGCTCTCCATCATGGCTACAACATCATTTGCTTGGTCTTTGGTCAATAGATTCCAATTTGCGCATCATATCTAGCAACATCTCCTTAAATGTTGCTATATCTATATGGAACTTCTCATTATAGATTCTACTATATCCACCAATAGATCATTGGAGTCTCAAAACTCCCTCTTAAAGTTGGCAAAGCCTTCCCAAATCTGTTAACATCCCTCAAGACCTCTTACACTTAAGAAAATCTTGCTTCTAACTGAGAAAAAGAGTCACTAGAAGTAACTCATGCACTCTTCCTCTTAATCAACACCTCTCCTTTCATGGTGCTTGCTATGTTGGTGATGTCGCCCTTCAACATGATGATAGTTGCCACTGGCGTAGACATTGGCTAGCTCTCTCATAGCCTTAATTTTCTCATTGCTTGATCTCGGCTTAGCTTTCCCATGTAGCTTGTTTTTGAACCCTATCTCTAATACCAATTGCCATAGGATGATATTTCTAATTGAACCACTGCCTAGCACTTAACTTACACACCCAATATAATATAGATAAGTCAATATTTCTTTGAATTTTTGTTCGAAAGTATGTAGAAAATTAGATTTTTAAAAGAAACATTTTTGCCGTAGAAAATGAATATAAGAGTATGGAGAGCTTCTTTGACACTCACTATACCAAGCTCTCTTCAAAATTTTACCTCTAAACATTTTCAAGACTAGCCACTATTTCAACTACAAACTACTCATTGGCTTAGTTGGATTACTTGTTTGCTTTTATATTGTCCTAAAATAGTGAAATTTATCTTATTATATAAGAATGTCACCTCATTAACCAATAGTTTAGTTTTTTTTTTTTTTGTCATCTACTATATATGGTTAGGATTCATCTTCTAAATTATTCTTCATAAATATTTTATTTAAGAATACTCTAGAAACTTTTATATACTCTCTACTTAAGAATATTTTAGAGTAAAATATGCATCTCTTCCTTTTGCTTTAATTCTCTAAGATACTCTAAAATTATCAAGAATATTCAACACAGTTATCTACCCTACATATAAAATATTTGTATACATAGGTTGTATATATGGAAGTCCTCTATCTACTTTCACATCTACTATGCGTATAACCTCCATAATTCTATGCCATCCATGACATGCCATCCTTTTTTTCCTCAACAACTTTAATGCCTATAAAATTCAAAATATATTGTCAGTAACAATTAATAATGAACTAATTATATTATGTGCGATCCAAATTAATTTTCTATGGTTGGTCCATTTGAAAATTTAACCTGAAAATTTTATAATATTACTTAATGTGAATTTTGAATAGATGTTAGTGAAGATAGTAAAGGGACCGGGTCAAAGGTTATATATATATATGGCATTAAGACAAGAGTTTTTATTGTGATTTTAAAACATAATTTACAACTATCTCTCTTTTGGTAACTCTAGTTATCAAAATTTATGAAATTTCTTCTCATTTGTTCGTAATTGTTTTTTTCTTTGAAATTTTTTCATGTAAATCTGGTACTTTTGTATGATTATTTATTAATTTATTATTATTAATCTCATAATTTTCTAACAAATTATGTAGTTTACATTAACATATTAGAATAAGAAGCCTAAATGAATTGTGCATAGAGTCATCCAAGATATCAGCCATCCGATGTTCTTCACAATTCTGGTAAATCCAATTTTTCTACTTCGGTGATATGGGGCAACCAATGGGTCAAGTAAAATTTAATAGAGGACTATCCTAAAAGGAAAGAAGTAGAGGGTTGCGCATCACCCCGAGGCATAATCCCTTGCCTTGGTTTCAATGCCATTAAATATAAATTCAATGGTCCATGTTTATTTAAAAAAAAAAAAGATTATTAAACCTAATATATATATATATATATATATATATATATATAGACTATAAAATTTGTTGGCGCAAAAACGGAAGGCATGGTGACTGAGCGGATAAAACTCTCGGACAGCAACAGAGTAGAGCTTTTAGATGGACAGCCAAAAGTAGAGATAGAAAAATGAGAGAAAACATACGAGATTTTAACGTGAAAAACCCTTTCTCAACCAAGAAAAAAACCACCAAATAATACACTATAAGGAATGATTGTTTATAAATATATTAGCTACATAAATTCAAACAAAAGAAAAAATAATCTCAAGTGTATATCTTACAATCTCTCTCTAAAAGTGTTTCTCACTCTATCTTTATAAACAAGGCTTGCCCACAGCTCTCTCAAGGCTCACTCCAAGATACACTCCAAAATACACGGCAGCACACACAACAAGGGCACAAGCCTTTATATATATAAAGGACCTAGCGGTCACCCGGCCACCCTACTGGCACTAGGGTGGCAGGACCATGCTTCCTAGTCCTGCCATGACAGGCGCACGCTCGACGTGCAATAATGGCAGGCTTGAAACCTTGAAAGTTGCAGCCACCTCAACATTCAATCAGAATAGGTGAACTGCCTACCTGCAAAACGCGACTATAGCAGGCCTATGGAGAGGGAGAGTCAACGCCTACGCTTATAGGGTCCTCATCCATATTCTCAACAACCTTTCGGACATGACGCCTCGGATGAGCTCTCATCCATTATGACAGGCTTCTCGGACCACTCCAAAAATCCACGTGTTTTGCATCCTTTGAGTCTGCGAACACAAATGCCACGAGGGAGTGACCCCAACAAAATTTATATCAAATGGTCTCAAAGCCGTAAAAAAGCTGCACCTCACCTTTGAAGTGCAAACCCCTAGGCTCCTAATGGAAGGCAACGTAAGCACCACACCATTTTCAAAGTTTGAATTCCAAGAGTTTGATCTCAACTGATGGACGTGAACTAGGCCTTGTGACTCTAAGCTAAATGAATTGGTCACAAATTGAGTAACCTCAAATTGCTCTTACCTGTCTCGGTGTCTCGGCTAGACCAACACCAGCCTTATGTGCAACTAAACACTAGAATATGATCAACTTTTCGATCGAGGGTATGGAGCGGTCATCCTTACCGACCACACCAACTATTTTGTGGAGTTGAAAATTCCTCTGCGCACCAGCTAAACTTTCAATGCCAACCAAAGGTACAATTAGCTCTGTCTATTCGAACTGGCTAGGTGCAGAAAACGACCAATTAGCTCTTTCTAGCGCATCCTATAAGGAGTCATCAAAAGCACAAAGCTAGTAACCCACACATCTTCAACACAACCCCACCACCTAATGCACCTCACGGACGACAACACACCACAGAACATCATCTTCACATATTTAGACTTTATTACCAAGATTCTCTATGGTGTTTTATGTACTTGGTCTGTTTGAAATCCCTGTAGTCTGATTGGACAAGAAGAATCGGGTGTCAAAATCCTATTTGGACCATTTGCTACATGTCTCTTATTTTTTCAGATTAGGCTGCAAGATATAGTACACCTAAATAATATTGTCAGTTCAGAGATTGGCGAGATGATCATTTATGTATATTTTGAGTACTTTTGAAGAGATGAACTAGCCAAGGTGTCTTTCCCCAGAATATGCTTTTCTTAATGTGTATATTTTTATAATGGATTTTCCATACTTAGGCTAATTTCCTTGGGGAGACTTTCACTCTCTATCTATTTCCGGCTTCATTTTTGCCCATAAGCTATACCCATTTGCTTCAACGCCAAGGATCTTCTCTAACACTACACTAAATTGTCACAGATAATTGTTAACTTAGGTATTAGAATAAATGTCTTGGGGTAATGCTCTGGTTTTTTACCAAGATTTATCCTCTTTTGTCGTGTTTTTAAAGTTCAGCAGCTCAGACTGTCAAATGCAGATTCTGAATTTGACTTTCGTGAAAAGTAATTGAAGTGGAAAATCTCAGGGAATTGCTGCATACGGCTCTTTCTTTGCTGTCTCAGTTACCTGTAAATGGCTCTTAACATGAGCGAGAGTGAGATCCTTGACGTCCATTAGCTCAAGCACCGACCTCGGAGTTGCCCCTGTAATGAAAAACCCATTTCCAATAATTAAATAAATAAAAAAAAAGAATAGAAAAGGGCAATATAAACAGAAACCAACTATAATGAATTGAATTAGATTCAGAGAGTTAAATTATGTTTTTATACTCTCATGGCCTCCAAGAAGTTCGACGGCATGGACGAAGCGAGCATGGAGAGTGGTGGTCCACCGCATCCTCGGTGCCCTCACGCTTCTTTTAGACGGAAGATTGAGCATAATTCTTGATCTACTCGAAGAACAATCAGAATATCCGTGCTGGTGCAACTGCTGATAATGATACCTACTTGTATTCTGAGAAGCATTTGAGCTCAAAAGACCGTCAAACCCAGAAAAAGCTTGATAATTAGGGCATGAAGCTGAGTTCCAGAAGGAGGTGGGATCAAACCCTACTCTTCCTCCGAGAGAAGGGTAAGGAGAGAGGCAAAACTTGGAGTCAAAATCCTCCGTTGGATGATGACGAAGGAAGGGGAACGAACGGCTGTCGTAGGCCGGGATCCCTTTGATGGGTCTCGATGATCTGAGTTCCTGATGGGTTTGATGAGTCTGATCTCCACAGTAGGACGAAGAAAGGGCGGTTCTTATTCGATGGGTTTGTTTATTCTCGTAGTTGGGATTTGAAGACGGGTGGGAGAGAGACAGCTCGATGTGAGCTTCGGGATTCGAGTTATGGCGGAAAGTGCTGTTTGGAGGACAGATATGCAGGGAGAGATCGGAGACTTGGGAAGTAGAGGGTTCAATGGATATGCCTTCCATTCTTAATTTTGATAGACTCGCAACCAAACGGAGCCTTAATTTCTTCAGAATTCTACCTGTTGGTCTTCGTATGGTAAAGCGTTGGAGACAGAAAGGAAGGGAAAGAGAAGGCGAGGAAGAAGAAGACGATTGTAAGAGCGCATTACAAGAGAGAGAGAGAGAGAGATAGAGAGAGAGAGAGATTTTGTAGGAAAGAAAAGAAAATTATAGAAGGAGAAATTAGACGTAATTTAATTAATCAATTAAATTTTTTAATTTTTTTAAATTTTCAATTTAATTTTTTATTTTTATTTTTATTTTGGTTTTGGGTCGTCTTTTGGTTCTCCTCGAGAATATATCTTCGAAAATGACACTAGCTAATTCCTACCCACAGCGATGTCCCTTTCTGTGTCCTAGTTGAAATATATATATATATATATATATATATATATATATATATATATATATATATATATGATTTTAATGGTATTATTAATTATCAAAATTATATTTATTTATAAATTAATTATTAAAACATAATAATAAAATATACATTTTCAATAGTAAGTTGGTTCGATAGATGGGTATAGAACTTCCAATATATTATAAAATTTCTCTTCCTAAGCAATTGGTATAGTGTTTTTTTTGACAATTAAAATGAATAATTATTACACTGGTTTTAATAATTATTATAAAATTCTCATTATATTATATAATTTCTCCTCTTTGTCCCCAGGCATCATTTAGTATGGTTAAGTAATATGTATATATATAAGTATATATATATATATATATGTAAGTTTTATAATTGACCATGATGTGGCATTTAAATTATATCTATAGTATATTGATATCTTAAACTATACCACCTAACTGCATTATGATGTAGAGAGAGAAAGGGATGGAGAGAGAGAGAGTCAACAAAGATTTCATGGAATTCTTTTTTAATTTTAGTATCCCATGAAAATTCAAACTCTAAGAATAAATTTACATGGTATTTAAAAAGTAATAAAGGCTAAAAACTAATAATATTTTAATCTGGTTTTTAATTGTCATTTTTTTATATTTTAAAGATAGATTTTAATTAAAAAAAATAAAATTTAAGATCTCACTAACACATAAGGTGGGTGAATAACGGGCGTTACAATGACCAAATACAAATTCTAAGAACATAATTTTAGATTATGAAAAGAAATTATGGGATTAAATATTAAAAGATAAATTATCAACATTTATATGTATACTATAGGAATATAAGAGGAGTAAAATTGTAAAGTTTGAGTTCCAAATTTTAACTTAATTTATGATTAATTAAATTAAAATAATTAAAATTGAGGACAAATGAAGAAAAAAATTGAGTCAAAATTAATTTTAAATTGAGTCACGTTAAATCAAAGGAAGTTTGATCGACGCCCAAGATGCACCGATGCGTATTTTGGATAAAGAGGTCTGGCCTAACTATTGCATGAGAGGAGTTCGAGGACGCTTTCCAATGTATTCGTGCTCGGTAAACGTCCAATGGACGCTTGAGCACACTAAGGCAACATGTTAATACCTTATGTGCGCTTGGAGCAATGCTTGTGTACCACTGAGTTTAGCTGTAGCTCCTGATGTGCACCCAATGCATATTTGTGTGGCAATCTGTTATATATATCGTATTTAGTGATTTTCTATTATTTGTTACTAGATTTTAAGAGATGAGAGAGAGAAATAAGAGGAGAATAGAAATAAAAAGAAAGAAAAAGTTAGAGAAGGCAAATTCAAGTAAATTCAAACAAGATTTTAATAATTTAGAATTAAGACAAGTGCATTCCAAATTTTTATTTTTTTATTATTAATTTCTTTCACTTTCTTGAGTATTTATTATTTTAAATATTCATATATGATATATTTCATATCTTAGGTGATGGTGCTTCACATGTATGAATTCTCACACCCATTCTTTATAATTTTTATAAAAATTATGTCCTCAATTCATATATTTTGGGTTATTAAATTATTTTTCTATATGTTTCTTACATGCATGTGTTAAATTTATAGTAAAATAACTCGTCTATATTTTAAATTCATATATAATGTTTTGCATATTTAAATCTACTAAATATATGATTTATACATTTTGAAATTTCTTAAAATTTTCACTGTGTGTTTGCTTATGAAGATGAATTACTAATTTCTACACTAACTTGCCATGAACAATCCTACATATTTAAAAGCCGTATAATTTAACCTTTCATGTTTTAAAATAAACATGTATAAGTTCATGTATAAATCTTATACAATACATATAATGATATTGACAAATTTGAAAGAAAATTCTACAAATTGTTAAAGGAATAAGAATATATCAGACTATTGAGAAAACAGTTTGAATTTATGAAAATACAAGAATTTATAAAATTATGTAGAGTTTTCATTCGTTTAAATATCAGATTATTGAATAAGTTTAGCAGTGGTATATTATGGCATTCGTTATCATATTATACTGGTGATCGATATTTGAACCTATCATTTACAAGTAAAAATGGTGTTTAACATTCTCTATCGGATTATATATACAACAGCTTATTTAAGGGTCATGAATAGTAATATAAGGCCTTTAACTATATAAAAATAAATATAACCCAAGTTTTAATTATCCACTCCTTTAATTAGTAAGGCCTTACACACCCTTGGTTTCTAAAAAATTATATAATTAAATATAAATTTTATAACACAATTTAATTTAGAACGAAAAAAATTTAAAAAGTTGTACACATTTGTTATTAAAAATTTTAGTATTTCATTTGAATTTGATTTATTACTCATTTCGATATATTTTTATATAAATTGTATATTTAGTTATGAATTTATATACCTTATTCAAGTTTTGACTCACTATTATTTTTATTTTTTGCTAACTCCTTCAAAATAGTGAGTTCGGGCACTTGAAGGTAAGAATATTGAAAGAAGAGCGGACTTAATAAATTAGTTTAGGATTTAACTAGAATATGATATTGTATTTAATTTTTAAATAATAGCTTAATATTATATTTTCTAAACATTGGATTTGTATAAAAGGTAATAAGATATTATGGATATGTTAACTCTGATTTATATTATTTAAATATATCTTCTTATGTATGTTTTAATGTTCTAGTATAGTTGGCGTTTCAGACCCACTTTCAGGTGTAACATTATTCAAATTCTGTGATTAGACTTATTGATGTATCTATAGATATCGATGTGAAACTTATATTCTTCGCTAATTTTGACTTACTGTTTGACAATAGAATAATCATGTTAATTACTATATGGCAATTGAATACTGGGGCATGACAAAAATAGCCACCACATGATTTGATAACAAAGAAAAACTTATGAATAACATAGTCAAAGAAAATTTCTAAGATATTAGTTTTTGACAGTAAAATTTAATATATAAAAAGGGTCAATTTATAAACTAATAAATAAGATGCACTACCCTCTAACCGCCTTATTTCATATATATGACCAACTAAGGCACTCTGATTATGAATAAGTAATCGGAGAAAATTTCTAAGATATCAACTATCAACAGTAAAACTTAATATACAAAAAAGGTCAATTTATGAACTAATTAATAAGATGTACTACCCTTTAATCGACTTATTTCAGATGTATGACCAACTAATGCACTCCTTATATCACAGACATGTCGCTACCTAAGTTCTACTGGTTTCTTTAAATAGATTTTCAAAATAAAAACACTGCAAATTGTTACAAATCATGAATAGATGACCGTAAATAGATGACTCCCTCTTATGTTTAGGAATAATTACAAATAAAATAATTACCTTCAAAATCTAACTATTATAAAATAAAAAAAATAACTTATACTTTAATTGTTGCCGTTGTATCTTCTTAAACTTTGTCTACCTATCTCATTGCATATTATGATCTTTCGCCATCTTCTTTTATTAAGAGAGTCAATACATTGACTTCCCAAAACTTCTAGACAATACAGATGAATAATGGCTGAAAATTATATTCGACTCATGCTACTATCTCTTCTTACGATAATCACCACAAAATTGTTATATGACTTCAACACAATCAAAATAATATAAATACCACTATTTCTATCCCTTAGCAATAAATTTGAGAGAAAAAAATTAAATCAATTTTAATGATATTATTTGTTGGCTACTTCATCTTGCTTCTTCCCTTTAGATGCACCATTTCTCATCTTACGAGACGTTCTTCTGACCTTATTAACATATCGCGCATTGCTCGTGTTTATATATATATATATATATATATATATATTTTATTTTTTATCTTTTCTGTCATTTTTAAATTTTTTTTATCTTTCTGTATTTTGGATTACAAACCTTATATTGATATGTTTTCGGTTTCAAATGGTCTATGCTTTAATTTGTGTTTTTAGGCTCCATATCTATCTGCTTATAAAACTCTTCATCCAAGCACTGCCCGTCGGATTTGCTCTTTTCTAGAGTCTTATGTTAGAAGAAATTTCATCAAATTAAAATGTTGTTGTGGCTCGCTCCATCTTATGAATATTATCCAATTCTGTCTCCTGTATCAACTTATAATTTTTCTTTTAACTGCTCCTTTTATAATTCCTTATTTTTCTTATTGTGTCTTTTAATAAATTTGTTTCCACTAATTCAATATGTTATTACTTATCAAATAAATAAATAAATCCCATACACAAAATTATATTTTGTGTATAATATGACACAATTATATTTTGTAATTTAAATAACAAAAATTATTTAAATAGTTGGTTGATTTTTTATAATAATATATTATTTAAGTATTATATAATGTTTGGTACATGATGGCTAAGAGAAAGGTACACACCCAATTAAATTGGTACGGATATAGCCGTTATGACCTTTTTCCATTTACTTGTGGGTGAATATTGGTTCGCAGTAAAAAAAAAAAAATCCAATTTATTGGTACGTAATGGTAAGATAATTAATATTTAATTCTATAGATATATATTTGATATAAATTTAAATTTTACATCGAATTTTTGTTGGATATTTATCTTATAATCTCCGAAAAAAAGAAAAAGAAAAAATAGAGATATTATTTCTCCCAATGGGACTAATAAATTAAAATCTAATTATCATGATTTAAAAATACAAATATAGTTATATTTTTAATTTTTTTGTAATATTAATATTTATTAAATATTAAATTTAATTTTTAAAAATAATAAAAATAATTTTTTAAATAATATTATTTAATTTTAAATTTTAACTGTTAAAATTATTTAATTTAACAGTCTAAATAAAAAAATATAACAGTCTAAATAAAAGAAGTATGATCCCAGTCGTGTGAGTAGAAGCGCCAACTCAATTTTGAGCCATTCAAACCCTCTAAACAAAATTAAACACTCAAAAAATTTTATAAGTTACGATAAAGACAGATGAATATTCATGCCAAATTTTAAATTTTTTTATCTTTCTGTATTTTGGATTACAAACCTTATATTGATATGTTTTCGGTTTCAAATGGTCTATGCTTTAATTTGTGTTTTTAGGCTCCATATCTATCTGCTTATAAAACTCTTCATCCAAGCACTGCCCGTCGGATTTGCTCTTTTCTAGAGTCTTATGTTAGAAGAAATTTCATCAAATTAAAATGTTGTTGTGGCTCGCTCCATCTTATGAATATTATCCAATTCTGTCTCCTGTATCAACTTATAATTTTTCTTTTAACTGCTCCTTTTATAATTCCTTATTTTTCTTATTGTGTCTTTTAATAAATTTGTTTCCACTAATTCAATATGTTATTACTTATCAAATAAATAAATAAATCCCATACACAAAATTATATTTTGTGTATAATATGACACAATTATATTTTGTAATTTAAATAACAAAAATTATTTAAATAGTTGGTTGATTTTTTATAATAATATATTATTTAAGTATTATATAATGTTTGGTACATGATGGCTAAGAGAAAGGTACACACCCAATTAAATTGGTACGGATATAGCCGTTATGACCTTTTTCCATTTACTTGTGGGTGAATATTGGTTCGCAGTAAAAAAAAAAAAAAAAATCCAATTTATTGGTACGTAATGGTAAGATAATTAATATTTAATTCTATAGATATATATTTGATATAAATTTAAATTTTACATCGAATTTTTGTTGGATATTTATCTTATAATCTCCGAAAAAAAAAGAAAAAAGAAAAAATAGAGATATTATTTCTCCCAATGGGACTAATAAATTAAAATCTAATTATCATGATTTAAAAATACAAATATAGTTATATTTTTAATTTTTTTGTAATATTAATATTTATTAAATATTAAATTTAATTTTTTTAAAAATAATAAAAATAATTTTTTAAATAATATTATTTAATATTTAAATTTTAACTGTTAAAATTATTTAATTTAACAGTCTAAATAAAAAAATATAACAGTCTAAATAAAAGAAGTATGATCCCCGAGTCGTGTGAGTAGAAGCGGCCAACTCAATTTTGAGCCATTCAAACCCTCTAAACAAAATTAAACACTCAAAAAATTTTATAAGTTACGATAAAGACAGATGAATATTCATGCCAAATTTTAAATTTTTATATGCATGAATTCAAAATTTTAGTTAAATATTTTTTTTAAAAAAAATAGAAATACATTCGACAATAATTTATATAAATAGTATCTTTTGTATAAATAAATTCTTTAAAATATTATAGATATTAATTTTATCAATATTGTATAAATTGTGATATTTTATATTCATGGTACTTTTATATAAATATAAATATTTTTAATAAAATACATAAGATAAAATTTATTCAAAAATTATCTAAATTGACCCAATTTTTCACAATACATACAATTAACATATTTTTTATTTAAATAATGAACTATAATTCAGATCAAATTTAATAACTATAAATTTTTATCTAAATTTGAATTGACATGATTTAAATTTTATTTTATCCATGTCTAATTTAGTCCTCGTTTTACTCTCATAGTAAGAACGACGAGCACTGCAACACGCGCCCGTATGATGCCGCATTGCAGACGCTCTCTTTTAAACCCTTTTATTTAATTTTATTTAATAATAAAAAAAATAGATATTAGATCTCCATCTAACGGTTACAACGCAGTAACATACGGATACCATATGACACTGCATTGCAGTGCCCCTCTGGTCCCTATGGTACGTCCTACCCCCACTCAAATTTCTTTGGCTACTTATTTTTCTCTTATTTTCTTTTTTATTTGTAAGACAATGTGATCGATTTAACCCGAGGCATGAAGAGTTGACGTCATGGAGAATTAATACGCATTTACATTTATTTTATTCTTTATATGTAAATATATGTAATGTGTGAATTAAATATAAAATAGTACTTGTACTATTGATGGTATAATACATGCAATAAATTATACAGTTAGCACAGCAGAAATTAAGGAGCTTCGTCTTTTATAGAGATAGAAATATTTATTTTTTTATCTCAATCGTGTATTTTGAATAAATAATTATAATTTAATTATTTTAAAATAATTAATTTTAACTAATTTTTAATTTTTTAGTATAATTAAATTATAATTATTAATTTTGAAAGAAATAAAAGTTTATAAGAATACAAAAAATTCATAATAATTTGAAAGAAATAAAAAAATAAAAATAGATAAATAATAAAGTATTAAAGAATAATTTTCTTAATTATCGATACCCGGTTGAGTTTTTTGTGTGGAATTATTTAATAAATAAATTAATTAATTAAACCCTAATTTTTTGTCATATACAAAAATATTGCCCAAATAATCATTTAAAAAATTAAAAATTCATTTTATTTTAAAATATTTATATTTATTACTCTTTTTGAACAAATGTTTAACGCATAATTGAAAACTTGATATTATAAATAGATTATAGTTAATATTAAAATATATATTAAAAAATAAATATTAAAATATTTTTTTTTTAAAAAATCAGTAAAAATGAGAATATTATTCATATTTTCTAATTTTAAAATTATCGTGTGGTTATCATTGTCTTTCCTCCCCACATCACGACCGTCCATCAATTGTCATTAACTCCATTGCTGACGACCTCATTTATTTCTTACTGTTTCCCGATTCTCTATGCTAAAATCGTGCCACCAATTCGAACGGGCTATTAAATTTCTGCGAAAAAAGAAAATAATCGATATATTTTTAATTTTTTATTAATTATTATTTGAAAATATTTTTTTTATTTTCTATTTTTTAATCAATTTTTCATTTTAAGTATATATTTTATTCTACATGAATAATGACTAAATTACCGATATTATAAGTATTATACTAGTAAACTTGGGCTTCAAAAAAGAATAAACAAATTTAATAATGATAGAAATACAGATAAAAATGTAAGAATTAAAAAAGAAAACTAAAACTTTTAATTAATTAAGAATTATTATTTTTTGAATAATTTTCCTTTATTTTTTGCATAATGCATGTGTAGTTTATCGATTTTTGGTTTCATAACTAGGGTAGGGAGAGTAGGGGCTATGACCGCCTACCCCACGGAGCCGTGCAGAGGAGGGGGGTGGCCGCCGCTGTGGTGGTGCCACCTGTGAAGGCTTAGAGAAGGCCTCGTGCAGGCGTCGTCAAAGAGATAGGGGCTGGGGACAGGAGGCGGCGGATGGGGGGGGGGTGTGGCTGGCGCAGTGATGCTGAAGTAGGAGATGGTGTGCGGCTGCGGAGGCGATGGAGGAGGCTGCTGGCAGGTACGGTGGTGGTTACGGTCTTGGAGGGGTGGTTGTAGTTATGTGGCTGTGGAGGCGATGGAGGGGGCCGGTGGCAGGTACGATGGTGGTTGGTTGGTGGGGTAGGTGGTAGTTACGGTCGGGGACGGGTGGTGGTAGTTTTCCCTCTCTCTCTCTTATATATATGTATATATATATTTGCTTCTTTAATTTCTGCTGTTTTCAGGACTTCTTAAATAATTAAGAAAAGTAGAACAAAACTGAAATAATCTTAAAGTGGAATTGCAGAGTTTTAATTCATTTTATTTGGAATGGCATATTTAGTTTTAGAAAAATTTTTTAAAAAATTAAATAAATACAAAATAAAGTATTACTTTTGATATTTAGTTTAGAAGAACTAACAAAAATAAATAAAATAAAATATCCATAGTTTTATTTTATTTTATACATTTGCTTTTTAGCCCTAAAAGAATTTTTTTTCTGTTTTTTTGACAACCAAATAAGAAAAATTATTATGTGAAAGATTTTTTTTTTTTTTTATCTTTCATGTAATATTTTGTTCAATGTACAATCAAAGGGGAAAAAATATTTTTTTATAAATAATATTATTTATATGCTCACTTATATATTTATTTATATCAAAATTATAAAAAAATAAATAAGTATGAGTTTTATTTTATTTTAATTTTTTCTCTTTCAACTTTTTTTTATATACCAATTTTAATAATTTTGATAAAAATAGATATACAAATAAGTATATAAATATTATTTGTCCTTCTAATTTTTGACATTCTTATTTTTTTTTATTTTACAGAAGCATAAATGATTAAAAAATGTGAAGGAAAATGATTTGTTTCTATAAAGGCACGTTTGATTATTAGAATAAAATAATATATAAATAGAATAGTTATTCTCAAATAATAGAATAAGATAAAAATAAAATTATTTTTTTTAATTTGATTATTGGAATAGATAGATAAAGAATCGGAATTTTAATATTTGGTTTGTAATAATAGTATGAGAATTATGATGAAAATTTATAGTAGTTGTAACAATAATAATAACAACAACAATAATAACAACAACAATAATAATAATAATAATGTAAGAATAACTATTCATTACATGTAAGGAATAAGATAAGAATAAAAAATACCTAAAAGTATATAGTATTTTTATTTTTTAAATTAGAGAAATAAACATTCATCCGAAAATATTTATTCTGTGTTAAAAAATATCCAAATAGTAGAATAAATATTCTATTGAAAATAAAATAAAAATATAAATTCTACTCACGCTAACCAAACATGCACTAAAAGAACAAAAATGAAATGAATGATTACTTATTGTGGCCAACATATGATAGCTTGATCTCCCATTGATAGAGCATATGCATTCAAAGAAAGTTAAACACTTCATAGTTAAAAAAGAAAGTATAGTTACTAAAAACTCTATCCCGACTTTTAACTAAATAAGTTAGATAATTTTTTTCGAATAATATCTAATACCAATAATAATCATATATATATATATATATATATATATGTTTATTTATTTATAGATGTTGTGGCTCCCACTTTGATTTTATTTGATCCCAACAAGTAGGGTTAGAATTAGTGTGTATTTGGAAGATGAATTTAACCATTTGAGAAATGGAACAAGCTTTAGATCATAAAATCACAAGTGAAATACACTGCAAATATAGATAAAATGTCACAGATTGGTATATTTCTTTAAAGTCTTATTTGGCATTCAAATCAATAATATGTTAGACAAACCAAAATGCATGGAATACAGAACAAGCCTTTACCTCTCTATCTCTTATGACATACAAACTTTAGATATGGGAAGCCTTGTTGAGGATATGCATATGACTTAAATATATGCCACATCATTGAGTGGCTTCGATATCTATCTAAATTCATAACGATGGGCCTTATGTAAGAAAAAATACATGTACAATATAATAATCAATATAAAAAAAACCTACGGAAACAAATAAATACTCATAATCTTGACCGAATAAAAATAAAATCATCGACAATACCGAACCAATGACACACGAAACCTAAATTATAATATAATACTACAACGGATCTTAAACTAATACAACCTGTTATAAAGACTTAAACATTGCCTATAATACATCGGAATCACTATATATACCTGTCCGAAAGTTAGTTATATCATTTAACACGTTCTAAAGTTGCCTGAAAAATATAATACTACCATCTGAATAATTGAAATATAAGTTAATATCATCCGAAATTATCTAATCAATTAAAATATAGTATTAGACTAATTATCCTTCGTCCGAATGCTATCTGAACAAAACATAATACAATTAATTCTATCCGAAATTATTAAAGTGCAATAATCATCATTGATTCATGAATCTAACTTCTTTTATTAGCTCAATATTTCAATCTTGAACGTTTGGTAAGGATTTGTACATCTTATCTAAGGGGTTAGTAAAAATAATAAGGAATGAACTAAATACTCAACAAGACAATATATATAACAAAGGACATGTATACTTTAAACATAACTAAAAGAGCGAGGATCATAATTGGATGCATAGGGGCGTAAATTTGTGTAGAAAACCTTACATAATACATTCCAGATTTTTCATCTTATTATTAGTTTTGAAAACATGCTTATTCTTTATTTTCTTTAAGGATCCAGGTCAGTAAGCCTTTCCAATTAAATGAGTAAACAATTAAAGATCGACTTGTGTATGTTTTTATACAACTAAAGATGATACGCCTCTATTTAATAGTCAGAGGTGGACTGTCTACGTATAACCCTATAAACAGGGTTAAACACTGCTTCTCAAACCTCACGAATGATAGGGTCGAAAATCTATATATGATTATAATATACTAAAGTATACCAAAATATAATATCTGTTAAATCGTAACTTTGGTTTAATATTTAATTTAACTTATGAAAACTCTATATTTAGGTTCATAGTCCTTAGTTCTCACCCATTTAAAGAATAGTTCATCGTGTCTTAACATAATTATAGAATTTCTTTTTATAATTCAATAATTTCATTTCATATAACACTTGTTCTTTCTATGAGGTGTTCAATTAACCCATTCATGCAGCAATTTCAGCATGAAAAATAATCAGGAAAAATTAGCATGAGTACCAAAATCAACAGCTGTGCACAAAACAGTGGGTATATAAATTTTTAGACCATATATATTAATTTCCATGCATTTTTCCAGCTTATATGCATAACATACATTTGATGCTTCAAATTCTTTATAAACTATAGCTCAGATTTGGGGGCTGGAATTCAAAAAACTTTAAGAAAATCCAACCAAAATCAGCAAGGCATTTCGTGGAGGGTTTTAGCACATGTAGAAGACTCAACTCAATTTCTTGGATATACAAAGTATCATATACAAAATACAAGTAATAAAGTACCAAAATAACTAGAAATTAGGACATACATGAGGCTGGGGTACCGATCTCAATATAATATTTCACTTGTTCATGTGTCTTATGAAATCACTAAGTCATGAACAATGACATACACATATATTATATACACAAAAATTTTGAAATCAAAACTTAGCTGGGCATTAGAACAAAAATACCCGAAAGAAATGGTAAGAAATAATAACAAGAGAAGAAGTGCTTAAAGTGCACTTGCTTTGGCTTGAATTCATAAATTTCCTAACTTGACTCACCTTGAAACCAAGCTTGGAGGCTTCGATCCTTGTCTTCTCTCTCTTCTCCTCAGATATTTCTCTCTTTTCTATACTCACTGCCAGAAAATGATCGAAAATTGAGTGTGGGAGTCTTTAAATACCCAACTGGCGCTTGAGAGCACGTTGAGCGTGACTCGGGTGCCATTCTATGCCAAAATCCACTGGATTTGACGCTTGAGCCAGGCTCGAGTGCCATATCACTGAAATTCGCACTCGAGTGTGGCTCGAGTGTGTCTCGAGTGCCATGCTATTGGAATCATCATTCAAGTATAGCTCTAGCCTCCTTTGGGTGTTCGTCAAACCTGCATCAAGCACGAACTACCCAGGTTTAATTTTGGCTCTTTTGACGTAATTTTTTATATCTTTTAATATCAGTTTCGATTATATTAATTTAATTAATCATAATGAATATAATCTAAAAACTCAAACCTTACAGTATAGCTATGCATTTAAATCAAATAGAAAAAGGAAGCAACAGAGAACACATATGAAACCTTGGAGCAACAATTTCAATAATAACATAGTATGGGTTTAGCTTTCTAAAATTCAGTAGAAAACTTGAACTAGAAATATTTAAAACACACTTGTCTTAATCGATAATATGAGATTTTTCTTCAAAAATCACCTTCCCTTTTTCATCATTCTCATTCTTGCATATTTCATACTGATTTTTTCTCCTCTTTGAACTCAGATAAAAAATATGTTGAAAAGAGGCAAGCATCCCTTTAATATATAAACAGGTGCACATGTGCTGCAACACCAATCATACTCACAATAGGTGCCTTAACCCCCGGGGCTGGCGCATTCGCACCACTTTTATACATATCAGGTTGACTAATTAGTGTAGCTCATATGCCCCCATGCATTGACCTCTTATGGACTAATCTTCATGGTCTTATTTGGGTCCATGATTAAACATCAATAATTAAATATAATTTACCTCTAATCAAATATTTCATCAAAAATTAGCACTTGGGTGTTATATTTTTTTTTGCTAATAAAATTTAACCCTCGAAAGATAGATTATTTGTAAAATGAGTGCTGTTATCTCTCTTGAATTGTCTTCTCACTATCGTGAGACTTTCTCAACTGAATAATTTTCACACAATACTTTCACTAATGGGATAATATCAGTATAGAGAATCCAATCGCTTCTAAGAATTTGGATTGATTCTTCAAAATACACCATATTATTGTTGATCCTTAATAGTGAATGATGTGCGAAGGATCATACATGTACTTCTAAAATATTGATATTTCAAATCTATCAAATTTAGAGTTAAGACTAGTTTATAAATCACAATTTTAACTATTTCTAAATCTTAAATGGTCCAATAAATCTTAAATACAACTTTCTTTCCAATTAATTCTCATTTTTTATTCGGTCAATGACACATTTGGGGATATACTGTTACCTACTTCAAAGCGCATCTCAATTCTTCTTTAAACCGTATAATTGTTTTTGAGAGGTTTGGGCTTCTCGAAGTTGGCCCCGGATCACATAAATCTTCTATATCATTTGTTGAATCATTTCTTACCTTGTCAGCCTTCGATTTCCAATCTTCTTTCTATTAATCGGAGATCAACATTTCCTTCCACACAGGCTTCAAATGGCATTACGCCAATATTCACCTAATGACTATTGCTGTGAATAAATTTGACAAGTGGTAATAATTACCCCAATTCCCTTTTATCCTGAAACTAATGCTCTAAGCATGTCCTATAAATTTTAAATTGTCCACTCCAATCGTCATCTGTGGATCATTTGGTACATGACTTCTACCATTTTAGTTATAACCTCATAAAATTTTTAAATTCTAAGCAAATTTTATCATTATATCTTCTTAGTATTCTGGACTTATCACATAAAAATCTTAAGTTTAGATTTCTTGAGGTATTTTAGAGGTCTCATCAAAAACTTGCAAAGATGCTACTTATGTCACAACCCATATTATTTAAACATATAAAGGACCTTAAAATACAGGTAATGACAAAAGTCATTTATGACTCCAACTATATAAGAACATCAGTTTTGGAATAGTGATAAATTTCATCCATTTAACAATTGACTTTTGCACAGCCATTCAAAACATGATATAAACTCATCCTTAAAAAAATCATACATATTGCCACTTGGAGTCACTAAGAATATGGTCTACCAGCCGCCAGGGATAAAATCATAACTATAATGCTTAAGAATATAACCCGAAAAAATTGTGTCTCAATACAACTTATATATCAATTTTAATTTAAGCATAAATACTTTAAAGTTCCGCATAGGAAGATCCTCTGAAAAATCACCCACTTTTCCTACTCCATGCCAAGTGATCATAAACCTGCTAATTTCAAATATGGTGAATTATAAAAATGAGTTAAAAGCTTGACAAAACGTATAATCGTAATATTAAATGATGAACAATTCAGCACAATAAGTCCAAAAAATGCTTATAAATGACATGTGCAAAAATATAAAACTTATAAGCAAAGTCTAGCAATGTAGCTGATTAACATAAATGAAATTTAATGCCAATCTATATATTATACCCTATAGATGAGGCCATGAGTTTAAATACGCTGACAGGCTATCTATATTTGTATCCTATAAATGGGATCGAATATTATCCTTTGATTCATAGATGATAGGTATACAACTTTTACATATAAGATATAGTGGACAAGTTACAAACTTATTAAAGTTAATTTCTTACAACGGTTCTTTAAAAAGAAAAAAAAAATTCTACAAAACAAACACTTTCTTAGAACTCAGAAAGAATAAACTTAATATGAATATAATTGTAGATATTTATTAAAACTCTTAAATAAACCTGATTTGACAAAGAATTCTCTTTAACAAATCTTAAATTTTTGAACCAATTTTAAAAATTTTAGCAAATGACTTTAAAATCCCTAAAAATTAGAACAATATAAGTATGCAAACAAGTTAACTACAAAAAGAAGTAACAACAAATACATGTATGATACTTAGGAATAATAATCTCAATATTTTACAAAGTATGAGTTGAGTTTGCTGAAATTCTATAGCAAAATTGAAGAAATTAGGTTTATGATGCACTTCTCTTTCCTCCGTCTATTTCTCTCTCTTCCTCTATTATATTTCCCTCTCTTCTCTTCTAAACTTAAAAATGGGTAGAAAAAATATAAGGGCCCCATATATGCATAGATCGGGACACGTGTACTAATCTCTGAGACATGTGTACTAACCATGTGCATATTCGAAAGCCTAGCCTATAGGATTGGTGCTTATGTGCACCGTCGTAAACACGTCAAGCTAGCCGGCCTGTAAATTTACAGAACATATAGACTTATCATGTGTACATCAGGTGTCGGCTTTTGTCCGACTAAACATATACATAGCACAAGCGTCCCTTGTACACCAACCTCATGCAGACTAAGACTTTGAAATTTATTCAAAACTATAATTAAATCTCAATAATTGAACACAGTTTATCGATAATTAAATATTTTTATCCAAAATAAGCATTCATATATTTTACACATAGGGTGGCGTGATTTGTGGGTCAACTAGTTGCAACCACCATTAATGGCGTTAGGTGCATTTGTTCGTTTTATGCTTCTGGCCCATTTAAAGATTTGGCATTAAAAGTTTATTGTACGGCTCAATTTAAATTTTAAATGGGGACTAATAATAACAATAACAATAGCAGTAATAATAACAATAATAATAACAGTAATTGTAACAACAACAACAACAACAATAATAATAATAATAATAATAATAATAATAATAATAATGGGATCGGACTGTATCCCAGTGGTATGGACCAGTTATATTCGGCTCATCTATTTATATATATATTCATGATGTTTCATTAGGGTTTTAAGATACTGAAGAAATACATCCGCGCTCGTAACCTTGATTTTAAAATTAGCAAATTTTTTTTTCTATTTTGTCCGTATTATTTTATGGTGTTTTTTATATAAATATAAAATTAGCAAATTTGGAATTATACATTAGCAGATAACTTTGTAACTTTGGCTTTTATATTTTTTTAAAAGTATTAATTTTAACGTACTTTTACTATGAAGAGATTGGGACAAAATAAGTAAATAATTAAAAAAATTTGCATCAATTTTTCAACCTTTTAACCTGTGCTCCAATTGCTTCCATCATTGTTCAACAAAAGATGCGTTGCTGAACGCCACTCCTACTGAATAGCTTTTACTACAAAGTTGAGTTTTATTTGAGTTATTTTAATTTTGAGCTCTATAACTATTTTAATAATTAAAATTATCCAATATAAAATCAAAAATTTTAGAAATACGATATTATTACTTAAGGATTTTGATTTTGATCATCTAGCAAATTGTATACTTTGATATTTGATGACAGGCATGAATCCTTACGTAAGGTCCGACATCACGATTGAATCGGTATTGAAATTCTGTTAGGTGTGGCATAAATTTGGATTTTCTGTACACTTTAAATCATTTAATTATAGTTGGTCGAGATATTGATGTGAAATTTACGTCCAAATATTAATTAGATGATAATTTGATTAATTAATAATAATTGATTACATAATGATAGGTTCGAAATTTGAGACGTGACATGAGCCCTCATTTATTCTATGCTATCAATAATCTCATGTTAGTGAAGAATTTTTTGAGATATATATACACTCTCTATAAATTCACACAGAAGTCTACAATTATAGTAAGATAAGTTAGTATTTGAATATTTCTCCAATAGTTTAATTTTTTTTTCTGAAAAATATAGTTGAATATAATCTAAATAGATATGCTATTTTAATAATTTTACTATTTACTTAAAATTAAATATATAAATTTTATATTCATCTCCGTTGTTAATATTTTATCGCAGAATGTATAGTCATCCTGATAAATTGTAAAGTTATCAGTAAATAATAATAATTGGCTCAATAGTAGATTTTATGTGTATAATAACTGCCTATAAGTTTGTTAGTAGTAAAATAAAATATTTTAAAAAATATTTAATTATTTTAATTATCTTTTAATTGACATCTGTAATCTAATAAGCCATTTGGATATCCTCATCGTAAAAGACGATTAAAATTGAACAAAAAGGATACGCGACCTCTAAAATTTAGTAAATCAAGTTTCATTGTGTTGAGTAATCGATATTTATTCTTTTTTAGTTAAATTTGTTATATTGATATAATGTTGTCAACTATAACTTTTTTTTAAAAAATAATATTCTAATAATTAAAAAATTATTTTAAAATTTTTCTACATAATTAGAGATATACTATAAAATATTTCAAACATAAAGATTAATAAAACGACATATACTTTTTATATAAAATAATTTATTATATAAAATTAATAAAAAATTTAATTTAAATAAAGAACCAGTACTATTATCATTTTAAATACTACCAAAAGTAATAAAAAAATCTTATTAAATATTTCATATGTATTTATAATAGTATTAATTACCTTAAAAATTACTAAAATTGTCTATGGATACCCAAAAATTTTAAATCCAATAATTTTTTTTAAATAATTCTTAATTTTTAAAAATCTAATACGTGATAATATAAATATATAATAAATTATTACGTGACAATTATATATAACTAGTTTAAAAAATATTAAATTTTACATATATTAATTTTAAAATTAATTATTGTTGAAATTATATAAAAAGATATATATTATTGCCTTTAATAGCATATTGAAATATTTTTATATAGTTAGATTATAAATACTTCTGCATATGTATTTTAAACTTATAATCATTCTCCATAAGAAAATATCTTTCCAACTAAATTATACATTTTATCGATTTTTTAGTATGATTTGACCTCTAATTATTTTAAAAAATTTTTATTATAATATATAAAAATAATATTTTAATTTAAGTTAAAAATAATTATTATCTATTATTTTTTTATATTTTAAAATTTTTTATAAGTATAATCTTTATATATATATTTTTTACAAACGACTAATTTCTTATCATTAATTAATTTAATTTAAAAAATTATCAAATATTATTAGAATAATTTTATGAAGACAACCAGAGCTAGGAGGAGTCATAGCTGTAGGTGATATGACTTATAATTTTGATATTTTAAAATCACTATCAGAATATGTCCAGTGTAACCAATATGAAAATATCGGTATAATTTTTTTATATCTATTCACTACCTAAACTAGAAAAAATAATACGCCATAATTCACGATTAAATTATAAAATAATAATATTAATATATAAATTATAAATATAATAATAATATTAATATATTTAATCGTTAACTCTGATACGAATTAAAGTATTGGGTTGTATTATATATAACCTAATACTATTTATTGTGAACCATAACGTATCATGGTAATACAGTTCAATTGTCATTTCTAAACTTGTTATGAATGTGCCATCGATCGAGTTTTTTTAATTATTTTAATTGATAAAATTTGACAATAAAAAATAAATTTTAACGTTGATTTTTAATTATATAATTATAATTTTAGAACAATAAAAAGGCAAGTTTGATAGAATTAGTACATCTTATTCGAGATTTGGAGAGCACACTTCTTCTCATCAAAGAGATGTACTTCATCACAATTGAATAAAAATTATATAATAAAAAATTTAAAATACAAAAAATTAAATATAATATATATTTTTTTATAATACTAATAATTATTTTATATTTTTGTCAATAATAATAATAATTTTTTAAAAATAATATAAATAAATTTTTTGAAATTAAAAATATACCAATTAAATTTTGTTTCCATTTAATTACTGCACGGGCCATCGGCCTTTAAGCAACAGAATAGTAAATGCACAGGGGTGACGTTATGGCCGAGGAATTCAGAAGGTCCTTTTTCTGCTCCTGATCTGATGCGAGAGGTGATGGGAAATGATTTTTCGATCGATTACTTTATGATTGAAATAGAGAAATTAATTAATTAATTAATTAATTAATTAACAATAATAGTAATTATTTTTTTTTATTTTCAATGTAAAAAAAAATCTAATAATTTTGATAAATATTAGATGGTTTGATTTGTTATTAGGCAACCCAATTCACAGTGATAATATGATTTGTTCAAAAAAAAATAAAAATTTCTCAATCTTTTATTTTATTTTCTCAATTATATTTTCAAATTGGATCAGGAGGCTTCAATGCACCCCTAGTTGTTGGAAATATGATATATTTAAATTTAAATAAAATTTTAAAACTATAATAAAAGTTTTATATTTTATATAATATGACCATTTTTATATTTTAAAAATAAAAAAAATTAAAATTTATATTTTCAAAGTTGAATTTCAGCTACTAGATCTACATAGGGCCATAAATGAGAGATTAACTGATTCGGTTTTTTCTAGAAGGAGTCGGATCTTTTTTTTTTTTTTGTAATACTTAATTTTTTATCTAATTTATTTTAAATATATTTGTTAATTTAGGTATTTTAAAAGTGTTAAAATTAATTAAATACTATAAAATTTTAAAAAATATTTGGAGTAGTGGGTCGGCACTTGAGGTGCACCCGAGTTAGACCTGAGACACGGAATGCTGAGAAGGGACTCTCGAGGGCTGTCTGAGTGGCACCTAAGGAACCATTTACTATGAGTTGGCACTCAAGAGGCACCTAAGGCCTCACTCAAGCACCAATTTGTGTATAAAACGGGGAGCACTGAACTGTTTAGCCATTTGCGGAGAGAAAATGGAGAAAGGAGAGAGAGAAGAGAAAAAAGATGGGAGATGAAGAATAGATCACGTAGATCAGAGTATTTTTTTTGTCAGATTTAGTTGGTATAAAATTAAGGTAAATATTTGTAAGTTATATCCTTAATCTATTTTCAAGTCTGATAATATTTATTGATGTTTTAAAAGTTTTATATGCATACATATTATTTTTATTTACCTTTTTTTGTTTCCTATGAATATATTGCTATATGGGTTGTGCATTAGTCTACATGCATGTTGCTCGGAGATGATGTTGCTACCTTTATGATTCGATATGTGATCTAATTCGGTAGGTGACATGTGGCGCTTCTCACAATAAAAAAATCATATGACTTCTTTTCAACCGGTAGGAAAATGCTTTATTTGTAATTGACATATCCTGTATAAATTTTAATGAGAACTATCGTAAGATAATTGAACGAAAAACTAATATATTTAGACATTCTAATATATGTATTAAATTTGAGAATTGCGTCCAATATCATAGGTGGCAAAATATCGTGACTTATTTTATATCTATGGGAGACAATTCATAGATGACTTAACCTACTGGTCTAAATTGTAATTGATATAATTTAAGATTATCAAAAATATATGTGATCCTTTCTCAAATTATTCTCTTAGTTTTTGGTTCTCTGATTTTGTGCATGTTTTATATTTTCGTATGAATTTATATTCGAATTCTAATTTGCCGATAGATGAAATTTTAATTAGCTCGTACCTATTGATATGTGATATGTCTCGAAATATGTTTTGATTAATTTGGTTTCATTTTGACATTTGATTATTCGTATATGATTTGAATTTGAATTTATTTCGTTTAGTATATAAGTATATGTTTTATATGGATTTGATATCGGATTACAATTTGTTATATGATATGATTTGGATTATAGGATTTACGAAACTGCCCTCATAAGTTTTGATTTTGACTTATAATTTGTACTTGTGATTTGACTTTCAATATCTAATTTTGTTTCGAATTAGTGATTTGACATTTGATATTCAATTTCAGAATTTGTGAATTGCCTTTAGCTTTTAGATTATGATTTGGATTTGTGGTTTGAGTTTCAATATCGGGTTTTAGATTTATATCATTTATCCATTTGCCTTTCGATTTTAGATTATGATTTGGATTTGTGTTTTGAGTTTCAATAACGGGTTTCGGATTTATCTCATTTATCCGTTTTGAGTATATTTACGGATCTTCTCTCTGATTTACCAAACATGTTTGTTTGTATTATACTAGATGATACTTATTAAACTTTTAACTCATATTTTCTATTACTTGTCTATTCAGATTAATAGGTCTGGATACTGTGCAGGATATGGATGTGATCTGACACAGTGTCAATTATCTTGATGAGTTTTAGTTTCATTTGAGTCTATAATATATGTATTTTGGATAGTAGAATTGGTCTAGTGGAGGCACATGTTTGTTGATTGAAAGCAACCTATTATGTAAATTGAGTTTTGGCTGTTCTGGTTGGTTTGTTGCCTTCCTTACGATATTTATGAAGCAGGTTATATATATTATATTATTTAGACGGTTATCTAATGAGATTCTGTGATGGGTTTTAGATTTTTTTTATTAATATTATTGGATGATGAAATTTTATAGTTCATTTATTTGTTACATTCGGGTTAGAGATTTGTTATATTTACTTTAAAATTTTAATATTTTATTAATTATATATTATTTAGACCAATCTGATCCGAGTTCGTGAGATTTTTTGTTATAGCCATTAAATTGAAAAAATCCAACGACCCAAATTTTAATGTTAAATAATATTTTTTAAAATAATTAAGTTATTTATTTTTAATATTGATGGGTACTGATACTCAAGGCCCACTTGTAAGATTTATTTCCCTGGAGTTGCACACTGGTGTCACAGAGATTCAGCAGGCCCAAGAGATCTAGGTGCTAGGGTTGGCCTGTATAGCATAGTTGACTTAAAGTCCACTCAAGCCCGTGGACTCAAGGTGGGCCTCAGACGTCAGCCACGCCTGCAAAAGTAACGTGCTAGAGATTTGGTAGTTAACCCTATTAGACTGCATGAAGAATGATGGCCTGCAACATACGCCCAATTACTGCAGATATATTGTCACAAAAGATCCGCCAGTGCGCACGCTACGACCCTAGCACAGTAAACTAGGTTGGTGAGTTAGTGGTAGACTTCCCTACACATGCCAATGCCATGTAGACCTCTAGTAAAGGAAAGCTCAATCACTATAAATATATTAACTGTCTACCAAATAAAGGATCCCAACATTAATACTCGTGTAATTGTTATCAAGAGAGAAAGAAGAAAGAGAAAGGCCTGAGAGCGTCCTGTTGCTCCTTTATAATTTTATCCACACTTGTAACTAAACGTCACTATAGTGAAATAATTCTCGGACACAAGTTCTGTGGCTTTTCTTTCTCATTCAAGAGAAAGCTTTCCACTTAAAAAGCTACCTCTGCCTCAATCCTCATATTCTCTTTCTCTATTTTTCTACGTTTTTTGTGTTGTGTGGATTTTGCCCGAGCGTCCAGAAACAGCCCGCGATCTCAATTGGATCCTCATGTGCAAGATCCGAGAACACAACGATGGCCCTGTTTGTGGGAACCAACTAAAAATCAAGTTAACATATTTTTTAGAAGTTTCTAGAGGTTCTTTAGAAGTCAAAAAATGATGGACACACGAGCTCAGATTAGTGCTCCGTCCAAGATGTAGCCTCCTGCAATCACTCCCTTCCAACAAGCAGTAAGATGGATGACCGCCCAAGCCCTTGTGTGCAGCCACTGGCGGTAAAAGTGGACGATCTCTCAAGTGCCGTCCAAACCCTCTACTCAAAACTGGACGAGCAGTCAACAGGAGCGTTATCCAAAGCCTCTTAGGCCACGACGTCCTAGAGAAAGAGGAAGGGAAAGAAGCACCCCAAGAAGCGAGCAAGCCAGTGCATGGACCCAAGGATACAAGTTGTCTCGAGTAACGGGATTCCATTGCGACTTTAAGGTCACTTGGATCCTCGAATTCGAGAGGATGGCCCAAAAAGGCCAACTCCTTGTCACTCTCACAAAGATCGAGAGTCCACCTTTCAGGAGGGATCCTCCTGCAGAGGGCTCTCTCCGAAAGAAAGAAGTCGTGCGGAGTAAAAAACTACGCAAGTTACTTACGAGTTGAGAGATTATCTCAACGAAAAGAAGGCAGCGGCTCAACCTCAAAAGAAGAAGAAACTCAAGAAAATCTGGAGATGGATCTTCGGAGAAGAGGACTCCCACCTAGGGACGGTGGGAGGAAAAAGAAAGAACAGGGACTGTCAGGATTCCCGAGGATCAGCAAAGCAGCACAAGTCTGAGAAGGTAGGGCAAGGGAAGTCCAAGCCTTCAAGCCTAACTCCCTTGAACGATTCGCAGACCAGCATCCTGATGCAAATTCAGGATGAAGAATTTTTAAAGTGGCTCAAAGTATTAAAGAACCTAGATGGAAGACATCAGATACAATACTGCTAATACCATCACCGTCGAGGTCACAATACTAAAAGTTGCCGGACGTTGCAACCGAAAATCGAAAGGCTGTTCAGACAAGGCTACCTTAACCATTTTCTGTATAGACCAGAATAAGTTTTCGGAACAGTAGGTGATGGTGAAGCGGACCAGCCAAGAGGTGGAATGTCACGAGCATGAAATCCCCATGGGCACCCCAGATGATAGCACGCATAGGCTTCGAGAAAACCTAGACGTGCTCGAGGAAGCTTAAAGCATTGCGAAATTGTGAAGAAACGCGCACTACCGAGGAGCGACAAAATATGCCAACAGTTAGGTAAAAGGACAAAGGACATAAGCCCTTGAGGGCCACAAGGTTGATCTGACCCCAGGGATAAATTGGCAATAGTAGTCTAAGGATTTAGACCCACGTTCCAAGAGATCCAAGAAGCTGATTTGGCCAAGAGCTTAAATCAGCTTAGGAGGCCCGAGGACCCAAGTCCACATCCCAAGAGGTCCAATGAGCCGCTTTGACCCGGGAGGTCAAATTGGCCTTAGAGGTCTGCAAACTCAAGTACTCGTCCTAAAGAATGCCACCAATAAATGTGTAAAAAGATAGCAAGGTAAGGCAGAATGCATCATTCGATGTGTGTGTAATACGTTTCGTTGATATAATAAAGTTTCTTTTCTCTCACTTTTTATCTTACACTTCATTGAATGCTTGCGATCATTCCATTAATTCGTAAGACATAGATTGCCCCTAAGTTAAGTGAAAACAACCCTTTTACTTGTTCTAAAACTCGGCTATGTTTGAGCGACCCAAGAGGTTATACTTAAAACTCGACTATATTCGAGTGGCCCAAGAGGTCATAATTAAAACTCGGCCATATTCGACCGGCCCAAGAGGTCGAACTAAAACTTGGCCACGGTACCAAGCAACCCTAGAGGTTGGATTTAATATTTAGGGGGCTTAACACAACAAGCATGTGACGACGCTAATGGTAACATCTTCAGTCTAAGATGGTCAAAAGGTTTATGCATTAAGCTAAGAAAAGATAAGTTTCTTTAAAAGCATGTTATAAAGGAGCCAAGTGCACAAGACAATCAGAAAAAGGATTGCAAGGAAAAGTGAATTTTTATTCATATTTTAAGCTTGTAATATACAAAGTGTATATGTAAAAAAATATATATACATAGAAAAGACTCTGCAAATGTACAGTCAGCCCTTAGAAGGTCCTGGCCGAGGAGAAGCACTCTGTTGCTATCCTCCTGTTCCAAGGGGCCCCGCTTGCTTCGACGATCCTGGTTGCCCAAGGGTCTCGGAATGGCTTGATGGCCCAAGCATAGAAAGGCTAGGAGGCCAACTCCTTCCTGGGAGGCCATACAAGTCTTCCGCGTATGTAGCATTGGCATTCCGATGATCACACACGCCCGTAGAAAATTGTGGGTGCAGCAACTCATCACTTGGTGGTACAACTTGATGCCGTCCCAGTATTTGCCATCCAGTACCGGAGCAATATCTACGGCCCTCATTGAAGCCCTTAACACTTCCTCCGGCTAGAAGTTCCTACCCCTCAGCAGCACGTACTACACTTGCTTAAGTCTCAATGTGTCTTCGAGAGAAGCGATCTTTCCTTTAGCCTCAACAAGCTCAGCCTCTAAGCGTTTGTTGACTTCAACAGTGGCATTGGAGAACTCCATCTCAGAGCAAGTTTGGGCGACACCATCAATGAGTCGACTAAGATTCCCAGCCAGCTCGTGGAACTATAAAAGGAAATGAAGCCGTTAAAACATAATACAAGGAAACGAGAAAGCTAAGGAAGAACAGAAAGTTACTTGAGAGACGAGAGAGCCATTGGCTGAGCTCTCCTCTCTAGGGGCCCCGGACTCTTGTGGCTCACAGCAGGCACCACAGGAACCTTAACCCTGGTCTCCTTATGGATCACGAATGGAATCATTATGGGGTTGTAGACTTGGATTGCAAGGCATGGGAGCTCGATAGTCATTGCAGCAGGTGGCTCCATGACATGACTTTCCTCGGTCTCAGCAGCTTCAGTAATCATCGTCGTTGTGGTCATCATCGCTGCCTCCTCGGCCTGAGACGCCTCAGACTCCCTCATTTCCTATCCCTTAGTAGTATTCTTGAATGGGTTATCAATCCACTTCGAGACTTCACTAGTAAATGTGGAAGGGATATCAGGCTTTGGGCTCATCGGGGGACGCTGGGCAATAGGTGACTCTGCAGACAAAGAAGGCTGCCTAGAGGACTCAGTGGCAACTAAAGGCCCGACGCCTTCAGATCTTTGGACTGGCGCCGCCCGTGAAGACGTCAACCTCCTCACAAGAGGAGCTATAACAGCGTCATCGTCATCAGACGAGGAGTGCTCAACGATGGTCATCGGACATTTTAAAGTCACAATCCGACGACTATACTTTGGACGCTTGGACGGCTCCTCGATCCTCAGAGACCCCTCCTTATTTTTCAGTTTCTTCTTCTTCTTCTCTTTTGCAAAAGGAGGTGGCAGAGGGACGCCAGAGTCCTCATCCTAGATCCCCCACTTGGCCCTTCACTAGGTTCTCGGATCGCAACCAAATGTTCTTCTTATTTTCAATAAAGGTGTCAAGGTTAATTATCACCAAGTCAGTGACTTCCTTGGCAACTTCCCTCTCCTCTTTGGAGGCGTCTGAGCAATGCTTAGCTACCACGTTCCCCTAAGCATTGGAAAGGTTTTAGCTCTCATGTACGGCCGAGAAGAAAAACTTATCTTTCCACCTCTTAGTGGAATCAGGATTTGCACCATTCATAACCGCAAACTCAGGACGTAGAGTCATAACGATCAAGTCCAAGTTATGAGTGAAATGGAACATCACTTTTACCATGGCAACCTCAAGCACGTTACCATGGCAGTGAGGGAAAACACAAAAGGACACGAGGTACCTGATAGCATTAGGCTGCAACCTCGCGAACGGAACTCCAAGTTCCCTCATAATGATGTACAACTCCATGGGAAGAAAGAAACGAAGTCCACCCTTGAGATGGACTTCGTACATGGTAATGGAGCCGTCTGGTGGACTACCAGCCCTCTCATGAAGCTCTGGAACCACCATTACCATCGACTTTGGAATCTCGTACTTTGCGCGGATGGCCTCGAGTTTGGCTAGGAAAAGGGAAGACGCAAAGTCTTTCACTACGAGCGCCATTGAAGTTCAAGGAAAGAACACTGAAGAAATGGGAAGGAGAAGAGAGTTTGGAAAAAAACAGCCAAGGGTTCGAGAGAGAAATACCTTAGGTTGCGCTAATGAAAGTGAAGGCAAGGCAAGCATTTGAAAATGGCAGAAAATCAAAAGGCGCGTGCCATCATTTGCCCTCACCACATGTCAAATCCCTATACACCGCCAGACTTTGTGGGCCTTGGTTTCCCAAGGCAACATCAATCCCATTAATGCGCATTAAATGTGCTTTAATGGCCAAACACGGTGGCGTAGACGAACCTTTCGGACTCAAAGGAAGTTCTCGAATGTGCTTTCACTGAAGGCTTTAGTCCCAAAATGCCCGAAGACGGCTATCATCATGAAGTGCCTAGTAGTGCCTAGAGTCCAAAAGTTCCTCGGACGTTCTGGTAAGGCCATTGACCCCAAAGTCCCACGAACACTTTGGGCAGGCTGCAAGCCACTGCATGTTCTCGGACTTTTTGATCAACGTACCCCCGACTTCTATTCCCCATTATATCCGCGGACATTCACAAGGAATAAGAATGAATGCCAACTTCCAACAGAGGCTGAGCAGTGCCACAAAGCAAAGGCACGCCTAGACTTCCAGTGGAAAAGACCTTCACGCGAGAGTTGTCCACATCCAATGGACATACCAAAGGGTTGAAGTCCTCAGACCCTTTGACATAGGGGGCTAATGATGAGTATTGATACCCAATGACCACTTGTAACATTTATTCCCTTGAAATTAGACCCTGGTGCCACAGAGATCTAGTAGGCTCAAGAGGTTCAGGTGCTAGGTCTGACCCGTGTAGCATAGTGAACTTAAAGTCCACTCAAGCCCATGGACTTAAGATGGGCTTCAGACATCAGCCACACCTGCAAAAGCAGTGCTTAGAAATTTGGTAGCTGACCCTATCAGACTGCATGAAGAATGATGGCCTGCAACACAAGCCCGATCATTACAGATGTGATGTCGCGGAAGATCAGCTAGCGTGCACGCTATGTTCCTAGCACAGTAAACAGGGTTGGTGGAGTTGGTGGCAAACTTTCCTACACACGCCAGTACCACATGGACCTCTCTCAAAGAAAAACTCAACCACTATAAATATATTAACTGTCTACCAAACAAAAGATCCCAACATTAATACTCGTGTAATTGTTATCAAGAGAAAAAGAAGAAAGAGAAAGGCCTGAGAGCGTCCTGTTGCTCTCTTATAATTTTATCCACACTTGTAACTAGACGTCACTATTGTGAAATTGTTCTCGGATATACATCCCGTGATTTTTCCTTCTCATTTAAAAGAAGGCTTTCCACGTAAAAAACTACTTATGCCTCAGTCCTCGTATTCTTTTTCCCTATTTTACTACGTTCTTTGTGTTGCATTGGTTTTGCCCAAGCATCCGGAAACAGCCCGCGATATTACTTGGATCTTTGTGTGTAAGATCCGAGAACGCAATAAATATATAAAATTTAATATTTAATATATGTTAGTATTGCTAAATTTTTTAAAAATATAACTATATTCAAAATTTTTCTTCCTTAAATCTTAATATTTAAATCAAAATTTAATCGCCAATTTTAGAGATGTATGGTTCGACCTCTTATACGAAGAAGCAGAATTTCCAATCTCCATATGTGGGAGGCCCCACTTTTGGGAGAGATCGTCATTGGTCAATAGAATTTCCAAGCATGTCAACACGGAGGGGCAAGTGGTAATTGAAAACGGGGATACTATTTTTTTATCAGAAATAGAATTCTACTTTTTTTAATAAAATTATTAAACTAAAATTCAATAATATCTCTTCAAAAACCAAAAAAAAAAAAATTAAATTAATTATATTTTTAATTTTTTACCGTATAAACACTAAAAATTTTAATCAAAAAAATAACTTAAAATAATATTATTTAATATTTAAATTTTTAGCATTAGATTTTTTTAATCTAATAGTCCAAACAAAAGAAGTAATCTCTTACCCTTGTAAGAAAGAAAAAAAAAATCCAATGTATCACTAGATTCGAATTGTTATATTGATTAGAGAGCCTCTTGATCTTTCACGGCGAGTTAAGCTTAAGCAAGTCTGGTTTTTGTCTATGATAATTTACATCTTGCGCAAAACAGCGAACAAATAAGACATTAAAAGATTGACAGGACTCACTCCCTGATTCATTTTTCAGTGCTTCATTTAGAAATCTTTCTAAAATGAAAGAAGGGTGGAGGATATAAGGTACAATGATACACGAGTGAAGAGAATGAGAATGATAATGGAGCTCCTAACTTCGGTATTTACGCTTGATAGGGAGTGACTTTTGAGTGGTATGGAGGGCTTGGCTGTTGCGCGTGCGCTTGGTAGGAAGCAGCTTTTGAGAAAGAAGTACGCTCAATTAGGGAGCGGCTTTTGAATGGTGTCGAAAGGCTTATTCCGGTAAATGTGCTTGACGGGGAGCGACTTTTTAAGAAAGAGGGTGAGAGTGAGTAAATGCTCTTTGCTTCATTTGGTTAATCGAGAGTAGGGATTGTTTTCTTTAGGCAAGTGGTAGCTAGAATCGTCATCTCTTCCTTTTCACCGATAGGGGTGAACGATATTTGTAATGTTGGTGTTGTTGTGGTTTTAGCGCCAAAACTGGTGACAACTATTTCACAATGACTCATCAAACTGTCCTAGTGACCGTGGAGGCCACCGATGTCAATTGCATTTTTGGACGATTGTATGACAATCGGTTGTCCTTACCGGACTTTTGCCAGACTATACCGCCAAAGACTGCAAGCGCCGCATGCTCAAGCTGCTGCATCCAGACTGTCGACTGCCAAGTTGGTGGGCTTCCAGTGCCATAATTAGTCAATCCACCTGGATTGCCTATTGAGCCTGCTTAGCATTTGTCTTCATCTAATCATCGTGAGTTGGACTATAATTGTGCTAGACATGGTGCTTCTTGGGCCTCACGCATTGTTGGATCTCTTTGAGCCTCAATCTTCCTGACATGCTAACAAATGGGCTAGCCCACAATAGTACAGGACCCATCAAATCCAAAGTCTAGCAATGACTAAGTAATGTCAGGTACTTTTATTATTTTAATTATCTGTACAAATTAAAAGTCAAAATTAAATATTAAAAATAAAATATGAATATTACACTTATTATTATTATTATAAAATTTGAAATATTTTTTATTTTTTAATTTTAATTATTAATTTTGTTCATTAAATATAAGAAAATTGAAATAATAAAAGTACATCGATGACTTTCGTGGGCAACGACGGGCGGAGGATCAGCGACGCTGACAGCTGCTTCAGCCCAAGTCCCCTGACCCGAATTTTTTCTGGCGCGAATTTAATGCCGGAGCTATGCTGTAGGCCCCATCCCCTGTTCTCCTCTGAGAAAAATTCTACTATAACTTATTAATCATTTATTAATAAATAAATAAATATATATATTGATAGATCCGATATCACGGGCTGACTCAAAATCTGAGGCTTGTCTAAGAAGTTTTGTCATGGCGGAAAACATTTTTATTTTGGCGGGAGAGTTTTTCCTTGGTGAGAAATTAAAATTCATTTCGACGGTAAAATTTTCATCTATTCCTTCAATAAATAGGGGAAGATGGAATGGCAAAAAGGGGGGGGAAGCCTAGGGTAGATAACCGTCCCAAAAGCAGGCCCCTTTTTTCCTGGTTTCAGCTCGCCTTGCAAACAACTCCAGCTCTCTGTTCTTGCCTTTGCCACAACAGAGCTCAGAATCGTCTCTCTCTCTGTTCCAATCCCTGTCGAAACAGGAACATAGAACTCCCTCATGGTGTCCTCTCTCTCTCTCTACTGTTCATGAGCTAGGCAAGGCATAGAGCCTCCAGGGACGACACCCAGTCCTCTATCCTCGTGAAACAGAGCCCAAAGTCCCTAATGGTGGCACTTAGCTCTTCCGCTCCGGCTTTTAGATTGCCAGAGAAATAGAACACCACGATGCTCTCCATTAATGGCGACTAGTGCATCTCTGCTACTCTCGACCCAACAGAGCACTCAGCACTCTTGGCAACCAAATCTGGCAATTCCCGCTCTCGTCTATGGCAAAACATAGGAGCTTTCGGTGATGGTGCTTAGTTCATCTATTCCCATTTATAGGAAGCGGAGCGTGATGCCCAGATCCTCCGCTTTATGGAACTGGGCTTGAAGCTCTTCCGACAGTGGCGTCCAACAATTCCCTTCGATCCGGAACCAATTGGCAGGTGAGACCCACAACAATGGCGTGTGGATGATCAGGCTAAGCAGGGAACGAGGCTCTCAGAACCTGTTGCTTGGCTTCTCCATCCTATTCTTAGAAAAACGGAGGTGCACGACTCCTGGAATGGAGCCCGGCCATCACTTCAGATTAGGAGGGAGCTCCCAGCTCCTTGTTGACGACGTCCGCGACCTCCAAAAGCTTGTTGCCAAATCCTGCACCGTGGAGTCCTCAGAGGGCGTTGCCCAGTTGTGCGGTTGATAATGCGAGAGGAAGCCCCTTAAACAGTGTTCTATTCCTCCAAAGCAGAACGGGAATGGAGCTCTTTGGACAGTCGCCCTACATTAGGGCACTTGAGAGATAGCAGTACAGAGCTTCCCCAAAGGAAGCCATTCGGAACTCGTTACAATCAGTTGTCCCATTCAACCCGCCAGGCACTCGAGGGCTTTTCCGCGATCACCTGCCTGCCAATACAATCCAGATTGGCGCCGTACAGGATTAGCGTCCATTCCAGTACGCTTCGCTAGGCCGCCCTCCACGGCGCACCCCCAAGCGGGGACATCACCAAGCCGCCGTCCGCTAGCGCACTTCTAAGCCGCCCTTCGCGGGCGTACTCCCTAGCAGGGACACCTCTAAGCCGCCTTCCGCAGGCGCAATCCAGAGTAAGGACATCTCTAAGCCGTCTTCCACGGGCGCACCCCCAAGCCGGAACATCACCAAGCCGCCCTCCGTAGGAGCACCTCTAAGTCGTCCTCTACGAGCGCACTTCTAAGTCGCCCTCCGCGGGCTCACTCCCGAGCAAGGACATCTCTAAGCCACCCTTCGTGGGTGCACCTCCAAGAGGGATTTACCTAAGCCGCCCTCCACGAGTGCACCGGTAAGCCGCTCCTCTGTCTGGGCGTATCCATGGTGCTCAAACCTCCAAATACATCCCTCTCACACTCCCCTCATTCTTGCATCTTAAGCATGCATTCCGCCATTTATCATGAAGGTTTCTGACTTGAGCGTCAGAGTGTCGGCGGAGACAGCCACCCGTCGACCTTTGACCTCTTATTTATTTGTTGTATTATACAGGTCTCAGGTTAATAGAGACGGAGATCGAACCCGCTCGAGACAGCCTTCTGACGACGATGAATACAAAAGCTCCATAATCCGTATAACAACCGGGACCCGGAACGCAACACACACACACACACACACACATATATATGATAATATATATGATACTTATTGAGTTCTAAATTCATATTTTATATTTTGTCCCTTTAAAGTATGGGAGTGAGCCATATTACAAGAGTAGGATCGAGATACGATGCAATATCACAATCTCCAGTGAGTATCATATTTATTTAGATAGATAGTATCGATTTATTAATGATTTTATTTAGACTTTTATTGAGATTTTAGAGTTTGCCAAATATAGGCCTTTGGGATGTATATTGAGATTTGTTAGATTGATTTTATTATGTGGATGAGTTATTATTATTTGGTTATCTCCCTTACGATTATTTGGAGTATGTCATATTTATGTAGTTCGAATAATTATTAGATGAGGTCCTATAATGAGTTTTGAATTGTCTTATATTATTTATTATTCAATGATGGAATATTTTGGTCTGCCCGCTATATCACACCCATTTTAAAAATTATTTATTTATTAATTTGACTTATTTGGTTCAAGTTCTTGATAGAATAGTATCAGAGAAAAGTCATAAGAAGATGTGTTTTGGATAATTTTGAATAAATAATTGATTAAATACTTGGGTGTAATAAATAGTAAAAAATTTAAGTTGTGAAGGCTTGGATTGAATCGAAAGAATGATCATTTGATTATAAGTCGTGTGAGTGACATAATGGGCCACTTGATACAGTGGTAGAAGGAGGATTTTGTTTGGTTTTTGTGGATATGCGGAGGTTTTGTTAGGTTTTGCTATTTTGGGAGGAGAAGTAGTAACCTCGGGTTCTGCTGATCCGAAATCTTATGGGGTAGAAGGAGGTTTTGGCTGGTAGAAAGGTTGGTGATGGAGCAGGTTGGTTTGAAATTTCACGAGCTAGAAGGAGGTTTCGAGCTACAGAGAGGTAAGTGGAGTGGGTCAATCTGAAATCTCACGGGATATAAGGAGGTTTTGGCTGACAAATAGGTAGGCGGTGGAGTGGAGGTGATGAAGAGAAAGAATGAGAGTATTTATGCGGGAACGTGGTAGTTTGAGACTTTATGTGGGTCAGTATGTGATAAATGATGGGGGAATAGTTGTTGGCAAGCAGATAATAGGACTTCTAGGCCTTATCTTGGGCCAAGAGAATGAGGAGATAGTGTGAAATGCCTTTCGGAAAGCATGTTAGAGATATATATATACATAATGCAAGTCCATAGTTTTGTGAAAGTTTATTTTTTCTTACTCGGCAAACCTTGATGGTTTTATCAAATGATAAGTTGGGAATGGTCATTGTGTTTGAGTGGGGAAAGAAGACTCGTCAAGATTGAAAGCAACAGATAAAAATAAAGAAGCTCATGCCAAATCAACTTGTTTCTCTTCATAAGGTAGGTGGACCAGTTCTTAGCCTATATATATATATGTTGTTAAGGAAACAGAGTTGCATTAGAAGTTTACGTTGCGGGTCTTCTATCTTCTTTTGAGTGGAGAAGTTGTAGAGTCAATGGTGAACAACTTCTACTGAGAGAAAAGACAGAAGAGTGTAGGTTTGCTGATCCTGTGACTAATGAGGCCGGGGGTGCGGTCTAATCTTTTTAGGAATGATAATGCTGATCGTGTAGGACTATGAAGATATGATAGGAGAGAGGGAGACTCAAGGGTTGTCCATTCCCACTCGTTACTATGATTGGATTGATAATTGTCTCCACAAATCCTTCATTACTGAAGAATCTGAAATATCTATTGAATTAGAAGGGTAGCTGAGTACGATGCATAGTTCGCGGAGTTATCTCAGTTTGTTTCCCATTTAGTTGCAGATGAAGTCTTGAGAGCCTAAAAATACCTGCAGGAACTTTAAGATTCAATTTGGAAATAGTTGTTGCCGCTCTGATTATGGATTTGCAATGAGGTGCTAGATTGAGCCCTATTGATCGAATATGAGTAGCTCTAGGAGAAGTATTTTCAGAAAAAGTTAGAGTATTGAGGCTAAAGCTCAATTGGAGGCCAACATTGTACGTCTCAATGGATATCTAGCAATCAAGATAAAGGAAAGTTAGTTAAATCAGAGTCTTCTTCCCCGAGGTTCTAGTTTGTAAGGTCAGCCTACGAGTTCTATCAAATAATCACGAAGGACAAGTTCACTTTTGTCAGAATGGAGTCTACTTCAATTGCTGCCAGATAGGCCATTTGTCAAAGGATTGCTCGAATCTCAGGCGTCCGGATTACAGACGTCCAAATAGAAGTTAGACGATTCCAAACAAAGTATTTGCAACTACAACTCATGATACTAGAATTGATTCCTAACTCATGAAAGAGTATTAGTCTAGACAACCTTGTGATAGGGAGTTTGAGTTGTTATTGAGGTTGTACCGGGACTAGCACTGATTCTTTTGAGGACTCTGCATAGAAGGGTCTCGTCTGAATTAAAGGAAAGGAAGCAACTATCACATGGTTTGTTGGAGGACGATTTTAACTAGGTATTGCCATGGAATGCTCTTATGCTTTTGGTGAAGAAAGATGGATCGATAAAGATATATATTGATTGGGAAGATTGTTCTTTCGGTGGCACATTGTGGATCCAAAGGAGGTTGAAGCGATAAAAAATGGAGAGAAGTCTGTTAGGGCCTTTTTTATGGTCGGCATATTCAGTGACCATATTTAGTTATGTGTCGATGTCGGATTATGTTCATTGAAGTGTTGCAACATTATATGCCCGTGGCTTTCCATTCCCAGATCATCTTCTGCACAGTATCTGCCTCACGCCCGATATGCGCTCAGAGCTTAGATTCTCAGAGACCTACACCAGCTGTGCACTCGCCTGCCGCTCAAGCCCATTTTCTAGAACCGCACACTTGTTGCACGTCCAAGGCGCCAACCAGGCATATTTTCAAGAACTGGGGCGCTCGATGCGGGCCCAATCCGCGCTCGAGTGTCGGGGCACGTTTCTCCAAACCCTAACCCATGCCTACCGACCGCCCGATGTGCACTCGAGTGGCATGGCTCTTATGTCTCCAACGGCTCTATATTTAAAATTGATTTTAAGGCTCCATATATATAGTTGTCATATGATTTAAACCCTAACTTTTTTGTTAGACTTGGAGGAGCCATTTCTCTTGGAAAACCTATGGTTCTTGTGCTCCATTCTTGAAAAAATTTCACATCAACAATTGTGCCTCATTGACAAAGCTTTCTCTCTACGTCGTGTTTTCTTATTAACACCTCTTCATGCCTATTAACCTTCGTGACGACGTTGGTGGCGTGGATATTGGGCTCCAATGGGTTCGACAATTTAAGTGGTTCTAGAGAAAAGTTTGACGTAAAGACCGAAAGGCAACTGGTTTCGTTGTCGTGGGTAAATTCAAGGAGATCCTTAATAGAGATTACAAGACGGGAGTAAGTTAGCTAGGTTAGCGCGTCGTTACTACCTGATCTATAAGTTGATTTTCATAGTGCATTACTTCCTTATCCGTTGAAGTCCGGAGAATTTTTCTCAATTACCGTGGGTATCGAATTTTTCTTTCATCACCAAAAGATTGTCTCTTTATTATTATTTATTATTGCTTTATTGTTGTGCTCTTGTTATTTCTATCATCTAAATTTAAATATTTCTTATGTGTAATAAATATATAATTTTGTACTACTTCCGCTAATCCTGTACGGGGTCAAAACATTATTGTATAATCTGGGACGAAACGTTCTTTTTCAAAGCCGACTGATGTCTTAAAGGTGCACAATTTCCTGGGTCTGGCTAAACCTGATCAGCAATTCATTGAGAATTTTTGGGAATTGCCTTAACTCGATAGACGCAAAAGCGATCAGTGTTCTTACAAAATAATGATTATGAGGAGAGCTTCCAAGAGTCAAAGAATAGATTAACAACATTGTCGGTCTTAGTCAATCATTGGTAGATTGAAAGGATTTGTAGCGTACTATGATGCCTTGAGGATTTGGAGAAGGAGTTGATCATGCATCAAGGTAGGCGAGTGGATTTGCTTATAGGTTAACGATGAGATTCAAAATTGGTTAGGGAAGGCGAATATAATTGCCAATATTCTAGATTGGAAATCTCCAAATTTGATGACGCATCTGATAATCCATGGGCGATGTTGGATAGAATAAAGAACCGAACAATGTGGTTACACTTAGAAGTCGAGGATGATGTTGCCGTGTCTCTAGGTGCCACATATGATTTTAGAAGAAATGGGTTTAAATGAGGACTCGTATTGGGTGAGTGATTTGTATTTGATGGATCTGCGAGTCTTGGGTAGCGAATTTGGACGGAATGTGAAACGTGAAATTGCGACTTATGTGATAAGGTGTATCATGTGTCTAAACGAGAAAGTCGAGCAGAAGAAGAAGCCTTCGAGATTTTATTTAAGTCTGCTTGGAATGGCGAGAAATTTGGTGACAATTTTGGCGATGATAGATAATCTAATGAAGTCGACTCATTACTTATCGGTCAAGATGTCATGCTCGAGATTGGCCGCCGGTATATGGAAGAAAGAGGTTGCAAGGTACTCTAGTTTTGAGGCTTTTGAATGTGATATGAGGTTTGCGTCAAAAAAATTTAGAGGAAAGTTCGCATAGGAAATTGGGTGCTAAGTTAGAATTTGATATGGCGATAATTTGCAATGATATAGTCAATCAGAGTAGCACAATAGAAGTGTATGGGCACATGGCCATCACTCATAAGATTTGATCTGAGGTTTGAAGTAGGAGATCAAACTTGAAATCCATTTTGAGGTTCAATGTGGATGGTGAGGTGTATCTAAAAGTATTTTTTAGAGTTTTCAGCAGACCAAAGAGATAGTCTATAAATTGGCTTTATCTATGAGTTTGGCGAATTATTAGAATGTATTCTATGTATGAATATTGAGTAGATTTGTATGTGATCTTTCACATGTGATCGGATTTGGGCCGATACTAATCGGTGAGAAATTATTTTATATTGAGGTTTTAGTTCGAATTGTGGAATAGAAAGGATCAAGTGTTAAGGAGTAAGGTGATTCCTTTTGACTATAATTCTTTCGAAGGATCTTTCAGTTAAGGAGGTAATATGGAAGTAAGAAGAAGTTTCGGAGAACATCCCTATTCATTTGTGAATTGAGGTAAGGATTAAGGTGCATAAATTTCGAGAATAAAATTTTTCAATGAAGGAAAAATGTAATATCTCAAATCTTCATTTGAGTTATTTTAATATTAATTGTGATTTTGCATAATGTGGATGCGATGAAAATTAAATATATATTGTAAAATTTTAAAGAATATTCGGATCAGTTGGGTTGATGCCGGAGACGTACCTGTGTAGCTGTTTGAATGCCGAATAGATTATAAAAGAAAATAAAAAAAAAAATAATAATAATAAAGAAAAAAAAGAGAAAAAGTGAATAATAAGGGGGGAAAGAGGAGAATCGGGCATAGTGAAAGCAGAAGGTGGGAAGAAAGAAAAGGGGAAAGGAAGGGAGAGGGAGTGGTACGCGTAAGAAGGAGAAGGAGAAGGAGAGAGAGAGGAAAGAGAGAGAGAGATGGAGAGGAAGAGGAGGAGGAGAGGACAGGAGAGGAGGAGGCAACACCAAGTGAAGGCCAAAGCAGAGAGGTGCTTTGGTATAAAGTCGAGGAAAGAGAGAGGCGTGAGACGTGCACAGAGCAGATATAGGTATCGTGTAGTATTTTTTTAATCTATTTGGCATAAAGTTGATGTAAGTATCTATAACCTCTATCTTTGATCTGATTTAATATTCGATATATTTTGACTATTGTTTAGAGATTTTACTAATATACAAGTTATTTTTATACATTGATCTGTTTATTCTATACATATATGTATGATTTACCGATTGATTTAAAAATTTTGTTTGGATTTTATAATTTTTTGAGGATTTTGCTATTTTTTAGAAGCCTGAAAAAATTATTAAAAATTATTTATTTTTATATCTGTATATTTATATAAAAATATGCATAAAACTTTGTCTGTCGTACATTTTCACATGCATGTGCCAGGTTATAATTATTATATTTTGATTTGTTATTGGATATTCTGGCTAACCTCCAACAATAAGATTTGTTATTAAAAATTTCTTTTTATTGGTAGGAAAGGCTTAGACGTGGTAACCCACCAATTTAAACTTTTAATTAAAATTTATAATATATTCAGGCGTTTTAATATATCTGACAATTTGAAAAATTACACCCAAAATTTTGAGTGAAAAAATATAATGAATATTTTTACCTATGAAAAATAGAGTACATAGATGACCTAACATACTAGCTTTACTTGCATTTGATTTAGCCTAGGGTTATTGGGTTATAAGTAACTTTTTTCTCAAGTTAGTTTTTAAATAATCGGAACTCAGACTTAGTATATATTTTATATTTTTGTATAGATTTAAATATTTGAACTTTGATTTGAGATTCATTGATTTTGCCCATAGATGGATTTTGGTATATCTCATAAATTTGATTTTAAATATATGTTTTGATTTGAACCTTTAAACTATTTATTACGATACTGCTTTGGTTTCTATACACGCGATTGGATCATCTAGTTATTAAATTCTGCCCTAATCACGAAGCTGATCGGGCATTGAATTTGAATTTGGATTGGACATCTACTTATTGGAATCAGTTCGGATCACTTCTTATATATATATATATATATATATATATATATGTCTCTAGGGGACTATTTTTAAATTAGATATTTATTTGGATTTGATATTTGATTTGAGTATGAAACTACTATTAAATTTGAATATTAGATTTTATTAGATTTGAATATTGAATTTTGTCTAAGATTTGATGATTTGATTTTGTATCAATGACTTGGATTTATATCTATTTTTTAAATTTGGTATTTATTCCTTGACACTCCTTATTTATTAAACCCGTTTACTCGTATATAATACTTGTTGAATTTTAGTTTTATATTTTATATTTTATCCCTTCAGAGTAGATGATTGAGCAATATTACAAGAGTAGGGTCAAAATTCGGCGTGGTATTGCAAACTCTAACGAGTATCATATTTATTTAGATAGATGATATCGATTGTATATCGATTTATGAATAATTTTGTTTGGGCTATCATTGAGATTTTAGAGTCGGCCAAATGTAAGCCTTTGAGCTATATATATTGTGATTTGTTGGATTCATTCCATTATGTGGATAAATTATTGTCATTATTTAGTTATCTCCTTACGACGGTTTGGAATAGGTTATATTTATATTATCCAGACGGTTATTCGATGATATCCTGTGATAAATTTTGGACCGATTTATATTATTTATTATTTGATGATGGAATATTTTGGTCTGTCTGTTACGTCACACCTGGTTTAAAAATTAATTATTTATTAATTTAACCTACTTGATTCAAATTCGTGACATATATCCCCAAAGATCATATATTAGGTAAAACCAAACTCACCTTAAACTCATCGCCAAATTTCAACTCGTTCATTCTAAAGTTGCCCTTGCTAATTAATTCCACTAAGTTGTACGGGCTTTATGAAACGTGTTTTATACGTGGATTACCGCTTCCTGTTTCCGGTTGGATCGGCCTTTCTTTACTACTTGGTTATAACTAAAATGACATATTGGGTCGAAATTGGACGAGAATATGATGGGAATATTAAAAAAAACATTATCTTGGCATAAGCATTACTAGGAATTAAATAAGAATGGTATTGAGTTATTAGATTTTCTTATAAAATAATTATCCCAGACCCAAAAATCCAATTAGTATAGCAGGAAATTATATATTTATTGCCGTATGTTATTGATTACCAAGCAAAGTTTAGAAATACCTGTGTAGTCTAGCATCTACCATGCAAGTGGGGGTGTCAGCAATTGGGTTTGAGGCATGCCGTTTGGCGACCGACAGGGTTACCCTAGGCATCGCCAGCCAGTAACCAACCATGGAGTCCGGAATATTGATGGTGGCAGCTCCATGAATTGCCAGTCAATCGGCGACTATCGTGGCAGTGTGCCATCCAACGACCGAGGGTAGTGGCCTGGTGTATAGCTGGCTGATGACCGACAGTGCTAGTTAGGAAATCCTGTTGATTATCTCGACTTGTGTCCTAGCTCGTCTGAGAGTCAATAGGCACGGGTATTGTCTTCAGGTAAAGACATTCACTGGATTGTGACTAGTTAATAGTGAGTACTAATGAATAAATTTGAGAAAATGACTTACCATTTTTAAATTTTTCCAACAATTTACTTTTCAGTAAATGATTAGTGCCATATGAAAAGATGATTTTATTACCAATTCGTCTAGCTGGATCTGTAGCAATCTATCCAACCCATCACGCTTGCACGGAAGAAAGAAATAGCGTGTATATTCCTAGCTTTCTCAGATCCAATGATAATGCATTTAGTGCGTTGGGCGCCCTTAATATAATGAAGTTCCCGAAAGATTATCTGTAATACCTTATCTCGATAAAATTCAGCAAAGGGCTGCCTGCCCTACTCACCATAGACGTCACAACATTGTCCCTTTATGTAGTAGTAATTATCAATCCAAAAACTACATTAAGATCACCAGTAGTCATTGCAGGAGCACAGACCATGGGTGAAATGGTGAAACCGGTGCGTGTCCCGCAAAACAATGACTCTCTTAGTAACACCTGAAACGAACTTCACCCACGAATGGCAATCTATGCAAACCCGGATGTTCTTTGTGATCCTGATTGGCATCCCCGAGCCAGTGTGGATGAGTCCAAACATAACAGCTAGCCGCTCGCTGTGCCCACAAACCCACATTGATTTCATCTCATCATTTATGTCATGAAGCACGACACTCGTGTTAGCAACATATCCTGCAGCTGCCATTGCCTCTTCCAATTCACTCCACAGTTTTATATACTCTGGCGAATGTCGGAATTTGAAACTCCCAGAAGCTATGAAGCTGTGTACTCTACTTTTCACTTGGATCCAGCTGCAGCCAGCCTCTTTCTCCATATCTCGGGATTCCATCATCTTCCTAACTCGCTTCACAGATTCCCACATGCCTGCATTTGCATAGATGTTTGATAGCACCACATAATTGCCCGGGTTGTTGGGTTCGAGCTCAAATAATCGGCTCGAGGCTAGTTCCCCAATAGACACATTGCTGTGCAGTCGGCATGAATTCAGTAAAGATCCCCATACGCTGCCACTAGGACTAATGGGCATGGTTTCAGCTATTTCTAATGCCTCTTTGATCCTTCCTATCCTTCCCAACATATCAACCAAACAAGCATAGTGCTCTACCGTTGGAGACACCTGAAACTCATTTTTCATTCTGTCAAACAGTCTTAGTCCATGATCAATAAGCCCGGCATGGCTGCATCCAGATAACAGGGCAATGAAAGTTACTGCATCCGAACTAAGGCCAGATTCAATCATCTCTTCAAACAACACCATAGCTCGAGATGTTTCCCCATTAACAGCATACCCAGTAAGCATAGTGTTCCAGGATGTTAAGTCTTTGCTCTTCATTCTATCAAAGACTCTCCTACATAGCTCCCACTCCCCGCATTTTGAATACATGTCCATAAGGGAATTTAGCACCAAGACATCGGGCTTCATAGCCGATTTCAAGATCTGGCAATGCACCTCTTTCCCGCTCAGAAGCCCCGTCACTCGAGCACATGCTGGTAAGATTATCGTCAGGGTAACCCAACTAAACCCTTCACGTCGTCCTTGCATCCTCCTAAAAGTGTCAAGTGCACGGGATATGTCATCACGGGAGACAAAACTGGCTATTAACGAGTTCCAGGACACAACGTTTCTTTCAGGCATTTTATCGAACATCTGGAGCGCGGCATCAGCACTTCCACATTCCGAGTAAAACCACAACACAGCATTGTTCAACACTTGATCAGCTTCTTCAGAGGACTTCAAAATCTGGGCATGAACTGCCCTACCGAGCCGTAAGTCGCCCAATTCCGAGCAGGCCTTGAAGGCCACTGAGAAGGAAAAATTACTAGGCGCAACCGATGCTCCCAACATCTCTGAATAAGCGAGCAAAGCATCATTTGGGCAGCCATTTTTCAAGTACCCGATTGCCATGGCCACCCAAACGGGCTCGGAGGCAGGTTCTTGTACATCGTGGCCATCGTTGAAAACACGGCGAGCGTCGTCAATGCGGCCGCAGACGGAAAAGAGAGTGATGAGTTTGGCCCTTAAGGTGGGAATCTTGAGCATATTTTCATAACCTTTATCTTTGGACAGAAGAAGATGGAGGTAAAGTCGCTGGCCATGATCCAAGGACTTTCTGGAGATGCAAGCATGGAGGAGAGCGCTGTAAGCTTCTATGGCGGATTTAGTACGATCGGGTGTGGAAATCGAGGTTTCTAATAAGCTAAGAGCCTCGTCTAATTTCCCAGATTTGGACAAGGATTTGAGCTTTGATAGCAGAGAAGTACAGTTCTTGTGCGGTGGATTCTGTTTCTGTTTATGGAAGCCTGAATTGACGGTTGTCTTGCTTGAGATTGTAGTTAATGTGAGGTGTGTCGAGAGAGAGATGATGGATGTCGCCATCTCTCTCTCACCAGCCTCATCTTATCGTACCAGCTAAAACTATTAAGGGGGACTCATATGTTGTGTTATGGGAGTGATGTTATGGAGGTATTTAAGGCATCATTTCTCCTCAAGACCAATGCACATAGCAAATTCAGGTACAAGTGGAATCACAAATATAATTATTATAATTATATATAATTTACTCTTAATTTTTATTAGATATTTTTACTTGGTCTCTACATTTAAGAAGAGTTGGATTAATTTTTAAATATTAAAATTTTACCTGAATTCTTTAAAAAGTGAACTCTGTTAGCCTTGTGGATATCTGATTTTAACATTCATAAAAAACCTTTTAGATATCTCGGTAGAGTCTTTTCCTATAAAATACTTAAAAGTTTTTCATGTATTTTAAGTTATGAATTTTAAATTATAAGTTAATCAGTGACAAAATTGCAAGGATGATTTATTCTTGCATAGACAAGCCAGTTTCATTTGTAGAATGTCTTCAATTGATCAGGTTTATCTAACTCCCATTCATGTCCATAAGAAAGAGAGTGAGTTTGGTATCAAAAACCTTAAAGAGTGGAATAAGGTCCTTCCTCTTAGTAATTTTAGAGACTTATTTAGATCGAGTTATTTCATTCTTATAGACATAGTAAATGTACTTTTAGAATATTAAAATTTCTCATAACATCTCATAAAATTTGTGAAAAATATTTAAATGTTATGGATGCGATTGGACCATAAGTCACCTGCATTATTGGCAATATAAGGATTGATCATAGGCACCCATGAAGAATCTTATTAACATTTGTTATAAAGTATTTTTATCAATTTATCAGTTGCTCCCAATCGACTCATGGATCATTCCCCCGAGCACCCGCTAAATATCTTCTTTTGTTTGTTCCCGAAAAATATTATCTATTTTACCACACAATGGAGCACGATTTTATAAGTTCTTTCTCCCCATCCGATGTAGGACATCACATCACGTCCATCCACCGAGTGCTCAACGTCGCTCACACCAAACCGGCCCCAACTTTGGCTCATTTGTTTACGAAACGGCACCACCGCCCCTAGTGACGCGTCCCACAAAGAGATGTTATCCTCCCAATCTAATTCGATGTGATATCACGCCCACCCTCGGGAGCCAGGAGCCGCACTCCACACACCAAACTGGGCCCCACACCGACACAAAGACTCCTAACAACTTTGCCACCGCCTCTGACGCGCGTCACGGTTTTGTTTCCACTCCCTTAAAAGGCACTTCCTCCTCCCCATTCAATGCGGGGACATCACAGCGTACCCACTTTGGGAGGACAACGTCTCCACGACCTCGGGCCCAACTTTTAAGCACAAAGCGTTTTGTTCCTAATAAAACAGCCTCCAATGCCCCTGAAACATCATATGGCTTCCGTTAGGTATCATTTGGACATCAAGTATTATTTGCAGTTTGGCTAGGGCTTGATTGAATGAGATGGAGTTTTCATCAGAGAATATTATGATCAGCATGTCGCCTTATAATCCCAATCTTCTAGGAAAGCGGATTGCTACTTGTTTCATATGAAAGACGATTTCACCAATCCTATTTAGAAAAGGTTGGTCGGTTATTTCATAGCATCCTGTTGAGCATTTGGGTTGAGAATGATAGTTCGATTGAGCATTTTCCTTGACCCGACATGGCATAGCCTAGGAATATGGACCATACCGAGCAAAGGGGGGGGGCATGCTAGCCCATGACACAATTAGCCTATGTATATATATATATTTATTTACAATAAAATTTGCAACAATCAAATAACCATTACACCCCAATCAATGGTCAGCATCAACGGTTGGCTGCTACCCACCATCGCACTATAACTTATTTTTCCTCATTTTTTCTTACAAGTCCCTCTACTCTCCTTACCACAAATGATATAACATTATTATTATTTATCTTTATATATAATTTATATATTATTCTTATTTTATAGCTTATTAATTATAACATAATTTTTCTATTTTTGACAACCAATATTATCTTTTAAGTAACACCACTAATTTTAAGTGACATTGTGTTTCATCTGTTAATCCATTTTTTTGCACATAAATGTTTAAATAGATAGATAAATACGATATTATATTATTTAAAAATATATAAAAAAATCTCAAATTATACTAGCATCCCACTTCCATAAATAACTAAAAGTAATTTAAAATAAATATAAGACTGCCGGCCAACCCATTACACAATCTACTCGATCATTGGACCCTTATTTGGAATACAATATCAGCCGATAAGACCAAAATATAACATAGACAACGGTATACTTTTAAATATTAGACTATCTTATTCTCTCAATAATTTAAATTTATTCTTACAAAAGTAGAAGTATGAGATTAAAACCCATTAATATGTTATTTTAATCTCTAACTTTCATCAATTTGAGAATGATCTTAACCATTGAAAGGGTAATAGAGATTCATCTTCATTCATCCCGGACCTTAAAAAATGTGTATGATAAGATTAGATTGTTGATCCCATCCATTCTAGGATCGGTCGCAAACTCAGGGTCGATGTAGAAGAATACCTGTAAAAATAATAAAAACATACTTTCACTGATTTTAATAATTTTTTTTTAACAAATGATAACAAATCATAAATCAAGAAATTAAGGAAATCCTAGGCTAGAGATGAAATATCAATAGATATATATTAATATCAACTATCCAAATGTTACAACAAAATCACGATATATCATTATATTGGAATATATTAGCCAATATATACAATATTATCCGTTATATCGGCTGATATTTGCTAATTGGATTCCTATTCAAAAAAAAAAAAAAAAACCCTCTGTTACGACTTATATCATTGTGTATTACATAATACGGCTACTACCTATACCGATATTTTCAGCCATTGGCTCCACATTAGACTGCACAAATTGCTAAGCCCAGTTTTCACGTCCCCCTCGGCATCTCATCTACCTCCAAAAGGCTAATCCGATACACAAACTCTTACTATGCATGGGATCCCAAGAAGGATCAGACTACTTCTTGGGTCTATAATATGCGATTTTATTCTATATTATACAATAGGCCATTCTACTACTCAAACATATAACTATCGGGTTATCCAGCAACTCTACCGTTGGGCCTAGGCTCAATTCATCTACTCCATCTCTCAAAAAGATAAAAAGAGAGAAAGAAAGAAAGAGATCGAAGCACAAACTCGGTACTTACAGGCATGTCAACCTGCTCCCCGGGAAGGAGTCGCTGCTCCTCAAAGCAAAAGCACTGTATTTTGTTGAAGTACACTGCAGCCTTCAAGGGTTCACATTATATGAATCAGAAAATCAACCATTCATGGAGCAGTAAAGGGAAGGGGAGGGGCAACTTTGGAGGGCCTAAAAATAAGGGGCAGAAAATTCGATATGGGACAGATGTCCTACCTTCATAGGGGTCACATTATATGTTGAGACACCAGTTATAGGACTAGAGCTTTGATTTTCAGCAGTGTAGAATGCAAGGGCACTTTCTCCTGGTTTCACCCTGACCTAAAAATAATAATAATAGTAATATGGTAGATTAAAGATACCAGTCAAGTTGAAGAGAAAGATTTGTCTTTTACAATTCATAAATAAATAAATAGAAACCTCTCTTTGGGTGGGAATGAACTTCCAAGGCATCCCGTCGGCGACATCGGCATTGAATTGGACTACTATTTCCCTATATCATTGCAAAAACACATAACAATCAGAAACAAAAATATCTCGTCTTCATCAATAATTAGATAAAATATTTCAAAAACACAAACAGCAAATATATCGAGCAATTCTTTTCTTCTGCAATTTGCTGCAGGTAATCGGCAATAGGGAAAGGAAGGGAGGAGAGGGGAAAGAAGCAAAGAAAAGAACCGAGAAAAGTATAAAAGCAAAGGCTATCGGGGGAAGGAATTGGAAATATAATCTCTGAATATCAGTTTGATTCATTAATAATTATTCAAATAATAAAATTAGGGTTCTTATATAGAAACATTCTGCCTTTGGGCTAATTAGAAATTGAGTATAATTTCTTAATTAATGACAATATAAAATAAAAAAAAAAGTACAATTTACTCAAAAGACGATGCATAACAACAAAAAAACAAAAATATCATGTCTTCATCGATAATTAGATAAAATATTTTGGAAATACAGACTGAAGCAGACTCCAAATGTATTGAGCAATTCTATTCTTCTACAATTTGATGCAAAGGAAGGGAAATAGGAAAATGAAGGGGGGAGAGGGGGAAGAAGCAGAGAAGTGAACTGAGAAAAGAAAATAAGTAAAGATCATCAGGGGAATGAAGGAGAAATATAATCTCTCAATGTTAACTCAGTTAATCAATGATTACTTAAATAATAAAATTAGAATCCTTACATAGAGATACCTTACTTGTAGACTAATCAGGAATTAAGTATAATTTTCTTATAAACAACGACCTAAAATAAAAAGGTAATAAAAATATAATATAATGTTTGATCAATATCCTAGAGATACCAAAATTGCAAAATAATAGAAATACTCGAGACATGACAAAACATGAAAACAAATCAAATCTGATAAATAATCAAATCTCAGTAAATCATCAAGATACCCCGTCACTTATTTCTTTTTTCTTTATTTTTTGGCCATGGGAGGAGGGTTCTTAGCTCCTAATTTGCTCGCCAGAATCAGCTTCTCGCTGATCAGATGGAATGCCAAATGTGGAAGTGTTTTGGGAGAGCAGATGTGTTGAATGAATAGCGGTGATCTAATCTTTTGCAGATACATCACATTTCTAAGAAATTAAGAATACCGTGTTCTCACTAAGGGTGTTCACAAGAATCAACTTCTTGCGAGTGAGATTGAATCAGTGTTATCAAAGGCACTAAGATTACACATTCCCCAAGTCACTGGGTGCTACGTGAAGCGCTCTGCTTGAGAAGTGTTATTTTAAATGTAAATATATATCTACAATCCATGTAGAAAAATATTTATCAAGACTAAAATAACTAAAGGCAACTATAAATATAAATATATAAAATAAGTATTACGTCATCACATATAATGCGATCAACAAAATAGGCTGTGCAAAAGAAACTAAAAATATACTCACCTACACCTTCATACAGAAAATTACAGGTATGAATAATAGTAGGGATCCAAAATAGGTCAAAAGCAGAATGTATACAAGGGAAAGCTGCCAGCTATCCCATAGACCAAAAACAATACCTTGTCATGACCGTGCCATCTCTAGAATGCCGAGAAATCTTCTCTTCTACACTCTACAGACCATAACATCTCATCAAAATTGACTAGCATTATAAAAAATTTAAAAATAGGTACCATGTTTGAAAAAGAGTATTCACTTGTATCAAAAGACGAGAAAACTACAGAAAATTTTAGTTTCACCTCGCGGCGCTGAACAGTACCCCCATAACCAGTAGCTTGGCAGAATCTCCTATATAAGGGGACTGCAGCATAAGAACAACCCACCATTCCAAAAACCAAAGCGGTCAAGTAGATAAGCATTTTTCTTGATTTCTTCTCTTTCAAGGCAACAGAAGCATAGTGATGCCGAAACTCTAATTGAGTGCAAGACCTTGCAACAGGATGGTAAGCACGTGGGGAAAATTGAGGCCATTGGGTAACTGACCATGAACTATATCTACATCTCAACCAAATACCAGTTGTGGGTGTCACGTAGCCAAATCCTTCAGTTACTTTCCTATATCCAAATTTAGATAATAAGTATTAGAAAAGGAAATCAGCTTGCACATTGAAGATGATACAAAACTCTAGATTGTATACCTGCTCTGAAAAGCTACAAGCAACGAATTTTTGGATAGATAATAAAAAACTTGTGATCTTCTGGAGAGCTTGGACCATGACATGGTTGAACAGATTTCCAAACCAACTATTGTTAATCACAACTCAGAAGATATCCAATGACATCTACAGAAGAAAGTAAACTCATGATAACCAGGTTAATATAAGTTTCATACATGCAATCAACCCCCCTCCTGAAAAAACATGAAATCACAGATTAATATGCCACACTAAATTCAAAATAATCCGGTGACACAGAAACCCCAACTTCCTTCTTGATTCTTTTACCTAACACATCAAAAACGGCATCTCATCATATAATTAACTTAACAATTCCAGTCCGTTGAACGCTGTCTCCTTCCATCCAGTTTTGTCCCCACTACTTCTAACTCACAACTTTTAATCTACTCTTACCATCTTTTAGACATTTTCTAACTACTTCATCAGCTCTTCTCATACCCATGGATCAACAGCCAAAACAGTTAAATAGTATTCTTAATTGTCTGAGGCACGTAATATTATAATTTAATTTCAAGTTCAACAAAATCCGATCACTATCAAAACATCAACTCCACATCGAAAAAGTCAAGGAAACCACTTGATGAATGATTTTCCACCACTCCTTAACCTCCTGGACATCATTTTCATGATCAACAACAGCTGCAAAAGTTCTGCAATATCATTATCCTTGTCCACCTTTCCCTATAATCCTCAGATCTAAGAACAAACAATAGCATCAAAAAGATTAAGCTGTAAATTTGCTTTTGAAAGGCCAATAAATTGATTGTATAGCAATGTTACTGACCAATCACACTCACACTAATACAAACACTAATAATCCCAATAAATAGAAACTTGTGATCGTGTAACTCATGCAGTTGGCTGAGCTACCTAAACAGAAAAGCAATACTCTTCCCTCTATCCACCCAAAAAGGGAATAGCCAACTATGATTCATAGACATATTGCCGACCGCTTACTGAATGAATTCAAATTTGAACCCACCAAAAGTAGAAAAAAGGGAGATAATTTGCAACACTATATAAATAGTAACAAAACTGTACAGAACACATAAAATCAAATATGAATACCCAAATAAGGTCGAAGTTTCACACCCACAATTTGACTCAATTACACAAACCCTAAGCAACATAACCAAATCAAATCTCTTTTTGACAAGTACCAAGGATTTAGTCTCACTAGACCACACAAGGCAATCAGTTTCCTCTCATGGTCCCCGAGACAATTTGTTAGCTGCAACTGGTATTCAATAAAACAGCTCCACTACAGCAGCATAAGGATCCTTCAGGTTTTTAAAATTTGAGAGATAAGACTCTTTCATGGGAATTCGTTTTACGCCAAGGTCCTTTTCAATGTCAACTAAACAAGGATATCTTCTGTGGTACAGACGATTTACAAGGGAAACACACTCAGGAAAATATGGAATGTGCCAAACCATAGATTTATATATGGCTTGTGACATGCACCACAACCTTTACAATAAGGCTGCAGCGCAACAACCCTTATGTTTGCTAATGAAACACAGTGACACCACACACACCATGACATTGCAATTTAAAACTATGAACCCAATGATGTCCTGACCTCATTCTGCAGGAAATATTCTCTCACATGTGAAAATACTTTAAATTCTCTGCAAGATTTTTACGTACAACCAAAAAAAAACTGCTGAAAATTTGAACTATTCAAGTCCGTCTCCTGCTACTGACAACTCAGTGATCATAATCCATGGTGGCATTACCTTCCGTAAAAAGGATAAATAATAGGGACACTAATAAATTAGCTTGTTATAGGCCAGGAGATACTGCCTGGACCAAGATTGAAATCTTGATGACTGCTTAAAAATTAAATACTCAATAACACCCAAGTATAAACTTGTTTTCAGTCACAGAGAACATGGGTAAAGTAGAGCGGATGGAAACATAACAATGGGGAGAGGGAGAGAATGAGTTTGTTGATCTTTGCAGCTGTGCTTGATTGCTGGAGATAGTGGTGCTTTAATCAGTTAGGGTCAAAGGTCGAATAGGAGAAGAATATGATATTTTATTTTCTTTTTTTTTTTTATTAAGAAGGCTAAACGAAAACAAAATAGAGAAAGATCAAGGGGTATCTTGTATCAAGCAGGCGGTAACAGCACAAAATACCGCGACTAACAACTTCAGCCTTGATAATATTGCAAATAATAAGGGAGGGGCTCCAGACATGGATTTCTTCCGTTAGATTAAGGCCCAATTCTGCAAGGTGGTTCACCACTTTGATGCTATACCGATACTCAAAAATAAAGTTGCATTCCCAGCTTCCATCCATCCATTTTTTGCAGTAAAAAATAATCCCTCTGTTTAGGTCATTTGGATCAAGATTTGTAAAAAGAGCTCAAGCCACAAGTTTCAGAATCCACCTCAATCAAAACTTCGTCAAAGCCTCGGTCCCAAGCAACTTTAAATTCTTTGATAAGAATACACAAGATTCCAAGGAACCCTAAGAATCTGAAGAGCCACATTCAGTGCTCATCTCTTCCAATAGTTCTAATACTTGACAATTGTTCATGTTTGCTCTAACGTTAGTATTGATTTTAATCCAACCTTTCGGGGGAGCAGTCCACCTATTGGGGCACCTCGTGGAGATAGCGAACTGTGAAGCAATATGAGAAGGTGGTGATAGCGAACTGTGAAGCAATATGAGAAGGTGCCCCTTTTGAGTTCCTCAGAATGTTTGAAGATGTTTCTCATCTAATAAGGATCTTCTTGGGTCTCCTCCTCAAAAATAATTTTGTTTCTTCAAATCCGAATAAGCCAAAAAGTTGCCAAAAATATACTTTTATTAAAATTAAAAGACTGGGAGAGAAAGTATCACGATATCTATGTCATGATGGGGACAGTGAAAAAGTTATACTTCAAGATGTTCTCCCATATGCGCTTGGCTTTGAGGCATTCTCTGAAGAGATGAGATACTGATTCTAGTTCATCACAATCAAGGCATCTTCTTAAGCTAGTCATGTTTCTTTTTTCCCTTTGTAAATCGGTTAGGATCTTGTTCTTTAGGATAAGCCCAATAAACACTTTAAATTAGGGAGAAATTTAATTTTCCAAATTTTCTGCCATAAATGATGGGCATTAGGGATTTGTTTTCGGAAAAGCTTGTAAGCCGATAAAAATTAAATTTGCCCCATGGTCTATCCTAGATTACCTTTTCATCCAAGCCCTAGTTACTGGGAATGTGGATACATTTTATATATGAACAGGCTTCTTCTGAAGCATATTTTTTTTTATCCAAGACCAGTCCCATTGACCATCAGGGAGGATAAAACTTTGGCTTCCAAATCCTACACAGCAATATTACTCCAAGTTTTGTGGATAAGCAGTTCCCCCCCACCCAAGTATCCTTCCAAAATCTAATATTTTTACCATTGCCAACAATCCACTTGGTGCCCTAAGGAATAGGGTGTCTAGCTTTAAGGACACCCCTCCAGGTATGAGATGTATAGGGTTGATTTCTTACTGTTAAGAAGTCATTTTTTCAAAGATATATGGCCCTAAAGATTTGGGCCTAGAGTTCATTGGATCCTTTTGTGAGCTCCCACCCAATTCTCCCCATTAGCTGATTTGTGTAATAGCTTTCCTTCAGACCTAGCCCACTGGTTTCTTTTAGATTACAGACTTCATCCCAATTAAATAGATATGCCTTTTGATCTCCCCAAAGAAAGTTTCGGTTGATAAAACTAAGATGGTTGCAAGCTTCTTTATTAAGAGCTTGAGTTTGCACAGCATATAATGGAATAAATTGGGCCACAGATTGGATAAGAATAGTTCTCTCAATTACAAACAAATATTTGTATTTCCAGACAAGGAAGTCTTTTGCTAACAAAATTGATGATTGTACAATAATGATCTTTAAAATTATACCATGGATAGGATTAGTTCTTAAGTATTTACCCAACTCCTTTAAAAGTTTAAAACCGCAAAGCGATTGAAGGTCTCTAGCTATGTCCTTTTGAATACAAGGGAAAATAAAGATCTGTGATTTATTGGCATTGATACATTGGCCAGAAGCAAAACTGAACATATCTAGCATTTTCATGACAGTGTTGACCTGCTTTCTAGTCTCATTAGCAAGGAGCAAAAGGTCATCAGAGTAAAAAATGTGGGAAATGGCAGGGCCACTTCTACAACTGTCACTGACTTCCAATCTCCCTCAAAGACTTGATGATTAATGAGTGGAGAGAGCTTTACAATGCAAAGCACAAAATGTAAGGGGAAGGAGGTCTCCCTATCCAAGCCCACATGATGAGGCAAAAGATTCAGTTATTTCTCCATTCTAAAGGACAGAAAATGACGTCAAAGATATACATTCCATGATAAGATCAATGAGACGTTAGGGAAAATTAAAGGAGTTAAGGGTACTTCTAACAAAATTCCACTTAACTTTGTCGAAAGCTTAGGTAAGGTCAATCTTTATTGCGATCCCCACATGTTTACCCTTGGCTTTGTTAATAGTATGAATAATATCTTGTGCTGCAAGAATATTATCATGAGACCTCCATCTTGGGATGAAGCTAGCTCATGTCAGACTGATGAGAATGTTATTTAATGGCCTAATCCTCTAGACAATAAATTTAATAATAAATTTATAAACAACATTAGACAGCAAAATGGGTGAAAATGATTAAAAGATATAAGGGAGGTCATTTTGGGAATAAGAATAAAGCTCATATGATTGATGCTGAGAGGTAGGGCACCTGAAGAGAGAGCCTCAAAAACAAATTTGTGGAGATCTTCTTTAACCTTGTCCCAAGCATTCTAAAAAAAATAGCATGAAAGCTGTTAGGAACAGAGGATTTGAAAGGCTTCATTGAGAAAATGGCCACTTTAACTACCTCCACAGTGGGTGTAGAGGCAAGGCAATCATTGGTCGAGGGCCCCATGAGAGGCCAATTTGCTGTAAACAAATCCCACCTGTCCATGTCCATGTCCATGAGCACCTCTTTGTAATAGTCAATCGTCATCCTTTTGAGTTTATCCTTGTCATAGCACCATACACTGTTGTGGTCCATAAGGGTGGTAATGTGATTGTGTGTCCTCCTATTGATAGTAGTGGCAAAGAATAACTTAGTATTCCTTTCACCAAGGCTGTACCAGCCCAATCTCGATTTTTATTACCAGTGGATGCCCTCTTTGTCCAAAATATTTCTGTATTGCATGATGGTCTTAGCTTCAATATTACAGAATCTGGAGGAATCAACTCTGGAAAGAATTTCCTGGATCCCTTTAAGTCTATGGCTCAACTTATTCTTTCAGTGAAATATGTGGCCGAAGGTGGTTTTATTTCTTTCCTAAAAAGATCCCCCATTCTTTGAAGTTTGTGAATCACACTTTCCTAAGGCCTTTTCTAAGAGTAATTGATAAACTCCCTCTAAGTCAGGTGGCTAATCCACATGTCTTCAAACTGGAAGGATTTGAGATGATGAGCAGATTTAATATCCTAAACTTTCAATCATATAATGTATTTATTTGGATTATGTTAAAATTAACAATTATTACATCAAAATTATTACTCTAATAAATTTAAGTGGGACTATGATGATGATAATGATAATAAATAAATAAATAAATAAATAATAAGATGAGGAAGAGAAGCAGAAGAAGAATGTGAAACAAATGAGACGGAAATCGGTGGAAGTAAAAGGGGGCAGGGCTTGCAAGCATGAATCACATCTAGTCAAGCTCAAAGAGTTATAACAATACTGGGTGAAATTATAAAAATTATGACTATAAGCTATTAGGTTGTAATATTCGGTTTTTATTTATAATTTATAATATAATTAATATAATTTTAGGTCAATTTAAAAAATAATTATATTGTGAAAATTTGAGGAAAAAACTGAATCCTTGGAATCAGGCTCAGCGCTTGATGGACACCTATCTTTACGCTCGTGCATGTTTGAAACAATAGTCGTGCCCATGATGCACTCCTCTAGGGTGCTCATATGGAGTAAAAGTTTTAGATTTGTACTTTTCTTACAGAAAGGAAAAGTTTTGTAATTTATTATAAAGTCTACCATTTGTAAGAAATTCACGAAACTATATATTCAAATGTTCTAATATATTAAACATACCAGAAGACCACGCTTATTCTGATAGGGTGTATTTGTACACAGCCCACCAATGGGTCTAAATAGTAAAGTTTTGACCTAAAATGACTGAAAATATGTGTAAATCTTCCTCAATGTTTGGCCTTTTGGTCCTTAATTCTTAGCTTGAGAATGTTTTGGATTTTTAAGATTTTTATTTACATCGTATTTGATTTTGAAATGTTTTAACCTTTTGAGATTTGCAGGTCTTGACGTAATTTCGAAATTATCCGACTTTGGACTTTTGAACCTTTGGAATCATTTATTGTTTTCACATTTAGATAATTTCATAATATTTTGATTATTTAGTATTCATATATGTATTATAAATTTTTCGTATGAAATCATATTTGAACAGTCAATATTTGGACTACATGTTTGGAATTTGGACATATTGGATTTTGCATGTATTTTAATATTTTTCGTTGCTTTATTCTGTTTTATAAACATATATAATACACATATACATATACTTGCTAAACTTTATGTTCATGATTTTGTCATGTTTTCTAACCTTTTATATTAGAATATTATGGATACTTGTAGGATTAGAACCGAAGAAACTTAAAGATTTGATTTATATATATCTTGTATTCTCATTTGTATTTAATTTGTTTTGGGATTTATGTTTGGGTTTATTGCATATACGATTATTGTTTGGGTTTATTGCATATACGATTATGACAATTTTTATAATGTTAGGATTTGCGTTGGGATTATTGTTTGGTTCGTTTATTTTTGGTCTACATAATTCGGAATACTATTATAAATTTGTATATTTGTTAGATACTTTCCCTTATAGATAGTTTTGGGTTGAGCAGATTTTATTCTTGTTGTTAGAGACCAGATGAAGTTTCATTTGGTCAGATCTTGTATTTGCTATTGTTTGTAATTATTATGCTATTTTAGTCTTCAAGTATGTGATGTCCGACGCGTCTGTCGGATAATTTGGGATTTTCAATTATTTATGAATTGCTATTTGAATTACTTTATTATTATTATTTCTTATTCATGCTGAAAACATAACATAGGCAATACAAAATGAAAGATAAGTAAAGATGTATCAAGATTACGCCTTACTAGGTGGAATTGGAAGAAGAAAATTGTAATAAGTGGAACATGTTGTGAATTAGAATTGGCAGGTTATATATACTAGTCAAATAGAAGATAAAATGGTATGAATTGAAGGCAAAATTTGAGATAATTATTTGAAAAACAGAGGAAGAAAGAATTGGGTACCAAATTTGAGTAAATAATTATTTAATATTCTTATTATTTTATGATCCACTACTCCTCTAGTATCTTTAATGATCATTTGTTTGAGTCAAATATTCCTTGTGTGGTCAAATTTGTGAGAAATCTAAAAATGGAGCAAAAACAGAGGTTCAAAGAATTTTCATGAAATGAATGTCGATTTGTAATTTTTTTATTCATAATTTCAGTTCTCATAATTATATAATGATGATATATGGTGATATTGATAATCCTTATATGACAAATGTTAACAGAAAATACAAATTTAGAAGAAAGTTGGATACCGAGCAATGAGGGAAAAAACACAGCGTCGGCCACTATGCATTCTTAAAGTACACTGTTCATCTATGCAGGGAGCGGCTCCTCGGCGATCTTGTAGCACAAGAAAATGATAAAAAATGATAGTTTTGATGTACTATTGTATTATTTGGGTATGATGATTTAATTATTTAATAGAATAAAAGTATTTTTGATGATTATTTGAGATACAGAATATATAAATAATTATATATGGATATATTTTGAGAGATTCAGTATAATGAATTAGTTTTACTTGTTTAACTGTGAATTTAATAAATAATGTGTAAAGAGTTGTGGTGAGTTTTAAATAATAAATTCCAAGGACATTTAGTCCTGATATTTAAAGAAAATAAACGATATGTTTGACTATATTGAGATATCTGTTTAATTTTTCATTAGACATTAATATTTTATATCAATATTTGGTTTATTCATGTTTCCTTAATTCTCATTCACATTTCTATTTTTAATAGCCAATCTTGGTGAGACAGGATAAAGAACTACATATTAAAATAATATGGAATTACCAGTATACAAATTCTGGATACCCAATGTTATAATTTTATGTAGTAAGATACTTTATTCTGCATTCCATGGATAAAGTAAAGGAAAATTAATGAAGACACTATTTTATATGGATGATATGACCACCGAGTATCTTAGTGTAGTCCGCACTGTCCAATACTAAAGCCAAATCAGTAATCTTAATAATATATTTATTTTTTCAATAGAACCTATGAGTATTATATGGATAATTGAAGATATTGAGTGACTAATAAAAACATAGATGTTAGCAGGATGCTCTTGGCACTACATAATGACATGATGAATAGCAGTCTGAGTATGAAGCACTTACCCGACTAAGAGGGCATACATACATTAGACTTAGGTTTACAATGATAGAAATATAATCATCGCAGATTTTTCCAATGAAATCCCTTTAATGGAATGTATCATATACTATATAGCATTGTCAGTTATTATATCCTGAATTTTATAAATGGTATTGTTATTCATAATTATTGTATTCCTGAATAGAGAATTATTAACTAGACATTCAACTCATGTATATTTCTTCTAATCTTCCAGATTAACAGTCAAGTGATTATATATTCTGAAATAGTGATGGACATCATATTGCTAGATAAAGATATGAATGTTTCCTATGTCGTTGTAGAATATGATGGTAATGTAGAGATAACTTTTGTATAAATGGTTTACATAGTTTCTAGGGTATATTAATGAATGAAAAAATACTGCTAATAATATAAATACATAAAAATTTAGTATGTGTTATTTTGGAAAAAATGATAATACATTGTAGTAATGAATATATATAATATAATTACAGGTTGATTTCATCATTATCAACTGCACTATTAAAAAATATAATCGAGAAATGTACATCTCCAATCAGAATTAGCCAAGGTTCTGTAAGTCTTTTTCTAATGAAACCTAACTAGTTCCTCAAGTTCCACCAAGTAAACTTGGGTCCTTTGAAACCAATATCTAATAGTCCACATTCTTCCATCCAAATTGAAAGTGGATGCATTTGCTCAGTTCAGCCAAAATTTCCCCTCCTTTCCATCTTATGTAAAAATGTCATTGAAATCACTCATAACACACCAAGGGTGAGAGATCAGCGGGGTTAATTTGTTGAGGTCTTCCAAGAGGGCTTTATGATGCTGAATCTGGGGCCAGGCATGCATAAAAGAGAGAATACAAACATGGTTACCAAGGATTCTTTAATACCAAAATGAATAACCTAGTTGTTAATTAAATGATTTCAATGTAGAAATGAATCTATATGTGAATCTGTCCATCCAATGATTGTAATATAGTTAAGCATGACTTGTATCGGATTTGTTGATGAAAACATGGCCTCTTAGCTTGCAATGTCGGATAAATTGCCAGCTGGATTTGTATTTCCACCTTTGATCATTATAAATGCTAACATTGAATTCATCAAAGCTAGATTTGCTATGTCATGTGCTATCATGCTGAGATTGATTAATGTTGTCCATGATGCTACCTTTTTGTGTGACTTGAGCTGGTTGATGGCCTGACTTCCCATCTTGATGCTTTGTTATACAGCTGGGTTTTGTTGTTATGAAGTAAAATGGTCAGTTGTTGTTGCTGAACTACAGATTGTGTGTGTATAAGTGGATGATGGCTGAGTAGAAGAGGTGGAGATTGTCATCCTGAGTTTAGAATGATGGCTGGTCAGTTTAGAAGCAATTGCTTGATTTCTGTTAAGAATGTGTCCATTTTGTGCTTCAGCCTCCTGAGTTTGTCATCCATGAGTTGTTGTTTCTTTAGTACATGTTCTCTATATGCATTTTGAAGTTGCAACTGAAGTCACCTGAGTTGATCCACTATGGAATTTTCTGTTGAAGCCATTGATGATGACTTTCCAAGAGGCAAGAAGTTGCTGAATTCAATCTGCAGAAGAAGTAGCAAAAAAGTAGTAGTGCAGATGTCTAATTAAATCTGCATTATAAGTATCAGCTATGTAACAGAAGAGAATCAAGGTTTTCAGTAGTTTTACCCAATATGGATTTGATAGTATGAAATTCAAGAATGTCAATGTGGGTGGATTTCAGAATAGGTAGACTTGAGTTTGGTATGTAATATAAAGATCTTGGACTGTAAAGCAAAACAGGATGAAGACTTGTAAGAAAAGGCTTCAAAACTCAAGTTGTAATCATTCTGTACCCTGGATAAGCTGAGCAGAACATAGAATTTGAAGGATGAATCCACTGATGTGCGTAATTCTAACGGATCTTGGGCAGTGTTTCAGAATACTAATGCTAGTTGTTGGTGAAGCCTCTTGTGATACATTAGTAGAATTCAACTGGTTAACAATTCTGTTGCTGAATTTGTTGCAGCTACCTAACTGACTTAGGTTGTATCTCCTCCAATGATTGTTAACAAGATCTGTGGCAGTGGAATAGCTAGTTCAATATAACAATGTGCTCCATAGTTCCAAGAAACAACCAAAGGATTAGCTCAAGAACAAGCTGTAGTTGGCTGATTTTGTGTGCTACTGTTCAGATAATGCAGATACAAATGACAGATTGCTGCTGGAACTGACTATAATCACTTCCTGAAAATCCAAGAAAGCTGAGTTCCTGCTTTGCTGAATTCTGGAGCAGATCATATGATATTTAGTGTAATGCATTACATACACTGTTATTGATGAACAGAATGCCAAATGCCACAATTGAGTGTAGACTCTCTCGTTGAGCAGGAAATTCAGATTGCAGAATATGGAGAAGGATGCAGCAAGATTGCAGAAACATACCATCAGAATTTTAAAGAATCTCAAGAAACTATTCAAGAAAATGAAGAGTTAACAAGGAAATTTTCAAGGATCAGTGAGAATACCAAGATCAAGAATTGTACAGTTTGAGCAAAACACCATTTCCGAATTCAAGATTCAAGAAGGCTGAATCTAGATCTCTGCAGAATTTCAGCAAAAATTCCGAATTTCCAAGAACTACAAATAAGAACTGAAATTTTCTGAGGAAAAAAAAATTGTGGATATTTGGTGATCAAGAACAAGATTCCCAAGGATTGGAGCAATATTTGATATCATTTGCTACATAAAAGCGATGATCGAGACTAATATGTAACTATTGTTGTGGATCAAGTAGAAATTAAATAGAACTTAAGAGAGAATTAGAGGGAAGAAGAAGAAGAAGGGGGTCTGGTGACAGAAAATAACAAGAAAAATAGAAAAAGGGAAATTAGAGAGAATACCTCACAAGGAAGACGAGGACTCATACACTCCATTCATTCAACATTTCAACATAAACAACCTAATCGCTATATATAGACCTGTTTATCCTCCTAATCCTAATTACCACAATAGCCCTGCTACTAATGCTTCGTATTTCTTCCTACTCTATGTAACACTATCTCTTGTCTCTCTTTCTTATTCCCTATTTACATAACATACCAGCCCCTTCGTGCCACATCACCCAAATCCCATCCGCAAAGCCTTGTGCTTTGCTGATACCCCTACCAATAAAATCCATTATTTGCAAGAATTTATCAGCTGTGGGGTCCATGACTCTAGGTTCCAAAATAGCAACAATATAGGGCTTATGGATGCGAATAATCTCTTTAAACTCACTTTTGAAACCTTTCCCGGCCACTTCATGGAAATTCTAAGAGATGCAACACATAAGGAAACCATGTTACAAAAATTGATGGGTCACCCATCAATGTCCTATCTGTCATCTTAGTACTTCAAGTTCCATGCATTGGGTCCTTCCATCTCAAGGTCCTGATAGTCAAACACTTCGAAATACACATCCATCTCACCAATCTATTGAGTATGGTAAGTGTATTGATCCGGTGGGTCATCAATCATCAATGATAAAGGGGAAGGGTCCAGCCCTTTCACGGAGCCAGAGTCAATATTGTGCAGAGTATGTGTCACTGGGGTATCTAAATGAGTAACAAGAGAAATGTCATTTCCAAAATTGTGAGCCAGGGGATGTCACTCAAATACAAAAGCCAAGTCAAAACCGTCACGAATCAAACAAAATCAATAAATAACAATAATAATAATATAACATGAGCAGCCCAAAACTCAAAACCAGCAGCTCTTCCAAAGAAAACTAAAACACTGAACTAAAAGAAAAAAAAAAAACAGAAACAGAATCAACACAGAAAGGAAATGATTCTGCTATAGAACATCAATTGTCCTGTTGTTCATATACCATTTTAACTTATTAAGCTCCCCATCTTTCCTATCATTAGATTGCTTAAGTTATGCCAACCTCCTGGTGTCAATATCCTTGAAGAGACCCATTGTCTTACCATCACTATCACTACAAGAAAGTCCCACAAGTTTAATAAAGACCATCATTTCATTTGAGTGCAATCTCCAAATTTGAGCATAGGAATTTTAATTCTTAACAAAGTGGTGTAAGGCACATGTGGCACTCATACATTTGAGCAGATTATTTCAGTTTAGAAGCCTGTTTTTTATATTCTTCTATAAATTCCCATACTGGCCCTAACTTTTGTGAAATGTCAATTTGTACCCTGTAGTCTAAGCAGCATGGATGCAGGGCACGAACACGGCAACACAATTCCTTTAAAAAAAGGACATGATGTACTAGGGACGCATCAACCAAAAACCATTATTTACATGGGAGTATAATTGATAAACCAACAAAAACACTTTTCGCCCACTCTTTAATATCTAAATGAAAGAATTTTATACTGTTGCAAACTCTCTTTATGTTTTTTTGTTAGTTATCTGTTCGAATGCTAATTCTCTCTGACAAGACACTATGTTTTCAATTTTTTTGCTAATTAGCATGAAGTAAGCTCATAAAAGATCCCTTTTTGTTTTGAAAATTAAAAGGAAGCCCAAAAACTTGCACTCAACGTGTTCAAATGAATCCCCAACATGTATGAATCAAACAAAAAATTCCAAACGCATCCAGCATGTTCAGTGTGTATCAGTTTCAGATAGGTGTCCTACACCTATTCAGGTAGACTATAAGATCTCTCTCACTTTTCGATTTTTCTTAGTAATGTAAAAATAACCACCAAAAACAGTTTGATTATTTTTCTCACTCTCTGATTTCTAATTGGAAGAATCATAGACTACCACAAGCTCTTTTTTCTTTGTTTTTTCATAAGTAATGAGTTCAAATAGCTAGTTTTCTGTAGCAAGAAATTATGTTTTAAATAACTTAGCAAGATATCTACCAAAAATAATACAGACTGCCTTCTGAAAGACAAGTAGATAACTCACTGTTTCTTTCACTTTTTCATTGGCCTGGATCTCCTTTTCTTCCGAATAACGGAAAGGGGAAGGATCTTTGTGGCTAAATCTGTTTTCATGAGCCCTATAATATGGGAAGTCCTTTGGCATGGGAAGCAAAAAATTTTTCCTTTTAATCTTATATTCATTTTTGTTTCTTACTATCTAAAGAAAGGGTGTAGGCTACTAAAAGAATACGTTTTTCTTCCCATCAACCCAGTCCCCGCGTCCAAAAGCAGCATATATCTGCACCTTCAGCCGCACCGCCTCCACCACGACAGAGCTGCCTCTGGCAACGCCACTGCTGCCACCACCTTAATAACAAAAGCACACTTCAACAGACAAGCAGCAGTGCCACCCGAGATACGTGTCCCCAAGCAGTTTCTATCACCGCCACCAATGAAAAATAAACCACAAATTTGAAATAGCAGATCTTCTACTAAAAAAGGAACAGCCCCGTGCACAAATATTCAAGCATCAGTATTTCACTTGTGTAATCGAAATTGCAACATTTAATTTAAAAAATAACCGGTAGAAATCAACAATTGACACCAAAACGTAAAATAAAATATATTAAAAAATGAAATCGACAGGAAAGAAGCTCTAAAAAGGGACAACCAGGTAAAGATGGAAAGGGAAAAACAAGCTAGGAAGGACACTTACAATCTAATCCAATTGTTCAATCTTCAATAAATAACTTCTCCACCTCTGCTTTTGCACAAATCAATGTCCTGCAAGCGTTGCACATTACATGAGAATTTTCATCAAAACTTGTCTAAAAAGGCTCGAATTTTCCGATATCTTGGAGCCGATTAATGTTTAAATTAAAGACGCCGGGCCGGTCAATTTGGAGTGAGAGAATGGAGGAGGGAGCAAGCAGGGTAAAGGGTGGGTGTCGATTCAGTGAAAATCAAATGGGGTTTGTGGTTGAACATGGGAATAGTAGCAGCAGGGTTTAGGAGCTGAGCAATGACAAGGGTACATTATTTATGAATTTTTAGATAACATAATATTTAATTATCTATTTATTTTTTAAATAATTTTATTTAATAATTAAAAATCCTCTTAGTTTATTTTTAAACAATATTTTAAAATATAAATAAAAATAAAACATTATATTATTTAAATAATCTAATAAATTTTTTATGCTCTTAAATATTCATAATAAATGACATCTTTTCTCATACATTTAATCGATAGTATTTATTATTTTTATTCAAGTCATTTTTTTACTTTTTTTTATAATTTAAATATTTTACAAATTCCAATAAAATCATCAAAATGAGCTAGGGCTTGGTGTTATATATATATATATTTTTTTTCTTTAGACATTATAAAATAAATTTTAAATAATTTTGTCCTTTTTACATGTATTTCTTTTTTCTTTTTTTTTATTTTGTCCTTAAATATGACTATATTTAACTAAGCATATGTTGATATTTTTCCACTATGAATATCTCTTAAAGACTTTGACTAGTTAGGGTATATATGTGAGAATTGAAACTCATATGGCTTGGAAAAAACACAGAAAAAGTAATTGTAAGCAAAATACTAAGAGATTGAATGGACTCAATTTTGTATTGCTTAAAATTTTTAGTTGATTATGCTTATTGCATGAATTTTTTTAATTTTCTTAATGCATTATTATTCTTCTTGGCTTTCTTATTATCATCGGCTCTCTTATCCTAGCATGCCTTCATCAAATCGGGTTGGTCTTCACTATTTTTTATCTTTGTTCAAAGTGACAATTATTTGATGAGTTGTTTCATAGTTTATAGAAGTATAAAGAATTATTTATAGTATGGATTTGTGATTTGTGAGAGAAATTTTTAAAGTTTGGTTATGAGCTAAATTGTTGGGGATAGACTGTAAATTTTAGTGCTTTATTTACATCTAGAGTTATTAACCTCCTTAATTATGATCCATATGAATATTATCAAGCTGTAGTTATTTCTCTTGTGAGAAAAAAGTGTATTGATACATATCTTGTTCTAGACTCTGTTATCTAATCTGGTTCATTTTGTTTCACATGCTTCGAGTCGCCAATCAACAATAAATAACATATATATCAATACTATTTTTATTTTTGGGTTTATGCGTAACTTTCAAATCATAATATATGTACTATTTGATCCTCGGTTTGTATATTATGATGCAAACAATTATATGTATTTGGTAAATTTTTAAAATACTTACATTTTTAGATTAAAAATTGAGTATTTGAGTTATGATGGTTGGCACCTAATGTGCACTCACACGACACTCATGCATGGGTTAGTGCTTTGGTAAATGGGCAGCACTAGTATGTGATTGAGACACACTTGTCCATGGGTTAGTAGTGTTAGTGGCACTCATACGTGAAAGAAGTACATTCATGTATTAGTTACCAAAATAGGTAGCAGTGCTTGAATGTAGTTGGCTAGCACTTGTGTGCATGCAATTTGTCCCTAATGCCTATAAATCGCTCGATCGGGATTCATGTATCAGTCTATATATATAAGTGATCTTTCATAATGTTGGGGGCATTTTCTGTCAAGAAAAGAAGAAAAGAGAGAGAAAAAAGAGAAATAAAAAGAGAAAGTGAATAAAGTTGATTTCGAAGCAATTTTGTGTTAGATTGGGTTAATATTCGGTTCAATACAATGCATTTAAGTCAATTTTTGTTTATTGTTAAAATCTCTTAATTTTTTTTCTATTATTGTCTATATTTACATGCATGTGTGTAACGTGCATTATGGTATTTTCTATTTTTCTAATTTTTTTTTTTTTTGTTTTTCTTTCGGTTGGTTGTTTCTTCTTTTTCCCCTAAATTCTGTTTTTCTTTCTTCTTTTGGTTTTTCTATTTTTAGGCTTCAATTTGATTCCAACTAATTCAGTTGGACTTTTACTGTATATATGAAGGGCCACTTCGCTACAATGAAAGGGGAGAAGATATTTTCCCTCATTTCTTGAGCCTTCTTTTCCCTCTCTGTAACGTCCTCAGACACCCGTATGTAGATATAATCTGCTTTCAGCTCAACCCGTACGGTTTTATTCTTGGTAGACCCACGGCCCCCAAAACGCATTTACAACGGAAGAGTTTCCACATCTCTATAAAAGCACACTTCGTTCCCCCTCAAGCCAATGTGAGATTTTACAGTCCACCTACCCTTTGGGGCCCAACATCTTCGCTGGCACATATGGCCCGGGTCTCGACTCTAATATCATTTCTAACGTTCCCAGGCACCCGCATATAAATATTGTCTGTTTTGGACTCAATTCATACGATTTTATTCTTGGCAGGCCCATGGCCCCCAAAATGCATCTACAAGGGAAGGGTCTCCACGCTTCTATAAAAGCACGTTTCGTTCCCTCCTCCAGCCGATGTGGGACCTCACACTCTCTATCACTCTCTCTCACTCTGTTGTTTCTCTTTCCCTCTATCTTTTCTCTCTACCCTCTCTTACACTTTCTCTGAAATTCTCTCTCTCTCAACCCTTCCCTTTGTCTTCCTCTTTTTCCTTCAATGATCATCGTCTTCTTCATCGAGTAAAGGTTACCACCACTGGAGCTTGCATTATTGGTGCTTTCATTGAGATGGCAATTGGGGAATCGCAGGCGAAGACACTATGAACGAGGTGGGGGTTGGAACCAACGGTGGATTTACTGACAATAAGGGTTGACGCTCGATTCGGGCCAAGGTATAAAGAATTTCGGTGAGAGAGTGTTGAATTTGTTCTATAATGTCCCCGAGCACCCACTTGTGAATATTGTCCGCTTTGCCACACAGGCACACGGTTTTGTTCCTGGCATACGGCCTCCATCGCCCCCAAAACGCGTCCTCGCTGGCACACTGGACCGGATCCTGACTCTGATACCATCTGTAACGTCCCCGGACACCCGCTTGTGAATATTGTCCGCTTTGGCCCGGGAGAACTTCGCGGCGTCTCCAAGCCTACAGGTCGCAGCCTGGAAGAGTTTCACGGCATCTTCAAACTTACAGGCCTCACGGTTTTCTCTTAGCGAACCCCCCACGGGCTCCCAGGACGCATCTACAAGGGGTAGGTGTCCATGCCCTTATAAGGACGCTTTGTTCCCCTCTCCATCCGATGTGAGACTCTACAGTTCACCCCCCTTAGGGACCCAGCGTCCTCGCTGGCACACCGAACCGGGCCCCATCTCTGATACCATCTGTAACGTCCCCGGGCACCCGCTTGTGAATATTGTCCACTTTGCCACACAGGCGCACAGTTTTGTTCCTGGCAGACGGTCTCTACCGCCCCCAAAACGCATCCACAAGGGAGAGGTCTCCACGTCCTTATAAAGGCACGCTTCGTTTCCCTCTCCATCCGATGTGGGACTCTACATGTCCTGTGGCTGAAGTATTGGTAGTCATTACTTCTGCATGTTATTGTACAATTGTGGAAATCTCCTTGAGCTCCTTCAAAATTCCAGCAATGGAATCTTCTAGAGTTTCAATTTGGGCCGTCCACTTACTCCAACCATGAAGCCATGGTCTACAAGTTTCGGAAAACCACTACTGTCACGGTCTATATGGTAGAATTTGAGTTCCTCTCCACTCGTACAGAAGGTTTGATTACGACTAATCTTTTAAATTGTTTAATATTTGGGCTCCGAGATGATATATGATGAGAATTACTGTTATTGAAACTTGGGTTGTTACCTAAAGCCATTGGCTTGGCCAAATTAGTAGAGAAAAAAATTGAGGTTAGACAATCTACCTTTTAGCGCCACACACTTATTGAACCACCAACTACCACCGTATGCCCTCTACACAAAACACCACCTTCTCCTCTAAGCCGTTTTCTAAAATTACCCGTTGATGGGTCCTTAGATCCGAACTTTGAACAGATTCGAGTTGATCCGCTTGTCCTGGTTCAGACTCCGTTCACTGAGTTTGGATCCTGTACACCACTAAAACTAACAGGAGGTCAGTATGTCGGCGGAAAGTTGTCCGACCGAAAATACTCCAACGCTCAAGTCAGTAAACAGTCTTCGAAATCTAAGAATGTAACTTAAATTAAGAATTAAAAGAGAGAGTGCAAGAGTGTGTGGATCTTCAGATAAAATAGAGGCAATGTTATCTTCTTGAATCTGGATGGTGGGAAAGTAGTAAACGATTGTAAAAAGCACGTTTATATGCCTTGGGTTTTTTGAATGTCAGCAGAGAGTAGAGAGTTGTATGTCTGTGTCTTAGTTGTCGTTGTGGGCATTGTGTGAGTAGAAGTTTGCATGCCCTAAATGAGGATTCCACGGCTTACTTAAAGGGCGGTAGGGTGATCTTCCTTGGTTCGAAGGTGTGATGTCCTGCATCGTTCTGGATGGCCTTTCTTCTACAGGGAGGTGCAAGTTGCCAAACTTGTCGAGATTACTTCCCTTCCTGACCGGTCGTGGCTTTCCAAATTACCTATCTTCCTTCCATGCACTCTATCATTGGAGAGCCCCAATTGGCAAAAAATTGAAAAAATCTAGCGCCTTCCTTATGGGAAGGGCGCTGATTTTATCAATATCCTTTTTGAGTGTTGATTGAGTTTACGAAGGTGCTGGTCCAGGGAAAGAGCTGTTGCTGGTCGTCTGCTGGATCGTAGGCTCAAGTGAACCAGGCCTGTGAAAAGCCTTTTTATGTTTGGCATGTTGCTACAGTGATTCCGGTCAACGCTCGAGTTGACCGTTCTGGATACAAGTTGGCCGCCCGCCTGTATCTTAGTCGGTCAACGTTGGCGTTAACCATTGGGTGAGCGTTTGGGCCTTTCAGGATTTGGGCCTTTACCTCCTGTTGTGCCAACTCCAACATTGAAGTTGGCCGTCCCATAGGCTATTTAGGCCTTTTTTGACCGTTGAGTCAGCTCAACTACGATATACCCATCACCCGTAAAAAATTTAACCACTGTAGAAATGATAGTATATCGAGTACGTGGGCTGTGTTTTAACTATGATGAATAATTCACTTCTGGACATTGATGTAAGCCCCCCAATTTCTCTTTATGATCACGGAGGAAGATAGTAATGACCAACTTATAGCGCAACCTTCAGCAGTTGAGTCATTGGATCCTAACCCTTCATTAGACTTTCCTCAAGGAACGGATTCCTTGCCTCCAACTTTGAAAATTCCTCCAACCATTTCTCTCCATGCCTTAGTAGACCACTTTGTTCCATCTACCTTGAGGCCACATGGGAGATAGCTATTAAACTTTGGCAGGAATTTTTTTTCCTTCAACTTTGAGGATAAGGTTCTTTTAATGAAGAAGTTAATGTTATGAGTCTTGTACTATTTTCTATTTTTCTAGTTTTATTTTCCATTTTTTATTTTTTTGGTTTTCCTTTCAATTGGGCATTCGGTTGGCTGTTTCTCCGTTCCTCCCTGATTCTGTTTTTATTTTTTTATTTTCGTTTTTTTTTTTGTGTTTTTAGGCTTCCATTCAATTCCATCTAATTTAGTTGGACTTTTACTATATAAGTAAAAGGCCGCTTGGCTATAGTGAAAGAGGAGAAGATATTTTTCCTCATTTCTCGAGTCTTCTTCTCCCTCTCTATCATTCTCTCTCCCTCTGTCTTTTCTCTTTAGCCTTTCTCTTGAATTCTCTCTCTCGATCCTTCCCTCTGTCTTCCTCTTTTTTCCTCTATTTTTATGTGTTAGAATTCCCCTCCCCCTTTTTTACCTCTCTTGAATATATCTTGTACACACATCCCTTTATTGAACATTCAAACATTTTTGAAGACTTGTGTATATATTTGAAATATCTACTTTAAAATTACAGAGTTGTGCCTATTTGACCTTATATATCATTTTATATAAGTATTTTAATAAAATGCCCTAATTTGAAATTTGTAAATATCATTTGTAACTCTTTTTCTTTTTGATCTGGCAAAATTTGTATATTTGTTATTTAATATATAGTTTGTTTTCATTTTGACTCAATAAGAACTAATATGGAGAATTAATTGAATAAATTTGAATATATTTTAGTATATTATTTATAAATTAAAGACCGAATTTAATATTTACGGGTCAAAAAAATAACGTTTAATCCTAATTATAGTAAATAATATATAATCTACTTATCCATATTTTGTAAATAGTGACGTATAACTTTTGGATATATAGAACATTCATAACCTAACATTTAATATTCGACTTTTGTTTGTGAAATCATTAGCGATCATTGATTCTTATGTTTTATTATGTATTGCAACCCTTTATCCTTGTCATTTTTTGAATATTTTCATGATATTATGTTTTTTAAACATTTTTATTGATATTAAAATATCTTTAAAATTTTGTATTTGATCATGATTATTGTCATTGTGTACACTTATTTGTATATATCCACACATATATATATATATATTATTTTTTTATTTATATTTATTTATTTATTGAGTATTAAACTTACTATTATTGTCTTTTATTAACATTTTAGATTTATGAGTTTATATACTCTTATAGGATTGAATAAAATACTATTTGTAGAAGAATAGCTTTTAAATTTTTTATTATATTTTGATTATTTGATTAAGAGTTTACTATTCCAAATTTGGACCCATTTGTATTGGTAGCAGTTGGCCTTTAACTTATATTTTAGATTGAATTTTGGAAATTTGGTTATCGGATTTGGGATGCCTCTCATTACATTTAGAAATTTGTTGATAAGATAACATTTCATTTGGAGCCATTTTCAAATGTGGCTTTTGAAATTTAGACTTTATTATATATATTATTGAATTGTCTAATGTTATTTTAATTTTAAATTAAGTTTTGATTATTTATTTAATTTTGTTTAGTACCAAATTCTTGACAATATATGATAGAATTTCAAATCAAATCCATGCAAGCTCCAAAAATACCATTAAAAAGGTAATTAATTTTGAGATTGAGATGGTCTGAGGCAAGTTTAACCATTTGTTTTAATTTTTTTAGTTGAATATATATTAGTTCTGTTTTTTTTAATTAAGTGAACTTATTGTATATTTTATGAAATAAAGTCAATTTTATTAATCAAGATTTTTTTACAAATTAATGCATCTTAAATGCACATTTATACCCAAATATAATAATTTGATTACTCATTTTTTTAATAATTATATCAACTAAATTTCATTTGAATTTTAGAGAATTTGACATCAAAATGTAAAATTTGAGACTATTGACTCACTTGAAAATGATAATTAAAAGCTTACAAAAAATATAAAAAATATTTTGTAGTGAGTTGAACCTAGCCCTGGATCATCACCCAAACCGACCATACGAAAAATCATTAATATCATAAATTAGCAACATAATTATACCATAAATGATAACAACTACTAAGGTCAAAAGAAATATTTTGATAAACTCAAAATCATAAAAAAAATACAACCTCAAAACCGATATAAAATAAAATATATATCAATGTATTTCAATATAAAACGAATAATAATTCTAGGTAGGCTTTCTTGTAACGACTTCATAACTCACTATCCAATTCTACAGTCAATAGCTCACCACCGCCCAAGCTACTATGGAAGAAAGAGAATTAATAGTGAATTAAATGTCAGTCAAGTAACTTTGATTGAAGCTAACAACAATGAAAATCAATCAATTTAGTGAACTCATATGTTAATAAATAGTCCAAGCACAAGAAATATATATATATATATATATAGCAGTAATAGTTTTCAAACGGTAATAACTTAACAACAATCAACGATATCAATAATTAGGTCAATAATAACAAGCTTAATAAATAATATTGATAATAACAATCACGACGTCCACTCAATAAATAAGATCGATATTTTGAAGGACATCCACCTGTTTCTAACAAATCCCAATATGCATTACAAGGTCTCAAAGTATTCTAAATACAAAGGTGATCCATTAGATTTTTTAGAAACCAAACTCAATATGAGATCGCAATAATATGAAATAATAATAATCTCTCTGGCTATTATTTTTACAACTGTGGACCAAAAGCCAACTTATTTATGTCTTAGTCCTGTGTATTTACCATGAGGTCTCTAATATTAATGATATACAGCAACCCTTATAATCCTCTCTATAGTTATACACGTAACATACCCATATCATATCCAATGCCCCCTGCTGTAATATGTCGAATACCTCATTACACAATTATCATAAAAATATAAGTATCCCACCTTAATATCAATCATCCTCAACCATAAAAAATGGTTTAGATATCGAAAAAGTGTATACCATCCTAAGATTTTATGGATTTTCATTTATCCTAATACCTTAAAATCTTCATCATCCCTTATTTACTTAACCATGAAATTTTAAGAAAATGTACTCATACTAAATGAATGTTGACACCGACGAATTAGAAAAATAAGAAATTAAGAAATAAATAGAATATTTAAATATCTCACATGGTCATCTATCACTAAGGCCCCATAAGCATTCTCTAATCTCAACAATCAATTTGAACTCATGATCATAGGCATTAAAACCTATGATTTAAGTTACCATCTTGTATCTGCCTTTTCGGTGTTCGAGGTACCTCACTTCTAGCATTCGAATCTCACTTCTAGCATTTGAATAGTAACTTAACCATCATACCATGCTAAGCCTAAATGTCTAAGAAACTGAATTTCATACTCAATCAGGTTATTATTTCTACTATTAAGACTTTATAATAACTTATTAGATGACTGGACTTTAGGAAATCTAAATTTGATCTTATAGATCCACAGAAATCCTCAGGTTACCGTCATGTTTCAAATTTCGATCTTGATACTAACAATGAATCAATATTAATTAACCAATTAATCGTTTAATAACATTTGGACGTGAATTTCTTATCGATATCATAATCGACCACAAATAAATAGCACACTATTATACACAAAACCCAATAAACCGCCATGTCATTGGTAGCTATGACATTGACCTAATTAACATGACGTCAAACCTTACGTAAAGATTGATACCTGTATAATATAATATTTTAATATATAATAATTTGTAAAAGTAAATAAATATCCACAAAATTGACCGAATAAAAAACCAATATTAGTAATGATACCAATCCAATATCAATCAATGGACAAATGATATCCAAATTATATCATAAGATTACAATAATTTTTAAACTAGGTTTCTAACCTGCTGTCCGAATTCAAAAATATCGACTAATTTCATCATCTAACAAATTCTAAAGACATCTAAACTAAAATACTACAATCTAAATAATCGAAATATCAATAAATGTCATCCAAAGCTGTCTAATCAAATAGAATACAATATTAGACCTATTAACCATTGTCTGGACATTTCATCCACCTGCAACTTGCTATCTGGCATTTAACATACATTATTCCGACACTCTAAAACTATTCAAAAATCAAAACATAGACAACTAATGTTTAAAACATGATACAACATATTAAATATTGTCCGAACTAAAATTATAACATTAATTACATTAATTAGTATCTGAAACTATTACACAGTATTGAACATTAATAATATACTAAGCTAGGCTCTTCATGTCAGCTCGATTTCTCAACCCTGTTTGCCTAGAAAGGATTCGTGTATCTCATTTGAAGATGCTAGTAAAAATAGTAAGGAATGAGCTAAAAACTTAAAAATGCTCTATATAATAATGAACATATACATATTTTTACATTAAAAATATAACGGGAGGATCGATACAATAAATTTAATGATATGCCGTGAAATTTCATAACAATACATGTTCAGCTTAATGCAGATTTTTAACTTATTTTTATCATGTTCATTTTTTATCTTAGTCATGAAAATATACTTAATTCTTATTTTTTTTAGGAATAAGAGCCAATAGGTCTTACCGACTAAATAAGCGGATAATCAAATATTGAGTTGTGTATACTCCCACACAACCAAATGTTCTAAGTTCCTATTCAAGACCGAAGGTGAGTTATCTACATATAACTCTCTAAATTGGATCAAACGCTACTTCTTAACCCCGCAACTACATAGAGTTGAATATCAATATACCATTATGGTATATTAAGGTATATCATAATATATTACCCACTAAATTATAATCCATGGTTCAATATTTAACTTAGGAAAGCCTATACTTAGTTTTTGTTCTTGGTTATCATCACTCTAAAGAACGGTTCATCATTTCTTAACATAATTATAGAGTATTCTATCATAATTCTTTCTTTTCATGTACATCTTCTTGCAGAAACTTAGTCATGATGAGATTTTAACATGTGAAATACTAAATTAGCATGTGGTGCAGAAATTTTAGCATATACGGTAAGGAATCAACTTTAATGCATAAAGAAACAACACTGGAAATTAATTATACTTGATTTTTTCCAAAATCAAAGTTTGTGTATGTGTAATTTCATGCAGCAAATTCAAATTAGTGCAGTGAAATTTCAACATGTCATAGTGTAGAAATCAACATCAGAAATCAATTCATGTACATTAAAAATTCAGCTCATGCAGGTCAAATTACATATGTTTTCCAACTTATACAAGATAAATATATGATAGTTTAAAGTATATGTGAGTTATTGTATGAATTTGAGGTATGAGAAACACAGAATTTAGCAAAAATTACTATAAAATAGTATAAAATTTGTAGAAAATTATAATAGGCCATATAGTAAGAAAATTCAACGGGTGGTGCAAAAATTAGTCATTATACAAGTCCTCTTTAAATTTTTAGAACATATATTTAACAATTTCTAATTATATCAGATTATTATTCATGAAATTCAGTATGTAAGTGCAGAATCTCAACAAAAACTACAGGAAATCAGCAATCCAATGTTCTCAGTAGATTTTTAACTTAATTAACCGACATATAGGGCCGAGTTTATTAAATTTCTTGACATTCCTGGTGGTATTTCATGAAATTTAAACATGCATAGTCATTAAATTAAGGTTTTACTACACACATGAAGTTAGAAAGCAAAAATTTATTTCATAATACACTATACTTAACATGACTTTTCAGAAATTACTTCATAAAATCATAGAATATGGACGTGCATACTTAAAATACATATATTGAATTTAAAATCAAACTTGGTGGAATATTAGAATAAGAATATTTAGAAGAAATTGGCAAATAACTGCAACAAGGGAAGAATGAGTTTAAAGTGTACTTGCATTGACTTAGATTTACTTAAATTCTAATTTGAATCATCTCAAATTCGAATTTTTTGGCTTTCTCTCTCGTTTTCTTTCTCTTCTTCTCGACTTTTTTTTCTCTGAATTCTATTATAAAAATGACCAAAATTGAGTCTGGGAATCTTTTTATAACAAGTTGGGGCTCGAATGCAATTCGGGCATATATCGGATGGCCATATTCTACCAATGGTCGCACGAGTGGCTCTCTGGTGGCCTCGAGCATAGGGGTTCTGTTTTTGACGCCTCAGGTGCGCATTAGGTCTCAACCAAGTATAAGTCATTCGGTTTAAATTTTGACTCTTTTGATCCAACTTTTTTATATTTTTTGACATTAATTTTAATTATACTAATTTAATTAATTAAGATTATTATAATTTAAAGATTCAACTTTACAGTTATTGTTTGACATTTGAACATAGCATCCCATCCCATTCAAACATCAAACCCATAATTTCCCTCTTCCAAAACTTGCAATCACATATAAACATACATGCCCCTTTGCCTTGAGTTTATACTACCATTCAATAGATCTATTGTATGTCCTACTATTGAAAATATGAGTTCTATTATTATAAAACCAATTTGAATCCCTTATATCAATGAAACTAGACCAACCACTATCTAGTGTTCGGACATTGTGTCACAAGGTAGTTGAACATCAGACATAAAATACATATATAACTTATTTATAAATCTATACTGCCATTTAATCGATTTATCACAAACATATCATTGAGATGCAGTTACTCTACCATCACAAAATGAGGCATGTAAAGCATATGCATGATAAAATGAAAAATTGTTCGAATAATGTTCAAATGCTGTAGCTATAGAGTAGTGGCTTTCAAATGCTGCTTCAAATGACACCTAACGATTCATTTATCTTGAATAATTCACACGTAAATATTATTCTAATGAGCTTATAGCATCATTCCAAAACAAATCTATTATTCATCGTGATTAGATATGGAAGAATAATTAGAAAAAAATTTTCAAGAATTATATAAAAGGAGGTCACAAATTAACTTGTATTAGCTTATTTCTTCTTTCTTTCTTTTGAATCTGTTGTTGTTTTTCTTCTCTCCTATGCACGGCTGACTTACCAATTTTTTTAACTAACTTTGTCTTGAAATTAGTGTAGTAATAGTAGAAGTGGGTGGAAACCCTAATGCTCCTTAGGCTTATAAGACAAAAGGTAAACACTAGGTTTTCTTGAATACACTTTTAGGTTTGCACTCACTTTGCCAAGATAATGTTCTCCCAAGCACCGAGCCTCTAAGATAACACCCTAAGTGGCTACTAGGGTTCTAAACATTTGAGTGCTAACCTCACCACTTAGTTCTAAGTAATTCGACCCACTAAATATTTTAAGTTTATTGATTTAAACTTTCAATCCAAAATAATTATGTTCAATAACCTAAAGTTCTCAACCCAATAAAATGACTTATTGGCAATTTAAGAAGCCCAAATTAACCGAGTGCTAAAACAGTAATCCATATTTTCTTAGCTCATTAGGCTTGACTCAAACAATTTAGCAGAATAAATTTAATAATTTACAAAATCATCACATGATTCTCATGTATTAATCAGTTAAATCAAAAATATTTAAAATGTTACATATATAGTCTTGTTAACGAAGAAAAAAATTCAAGAACTAATTGGTTTGAGAGACAAATTATCTAGACTTCTCAAATTAGTAAAATACAAATTTACAAAACTCAATTTATAGTCCTTGAGCTAAAGGTGCACTTGAGCCCTAGTAAACTCCTACCTTACATGTTAGCCTTGCTTATGAACCACTCATCATTCTAGGCATTGAAGTCAATGATTTAAATATTTTTTAGACTCGTTGGATCTTATTTCTTGACTCAAGAATTTTCAAACTATAGGAACCCCGATGTCATCACCACCAACAAAATTTTGTACACCAACAAGTTAGGATTGTGATTAAAAGTTATGCCTGAGAACCATTTAAGTTTTAAGTACAAACTATCGTGAGAATATGCACATATTTTAAAGGGTTAGTGATGTAAGCACCAATTGCGGCGGCAAACAATAGAAGAAGACACGGTCAAGAATAGAGGAGAAAGGAGGAAAAGGAGAATGGAAACAGATGAGAGCATTTTAGAAAGGGGAAGGGGAATTTTGATAGAGGAAAAGAGGAAAAAAGAGGAGACAGAGGAAAGAAGAAATGACAGAGTGAGAGAGAATTCGAGAGAGTGTGACCGAGAGGGGAAAAGTCGAGATAGGAAGGGAAATATCTTCTCACCTTTCATTAGCTCATTAGCATAGTACATATATAGTAAAATCTAACCGAATTAGTTGGAATTGAATGAAATAATAAAACGAAAAGAGAAAAGTAACAGAAATCAAATAGAAAGAAAAAAATATAATAATAGAAAAATAGAAAATGAACCCGTAATATCACCCCGTTTATCAAAGAAAACTTTATTTTTAAGGTTAAATGAGGAAAAATCTTTGAGAAATGTTGTTGTTGCTTCCCATGTAACTTCAATAGCCAATTGAGATTGCCACTGGATGTGTAATTGGAGAATAAATTTGCCATGCTGTAAGGCCTTCCTAAAACCGGTGAGTGTCAATAGGGCTGTAATTTGACAAAGATACATTCGCCCACCAAATTAATGACCAGAGCCACAGTTCTTCTGGCTTGAACCTTAAGGTTGAAATCTTTGTGAATGTTGTACATGAATTTCACATGATCAAACTTTATTTCACTTTTGATATTATCCAACACGAGTCCTTCTCATTCTCACTATTGATTTGTTGATTTCTATCAATCCTATCAAATATTCTTGACCCTACGACCGGTGGTGGTTAATTACTAAGAGGTTGAATCAAAATATTACTAGAGAAGTGGGTAGTGAATCAATATTAACCATTATCTAAGCAAAGCAATTGCATTAGTATACATGATGGGAAATAACCTTTTCAATAGTTAGCACCATTACCATTGATCACTTAATATAGTTGCCAAAAATTTACAGTAAAAAATAACCCTTTTCTGTATAAATTTTAAGCGAAATTATCTGTTAGAGTTTTGATATTTTAACCAATTTGGAGTCCAATTTGAATAAATAGCTCGATTATTAGTAAGGTTACGAAATTCCTCGATAAGTGATAAATTTACCTTAAAAAATTATGTTATAATCAAATATATCTAAATTGATAATTTTGGCCTAATTTTATTTGTAAATGTGTAGATAAATTTGGAACTAAAAACTGAAAATAAGTACTTTTAAACAGCAGGAATACAAAAAGTCAATAACGTAAGAAAGAAGACAGCATAAGGACACGTAACACAAATACCAGCGTAACTGGCATCGTTTCCTTTTATTTTTAACATCGTTTATAAAATAAAAATATCCAATTTTTTTACATTTTTGGAGTTAAATTTGTATCATTAATTTAATAAATTTTAAATAATATGTGATCGACATAGTTGCTGATAATCCATGAGGAAGAGTTCGTCCAAGAATTTGGCCCGTAAAAAAGTAGAGGCACAATCGATTTATACTACCAAAATCAATGGGCATATCTGTTGGCCTTATTCGAACAGTTTGCTCCTTAAAAATGGAACCAACAATAACTACCGAAAGATGGTTTTTTTCTCTTATCTGGATTCAACAATCTTGGACACCGGTTGGAATCGCCAACTGAACAGTGTCTTATCCATTGGACGATTTCTTAAGTGATTGATAGGAAAATCTAACTGCCATCTAATTTCTATAAAAACCCCTCCTGCATAATAAGAAAAAGGGGCGACGCTCAACTAAAAAAGATTAACTAAGACAAGTTTAAGATGCTAAAAAAACACACATTCTCTCATTCACTAATATACTTTTAGAAAATCGCAAATCACAAACAAGAATTATTTTTACAAGCATTTACACTTACATCATCTCTTTTTATTTTCTCAAAAAAAGATACTGATTTGAGCGTTAGAGGTTATATTAGAGAATGAATTCCGTAAATCTTTTAACCATATTATATTGTATTGTACATATTTCAAATTAAGAGCGTATGGAGATCGAATCCACTTCAAATTTGATGGGCAGTTATTGACTCCTTAATCTGTATTATAATTTAGATTCAAAAATATATAAATATATATAAAAAAATTATAAAAATATATTTTTAAAATTTTAATATTATAAAATTAGATTTAAGATAAAATTTACACCTCAAAATTAAGACAATAAAATATATTTCTATTAAATTTTAAAATAAATGTCAGAAAGTGTTTTTCTTTTATTATTGTTATATAGTCTAAATATCGAATTTGTTATCAATTTATTTATTTATTTTTACATATTCAACCAATATTTTATTGAATATGAAAATTAAACTAATATTAACTATTTATTTAAGTTTACGTTTAATTAAAATTTTGTTTTAATATATATTGTGTATAATTTTACGTTAAGTAAATTATCTGTCAATCATATAATAATTTTATATAAAACAGAAATTATAAAATTGTTAAAAATTAAAGTGAATAAATATTTAATATTGTTGCGTCCCTACTTACGATTTGTCGTATTTGATTAGTGATCATTCGGATTCCTAAGCGTGCGGGTCACTGCTTGCAGAAGAGGTCCTGGCTCCGTCATGCAACCCTGACTGCGCACAACACAAATAACAAACAAGAGGCCAATGGTCCTAAGGATTTCTCCCACCGAGGCCGCTCCGACGCTCAAGTCAGCAAATTCTCGCAATAAACGGAAATGGCGCACGCTAAAGGGGTGCGCGGAGAAATGCTGTGTAAGCGTATGAGATGCTTGTGCGGTGAAGTGGAGAATGTAATGAGCAGGTGGTGGAAGGCCTGACTTCCTTGATGCACCGCAATGGGTGGCTAACTTTTCCGTGATCTTCAGGAGATGCTGGGGAGATGAGCGAGTTAGCTATTGCAGATGAAACGATGCTCAGTCTCGACTCATCACTCTTGTGTTTTTAATTAGAGAAGAGGGAAGCAGCTGAGTGCGGTTCGCCGTTTGAATCCTTGGTTCAAAGGGATGTAGAGAGTGTAAGATGCTTGGAGAGATCTCCAAAAAAGTCACTTTCTCTGTGGGGTGTGAGGGTTCTTATACGCCTCACCCATTGGACTCTTGGGCGCCAAAGCGCCCGTTGCTTGGGCTATCGCGCCACTAGTCGTTGTCGTGGACCGCTCGGCCACGCCATTGTCTGTTGCCGTCTTTAACGCAATGAAGCGTTGGCTGACTACACCCGATTTCCCGCCTTGGCGAGGATTGGTTGGCCACACGCAGACGGCAGTCTTGTCACGCACAAGGCCACCACGCCTCTATCGGCCCTTTTCCGCCTTTTCCTTTCACTCACAAGCGACGCATTTAATCTACTGCGCTTCGTTCGCTTTTCATCGCGTGGATTCGCGCTTTTCAACCCTTTTTTAGGGACTGGGCTGGCTGCTTCACGCGGGCTTCCTGATTCCTGTGGTGTGACCTGACTTCTGTGGGCGTAAGATTTACTGTCTCTACGGGTCAGGACATGGGACCCAACAAATATTTTTATATATTACGGATATATTAAAATATAATAAATATAATATAGTTTTTCATATATATAATTTGAGAATGAAATTAAAATATTTTTTATATATTTATATTGATTGATTTATTTCTCTGTGCATTGGTTTTCTTGCTGCAGTCTTCTCAGTTTACTTTGGCCGTCGGCTTCTTCTCCTCTTTCTTCTTCTTCTTCGTCATGGTAACTATGGTTTGAAAATTGGACCAATCAAGGTTCGGTTGATTCGATTGGGGGCGATTTCACGCTTCTTCCCCAAATTAGAGACTATTGTCTTCGAACTTTAATTACTTGCAATTTCTCTCTCCTGGCTTTTTTTTTTCTTTTTTTGCGTAATTCTATCACTAGCGACGATCTTCTCTGCGATTTGGCTAACTAGAGAGGGTTTGGGTGATGGCTCGAAAATCCAGTAGCTGCGCGATATGTGAGAACTCGAATCTTGCTTCAGTTTGCACCAATTGCGTAAATTACAGGTAAAATAAAATTGTCTCGTCTAATTTTAGTGGACTCGGGAGATTTTTGAATGATTTGTGGTACCGTTGTTGCTGGCCACAGATTAAACGAGTATTACACATTATTGAAGTCATTGAGGAGCCGTCGCGATTATTTGTACTCAAGGCTGAGCGAATCACTGGCTGCTAAGGTTTGATTAATTTTTCTTCTTATTTTCATCAGTGAACAAGGGTTTGATTGCTATATTTGTTGTGGATTTTTGCTACTTCGTTTTTGTATTTTACTATTTGGTTGATGTTTTCTTGTTGGCTTATCTAATCCTGTTATATAGCTTGTTCGTTTTGGAATGACGTTTACTATTTCCTGAAAACTATGTATAGTTTTGGTGTCATAAAAGATGAAATTTGATTTCCGATACCAAATCGGGTGCTGATGAAACTAAGATCAATTTGAATCCGTGAAATGTAATTGAATTATTGTGGCATGCGTAATTAAATTATAGGTAAACTAGAGAATGTTAATGTTCTGCAATCGCCGTCAACTATAAATAAAATTTCGTAGGGTCATGGCCATTTGTAAGTAAGGAATTCAATTTGGAATTATAAAGTTTTATTATATTATTGTATGAATTAGAATTTGATAGAATTTGAATATAAGAAATTACCATTAAGGATGAGAAAAGGAATATAAGACCAGATTAAAATTTTGATTCATATATATAAATCCAGAAAATATTTAGCCCAATACAAAAATTCTAAATTTTTTTGAAGTATAAAATTTTTAATAAATATAAGCTTTGAAATATATCTGTTCAAATAATATTTATTGTACGTTTTTAGGAAGTATTTTACGTAAATATTTATTTTTATTTTAGACAATATTTTAATGTAAATATAATTTTTATATTTTCTAAAATCGTAATGGCCACTGGTCAATTTTGTCTGGTTCTATTCAATTTGTGGACAAGTACTCACAGGAAATTCGGGCCGAGTAACAGGCCCATCTAAAAATTAGATTTGCTAGTAATTTTTCACATAAATATTATTTTAAATATATTTAGGCAACACTCTTTATTTAAATGTCCCATTTTTAAGTTTTTATATAATATTTTTATGTAATATTTAAAAATATAAATAAATGCTTGGCCCACCCTAACCAGCCCCCAAAACAAGGAATCCTTTATCTATTTGGTCTTGCTTGACCTTGTTTTATTATATCTAACTGGCAAATAATTTTTTAACCTTAGAATACAAATCTTTGCTCCCCCTAAAAATTACAGTATTATCCCATTATATTTTTCAATTTCAAGTTACTAAAATTTAGAAATAGAATATCAATTCAGTATGATGCCAAACAATGGAATTGGAATTAAGTCCTAAATTCCAATTCTGAATTCCAAAGCAGAATTTCAGGATCCAAGCGGGACCTAAAATCTTTTGCATTAGATTGGATTGATCATGAATTATTTTGAACAACTAAAAGATGACTTGAAGGGTGGATGAAGATGTATTATCAGAACTCTTTTTGGCATAAATTCAATCACATTATGATTGCTATTGTTTGGCAGGCCTGGTAATGAAACACAGGAAAATGCCTAGTTACTTGTCAATGCATCTGGATGAAATGTAAATTTATACGCCCTGTTCCACCAACAGCCAAACAAATGCAAACTATGACTGAATTTGTCTGGCGAGAATTAAAATTTAGGAATTGGAATGCTCATTCATTTTTCTTCTCCATTTGAATGAACAACTGTGGTATTATCCCATTTTTTAAAAATAAGCGGCATTACCCCCATTCAGTCATTTCCTCCCAAACAATCTCGCAACCTATGCTTACTAATTTAGCGTGATTCTATCACATTATGACCTCAGATTTGGTTCCAAACTTACTGTTCTTGAATAGAAACTCTTCCTAGATAGTGCGCTTTTTTTTTTTAAATGTTGAAGTAAGGGGAATGTTGATCAGTGTCAACTGTCAAGTGAACTTTGGAGTGAGAACCTCATTCAAGATGGAACTCTGGGTGAATGGGTTAATGAGGAATAGTCCCATGTTAGTGCTGACATCCTTGTCTAGTTTGCTTAGTTTTTCTTGGTGAGTTGACATTTATTTATATATTCCTTGATATGGAATAACCTGCTTGTAATGCACTAGGGAAAGACAGATGATCAGCTTAGGTGGAGATTGATTCAAAATGAGAAGCTTGGAATGTTGAGAGAGAAGCTCAATATTAGTAGAGAACAACTTTTGCAAGGTTGGTGTCCTTATTGAGTGCGATATAATTTTCTTAATTTGATCTTTTTGTTAATGAACTTTCTTATTTATAGCTCGTGAAATACTAAACTAATCTTTCTATTTTAGGGAAGGCTAAGAAGAAGAAGATGTCTTATGACCTGACAGTCCAGTATGGGTTGCTTGATTCTGCTAAGATCATGGTACTAATGCTTTGATGTGACTTAACTGGTCCGTCTGTGTTCAGACTCATAAACCATGGTTGGTTTGGTATGACTCGTTTGATTTGTCTATATTTCATTGCAGCTGGAAAAGAGTCGGTTGGAACAGCTGGAGAAGTCCTATTCTAAGTGGGTATGCACTCAAAGCTTGGGGCATGCAAGTATTCTTTTATATGTGTCAATTCGAATATTGATGTGTTGTCTTTCCGTTGAATTGTTCTCTGATGGTGGCCATTTTATCCAAGATAGATTTTCATTTTTAAAGCTCGTATTTGCAATTACGATGTGGTTTATTGATGGCTTCATATGAGCTTCAGCATCTCTTATGTTTTAGAATTTGCTGTGATCTGCAGATGGAAATTACCTCAGAGCGTTTACATAGGCAGTCGGCGGTAATTAAACAAATCTGCAAATTGTTCCCACTACGCCGGGTAAGTATTATGTGTTAATTGAACTATTAACACTGGGTGAAATATTGGCAGTATCTTGCATCTCTGAGAATATTATTGGTTTTGTTCTTTTTATAATCTTTAATACCATCTTGATGTTAATTCTGTTCTGAAAGCACAACTTTTCATAGGATTTCCTTTTTCTTGAAAATCTTCCACTCGTGAGATAGAACATTCTTACCTATTCTGTAAGGATATATAGAAACAATAATGGTGTGTTTCCATCAGAAAGAAAATGGAAGCAACACAAAATGACTAATTCACTTTAGGTAGAAAATTAATTAGGAGACTATTGTTTCTTCTCCAAGTTTCTCAGTATTGCTGGGCAATAGAGAGCTTTCCAAAATATCTAGAATTATAAAGTTTTTCAATTAGTTGCTTCCAAAATATCTAGATTTATAAAGTTTTTCAATAAGTTGCTTTGAGATGTTCCAATTAGAGTCCTGGCGAAAGGCCTTTGAAATCTTCATTTAGATTCTTGAAGACGAAAGATCTGTGCGAGAATTTTCATTTGGCCAGCTCGACCTTTAAAGTGAAGAACCTTTTTTTTGCTACATGGTACCAGAACACTTTCAGAAGCTAGATGTATACTGATAGAACCCTTTTTTTTGCTTATACTGGTGTGCTTTTTTGTATTATACAGAAGAAATTATCTTTCGTCAAGGAGAGTCCTTATTTTGGTTGAATATGCCAGAACACTTCCCTGTTGAACTAGAGCCAAATGGAGAGAGATCCTATAGATATTTGCATAAAGGATGTCCTATTACAAGCATGCTGCCTGATCTACCACAATTGACAAACATTAGCACACTCCTGTAGCTTTTGGAGCACTGTCTCTGTTTCGCAGAGCTTTTGTTACTTGCAAATTCTGCAGGAGTGACTTGATAAGTGGCCAAACAATGAGTCAGTGCTTAGGATATTTCTCAAATATTACTGGAAAATTCTTGCTCTGAATTTCTTGAAAAACTTAATTAAGATTTCTGTCTTTTTAAAATTCAACTCCGTGATTAATCAAGATGAATGATAGTTCAAATTACGTCAGCAGTATTGTAAACACCTACACATTTAGTTTTAGGATTCTGTTTCTGAATACTTCTGAATATACCTTATCGTCTTCTATTTGTTTTTTCTGGGCCCAAAAGAGGAGTCCATGCTGTTGTTTACTTGCTATTGATCACGGTTCAATTGTAGACGTAAAATTTGAACAGAGTAGTGCTGTTTTGCTTTTAGGTTTTTGTAAGTATATTATTAGAATTTGTATAATAATAGAAGGATAATATACTTTAATAGTATTGATAAATCGGCATGCCGTGTTGGTATGGCCCATTATTTTGGGCCACCGGTGTGTAAAAATTCCATGCTGTGTCTGGCACAGGCTGGGACAAAAATGTCTTGGCCCAATACGGCATATGGCCCAGCTAGGCTTGGGTGTACCTCCAAGCCATGCCGTGCAGTGTCAAGCACGGCCCTAATATAAAAAATAAAAGTACACGAAGTACTATGAAAAATACATCACATTTTATTTATTTGTGAAGTATTTTTAATGTTGCAATGTACAAAAGCGGGAAAAAATGGATCTAATAATTTAGATGGATTATTCATCCCTGAATGATAATGAATCGTTTACATGCTTGTTCCTGGATCCTTTTCTCAGCCCTCTTTAGATTTCCATGCTGGCCTCTTTCTCTATTATTTACATCCTTCTCCTCTCCTTTCCTCATACCCTAACCGTAACTTTTGCTGCCGTAGCCATTACTTTCTTTACTTCTTCACCTACATCTCTCTCTCTCTCTCTTATACTCTCTCATGCTTCAAATATATATATATATATATATATATATGCAATTGGTTTCAAGAGTATGTGCAAGTGAGTTTTTAGAAAGATTAATGAAGATTGGAAGGAGCTCTTTTCAATTTAGCTCGAGATAGAGAGAAAAGATGTGAAACTTAGCTGCCGAGTCATTAGCTCGAGAGCGCACCAAATGAGTAACACATTTGAATGTGTTGTTGATTAAATGAAATAGGAGTTATGTTCACTTTTTTGTGTCGTGTCATGGACCGAAGGGACCTCCCAGTTAACACCTCTATTGGTGTCACGTCCCTAATTCCCAAAATCGAATTTATTAATTTTTTAATTTATAATTAACTTAAATTAGATTTTAATCGTTAAAACTCAAAATTTAATTATTTATTCTATCGACAGAATAAAACCTAACAAAAAAATATTGAAACACAAACCTAAAATAATATAATATTCAAACCATGGGATCCGAATGCCACACCCACAAGTGGCTTCAAAATCAATAATTATCTGACATTAAATCATAGGTAAGGAAAAATATCTTATTAATGTCAGAGTGTTGAAACTAACTTCCAAAAATTTAGAAATCAAACATAAATATCGTCATTATAACATCATACATAAAAAAGGGACCAAGGGTCAGTGATGACTTCACCAACAAATGGCGAATATCAAAGTTCGGAAAATGATTGTTTCCATATAAGGCCATATGCTATTATTTAATACCCGTAGATAAGTCTTCTACATATAACCTTATAGATGATGTCCAACGCCGCTTTTCTAACCCACGGATGATAAGACCTTTGATTTTTTTGTGGATCAAAAAGATGAGAGTGTGACTGACTATTTTGCTGACTTTATCCAACTATATGAAGAGTTGATGCACTTATACCAATTTCGTATGGTGCAATGAAAGTGCATGACTAATGTGAACATTTAGCTATCTAATGTATCTTTGTTGGGCTTTGACCTGATTTGAATCCACTCATTCCTAGTTTTTATTGAGTGCTGCGGGACCCTCTTATACTGACATTTTCTCTCGCATTTTTCTTGTTGATTGCGATGCCTCGATGCTAGTTGGTTTCATAGGCTAAATGACTTTAGTGAGTTACGCCTCGTCTACTGTTCGAGATGGTGGCTCAGGAATGGATCGAATTAGTCGTGGCCGATATGGGAAACTCTAATGTTTACAGTGTGGTGGCATTGGTCACATGTAGAATAAATGCTGGAAGCTAAACGGCAAGTTAAGACCACCTTCTAAGCCATATGCTACAGTTGCATCTAGGGGAGATGTTAAATATATTCAGCCACTAGTAACCAAAATGGTTACTTGCATGCGGGTGAGTATTTACGTTTACTGGTTGGTCAAGCCCCCCTCTACCACTACTATTCTTGTTCAACAATGTCACCTCACTGCCTGTCTATCCACATCCTTGGCTTTGGTTATTGACTCCGATGCCGATTATATGACCATGACTTAGGTGTATTGTTTTATTACAGATTATGCTACACTCTTCTTGCTATTGCTTTTGCCGATGGCTCTTTAGTGATAGTTTGGGAATTGGTGTTCTGTCCTTACCCCCGACATAATCTTTCATCCATGCTATATTTGTTATCATCTTTATTTATCTTTTTATCTATAAGTAAATTTACTAGCAAAACTCTCTATTTTATTGTATTCTTCTCTACTGGTTGTGAAAGTTAGGATCTTAAGATGAAGATATTCATTGGTAGGTGTCGTCGCAGCTCAGAAGGTCATATTAAATGCATGACTATCTTTGACAGTTTGTTCAGCCATCATTTTTTCATCCATTGAATTCTCTATCAGTTGGGTTATTATTTATTGTCAAGTCTAAAGAAATTATGTTCTAGTCTTTAGTATATGTTTGATATCAGTTTGCTAAACACATTTGCTTGTCCTATTATCCTAGTGTAAATCAAAGAGTTTCAGCTCCTTTTGGGGTCGTTCATTGAGATATTTGGGATCCATGTCCTATGCCTTCTAAAATGGGTTTACGCTATTTTGTTGCTTTTATTAATGATTAGAAATACTGGTTATTTTTATCTAGGTGGTGTCTTGAGTTATTTTCAATTATCTCTATCTCCTGTGTTGAGCTTTAAAATCAGTTATTTTCTTTGATATAGATTTTACTAAGTGATGATGCCCGCGAGAACCATTAATTCTGTTTACAACATTTATGTATTACATCCTCCATTAAGCCTTTTGCCCCAATACCCCTAGCAAGATGAAGTTGCATCAAGAAAGAATAGACATCTATTAGAAATACCTCAGTGTCTCCTTTTTCATATAAAAATTCCTAATTTCTTCTGGAGTGGGGTTATATTCAATGTGTCTAATCTCTTTAATTGTATGCCCTCAGCAGTGCTTTTGGCAGTGATCTTGCATCGTATTTTATTCCCTACTCAACTTTTACTCTTTTCTACCATGGGTTTTGGGGGTGTATACTATATTCGAGACATTCAGCCTCAAACAACTAACCTCGACATCAAATCACTTAAATATACCTACGCTTGGAAAGGATATCAATGTTTCTCCTCCAATTTGAGATGATTTTTAGTGTCTTCTAATATTATGTTGTCAAAGTCTACTCCATTTCATTTACAGGACTTACCTTGTTTTAGTCCCTAATCTACTCCTGATGATGGATTCCTTATATATAAAATCACACATCACCAATCTAATTTCCCCTCTACCACTATCTACTTCTCAAACATACATTTGCGGTACACATCCGGTGTATGGTTCCTCTCACTTAGCTACTCCTGAGCCGCTTCCTGATAATTCCATCCTCCTGTTAACAAATCATATTGCTCATTCTTTAATTTCTGACCTGGATCTACCAATTGTATTGCGAAAAGATCGTTAAAGTTTTGCCAAATAGCCTCTGTCTACTCCTATTTCTTATGCTCATAGTTCAACTACATAATATGCTTTTGTGTCTTCCTTGGACTCCCATATTGTACCTTGGACGGTTTGTGAAGTAATTTCTCATTTAGATTGGTGTCCTGCTATGGAGGAGATGTTTGCTCTTGAGCAAAGTCACGCATGGGATTTGATCTCTTTATCGTTGGGAAAGAAACCCATTGGTTATAAATGAGTCTACACAGCGAAGTCAATTCGGATGGCTTTATAGCAAGGTTAAAGGTCCAATTAGTGACTAATGGGTATGCCCAAACATGTGGGGCGGACTATATTGGTGCATTTTCTCATGTTGCCAAATTGATATTTGTACAAATTCCTTCTATTTCTCACTACTACTCATCATTGGACCTTGTATCAACTAGATGTGAAAAATGCTTTCCTCCATGGTGATTTTTAAAAGGAAGTTTATCTAGAGCAACAAACCAAGGGAGTCTAGGTATGCTTGTCGTTTGAGATGGCTATTACATGGTTTAAAGTGGTCACACTATCTTTGGTTTGGTAGACTTGGTGGGAATGATCTAGAGTTTGGTTTTATTTTCTATAACAATGACTACTTTGTTTTTTGTCGTCATCTGAATAATAAGTGCATTCTACTAAAGTGTATGTGGATGATGTTGTGATTACTGTTAGTGACAATATTAATATTGCCAATTTCAAAGTGTTTCTTCAAGATTGATTTCAAATCAAATACATCGGAAATATGTGATAATTTTTTGGTATTGAAGTTCTAATGTGTCATCAAAGCATTTTTATTGTATAGTGAATGCACACCCTATATTTTCTCCAAGACACTAGCATGCAAGATGCAAAATAGTACGATTCACCCATGAGTCCAAGAATGAAGTTATCTACAGATGTTGGGTATATTTTTAATGAACTTAGAGCAGTATTAATTAGTAATTGGTAAGCTTAACTATCTTGTTATCACTTGACTAGACATTGTATTTTCTGTAAGTAATTTGAGTTGGTTTATATCATCTCCTTGCTTTCCACATTGGGAGACATTCATTTGTATTCTTTGCTACCTTAAGGTTAAATTGGGATGAGGCCTGCATCTAGTTATTATGGTCACACTCGTGTTAAGGGTTCTCTAACATGATTGGGTTGGGTTAGCTTACGATCGAAAATCGACCACAAGCTATTGTGTATTTGCTGGAGGCAATATGGTATTTTGGAAAATTAAGAAACAAAATGTAGCTGCAAGGCCAAGTACTAAATCAAAATATCGTGTACTAATACATGTTACATGTCAATTACTTCAAATTGTATGGAAATAACTCTATATGAGGGTGAATCAACAAACCCTAATGTTTGGGGTTCTTTTGTTTTCCTTCCACCTTACATGTTTACACTTTTCATACAAAGATTGAACCATCAGAATTCTACAGTTTTCTCATTATATGGTTTAATGTTGTTCTAAATATTTGTCTTCTTCTTCTTATGGACTTTCTCAGGTGAAGATAGAGGGTGAGAGAAAAGACAGGTTTAATGGTCAATATGATGTAATTTGCAATGCTCGATTGCCGCAAGGATTAGATCCCCATTCTGTTCCAGCAGAAGAACTTGCTGCATCTTTGGGGTACATTTTCTTGTTGATTTTTAATGCTTTATAAAAATGGAAAAGAAAAAAAAAACACTTACTTTTCTTGTTTGTTTTCAGAATTTAATGCACTTGATTGGTGGCTAGGATTTCTGTTATTCCTAAGATGTTCCTATTTTATGCGCTGAATTTATCATAAACTATGAAATATAAGTATGCATTTGGTAGAAAGCTTTTACTGCTATAATGCTAGTTACTACTTACTTGGCCTCATGTTGAAATTTCTATATATTTATATACTTTCTATTTCTTACGTTTTTTTCCTGAAAGAATGACAGTATCTTGATGAAGTGTAGCTATTCATCTCCATTATTGTGTTTCTGATATATATTTTTAGTGCTGACACTCAAATATTTGCTTGAATATACACTGTATACATATATGGGCAAATCACATTAAACTTATCTTGAGCGATAACTTCCCCTTGTATGGGAACCGTCAACTCACCTTAACTGAAATCAACTGCCAGATTAAAACATCTTCAATTTTTCATCAACATTCAAGATCAAAGATGAACCCCTCCCACTCTATCCGGTTCTCCATTCCAGTGATTCCCTTCGATGGGGTAACCCTCTGCTAATGAGATCATTGCTAAGCCTCCCTCTGTCCTTTTAAAATGTGCTTTTTTTTAAAAAAAAATATATATATATCTTGGGGATTTGTGATTCCAACATAAAAATCACCGATGATAAAGACACTTGCTGACGGTGGATATCTCTTGTTGGCATAGGGATGCCCTTGACCTTTCACTGCCAGGGAGGGTCCCTGTTCACATAGGGATGGGAAGTGGGAAGGGGAATGAGGATGGGATGGAGATTTAGTGTGAACCTTTGATTTAGTTATCAGATGCTTTAATTTTGGCCATTGTGTTGTAATTGAAGTTAAGGATTGAGAGTTCTAATATGAGGGGGACTTCTCTTGTGTGTTTCATGGCATAAATTTATTTAGATTCTTGTAGTTGTTTTGAAATAGTGAGTAGGAATGCTTTTAAGGGGCTTTGCTATGAATCTAAGGGTCTGTTCATTTTTGGAAAAACTGTTCTTTTTTCTTTTCATTTTTTTATTTTTTTTTCATTTTCACAGTATTTGTTAGAAACATGTTCATTTGTTTCAGAAATTTAATTATTAATTTTGTTTTAGACTATATGAAGATTTTATTAATGGTAATACTTTTCTAAGTGGAAAGTAAATTTAAAATATGCATTCAATAGTATTACTCATCAATAAGTACTGACATATCCAACTAACAATGGTATTCATCATAATGGTGTACAAACATCCTTTTCCTGCTCTATGGATTTGTGTCAATTTCCAGCTTTGATGGATTCATTGTTTTGGTTATTTTTGGTTCACAAAGGAGACAATCTGTGTAGGAGGGAAGGGGGGGCTGTGTTCAAACCTAGGACCTCTTGCCCACAAGGGCTGGTACCATAGTTTTTTATCATGATGTCAAAGTTGTGACCCCTTGCTGGCATATCGTAATGGTTGTGGGAACCATAACTATGAATGGTTGGTATAGACTAGAAAATTTACTCTGAATCATTGAAGTGCAATAATTAGTAATAGACTACAATTCTAAGATTTCCAAGGAACATTGGCATTTTTCTGTATAATTTTAAGTATGTATTAATGTAAATTGTTATGTTATTATACTTTTTTTGATATTAAGAAACAGAAGTAGTTAGGCTAGGAAGCGTGAGAGGAGAAAGCTAGCTGCAGGTATGTGCAGGAAAATAGTGGAAAAATAGAGGCATGTTGGGAATAACAACTACAAGGCATTTACCTGCTGGTTGGTGTAGTAGATTAAATGTATGTGGTATGTGAGATAATTGAGAAAAGCATGTGGGATTGAGAGGCAAAAAAACTGAGAAAAGCATGTAGGCACGGGAGAAGAGAGCTGTGGACTAACAGGTAATTTCCAAAAAGGCTATGGGCAAACAATTGCCACTATGGACCGATATGTATTTGTCAAAATGGCCGATATATTGATGGATGCTATGGCGATTTGGTATAGTTGCCTAATCTATATAAATCCTTGAAGCAAATATTGGCCGATATTATAAGTATTGGGTTGTCCCGTTAGCGATATTTCCCGATACCGTGACAATATCACAATATTTTTTTGTATTGATAATATATTAGTCAATAAGACTTCGTCAATTTACGATTTTGGAAATTTTTTCCTTTCGATATATCCGATATGATTCAAATTGTCCGATATGTTTGATATTGATATAGCTTCCATCGATGATGAAACCAATATGTGCACAACTGCACATTTATTAGCCAGACCAGAAATATTTTTGTGAATTGAGATTAAGTTTTTCTAGGAAGCTTCTACATTTATGCTTTATGATGCATGTGAATTTTTCCAGTTCATGTAAGGGAAGGCCTTTTCATAGTTAGAAGTGTCTGGCTGAACTGTTTGCACCCCAACGATGTTGTTTTTCTACGTGTGCTAAGCCTCAGCTGTTGGTTATTATTGAAGTTTCATGTTCCGCCTTTTTCTGCTCAAGAGCTTATTAGAAATTACCACTTATCGTTGGAAAAATCAGGTACATGGTGCAAATGCTAAATGTTATTGTTAAAAGCTTGGCTGTGCCTGCACTCCATAACTCGGGTTTTGCAGTAAGTATCATGCTGCCTCCATGTACTAGATTAAAAATTCCTGCGATTGCTGTGTTTTTCAATTTTATCCTGAAAATTGTTGGTTTTGCACTGTGCAAGGGTTTTTATTTCTATATGCAAATCCATTTATTCTCCTATTTTTATGCCCTTTTACTTTTATAGGGTTCTTGTTCTCGAATTTGGCAACGAGATTCTTATTGGGATGCTTGTCCATCTTCTCGAAGGTATTATATTTTCAGAAGCTAAGTTGAAATTTACTGTGGAGTTATAAGCATATGTGCAAGTGTGATATATGTGCAAACTATGCAGCAATGAGTATCCTCTTTTCATTCCACGCCAAAATTGTTCCTCCACTGGAGGAGAAAATTCGTGGTCTGATAGAAGCTTGAGCAATTTTGAGGTTGCATCAATGGAATCTGAGAGAAAGTCCCGCCTCGGTTTTTCTAGAAGTGATAGCTTCAATTATACTCTTGCCTCCCCCCATACAGTTGAGACGCATGACTTGCAGAAAGGAATTGCACTTCTCAAAAAAAGTGTCGCTTGCATAACGGCATACTGTTATAACTCATTATGTCTGGATGTTCCTAGCGATACATCCACTTTTGAAGCATTTGCAAAGTTGCTGGCTACGCTTTCATCTTCTAAAGAAGCTCGTTCTTGTTCAAGGTATTTATTTCTTTCTGAAAAGCACTCAATAATATAAGCATTTGTTTATTTTAACCATAATGAAAAGATGTATTAAGTGTACTTAACTAGGTACCAATCTTATGTTAACTGTCTGCAATAAGTATAGCATGAGAAAGCGGTGGACTTGTTCACCGGGCCCTACATTGTTGGTTTGAGAGAGTAAATGACGCAAATGTAAATAGCCTTGTCCCGATGGCATTGCGGCTGTTTGTTTGACTTGAATTTATGGATTTTGGGCATGAAGGAAAATATCGGTATTGATATCAGACATAAGACAATATATATCGTAATCGGATATATTAGAAGCAATTTTTTTTTGAAAATTGTAAGATGACAGACAAATATTAACATATGATCTATATATCGGCTATGTACTGGGTATATTGACTAATATCCAAAATATCGGCCGATAAATTGTAATATATTTATCAATATCGCGATATATTGCAACATATCATGAATTTTTCGCGATTTTGGGCAATATCAGTATCGGGGGTTCTGTTACCGATTTTTATGTATCAGCCAATATGTCAAATAATAGTTGATATTTTATTTCATACTTTCCTGTCATGATGTGACCTTGTCACCATGAACATTTTCACAAAATGCAGTTTGGTCATAGAAAGCTTTCTTCAAGATAGGTTCTATGCGTAGAATTAGATTTTCGTAGGATTTAAGCACTTTGAACATTTTGTGCATAATGCTTTCTGTGAAGAAATCTCGCTGAGATAGTGATTATTGCAATTGGGTTGAACAGTGGAGCTCTTGAATAAGATAGATACAAATATCCGGCGAATTTGTAAATATTGGCTGATATGTATCGGTATTGTACCCCCTGATATGGTTATTTCCTGATATCACGATAATATCACAATATATTGCAATATTGGTGATATATCGTAATATGTTAGCCGATACGGTTTTATCAACTTGTAATTTTTAGAAAATTTTTTCTTTTCGATATATTTGATACTAATACATATTTCTGATATTTTTGATGCCAATATAGCCGCGATCGATATCGATTTGATATTGTCATCAATGCTGAGATATATAGATATATTAGAGGATCAACCGTTGATGCAAATATCGGCCAACATATATCAGTATCAAGGCCCCCCAACTGATATATCCCAAAACCGTAATAATATCATGATATATTTCCATATAAGCTGATATATCGGTTAATACGATTCTGTCAGCGTATTATTTTTAGAAATATTTTTTTCCCGTCCCATATATTTGATATTGATTTATATTGTTTAATATATTTGAGACTAATATGATCATAATCAATACCGATACCAAGATTTTTGTCTATTCTCAACACTCATAGGGGAGCAATGGTGAGGTTGCTAAATACTGATATAGGTTTAGATCATTCAATGCAAACAATTGCTATTTCTGAACCGTTTAAGGAATTTTATTGTGATGTCCCTTTGCTTTCCCTTTTTTTGTTTTACAGGGGTTTGTACAGTATGCACAATTACATTAACCTGAACATCAATGAGAATGCCTTTCTATATAAGTCCTATTTTGATCCTGGAATTTCAAGGGGAAAGGAAGCTTCAAATGAAAATGTGATTAATGTTTTCGTAACTTTTAGGGAACATTTTACTTGGTTTTTCTTCTTTCATTTCTTAACATTGTAATGATAAATTGTGTTCACTGTTTTTTGTTATTGCTTTGGTGTCTTCAATTAGCTAGTTGTATTCCGATTTCTTATCGCTGTTTGAGATTCATGCTTGACATCCATCCTTTTGAATCCCCATCCACACTCCATGAATACTCAAATAATCATCAGTGCTTAACTTAGAATTTTTCTCGGTCACAAGAGCTAATTGTAGCAGTCATTGAAGTTTTTTAGCATTATTCCAAGAGACTTGAGAGTTAACACCAAATCTGGCTTGCACCGAGTTTAGGAGAGGGGTTGCCAAGCTGAGGAAGAGCTTCCCCCTATTGCTTAGCTCACACGGACGAACAAAAAAAGTGTTGCTGGTGTGTGTCATTGTTATGATTATGGATGAAAATATTAGAATTGATTGTGGTTATAACGATATCAGACATATTGGATAATATGTATTGTGTATTAGATATATTAGAAGGGAAACGTTTTTTGAGAATAATTAGCTAACAATGCTATATCAATTGATATATCATGATATATCGTCGATATGGTAACATATTACGATATGCGTGGTATCAGGAAATATCATTATCAAGGGTCTCGATACATATTGGCATATATTTGCATTTATGGATATGATTATTCTTCCTCGAAGTTTTGAATATTCTTATATGTTCTACTAAGCCTTGTATTTTGACTCAGAAATTACAACTCACAACTCTATCACCATGTTGCAACTCACAACTCATTAAAAATTTTGAAAATTCTAAGCTGATAGAGAAATATGACCCATTGAGAAATAAAGATATAACATGATTATATAGTTAATTATAGATATAAAAATATAATTGATTAATAATACCACTTTATACCAAATTAGCAAAAAAATACATGATGGTTTAAATTTTAAATATTGACCGATACTGATAATATTGGCCAATATTGAGAATGTCCATTGGTATTTACATCTATGTACTTATGATTATTCTTCCTTGAAGTCATAATGTTCTTATATGTTCTTCCAAGCCTTTTATTCTGATTCAGCAATTACAGCTTACAACTCTATCACCAGTATTACCATGATGGTTGAGACAATGAAAAGAGAGATGAATATGTTATATTTTCACTGCTCTCCTCCGCCCTCATTAGTTTGCTTCTGCAGAATCCATGGGAAAAAAAGAAAAAGTTGAGGGCTATGCTTGATCAATGAGTCCTAGCTTCTTTCCTAGTTGGTTGACACTCTGATTTTCCACTAGCAATGCCAGATTTTGTTTTTCACCCGTGTCTATAGAATTCTTTCTACTATTCATTGATTGATCGAAATCTAGAAGCCAAAAATAGGAAGAGCTACAAAAAGCGAATGCATTTCTCTAATTTGAGCTGTGGATCCTACTTTGGAAACAGAAATACTCACATTATAATACTGGGTCTCATCTCAACGTTGAATAGATCAGTAAATAAGAATTATTTGTCTATTCGTAATGAAAATTATTAGTAGAAATATAAGCCGAAACGTTCATAGGTGGTTATATTAATTAATCAATTAGGTTGAAATTGACAAATTCCTATATTTGTCAATTGATCGTTACCAAGAAAGTCATACGAAGTCCTTGGAAATTAAGAAGATTGATGTGCATGCATACCTCCACAAAAACCACAAAATACCTTTCTCCAAACTTGATCCACATACGAGAGTCTGAGTATTTGACATGGTTTCTTTATGTATCACTCAAACATTTTGATGGATGGGTTGGAATAATGGAAGAAAATTATGAAGGCAATTTCATCATGCACCATATGCACTTATAATGTATTTTTGCACCACATATCACTGACGTTTCTTGTAATCTTGTATACAAAGCTTGTCTAAACAGTTTGTGTGAGTTATCTTTCTCTACAATGTTGTTTTATAGGTCTTGTAAACAGGTTCAACAACTCAACAAATCTGTATGGAATGTCAATTCGGCCATCTCATCTAGCACATCGCTGGATAGTGCACATACGCTGCCTATAATGGTAAAATTTTTTGCTGTAATTTTATCTCAATTGCAAAATGATCCTTGGACTACTAGTATTTGTGTATGTATTTGGTTTAAAGTTGTAGCAGTATCGATATTGGAAATATCTCGTGATATATATTGGTAGAAAACAATTTATGAGAATCGTAAATTGATAGAGAAATACTGGTCGATATATCACTTATATGACAAAACATAAATGCAAATAATAGTCAATAGATATCGGTATCAGGGCTCTCTGATACTGATTTTTTTTATAGCGTGACAATATCAGCGATATATTGATGTATCAGACGATGTAGCCTCGTCAACTTGCAATTCTTAGAATTTTTTTTTTTCTAATATATCCGTTACCGATACATATTATCCAATACGTCCAGTATCAATATAGCCACGATCGATGCCAATATTAATATTTTCATCCATACGGTAGCATGTCACAATATTGTATCAGTATCAAAAAATATCGGTATCAGGGGTACCAATATCGATACATATCATTTGATATTCAAAATATCGGCTGATATTTTCATATATAGTTTTCTACCTTTTAAATGTACTTTTAAAGTTGTGTTTTATAAATTTTCGTAGTTCATATTTCTTCATTTTAACCAACTTGCCTTTTAACTCTACAAGTCTTCCGGTCATTTTAACCAACTTGCCTTTAACTCCATGAGTCTTTCAGAATCTTCTTTGTTCTCTCCTACATCCAGCATGACAAAGTTCATTTTCTTCTAAAACAGTTAAATTTCTTGAGCACATTATTCTGCTCATAACTTATGAAATTGTGTTATAATCCGTTGGTATCTTGGACCATTAATTTCCAAATGCTATAGTTTCATCAATCAATCGGAGATCATTTGCAAACAACACATATCATGAAATCTCACCTCAAATTTGGCTAATAAGTTCATCCCACAAATAAATAAGGCCTTAGTTCTAGTTGTTGTAAACTGATTTTTTATGGAAAACTCACAGTTTCCCCTCAGGTCATTCTCTCACTAGTCTTATGATTTGATCGGGTGTATCGTATTGGCATCTATATATCCATGACAAACTCCCATCAAGTTCAGTGTTCAATGATTGATTAGTTAAATTTTGAATGTCTTGCTCACTTTTATATGTAAGTCCCTAAGTTCTTTCCTTAATATGATTCTTCCGGCCATCGGTGCAAATATCAGCTCATGCGGGTGATATTGGGCCTCTTAATACCAGTATTTTTCGATACAACGACAATAGCACTATATGCTGATATGATCTTATTAGCTTATGATTTTTAAAAATTCTTTTTTATTCGTTATATTTAATATTGATATGTATTGTTAGATATGTCTGATACTGATATGACCGCGATTGATAGCGATACTAATATCCATGCTTCTAACATTTCAATGCCATGTTGTCTGCTATGTTGTTTGTGCGTATACCTTTTTTTGTTTTTTATTTGTTATGGTCATAGATGAAAATATCGGTGTTGATCATAATAGTATTGATGTCATCTATATTAGATAATATGAATTGATATCGGACATATTGAATGCAAAAAGAATTGATGCAAATTGGAACTTGGGAGCAAATTCTCACAACCCCAATAAAAAACCATAAATATAGTGATGCCAAAAATAACTAAATATCGGATGTGACCTTGCAACAAATGATGTTAAATAATTTTCGATATAATCCGCTATAAAAACATAGGATCATGGCCAAACTCTCCTAGTTAGACCCATATGCTCAAGTATCTGTCGATACTCATCAAACATGTGAGGAAAATTACTACCTCATATTTATAATATGAGAGTCGAAATAATAACATGCATCTATAATAATAGAGAATTCAAATATCCTTGACCACAATATATACAATTCAAAAATCGATCTTACTAATTAAAGCATAACCAATTCTATCACAATCTCAATATCAATAAGAAATATTTAAAATAACTAGAGAAAGGTCTTTCGCTCAAATCCTACAAGATTATCCTAGCTTACTGATCTGAAAGGTTAACAAAATATTGTAAGAGTGAGTCTAACGTTCGGTAAAACATATATAATTTATATTTATGGATATATATGGATAAAACATGAAAGGGATAATGACGATCAAATGTGAAAATGTTAGAAATGCCAAAATATCGATAGTTTCATTCAAATATAAGAATCGAGGATTAGCGAAAACCTAACTAACAAAGGTCAAATATTGAAGATTGGGCTATACTATTTCCCTATAGTTAAGTCATATGTTACTATTCAATACCCATAACTAGACCGACTTCATATTATTTTCTATAGATTGTTTCAACTGCCACTTTTTATACTCTTAGATGTTAGATTTGATCTTCAATTTATAAATAATATACTAAAATATGTTTAAATATATTCTATCAATTATCTATAATAGTTTTTATTTAGTCTAAATGGAAAACTTTACAACAAATAATAAATATATGAACTTTTTCCAAATCAAGGGAAAAACAATAATCTTTACAAATTTAACAGTAGAGTTCTCATCCAATACTTGTATAAAATGACATACAAGGTTAATTATTTAAAGGATTTCAAGATTTCTTTACAATTTTCATAAATGTTAAGTGTGAGCTTTCAAATCTCAAAATTACCAATAACATGGATATGCATGCATAGCCAATCAAGAGGGGCAATGTAAAAAGTCACATGCATGTACATTTAATCAAGGATCGAAGGAAATAAACCAAAGATTTAACAACAAATGCAGAAAAGGGTTTAACTGCACTTGTCTTAAGTCGAATAATACCAAGATCTAACATGAAATAATTTCAAACCTGACTTTCTTCACTTTTGCTCTCCCCTTCTTTTTCTACTTCATTCCTTTTCTCTCTTCTCTCAAGAAACTAGCCAAAATGCCTAGAAAAATGTAAAAAATCACTTAAAAAGGCAGACTAGCGCACAAGTACTAGTCAAGCACGAATTGAGCACAAAATTTTTATTATGTGCATGCATGAATGCTTCTCACCCAGCACACAAGCACCACTCATTTTACTAATCCATGCACGACTGCATCTCTACTGCGCATAAGCGTAACTCATTCAACTAACCTACGCACAAGCACCATACAAGCGCTAGTTAGGCACTGGTCCTTTTCCTTCTATTTATTAATTTTCTCTCTGAATACAAACTTATTCTTAAAATTTTACTTAATATAATTAATCTTAACGCCATTAATATAAATCAGTAATCGGGTATTACATAAGTATTAGCCGATATATCGAAAAATATCTAGTATATCCACTGATATTATGAATTTCAGTTGATATATCACGATATATTGTTGATATTATGGCATATGATGATTTTGTCATAGTATTGGGAATATGGATATCAGTGGTCTAATACATATTTATATTGATTGATATTTTACATATTAATGAATATTTTATTTTATGGTTATGATTAACGGGATGCTACTTCTTGCCATGATTCCTTTTTGAACATTTCTGCTAAATAATTTGGACACCTGTATACCAATGCTTGAGTCTTTCTCCATTCAGTAGTGAGCTAGAAGGCATTGGTATTAAGCATTGCTTTTTCCTATTAAAAGTACATGTATTGGTTTACTACAATATTGCATCTCGGAGAGCTGTTATAATCCTCTTAATAGGGAGTTTCCCACATTTACCCAACAGCCATAATTAGAAATTAGGTGGATGAATAATGAATAATAAATAGTTATTTAAATCATTTGATGTAATTTTCATAATTTATTCACCCAACATTTAATCCTAGGTGACATATGGGAGTTTTCCCATTGGAAGAATCATAACAACACCCTACATCTCCATGCTATTACTAGACTATGTTTGATGGGTTAAACTCACAAAAATTAACGCACGTACCATTCTTCTTCTTCCCAAATTTGTGCTTGACAGCTTCAATCATCACTCACGAATGATACATGATGCCGATTGGTGTAACTTTAGTTGGTGAACATACCTCAAGTTTTTAGACTAGTGTTGTCAAAGGCGCTAGGTGAGCTAAGGTGCTAAGGTTACATATAGTTCGAGGCGCTCGCCCGAGACAAGTGGGACATTAAGTGAGATATAAATATATGCCTATATGCTATGAGGAAATATTTTTATTAATACTCAAACAACTAAAAGTAATAATAAATATACAAATATAAAATAATACATCAGTAGATCTGTTACTAGATTGTAGCCATTAATTTCCTCCCCTATTTCCTCTAAGACATCCTCTTCCCCTTTTACTATTCTTGCTCTAAAATTCAAAGACTTTGCACATGTTCTCTAGAACTCAAACCATTTGTCATCATTCAAGATTCATTGTTTACGACCTGAACTAGTAGCGAAGATGATGAAGATGATTATTTTGTATGATACAAATAAAACAACGGAGAAGGGATTGTGTCGTGCATGTTATGTTGATGAAGGAAAAATTCTTTTCATAGAAATAAAAAAAATTACTTTTTAAGGATATGGATATTATAGGAAACTAACAAAAAAATTGTTTAAAAAGAGGGTGTATGAACCCACTTGCTTAGGCGAGCGCCTTGTCATTTTACTCGCCCAGATATGAGCCAAGCGCCCGTGCCTGGCCTGACCTCACCCGGGTGCACAGTCAAGTGCCCAAAATACCTTTGACAACACTGCTGTAGACATCATTTCATGCTTTTTTCTTTAAATTTGATTTGCCAATTGATTTCTCGTGCAGAGAAATGGATGTGATATTAACCTCCTAAATCCTGCTGCCAGTACTTTATATGGGACTGATATGTCTGATTTTGGAAAGACTGAAAGCCTCATTGATGGATGGGATCTTGTGGAGCATCTTACTTTGCCCCCGCCGCCATCAGAAACTGAAGACATTGAGCATTGGACTCGAGCTATGTTCACTGATGCTACGAAGAAATAGCTGTTGGCAGAATCGCTTGTAAGTCATCTATTTCTGGCTTTGCTATTTTGGAGAATTATTTTAATTAAAATTCATAGTTTATACATTATTGATAAATAATAACACTTTATAATAAATTAGCAAAAAAATGTATTTTTCTTGTTTTCTTATTCAAAAAAAAAATTCACATGAAGCAATATGGATTAGTTTCATATTAAGAAGTATCTTTCTCATCCACCCCTGTTGACCAGCCCCAAGGAGGGTGAAGATCTGTATTTGTACCTAGCCATATCAAGCAATGTTTGTTCAAGGAATTGTCAAGGATCTAGAACCCAATACTCTATGTCAACAAGATCCAGACAGATCTTGAGCCCAGTAGACTTCAACAGAGAAGACCACACTAGCATTGGTGATCATTGAAGAAAACTTTGGACCTACTTCTAGGCACACATGATAGTGGTATTAACCGGCCAGCCTTTAAGAAAAATCCTTCAAAAGTCAAAAGCATTCAGACTATTGATCAAATGATTGATTTAAATAGGTAAGTTCAACGTAGAGTTCCAAACATAACCTTTAGTAAAAGGTCAAATTCTCGCAAAATTGTGTTATATGTTCTTTAAAGTAATAAAGAAGACAATATAGGTTATTTTTTATTGTTTTGAAATTTCAAAATAACTCTAATTTTTTTTTAGTTTATATCAAAAAACCAATTTTTCTGAAAGTTAAAAAATAACCTAATGTATCCAAAATAAGTCAGAACATGTTGGGATCCAAATATTAAACTAAGGAGACCAAACCAAAAGCAAACTTAGAACATTGTTATGTTTATACCTCTTGGAAACTATGTAGGGGCTCAACTGCATCTTGTTGCTTGTTTAACTCTGTATTAGGTCAAAGTAGTATGGATGAAAATATTAGTATCGATATCTGTCATAACTATTCGGTATCGGATATATCGAGGAAAAAAGTTTCTGAAAATTGTAAGCTGACAAGTAAATATTGGCCGATATATTGGTCTAATATTAAGTCTACCGATCGATATATTATGATATATCGCTATTATGTCAATCATGGATGCAAATATCGACTGATATATATTGGTATCAGGTCTCCTCAATTTGATATTTCTCAATTCTGTAATAATGTTGCTATATGTTTTCGTATTGGGCAATATATTGCCCAATATATTTCGTCTGATGTCTGATACTGATATATATTGTCTAATATGTCTAATGCCGTTACAACTATGACCGATACCGATATTTTCACCCATTGCTTATTGGATTTTTGTTATGGTACTGGGGCTACTTATTGAAAAGGCCGTAAGTTTTTGTTTTTCGCTCTGTGAAAATGTTGACTGACCCAAGAATGCTATGAAAAACCTTTCTATTTTTATTTTTTATATTTTGGGAAGAGTATCGATGCAGCCCAACAACTTTTGTTTTCTGGGTGATGCTTCTTGATAAGTATTGTGCTCTCAGTGTAAAAGAGAAGCCCATAATAGCTTATCCTTAGAAAATAAAATTATCCAAATGATCCAGATGACCCAATACACAAGATTTCTCTTATTGCTAGATTTGGGGAGAGGAAAATGTATTTATTATAGTCTTAACCTGTATTGCAAAGAGTCTGTTCTTGTAGTTTGAATACGGGACTTTTAAGTCATAATGTAATAATCTTACGATTATTAAGATTCATTATCTTTATTCTAAAAAACCTGGAAGTATCTCAACACCATTAATGCCCCATCTCTTAGTCAATCTGCTACGCACTTTAATCGCTAGAAGCAATATGGAAATTGGTTTGTGAGGGGACCCGGAAAGTGGCGAAGGGCCTAAGTAGGACAAAGGGCTAGAAAATGAGGGATAACTATCGAAAAATATCGGTATTGGGAGACCGATACCATAATTTCCATCAGTGGGCTGACAGGACCTTAGGGCTTTTCTGTAGCCCCAAGCCGGGGATGAGCTCAAATAAAAAAGAATCTGCTGAAAAGCAAGACTGTATATACTTACATAGTTGTTCCAATGGAGATACTTTATCAAAAGAGGATAAATTATTTATCCCGAGAGGAGGATTATATGTTTATATAGATTTATTTATTTATTATTTGATAACACAAGTGTGATAATTTAGCTTAAGACTATAACCAAACTGCATTTTCTGTTCTTGGGGATGATACTTTGAAGCAGGAGGGATGCTATGCTGCATCTGATGAGTAATTCTCGTGCATTTATCACTACCATTGATCTGGCGGTGATCAGATTTGTGCTTCTTGTACATTCCTTGCTCGAGGTGAGAGTCGATCACTTCATGTCCAGGAAGTTTGACACTCTTTGGCTTGACATGATGGAAATCTCAAGCTTTTCTGTCCTCGAGTTATAGACTTGTAAATCTGACCAGTTCTCAAGTATGTTTCTCTTCCTCCTTTACTCCCAAGTAAAATGTGTCTAGTTTTTATTATTTAGGGTTGAATATTCTGATAAATTTCGAGTTTTATATTCTATTGTGATCTGTAGAATAAGAAGATATAGTTCTTTTCTCGTGCCCATGTGTTGATTAGGTGAACCACTCTTCAGTCGTGTTCTCTTTGTTAAACCATCGATGAGATCTCTGTCTAAAATGGACATCGTTTTATCGAGTTTTTTAACCTTTCTTTGGATGTGAATGTAGGGTTGTAGTTGAGTTTATGGTAAAGGCATTGCTTTTTTTTTTTTTTCAATCTGATTCTGTATTTTTTTTTATTTATATATATTTATTCATAATTATAGTATTTTTTATAATTTAAATAAAAGAACTCAAATTTTTATCTAATTTTAACAGTAAGATGCGGATTGCATTCAAAATGTATCTTTGTTTAGTTGCAATTGAATTGGATTTTTTCACCCAACTGCTCAAATAAATTTGAAAAAAAAATGTTAAACTTAATTTATCTTAAACTTTTGAAAGAAGATAAGTAAAATTGATAATATTTGCAGCATAGCATTTATGTTGCTCAAGGGATAATCTCCTAAAATTTTACTTTATTCTTGTTTCTGTTTTATGAAAGTGGCACTACTAAGCATATATGCCGACGGCCCCCACACTATATGAGTGGGTCCAACCTACCCTTTTGTAGCAGATCTGCCCTGACCTCTATATTTTCCCACTCCTTGCTTTCCCAGGTCTATTCGGGGTATCCTGCTTAGACCACTTGGCCTCGTTGGCTGCAATATATGCTTTAGTTTTGGCATGCAAATCGACAAAACAACTCGGTGAGCTCTGGATTAGGAACCTATAGAAATTATTGGGCTTCACAGCCCCATAAAGATCATTAGCTTTGCCTCATCGGTGATGCTCGGGATCCCCGAGGCATCAACTTCAAAGCATGCCAAGTACACCTTAAGACTTTTGCATGAACATGGCATATAGTGGTCGGGTGACATGGGTGCATATTGACCCTTCTGCCGGATGAGAATTGTGTGAAAAACTTCCAAGAGGGTAATTTTAATGAGCTGATCGAATTCTGTTTTAGGCGGTAAAACTGTATTCTTATGTCCCGTTTTAAAGTCACCGGGAAGTACTGACACAGCATCGAGCCTCTCTTGCCCTGTAGGCATAGATTGGTCTTTAAATTTTCTAGGTGATTTAGGCATCAATGCCCCTATTTTAAACTTTCTAATGTGGGGTTGTTCTTTACTTTTGGAGGTAAAGGGGGTCCTTCCACTTTCGTAGAGGTATCCTCGTGCTCTCAGCCCTTGAAAACGTGTTGTTCAATCCATCTAATTCTCCCCTCCGTAACTGTGGAAGAAACAATCCTGCAGACATTCAGAAGAGCGAGTAGCTGTGTAGTTTATCGTGACCCTACAACTCCTGGCCGCCGGTTAAGGGATATCCTCTTCCAAGGCAAAGTCCTCGGAGGTTGCGAATGGTAAACTCTCGTCCTCTGAGGAGCCTTTAGTCGACGCCCTTCAATTCTTCAAGTTTGTGCTTAAAGGGGAGGGGAATCGGCTTCCACGAGTCGCTTTCCCCAACTTTTCACATAAGAGTTTTGCCATAGGGAGATACTGATGCAAGTTCTTCCTTTATGAATCAGATAGATTCATATATGAAAGATATTGATAATAAATTCTTTCAAAATTGAATATTTTTCCTTCTGTTAGAAGTGTTTTAGAAATGTCTGCGATCAAATAAATAGTTCTACAAAAGAATAGATCGGATTGAATTGAAAAATGAAAATATTTCTCCCTTTAGGCTGCCACGCTGCTAAGGGTCGCATACATATTGCGGAGATATAGATCTCTTAGTCTATGCTATTTTGCTATGTTGGTTTTATATCGACCATCATTCGGAACTGGCTAGACAAACATTCGGTCAGTGTGTTGACCATCATCAGCTGGCCCCGTAGGCAATGCAATCATGCGTTCCTTAAATGAAAATTCAACCTAAAATCTATTAACTATGAATGGAGTCATTTTTTGATCATAGAATATAAATTTTACACACCACAACAAATAAAAAGATCAAAGGGCCCGAGGATTTTTCTCAATGATACCTTCTCTGAGGTTGAAGTTTGACAAACTTGCACACAATAACAGGCAATATTGTAAGGGCAAATTAATTTCCTTAATGGGTCGGGAGTAGAAATGGGTGGAGCCAAACATCAGCTTACGGGTCCCTTTGTTTTGAATAATTATGACGGACTAAGTAGGCTTCGAAGAACATGTAGTCATATGCCATAGATGAAGAAGTAGTAACCCTTTGAGAGGGATTTTTTACGTAACAATCAGATCGTTATTCCAAGAAATCTCTTAGCCATGATTGCTTCTTAATTCAAAATGGTAACGGAGCGGTGGTGTCATTGTTGCTCTTTGATTGTCATTGTAGCTCTGAGATAGTGACCTCAATGGATCATTGCCTCGGCCTTCCAATCGAGCCGCCCTTCCCGTGGAATCGAGAGTTCATGTTTGTGTGGGCCTTCGTTCCGTGTTGTGCCTTAATTCCCTTATAGTGGACCTCACCCTCCGCTGGACTTTCAAGCCATGGAAGAGACCAGAAGAGATTGTTGCTTTGGTCACCTCTGCGACTCTGGCTAATCTAGACTCGATCTTTTGTGGCACTTAGGTTGTGTCTAGAACCTCCTTCATTCTATTCGGAACATCAGAATCTCCGTATCGTGGAAATCTAGACTGCCAAAATCATAATAATACCTCAACCGGTCAGATCAGGTTATCTAGAAACCCTAGTGTGTTTAGTTTTAGTGATACAATTATAATAGAGATAATTTTAATGTAAAGCATCCCTTTATATATAATCACTCATAGTAATAATTATAAGAATTCTAGAGTGGACATGGCAATTTTGTTGTGAAATTTGAAATCTCTAGCAAGGGATTAAAAAAAGAGAGTGTGAGAGAGAGAGAATTTATATCTGTTTGTCTGAAAATATGTCTGTGTTTAAATATAAATATTAAAATTAAAAAATATCATATTGGATCGCTTAAAATTTCTTTAGACTATCTAAAATTTAGACATTATGAATAAAATGATTAAATTTAGATATTCTTAATTTAGATATCTATCTGTCATTAACAATGCAGATTTCTTCCATCTCATATCTTCTTTTTTTCTTCCACCGAGCCTTCTCTTTTTGTGGGCTCTTTTGTTTCTTATCTTCGACACTCATCATCCTTTTTCATAGTTGTCGCTATCGTTGTTCGGCTCAATTTCAATTTATATCCCTCTTATATTTAAAAAAATTAATTTTTTTTAAAAAAATGTCATTAGATAATATGTTAAATAAGATTTAACTGTTAATCGATAGTTTTAAAAATATATTTAATTATTTTAAAAAATCTTTCAAATAATGACCGTTGATGACCGTACATTAATCAATTTTTAATTACTTTAACAATTAGGATTGTGGCCGATTGTTATTTTTTAAGAAATCATCAACAACTGATATTATGACCGTAAATATGCATCTTTTTTTCAGAAAAAAAAAAGGATAAAATCTAAATTTTTTTTAAAAAAAAAGTAGAGTATAATCTTCTAAATAATTTATTTTTTTCTTTCATTCCTTCAATATCTTTCATATTTCAGTTTTTAGAAAAATATAATAATTTAAATATTATAGGATATTTTAAAAAAAAATTTAATTTCTTTAAAGTTTTTATTTTTTATTATAGTGTATAGAATTTAGATTAAATAATTCGAAAAGCAAATCTATAAATTTTATTTAGATTTTAAATACGTATCAAAATTCAAACATGTTTTTAATAATCTTTCTATCATATGTGAGCCATCGACGCTGAAAACTCCCCTCTAAATGCAAATCTCGAGTTGAATATCTGTGGATTTTTTTATTAACAATAGAACTATCGATTTAACATCATCTGTAAAAATATAAATAACCATTTAAAAAATAAAAATAACAAAAAATTTTATTTTATTCACTTATAATCTACTATATAAATTTATTTTTTTCACTCTATTCGATTTAATATAATATCCTTTAGAAATAAAAAAGTTTTAAATTATTTTTCTTCACGTTATTCAATGTTTTCCTAAGTCCATTGCTTTATTGACTTCTATTAATTATAACAAGCTCAAGTTTTTAGAAAATTGTTCTTTACATTGAAAAAAAAAATGAGATTCTACTCCTCGTCGGGACAAATGCGACCCTACCTTTTTCGATGGGGTCATTGGATTCAATTTCAATAGTTAAAATTTAAAAATAAATAATATTAAAAATAGTTATATTTTTATTTTTATATAATATTGACATATATGAAATATTAAATCTAATATTTTAAAATTTTAATAACAATTATTATTTAATAAATATTGTTTAAATGTTTAAATTTCAACTATTTTAAGTATCCAAACTATTATGTTATCCTTAGAAAGAAAGCCAAGGTTATCAAAACTAGGGCAGCGTAAGAAGACACTTATCTCTTAAAGAAATAAATAAAATTATTCTTTATATTTATATAATTTATTTTTAAATAAATAATAATTATTTAAAAATTAATTTTAAATAATTTTTTAACTTTTTTTTTAAAAAAATCTAAATCATAACTATCCATTGAAAAATAAATAAATCAAATTCAAAGAATAAATTTTTAATTTTTTTAAAAAAATATCTGAATCATAACCATCCATTTAAAAAAAATAAATCAAATTTAAAAAATAATTAATTTTATCTCTTTAAGAAATGAAACTTCCCTGACCTGGGCCGAGACGGTCGGCAAATTCATCCACAAGAAGAAATAAACAATCAACACAATAATGGCTGCTATTTATTTATACAACAAGGACTGAAATTACCAAAATTTCCCAACCACAGAGAACAAAAGGGCGCATCGCTTTGCTTCGCTTCGTTCCGAAGCTTCCTCTGGCTTTAGCTGGCCCTCTCTTACTTTTCTAGAGAGAGATACGGAGAGTTAGCAGCTGAGAGAAAGAGAGAGAGAGGGAGGGAGGCTCAGACATTGACGCCGTTGAATCCACACTGCTTGTAAGTCAGAGACTGCTTCATGGGACTGATCACAATCGCACAATCAATGGCCACCTGCAACCATTTCCACCCCAACTCTCTGCTTTCCTTTCAAGATTTCCTTCCCACAATAACTTAATTAACAAAAAGCAAGATGGGATGGACCAAGTATATGAATATATAAGATAATGAGAAATGGTTACACCGCCCTCTTTAGATATTCTCAGGATATATGACTTTCTATCGCCTTATTTATACAAGTAGATCTATATAAAAATAAATAAATAGAATAAGCTATAGAAAAGATGGAGGGGGCGGCGGCAGCAGCAGCAGCCCGGGAGGAGGAGAGGGTTTTGCTTTCAGCCTTTTCTTTGTGTGGTGTTGTTTTTATTTGGTTATTTGATTGTATTTGTTAAATTTTTTCTATAAGTTTGATGTGATTTTCATTTATCAACAACAAATTCAATTAGGATTTTGGTCCATGTTCAAAAATAAAAGCAACACTCCGGTACTATAATAAAAGAGTTAAGTTTATACAGTCTTATGAGATTACTGTATAAAAGCTTTAAAACTTAAATTTTGTAATCACAATAGAATAATCTTACTATAATATTAAGATTAATCGTCAGACATCTCCTAAAACTAAAAGGGATACGATACATATCGATACCAATAAGTAACAATATTGAGACCCCAATATTAATATTTTTCAATACTATGATAATATTGTCATATATTTATGTATTAGCTGATACTGGATTACTAGCTTACAATTTTCAATAATTTTTTCATGTTTAATATATTTGATATCGGTACATACTATTTAATATATTCAATACCGATATAACTACAATTGATATTGATATTTTTATTAATGGACCGGGACAACTATTTTTCTTTAAGACCATGCCTTCGCCATAAATCAAATTGGGCTTAGATTTTTGTCCTATTTGTCCAAAATTACCGTATATATTGATCATGCCATATTAAAATCCAAGCCGAACAAATCAAGATCGTATGGACATCATTATTAAAAATACTATTTTTATATCTTAACAACCACTATATTTTTATAATCAATTCATTATAAAAAGGTAAGATCTTGCACATTATCAATGATATAGCACTTATCAATTGATTGATAGGCACCACATCAATCGAGAGTATCCCGACTAGATGATACAACATCTCATCATTCGATTAATGGGCGTCGTATCACTCAAAAACATCCTAAAAATTCTTAATGAATTGCCATAAATATGGATTGTCCCACGTTAGTTAAGTAAAAAGGTAGTCACCTGCTCAAGTGCTTTTTTCTTTGGAGACGTCTTTTTAAGGACAAAATTATGCAAGACAAGGCTATCAACTTGATGTGTTACACTCCTTTTCCCAAAGTGAACGACACCTCAAACAAGCAGGATATGATCTCAGAATATGAAAATGATGGCATATGTTGAAATTTATATAGACGCTCGTGTATAACATCATGGTTACCTCTTCACTAGGGTATATGTTGTAGGTGGATTGCATTTTTTTTTTTTTTTTGGTTGAGTAAGGAGGTGATTTCCTTCTTAGGAATGCTTTCTCTCTTTGAGATATCATTTCCAAGACAAAATCAAGGGGGGATGGAGGTAGCAACTTACCGTATTCCACACATAGCTCCAAAGCGGTTAATACCTCCAACAAGAACGCGTCCAACCTTACAACTCTACAATAATGCCATCATGGGAATTTATATTGGCACCCTAATATATCAATATGATCACATATTTACTAAGAGTTATGTTGTGATGGTGAATCGTTCCGCATTGGTTGAATAAAAAGATGGCTTCCTACCTATAAGTGGAAAGGCTTCATTATCCATTCAAGACACATTTTCAAGACCAGTGATTTAATGCTTCCCATATATTCTCCTAAAGAGGACAATACCTCAAATGTGAATGAATATGACCTTGAAAGTTAGTAATTATACTATCTGTAAGAGTTTATACCAGAGTCCCTATATAACACTACGGTTTATCCCACTTTAGTTGAATAAAGATGTAGCATCATACTAATAGGCACGAGGATTTCATTCACCTTTTGATGCGCCTTTTAAGGACAAACCATATGGGACAAAACTAGCAACTGATATGTCCTGCGCTTTCCCCAAAGCATGTAATTTTGAATGAGAATGAGTTCGACTTTGAAACTCAAAAATGGCATCATTTGTGGAAATCTAGGTTAAAACCTTCATATATTCACTATGGGCTATATTTATAGAGTGGACAATTCGACATTAATTAAATAAAGAGATGATCTTTTTTATATAAACGGAAAATTTTCCTTCTTTATTCAAGACACTCTTCAAGGATAAGGCTAGGGTAGACAAGACTAGCAACACGATATTTTTCACGCCTTTTTCTAAAGAAAATAATATCTCAAACAAGAATGATCTAACCTGGAAACTCAATAATCTTGTCATTGTTGAAATATTATCAATAATATGATATCTTATCAATCTATTCAATACTAGTGAGACAAGGCTAGCAACCTAATATTTCTCACGCCTTTTTGCAAAGAAAACAATATCTCAAACAAGAAGGATCCAGTCATTGTTAAAACATTATTAACAATGTGATATTTTATTAATCCATTCGGTATTAACGAGTTCATATAAAAATAGATAAATTAATAATTGTGACGTAACACCAAAAGATTTCAAAAAATAACTAAAAATATCCCTAAAATATTTCAATCTCTAAAAGGAAATATTTTCTAAATGACAGAGTTTCTAAGGAAAAGAAATCTAAGTAACTTTCTATTTTCTATTACATTTTTGAGGATGTGATAAAATCCATGGACTACAAACGAATATTGATAAGTCTTTTTCTCAATCACCTATCAATATAAATAAATAGATAAATAAAATATCATATTATTAAGAATAATCTAAGGGTAGCTAAATATTTCTTTTTTCAGCACCACTCATATAATAAATCTTTTTTTCTCAATCACCCATCAATATAAATAAATAGATAAATAAAATATCACATTATTAAGAATAATTTAAGGGTAGCTAAAAATTTTCCTTTTCAGCACCACTCATATAATAAATCTTAATATAAGTATGGGAATCGTATAAGATAAAAGACAAAACATTTCTTTTTCTTTTCAAGATACAGATCTTGTGTAATATCTAATTTATTATTTTTAAGTAAAAAAATGTTTCTTAATTTAAATTTTATAAATATTTGAATGTCTCCGTGTACAACTTAGTTATACAAAAATATATATAAAATAAAGATAATTGTCTAAGTGTGATGATTGGAAGAATTATAAAAATAGTGGCACATATTGGATCAATAAAATTTCGAAGGAGAAAAAAAAGTAAAGAAAAATAATTTTTTTTATACTTGAATTACATAAAAAATTATTAAAAATATAATAACAAAATTAAATTAAAATACTTATATTTTGAAAAAATAATTTTTCTTTGATTTTTATTTTTTTCTTATAAATTTTTAAGCATTTTCGAGAGCCGTTGGATCAAGTATTCAATTATCTTTATTTTATATTTTAAACAATTAAAAAATATATATATAATTATTATTATATTTTTAATTAATGCTTTTAATAATATGAATATTTTAATATTTTTTAAAAAATTAAAATAAACACAAATTATTTTATGTTAGTTTTTAAAATATAAAATAAATGCCGTTTGAATCATGAGGCGGTGGGAAGCATGAGGCCCCGCAATGCTTCGGACGCCTTCGCCTCATCTTTAGGTAAGAGTGGATATTTTATAATATACATATTATAAAAATAATTATTTTTTTTAATTTTTTAATAATATTAACATTAATTAAATAAAATAAATATATATATATATATATATATAAAGAATTATTTAAGTGATTATATTTAAATATAATCCTCAACAAAATTATATAATACATGAAGTGTGTTTTTTTTTTTTTTGGGGTTATTTTGTAATATGATTAATTATTTAACAAATAATAAGCATTCTTCAAAATATATACCTAATCAAGTTATTTATAAAATTACGTATCTATTAATAAGAAATTAGTATTATAATCAAAGTGTTCTTCCCTCTTTCGGTGATTAGACAGAGGAGAACGTTAATTCCGAATTTCCGATTGTATTTAGTTGGGATGATAAATTTTGTTCACTACGCTCTTCACTTTGAATGAATTTCAATTTTGGGAAAAAAAGCTAAAATATTAGCAATTATTTCCAAAACAAATTGTATCCTCAATTAAATCTGTAACTTTTAATTTCATAGTAAATTTAACCATATATAAATGCTACTAATTTAATTTTTTAAAATAAATTAGGTTCCATTCATTTTAATTTTTTTTAAAAATTTTTTAGAATTTTTGTTGGGCATTAGTATATAATTCAATGAGGTTAATTTGATCTCAGATTTCGACTAATTTGAAAGTAATGCAAGAATAGAATGGATTTATGTGCAATTAACCTACAAATGTATAGGATTTACAAAACCCAGCTCGTGATTATCCCGAATTGCTTTTTTTGAATTTCATTGTGGATTTTGACAGAAAAATTTAACATTTCAAGTAATCTCACAACTCTTCTGTTCAAATTTTTATGAGGAGATTATGAATCGGTTAAAATTTTCCTTTGTTGTGTTTTTTGTAAATCATGATATAGCAATTTTGGAAAAAACAGCAAATCGGCGCAATTTAGCAAAAAAAAAATGCAGCCGCGATGCGTTCACTGGCAGATCACTCCGCATACTGGAAGGCGACAGACGGAGAGAAGACAGGGAAAGAAAAGACACCGGAAAGAGATCTCAGCAAGCCACAACTCCGGCGGAGAGCCGGCAAAAAAAGAATCCACAAACATAGAAGCGGAAAAGAAGAATTACCTGAACGGCAGGAGTGTCGAAGCTCACAATGCGAATCTTAGCGCCAACATCGCCCAAAACCCTAAGCTCAACCCTATCATTGAGCGAAACATCTTTCACCAAATCACTCGCATCCGCCTGCTGCAAATTCACCCGATCCACCGCCACAACTGTCTCCACCTCCCTCACGCTGTGCGCCGCCTGATAGAACCCAGCCACCGTCCCTTCCCCCAGCGGAATCCCCCTATACATCACCGTAAACTTCGATTCCCCGTACTTTATCCCCACCTTGTTCGGATTCTCCGCCGTGAACAAAAGCCTTATGTTCAGCGACAGCGACGCCGTCTCCGACGATGCCGCTGCCGCTTCGGCAGAGTTGGCAGTGATCCCGACGTACTGTACTCCCACCTGCTGGAGATCGAACTGCGGCTTCTTTGGCTTGACCGCGAGGACGATGACGAGAACTATAGCGAGGACGAGGAGAGCCAGGAATGAGAATAGGAGGAACAAACAGCAGCAACAGCCTTTGAAGGAAGGGGAGGAGGAAAAGGACGACGGTGAGTAGTACTGGGAGGATGGCGGCGGACGCGCCCTGTGCTCGCCGTTGACAACGTTGGCCGGCCGCGACGTCATCTTTCCTTCAGGTGAGATTGTGCTCCGGCCACTTCCCCTGCTTTTTCCCCCCGGCGTGCTGCTTGCTCAGCACTCTCTTCTCTATCCTCCCCTTTTTTCTACCTTGCGGTATCTTTTCTTTGTCGCTTGTCTCAGAGAGAGAGAGAGAGAGGATTTCAATTAAAAAAATATATTATTTATGTTAATATTTAAATAAAATATTATTTTATTTAAAATGAGTTTAGAATATCTGATTTAAAATTTTTTCTCAACTGGAAAAAGGCCAAACGACGCCGTATGATGGTAAACAACGGTGGCGAGTAGGCTGAGATTTTTCGATGAGTTTTGATGCCTGCGAATGTGCTGGAGCGTGATTTTGTTTGTCAGAATAAATATTATCCCATTTGTCTTTTTTTGTTTAGATTTTTTTGAAAAATTTTAAATTAGAATTTTAATTTTTTTTTTTGAAAAAATAATGAAAATTTTCTATAAATTATTATTCATTTTTTCATAAAGTCCAAAAAATAAAACTTAGCTCTTTCATTTATTTAATGAATAGGAAAGGAAGCAAGCTCTGCCTCATGGTCGAGGTCAAATGCTTATAGAGAGTGAATAAGTGTTTCTTCCCAAAAATATCAGATAAAAATTTATAATTTTATTACATAAAAAAAATTATGTATCTAGATATTTAAATATAAATTATCACAATTTGAACGTATATAATATAAAATAAAATAATAGATAGAATATAATATATTAATGACGAAAAGAAACTCTTGAATAACTTATTTATAGACAGAATCCTACCAGTTTTGAGTTATAAATTAAAAATTAACTATATAAGAAGAGTTGATTTTAAAACCAAAATATTAATGCATTAGACTGTCTGGTTGACAAACACCAGACAAGTGATCAATGAAGGTTCTCGTTAGGTTTTTAAACCTGTAGCTACTCGAAGGCCTTTTATTATCATTGAGTAGATCTTTGATTCATCAAACTCCTTCATTTAAAGCACATTGTAGGCTAATAGGTAATGTTTAAAATCAGAATAAATGATAGATAAATGACAATAAGACTTTAATCTTAAATACTGAATCAAATAATAGAGTTAGGGGCCTTGTATAAGGAATCCTATTCTTCAGATAATTTAAAAATAAAATCAAATCTAAGAATTTCTAATTGAAAAATAATAAAATTAAAAATAAAATATCTTCTAAATGGAAAGAAAATTAAAACTAATTTGAAAATAAAATTAACGCTAATTGTAAAATACTTGCAGTTCAACTCTGAAACTTTATAATTTGAGCCACAATTTTGCAGACTACTTGTGATTCAAATCTGGACACCTGCTACATAAACGTCTATCACACGGCCTGTCGCAGTTCCAACACAAAACATATGAGATAATGATGATGAATAGATTTAATCAAATATTGTGATGCGATATCAAAAAATAAATCCCAAAATATAAACTGTAAAGTGCTAGATTTAAATGTTGTCCTAAATCATATGACATTCTCAACTATAGTCCATGAACAATATAATGCATCTCTAACTAATAATCAAATATTCATAATCATATTAATGCATAATTAAAGGTATATTAATAAATACAAATCAAATCCTAGTTGTTAAAACTACATTCAAAAAAACCAAATACAATTCTCATTATAAGTAATACACTCTAAAATTATTCCTCTAAAAATATCCCTCCATCCAAATAATTTACAAGAGATCCAAACCTGTTAACTAAGAAAATATTATAAAGTATGACAAGAGTAAGTTTAACACTAATAAAATATGCATAATATATATACATATATACAGATATATAAATATGTGTGTGTGGAATACTTGATAAAATGAGATGAATAGTAACAATAATCATATACAAAAATGCCAGAAAAATAAGATAATATGATAGAACATGAGAACCAAATATCAGTTATAATTCATTAATATAGGTCAAATATCAAAAGTCAAACAAGTAATTTTTTCATAATTTAGATTATACGCCACTATTTAAAACTTGTGAATAGAATGACTATATATTATTTTCTATAGACCGGTTAAACATCCTTTTTTAAACTCATGCATGTTAGGTAATATCTTTTGCTTACAAATTAATATATTTAGGATATCTGAATGTATTCTATCAATTTACAACCATTCTTATTCAGTAAAAAACAAAGACACCATAATAAATAATAATTATATAAATTTTTTATCAATCGAAATAAGTAGTTTTACAAATTTTTAAATAAATTTTTTCATTAAATATTTGTATAAAAGAGGCATATAATACTAATATTTAAAGATTTTAAGATTTCTTAATAAATTTTACAAATTTAGATACTGTTGCGTTTTGGGACTCGGGGTCCACGTGCAACACAAGTGTTTGAGATTTAGAGTTGTAGAGAGAGATTAAGGTTAGATTTTTACATGGAAAATCTCCTCTTAAATGAAGAGAAAAAATCACGAGGCTCTGAGCCTTTAGAAATGCTTCACTATTTAGATGGAAGTCTTTACAAAGTACAATATTTAGGGCGGATTCTTTCCTTGTCTCTTGTTTTGTATTTCTCTCCTTAAGGGCTTCACTCGTTGGGAAGTTTTGTCTCTTCTTTGTTCTTTCTTGTTGAGAAGAGAGGTGGAAGGTGCTAATAAAGCGCCTAAGTCCTTTTCCTTTTGTGCCTGGGATGGCTTTGGAAGAAAGAGTTTTTCCTCTGGAGAGAGTGGAAAGAAATTGGCCTGGAAGAGGTTCCCTCTTGAGAACCTTTTGCCGAGTATTTATAGGGGAAAACGTCTTAGTTGGGAGGGGACTGTGGCGGCCGGTCGGTGGAGGCTGCCCAGAGGCCCCACCAACCCTATTTAATACCTGTTTACGATGCGATGAGGGACGTACGTTTATGCGCCGGGTAAGCCTCGTGTCGAGTCGCATAGGGTCCGTATCGATCTTGATTTGACCGGGCGTGCCGGTTGAGATGGCGGCGACCGTACATTGCGGAGGTTCGCCCTCGAATCGGCGAGGTTGCTTAGCTGGTGTTCTCGAGTGTGCATGAGGCGGCCCTCGTCCTTGCGTGGCGTTCCTTTTTTTTTGTGGGCTCGCGGACTTATCGAGAAGGCAGCTTTCGGAGGATCTCTCGAGGAAAGTCCTTGAGTCTCCCATTGACCTTTCGGATTGATCTGAGACTCGGCAGGACTTCTGGGGTTCTCGGGCTTCTTCTTGTTCTCGTATTTGGATGCCGTTAGCGATGTCCTCGAGCTTCCTTGTGAACTTACGGGACTTCTCGGACTTCTGTTGTGGCTCTGGCCTTTGGGACATTGGCCTCTGTTTTGGGCCTCTCGGGCTGTCCAGCCATCTTGGTTTGTGGGCGCCTTTTCGGACCTTTCGCTTGGGCCTTTCTTAATAAATTTTATATTGGGGCCCAACAGATACAAACCTTTAAAAATTTTAAAAATTGTGAACAATACAAACATGTAAGAAAGTAAAAGTGTAAAAAGATAATAAACGATTACGTGCATGTACACTAAACAAGAATAGAAATGATTATTATAAAGATTTTAGCAATAAACGAAGAAAAGTATTTAGATGTACTTATGTTAACTGAAATATTACTAAGATCTAATATAAAATAATTTTAAAATCGACTTCCTTCACATTCTCTACCATCTTCCCTATCTTCTTTTTTTTTCTTTCTCTCTTTTCTTTCAAATTTTAGATCAAATATTATAAAAAAATAAGCTAAAAGTCGTTATATAATTAAACTGACATATGATCGCAATCATACGCCCATCAGGCATGAGGCAATTGCCCAACCAGCATATGAGCATGCATTGTTTCAGCACGAGTACCATCCATTTTGTCATGCATGCACAAGTGTTCCTCATTCATACACTAGCGTTTCCTATCTTGCCATGCACTCATGAGCGTGTCTCAACCATTTATGAGTGTTTCCCAAACTATTGATCACGCTCAACATACATGAGCTTGGCACAAGTCCTTTTTCCTCAAATAATTAATTTTTTATCCAAATTTATATTTATTTTCAATAATTCATCCAATTTACTTAATTCTTAACATTATAAGTTATAAATTAGTGATTGAGTATTACATAACTATCATGCGAGTTTTCTACATAGCACTAAGAGATTATAGATACATACCGAACAACCTTCAAACACAACTTGAATAGCTACATACATTCACTCGAGCACAAACTCGCATGAAGGTGTTGCGAAGTCACATAGATCAATCTCTGTGCGATAATTGTTCGTGTGAACTCATTATTTCGCTTAAACCAACTTTAACCTTAAACCTATATCTAACTATAAGACATAAAAACACTAAAATATTGGGGTCAAAATGTAATTCAATATCACAAATTTATTTACATTAAAAACATATCTAACAAGCTCAATTATCCTTTAATGTCTTTTCACATGGGGAGTTATCAAGCCACCCTTTAATAATAGGTAAAACACAACGAATATAGAAGGCCAATAAATATATGAGGATTGCTATTTTCAATATGCAATTTTTTTAAAACATTATTCATTCCTTACAATTATAAAAAAGTTTATGCAAATTGTTTCAAAGATATAATAAAATATTATTTGAATGTATTTTGAATTAACAAAATCAAACTCCAAATTTTTCAATAAATATAAGATTATTTAGCCCATATTAATTATTTTCTATAACAAATAATTAATAATAATGATTTGATATATCTGAATTTCTCCTTTCTCATATTTCTTCTTATATTTTTTTATTATATCTAAAAAAAACCATCAATATAACTTTTTATAAAGAATATGGTAAAAAAATATGTCTGTCATTAACAATTATGTCTTTTTACATCAATACTCACATGTTTATTCTCAATACTTTTAAAGAGATATATCTGTTTAAACTATTATATTTATTTAAATAATCACGCTTATTCAAATGTTTATCCTTTTTATTTAAAAATATCCAATAATATTATCAAAAATAAATAAAAAGTACCTCCCATGTGTTATTATAGGGGTTATTACACATAAACTCTAATTATATTGGCATAGATATGAGTGTCTTTTCTTGAAATAACACGTGTAGAAAAGTCTAAAGTAGTTGCCTAACAAAGAGAGACTTTTCTACATTAAAATCAAGAAAAGGGAAGGGAATCCCACCTCTTAGTTGGTAAAGGGGGAAAAAACAGTTGCACCTCTTAGTTGGTAGGGGGGAAAATACAGTTATCCAATATATATTATGTTTACATCATGATATTTATAAAATTCAGTCGTATATAGTTTTATTTTGATATTTTAAATAAACTAGTTTTTATGGTCTAAATCTGTGACAGTTGAGTGATTATAAATATCTGAATTTTTATATGTAATTTATAATATCATTAATATAATTATAAAATAACAGAACAGCTTACCTCCTTGATTACTTGATGATCATTAAACACTTTAATCTCATAACAAGGCATACTAATCATTATATATTTGAATAAGGCAATGAGTTCACCTAGCCAACACCATGTATTCTCTTTAATAATACAAAAAATTCAAGAAATTAAAGGTAAAAAGAATCCACACAACTACTGAGGGAAAGAAATCATGAAAAAGGTTAAGAGGAATACACAATAGGGTGCCTTATGTTAGTCCAAAGTTGCATTAATCTACCATTAACGATAATGTAAATATCACGAATTTAAATTAAGTAGGCCAATTTTATAAATAATTAAATTCTAAATAATAATAAAATAAATTTCAAATCGAGCGTGATATAACTAGATATATCATAAAATTTTATCATCGGATAATAATTAACATAAATAAACCCAAACAATTGCAAGAAAAAATAACCAAATAATGACCATAGTCATCTACATAATGTAATAAATCCAACAATTTTTAATATACAATCCAAAGGCCTTCACTGGACCAATTTTTAATAACCAAATTATGATTCAATATAGATCCAATCCAAATGAACCGAAACACTGTTGACACTATTTATCTAAATAAATACGATACTCACTCGGAAATACAATGTCGCGTCGGATCTCGACCAACTCCTACAATATGTCCAAACACTTTACTCTGAAATGATAAAATAAAAAAAATATAAATTTAGAACTCAATAAATATCATATAGATATAATAATATTACGTCCAACAAATCAAAAGGAGAGTTTATAAACAGATATCACAACGAATAATAAATACAAATTCTATTTTAAAACAGATAGCAAATATAAATCTAAATCGTCGATATCATAAATCCAATTATCAATCCCGAAATAGAATTCGATATCAAAATCAATAGTAGTCTCATACTCAAATCGTATATTCAATCGCATCATCCTGTCGAAACATACTCTCAACAAATCGTAATTTGGAGTCAAATCTCGTATGTATAATCAATGGTTATAGTTTAGGCCTACAACTCTTGGTCATCTCATATCTTTAACTCCATTAATCTGACTACATTTTAAATTTGTAGCTCTCCGCCATCTTTCATCATTATTGGTTACATTTTAGGTTTATAACTACTTGGCCATCTTTTATTATTATTGGCTACATTTCAGACCTGTAATTATTCGATCGTCTTTTATCATTATCAACTTTATTTTAGGCTTGCAACTGCTCGACCGTTTTTTATCATTATCGGCTATATTTTAGACTTGAAACTACTCGACCATTTTTTATCATTATCAGATATATTTTAGGCCTATAACTCTTGTCCAACTTATTATCATTATCAGTTACAATTTAGGCCTACATCTTTCTGTCAACTTTTTATTAGTTCACATATCAATTCATTAAGACTTTAACTACTATGGTCCCACACATATATTGACTTACCGGGCCCTTTAATCACTACGATTCTACACATATAGATCGACTCACAGGGTATCGAATCACCAAGGTCCCACACATATTTGCCCACTAGGGCCTTCCCTAATGCCCATTGTACAATACTCTCACTCTTGTCTTTCATCACTTCCGCTCCATTGTCTACGTCTCTGCTGGCTGAAACCTTTTTCCTCCCTGTGAAATTTCTGACTAGCACAACCGAAGGCTACCTCTTCTCAGCCAAGCTCCTGTACAATGACTTCCAGATGTCAGAAAAATCCTTCAAAATTACAAAATTTAACAAAACCTCCAAATTGATCGGTAAAATATACATGCATATACTGAATAAACATATAAAGTATATAAAAGTAGTATGCACATTAGTAAAATTTTTAAATTGTAGTCAAAGCACATTATATACTGAATCAGACCAAAGATAAAGTTTATAAATACTTATTTTAATCCTATATCAAGTAGATCTGGCAAAATAATATTCCAAAATATCGGAATGGTTCCTCTCTCATGTCGTGTGCACCTCTACCTCCTCTCTGCGCACTCCCTCTCTTCTTTTCCCTCTCTCTCTCCCCTTCTTCCTGCTCCTCTCTCCTTCCTCTCTCTCCTTCTCCCTTTCATGTGCGCTGCTCCCTTTCTCTTTCTCTCTCCTCCTCATTCTTTTCTTTTCTTCTCTTCCCTACTTTTGCTTCTGCTGCATCGCCTATCCTCCTTATTGTTAATATTAATTTTATTCATAATAATAATATTATTATTATTATATTATTATTTTTTTCTTCTTTCTTTTATTATTGAGTCAGCGCTTGGGCATTAATATAGGCGCACCTTAAGCACAAGCCCACTAGAATCAATGCTTAAGTGCCTCTTGGGTATGCTTCCAGCACTAGTCCTATTATTTTGAATATCCTTCAAAATTTCTCAATATTTAATTAAATATTTCAAACATATCTACTCAACCAAAAATTTTAATTAATATCAAAATAATCCAAGTAGGGATCGGGATGCTATAGTAAAAGACAAACAACTTGATCTCATCACGGAGTCCTAAAATGTTCCTTCAACTTTGTGGAATATTACGAAAAATTAAAGTAGTCTATATACACCTGTCTTTCAATTTGTAGAACTGAAACCAACATAACCAAGTGAAATACCCCATCATCCACCATAGTTTCCGAGCTAGAATGGCCTTATTCCTTCAGGTTGTGGCTCCCCAAACCCCCTTCCTTTATGAGCTTACATACATCAATCCAAACAATCTTGGCCACATAGACTCATCCCTTCCTCCATTCTGAAGAAGCCTCTGCAAAAGGGTCTCAATATGCTTTAAAATACCCATAGGAAAAATGAGGACAAAAGCCCAAAACGCATGGATGATGGACAAGTTCAGTTTGATAAGTTGAAGCCTCCATACAAAAGATAAACACTTACTGCTCTAAGCCGCAATTCTCCTAGCAATTTGATCCATGATGGGCTTGCAATCATGGATTTGTAACTTGAAAGATAGAAGGGGAAAACCCAACTATCACACTTGCAGAGGGCCAATCTAAAACTCGAAAAGGTCAAAGGTTGCTTTGGAGATAGAAATATCACAAGCACAGCAAAAAATCCACTGTTCAATGGATTTGTCCGAAGCCTAGACTGCTTAATGATAGAAACTGAGAGAATGTATATGTTGAAAAATAGCATCAAATCAGTTATAAGAGCCAACATCATAGTTTTTATATATTTGCACTTCTAGTGGATTTTGAATCTTTTATTAGCCCTACTCTTAGAAAAAATCATGCCACGAAGAACCTCAATAACAAGAGTAAAAAGATGGAATTAGGAGGGGTCACCTTGACATCACCTTGATGGAGACCACTTGCAGTGTCACATCCTCAAATTCAGATAATAAGTTTTATTCACCTTAATTTATTTTGTCTAATTATTATCATAAATTATTTTCCGTCTCAAGAGTTAAAATAAAATTAATAAAAATTCTAAAATTTTTAAGATTTTTGTCATCAAACATAGACCCACAATCAAATGTCAATCAATGACCCGAGACCCGAAATAAAATAGTAAATCACATCATAAGATTTAAAATACCAAACAATTCAATGGCTTCACAATTAACAATAACCAGATTCTAAAATATTAGTAAGAATAAATATTTTATTTATATCAGAATACACACAAATATAGCCGAATGGACTAATTTACATTAAAATGTATTAGAAGGAACAATAAATCAAAATTTTGATGTAAGGTCATAAACTTTCATAATATTTATGCATAACATTGAAATTCTTTTTGTTTTGATTCTTGATATATAATGCACTATGAAAACATGATTAAATTATACTAATTTTTGTGAATTAAAGATCAATAGGGACTTATTGAGAAATGAACGAATAATTAAAACTCTAATCATCTATATTTTTTATACAATACAAAACCTTATGTTATTATTTAATGCCTATAAGTAGGCTATTATCATATAATTCTATAGAAGAAATTGAACATCACTTTTAACCTACAGATGATAGGTTCAAATATCGATTACTGTTATAATATATTAATACATTTCATAATATATCATCACTAATTATTATAATGGTTTGTAAATAAATAAATATAAAACTCTATATAAATACCAATAATTTTTTATACTTTTTCATAGTAGAGAAAATACTATTAGTCCTTTCACAAATTAGAGTTTTTTTCTAATTCTTTTAAATACTTATCATCCAATATATACAAATTTTGCAAGAACTAGACTATACAGTTTTAATATATATATAAAGCTACATTATAAAATTTTCAAGTATGTGGATTGTTTACACAAGAAATATAGAAAAAAATTAGTAAAATTCTGTAATTCTAGCATTTTTTTTTAATGTTAAGTATATAGGGATAGATTAATAAAATTTCATAACACATGGAGTACATACTTAGAGATTTTAAACATGCATGAATAATATGTGCAAATTTAAAGCATGTAAGAACTATTTAAATATGATGTTCAGAATATGTATAAGTTGTAGTGTGGAAAATGAGTTGAATAATGCAATATGTATAGATAAAGGCATAGATTTCATACAATATTGCAAAAAATAAGAAAGATAGTATATTTATGTGATGAATAAATATTTTAGATATGAAAATATAGTATATATGAGTATTTTAGGTAATAAATTTATATAGAGATCAGAAGGAATGACAATAAGAGAAAGAGGCTTGGAATGCACTTGTATTGCTTTCAAATTCACCAAAATTTTCATTGGATTCATTTCAAATAACTTTATCTAACCGTTTTTCTCTTTCTCTCTCTTCTCCTTCATCCTTTTCTCTCAAAAAATAGACAAAAATGACTAAAATCAATCAAATAAAACTTAAATAAAATATTAGCGTATGTGCGCCCATCAGGTGTATATCAAATGTTGAGTTATATTATGACACACAAGAGTCATTTTAGACGTACATCAGATGTTGATAATTTAATCAAAAAAATAATATAGTTTCATTTTATATTATAAAAATGATAATAATAAAAATGACACACACATGGCTGATTTTAATTCATTTTTGCCAGAGTTTTTGGGAGAAGAGAGAAAAAAATAAAAAAAGAGAGAAAAAAACAAAGAACTAAGAAAAATGTGAAATTAAGGAGATTTCAAGCAAATCAAATGAAGACAAATGCAATTAATCTATTTTTTTCTTTGCTACTGTTCATTTCTCTAATTTTTTGAGTATTTCTTATTTTAATAGGTATATATATATTATTTTTGTACTTAATTTTAATATATTTTATATGCATATAATTTTATTCCATTCTATAAAATTTTATAAAATATATATTTTAAGTTCAAACAAATTCTATTCAAATACTAAATTTCTATATAAATGTTTTTAAATTTTGTTAAAATTCACACTTAAGCTTTTCATGTTGATAATTTTTACCCTATTGCTTATGCAAGTCTTTAATCTATATATATATTTTCTATATTTTTCTACTTATAAGAAATTAATAAAAGTTTATAAAGTATGACGAGCTCTTAAAGTTTCTATATAAATAGTTTTTTATATCATTAAATTATATATATAAATTTCTAATATTATAGACTCTTACTTTATTATTTTTGTATGTCACATATGTGAAGAAAAATTTTGTCACGTTCCCAGGATACAATACGCAAGTCAGAATAATTTTTATAATATAAAAATATAATAAATGTATTAATATTTTTCAGAAACAAAATCCAAATCTAGGTGTAATAATCCGTTCATAGTACAAGACCTAACACTAAATAACTCATACATTATTTCAACAGATATAAATTCGAACAACATAAAATAGAACTTGCTATTTGTAAGTTAAAAACGGGACATCTATGTATCTTTAATTAATTTTTATCAATTCAAATTAAATTAAATGAGGATCCAAGTATTACAAAATTGATAAATATTCTACTTTGACTTTGATAAAAGAACTTAATTTCTTCAACATGAGAAAATATATGTATCTTTATATTTTGTATAAAATCTTCTATTTTAATCAAATAAAGATCATTATAGAAACTTGATAGAAAATATTCAAAATATTTTAATATATTATTAATGAATTAAATGTCAAACTTAATATTTATAGGTTAGAAAAAAAATATTTGACCCTAATTATAAAAATAATATATATCAGACTACCACTGGGTTATGAATAATAATGTATGACCCTTAGTTTTGTGAAAATAATTATAACTTAAAATTTTTTATTCTTTTTTTGTTGGTACGATTATCACTAATCTTGGGGCCCTTATACGTCAACAAGATTTTTATATATTTCATGCTTTTATACCATTTTGGATATGATTTCCTATATTTGTATAATTTTTGGCCTACTTGATTATTGGCATATGAATTTAGTTTACTTCATCGAAAAATTGATGTTATCTTCATTTTAGAATTTTGATCATGATATTATGTTTAGTATGTTTACTATATTTACATATAAAAATTTATAAGTTTTGTAAAGCTTTAAACTTATTTTTGTTCTTTCTTGCTAAATATTTATATTAGAACGTTTCAATAAATTTGTAAAGACTTTCAGATATAGGAAGTCTTTTAGAGAATGATTTTTAGAATATTTATATTATTCAAATGTAAATTTTAATGTATCAAATTGGCAGTTTTTATTTGTATCTATTAATATTTTTATACGGCCATTGGCTGATAATAATGATTTTTAAGTTAGAATCAATATATTTTGAAAGGTTATAGTTGCTACTTTAATTTTTAGATTACGATCTTTTTTTTTATTTAATGGGTTGAGTTCATAACTGTCGAGTTTTGGAACAACTTTCCGGTGCTCCTTTTTGGATTTTATGATTAGTCATTATTTTATTATTCAGATAATTAACGAGATCTAATGTAAGTTTGCATCCCAACATTCATTTTGGGTTTAAGCATGTTAAATTAAAAAATTAATTTGGTCCCAAATTTTAGTGATAGATTTTAAGATAATTGAGGATAAATAAATAAATTCGATTTTAAACTAAAAAGGGTCAGCAATAAGACGCATACTATAAGCTTTGTATGTTTTTATATCGATAGATGTTATAGAAAGTTCTTGTTTGTGCTATCAGGGAAAAGGCACGCCCTCGTTGGCACAGGGGAGCCCCCTCATTCCTTTATTTACTAATATTACATCATGCCTATTACCTAGTATTTGCTTTATTAATTTATGTATGATTATCAAATTAGCCTTATTTAGCCTGATATAAGATATTATTATTATTATTATCATTTTTATAATATAAAATGAAACTATATTATTTTCTTGATTTAAATATTACAACAAGGGAAAAAAATGGAAAAAATTATTTATCTTCAAAATTAAATGAAATAGAGTTAAATAGAATGAGGTTTAATTTTAGGTTATATATTTGTTGTTACAAGTACAAGCAGTTGGGGTTTGCACCTTTCCTAAAATGTGCACAATAAGATAGAAGAATCATCCAATTTATAAGGCAACTATTGTGGAGATATCTTATCGATATTAGATTTGCAACATTCACCGCCTTCGACAATCACAAATCTTAGCGGCTGCATTTCGCAACACTTCACTCGGCGGTTGTATTCTGCGGTGTTTTACTCTGTAGCGCTTCACTTCACCCCAGCGCATCGATAGCAAATTAGCTCATCTACAAGTAGTAATTTTCGATTAGAACCCTCTGCAGGTAACTTTCTTCAGATCGGGATTGGTCTCAATGAAAATACAACTGTTACGAGTACAATTCTTTTGGATCCGAATTTTTCTCAAAAGGTGCACCCTAATGGAGGATAATCCCCTCAACTTATAAGATAGTTCTTGTGGAGTTACCTCTCCGATGTGGGACTTATAACATTTTATTATTTGCTTTTTTGTGAATGATTCATAAAAAATCTAATCAGTAATTACATCACAGTAATAATAATTATACTAATTTTGATTAATTTCTCTCACACCCATGTATATAATTTTTTATAATATTTATAAACTATGTAATGTATATAATCTATTAATAAAAACAAATATTTTAAAAACTAATTAAAAAAAATGTCTCAAAAATTATAAAATAATTATAATACCACAAATTATCAAAACTGATATACCTCTCCCATAATCGCTCTCCCGCCTCGGCCTTCGCTTCGCCTCCGCATCTTCCGCCGCATCTGCCTCTGACTTCGCCTCTCCTTTTTCCTTTCCAGCTCGCTCTCTTCCTGTCGCTCCTGTCTAAGTTGCACTTCTATCCCCTCTGTTTCTCTTTCTCTTTCTCTAACCCCTCCCAAAATTCTAAGCTCGGATCGTAGATGATAACGGAGTCCACGTTTCTGCTGTTCCGAGTACGAGCGTAATCGAGAACCAATAGGCAGCAATCGACGACTCAATCGTCGGAGCGGTCATCAGCGGGTAAGTAAACGTATGGTTTTTCATGAATCCTGACATGGGAAGACATTCTAGTCGATCAATAGCCGTCGACTTTAAGTAAACCTAGGGCAATTTGGACGGTTATTGATGTCGTCTAAACCGCGAATTGTTGCGTAACTGCTGCACGAATTGCGATTTACTAGGAAAGATACGATGGTTATGCCGCCTTTGGGGACTCTACTCCCCTGAAGGAGGGGTTGATTCAACTACAACTAGCCACAGCCATCCCATATTGATCCAACAATTATGTTATTTTCTTTTTAAAAAAAGGTAAGGCTGCTAGGTTCCCCCTAAAAAACAAGATATCTGCCATTCTATAGTGATCGGACTGCGGTTGATATAGGTTGTATCAACAGGGGTAGAGACTCTAAACTCGGTTATGCCTTGGGGACCTGATTTAGGGGGTCTTTATTACTGAACTACTTTTAGGGAAATATTGAAATTATCGCTTGTCTCAGAAGTTTTATTTTATTTTATTTTGGTGTCTTTATTAAAATACTTTGTTAAAACTTGTTGTGAAAACCTTACCTCAAATAGGTTTGAGGACGATTTTGGGAAAAAAAAATATTTCTTGTTTTTTTAAAATCTATACCAGAAGTTACAAAACAGGCTACTTATTGATTGGTAAGATGGCTATGCGGAAAGTTCCTTCCTATATGGGTATGAGCTCCAAATTTCACATAAAATTATCGGGGGCGTGTAAGCTTTCAGAGGTTATTGTTAAATCTATTTCAACAACCAAGTAGACTGCCGTGAGTGAATATGGTATGCATAATAATGGTTGAATTACTAGGGCAAAACTTTCAGCCTAGAATTTGTTGGAGGACTTGTTTATTCTGGAACAGTGCCCTTTCATAATCTGATAGGAAGTTTCCTAGTTGATAGCTGATTATTCTTGATTATATACATTTGTTTTTGTTAAATTGATGGATGCTCTTTTCTTTTGTGTGATTTGTGTCATTCTTTTGGAAGGGTTGACACACCCTTGTTGTCTATCACTGATTTTCCTTTGTTGAGAAAAAAATATTCATCTTTGGAAAAAAACCTCTCTAAAGTATAGGGTTTGTCTATGTATGTACTTTTCTGGGCCTTACGATCTAGGATCTTGTGTACTAGTCACCCTTTACGTACAAAATGAAAACAAAATAGTGAGTCTACAAGCAGATTGAGTATGAAGGGAAACACCTGTCATATGAATTAAATACGAAAAAGAATTGCAAAATGAGACTACTGAATGTAGCAAGAGCAATGACATAGTATTAACAGAAGGTAAAAGCAATTTAGGAAGCAACCTTTCTAGAAAGAATAATGTGGAGAATTTTATCAAGTATCACAATGTGCTGCTGTGTACATCATGCAACGGACGATTGTTAGTGCAAAGATAGCTTCTTGTCAGGAGAAACATATAAATGAAAACCCGTCGAAAATACATAGAACTTGAGAAGCAAATGAATGAAAAAGGGACTTCCAAGTATGAATTTATTCATAGGGAGATACTGATCGTGAAACACTTTGTTGAGGGAAAACTGACAAAGGAATTGCTAAAAAATCGGGTGGTAGCAATGACATTGGTAGTATTTAGAGAGCATTAAGAGTGGTGCTCTTCTAGTCCAATCATCTATGAATAAGATTGGTTTTGGCAGAGAAGACAAATTTGGAGTGTTAAGGAAGTGAAAATTTAATAGACGTCGTCAAGATAGGGAACTTTTGAGAAAGAGGGTAGTAAAGGTAGCTACTTCTGCTAGATTTTGGGTAGCTTGTGATGGATCCTCACCGATATGGTTGTTCCTTCAAAAATCATACAATTTCTTCATGTCAAATTACTTTTGAATATGGGAGATGGAGTTTTTTGAACTACGTTTCTGTGCTATCAACTCACCATGTGAAAGGAAAAAATTGTGGAGTGGTTTCAAGATTATATGCCTTAGTGACCGACCCTCTAGCTACCGCTTCATGATTAAAAAAGATAATAAAATTAGGTGCACAAACAATTTGTTCATGCTCCATTTATTTCTAAAGATGGGAGATGGAGTTTTTACTCTACTTCTCCCCATGGGATAGGAAAGATTATGCTGTGGCATTGTGTCTTATAGATTTTAGGCAAGAATATGACTAGCCTGCGGTGAGTCCTAATGATTTCAAACAATTGCGAATCAGAGGGAGAAACTCAAAGGGGCCAATGGTGACTTTGGTTAAAACAACTGAATACAAGGGAGTGCTTAGAGATACTGGGCTACTGGACTTAAATTTCAGAGGGGAATTTTTTCACTTGGTCCAACAACCATGAGGCGAATTAGATAATTCATTGTAAGCTCAATAAGGTGATGTACAATGGTTAGTAGTTGATGGATTATAATGCTTTTGCAGTTGACTTTCTCAACTGTGGAGTTCCTCACACAATCCATCAGTTGTGCAGATTTTTGTGACAATAATGGGATAGAAAGCCTTTTAAATTTTTTTAATGTGGAGTAGTGATATAAAATGGTGGAGCTTGTGCATTGAAGGCTTTGGGCATTTTCTATATATAAAGTGATAAAAAAACTGGCTGCATGAAGACGCACGTGACACCAAAGTTCTCCATGGATATGCTTTGGGATTTGTGTTATTCATTAAGGATTGGACTCATGTAGAAGTTGGAAAATTGTCTTGTATAAAAAACAAAAAGAGTGTAGGAGGCCTGAAAGGCACTAAAATAAGCTCAACCACTGCTGTAATTGAACATGTACCCTCCTATCATATCTGTCATTGTGTCAAGTAATTGTAATAGGAAGATAATTGCGCTTGAAGGAGGAAAAAGTGTTACATTTTTTCTCTTTTATGTTGCTGATAAGTGACCATTTTAGTTGATGGAGACTTTGCCTTTATTAAGTGGTCTTGTGCCTTGTTTTAATCAATCGACATCTTTCATGTCCCTTGTTTAGTTGATGGAGATTTTGCCTTGTTAAGTGGTCTTCTGCCTTGTTTTTAATGTATCATCATCTCATATGTCCCTAGTTGGTGTATCACCTGAATTAGAGGATGATTTGCTGTGTTTGTTGGTTATGAGGACAGATAGTTGGATATGATGTACTAAGAAAGGTTATGATAAAAATATTTGTCAGTTTTCCTGGATTAAATCATTGCTAGATTGAGGAATCGGTGCTTGACAATGATATCTTATGCTGTCAGAATCCAGATTATTAAGAGATATTTCAAGTGTCCATGTTTACTTTAGTAATATTTTGCTGCTAGATTGCTGCCCTAATGTCTTTTGAAGACGTTAAGGCCTTGTGTTCAAGTGCCTTTGTATTGGATATCTAATGAGAGGCAAGATAAATTAATGTGTTGGAATGATATTTGTAGACCTTTTAATGAGGGCAATTGGCATATTTGTGTACTATCACCTGGAATACAGCTTCTCCGACGAAGCATTTATGGCATCTTGTTAATGGAGCTAAGTTCTTATGGGGCAGAGATCCATTATGTTTACTAGGGAGGATTGAGATGCTGAATTATAGAAATAACATGGACATTAACTGATTAAGCTTAGAGATCAATTACGAACACTGTTAGGTAGACTTGGTAGATGGAAAATGAACAGAATAGCCTTTTACAATTAAATCTTCTTATGATCTGTTACAAGTTAGGGCACAACAGTGTAGTGGATAAGTTTGAAATGGGGAAGACTTCATATCCTGAGTGTAGCTTTAATGCTTGTCTATTGGGCATAATAGTTTTTAATTGAAGACAGATTACAGAAAATTGATGTTTCGGTGGACTTGAGAGGTGTATCTTATAATAACAGCTTTGAAAGTCTGGAACATCTGTTTTCCTAATGCTGTTTTTCAAGACAGAGTGAAAAAAAAAAAAAAAAAAATCCAGGAACCTGAGACATGGCTATAAGTTGGATGCCCTAAAAATAGAGGGACAAACCATCTAAAGCATTTAAACAGGTTCTTTCTATCAGTATGCCAGATAATGACTGCTAGGAATGGCATAATTCCCATTCCAAAATGAAGACAGTTGAAGAATGCATTTTTGTAATTAAATAGCATGCTAATGATACATCCATTTGCTGCTAGGGAAAAATACACAAACTAATCTAGGAATTGGCTTTATTGCCTCCTGTGTTTTGATGGTTTCACTCATATGTACCTCCCCAGTTATGCCTGGGAGCATTTACACACAGTTTTTGATTTGATATACTTGATATGGAACAAAAAGAAAATTTATTATTATCATTTTGAGGTAATTGTTCCTTGATGAATCTCCCAATTTTTGTTGTTATGATGAATGTTAATTCATCTGATTTGGGATTGTTGATGTAGAATTGTAGTTATTAATACAAGCTATTTGCTTCCTAGCCCTTCTTAATTCTTTTTTTTTTTAAAAAAAGACAAGCCAATCTTTCGGCTTTCTTGTGAGGGCATGTTGGAGGGAAAGAAATGGATGAGCTTCTGATGAAGACAGAAACTTATTACCTTTCCCACACTGTTTGCATTGGTTAAGTTGTTCGGTGAAGCATTCAACATACTGCAGTGGTTTTTTGCCCTCTTTTCCATAACCAGTGTGCATGTTTGACTTTTGAGGGCAAATAAAGCCAACTTTGACATTTTTTTTTTCACAGATTCTATTGATTTAAAGTCTTTCAACTTAGATTTTGAAACTTTTTGATTGACTATTTTCAAACATAATTTTAGAATATTAAATCTAATTTAAAATAAATAAATGTTCAAAATTAGCTTCATTTGACCTGAAAAATAGAAAGACATTATGGAATGGAGTACATGGGTAACAGGCTCGTTAATGCATTACAACAACAATTCCACTAGGTGTGGAGGCTCCTTGTGCGTCGTTTTTGTAAATTTTCTTGTTACATCATGTAAAATACAGACTGTGGTTTAGAGGTAAACATTTGCTCAGTAGTTTGTGAACCAAAAAAGTGAAACCTGGATTACCTTATTAAGAGTGATAACTATATCTAAGTCATCATGCATTGAGCCTCAGTGATATGCTATTTTTCAGATGTTTAGGACTCTGTTATATGTTGCTGATAACTGTAGACAATTATAGAATTGTGATGATTGAAAGCTTATTGTACCAGCTACTTCTAAGCTATTTGATTCTCTCTATCTTTCCCAGATTAGTGGTGGTATCTACACTAGTGGAGTAGAGAATTGTCTTGAAGGATGTTTGGCTCGAGCAACCGTAAGTGTTTGTTTTACTTCACCTTTACTTCCTACAAGTTCTATGTTTGTGTGTTTTGCCTTTTTGTTTCTGAATGTGCTGTTCGTTGGATGCTTTCTTTTTTCTTTTTGCTGTCCTTTTCTTTTGCTGTTAGAATTTCAATTCCTCTCCTTTTAGAATCTCATATTGACTATGGACAATATGGGCTAAATAATGTGAGTTATATTTGAGTTTGCCTTTTCTAAGGTTTATGGATAAGACGTGCTGAATAATGTGTTATATTTGAGTTTGCCTTTTCTAAGGTTTGCCTACTTACTGTTTCTATGGTCCTGAGCTTTTAATTTTCTATTACCTTGAGCTTAGAATTTCCAAAAGATATATCTTATTTGTGGATGATAATTGGATCCTTCCTAATTTATTTGTCAAGTTAAGATGTAGGAAAAATAAAAAGGGCATAAAATGATTACCCGTGCTTCATATTTAAAGGCTGAAAGATCTCTACCTTTTCTGTAGTAGATTTTACAACATTCATTGCCCTCATAATTTACAAATAAGGCAGGCCCACTAAGCGAGGCTTTTCACATTTCTATTTTTATAAGTCCTACGCACATTTCATGCCCTTTGAAGAGTTATATGTACGACCTTATCCCTCCAATGCATGGAGGCCTGTTTAAAATCATGACATCCACTTTAAAATGGAGTAACCTTACAATAAAGATATTATTTGTTTTTTTAATGTTATTGCTGGTGTAATGAAAATTTAGTGTCAGTTTTCTCCTCTCTTCAGTGAGTTGATATCTAAGGGTAAAACTATTGGCCTATGAATCTCCTCTAGACACGACAATGAGAGAGCCTTGGAAAATCTTCTGCTTATATAATATAATGTTTTGAATTTTGTTCACTAATCTGATTGCATTGCGTTGTTTTTCGTGTGTTCTTTGTGATGTAGGCACGGAAAGGGAAGAGGAGGAGAGAAAAGAAATGGGCAGAAGGGAGGGAGGAACAGACCAAGTGGAGATTATATCACATGATATAATCATCAATTCAGTAATCAAAGCCTTCTAAAATTTGAGATACACTGATCTGAATAATGAACTGTAACTTGATTGAAAACTAGAAAAATTAGAAGATAACATTGTACCTAAAGATAATAAACTACTTAAAAATATTGAAAAAATGGAAATTTCATCAGTTCCTGAGACAACCACAATACAATAGGATAAATAGTTGCTTCATCTTCAATCTTGTCTCAATCTGCATCACTAAAATCATAAATGAAATGCTTTTTGATATAATTTCTTAACTGCCATTCTTGATCCCATACGTTCCATTTCACTATATGTTACTTATAATTAACTTGTATTATAAAATTATATCTAATTGTGAATATTTACCTCATTCAGATTCTGAAATCTGAAATCTTTTCTTGAACCAATTGTTATAAGGTGTGGCCATCATTATTTTCTCAACAAATTTGCAAGTTTCAGCTTATTTTTATTTTTGAGTCCTTTCTTTGATCTTTCCTCGGGATACTTGCCAAGATGGCATAAGCCTAACTCAAAAACATACTGCTTTTTGGCAACAAATTCTTTTGGACTTCTTGTTCAAATGCACTCGGGTCTTGATCTCCTACTCCTTTCTCGAGCATTGAGAGGACCAAAGTGTGTCATAGGTGGGAACATGGTAATATAATAAAGTCTGTCCAAGTCTTTGTTTGTTTTGTATAGTTCTCCCTGTGATGGGGGACGAGCTCTAGTGTATGGCTTGAGGGCATCCTACAGTTTCCATGAGGTCTGGTTCCAAATGGACACTATCCAACTAGGACTGAAGAGCTTGATAGTACATATGTTTTTCAGGGCAGGGTTTAGATCCTCGGTTGGACTCGGGACAAGATACTATATGTTAGGCTTGAAGGGATAGCCTTCCTAGGCAAGAGGCATGCTGGGAGCCTTGAGTTGAGTGGACAGTTGATGCTATTTGGAATATTTTGGAATCATACTACATGAGATAGGGCCATGGTTATCGAGGATGCTACTTCTTGAGACATAAGGGTTTTTATACATACTATCATGCTTGGCTGATTATAATATGGTACGAAGTGGGTTGCCTTCACGAGTGCTAAACCACTAATGGACATAAGGCTTGGTAGCTTGAGTGTCGGGAACAATGTTTTGGGCACAAGCGGCATACACTGGAGGACTTCTGTGCCCCTAGTGATGGATAGGAACAAGAGTACTCCATGTTATGAGTTGCTATATAATGACCCTATGTGTACAAGCGCCGAATGTAAGTGTGAGAAGATGAGAATGGATGGCGTTGACTTGGAGAAGTCTTGGCACCACATGGTTGATTTTCGCTACGTTAAAGTATGATCGTGACTCGTGACACAATGCAAGTGTAAGGCTATATATACATGATGCTCTTAGAGCTGACAGTGTGGGAGCCTTGGATACTGAGCTGCCCTTTTGTGTAGGTCTATTTGATATTATCTTTTTTAGGTGTTTGTATGGCCAGCATAAGGATTAATAACAATTGAATGGACAAAAGAGTGGGTGGTATTTATCTTAATTAGCTTTTTGGTAAAATAAGTGGAAGGTTAGTCAAATGACAACCTTGCTCCTATATTGCTGGGAGGCTGTTTAAATCAAAATGGACGGTTGGAACTAACATTAAATAATTAGGAAAGGCCAAATAGTTGTTGGAATACTCCATATAATTAGAGTGCAAAATGTTAAAGTTTATTAAAATGCCAAATTTGTTGGACTACAAGGCATCCCATTAATGAAATACTAAGGGGATAAGGGGGAATATGATGTACTAGCCACATAATGTGATTCATTCCGTTTCATATACCCCTTCTTGTGCAGATGCTTTCCCCTAGGAAGGAGGCTCCCTATCAGTGTTTTAGGAATGAAGAAAATGCAGACTAGTATGGGGGTAACGCTTACATATGAAACTGATGTTAATACTTCGACATCAGCTATTAGTCATGAAATTAACTGAAAAAGCCATGTCCTATGACTTTAGTTAGAGTAATTGAATAAAGATCATGACCGCAGCTAAGGTTACTAGGAAATCTCTTTGGTTTTATAATATAGATAAATCAACTAGAAATGTTATATATTCATTATTGATGTCGACAAATAAACTGATAAAATAATAGCACCAATAATAATTTTCGTACTGATGAAGAAAATCATATTGTTTGAAAATTTACTCGAAAGAGAATGAATTGCTTGGTTTTTATTTTGTTAATCTAGAGAATGCCTAAGACACTGTTGATATGTGAGAAGGTATCGTTATTACCTAAGTTTATTGTGTGTTTGTTAAAAAGGGTGGCATGGAGTGGTAATATTGGTACTAGAGGATACCAATTGTGTGATGACAGTGTTAGGAGTATAGAGGCTGTTTGATCATAGGCAACAAAAAAATCAGCATTTGGAAAAGTGATTTTGAGCAAGGATTGTACAAGTTTCTAAAGACATACTTAAAGAGATTACAACTGAATGGGGATTATGAAAATGAAAAGAGTTGGAATTAATTTTTTGGAGGGTTTCTTTTGGTTTAAAGTTTTGATTGTTGCTATGGTTATTTATTTTGTGAAGGTTTTTGTTGTATGGGGGATTTGGGAGTTGGTTGTGTTGTTCTTGTGGTCAGGTTCTCACTTTTGTAGGTCGTGACACCCATCAAACCAATGTTTATTTGTTTTAATATATGCTCTCACACCAATCTTAGAAATGTGATTAACTCTTTTTTTTGGGTAAATTAGTTTTTGAATTTTTTTCTCTAGAACTAATAAAAACTATGTTGATGATTGCTTGCTAATCAAGGTATTTCAATATATGTTTCTATGTTTGCAGATTCTCCTTATATTGATTTTACTTTTTTTTTCTCTTTTGTTCTTTCCCTTTTTATTATTTGAAAATGTGCAGCATCCTCGGGTTTTGGTCAGAAGCCTGTGTTTGCAGATTTTGGGTCTGCAACTCAAACAAACCCTTTTGGAAGTACATTTCAACAATCACAACCAGCATTTGGAAGCAATGTATTTGGCTCCTCTGCACCCTTTGGTGCATCAAGTCAAGCTTCATTTGGTGCCACTAGCACCCCGGCTTTTGGTTCTTCAAGCACCCCTTCTTTTGGTTCTACAATTACACCAGGATTTGGGGCGACAAGCACCCCTATGTTTGGTTCTACTACATTTGGAAGTACAGGAAGTGCATTTGGTGGATCAAATACCAGTATTTTCGGAACCGGGGCAGCGTTTGGTGCGTCCACCACCCCTGTTTTTGGATCGTCTAGCTCCCCTGCATTTGGTGCTTCCAGTGCCCCGAGTTTCAGTGCTACCAGCAGTCCATCATTTGCAGCTTCTAGCACTCCATTGTTTGGTTCATCAAGCACTCCATTAGGCATTTCTATTACCTCATCATTTAGTTTTGGGTCGAGTCCGGTATTTGGTCAATCTTCTTCTGCATTTGGCAGCAGCCCTTTTGGATCAACTGCTGCTCCTTTTGGTGGACAGAGTTCTTCATTTGGTAAGTTTAAAGTGAAGAGGATACTACGGATATTGTTTGGTTTATGTACAAATATTTGTAAAATTATATAACTCTTACGAACATTGCCCTATATGATGTGGTACAGGATCCCAGGCTAGTCCAACATTTGGAACCAGTGGCTTTGGACAGTCAACTTTTGGGGGTCAACGTGGGGGGAGTAGAATCGCTCCATATACGCCTACAACCGATCCAGAGAGTGGTAGTGGTACACAGCCCATAGGAAAAATGGAGTCCATATCCGCAATGCCTGCCTACAAAGATGAAAGCCATGAAGTACTGAGATGGGAGGATTACCAGCTAGGTGATAAAGGTTAGTTTCACTACATTTTTTTTCCCTTGCATTCTGGATTGAAAAATCCCTCAGTTGTTTCAGTTTAGCCAAATCACACTGCTTCTTCCTTATTTTGTCCAAAACCTGTTTATGGAGATCTTTGTTCTCATATTTCAAGCAAGACACATATGATACTTTGATTTTTGGGATAGAATGATATGGAAAGAAAGCTATTCTTTGGGAATGGAATCAGGTGGTCAGAGAGTAGGGAATAACTATTTCACTGTTAGGTTTGCAGGATAGAATAAATATGCCTACTCTATTCTGATTGTTGGCGTGTAGGAATACGCATGGGAGTAGCAACAAATAAATGCGTAATTATTATTATTTTTATCTTGTTAACAAGAAGATGATTTTGGCCTTTTTCATTTATGTAGCCTTGAAGATGAAGTATACTTCATACCGTGATTTTTTGAAGTTACACTGACAATTTGATTTTATAGAAATTCCAAAATGGCTCTAGCATACTGCCTCCTATGAAAAACCCAAAAAGCTGTTGACATATCAAACAAAAATTATAAAAAAGGAGAAAATTCAAATTGCTCTGAGTATGAAATTGAACTTGTTAGTTTCTTGATATCCTTTAATGAATTTTGGTGATGCCCATGAATATGAAGGGTTGCCTAGTGCATGAGATTTGAACATCATTCTACGTATGATCCAATGTGAATAGCTTTACCCCTGCATTGCTTAGAATTTTTCTTTGTCGTATGACTCATGACCTTTACGACAGAATAAAGCAATTTGCTGTTATACTAATATATAAATGAAAATACAAAAGAAAATTATGTCCATGAGTATAGAAAATTTTGAAAATAGAGACCTTAATATATTTCACAAGATGTTCAATGATTTTTCCTTCATCAAAATCTTTGGCGCACAAGTCGTGACACTTTAGTAAATCCACAATTTGTATTACATCTGATGAAGTGATTAACTTTTCTTGCATTACATAGAATCAATCAAATAATATTAGTAATTGCTCAAAAACTGAAAGAAATCAAAGTTTACATTGGAAAGTACAACATGATAAAATACTCAAAAACTATTCAAAGTTCTCCATTTCAACTTAAGAATACATATGATTATCTATTTAAAAGTAATGTTATTAACATAACACCTTTTTCTGAAAACACCATATTGTATGGCGGTTGTAAACTAAATCAAGGAAAACCCACTAGCACAAAGCACTTAGTAATCCCAAGCCTATATTGGAGGGTGTATAAAACAAATCAATGAGATCTACTGAATTTCTATGTTGTTAAAGGCATGCTTCAAGTGCTCTAGGCATGCCTAGGCTTGAAGGCCGCTCAACATGCCATGGTGAGGCTCATTCCAAAAGGTGAGTGCCTTGAACCCCACAGATTTTTTTTTAAAATAAGTTGAATTATTTCCTTTGAATTAGCCATTATTTTTAGTTGTTGCTTTTAATATTAATTTAGTGTTTATGAAATTTGGATTGATGAATGTAGTAAGTGTCTGATTAGAAGAATTGATGAGGATAATAAATTTGTTTTTGAGAATGATTCTTTGGTAAAAAGGTTATGTAATTTAAATTATCGGAGTAAATAATGATACACTAGATTGAGAAATAGTATGAATATTGAACAATATGTGTATTTAGGAAAACACTAGTGAAGTTTGTAAATTATGAAGATTTAAACTCAAAGAGACATATAAAGATGAAGTTGTGATTTCTAACTTATAAGCTAAGGAATGAAAATTAGATGAACTTTGTTTGATGATGAGAAATATTACTATTTTCTATGAGTAAATTGAGAATAATATTTCGTGTCTTTTAATTATTTTATTGTTATTGATGGTGAGTTGTGTTTATTTTGATATTTTTTATGTTGTTAATTAAATTTATGAATTTATGATTATTGTCAGAGATATTTTTTTAATATATTATTTTCTTTAATATTGGAAATTCATTGTAAGAACATGCTCTCTCCCCCTCTCTATATATATATTTGATAATGGGCGGCTTACTTTCATTAGGCTCAGGCCTGAGCCTTGCGCCTAGGCCGTAAGGACTCTTTGTGCCTTGATGTGCCTTGTGTGAACAATAGGTGATTTCAGAAGGAATCTCTGCATGCATGCTGACCCTTGACGGGGCACAGGAATGGAATGCACAATCATTTCATTTGTCTAGAATGTTTGGAAAATTCACTTTGAGCAATTGGCCTATCCTCTTCAGATAACACCTAAATCAAGTTTACGTTCATTTTTTTAGAATGACAGGAAGAAATACCTATACGTATGCTCAACTTCTCACCAAACTTTTTGATGTCATTGCCCAACATCATAGCCACATTAAGAATTCAATCAGAAGAAATTCCATCACCTTGTATGGGGTTTTGCCTGGGTGAGCTTTCTAACATTGTTTTTCAATTGCTTCTGGTTCAGTGCAAGAGATGGAAGCATCTACATTATTCAATTGTCCATCCCTTGATACTAGATCATCATTCCTGCTTTGCTTCTCTCTTACTTTCTCTTCAAGTTATTTGCTTATATCTTTAGCTTTTTGTTAATTTACTTTGTTAATGTACTCTAGTAGCAGGCATCTGATATAGATCAAATGTAAGTCCAAAGTTGGTTTCCTTTTAAATTCAGTACATCCATAGAAATAATTCAACTGTAAAGTTAAACACATATTAACATCAATATATGACAGTATGACTAAGGAATATAATATACATGCATGCCAATTGATGCCATTTTCGATCATCACCTCACCCATCTTCAGAGCTATGCTTACAATTTACCATGTCATAAATAACACACCAAACTGTCGCTAGAGCTCTAATTCTAATAGATGTGGGGTTGGGCATTTGACCATGCATTGGCTAAAATTTCTTTCAACATCCTTGCTAATTCACGTAAGGGGCCAGGTTTAAACCTGGAATTGATATTATATGTTCCAATGTTGTACAGATCATTCCTCCAAGAAGCTGGTGCTGCATCTTCATGAATCCCCTACTTCCTTTTAGGATCCTTGGTAGCATTCGACTTGTCCTGCTATGTTATATGTCATGACTCGAGACCCAATTTTTTTATCTATAGTCTATGAAGATGAATCAAATGAATAGATACTTTCCTCTAGGAAGGAGGCTCCCTATCGGTGCTTTTGGAATGAAGAAAATGCACAGTAGTATGGGGGTAACACTTACATATGAAACTGATGTTAATACTTCGACATTTGCTATCAGTCGTGAAACTAACTTAAAAAGCCATGTGCTATAACTTTAGAGTAGTTGAATAAAGATTATGACCACACACAAGGTTACTTGGAATTCATTTTTGTTTTATAATGGATAAATCAACTAGAAATGTTATGTTTTCATTATTGATGTTGACAAATAAACTGATAAAATAATAGCGCCAAGAATAGTTTTCGTGCTGATGAAGAAAGTCATATTGTGTGAAAATTTACTCAAAAGAAAATGAATTGCTTGGTTTTTGTTTTGTTAATCTAGAGAATGCCCAAGATATTGTTGATACGTGAGAAAGTAACATTATTACGTAAGTTTATTGTATGTTTGTTAATAAGGGTGGCATGGAGTGGTAATATTGGTACTAGAGGATACCAATTGTGTGATGATAGTGTTAATAGTTCGGAGACTGTTTGATCATAGGCTACGAAAAATTCAGCATTTGGAAATTGTTGAACCGCATTCCCGTGAGCCCCAAAGTGCCTGAGGTTCAAACTGAGACTGAGGTCCATGTCGCCCCAGATACTGGCGTGGACGACGTACAAAGCGATAAGGCTTCTGTCGCTGAGGTAACTGTCTGTAACCCTTTATAACTTCCATATATTCTCTTTTGTGTACTTATTTGTTTTCTGATCATTACAGTTCCAGAAAATGATTAGCCGTGTTGCTGATATAGCGAAGGAATTTACTCACGACTATGTAGAGAAGGAGAGACTTCTGAAGGCTGAGGAGCGTGTCTCTAAACTTGAGCGTGAATTGGTTGATCTAAAACAGAGTCACAGCGTCCTCAGAGAAAAGTACTCCAAGATTGATAGTGAGCTGCGTTCTTCAATTCATCCCGAGGACCTTTCGAAGATGTCTGAACGCAGCTACTGGAAAGGCATCAACTTATGCAGAAACATTGCTCAAATGGTGACACCTGACGTTCCTGTTTCCATTTTCCATCCGAAGAACGCCAGTGCCACCAATAGATCTGAAGTTTTATACCTTCCCAAAGATGATGTAGAATCTTGGGAACCACTGACAGAAACCTTTGGACGTCGTCCATAATTTATACTTATACATTTTATGTGATTGATGAAATATTGAATTTCATTTTAATTATCTCTCTTGTTATTCTGATATTTTGTATATCAGACTATTTGTTTTCTGGTTGGACAATTTTTGTGTCCAACTCTATTACTCAATTCAAGATGGACTGATAAGTTATACTTGCAACTTAAGTTTTTCAAAATCATATTTGGCCAATGATACTACCTTGAAGGTCTTAGCATGTATACTTTTGAGGAAGCCCTTCAAGTTTTTTGTTCTCGATCTCAATTGATCTGTTTGATAACATGATCGACTTTTAAGCTATGACTTCATATGTGTCGCTCAGACCTGCAGCTGAGTTTCTCAGACTAATTAATTTAATCCTTGGTACAGACTAATTAATTACTTAGGGGTAGCCTAGGATATACAATAATATGTAAAACAAACACTTGATGTGATGTAAATCTTAATTGGCAGTATGTGAATTAATTCATAATATTTTTTAAGATGACATGTATTTTATATCTTAGGTACTAATATGCTATTTTGGATACATAACTTGTACGTCCCATTCTTAAGAATGGTCAAGACTATGAATGGACCTTTCCAATTTGGTGAGAGTTTATTCTAGTCGGCATTTTTTCCCGTGGCTTCAATACTCTTTAAAACCAGATCTCCCACATCAAATTATCTTGCATTCACCTTTTTGTTGTAGTACCTAGCAATCCCTTGATGATAGGCTGTTGTCTTCAATCGTGCCTCTTCTTGAATTTCTTGAAGTAGATTAAGGTTTTCCCAAAGTCTTTGCAAATTCTGATGTGGATCAAAAGTCTCGACCCAAAGGCTAGGGAGTCCGATTTTCCATGAGATAATGGCCTCAGTCCCATAGCATAAATTGAAAGGAGTTTTACGGGTCGATTCTCTGGGCGTTGTCTTGTATGACCAAAGAATAGAAGGAGGTTCATCCACCCATGAGCTCCCAACATTCTCAAGTTTTGTCATCAGACCGCGCAATATTGTTCGATTGGTAACTTCCACTTGTCCGTTGTATTGCGGATATACAACAGAAATATGAGCCAACTTTATTTTTAAACTGGCACAGTATTTTACGAAACGTTTGTCGGTAAATTGAGTTTTGTTGTCACTCACAATAACTTCAGGTATACCAAATTTGCAGATAATGTTTTGTCGGATAAATTCGGTTGCATTCTGCTCGGTTATTTTTGCTAACGGGACATCCTTGATCGATTTTGTGAAGTAATTAATTCCGACTATAATGAATTTTCTCTATCCTGATGCCACTGGAAGTGGTCTGAGGATATCAATTCTCCATTGTGCGAATGGCCACGGTGGCTGCAATGTTCGAAACTCTATATGCGATTGATGGGTTAGATTCCATGCATTTGGCAGTTTTCACATTTCCAGACGAAGCCCATTGCGTTATACTTCATGGTGGGCCAATAATATCATAGCCTCATAAGTTTGAAGGCAAGGTTTTTGCCACAAATGTGGGATCCATAGATACCGAGGTGTACTTCACCAAAGGTGTTTCGGTCTCTTCTGGTGAAAGACACCGTAGGTATGGAATTAAGTACCATCGTCAGTACAACTTTTCATCCATGATGGCATACCATTTCACCGTCTTTCTCAGACGCTTGGCTTTATCTGGGTTTTCTGGTAATGTGCCATCAGACAGATATTTCACGTATGGAGTCATCCAATTCTCGAAATTGGTTACTTGCATGACTTCTTGTTGTGGGCCATTGGTGCTAGTTACTTTCAGAATCTCGCGCAGTTCTTGTGCGTACTGCTTTGAATCTCTTGTGGCGGCAGCTCTTGTCAGCCTATTTGCTTTCTCATTTTCCTCTCGTGGAATGTGAATTATTTCCACATGACTAAATGAGGAAATCAGATGTAAGACTTTAGAGAAAAATTGGGAAAGTATGGAATTAATAACATTAAAGTTTCCTCGGACTTGATTAATAACCAGTTCCGAGTCATAGTATATTATGAGATTTTTGGCCGAGCATTCTTTGGCTAATTTTAACCCAGCAAGTAATGCTTCATACTTGGCCACATTATTCGTAGCTGAAAATCTGAGGGTCATCGAATATTTTATCTCTAACCATTCAGGTGTTCCAATACCACTTCGGCTCCACAGCCAATTTACATTGAAGAGCCATTCGCGTCTAGAGTTCAAGTCGAAATATTTTGGGAATTGCTGGTCCCAAAAAGCTCAGGGGGTGTCTGGAATTGGTGTCGTTGTCTCGATGATGAAGTCCGAGAGAGCCTGACCTTTCAAGGACGACCTCGGTCGAAATTTTAAGTTGAATTCTCTCAATTTAATTGCCCATTTGACCAATCGTCCTAACACATCTGGCCTTTGCAGAATCCCTTTTAAAGGTTGGTATGTCAGGATAATTATTTTATGTGCTTGAAAATATGGTCAAAGTTTTCGGGCAGAATATTCAAGTGCCCGCACTATCTTTTTAGTATGAGTATAACGAGTTTCTGCGTCGGTTAAAATTTTGCTAACGTAATATACTGGTATTTGTCCATCAGAGATTTCACAAATTTGGACCGAACTCAAGGCAGTCTTGGACACTGCCAGATATAAAAATTAGTCTTCGCCTAGTTGTGGAGAAGTCAACTGTGGCGGGTGAGAAAGATACTCTATGAGTTTTCAGAAGGCTGTTTTGCATTCTGAAGTCCACTGAAAGCCAACAGTCTTTATGGCTCTCAATGCCTTAAAGAACGGTAAATACTTCTTGGCTAATTTAGCCAAAAAACGTGAGAGTATTGCCAATCTTCCAGTTAGTCTTTAGACTTCTTTTATTATTCGAGGAGGATTCATATCCAAGATAGCCTGAATCTTCTCTGAATTGGCTTCTATTCCTCGGTGCGAAACAATAAAGCTAAAAACTTTTTTTCGAGGTTACTCTAAAAGTGTAATTGATAGGATTGAGTTTCATCTGATGTGTTCTTAAGACATTAAAGGTTTCATTGAGATCGTAAATATGGTCGTTCGAAAACTTGCTCTTTACAAGCATATCATCCAGATATACTTCTATATTTCGTCTAATCTGAGCCTCGAGTATCTTGTTGACAAGGCGCTAATAAGTTGAACTGGCATTTATCAAACAAAGGGTATAATTTTATAACCGTATGTCTCTTGGTCGGTCATAAAGATGTATACTTCTCGTCTGTTGGACTCATTTGGATTTGATTGTAGCCAGAATATGAATCCATAAAACTGAGCAATGTGTCCAGAAGTGAAATTTACGAGCAAATCAATTCTTGGTAATGAAAAACTATCATTCGGACATACTTTATTGATGTCGGTAAAATTGATGTACATCCTCTACTTCCCATTACTTTTCTTCACCATGACTACGTTGGAGAACCGGTTTGTATACTGAACTTCTCTAATAAATCCAGCATCAAGAAGTTTCTTCACTTATTTTCCAATGGCAATCAACGTTTCGACCAAGTAGTTCTGTCTTTTTTGTCGGATAGGTTTATGGTTGGGATTTAGGTCCAATTTATGGATCATTACTCCGGTTGGTATAGCTGGCATATCGTTAGGTGTCCAGGCAAAAACGTCAGAATTTTGTTTGAGAAAATCGATAAGTTGACCTTGAAATGGCTCGGCCAAAGAACCTCCAATTTGAATCTGCTTTATAGGAACATTAAGGTTCAGTGGTATCTGGTCTGTTGATTATCCAAACTGGGCTTGAAGCAATGTGGTTTCATCACGGAGATTGAGGTCCTAGATCTGGTGACTTGCTGGTGTCTGAGTGACTTGTGACAAATAACAAATCTGCCCAATCATTTGATCACCTAGGACTTCTCCGATACCAAATGGAGTTGGGAACTTTACTTTGAGATGCGCAATAGAAGTCACAGCTCCAAATGTTGTTATGTAAGGTCATCCGAGGATGGTATTATAGACCGATGGCAGACCCACAACCAAGAAAGAAAGCATCTTGGTGGACTTCCTCGGATACGTATCGAGAGTGACTTCTAATTAGATCACTCCTTATATGGGTACAAGTTCATTATCCAGTCCGTATAATGGCCCCCTTGGAAGCTTTCAATTGACTTTTTTTTAGTCCTAATTTAAAAAATATATCCAAGTAAAATAAAATTTTGGAACTTTCATTATCAATAAATAATTATTTTAGTTAGTAGTCTGTGCTACTGTTCGAAATGAGCGCAATTACAACAAAGGAATCAGAATGAGGAGATATTATATGAGTTAGATCTTTATAAATAAAACCAATAACATCATCTCTACTGTCTATCCTTGGTTTTCGATGGCCGACGGCTATTCTGAAGCTTTCCGAAATATCTTTCCGAGTGGGTCGTGTGGAAATCATGTTCACGATGCTAGCTGCCACTCGACCTCTTGGCTGCTCGGTCTCATCTCTGTTTGCTCCTTTAGAAGTCTATCCAGGTCTCTACAGAAATCGGTTAAGATATTCCTTTTGGATTAATTCTTTAATTTCCTTCTGCAGCGTCCTGCAATCCTCGGTACTATACCCTTCACACTGATGGTAATGATAATATTTTAATTGGTCACCACCATCTGGGTTTTTTAGCACCTTTGGCCATTTAAAGAACTTTTCACCCCGAATTTATATCAGGGTGTTGGCGTGAGAGTCATTTAAGGGAGTCAGTCTTGTAGCCTGAATCCTCTTCTTGGTTCCGACTCGGACATCTGCTGCTTTCTTAATCCTCGGGGACCAATATTGTCCCCATTTTTCTTCCCTCAGTTGACTTTTGGTGGGGCTGATCGTTCGGCCTTTTCACATCGTTGGCCTCTTCAACCGTAATATAGGCACGAGCAATAGCTTCAGTCTCACTGTAGGTTTGAGGGTTTTTATGGGCCATGTACCTAGAGAAATTGTCGGGTTTCAATGCAAACACGAAGGCACTTAGCTTCACCTCCTCGGTGAGCTTAGGAATTTTTCTAGCCTTGGATATAAATATGGCCAGAATTTCTTTATATTATAATTTGACCCTTGCTTTACTCGGGTCAAATGCCAGGGTTATTTTTCTTCCCTCCTGTTGGAGGTAAATTGAGATAAAAAATTATTAACCAAAATTTAAAAAGTTCGAATTGAATTTGGTTGAAGGAATTAAAACCATACTCAGGCATCGCCCTTTAGAGTCAGAGGGAAGTAGAGGCACATTGCTATCTCATTAAGACCCTAAAAGTTTAGGAGCATGTAGAAATGATCGAGAAGATCCATAGTGTTGCGTTCTTGAATTCTTTCCATCGTATGGATAAAGATTCGGTTGAGTCCGTAGATCTTCAAGTTTGATCCTTTTTTCCGGCGTTTAGATGAGGTATATATAGTGGATGAGTCTTCCTTTGAGAGGATTCTACGTGGCGTTGGTGTGTGCAGGGAAGCCTGCCACCTACTCCACCAATCCAGCTTACAGTGTCAGGATAGTTGCGTGCATGTAGGTTTGGTGTGACATCACTTCTACACGTGCTCTACAGGTCATCATTTCCTATACAGATGGCGTGTTACAGAGATTGTGTGTGCCCTAATGAAAGTCAACTTTCTGAGCTGGCGCTCTTGGTCATCCTGGGCTTCTTCCCTTGCGCTTGTACTGCTGGAGTGCACTTAGAGTCTTTGTCCTTGACAAAGTCTCTTGGCCTTTATCGAGTCCGCGTATGTTTGATATCAAATGCACTCGGACTTCAACTGAGGGCCTGGTCGGTGAGAAGTCTGTGGGCTTTTTGAGCTGTATCCTTAGTTTCATGTCCTTGGGGCATTATTGAGACTTTGCTCCTTTGTGATGCCCTCGAACCTCCTATGCCAAGTCAATCTCTCGGACCAAATCGGATCCTTAGGCCTATTGGGATGTGGTCCATTATCCTCAGGACTCTTGGGCTAATTAAAGTTCTTGGCCAAATCAGCCTTTTGGATCTCTTGAAACGCGAATCCACATCCTTGGGCCTCTTGTGCCAATTTTGTCCCTAGGGTTAAATCGACCTGGTGGGCCTCTTTGGTTTGGGCTCAACTTTTGGGCCTCTCCTATCTGGGTCCTGGGTATTAGGACCCATCATTAGGACCCCATGCTAAAAGGTTTGAGTTTTTCAACCTTTTGGCATGTCAATTGGCCACGAATAAACCTGCTCGTGCCTTTGCTTTGTGGTGTTGGTTAGTTACTGCTTGAGGCTGGTGTTCGTTCTTCTTTCCTGTGATTGTCCAAGGATATGGTTTGGAACCAAAGCTCGGGGACACACTGGCCAGAATGTCCGAGAACACTTTAAGAGTTATAGTTTGAGAAAGGAGTCTGGTGAAATTTTGAGGCCAATGGTTTTGCCCAAGTTTCCGAGGAATTTATGAGTTCTAGGCACTGCTGGGCGTTTTTAATCGATAGCCGTCTTTGCATATTTGTCCGAGACCTAAAAATGTCGTCGGGTATTTGGAGGCCAATGGTTTGACGAAGATACGTCCAAGAACTTCCTTCGAGTCCGACGAGTTGGGCTGCGCTGTCAATTGGGCCATTAAAGCGCATTAAATGGGATTGACATTGCCTTGGAAACGTAAATTTCACTTTCTCTGGCAGTGTATGGGAGGCTGGCACGTGGCTAGGACAATGAGGGCACGTGCATCTTTGATTTTTTGCCGATTTCAAATGCCATCTCTCGCCTTCATTTTTGTTTTTTACCACGCATCCTTATGCATTTTCCTCTCAAACCCTAGACTGTGTTCTTCAGAACTTTCACCTTCTTCCCATTTCTCGTGCGCTTTCTTTATTCTTCCTCTAAGCTCCCATGACACTTGGAGTTAAAGATGTTGCATCCTCTTTTTTTCTGGCCAAGCTTGAGGCCATTCACACCAAGTACAATATTCCTGAATCGATGGCGATGGTGATGACCGATTCACATGATAAGGCTTGCAGCCCCCTGATGGCTTTATTGTTGTGTACGAAGTCCTCCTCAAGGGTGGGCTTCGTTTTCCTGTCCCGCTGGAGTTGTATCATATCATGAAGGAACTCAAAGTTCCATTTACGAGACTCCAACCCAACGCCATCAGGTACCTTGTATCTCTTTATGTTTTAGCACGTTGCCACAATAAAGTGCTTGTGGTTTCCATGGTGAAGATGATTTTCCGCTTTATCCACAATCTAGACTGGATAGTTGCCACTACACGTCCAGAGTTTGCTGTTATGAGCGGTGGAAACAATTGCTGGCTGCTTTTGTGAAGCAATTGCCATGGCTGCTTTTGAGGAGGCAATTACTCGGGCTGCTTTTGTGAGGCAATTTGCTAGGCTGCTTTTGTGAGGCAATTTGCAGGGCTGCTTTTGTGAGGCAATTTGCTAGGTTGCTTTTGAGGAGGCAATTTGCCGGGCTACTTTTGAGGAGTGCATGGCTGCTTTTGAGGAAATGGCCTGGTATTCATAAGAGGGTGATGGCAGGTTTAAATGAGTGGCTATTTGACCGGCTTGAATAACAATTTTTTCGGAGACCATTTCCAGATAGGATTGAAGGGAATTTCAGAGATTTTTTTTTTCAGAGACCATTTTCGGACATGATTGGATGAATTTTTGAAGACATTTTCTGTAGAGGATTTGAGTAGTTTCCAGAGAGGATTAAGGTAAGTTCGTGAAGACGATGATAATTTTGGAGACGATGATTCTCGGAGACGATGACTTCCGGAGACGATGACTTTCGGAGACTATGATTTCCAGAGACTATGATTCCAGAGACGACAATTTTGGAAACCTTGAGTTTCGGAGACAATGATATTTCCGGAGACGATTCCAGAGACCTTGATTTCCAGAGACGATGACTTCTAGAGACATTGATTTTCAGAAACCATAATTTCGGAGATGATGATTTTCGGAGACGCTAATTTTCGGAGATGATAATCTGAAGACGATTTTCGGAGGCAATTGCGTAAGTTTTCGGAGATGCTTTCCGGAGAGAATTGGGTAATTTTCAGAGATGATTTCCGGAGAGAATTTGGATAAGTTTCTTGAAACGATTTTTGGAGACAATTGAGTAAGTTTCCAGAGACGATTTTCAGAGAGAACTGAATGGGTTTCGTGAAGAGAATTAAGTAGATTTCCAGAGATGAAATTGAGTGTGAATTTTCATGAGAGGATTTCGAGAAAATCTGGAGACTATTAAGTAAATATCCGGAGACGATTTTTGGAGACGATATAGTAAATTTTTGAAAATGAAATCTGAAGAAGAATGAGTGAATTCTAGAGACGGAGTAGTTCTGTAGAATTCTTTGGAATTTTCTAGAAGAGGAAATATGAATAAAATATCGGCAGTAGATGACCTGCTTCTACCCACTCTGCTAACCTTCTAGAAATGAACATGGAGTAAGAAAAGAAATACGAGGTAGTTAACTTGCTCCCATCTACTACCAACAATCCTAACGTCTATAAGTACTGAACTTGAGGATTAGGATAAAAGTTGGGCAATTTATGAGTAAAGTACGAGGAAAGAAGAACTTCATGCCAGATCTAACTAAAAGAGTTCATAGATCAAATTCCAGGCAAGTATTCCAGGCAAGTGTACTAGTGTTTTAAATTCATGTTAAGAATGATTGTTTTTATGCTCTTCCTGGCTAAGTTCTTTGCAAAATATATCATGATTGTTGCTTTCTCATCTTTATGAAGGAGTATTATGTTTAGCGTATGAATAATGTTTTGCATATGCAATTTTGTTCCATGGTTTATGGTCAAATGATATTAGAATCTTTGTTGTTTATTAAGACCGATTTATGGTAAATGGATAGGCAAGTCTAAGTTATGTGTATGGAAAGGTTATCTGTATGTTTAATTTCGACCAGAAAATCACTAGATAAGTAAAGAGTTTACATATTGCATGTTGATATGAAATATGAACGTAAGCACGCCTTTGAAAATCTCCGAACTTTTGCTCTTTATGATCTTCTGACTTTTCAAAGATCACAATTTGAAGAGATGAATTTTGATGGCTGAATAGTTGTAGGCTTAAAATGTAGTCGTTTCTAATCATGGTGACTGAGTAGCTGCAAGCCTAAAATATAGCAGCTTTTGATCATAATGACCGAGTAGCTGCAGGTCTAAAATGTAGCTGTTTCTGATTATGATGGATGAGTAGCTGCAGGCCTAAAATGTAGTCGTTTTCCTACCATGATGGCCGAGTAGCTGCAAGCTTAAAAATGTAGCCGATTTTAAAAATAAAAAAGTTTAACTCTCGACTTAAGTTTTGATTTGGCAGTTTGTTTGCATGAATTTACCTCAGGCTAGTTTATGCTTCTGCATGCATAATACTTTTCCCTGGTTTTGTTGACTTCGTCTTAAAATTATAGCTATGCATGTTTTAAATTAATGGTATATTGCTGAGCAATTGCTCACTCCTTGTTATTTTCCTGATCTTAAGAGGTGCAAGAGCTTAGGACGGATGAAAAGGAATGGAGTTGGATGGACTAGCCAGGCTGAACGATTGTGCAAAATGGATGTAGCCAAATTATGAGTAGACTTGATGTATTTTGAGATGTCTTCGAAATTTTTTGTATTATGGGTTTGCGATGTAAATGAAACAAGTAATTAGATGCTTCCGTAAAATTTTATGGTTTGTAAAATTTGGTATTTAGTGGCATCTTACATGTCTTCTGTTCTACAATCTAGCCGACTGACCTTGATTCCTGGCCGATCAAGATAGGGTTGACCAATAATCCTAGCCGGCCAACTTGATGGCTAACTTAAGAATTGTGGCCATTGATCCTGGGTGAGAAAAGAAAAGAAAATTTTTTTTGTGCTCTAAATTTAATTGCTTTTGTTTCAAAATTTATGAGGAAAATGTTAAGTATGATTTCTGACGGAGGTCATATAAGAAGGGGAATATGACCAGTCCATTCCAATTTTAGTGCAAACATTTTGTTTGTCTTACCTGGACCGTTCTAGTGTTTGGTTCTTTATGGCTTGCCATTAAAGAAACTTAGTCTTTCATTAGCTTAATATCTGAACCTTTTGACCATTTTATGTTGAAGATGCTCTCTCTAGGGTTGTCACATGCTTACTACTTTAAACTCCTAAGTTTTTGAGTTTAACCTCTAGGGTTGCTTGGCATCTGGTCGAGTTTTAAGTCTCACCTTTTGGGCTGCTTGGACACAGTCGAGTTTTAAATACGACCTTTTGGGCTGCTCCGACATAGTCGAGTTCTAAATACGACCTATTGAGTCGTTCGAACACAGTCGTGTTTTAGGGCAAGTAAAAGGTTTGCTTTCACTTGACTTAGGGCAGCCTAGGTCTTGTAGGTTAATGAAATGATATGCAAACAATCAGTGAAGTGCGAGATATCAGATAACAAAAAAAAATTATTAAGTTAATGAAACATGTTAGAGCACATTGAATGATACATTCAGCCTTACCTAACTATCTATACATACATTTATTGACGGCATTCTTTGAGATGAGTGCCTAAGTCATCGGCCCTCTGAGGCCAATTTAACCTCTCGGGTCAAATTGGCTCCTAGGGCCTCTTAGAATGTAGACTTGGGTCCTCGGGCCTACTAGGCTGATCTAAGCTCTTGGTCAAATCAGCCTTTTGAACCTCTTGGGACGTGTATACGATTCCTCGGGCCTCCTGTGCCAATCTGTCATTGGGGTCAGATTAGTCTTGTGGGTTTCATGGGCTTAAGTCCCCAGTCCCTTTACTTGACTCTTAGCGTATATGGCTGGTCCCCACTGGAATGCGATTCTTGGCAGCCTTGTCATGCTTTAAGTATCCTCAAGCACGTCTAGGCTTTCACGAAGCCTTTGTATGCTGTCATCCAGGTTGGTCATGGGGAAATCATGCCTATGACATCCCACCTCTTGGTTAGTCTGCTCCACCGCCTCCTGCTGTTCCAGAAATTTATCCGAATTTTTTTAAGAAATGGTCAAGGAAGCCTTCCTTGATTAGCCTTTCGATCTCCACCTGCAGCGTCCAACAGCTTTCGGTATCATGACCTCGGTGGTGATGGTAGTTGCAGTATTTTATTTGATCACCTCCATCTGGGTTTTTTAAGGCCATGGGCAACTTCAGAAATTCTTTATTCTGGATTAGCGTTTGAATATTGGTACGCGAATCGTTCAAGGGAGTCAAATTCGAAGGTTTGGACTTTCCTTGAACATCTTCTCAGACTTGTGTTGCTTTGCCGGTCCTTGGGGATCCAGGAGGTCCCCGTTCTTTTTTTTTTCCTTCCACCATCCCTGGGTGGGAATCCTCTTCTCCGAAGATCTACTTCCAGATCTTCTTAAACTTTTTGTTCATTTGGGGTTGAGCCGTCGCCTTCTTTTCATTGAGATAATCTCTCAACTTATGAGAAGCTTATGCAACTTTTTGCTTTGGATGACTCTTTCCTTTCAAAGGGAAACCACCACGAGAGGGTCCCCATCGAAAGGTGTGCTCCTTGTTATTGCAAGAGTGACAAGGACTTGGCCTTTTGAGGCCATCCTCATGGGTCTGAGGATCCAAGTGACCTTTAAGCCGCTGCAGGACTTTGCTGCTCGAGGCAACTTGAGCCCTTAGGTCATTGTTCTGGCTAGCTTGCTTCTTGGGATGCTTCTTCCCTTTCCCCTTTTTCTGAGACGCTATAGTCTTGGAGGCTATGGAGGGCACTCCCTTTGATTGTTTGTTAAATTTTGAGTATAGGGTTTGGACGGCTCTGGAAAGGTCGTTCACTTTTACTACCAGTGCTTGCACACAAGGGCCTGGGCGTCATCCATCCTGCTGCCTGTTGGAAGGCAGTTGTCGCAGGAGGATGCACCTTGGACAGGAGCACTGGTTTGGGCTTGTATGTCTGTCATTGTAACGTCCCCGGTGCATCCGCATGTGGATATTGTCTGCTTTGGGCCGGAAAAGCTTTACGGCGTCCTAAGCCATCACAGGCCTCAAGGTTTTCTCCTGGCGAACCCCCCACGGGCTCCCAAGACGTGTCCACAAGGAAGAGGTATCCACGCCCTTATAAAAGCACGCTTCGTTCACATCCCCATCCGATGTGGGACTCTACAGTCATCCTCTAACTTCTAAAATACATCTAGAAACTTCTGAAAAATGTGTTAACCTGACTTTTAGTTGGTTCCCATAGACGGCGCCAATGTTGCATTCTCGAATTTCGGCCACCGTACGGATAAAGATCTGAATGAGTCCGTAAATCTTCAAGGCGCACTCGAACGAAACGTGTGCAACACAAGGTATATGGTGAGATTAATAAATGTGAGTTAGGAGGTGAGGAGAGAGGAGAAGAGAGTGATAACACATGAGGTTTTACATGGAAAGCCCTCTCTCGAATGTAAGGGAAAAAAACCACGGGACTTTGGGTTCAAGAAAACTTTTACTATCTTTGAGCCGATTACAAATGTTCAAGTTTACAAGGGGGAGCAGCTTAGAACAGAAAGTGAGGAGTGATCTTGCTTGCTCTATTCCTGTTTTCTCTTTTAGGAGCTGTCCACAGCGTACATGCTAAATGCTAGGAGTTCGATCCTTCTTTTTAGGCATTTAGATGAGATATATATAGTGGGTGAGTCTTCCTTTGAGAGGAGTCCACGTGGTGCTGGCATGTGTAGGGAAATCTGCGACCAACTCTACTAATCCAGCTTACAGTGTTAGGGCGGTTGCATGTATATATAAATGTTTTTAAATTTTATTAAAACTGACACTTAACCCTTTACATGTTGATAATTTTTACCCTATTGTTTATACACGTCTTTAATCTTGATGCGTACCTGGATCCGACTTCGAATAGATTCAGATTCGTTTGGATTATTTGACCCGACTCCGTTCACTGAGTTCAAATCCTGCACACCATTAAAATGAACAAGAGGTCTGCGTGTCGGTGGGAGGTTGTCCAACAGAAAACACTCCGACGCTCAAGTCAGTAAAGCCTTCTAAGTAAGGAAGGTAAACAGGAAAACAAAAGAGAGAGAGTAAGATGGTTGGGAGTGTTGGCTTGTCGATAACGTGAGCTCTTGCTTCCTGTTCACAGAAAGCATAAGGAAGCGACGTCCTGAAAGCGAGTAAGCTTTAGGGAATGTTTCTCGGAAATCCGAAAAGGTCTCCTGGAACCCGGAGGTCTTTGGTGGGATTGGAGGACGAACACTTGTGTAGAGAGAAAGAGAAGATGAACCTCTATTCGAGTTCTGTAAGCGTTCGTGTGGGAGACTGCAGGAAGTCTTTCAGGAAACTGGTTCTTAGTGTTCTCAGGAAGACCAGTTAGAGAGTGAGCAAGTGAGCTTCTATTTCTGAGTAAGTTTTCGTTGTTTGTTCGTGAGCTTGTCTGAGCCTGTAAGAGTGTGTATAAGAGCCTGTAAAAACACATGTCTTTCAAAACGAAGACCTTAAACTTTTATGGACAGTAGAAGAGCCTCCTTCTCTGGGCAAGATGGCATGCTCCGCCCTGGACTGGCAATGGCGGCGTTCTCAGAGTTGGTGGGCTTGATAGTCGTGATTTGATGGATCCTCTTTCTACTACACAGTGCAACGAATCTTCAGATTGTCCCATACCTTTGTGACCGTTTTGTTGGCACTGAGTTCATTGCCGCCCTTTTTGGAGAAGATTAGCTTTTAGGAAAGGCATGTGAGCATGAAAGGACCGTTGCTTTTTGTGCACGCGCTCGCCTGCCAGTTTGGGCCTGGGCCGTAGCAGGTTTGAAGCTTTTTTGGACCTGCCGCTACAGTACATCCGGTCAACGCTCAAATTGACTGTCTGTACGCGAGTTGGCTACCTGCAGTGTTGACCGTCTTGGGTCTTTCAGGATTCGGGCCCGCGCCTCCTATTGGGCCGCTTTTGAGTTGACTATCCAGCAGGCCATTTAGGCCTTCTTTGATCGTGGGTCAGCCCATATTACTGTATACCCATCAAATATATATATATATTTATATATTTTTCTATTTGTAAGAAATCAATATCAGTATATAAACTACAATAATCTCTTAAAGTTTTTGTATAAATAGTTTTTTATGTCATTAAATTACGTATACAAATTTCTAATATCATAAACTCTTACTTTATAATTTTTATATGTCACATATTTGAAAAAAAAATTTGTCACGTTCCCGAGACACTATACACAGGTCTGAATAATTTTTATAATATGAAAATCTGATAAATACATTAATACTTTTCAGAAACAAAGTCGAAACCTAGGCATAATAATCCATTCATAGCACAAGACCCAATACTTAATAACCTATACATGATTTCAACGGATATAAATTCGGACAATATAAAATATAATTTACTATTCATAAGTTAAAAATGAGATGTCTAACAAAATAATAATTTATCTACATTACACAAATATCCTATAATTCTCAATATAAAGATTACGGTCCATAACCGACCAAACACAATAACCAAAATACACCCCCCGAAATAAAAAATCTAACATGCATAAATATCCAACTCGCCAGGAGAATGATAACGTGTCCGATCGCATCCAAACTCCTGCAATTGTATCTAAATCATTAGTCTGAACGGATAAAATAAGAAAACGTGAGTCTAAAATACAACAAGTATCATCATATAAAGTAATATATATAAATCTGACGAAGTGAGATGTCATATGTAAAACAAACTATAAGGTCTGTCAAAATCATTGAAAATCAAAAAGATATTTCGTACTAAATTATCGTCAGTATCAAAAAGACTTTTTGGGACAGTTATAATAAATAATAATTCAGTCAAATCTCATAGATGATATATATCATATGATAGAATGTCACATCATATATTGTGATCGTACCATATCCGTGTAGGATACAAACCATAGTTCGGATTTAAATCTCAAAATCTCATATGCTAAAATCAAAGGAAACGGAAACCAAATCATATAATTAAAACATGTTTCCCATACATACGAAACATTCCCATTACCCATCCGTGGGTCAATCCACGGATCTCAAATTATAATCCATACAAATACATATAGAAATACAAAGTATAAATAAAATTAAAAAATCAAAGATTGTTAGACCAATTTGAAGAAGGGTTAAACTTGTCCAATAACCTTAACTATATTGATTGTGTTTTAGGCTAGTTGTTTAAGGCCCTGCTACAATTTAGGCCAGCAGCTTAAGGCCATCCATGCACTTTGTCTTTCATAGACTAGGAATTTACTATATTTTGCCACCTGTGACTTTAGGTGTAATATTAAATTTAGTTATATATTAGGATATCTGAATATATTAATTTTTATTAATTTATTACTATGATTCTCATTAAAACGTATGAGGCAGGTTAACTATAATACGCTTCAGCCTTCCTACCAGCGGAAGGGAGACCAAATCTCACATACATTCCCGTTGAGATTAAGCCTTCCCGTTGGGAGCAATATCACAAATATCATATATCTCGGGTCATAAATTGACCCCTTAAGACTTGGACTGCTATGGTCCACATAGTGACCTTGCCCCTAATAGCATGTATGTGAACTGGTATAAGGTTTGATTTATAATTATGTAATATGTTGATACCCAACATACACATATATTGTTCCGAGTTTCCATAAATCACAAATCCCACATAAAATTACCAAATAACCAGTAAAACATACATGTATTTATATAATAAACAAATTTGGTATATAAAAAATACATATATATTAGTAAAATTTTCAAATAATAGTCAAAACTTATCAAAAATTAAATCCGATGAAGGATAGTGTTAGATGATACTTGTTTCGATTTTATCATTCACAGATCAGAAGAAATGATGCTCCAAAATACTCAAATCACGCTTTCTCTGTCCTTTGCCACATGCCCTTTCTCTCTCTTCCCATGCAGTTTTTTTCTCCTGCCGTGCTATGCCATTACCTTGCCCACGAGCCTTCGCTGCCACTTCCTCCTCTCGTGGTTGCCGACCCGTCCTAGCATTCTCTCTCTCCTCACTGTGTGCCGCTGCCTCCTCTCATGGCTGCCACCTTTGCCTACGTTGCACCACTTTCACCCTCGTCGCGTTGCCATCTCTTCCTCTCCTTATTTCTTCTCCTCTTTGCGTGCTGAACCCTTCTTTCTTCTCTCTCTCCCCCTCTCTTTTCTTTTCTTTTTCCCCCTGCTCTGCCCTATTGCATTGCTGCTACTGTCTCTTCTTATTTCTCCCATTCCCTTTCCCGGCCGTGGCTTTTCGCCCACAATTTTGTGCCTCTTCTTTCTTTTTTCTTTCTCTCTTTTTTTTTATAAAATATCTAACAGGCACCTTTTGGGCGCGCTTCGAATACCACACCGCAAATTCGATTTTTTTTTTAAAAAAATTTATAATATTTAATTAATTTTTATCAATTTAAATTAAATTAAATGAGGATCTAGGTATTACAAAATTGACAAATATTCTAATTTAACTTTGATAAAAAAATTTAATTTCTACAACATGAGAAAATATATGTATCTTTATATTTTGTATAGAGTTTTCTGTTTTAATCAAATAAAAATTATTATAGAAATTTGATAGAAAATATTAAAAATGTTCTAATTTATTAGTAATGATTCAAAGGTAAAATTTAATATTTATGGGTTAGAAAAGCGATATTTGACCCTAATTATAAAAATAATATGTATCAAACTACCAATAAATTATGAATAATAATATATGACATTTAGTTATGTGAAAATAATTATAACTTAAATTTTTATATTCGTTTTTTATTGGTACGATTATCACTAATCTTGGGGCCTTATACGTCAATAAGATTTTTATATATTTTATGATTTCGTACTATTTTGGGTATGATTTCCAATGTTTTTATAATTTTTTGGCGTATTTGATTATTAGAATATGAATTTCGTTTACTTCAACGAAAATTTGATGTTGTCTACATTTTAGAATTTTGATCTTGATATTAAACTTATTACGTTTACTATATTTACATATAAAAACTTATAAGTTTTGTGAAGCTTTTAACTTATTCTTGTTCTTTCTTGCTAAACATTTATATTAAAAAGTCTGAATAAACTTGTAAAGACTTTCATATATGGGAAGACTTTCAGAGAATGATTTTAGGATATTTATATTATTGAATGTAAATTTTAATGTATCAAATTGACAGTTTTTATTTGTATCTATTAATATTTTTATACAGCAATCAGCCGATAATAATAATTTTTAAGTTAAAATCAATATATTTTGAAAGGTTACAGTTGCCACTCCGATTTTCAGATTATGATCTTTTTCCTTATTTAATGGGTTGAGTTCATAACTGTCGAGTTTTGGAACAATTTTCGGGTGCCCTCTTTTGGATTCTATGATTAGTCATTATTTTATTATTCAAATAATTAACGAGATCTAATATAAGTTTGCATCTCAATATTCATTTGCGGTTTAAGCATGTTAAATTAAAGAATTAAATTGGTCCCAAATTTTAGAGATAGTTTTTAAGATAATTAAGGATAAATAAATAAATTTAATTTTTGATGGGTACAACAATAATGGGTTGGCCCAAAGAAAGGTCAACAGAAGCCCAGAAAGGCCAGTCAACGTTTCTAATGGCCCAGTAGGAAGATGGGCCCAGAAATAGGAAAGCCCGAAGACGGTCAACGCTTTGGGTTGGCCGTCTGGCCGGCGGCCAACCTACTCACAAACGGTCAACTCATCGTTGACCGGGTTGTTGGGCCTTTAGAGGCTTTGCAACAGTGATGGGCCTATTCCATTCTGGCCCACAGCCCATCAGTTGATCGCCCGCCGCTCTCCCTTCGCTCTCCACGAAGGCGGCCAACACGCTGACGGTCAACTCATACGTTGACCGTCTGCTCCCTATATATGGGGCCCAAACAAGGCTCTTCTACAGTAATGGGCCTGACTTGCTTAGGCCCATGGCCCATCTGGAGGCCAACGACAGACGCCTTTCATAAGGGCGGCCGACACGCACACAGACGGTCAACCCAGGCGTTGACCGTCCACGCTTTTCACATTGGGCCCCAAGAAGCCTTCCAACAGTAACGGGCCTGACCCGTTTAGGTCCACCAGTCATAAAAAGGCCAACCACTATCCTCCAAAGATATTCCACGATCTCAAAGGGAATATTAGTAAGATTGGCACCCTTCAAATAATGAAGGCGCCAGATCCTCCCAACTCCTTGCCAGCCAAGGAACCCCAACGGTAACATGCTGGGAAGGAAAGAAGCCAACTGGAAAAGTGGTTGGCCGCCTCAGAAGGAAACAATCCTCCACAATTGGGCAACAAACATCAGCCTCCAAAAGGAAGGCCAACAGCAGATCACAGGGACGATCATTCCTTCCAAAGAGAGAAGATCGCCGTCTTTGCCATAAAAGAGGCCATGGATTGACCATCCAGGTCATGTTTTCTTCCATACTTACCATCGCAGACGCTTTCTTGGAGGCTCTCATTCATACTTTGATTGACGCTTTCAATTACGCTCTCAGACATTGAAACTCCCAGAACTGCATAAGCTCTCTGCTACTCCAAACACGTTCATCTTCAACCCTAAGTGCTCTGAGAAACAAGCTCTGGTTTTCAGCAGCCAAACTCTCAAACACGATCAAACTCCAAGGCAACGAACGGGTCTTTACACACGTTCTCTGCCTTCCCACCATCCAGATACGAGAAGGGACCTGCGCCTCTCTGACATCTGGAACGAAACACTCTCTTCCCCTCTCCCATTGCTCTCTCTCTATCTTTCAGTTCCTTCCATTGAAGGCTGTTTACTGACTTGAGCGTCGGAGTGTTTTCGGTGGGATTACCTCACGCCGTTAACGCTGACCTATTGTTCGTTTTAGTGGTGTGCAGGATTCGTACTCGGTGAACGGAGTCGGTTCACATCATCCAGAAGAATCTGAATCTGTTCGAAGTCGGATCCAGGTACGCATCATTGGCGCCGTCTATGGAAAATGCTTACAAAAAGCCTACCACAAAAGATCTGCACAAACTCTCTCTCTGTCACCTTCTGCCTTAACAATGGTGAACACGAGAGCACAGGCTAGCGACCCCGCTAGAGATGCTGCTAACCCCGACAGTCCATGAGCGAGCCTCAAGGACTGCCAGATTCACAGGAGGCAGCAGCCGACCGGCTGCTGAACCCGCCGGAAACAAGACGGAGTTGAGGAATTTTCTCAACTCCAAGCAATCAGCAAACGCCACTCGCGCCGATCCGCGAGTGGACCAAATCTGAACCACGTGTTCCCGTAATGACGAGCGCCATCGACTTGGACAGTCTCCTTTCACCGCAATCTTGAGCCGTCCACTACCGTCCCAAGTTCAAAATGCCGTCCCTTGACTTATACGATGGGGGCAGGTGATCCGGTTGACCACCAGATCACTTCGCACCCATCTAAGTCTACAAGGACTGGAAGACTCGGGCCGATGTGCGCGCACTTCACCTTACGCCAAGGGGAGACGCCGAACTGGTTTCACCATCTCCCTTCGACTCTGTCAGCCAGCTTGGGAACTCACGGACCTCTTCCTGGCTCAGTATGCATCGAGCCGACGGGAAGAGAAACAGCCGTGGCACCTCTCCTACATAAAGCAGAAACCGGGAGAGAACCCACGGCGCTTCCTGGATCGCTTCGTGGCTGAGGCCAGAAGGATTCCCAGGATTACTGAGGAGATGAAGTTGGGCAGCTTCATCTCAGCACTGACTTATGGAGATTTTTTCAAGCACTTGGCCCACAAAAATCCCCAAACATTCCGCGAGGCGGAAACCATTACCATGGCCTACGCTGCTGCAGAAGAGGGCAACGAGGCAAAACGTCCAGAGCGGGCGGATCAGCCTCGGCCAATCCCTGGAGAAGGAAAAAGAAAGTTTGCTGGCGAAGAACACCCCCACCAGAAACAGCGCCGGACTGGGCCCTCAGAATGCAGTGACTACGGGCCCACCACCTTCGCACCCTTGACAGACACGCGCTCCAATGTCATAATGCAGATCCGTGGAGAAAAGTTTCTGAAGTTGCCAAAGACACTGAAAAAGGACTCTGGAAATCAGTCTAAGTACTTTGATTTCACGCTCTCACGACCACTCAACCGAATCTTGCAAGATGCTGGGGGGAAATCAAGACCTGATTCGCAGAGGACATCTCACTCGATTCTGTCAAGGGACTTGGACGGAACTCGGGAGCGGGCCGATGAAGAGGGGCGGAGCGAGACGCCTCCCGAAATCAATTGCGGCGAGTAGTTAACATGATCACCACCCGACCTCGCCGGGAGAGCGCAGAGACAAAGAAGGAGCAAAGAGACCGGGAGGAAGAAGCGGCAAGATAGTAGACAACATCATTAGCTTTAGTGATTGTGACTCGAACCATGTAATCTCCCCATGCCGACCCCCTTGTAATTTCTATGACTTCGTTTGGATGGTATTTCGGACTACCAACTAGGCGAGTCTTTATTGATAATAGTAACTCTAAATACTTGCTTTATTTGGACGCGTTCTTTAGATTAGGCCTAAAAAAGAATCAACTAAAACCTGCTGAAGGACCTTTATACGGCCTTGACAATGAACCGGTGCCCGTTTAAGGGACAATCCAACTGAAGTCACCCCAGGCACCTACCCAAAACAAGAAGTCGTATGCTAACCTTTCTAGTGGTTGACCTGCCCTCTGTTTACAACGCGATACTAGGCAGGCCGTGCCTAACGACGTTTGGGGCAGTTACGTCAATTCCACACCTTAAAATAAAATTTCCAACGCCCTACAGCGTCGGAGAAGTTCTGGGAGATCAGGTCACTGGGCGGACCTGTTACATGGCTCAGATTGCTCCTAGTGGCAGAACTGGCACGGTGGGAGAACTCGATCACCGAGACGAGACCACCTTGCAGCAGGCGCAGCCCGGTGAAGCCACGGATCCGTCCCACTGACCCGGGAACCGGGATAAGTGTGTCCAGTTGGCACTCACTCACCGGGCCGCTCTACGCGATGAATCGATCGCGTTTCTACTTAAGAAACGCGACCTTTTGCTGGACTCCCGCGGACATGCCCGGGATTTCACCGAGGTGATGGTCCGTGTCGGGCCTTGATCCGCATCAAGCCGGCCGATGAAGCGGAGGAACCACTCCGCCGAAAACCGACGCCATCCAAGAGGAGGTAAAAAAGCCGTTGGACGCGGCTTTATTAGGGAAGTCCAGTGACCTTGATTGGCTCTCAAACGTCATCCTGGTTAACAAGAGCAACGGAAATGGCGAATGTGCGTCGATTTTATCGACGTCAACAAGGCCTCGCCTGAAGGATGCCTTTCCCTTGCCGGATTGACCTCCACCGGTTGACTCCATGGCGGCACGAGGCCGCTAAGCTTCATGGACGCTTATTCGGCTACAACCGAGATCGAATGAGTCCAAGACGAGGAGCATACCTCGTTCATGACGGACCCGGGGCACCTATTGCTATAGGGTCATGCCCTTCGGGTTAAAGAACGCTGGAGCCACCTACCAGCGACTAGTGAACAGGATGTTCGAAAAGCAAATTGGTCGCAACATGGAGGTCTACGTCGACGACATGCTCGTCGAGAGCAGAGTCACAGGCGACCACATACGTGACCTGGAAGAGTCATTTGGGGTGCTCCGCCAGCACCAAATGAAACTAAATCCAGCCAAGTGTGTCTTCGGGGTAGCCTCGGGGAAGTTCTTGGGTTTCATCATCTCTCAGCAAGGGATCGAGGCAGACCCAGAAAAGATTAAGGCCCTGGCCGACATGGCTCCCCCGAGAAGCGTAAAAGACATCCAGCGATTGACTGGGCGGCTGGCTGCTCTGTTCCGCTTTCTCGCGAAGTCTGGAGACAAGTACCAGCCCTTCTTTAAAGCCTTAAGAGGGACAAAGTCTAACGGATTCTAGTGGACGGCTGACTGTCAGACCGCCTTCGATGAGTTGAAGCAATATCTGGCTAGCCCACCGTTGTTAGCATAACCCAAAGACGGAGAGGAGCTGTACCTCTACTTGGTAGTATCGGAAGCGTCCCTTAGCTCCGTCCTTGTGTGCCAGGAGTCCGATATCCAACAACCGATCTATTATGTGAGCAAAACATTGACTGGCCCAGAAACTCGCTACCCGCACGCTGAAAAAATGGCACTGGCACTTATCTTCGCAGCGCAAAAATTGAGGCCATACTTTCAGGCGCATCGCGTAGTGGTCCTTACGGACCAGCCGCTGAAAGGCATACTCCAAAAGCTCGACGTTTCGGGGCGATTGGTAAAGTGGGCAATTGAATTGGGTGAGTTCGACATCGAGTTCAGGCCCAGACCTGCCATAAAGGCGCAGGCTCTGACCGACTTCATCGTTGAGACCACAACACCAATTCAAGAAGAACAGCCCGCAGAAAACGAAGAACAGCCCGGTGGGGCCCCAGGATGGACACTCCACATGGACGGATCGTCCACGGACGGTGGCAATGGGGCAGGGGTAATCCTAATGACCCCTGATGGATTCGAGATCAAGTATTCCCTAAAACTTGATTTCCCAATGACCAACAACGTCGCTGAGTACGGCCCCTACTAGTCGGCTTGCGATTAGCAAAGGAGTGCTCGCAAGAGGTTGGCATCCACAAAGGACCCCGATTAATCGTCAACCAGTCAACGGGGCTTCGAGGCAAACAACCCTTCCTTGGCCGTGTACTGCAAAGGCAAAGGAAACCATCCGGGGCTTCGGCTAAGTCGACCACGGTTCACATTCCTCGAGCGTAAAATCGAAGGCGGACTCCAGGTGGCTAGGGCAGCAAATTTTTTCGAGAACTCAGAGCAATATTCGAGGGACATGCGGGAGACTCTATGCAGATTTCTGAGACGGAAAACTGGATGACGCCTTACCTTAGACACTTGGCCGACGGATCACTCCCTGAGGACCCCGAAAAGGCCAAGCAGATTAAAAAGACAGCTGGTTGGTGCACGGTAGTTGATGGGCGGCTGTATCGCCGCGGATACTCAACTCCGTATCTCCGCTGTCTATCTCCCGAGGAGGCTGACTGCACGCTGGGCGAGGTTCACCTCGGGATCTGTGGATCACACGTAGGTGGGAAGAACCTAGCCTTCAAAATTATGCGGCAGGGCTACTACTGGCCCTCAATGAAAAAGGATGCGCTTGAGTTTGTTAAGAAGTGTGAGAGCCGCCACCATGGCAACCTTCATCACCACTAGTCCGCTGACTTAAAGTCCCTTCAGCCCCAGGGCCCTTCGCGCAATGGGGGCTTGACATTCTCGGCCCATTTCCCATTGCCACGGGACAAATGAAGTTTATCATAGTGGGCATCGACTACTTCACTAAGTGGGTCGAGGCTGCCCCGCTTGCAAAGATCACAGAACACAATGCTCTGGAGTTTCTCCGCCAGAGCATTGTCTGCAGATTTGGCATCCCAGAGGTCGTGGTGACCGACAACGGGACCCAATTTTCGGGAAAACGCTTCACCAAGTATTGCACCAGCCTTAGAATCAAGTTGGTCCACACTTCGGTAGCATACCCCCAGGCCAACGGGCAGGTGGAGGTCACAAACCGTACGCTACTCCACGGGTTAAAGACTAAGTTGGAGGATGCTGGGGGCTCCTGGGCTAACGAGCTCCCTTCCGTCCTCTGGTCTTATCGTACAACCCCGAAGGAACCAACGCGCGAGACGCCCTTCAGCCTATGTTACGGGACTGAAGCGGTAATTCCTGTTGAAATCGGGCTCCCAAGTCTCAGGGTGGAGTCCTTCGACCCACAGACCAACTCCCAGAAAATCAGGGAGCACTTAGACTTGCTGGAGGAAGCCCGTGACGCAGCTAGAATACGGACCGCAGCATACCAACACCGAGTTGCCCGGTACTACAATAAAAACGTGAAAGCCCGGCAAATTCGCGTTGGGGACTTAGTCCTACGAGGCATCGAGGCCACAGGCAAGCTGGCCGCCCGAAACAAGCTCTCTCCCAACTGGGAGGGACCTTTTCTTGTCTCCGCCGTCCTGTGCAACGGAGCATACAAACTCCGGAATCAGGACGGAAAGTTGGTCCCACGAACGTGGAACGCAACCCACCTGAAGCGTTATTTCCAATAAGAGGCCCAGGAACATGCTAACCCGTCTATGTTCATTCATTCGCGTGCTTGTTTTTACTTTGATAAAATGAGAAGTTTACTTAGCATATATAATCCTAGGCTGTATAAACTGCGTTTGCCTTGCAGGTATCCACCTGACCTAGACTGCCCCTAAGTCGGGAGGGTCTTCACCCTATCATTAAACCCTAGTCATCTAGGTGGCCCAAAAAGTGGTCTGAAACCCTGGTCATCCAGGTGGCCCATAAGCGGTCTTAAACCCTAGTCATCTAGGTGGCCCATGAGCGGTCTAAAACCTTGGTCATCCAAGTGACCCATAAGCTGTCTTAAACCCTAGTCATCTAGGTGGCCCATGAGCGGTCTGAAACCCTGGTCATCCAGGTGGCTCATGAGCGGTCTAAAACCTTGGTCATCCAAGTGGCCCGTAGCGGTCTAAAAACCTTAGGGGGCAAGAATGGCACACGCGACGACCTCTTTTCGGGGAGCAGCAACGTCAGTCAACGACGGTCGAAGGGAGAAACATTTTTCTCCAAGCATTGGCAGCCCAAGTCTTCACTTGAACGGCGCCACCAGGCTGGTTCTTACAACCGCCTGCTCAACTTAAGGATCTACTCCTTAGGCAGCTAGCCAACCGAGTTGGCTACGCCACGCACCAACCTTCTCTATGAAAGGATAGCGTGATTAAACGATAACGAGAAGTGTTCCTTCTCTAACACTGACTGCTCAAGTTTTCACTTGGACAGCACCGCAATGTTGGTCAATGCGACCACCTGCTAAGCCTGGGAGCTCAGCTCCTTAGGCAACCAAACAACGGCCGCCGGCCAACCAGGTTGGCCGCCTGATGCAATAAAATAAACAAACACAAAGCAATAAAATGCAATGGTCACCGAACTGAAAAGGACTTCCATTTTATTGCTCACAGAAGTGTGTTACAATTTACATACTGTCAAAAAAACAAAAGGGAGTACAAAAGGCTACAAGGTCAGGCACCACCCCGACCTCTCCTGGGCTCTCCCCGCAGTCTCTTCCTTACGCCGCGCCGCGCGGTTCCTCTGATTAATAAACTCCACTGGGAAGTCAGGAACGATCAACCGAGCGACGTGACGTCCAATGTTGAGCCTATCCAACAGCCGGGCGTGTAGTGCGCCGCCGACCTCATGGAGGCTCATCCGAGTAGCCAGCTCGCTCTCTGCGGGCGGCTCGTCATGAGGCGCGTTGTTGCTCGCTTTCATTCGATCATCCTCCTCCTTTAGGAGAGCAACCTCCGCCTTTAGCTCAGCAACCACCGCCTTCAGCTTGGCGTTCTCTGTCTCCACTCCTGCCATGACAGCCTCAAGAGCAGCTATTTGCTCACAGGGCTCTCCTCCTGAGGCGGCCAGCTTGGCATCTAGCCAAGCTATCTCAGCCTCCCGGTCTGCAATGATGTGTTCACGCTGCTCCATTTCTCGGGAGATAGCTGAGGCCAATCTTCTTGGCTGCACAGGACCAAAGCGAAGCGTGAGCTTGTAAACATAAAAAAGAAATACAAGGGAGCCGTTGAGGAAGTCATACCTCATAAGTCTTCCTATGAGGCCTCCCAAGCCTGGACTCCAGGCCTGGCCCAGCTGGTGGTGGAACCGGAGGTGTTGAGCCAAGAGCGCCCTCTTGCGCCGAATACGCCGCTGCCTCGTCCAAAAGACGATCCAAAAACTCGTCTTCATCAACGGCAGCGGCGGGCTCCTCTCTTGCAGCATCTGGAGCAGCTGCGGCAGGTTTCTTCCTCCTGGCTGCCTTTGGAGCAGCAGGTGGTGAATCGGCTCGTGACGACGGCTCTACAATATAAACGCGTGAACCCTCGAGCACATCGCGAGCTGGCTCCTCTGCAGATCCCATCTGTGCGGCGCTGGAGTCGGCTCACCGGCAGCCGGGCTGAATAACCCCACTGGCATCCGCCGGCCTATCCTCAACGGACCTCTCCTCTCCAGAAGTGCTGCCGGGACCACCGCAAATCCCGGCAGCCACGAGATCAATCTGCGAAGAGGAAGATGAGGGCGTGGCAGTCGCCCTCTCAGCAGCCTCCTCCGAAGACATTGGGCGGATGATCAACTTCTTTGAGATATTAGGCCTCATCATTTTAATCGGAGGGTGCAGCTTCTGAACCGGGGACGGCGGTCCCCATTTAGCCTTTTTGGTTTCCTCAGGGGAAACCAAAAAATCCCTCCTAAACTCGTCGGGATTTTACCGTATCGCCTTGGTCAGCCAGGCGTAGGCAGAGTTCTCCGCCGTAGACGGCGTACCCAAATGTATGTCCGGGACCTTACCCCAGTCCCGCGCGATAGGCCACTTCTCTTCCACCTTTACAAAGGAGAACCGATTTTTCCAATTCTTCAGGGAGTCGTGGATGGCCCTATTTATTTTTATCCCCGTACGGGGGCTAAGTGAAATCCACTCCGCCCCCTGGGTCACCTTAAAAATGACCTTAAGGCCGGACATCCTTAACTTTTGGCCAATCTTCCGGAAAAAAATGTATAGAGTGCAGATATACCTCATCGCATTTGCATGAAACTGGGCAATGGGTACTTGCAGGGCCGCCATGATCGACTCAAGCTCTTCTGGCAACGGCAGGCGAATGCCGCTCCTCAAGTGAGCCTCATAAACGGTAAAATAGCCCTCCGGTGGACAAAGGGCTTTGTCGTCCTCCCCTGGGACCTTCCAGGCCATCTCTTTAGGGATGTTAAATTCGACACACAAAGCTTTAATATCATTTTCCCTCAAATCAGATGAGAAATCCGCCACGGAAGCCATAATCGGAAAAAGCTTTAGGGTGTCTTCGAAGGACTTGGCTGAGAAACGGGAATGAGGGAGACGAAGGTTGGGAGGCGAATCGATTTCAAAAACGGAAGGAAAACTTAAGCGCCAAGCATGCAAAGGACGCCGTCAGACCTGCCACGCGTCACCTCCTCATTTGACCCAGCCAAAGGACGGGACTCTCGCACGAAACCCCTCATTAATGGCACTGTCAGGGTTGCCACGTGTCGCCACTCCACTTGACCCTGCCAAAGGACGGATCTCTGGCGCATTAATGACCTGAATCTCCTCCCAACCAAAGGAGGACACGTGTCGTTTTCTGGCTTACAGTCCGGCCAAAAGCTGGCATAAATCATTCTCAGAATTGGCCAAGAACGGTAAACAATTCTCGTACTCCGGAATTGACCAGGACGGTCAACAATTCTGGAACTCCGGAATTGACTAGGACGGTTAACAATTCTGGTCAAGCCCTCCTTCACGCTTTTATAAGTTGCCACAGGATTCTCAAAGTAAGAAAAAACGTCCCATCATGAACATACTGGAGGCCAGAAATCTAACCACCAGCATGGGGGGCTAGTGATGGGTACACCAATAATGGGCTGGCCCAAAGAAAGGTCAACAGAAACCCAAAAAGGCCAGTCAACGTTTCTAACGGCCCAATAGGAAGATGGGCCCAGAAACAGGAAAGCCCGAAGACGGTCAACGTTTTCGTTGACCGTCCTGGCGGCCAACCTACTCACAAACGGTCAACTCATCGTTGACCAGGTTGTTGGGCCTTTAGAGGTTTTGCAACAGTGATGGGCCTATTCCATTCTGGCCCACAGCCCATCAGTTGATCACCCGCCGCTCTCCCTTCGCTCTAAACGGCGCTAACAACACGCCGACGGTCAACTCGAGGCGTTGACCGCCATCGCTCCCTATATACGGGCCCAAACAAGGCTCTTCTACGCAATGGCCCTTGACTGCTCAGGCCCATGGCCCATCTGGAGGCCAACGACAGACGTCTTTCATAAGGGCGGCCAACACGCATGCAGACGGTCAACCCAGGCGTTGACCGTCCACGCTTTTCACATTGGGCCCCAAGAAGCTTTCCAACAGTAACAGGCCTGACCCGTTTAGGCCCACCAGTCAGAAAAAGGCCAACCACGATCCTCCAAAGATATTCCACGATCTCAAAGGGAATATCAGCAAGATTGGCGCCCTTCAAATAAGGAAGGCGCCAGATCCTCCCAACTCATTGCCAGCCAAGGAACCCTAACGGTAACATGCTGGGAAGAAAAGAAGCCAACTGGGAAAGTGGTTGGCTGCCTCAGAAGGAAACAATCCTCCACAATTAGGCAACAAGCATCAGCCTCCAAAAGGAAGGCTAGCAGCAGATCACAGGGACGATCATTCCTTCCAAAGAGATAAGATCGCCGTCTTTGCCATAAAAGAGGCCCTGGATTGACCATCCAGGTCATGTTTTCTTCCATATTTACCATCGCAGACGCTTTCTTGGAGGCTCTAATTCATACTTTGATTGACGCTTTCAATTACGCCTCGATTGAAACTCCTGAATCGCACAAGCTCTCCTACTACTCCAAACACGTTCATCTTCAACCCTAAGTGCTCGAGAAACAAGCTCTGGTTCCCAGCAGCCAAACTCTCAAACACGACCAAACTCCAAGGCAACGAACGGGTCTTTACACACGTTCTCTGCCTTCCCACCATCCAGATACGAGAAGGGACTGCGCCTCTCGACATCCGGAACGAAACACTCTCTTCCCTCTCCCATTGCTCTCTATCTTTGATTCCTTCCATCAAGGTCATTTCTCGACTGAGCGTCGGAAAGATTTTCGGTGGGATTACCTCCCGCTGCTAACGCCGACCTCTTGTTCGTTTTAGTGGTGTGCAGGATTCGTACTCGGTGAACGAAGCCGGTTCACATCATCCAGAAGAATTCGAATCTGTTCGAAGTCGGATCCAAATACGCATCAATTTTAAACCAAAAAGGGTCAGCAACAAGACGCATACTACAAGTCTTGTATAAACTTATATCGATAAGTTTTATAAAAAGTTCTTGTTTGCGCCGTCACGGAAAAAGTTCTTGTTTGCCCTCATTGGGGCAAGGGAGCTCCCATCGTTCCTTTATTTACTAATATTGCCTCATGCCTATTACATAGTATTTGCTTTATTAATTTATGTATGATTATCAAATTAGCATTATTTAGCATGATATAAGATATTATTATTGTTATTATTATCATCATCATTTTTATAATATACAATGAAACTATATTATTATTTATTTAAATATTACAAGTGAGAAAAATGGAATATAATATTTATCTTTAAAATTAAATGAAATAGACTTAAATAGAATGAGGTTTAGTTTTATATTATATATTTACGGTTACAAGCACAAGCTGTTGGGGCCCGAACCCCTCCTAAAATATGCACCATAAGGGAGGAGGATCATCCAATTTATAAGGCAACTCTCGTGAATCTATCTTCTCGATATTGGATCTGCAGCATTCATCCCACTTCGACAATCGCAAATCTTGGCGGCTACATTTTGCGACACTTCATTCGGCGGCTTTCACTCTACAGCGCTTCACTTTGCCCCGGCGTACCGGTAGCAGGTTAGCCCCTCCACAGGTAGCAATTTTCGATCAGAATTCTTCGCCGGTAACCCTTTCCGAATCGGGACCGGTCGCAATGAAAGCACAACTGTTACAGTATAAGTCGTTAGGGTCCGAACATTCCTTAAAAGGTGCACCTTGATGGAGGAGAATCTCCTCAACTTATAATATAGTTATTGTGGAGTTACATTCTCGATATAGGACTCATAACATTTACTTATTTACTTTTTTGTGAATATTTCATAAAAAATCTAATCAATAATTACATGTTAGTAATAATAAATATACTAATTTTTATTAATTTCTCTCACACCCATGTATATAATTATTTTTATAATATTTATAAACTATGTAATGTATATAATCTATTAATAAAAACAAATATTTTAAAAACTAATTAAAAAAATGTCTCAAAAATTATAAAATAATTATAATACCACAAATTATCAAAACTGATATACCTCTCCCACAATCGCTCTCCCGCCTCGGCCTTCGCTTCGCCTCCGCATCTTCCGCCGCATCTGCCTCTGACTTCGCCTCTTCTTTTTCCTTTCCAGCTCGCTCTCTTCCTCTCGCGCCTGTTTAAGTTGCACTTCTATCCCCTCTGTTTCTCTTTCTTTAGCCCCTCCCAAAATTCTAAGCTCGGATCGTTGATGATAACAGAGTCCACGTTGCTGCTGTTCCGAGTACGAGCGAAATCGAGAACCAATAGGCAGCAATCGACGACTCAATCGTCGGAGCGGTCATCAGCAGGTAAGTAAACGTATGGTTTTTCATGAATCCTGACATGCGAAGGCATTCTAGTCGATCAATAGCCGTGGACTTTAAATAAACCTAGGGCAATTTGGTTGGTCATTGATGTCGTCTAAAACGCGAATTGTTGCGTAACTGCTGCACGAACTGCGATTTACTAGGAAAGATACGGTGGTTATGCCACCTTTGGGGACTCTACTCCCCTGAAGGAGGGGTTGATTCAACTACAACTGGCCACAGCCGTCCCATATTGATCCAACAATTATGTTGTTTTCTTTTTAAAAAAGGTAAGGATGCTAGGTTTTTTTCCCTAAAAAAAAAAAAAAAAGATATCTGCCGTTCTATAGTGATCGGACTGCCGTGGTTGATATAGGTTGTATCAACAGGGGTAGAGACCCTAAACTCGGTTATGCCTTGGGGACCTGATTTCGGGGGTCTTTATTACTGAATTACTTTTAGAGAAATATCGAAATTATAGCTCGTCTCAAAAGGTTTTTTTTTGGTGTCTTTATGAAAATACTTTGTTAAAACTTGTTGAGGGAACCCAACCTCAAATAGTTTTAACGACGACTTTGGGAAAAAAAGTTATTTCTTGTTTTTTAAAATCTATATCAGAAGTTACGAAATAGGCTACTTATTGATTGGTAAGATGGCTATGCGGAAAGTTACTTCCTATATGGATATGAGTTCCAAATTTATTTCAACAACCAAATAGACTGCTATGAGTGAATATGGTATGCATAATAATGGTTGAATTACTAGGGCAAAAATTTCATCCTAGAATTTGTTGGAGGACTTGTTTATTCTGGAACAGTGCCCTTTCATAATCTGATAGGAAGTTTCCTAGTTGATACTGCTGATTATTCTTGATTGTATACATTTGTTTTTGTTAAATAGATGGATGCTCTTTTCTTTTGTGTGATTTGTGTCATTCTTTTGGAAAGGTTGACACACCATTGTTGTCTATCAATGATTTTCCTTTGTTGAGAAAAAAAATATTTATCTCTGGAAATAAAACCTCTCTACAGTATAGGGTTTGTCTATGTATGTACTTTTCTTGTCCTCAACGATCTAGGATCTTGTGTACCAGACACCCTTTATGTACAAAGTGAAGACAAAATAGTGACTCTACAAGCAGATTGAGTATGAAGGGAAACGCCTGCCATATGAATTAAATACGAAAAAGAATTGCAAAATGAGACTACTGAATGTAGCAAGGGCGATGACATAGTATTAACATAAGTTAAAAGTAATTTAGGAAGCAACCTTTCCAGAAAGAATAATGTGGAGAATTTTATCAAGTATCACAATGTGCTGCTGTGTACATCGTGCAATGGACCATTGTTAGTGCAAAGAAAGCTTCTTGTCATGAGAAACAAATAAATGAAAATCCATCTAAAATACATAGAACTTGAGAAGCAGATAAATGAAAAAGGGACTTCCAAGTATGAATTTATTCATAGGGAGATGCCGATGGTGAAACACTTTGTTCAGGGAAAACTGGCAAAGGAATTGCTAAAAAATCTGGTGATGGCAATGACATTGATAGTATTTAGAGAGCATTAAGATTGGTGCTTTTCTAGTCCAATCATTTATGAATAAGATTGGTTTTGGCAGAGAAGACAAAAATTTGGAGTGTTAAGGAAGTGAAAATTTAATAGACATTGTCAAGATAGGGAACTTTTGAGAAAGCGGATTGTAAAGAAAGCTACTTATGCTAGATTTTGAGTCGCTTGTGATGGATCCTCTGTGATATGGTTGTTCCTTAAAAAATCGCACAATTTCTTCATGTCAAATTACTTCTGAATATGGGTGATGGAGTTTTTGGAACTACAATTTCTGTGCTATCAACTCACCATGTGAAAGGAAAAAATTGTGGAGTGGTTTCAAGATTATATGCCATAGTGACCAATCCTCTGGCTACCACTTCATGATTAAAAAAGATAATAAAATTAGGTGCGCAAACAGTTTGTTCATGCTCCATATACTTCTAAAGATGGGAGATGGTGTTTTTACTCTACTTCTCCCCATGGGATAGGAAAGATTATGCTATGGCATTGTGTTTTATAGATTTTAGGCAAGAATATGACTAGCCTGTGGTGTGTCCTAATGATTTCAAACAATTGCGAATCAGGAGGAGAAACTCAAAGGGGCCAATGGTGACTTTGGTTAAAACAACTGAATACAAGGGAGTGCTTAGAAATACTGGGCTACTGGACTTAAATTTCAGAGTGGATTTTTTTCACTTGGTCCAACAACCATGAGGCGAATTAGATACTCCATTGTAAGCTCAATAAGGTGATGTACAATGGTTAGTAGTTGATGGATTATAATGCTTTTGAAGTTGACTTTCTCAACTGTGGAGTTCCTCACACAATCCATCAGTTGTGCAGATTTTTGTGACAATATTGAAATAGAAAGCCTTTTAAATTTTTTAAATGTGGAGTAGTGATAAAAAATGGTGGAGCTTGTGCATTGCGGGCTTTGGGCATTTTCTATTTATAAAGTGATAAAAAAACTGGCTGCATGAAGACACACGTGACACCAAAGTTCTCCATGGATATGCTTCGGGATTTGAGTTCTTCATTAAGGATTTGACTCATGTAGAAGTTGGAAAATCGTGATGTATAAAAAACAGAAAGAGTGTAGGAGGCCTGAAAGGCACTAAAATAAGCTCAACCACTGCTGTAATTGAACGTGTTCCCTCCTATCATATCTGTCATCGTATCAAGTAATTGTACTACGAAGATAATTGAGCTTGAAGGAGGAAAAAGTGTTACATTTTTTCTCTTTTATGTTGCTGATAAGTGGCCGTTTTAGTTGATGGAGACTTTGCCTTTATTAAGTGGTCTTGTGCCTTGTTTTAATCAATTGACATATTTCATGTCCCTTGTTTAGTTGATTGAGATTTTGCCTTATTAAGTCGTCTTCTGCTTTGTTTTTAATGTATCATCATCTCATATGTCCCTTGTTGGCGTATCACCTGAATTAGAGGATGATTTGCTGTGTTTGTTGGTTATGAGGACAGATAGTTGGATATGAGGTACTACGAAAGTTTATGATAAAATATTTGTCAGTTTTCCTGGATTAAATCATTGCTAGATTGAAGAATCGGTCCTTGACAATGATATCTTATACTGTCAGAATCCAGATTATTAAGAGAGATTTCAAGTGTCCATGTATACTTCAGTAATATTTTGCTGCTAGATTGCTGCCTTAATGTCTTTTGAAGACATTAAGGCCTTGTGTTCAAGTGCCTTTGTATAGGATATCTAATGAGAGGCAAGATAAATTAATGTGTTGGAATGATATTTGTAAACCTTTTAATGAGGGCAATTGGCATATTTGTGTACTATCGCCTGGAATACAGCTTCTCCGATGAAGCATTTATGGCATCTTGTTAATGGAGCTGAGTTCTTATGGGGCAGAGATCCATTATGTTTACTAGGGAGGATTGAGATGCAGAATTATAGAATTAACATGGACATTAACTGATTAAGCTTAGAGATCAATTAAGAACACTGTTAGGTAGACTTGGTAGATGGAAAATGAACAGAATAGCCTTTTTACAGTTAAATCTTCTTATGATCTGTTACAAGTTAGGGCACAAAAGTGTAGTGGATAAGTTTGAAATGGGGAAGACTTCATATCCTGAGTGTAGCTTTAATGCTTGTCTATTGGCATTTAATAGTCTCCAATTGAAGACAGATTACAGAAAATCAATGTTTCAGTGGACTTGAGAGGTGTATCTTATAATAACAGCTTTGAAACTCAGGAACATCTGTTTTCCTAATTGCTGTTTTTCAAGACACAGTTAAAAAAAAAAATCCAAGAACCTGGGACATAGGTATAAGTTGGATGCCCTAAAATTGGAGGGACAAACCATCTAAGCATTTAAACAGGTTCTTTCTATCAGTATACCAGATAATGACTGCTAGGAATGGCATAATTCCCATTCCAAAGTGAAGACAGTTGAATGCATTTTGTAATTAAATAGCATGCTAATGATACATCCATTTGCTGCTAGGGAAAATTACACAAACTAATCCAGGAATTGGCTTTATTGCCTCCTGTGTTTTGATGGTTTCACTCATATGTACCTCCCTAGTTTTGCCTGGGAGCATTTACACAGAGGTTTTGATTTGATATACTTGATATGCAACAAAAAGAAAATTTATTATTATCATTTTGAGATAATTGTCCTTTAATGAATCTCCCAATTTTTGTTGCTATTGTGAATGTTAATTCATCTGATTTGGGATTGTTGATGTAGAATTGTAGTTATTAATACAACCTATTTGCTTCCGAGGCTGGTTTAAGTCTTTTTTTTTTCTTTTTTTTTTTAAAAAGACAATCCAGTCTTTCTGCTCTCTTGTGAGGGCATGTTGGTAGGAAAGAAATAGATGAGCTTCTGTTGAAGACAGAAACTTATTACCTTTCCCACACTGTTTGCATTGGTTAAGTTATTCTGTGAAGCATTCAACATACTGCAGTGTTTTTTTGCCCTCTTTTCCATAACCAGTGTCCATGTTTGACTTTTGAGGGAAAATAATGCCAACTTTGACATTTGTTTTTCACAGATTCTATTGATTTAAAGTCATTCAAATTAGATTTTGAAACTTTTTGATTGACTATTTTCAAACATAGTTTTAGAATATTAAATCTAATTTAAAATAAATAAATGTTCAAAATTAGTTTCATTTGACCTGAAAAGTAGAAAGACATTATGGAATGGAGTACATGGGTAACAGGCTCCTTAATGCATTACAACAACAATTCCACTAGGTGGGGAGGCTCCTTATGCATCATTTTTGTAAATTTTCTTGTTACATCATGTAAAATACAGACTGTGGTTTAGGGGTAAATTGCCAAACATTTGCTCAGTAGTTTGTGAACCAAAAAAGACAAACCTGGATTACCTTATTAAGGGTGATGTGCTACCTTATTAGGGGTAAATAATGCATTGAGCTTCAGTGATATGCTATTTTTCAGATGTTTAGACTCTGTTATATGTTGCTGATAACTGTAGACAATTATAGAACTGTGATGATCGAAAGCTTATTGTACCAGCTACTTCTAAGCTATTTGATTCTCTCTATCTTTCCCAGATTAGTGGTGGTATCTACACTGGTGGAGTAGAGAATTGTCTTGAAGGATGTTTGGCTCGAGCAACCGTAAGTGTTTGTTTTACTTCACCTTTACCTCTTCCTACGAGTTCTATGTTTGTGTGTTTTGCCTTTTTATTTCTGAATGTGCTGTTTGTTGGATGCTTTCTTTTTTCTTTTTGCTGTTAGAATTTCAATTCCTCTCCTTTTAGAATCTCATATTGACTATGGACAAGATGGGCTAAATAATGTGAGTTATATTTGATTTTGCCTTTCCTAAGGTTTACGGATAAGATGTGCTAAATAATGTGTTATATTTGAGTTTGCTTTTTCTAAGGTTTGCCTACTTACTGTTTCTATGGTCCTTAGCTTTTATTTTTGTATTACCTTGAGCTAAGAATTTCCAAAAGATATATCTTATTTGTGGATGATAATTCGATCCATCCTAATTTATTTGTCAAGTTAAGATGTAGGAAAAATAAAAAGGAATAAAATGATTATCCGTGCTTCATATTTAAAGGCTGAAAGATCTCTACCTTTTCTATAGTAGATTTTACAACATTCATTGCCCTCATAATGAACAAATAAGGCTGGCCCACTAAACGAGGCTTTTCACATTTCTGTTTTTTATAAGGCCTCCCCACATTTCATGCCCTTGGAAGAGTTATATGTACAACCTTATCCTTCCAATGCATGGAGGCCTGTTTAAAATCATGACATCCACTTTAGAATTGAGTAACCTTACAATAAATATATTATTTGTTTTTTTAATGCTATTGCTGGTGTAATGAAAATTTAGTGTCAGTTTCCTCCTCCCTTCAGTGAGTTGAAATCTAGGGTAAAACTATTGGCCTATGAATCTCCTCTAGACACGACAATGAGAGAGCCTTGGAAAATCTTCTGCTTATATAATATAATGTTTTGGATTTTGTTCACTAATCTGATTGCATTGCGGTGTTTTTCGTATGTTCTTTGTGATGTAGGCACAAAAGGGAAGAGGAGGAGAGAAAAGAAATGGGCAGAAAGGAGGGAGGAACAGACAAATTGGAGATTATTTCACATGATATAATCATCAATTCAGTAATGAAAGCCTTCTGAAATTTGAGATACACTAATCTGAATAATGAACTGTAACTTGATTGAAAACTAGAAAAATTAGAAGATAACATTGTACCTAAAGATAATAAACTACTTAAAAAATATTGAAAAAAAAGTAAATTTCATCAGTTTCCAAGACAACCACAATACAATGGGATAAATAGTTGCCTCATCTTCAATCTTGTCTCATTCTGCATCACTTAAATCATAAATGAAATGCTATTTGATATAATTTCTTAACTGACATTCTTGATCCCATAAGTTCCATTTCACTATATGTTACTTATAATTAGCTTGTATTATAAAATTATATCTTAACGTGAGTATTTACCTCCTTCGGAGCCTGAAATCTGAAACCTTTTCTTGAACCATTTGTTATAAGGTGTGGCCATCATTATTTTCTCAACATATTTGCAAATTTATGCTTATTTTTATTTTTATTTTTGAGTCCTTTCTTTGATCTTTCCTCAGGATACTTGAACATAATGCTTTTTGGCAACAAATTCTTTTGGAATTGTTTTTCAAATGCACTCCAGTCTTGATCTCCTACTCCTTCCTGTTGTTTTCACTTGCATGAACTGTTGTTTTCTTGGCTTTTTGAATTTGACTGGTATTGTTCTAGACATTCCTCTTCTCACATGATTATTTCTTTGTTTTGGAATAAAAAGACGATTTTTGAAGATTCTCCCCCCCCTTTTTTTTTGTGGTCTTGAAATAATCTCACAATTTTCTTCCAAACTGGCGTGTTTTGGAACACCCAAATTTTAGTGTGAAGATAACAGGCATCTATTGCTGCATATTTCAAAAACTATTATCATTTTCAGCACTTAACCTTTTTTTACCATGCACTAGCAAAAATTTATTGCTTTTTTAAATCTATTGAGAGAAATTATCACATACCCCTTTGATTGTAAGTATAGTTTGATATCTTATTGCAGCTCAACAATTATGTCAGTATGATATTTTTAATGAGAAAATGGGATAATTTAAATGTGAAACAAAACACTTGGACGTTTTTATCAAGATTTTCAGTTTTGGGCTTTCAACATATACTAAACACCACTAATTCTCTTTGAGCACATATTTCCTTTAAGGGCACTTGCCTATTTAGCAGCTCTTTTTTGAAAACGTACTGTTCAACAGCAGTGGTGTGTTCAAGTTCATGTCTAGGGGTGAGCAGCGATTGACTTGGTGCAAATTGGAGTATAATCCTCAAGTAAGCTACATATTGTAGTGTGGATTTTGACTAGACCAAATTGTCAGTTGAGACAAACCTCCAAATTGTCAATATGCAGATTGATTTAGTTTGGAAATTTTATGTGATTTGTAATGCTAAGCTCATTAGTCTCAAAATTATTTATTTAATTTCATATATCATATATGAAAAATCAAAGTAAACAAGCAGTAATACTAACATAAAAATAAAAATGTCTCAAAGATATTGTAATTGATAGGTACGGCTGACACATCAAGAATAACATAACAAATGTAGTAAAAAATTATAATAAAGAAATGAAAAGCTATATTCGAAGTGAAAAATTACTCATTTATTAAGAAATACTCTAATGTTAAATTTAAATTTGGTCCACAAAAAAAAGTGAGATACTATTGAATCCGAAAAATAATATTAAAATAATAAAATGTAATATTTAGAAAGAAAATATTATTTGTTGTAATTTCTTTAAACTTTTCAACATTATCCAAAGCTTCTTTAATATCCTTAGGATTTTGCTTAAAATGTGGCCGATGTTGACATCAAATAAGATCTAATAATTTAGATGATAATAAACTCTTGAATGCATAAAAAATTTAACTGCTTGTATTGAAAATTGATTCAATAATACAGTAAAAATAGGTATGACCAGGACATCTTTTTATTAAAATACTACATATATTTGTTATATATGTGTGTGTGGCTCGATTTGGTTTGATTATATTTATGTTTTCAAATCGCAACCAAACCGAAGTATATGTCAAACTGTCGTTGCAGTTTGGTTTGACTTGAATTGGATGATTTGAATTTTTTTGTTCACTCTTTCTTATTTCTACTACAACTTGTTGTTACCATTAATTTCTAGTGCATTTTTCAGCCCTAATTCCCTTTTTCTCTACATGTAATCTGTTTTCTTAGCACTCTGTTATTTTTAAAACTTGGTTTTATGTGCTTGTAGGAAGGAACAACATTCATGTCAATCCAAAATTTGTGGTGAAACTATTAGTAGAGTAAAATCAAACGCATAGAGTGTAATTCAATACTTTACACAATTTTTTGTTAGCACAACTGAATATGATTTATAAGGCGCTGATTACCCTTTATTTCTTGCGTTTGAGGGTTGGGGGGAGTGTGACAGAGCTTATTTCTATCAGCAATGATTTCAGTACATGAAATTTTTGCAATTCTGATTCATAGTGAAAGGACTGTATACATCTTCAATTCTGTTCAGTGTTGCTAACTAAAAAGTTTCAGAAACAATTCATTTTAACAATGATTCAATGTTGATTATAAGAAAATGAATTCAATCAGTAGTTGAAAATCACTAATTGAGATTTTCATAAGCTCTGCACGAATTATTCATCTACTATTTGTTTCTTTTCTTCTGGAACAATTGCAAAAGTTCTTTTCATGATGAATTTACTGCCACAATTCATCACCTAATCTGAGCATCAACAAGACTCATTCCTTTTTCTTATCCATGAAATTACAGAACTTGAAACATTTCCTTTGACTTATGATTAAAAGTGTATTCTGACAGTTTTGCAGGCTATGCAAATGTTTGATTGTTTATATGGTTCAAAATCAAGTCATTGATGTAATTGAAAATGTAACAGATACTTAGAGTAAATTCATATGGATTTATCCTAGGGAAAAAAGATTAATAAATAGAAAAATCCACTACATTGGAGAAAGTTTTCTTAATTGTTTTTTGCTTTTTGTCTTGAGGAAGGATTTTCAGGGCTTTCATTTCCTTTCTAAGGCTTACTTCTTTTAGTTGTTTAAGTGACAGTCATACCATCACCTTTTCAATTTAGGTTCACCTTTTGTTCTGAAAAAGGTCTGTTCTGCCAGTGTACATTCACCTTCCTATATTAAATATGCTGTCTCTAATTTTTTTTAATAAGGGACTCACAGCTGCAGGAGCTCTATTGACCTGATTAGAGATGAATTGTCTGTCAGCTTCCAATAACGTGTGTCAACATGCAAATATAAATGGATTGGAATGGGAACTTTCATAGTTGAAAAGGCAAATCCAATTCTTATTTGGGTGGGCATGTGCTTATCACTTGCAACTGAATAACCCAATTAATTTGCTGTTTTTTCTTGGTTGAGCTCTTTTTTATTTTATATATATATATATATTTTTTTTTTTTTTTTTTTTGGGGGAATAGATTTCTGCACAATCAAGACAATGGAAGCATATTTTTATGATTATATGATATAAAATTTTTGCCTTGATGGTTTAACAAAACAATTTATCTGGAGTACATTTTCATTTTGAAACTATTAGTATTGGAATGTGTTGCGATGCATTTGGATTACAATGTACTAGGCTGCCTAAAGGGTTATGGGTTGGCATTTTGTAACATGATTGATAAATAGATGGGTGTGAGTGATGGGTGATAGTTAAGACCTGAATACTCAAAACTGAGGAATTGTGATTTTTAAGACAATGTTCCAGAATTGGGTTTTGGGAGGGTGAGGGGGGGACACATTTTATGAAGCTGTTTGGTTGCATGCACTATGCTATATCATCAATGAACTATGGTATAGGATGTATTATTATATATATAAGATCTTTGATGCTTTGTTTTGTTAATTCCCAAGGTGAATTATGAAATGAAGAGCCAAATATCATATATAACATAACTGTCCATTTCCCTTTCTGTCAGTTTGATACTAAAAAGTTTTATCTTTTTCCCACGGTTAGAGGAATTAAGCGCAGGCATTTCTTCATATTGTTAACATTTTCTACCAGGTAAATATGTCGGCTCCAAATCAAAATTTCTATAGAATCTTTGAAAAAGGCTCTCTTTCATTATTATGAAATGGAGATCGGAAAATAACATATGACGTAATTATCCATTTCTCCCCTTGTCGGTGTGAGAGTTTTTTCCCCCCTTTTTTGGTAATGCCTAATGGCTCTATGATTTGGCAAACACTTTTGTTCTGCTAGTCTGAAAGTGTAAGTTAGTTTCTCTTATTTATTACTTGCTTCTATGTCAGCCTCTTGTGGCTGAATTTCATAATTCCTTGGAAAGAGCAGTAACCATTGGTATTTTTGGCAGCTTTCGGGCAATCTTCTGGCAGCCCATTTGGATCTCCATCGGTTTTTGGGCAAAGCAATAGTGCAAGCAGTAACCCTTTTGCTCCAAAACCTTTTGGTAGCACAACTCCCTTTGGTTCACAGATAGGAAGTTCCATGTTTGGTAGCACTTCAACTGGTGTTTTTGGCGCAGCACAATCTTCTTCTCCCTTGTCGTCAACTCCTGTATTTGGCGCTTCATCATCTCCAGGTTTTGGAAATACAACACCTGCTTTTGGAGCTTCATCAGTTCCTGCTTTTGGAAGTTCATCATCATCATTTGGTGGTGAGTTTTTGTGGTGCCTCTACCATTCTCTTTTTATCATCAACTTCTTGGTATGGTCATCCACCTCCCCTCCCCATCTCATTCCTGCAAAGAAAATGAGAAAAGAAATTAGAAATGGCGAGGAGCAATCTTATATTTATGGGGTTAGACATTCAGCATTCCACGTGTAAGGAGCTTTTAACACCTTTTTGAAGTGATTCTGTTCAATCAGTTAAGCAATATATTAGCTGTCTAGTTTTCCCTTCTTCCTTGTGGTTTTATTGAGAAACTGGTGAACTATCTGGCATGATTTGCTTGTTTTTCCCTTGTACAGAGTTCTTGAAACTCTGGGTGGCTTTTTCATTGATAATATCTACGGCTATCCTGATGAGATTACAAAAGAAGACAGCTGCAGTTGTATGAAGTAGTTGCAGTTGTAATCCTTAGACTTGAAGATGCTGTGAAGCTAGCGTTAGACAATTGAAGGGTTCTAATAAAGTCTGTAAGATTGAATGGGGGCATGAAAAATTGGATATGCAAGTTTCAATATGGGTGCTGGGATGAAATGATTGAACGATGTCAATGTGCTAGTTTCTTTCTTTCTTTTTTTTATTTTTTTTGTTGATTGGTGTAAGCATGCAACATTATGTGGCACTCCACGTTTATTGACGTCATTGGTCTCTATTCTCAATGAATCATGATGTTGAATTAAAGAGTTAATAGCAGGTGAAAGGCTTGCCAAATCTATATTGTAGATGAATCCCTGCTGAAGTTCTGTTGGGGGTTCTCTGTGATGTTTTTTCCATGTGGGAAGGTAGCAAATGGCAGACGCGGAAATGTGTATTTTTTGTGTGAGGATGATTCTTTAAAGCAGAAAGAAAGGGAACCTATGGACATAAATTTCCCATTTCATTTGTTTGGTTCTTATTCCTGAAAATGAAAGGTGTGTCATGAAGTAAGCAGTAACAGCAATAGAGAAGCATATTAACTGCAGCACCTGTCATATCCAGCAGCAGTGGTGGAGAAGTCCAATGAAACAACACAAAAAGGCAACTGATCATAACAAATCAGCCAAGGAACTAACAAGAACTGAAATAACAACCTAAATCAGGAAAAAAGAGATTTGTAGTCTTTAATATGTAGTTTAATCTCTTGCAAAGATGTATTGTAACTGAAGGGCTCAAACTTATAATTAGGATGAATATAAACCAGCAAAGATCATCTGAATTGAAATGACATTCATGCGTGAGTTTTGATCTTCTGTGTCAAGCTCTTCCCACTTTTCCCATTGTATTTTCTGATTTCTTTTGTCGCTTGCTCTCCAGATTTTCTTTTCATTTACTTCACTTTGATTTAGTTTGTGATTGTAGAAGGAATGGCCTTTTACAAACTGCATCACAATAGGGCTTGAACTTGTAAAATAAAATGACACTTTGATACGTCCAATCAAGCCATTTCTCTTTGAACCACTTTTCCTATGTTTTTTTTTTTTCCCTTGGTGGTTGAAACTTCTATTCTTTAGGATAGGCTATCTTCCTTGATCTCATTTGGATTTGTTACGGTCTTGATATTTCAGTCTCAAGAGAATTCTTTTGGAGAATATTGGAGAAGAGATGAGTTCATGTTATTATGCAACTTAGTAAAGACATGCATGATGGAGTAGTGATGTGTGAGTGTATCGAATGAGTGTATAGCGAGAGTGAGGTTTCAGAAAATATGTTTGGCCTAAATCAAGGGTCAACTTTAAGCTCTTATATATTTACCTTACTTTTGGATGATCTAGGCACATTCAAGATAATATTTTTCCATGGTTTTGGAAATGAGACAAGAGAGTGAGTTGGAAGTTTCAAGTGAGATTTTGGAGGTCAAAGGTTTAAAATCAATACATGCATGGGTTAAAATGCCGGAATATTGTATCGTATCAATATCGATCGTTGCCATATCGACATTGACTGTATTGGGTCATATGTATTGGTAAGGTTATAAGATGCAAATTTTTTATCCTCTTTATCATAACAAAACTAAGTTATTTATTAAAATTTGGCAATATTTTGTTATATATGCAACCTATTTAAAGAGCTTAGTTAATTTCATCTTCTTGCTTAATTAAAATATAACAAAAGGGCCACAAAATGTGGATTTAGGTCTTTAAGAAGCAAAATATTGGTTGATACCCTGATACATATTCGTCATATTTGTTGATATATTGCAATATATTACCATGCTACTTGTTAATTTTTTTAGAAAAGAAAGAAGGTTTCTCAAAAATAGCAATTTGTGCAATGGCATATTGTATTTTTTTTTCTTGATATCATGACATTTGAATATATTAAATATTGACAAATATCTTGAATAGACTGATATTTTGATCCATGCATACATTGCATGCAGATTCAATAACAATAATGAGATAGACTGTAGATGGTGATAGGGCATGAAAGCCACCACTAAAGAATTATTTCAATATATTTGGCCAATGGTAAAAATATAGGTCAATTGATGAATATTTTTCACAAGATTGAAGTGGGGTGGATGAAGTGGAGGGATGCATCATGTATCTTGATTCTTGTGTGATTAGCATGGATGAAAATACCAACCGATATATCTTAGTATTGGGCTTCCAATACTGATATTTTTTGATATCGGGAAAAAATCACAATTTGTTTCCTTATTAGCGATATATTACATAATACTGGCCGGTATTTACGTGTTAATGTATGATTATTAGAAATTCATTTTCTTCCAATATATCCAACGTAGATACATATTGCCTTGGTAGCCCAATACCGATATGGTTGTGACTGATAGTGATATCTAATATGTGTTGTTTGGGTATGCTCAATATCGATACCAATATTTTCATCCATGGTTATTAGAGGACACCGCTCAAGCTCTAAAGCTAGATATGCTTTGTGGAGCAGAGTGCTGGATGGTTAAGTATGAGAATGTTCAAAATATAGTTGTGGAGATAAAGATATTGAGATGAGAATGTAGTCAAAGATGGAGAGAGGATTTGTATTGATGTTATACAGAATAAAATCCCGTGGAACCAATAGAATAAATTGTGAGAGACACATTTGAGGTTGTTTGGCTATGTAAAGCGAAAACTACTCAATACACTTGTAAGGTGTTTCGGATGTTTTTAGAGCCTCATTATAGAAGAGGTGGAGTAAGACTGAATTATCAAGCGTGTTCTTGCACCTTTGGACCGAGCAGGCAAAATGGCCTGCAAAAAAGTGTAATGGTGGTTAAAATCCTTGTATCCTACCGTACTTAGTGAGAAAATGTTTAGCTTGGTTTGATCTTTTGAGTTGTGCCCCTTGGCATTCATATTAATGATTTACTATTTGGCAATGGTTGGCAAGTGTCAAGCTATTGTCTGGATATGGTATAATATGCAAGGAACCTTGCGTCACTTTGGGTGCATTGGCCAGTGGTGATGTATCTAGGATATTTTGGTTCTTCTAATAGAAGCTAGGTTGAGAGAGTTGGGAATGGGCTGGCAGCTTGGAACTCGTAACACAGGGACACTTACTGAGAGGAGTATATAGATAATAGATTGCTAGTTGGACACGAGTCATAATGTAGAATTGAGTAAGAAGAAAATTAGAGGGCTATGAAAGTTATGAAACTTTGGTTCATATGGAAGTAAAAATATAAAAATGGGATAGATATCATTGATGATAAAGAGCAAGAGAAAGTTGTTTGGTTATAGATAATAGATTGCTAGTTAGACACGAGTCATGATGTAGAATTGAGTAAGAAGAAAATTAGAGGGCTATGAAAGATATGAAACTTTGGTTCATATGGAAGTAAAAATATAAAAATGGGATAGATATCATTGATGATAAAGAGCAAGAGAAAGTTGTTTGGTTATGCTCCTTCGTGGGAAAAAAATGACTGCAAGCTAATACTATAAAGGTGTGAATAAGATGATGAAATGGATAGCTGAGGGCAAGAAATTTTGTTGATATATGGAAGATATATAAAAGATCATCTGAGTTTTAGAGTTCCATGTCTTTCAATGTTTACTAGTAGTCTAGTAAGCAATTGTTAAAGATTAGAAACCTACATTAAATAAAATTTTTGAATAGATATGAAGTTAGTTTATTTTATTAACTGGCAAAATTTATTTTGGCTCTAGATCTATGCATTCAAGGGGAAGTCAAGTGATAAAAGTGAAAGAGAACAAGGCAGTGGAGGGTTACAAAAATATGGGAAAAGGATTGATTAATTCTTTTCCCTCTGTTGTTCCTCCATCGCTGTCCTGCTCCCCTTATCTGTGCTTTATTTCAGTTTCATTTTCTAATGCCATTTATTTCTATTGATCTTTGTTTTGGCTATATGAAATGGCTCTCAGTTTAGTTCACTTCAATTGGAGGCAAAAAGTTTAAATATGAGGCTTGTTACTAATGTCTCTAGTTTGTTCAACTGAAGACAGGTTGAGATATAGGAGACTTTGGACCTGATAGTTGGCTGTTTGGATCTACTAGATGTTTGAAAGGAAATGCGAAGGCTATCTATTGTTTGAGAATTCTCAGTTTAGTTTTCTATAGATTGGAGGTGAAACTTCTCAGTATGGCGCTTTCTGGTCAAACTTCTGTCTTGTTTGAAGAAAGATGCAGGTTGAGGGATAGAGGAATTTGGACCTTATTTGATGCACTTATTTGGAGCTGTGGATATTTGGAAAGGGATCATATGAGTATGAATTGTTTGAGAGGATTGAAAACTGGTTTATCTATGTAAAATTGGTCAGGAAAACATTTGCTTATGGAGGTGAGTTTTATGTAAGTATTTGTAGCAAGCAATGTCAATGCTTTGCAGAGTTTGAGAATTTTGAGGAGGGAATAGAAGTGTCTATAAATCTGAATGGATTAGATTGATGATATGCTCAAGGTAAGAGTGACTGAGGGTCAATTGAATCAGATAGAAGATGTTCAAGTTTCTGGTGTTTGTTGAATTGTTATGGTTTTCTGTTAGACAAGTGGCAACTCTCTGGCAGTCAGTGAGCACGAGTGTTGGGAGACATTGAGGTTGGAGATGCAGGTGACCTCATATAATTCATGCATGGTGGATACTGTAGGGTTTATCTGTGCTAGAACATCTTATGATTTAAGCTGAGTTTATCTGTGCCAATTTTGATCATGGTTTATGCTTTTGAAGGAGGGGTAAACATATATTGTTGGCCCTCATTATAAACATTGTTCTTCCTCCATTAACAGCCCAACTTTAGTTGATTGCATGAGCTGCCCATTGCTTTATCCTGTTTGAAGTCACTAATAGCTGTTGTAATGCAAGCTATTTATTGTCTCCACCTGTTGCTTTTTGGTAAAGCAGTTCCAGTTGAGGACAGTTTAATAGAAATTCAAAGATTGTTGAAAATCCTTGAAGTTGAAAAAGATTTCAGGAAGGCTATGCTAAGTTAGGAAGATAAAATTGGTAACACTTTGTATCTAGCTTGAAGAAGATAAAAGGATCTACATGTAAGGATGATTTTAGCAATGTTGGTAGTGCCTTCGAGTATGAAGAGTTTGTTAATATCATGCTGCAATCTTTGGTTCTGTGTGATTTAATAATGAATGCTGTAGATGTCTCTCGAGTTCCTAGAACTCAGCAAGAGGCTCTGGTGGGATGTAGACACTTTGTACAGATGGAAAACCGAGTTGTACCAAGGATGTTGGAAGTATTTGAACTTAAAAATTAAGGGAGCATTGGAGCAATTTCTAAGCCCAAACTTTTCTTTCTCTTTTTTAAGGATATTGAGTGTCTCATATGCTTAACATCAATTACAAGTCGTAAGTCTCGTTATCTGAGTTATGTTATATGCATTTGCCTCCGTCATTTTGCTTGGTTTAGTTCAACATCCTCCCTGAATAGAACTAATTTAATATCCTTTCTCATATTCCGCAATTTTCTAGTGCTTTCTGCCCTTCTCTTGCTTTAACTTCAACCAAATTACCATTTTTTTCCGGTACTTTATTTGGCCTATATTTTAAGTGCCTAAACCACCTTGATCATCATTTTCTAATCTATTTTCTATAGATGTGCATATGAATGACTATGGGTATATTGGTTCTCTATTATACTTTTTAGAGTGTCAACTCATTTGTCATAATACTATCATCTTAGTAACACAATTATATGTTTTTTTTAATTGTTGAACATTTTGATTCATAAAGTTTAATGAGTCTGAAGTTGTTCTATAAATTTGCCTTTCAATTTTAGAGTTTTCTTCATATTAGAATGCATTTCTCAATTTTGATGAATCTTCATTAATCCTACATATTATGTCATTGTTGATCTCCCCCTTTTTCTTGAAATATGGATTGAAGTTAATTAAATATATTGTTTAAAATTTAACTATTTCCTTATTTATATAGAATTATTTTAAGTTGTATTCTATGTATTCTATTTTACTTCTTAAGCACTTTAGACTCTAGGCCATGGTCGAAAGTTTCGGCTGATATGTATCATTTATACTAGAAAAATACCCCGATATATCACTGTATTTGTGATCTATTGCGATATATCGACTAATTTTTTTATTTTTCTTGCTTCGCTTTGTTCTTGAAAGCTTAAATTAATACATTTTGAATGTACTTAAATCTTCTAAAAAATCTAAATCTATATGTTTAGTAGAAGTATAAAATATATTTGTAATTAAATTCTGTGGTATTTTTCATGACTAAGAGATATTAAGACCAATGTTGATAAAATTGACTAAGATTTCTGACATAAATGGATGATTAAAGAATGCAAATTTAGTTTATAGCTCATTTTTTATGTTGTTGCGTGAATTTTTTCTATGTTCGTGGTGCTCGATGCTGATTAGTATTGCCACGACCGATACTGACGCTAATATTTTCATTTATGCTCTAGACTGTACTGCTGACATGGAATCATTGGTATTGGCAAATTGTTGGCTTTATTACTATTTGGGGCGACGATGAGGAAATGAAACTATTTCTACAACAATAAAATGGAAGGGAAGGGATTTTAAGGTTCCTAATTAGAAAAATAAGGCTGCTGCCAATAGTGGGGTGGCAGACATAGTTGTAAGAGTCTTCAATGGAATGCAAATTATTAGAGAAGAGCTGATTGGTTCTTTTAAGTTGGGAGCTGTTGGTTCACTTTTGCTCTCGGTTTGTCTTCTGTGTTGCTCTCTATAATGGGTCATCTATGAGTCAAGGTGTTGATGGGCCAAGAGATGAGGAGAATTGTTGTGGCATGCACTTGGAGGTGTGCTTGTGATTTGATGGATGTGGCATTAATGCAACGGTGACTTGGGTAACTAGGTAGTGGGTTGTTGGCGTGGGTCTGAGCCTGGACTGATGACACTACTGGTTTCCAAATTGATGTGGGGTAAACGAGTTCTATTTGGTCAACGATATATTTTCTCGAGCATCGAGAGGACCAAAGTGTGTCATAGGTGGGAACATGGAAATACAATAAAGTCTGTCCAAGTCCTTGATTGTTTTGTATAGTTCTCCCTGTGATGGGGGACAAGCACTTGTGTATGGCTTGAGGGCATCCTACAGTTTCCCTGAGGTCAGGATCCAAATGGACACTATCCAACTAGGATTGAAGGGCTTGATAGTACATATGTTTTTCGGGGCAGGGTTTAGATCCTCGGACTCGGGACAAGATACTATATGTTAAACTTGAAGGGATAGCCTTCCCAGGCAAGAGGCATGCTGGGAGCCTTGAGTTGAGTGGACAGTTGATGCTATTTGGAATATTTTGGAATCATACTAAATGATATAGGGCCATGGTTATCGAGGATGCTACTTCTTGAGAGATAAGGGTTTTTATACATACTATCATGCTTGGCTGATTATAATATGGTACGAAGTGGGTTGCCTTCACGAGTGTTAAATCACTAATGGACATAAGGCTTGGTAGCTTGAGTGTCGAGAACAATGTTATGGGCACAAGCGGCATACACTGGAGGACTTGTGTGCCCCTAGTGATGGATAGGAACAAGAGTGCTCCATGTTATGAGGTGCTATATAATGACCCTATGTGTACAAGTGCCGAATATAAGTGTGAGAAGATGAGAATGGATGGCCTTGACTTGGAGAAGTCTTGGCACCACATGGTTGATTTTCGCTACATAAAGTATGATCGTGACTCGTGACACAATGCAAGGGTAAGGCTATATATACATGATGCTCTTAGAGCTGACAGTGTGGGAGCCTTGTATACTTAGCTGCCCTTTTGTGAAGGTCTATTTGATATTATCTTCTTTAGGTGTTTGTATGGCCAGCATAAGGATTAATAACAATTGAATGGACAAAAGAGTGGGTGGTATTTATCTTAATTAGCTTTTTGGTAAAATAAGTGGAAGGTTAGTCAAATGACAACCTTGTTCCTATATTGCTGGGAGGCTGTTTAAATCAAAATGGACGGTTGGAACTAACATTAAATAATTAGGAAAGGCCAAATAGTTGTTGGAATACTCCATATAATTAGAGTGCAAAATGTTAAAAGTTTATTAAAATGCCAAATTTGCTAGACTACAAGGCATCCCATTAATGAAATACTAAGGGGATAAGGGGGAATATGATGTACTAGCCACATAATGTGATTCATTCCGCTTCGTATACCCCTTCTTGTGCAGACGCTTTCCTCTAGGAAGGAGGCTCCCTATCAGTGCTTTTGGAATGAAGAAAATGCATACTAGTAGGGGGGTAACACTTACATATGAAGCTGATGCTGATACTTCGACATTAGTTATCAGTCATGAAATTAATTGAAAAAGCCATGTCACATGGCTTTAGTTAGAGTAATTCTATAAAGATCATGACCACAGACAAGGTTACCGGGGAATCACCTTGGTTTTATTATAGGTTAATCAACTAGAAATGTTATATATTCATTATTGATATTGACAAATAAACTGATAAAATAAGAGCACCAATAATAGTTTTCGTACTGATGAATAAAATCATATTGTTTGAGAAATTACTCAAAAGAAAATAAATTGCTTGGTTTTTATTTTGTTAATCTAGAGAATGCCTAAGATACTGTTGATATGTGAGAAGGTACCATTATTACGTAAGTTTATTGTGTGTTTGTTAAAAAGGGTGGCATGGAGTGGTAATATTGGTACTAGAGGATACCAATTGTATGATGACAGTGTTAGGAGTTTAGAGGCTGTTTGATCATAGGCAACAAAAAAAAATCAGCATTTAAGAAAAAAAATTTTGAGCAAGGATTGTACAAGTGTCTAAAGACATACTTAAAAGAGATTGCAACAGAATGGGATTATGAAAATGAAAGGATTTGGAATTAATTTTTTGGAGGGTTTCTTTTGGTTTAAAGTTTTGATTGTTGCTATGGTTGTTTATTTTGTGAAGGTTTTTGTTGTATGGGGGATTTGGGAGTTGGTTGTGTTGTTCTTGTGGTCAGGTTCTCACTTTTGTAGGTAATGACACCCATCAGACCCATGTTTATTTGTTTTAATATATGCTCTCATACCAATCTAAGAAATGTGATTAACTCCTTTTTTTGGGTAAATTAGTTTTTGATTTTTTTTTTTTCTAGAACTAATAAAAAATATATTGATGATTGCTTGCTAATCAAGGTATTTCAATATATGTTTCTATGTTTACAGATTCTCCTTATATTGATTTTACTTTTTCTTTTCCTCTTTTGTTCTTTCCCTTTTAATTATTTGAAAATGTGCAGCATCCTCGGGTTTTGGTCAGAAGCCCGTGTTTGCAGGTTTTGGGTCTGCAACTCAAACAAACCCGTTTGGAAGTACATTTCAACAATCACAACCAGCATTTGGAAGCAATGTATTTGGTTCCTCTGCACCCTTTGGTGCATCAAGTCAACCTTCATTTGGTGCCACTAGCACCCCGGCTTTTGGTTCTTCAAGCACCCCTTCTTTTGGTTCTACAATCACACCAGGATTTGGGGCGACAAGCACCCCTATGTTTGGTTCTACTACATTTGGAAGTACAGGAAGTGCATTTGGTGGATCAAATACCAGTATTTTCGGAACCGGGGCAGCTTTTGGTGCATCCACCACCCCTGTTTTTGGATCGTCTAGCTCCCCTGCATTTGGTGCTTCCAGTGCCCCGAGTTTCAGTGCTACCAGCAGTCCATCATTTGCAGCTTCTAGCACTCCATTGTTTGGTTCATCAAGCACTCCTTCATTTGGCACTTCTACTACCCCATCATTTAGTTTTGGGTCCAGTCCGGTATTTGGTCAATCTTCTTCTGCATTTGGCAGCAGCCCTTTTGGATCGACTGGTGCTCCTTTTGGTGGACAGAGTTCTCCATTTGGTAAGTTTAAAGTGAAGAGGATACTAAGGATATTGTTTGATTTATGTACAAATATTTGTAAAATTATCTAACTCTTACAAACATTGTCCTATATGATGTGGTACAGGATCCCAGGCTAGTCCAACATTTGGAACCAGTGGCTTTGGACAGTCAACTTTTGGGGGTCAACGTGGGGGGAGTAGAATCGCTCCATATACGCCTACAACCGATCCAGAGGGTGGTAGTAGTACACAGCCCACAGGAAAAATGGAGTCCATATCTGCAATGCCTGCCTACAAAGATAAAAGCCATGAAGAACTGAGATGGGAGGATTACCAGCTAGGTGATAAAGGTTAGTTTCACTACATTTTTTTTCCCTTGCATTCTGGATTGAGAAATCCCTCAGTTGTTTCAGTTTAGCCAAATCACACTGCTTCTTCCTTATTTTGTCCAAAACCTGTTTATGGAGATCTTTGTTCTCATATTTCAAGCAAGATACATATGATACTTTGATTTTTGGGATAGAATGATATGGAAAGAAAGCTATTCTTTGGGAATGGAATCAGGTGGTCAGAGAGTAGGGAATAACTATTTCACTTTTAGGTTTGCAGGATAGAATAAATATGCCTACTCTATTCTGATTGTTGGCACATAGGAATACGCATGGGAGTAGCAACAAATAAATGCATAATTATTATTATTTTTATCTTGTTAACAAGAAGATGATTTTGGCCTTTTTCATTTATGTAGCCTTGAAGATGAAGTGTACTTCATACCGTGATTTTTTGAAGTTACATTGACAATTTGATTTTATAGAAATTCTAAAATGGCTCTAGCATACTGCCTCCTATGAAAAACCCAAAAAGCTGTTGACAAATCAAACAAAAATTATAAAAAAGGAGAAAACTCAAATTGCTCAAGTATGAAATTGAACTTGTTAGTTTCTTGATATCCTTTAATGAATTTTGGCGATGCCCATGAATATGGTGGGTTGCCTAGTGCATGAGATTTCAACATCGTTGTACGTATGATCCAATGTGAATAGCTTTACCCCTGCATTGCTTAGAATTCTTCTATATCGTTTGACTCGTGACCTTTAGGTCAGAATAAAGCAATTTACTGTTATGCTAAGATATAAATGAAAATACAAAAGAAATTTATGTCCATGAGTATAGAAAATTTTGAAAATAGACACCTTAATATATTTCACAATATGTTCAATGATTTTTCCTTCATCAAAAATCTTTGGCACACAAGTGGTGACACTTCAGTGAATCCACAATTTGTATTACATCTGATGAAGTGATTAATTTTTCATGCATTACATAGAATCAATCAAATAATCTTAGAAATTGCTAAAAAACTCAAAGAAATCAAAGTTTACATTGGAAAATATGACATGATAAAATGCTCAAAAACTAATTCAAAGTTCTCCATTTCAACTTAAGAATACATATGATTATCTATTTAAAAGTAATGTTATCAACAAACCACCTCTTTCTGAAAACACCATATTGTATGATGGTTGTAAACTAAATCAAGGAAAACCCACTAGCACAGAGCACTTAGTAATCCCAAGCCTATATTGGAGGGTGTATAAACCAAATCAATGAGATCTACTGAATTTCTATGTTGTTAAAGGTGTGCTTCAAGTGCTCTAGGCATACCTAGGCTCGAAGCTCAACGCCTGGCCCCTCAACCTGCGATGGTGAGGCTCATTCCAAAAGGTTAGAGTGCCTTGAACCCTGCAGATTTTTTTTTAAATAAGTTGAATTATTTCTTTTTGAATTAGCTATTATTTTTAATTGTTACTTTTAATATTAATTTAGTATTTATGAAATTTGGATTGATAAAAGTAGTAAGTATTTGAATAGAAGAATCAATGAAGATTTGATGAGAATAAAGAATTTATCTTTGAGGATGATTCTTTGATAAAAAGGTTCTGTAACTTAAATTATAGGAGTAAATAAGGATACACATCACACTAGATTGAGAAATAGTATGAATCTTGAACAATATGTGCATTTAGGGAAACACTATTGAAGTTTGTAAATTATGAAGATTTAAACTCAAAGGGACATATAAAGATGAAATTGTGATTTCTAACTTATAAGCTAAGGAATGAAAAATTAGATGAACTTTGTTTGATGATGAGAAAATTTACTATTTTCTATGAATATATTGAGAATAATGTTTCGTGTCTTTTAATTATTTTATTGTTTTTGACGGTGAGTTGTGTTTATTTTGATATTTTTTATGTTGATTAAATTTATAAATTTATAATTATTGCTAGAGATATATATTTTTTTTATTATATTATTTTCTTTAATATTGGAAATTCATTGTAAGAACATCCTCCTCTCTCTCTCTCTCTCTCTCTCTCTCTCTATATATATATATATATATATATATATTTGATAATGGTGCCTCACTTTCATTAGGCTCAGGCCTAAGCCTTGCGCCTAGGCCGTAAGGATTCTTTGTGCCTTGTGTGAACAATAGGTGATTTCAGAAGGAATCTCTGCATGCATGCTGACCCTTGACGGGGCACAGGAATGGAATGCACAATCATTTCATTTGTCTAGAATGTTTGGAAAATTCACTTTGAGCAATTGGCCTATCCTCTTCAGATAACACCTAAATCAAGTTTACGTTCATTTTTTTAGAATGACAGGAAGAAATACCTATACGTATGCTTAACTTCTCACCAAACTTTTTGATGACATTGCCCAACATCATAGCCACATTAAGGATTCAATCAGAAGAAATTCCATCACCTTGTATGGGGTTTTGCCTGGGTGAGCTTTCTAACATTGTTTTTCAAGTGCTTCTGGTTCAGTGCAAGAGATGGAAGCATCTACATTATGCAATTGTCCATCCCTTGATACTAGATCATCATTCTTGCTTTGCTTCTCTCTTACTTTCTCTTCAAGTTGTTTGCTTATATCTTTAGCTTTTTGTTAATTTACTTTGTTAATGTACTCTAGTAGCAGGTATCTGATATCGATCAAATGTAAGTCCAAAGTTGGTTTCCTTTTAAATTCAGTACATCCATAGAAATAATTCAACTGTCAAGTTAAACACATATTAACATCAATATATGACAGTATGACTAAGGAATATAATATACATGCATGCCAATTGATGCCATTTTCGATCATCACCTCACCCATCTTCAGAGCTATGCTTACAATTTACCATGTCATAAATAACACACCAAACTTTCGCTAGAGCTCTAATTCTAATAGATGTGGGGTTGGGCATTTGACCATGCATTGGCTAAAATTTCTTTCAACATCCTTGCTAATTCATCGAAGGGGCCAGGTTTAAACCTGGAATTGATATTATATGTTCCAATGTTGTACAGATCATTCCTCCAAGAAGCTGGTGCTGCATCTTCATGAATCCCCTACTTTCTTTTAGGATCCTTGGTAGCATTCGACTTGTCCTGCTATGCTATATGTTATGACTCGAGACCCAATTTTTTTATCTATAGTCTATGAAGATGAATCAAATGAATAGATACTTTTGAAATGGTAAACAATCTAGTCAAATTACTTGAACAACCTTGCAAAATACATGCTGATGCACCACATTCTATTCCCTCTAGTAATTGAAAATCTCATTTGCTAAATGTTGTTATCATATCTTCATCACTGGCATCACAGTACATTTCATTGTATTTTTCCTCAATTTGGTCTTGTCACCTCATTCCTATTAAAATTGAGAAGTAAACAAGCAGTAATAACTTGATTAGGGATTCTGAGGTGAACTTCTAAGGATGATCTATGCAACTTAAGTAATCCAAGGCCTCTCTAAGTGATATTGCTATCAATTGGATGTTTTATAAATGAAAACTCTTCTAGAAGAAAGCATATGGAAAAAAACTACATATTATTACATAACGAAAAGGTTATGCAAATGCTTAGTGGTCCCCATTTCAATAGGAAGCTTACCCTGAGGAACTTGAAATCCATGCCTTCTAATAAGTGGATCTTGAATAATTTGAGTTTACATTAGAACCTTTCATACTGAGGACATAGGCAAATTGCACGTTTGGGAGTGTAACACGTTTTTTTGCAATTTGGCCATTTTGGTTTAGGAATGTAGGTTGGTTTGTAACAATTAACTTAATTTTGACTTATGTCTCATCTAAAGCACCTAAGTAGTTCTGCAAGTTGAAATATTATCCAATTTTGTCTGTGATACCTATAGGTACTTAAAACCTGAAACATTACCACTTTTACTTACTATAACCCACTTCCATCATTCATGTGTGTAGTTCTCCAGGATTGGCTAGAACTTTCTAAACAAATGACCCTGTAGGCGCGATATTGTGTTCAAGACATTATAAAACTCTATTAATTATCTAACCTGAAATACCAAAATATGTGCAAGAATATGTTTGAACTTTGTTACGTGCTCATTGACAAGCATGTGCTTTTTTTTTTATTCCAATCCTCTTATATTTTCTAGCCATCACAAATATAAAGAACACTTGCTTGTTAATTTTCAAATTATTGATGCATGTCACATCACTACAATGCGCTACCTCATAATGTATTGTAAAACTATTTTAATAGTTACCATGATGGGATCTTCACGATCTTAGAAACTAGGACATGACCACTAGATACAGACAGAGTGACACATAATTTCTTCTAAAAGTTAGACACAATGCTCTAAAGACAATATCAATTCCATAGATCTTTTTAATAGGGGAATATAGTTCCCGAGTAATACTATTTTTCAATATAAAAGCTCTCAAAACTCCATACTCATGCAAATTACAGATTCATAGAATATGGTATAATGGTATAATTTTTTGTTTAGGAGAAAATGCCTTCCAGAAACACTTCTCTAATGTTCCTCAGCTCTCTGATAATTTCAGACCATTCCAAGCTCTCTCTTTTTGTATATGGTAAGTAATGAGATCAAATAGTGAGCTCTTTCCAATACAAGACTATTTTTGTGGTTGTATTGTTAATGAGCACAAAACTAAATTTATAAAAGAAAAAAACCTTTTTCTTTTGAAGATTTAAAAGAGCCAGAACATGTCACCTGAGTATCTGAGCATGTCACTAGCATGTGAGCAACATGTTGTAGCATGTCCTAGTTAGATACAAAATCCAAACATATCCAAGAATGTGTTTGAGTGCGTTTGGAGCATGTTACTATTGGATATATGTCTGGTATCAATACGCTACACCAAGGAAATGTCCATTCTTCCTAGTTCATGATTAATTCATGTTGTTTACATGCTCTGTTTTTTGAAGGTATGAAGTTCTATTAACTGTCAAAATGTTGAGATGGATTTGATAACTACTGATGCCCCCTAATTCAAATGAAAATTTGGATTAATTTAGTGATCTTGTACTAAACTGTAATTGGAAACCTCATAAATAAGTGTTAGATGAGACTTTCATGCTGGATTACTTATCTGAACCAAACCCTTTCAATCATCTCCCACTGACCTGCATTTTCTATGCTAGTACTACATGTTTCTGATCTTCATCTCTGGAAATTGTTTGTAGCACAAGCTGATTGAATTTTGGATTCATATGAAATTGAGATGGAACTCATGGTTGAAGGCTGATAGTGATAGTTTTTGTCCCAATACAAGTTGTTTTTAAGGGGAATGATATTCTTGTTACTATGAAATCCTTTTATGCAGCAACTGTATTTTGATTTTGTCTTTTTTTATGCTGATTCTGTGTTTATATATTCTACAAAAGCTGCCTATTGATATGCCTTCTGATGGAGGGTGATGCTATCCTAATGGCACCACCAATTGGAATCGATTATGGTTGAAATCAGTAGTGATGACTATGATTCGTCCATCTTGTTTCTTAGGATATAAAATTTCATGATTCTCACATAATGTTATGATGATTTGTTTTTATTGTCGACTTCAGGTGGTCCTAATCCTGCAGGTCAGCCTACAGCAGGTGGCTTTGGTGCATCCACTGTGCAGAATCCTTTTGCCTCCTCGTCAACATTTGGTCAATCATCTTCAAATCCATTTTCCACATCAACGTCAACCAATCTATTTGCTACGAAACCTCCAGCCTTTGGTAGTCAAGGCTTTGGAACCTCATCATCAACATCTGCATTTGGTTCTTCAGTGTTTGGTTCTTCATCCACATCAAACCCATTCGGGTCAATGCCATCAGCAACTCCCTCCATTTTTGGTACATCTTCTCCAGCATTTGGGTCCAGCCCTTCCTCTTCTCTTTTTGCTTCATCGAGCTCTTCTGCATTTGGTGTGCCGCATTCTCCATTTGGTTCTACTCCTGCTCAGGGAACTACTCCATCATTTGGTGCTGGTCTAAACTTCAGTAACACACAGTCATCTCCGCTGTTTCAATCAACAACACCTTCACTTGGACTGACAGGGTCATCTTTTGGACAAACTGGGTCATCATTTGGACAAAATGCTGCTGCTCCTTTTCAGTCAAGTATATTCAGTACACCCTCTGCTGGCTTGGGAGGAAGTTTTTTCTCAAGCACCCCACAACTCTCTACAAGTGCCCCATTTGGCTTTGGGCAAACAACTGTAAGGCAATCTAGATTATTCTGTTTGACTTTCTGCTATATTAATATCATTGTAGTTCAACTGGTCGAAAAATTCTATCATGAGAGTGCCATTTAATTTTGTAGCACACATTTTCTTTTATTGTATCTTTTGCAACCTTCTTTTATTTGTATGCTATGCGAGGAATAATTATTTAGGTGTTATTTCCAGAAGCTCAGGAGCAAAGAAATGTTGTTATATTCCTTAATTGTCAGTGATCACTCACAACTTGAATAATGTCTTCTAGTTAAATTAAGTATAATAATATTTGCATATCCTAAGGGTGGGGAGGAAATTGTTGCATCTGAGCATTTTTTTTTTTGGTTTCTCATGTGGATAAATCAAACAAGTTATTGATATTCTAAAGGTTTTGTTTGAGAAAGATTGGACATTGCAGAAACAAATGATCCATGGAATTTGTAAATTGGCAGTGTTATAGTCACTTACATGAATGTGATTTATATATCTCCTTGTAGCCCTCACTTTCATCTCCTTTTCAAGCAAATCAAGCAACACAGATGAGTAATCCTTTCAGCTTTAGCAATTTTGGTCAGACACAATCTGGTAATTTCTGTTCACTCTTACCATATTTAGAATTTTGTTATGTTCATGTATGATTTTACTAATGATATTAATGCATTCAATGAATAAATAGCTGGAACAACTGGCTTTGGGGGTGGACCTAGCATTTTTGGACAGAGTTTTGGTCAATTGTATGTTATCTTACTATTGGATACTGCCACTCTTTTTTGCAATACTAATGTTTTTTTTGTTCAGTCTGGATCAATTGATGTTACAAGCTTTTCAATTGGTATCATAGAATAAAATATCGGCCGAAATCAGATATTGGTCAATATTGCATGTCATCTTACAATTGATGGATGAGTTTTTGCTTCCAATATTACGTAATACGTATTATCTGATAAGTCTGGTACCGATATGGACATGGCCGAATACCGATACCAACATTTTTATCCGTGATCTGCATATAAACACCTGAAATGTTGAAGTGTAATTACTAATATGTGCTTCTTTATCTGGCATCTATTTATAGGTCTACTACTCATAGCCCTGCAGTGGCACAATCAATGACTATTACAAATCCTTTTGGGACCCTTCCAGCGATGCCTCAGATATCAATTGGTCGTGCTCGAACATCACCGCCAATTCAATATGGAATCTCAAGCATGCCTGTAAACTTCACCCTCTCTGTTATATGGTTTACTGACAACAGTCTAGAATACACTAGGCTTAGTTTGTGGGCATTGACATTGCCTTTAATAGGTTGTTGACAAACCTGCTCCAGTCCGAATTTCATCCTTGTTAACCTCACGTCATCTATCTCAAAGGAGGATTAAGTTGCCTGCAAGGAAATATCACCCCAGGAATAATGAACTGAAGGTGTGGTTGTGTTATTGATTTCTAAATGGTTTTCATTTGTTCGTATTTTGAGGCATGGAATGTTCAGCTTACTCTGGTTAATTGTGTTCTTGTAGATTCCCTTTTTTAGTGATGGTGATGAGGGACCCAGTACCCCAAAAGCAGATGCTCTCTTTGTTCCTAGGGAGAATCCTAGAGCTTTGATCATTCGTCCTGTGGAGCAACGGCCTTTGAAGGCAAATGTGGATAAATCACCTCTAGCGCATGAAAATGGTAATTGATCCAACCTTTTGCACCTGGTGTGTGTGATAACTTTTAGTGAACTTATGAGTTTAAGCTTCTTGTTAATGGGATAGTATGAACAACTAATATTCTTCTGCTGAACTATGTCTAGTAGAAGCTGGTATTTTGTGGCTCAGTACGTTTCTGAACCACGGAGAGTTACTCTAACCCGGCACTTTGGCTTCCTTAACTTACAAGAGACAGTACTAATTTGTACCATGAATACAGTGGGTAGTGTAGCCTGTGTTAATAGATGGGAAAAAAATACTGAAGTAATTGGTATAAGAAAAGCATGGAATGGTTCTTGGAAAATCATGCATAGCCTGTTGAAGAAAGTATAGAACTATGCTGTCAAAGAAAATCTTTTATGGAATCTAGGAAACATATGGACAAAAGACAAAAGAATTCCACCAACTAACTTTCACAGGACTTCACTTTTCCTTGCCAAATAAATTCTACTGTCTGTAGCAAATGAAGACCAGATAGTCAAATAGGGCTATCCTCCATACTTGCTGCCTTCTATTGGTGAATCTTCTTTCCAAGAGATTAGGTCATTCTTGATTCCATTCTGCCTTACTTTATAGATATGCATCATGGAAAGAGGGGGAAAACAAATTTTAAACTGGCGTTACAATGGGTAAACAAATGGTCAACTGATTTTTCTCTTTTTCAAGAGGATGAACAAATAAGATGATGCCTCCTTTCCTCATCATTTTCTCTCTTTAAAAGACGTTAAACTGCTGGGTGGTATTGTAGGAATTCACCACATAGGAAACTTGCTTTTGCTGTTTCTTGAACCCAGTAAGACATTGCTCTAAAATTTCAAAAGCAAACTAATGTTTGCCCTACTGTTTCATGGAACCTGCTGAGAATGATGAAACCAATGCCCACAATACATAAATCCCTGGTCAACTCTTCAAGTGTTAGTTCAACGTCATCAGGATCTGGACTATGCTCTTTTTGATCTTTAAACTCCAAGTCAACTGTTTCTTAGGCTGGCTACATGTTGCCAAAATCACTTTGGGTGCTCTCTTAGGTGCCCGGTGGGGCGATGCAGCCTTGGTGGCTCACTTGGTTTTGGTGGGCTGCCTTCATCTAGGTGCCATATATGAGCACCTAGTGCAAGGCAATCACATGGTAGTTAGCACAATGCTAAGACTGCATCCTGAGCTTTTGTTTCTGCCGAGTATATTAGTATTTACCGAACCTAATCCACACTTTAAGAAATAAGCAAAGAATGAAGGAAAAAAGTGACCAAACCTGCTGTAACTTGAAGACAGAATTTGAAGACATCCTCATCACTCAACAAATAAGGTTTGACAATCTTGGAGGATATTCTTGAGGAAGGCGACACTGGACCCCTAGTTTGCAGCCTTCCATGAAGTGATTTTCTCTTAATATTATTCGGCTAGAAAATCTGAACCCTGAGAGTGTGAAGGCGGATCTTAGTAGTGGTTCAATCTCTCTCTCTCTCTCTCTCTCTCTGTTTTCATGCTTCTTTTGTTTGATTTTTTGGCATAGCTTTTTACTTCCTTTTATTTTGTTTGGTGAATAGATAATTCTCTATCTCTTTTGTTTTATTTTTGTGCTCTGTTTCCATAATTTTTTCCTGCTGAATTGTTTTTGCATCATTTCCTCACTCTTTCACGTGTCTTTATTCTCTATGTTCTTGTTCAGAAGACAGCACAAAATTTTCTGCTGTTATTTTATATTCACTCCGTTCCTGTTACTCTCAGTTCTTATATATATATATATATGTAAACAATTTATTGTTTACTTTCTATCTTCATCTTTTCCCAGAATTGTGCTCATTATCCAATTGTTTTTCATCTGACTTTTTCCCCGTGAAATTGGACAGCAAAAACAAGTGAATTATTTCATTTGGAAAAAAATAATAAAAAAATGCTAATTATCTCATTTCGAAATTTGAATAGATATAGTATGGCAATGATATTTTTGTTTTATTTTAATTTTTGACAGAATAACTTATGCAATTATTTATCTTATGTCATGGATTTTTTTATCGAGATGCATCATAATGATACAAAAATTGTTGAATTAAATTGTTCATGTTGTCGTGATGTTTTGTAAATTGACTTGTAAATGACTTTTTCTGTGAAATATTTTAGTTTCTTTTGAAGTTAGTGCATTACTTTTCTGTGGCAAGCACCTAGTGCTTCAAGCATTTGGGGCTATTGGCACTTTGACGTTGCCTAGAGCCTTCGAAAACATTGGGTTGCTAATTTCATCATCTAATTTGTAAGTTTTGAAATTTTGTTTCCAATCTTCATGGAATTGTGGATAATTTTCTGATATTGACGAGATAATTCCCTAAACTCATTTAGCACAAGCGACATTTCTTTTTTGTATTTGGGATACATCAATTTGAGTTGATGGGCTTGTTAAAAAAGTGGGCCAAAGAAATTGGTTCTGGTTGTAAACAGATTGGCAAAAAGGTGGAATCAGACTACCTATGAACCAGAGACCAGCTAAAGTGAGAAGGGCCCCTTTGATTGTGGCCCATTTACATTCATATCTTGTTACTTTGGTTAGCGCAACGGAGATGAAAACATGAAGCATGCTTGCAGATAGAGCCTGTGTAGTCAGTGACTCTCAAGATGGTGGTTGAACTTATGATTGTGAAAAATTGAACAGGTGGGAAAACTTTTGCTTAAGCTGTTGTTGGTGAAGGGTTTATCTTCCTTCTCGTCTCAGTAGGAATAAGCTCAACTTTGGTGATAGTGTTTTGGAGGGAAAAATTAGGGTTTATGTGAACAATCCTTGTTTGACTTTGTCATTGATTAAGCGTGTTTGGGTGGTGTATGAGATGCTGGTTGGTGGTGGCTCTACATGTATGGATTGAGTTCCAGCGAATCCTGATGAGATTTTTTATTGACTTGATGATGGTTGCTGAGGTATGGTTTGGTGGTGTTTTAGTTATGGCTGATGATGTTTGATGCAAATGGAGAAGGGTGTCATGGCTTGGTTGCCAGCATCTGCAAGATAAAAAGTGTTAGGTGGATGGGTTTTCATTGATTCATTGAGTTGATGGTGCGAGATGGTGGTGGTAGTGGTGGCTCTACATATTTGGTTTAGGTTTTGATATATATATATATATTGTGTGTCGACTTGATGGTTGCGGAGTTTTGATCTGGTGATGTTTGATTGTTTTTAATGATGATGAGCTTGGTGGATGAGATAGTAAACATAGTGAGCACCAAGTTTTGTGAAGTAATCTCAGTAGCCAAACCTTAGGCTATGAAACGAAACTGATGTGAGTCGAATTTTGATCAAACAATGGCAACTGAAAATTTCTTTTCATTGCTCAACCCAAATAAACTGATTATGCGTGGTCCTTTAATTGAACTAAGATACTTCCAAACAAGTGTAAAATACTAATGCTAACTAAACAATGGGCAATCTAGAATAATCAGGAATTGCCCTAGAAATAGATATGCCAATTACAAAAAATATTTCTTCAATTATACAAAATTATATAATAATCTTAAGTTATAATAATATCATAGGGTTATTGCAGCAACTACAAAGGAAGACCATTTCCCATTGCCTCCTTTCCTGTCCACAAGAGGGGAGAGAGGTGGAATCTGCCTCCTACTGTCAGCAGCAGATAGGTAAAGGGGGATGTTGGAAGCAACAGTGGTGGTCATAGGAAGTGGGATGGCTTCATTTCTTCCTTGTGTTTTTGTTTGACTCTTTGGTTCTTCCCATGTTTAGTAACATAATACATTTCCAATGAGTCAATCATGTTTGCAGTCCTCATTTTTATTAAAATACGTTTACAAGTGTGAACAATGTTTGGGTTTATGTTTTAAGGGACAGCCACCCAAACCAGGGATGCAAATATATGATATTTCAACCTATATATATCAGTATTGAATCTCTATATGTTTATGTATTGGCGATATTTGGTTAATATCTCAGCCGAAATTTGTCTGTCATTTTATGATCTTCAGTTTTTTTTCATTTAATATATCCGATTCCGATAGGTATTATCCTATGTGTTCGATATTGATATGGCTGTGACTTACACTGACCAATATTTTCATCCATGACCCAAATGCCCCCCCTAATTAATTGATGACCCAAACATCTTCTAATGCTTCAATGGGAATTGGGTAGTTAAGGTGCCCCTTGAGGAACTCTGGTAACTAATTTAATTAATGGACCAAAATGCTTTATATTGGGGAATTGCATCTTCATTTCCGTTAAACAAACCATAGTCTAAGCAATATGAGATCCATACTTTTTCAAATATTTTCATGAGTAGAAAATTTAATTCCATCATAATTCATAAATAGTGTACTCAACCCTGCCCTCAAATGATTCCCATTCCAACAGTCATGTCTCATGACTACTGAACTTACCGGCACCCACAACATGCCCAACTGACTTTGATGATTCCCATAAATAATGCACTTAATCCCACCCTCAAATGATTCCCATTCCAATAGTCATTTCTCATGACTACAGAACCTATCGGCGCCCATAACATGCCCAACTGACATTGAGCTGAATTCCATGCAAAACTTGTTACATGAATGCTCAGTAATTACTTACCAAAAAAAAAAAAAGGATTCTCACTATTATATTGCTCACTGTGTTGCAGCCCTTTTCATCAAAAAACCATCTTTTGGTCATTGTAAAACCTTTTTTTTTTTCGTTGCAGCTTTTACTGCAATCACCATCTCCCCCCCCCCTCCGTGAAGAATAGAAAAAGTCCGGATTTCTCTTGTCATGATGAGTATTACTGTTTATAGCGATAAAGACAAATAGCCCAATATATATGTGCCTTTGTTATTACAATTGGTTTGGTCAATCAGTGATGGGAGTTGCCAAGCCTCATGTATTGATCGTAATATATCATTTGGTTTTACTTTTTACAGGTATTTATTGACATATTATTTTCAATACTCCGAACTTCATAGTCATTCTTGCAGATGTAAGTAATCCAGTGTTGCTTTTGTTTAGGTAAAACATCCAAAGAGGAGAATGGCCCAGCCTCAAATGGCTCCATTGCCATGGCAAAGGATAGTAAGTTTTTTCTTCATCATTTACATGGATATAGGAAATTGTCTTCTCAAATCTTCTTTTTAATTTCTTAGTTTTGCTTGGAAATCTGCATCCTTGACTATTTTTTACATTAGTTAATGATTGACCATGCAACATTAAAAAATTCCACTTTTGCCCTCTTCCCAAGTTCAAAATTCTATCTACAAATTTAGGCCGTGTAATTGAATATCCACAGATTGTCTTTGCAACCAAACATATTTCCTTTCAATTAAAGCGGCGTGTGCCCCTTTATCTAGTTATACAGAACTTTGTGCCCCAATTAAAGCAACGTATGCCCCTTAATCATGTGGAAAACTCCTGTCATGCAAGTCATTATCTTTTGGACCAAACCATATTGCTCTTATGAATGGTTTAGGGAATCCTACTCCCCAGAACAAACTGAAAAATAATCAGAAAGAAATGATAGAGGCCAAAGCCTTGGGTTCCACTGTTGTAAAATTCTATTTATTATTTTGAAATTTTAAATCATGTGGCTGTTTTCTTTGTAAACGTGATTTTTCTAATTGTTGTGTTTTTGTTCCTTCATTGTCTATGTGAGGACATTGTAATCTTTTATGTTTTATTTCTCTTTTGCATCATTCTTCTGCACAAACAGTATTACTTTAGAGTCCAAACAACCTGAAGAGTATCACCTTCTTGGTTGCCTTGTCTAGACTTTTACTCCATTATTTCACAATGTAACTCAATATATATACATCTATGCATCCCAGGGGTGTTACTGATGGCATGTCATATATCATACCATAATTAGAATATATATTAATTATTGTATTATAGCTGTTTATATATTATGTTTATTAACCTAATATTGCCATTCTTATTCATTTATTTGTAATTAATGTACTTGTTGATTATCAGCCTTGTAATGGAAGGCATCCTCACAAGGTAGGGATCGAGATTCAAACTCTAATTTGTTTGACAGTTACAACATGCCAATTGTTCCCTCCGTAATTCTTCACTATATTTTTTTCAAAAAAAATATTTGAAAGATGGTAAATTTTTTAGCACATTAAATTAAATCCACTCCCTTTGGGGCAAAAACAATGATCAAGTGTAGAGCAGCTCTCAGATCCCAGAACAAATCAAGACCGAATCATATAAAAACCCATAAATACATCAATTCTAGGAACATTCTTCATATACAATATAGACTTTACTTTTCTTTTATTCTACTAATTCCTATAGCCCAGTACAATGCTTCTGGTTGCATGTCTGTTTTCCTTTTCTGGGACTACCACAACTTTTATGGCATATGTTTTTCTTTTTTTTTTTCTTTTTTTTTTTCTTTTTTTTGTGGTACTAATTTGGGAACCAACTTTCATAGCATATTAGGCTTGAAAGCCCATCCAAAAGCTATCTTGCCATCCAAGGGCTATCTTTAAATTGGCATTGAACAGAATAATAGCTCCTCTAAAGTTATGCTCAATATGAATACTCGTCAAAATCGATGTCTCTTCCTGGCTTTTGTTCTGCAATCTGTATCTTTTCATTTTCTTTGTTCTCACTATCCCCAACAGTTGAAAAATGATCTTTCTTCCAATATTGTTCTTTCTTGGTATATACCCTGTGGTAGTCTTTCTTTCTAGGTTCAGTTTGAAAGGCCTTATGATGTCTTACAAACATGAGAAGCTTCATTAAAGTGCAGAAACGCCACCTTCATGTATTATAAAGCCAAAGCATCAGTCTGAAGAGTTAACAGCTGGAAGACTAAACTAAATTTGAGGTCAAAGGAAGTTCTTATAGAATACACAGCTCAAATTGAATCAATTGTTGATCGTCTGCACAACTCTCGGTACCTTTAATTGAAGCATACATGGAATATAGTACTTTTAATATTTTTTTATTAAACTTAACAAGTATTTGAATGAACAAGGATCTATGCCAAAAAAGAGCGTTTGGTTGAGTATCAAGGAGTCAATGAATTTTGACTAAAATACCAAATAAAAGTAGTTTTTTTTTTTCATTTCAGAGGAAATGCATATCTTACGTACAACTTCTTATATAATGGTACAAAACAATAGTCTCATAGGAGTAGGCACACAAATCACTTTAAACACAAACAGCTGGGTAGGTGGGTTGGTACAAGTAGAGAATTTTAGAAAAGATTGAACTTACAATCTTTTTTGGAGATATTCATTTTCTTGTAGAAATTGATAATGTATATTCACATAATGGAAATTTGATACCACTAAGAAGGGGAAAAATTTCAAAGAATTCAAAACTTTGAAAAATTGGATCTATGACCAATGAATATGCTTTAAGAGTAGGTCCATTGTGTAATACCTTTACAGCTATGATAGAACAAGGTACATTGAATGATAGGTGAGGACTTTTAGGAGATTGTATAGAAAAAGTATGAGGTTTTGCTTCATGTGGCGGGGTCTCTTTTAGTTTTGTTAGTTCTTTTATATAAATTCTAAACCCTAAATCTTGAAGCTACGTCGTTGGAAAAAAACAGAAGAAATTTGACAAACTGAAAGATAGGGAGATTTCTGTTCAAGATTGTCAATCGTTGTGCTAGTTTGTGATATTTGCATCAATTACAATAAGGTTCTTTGAGTTGCCTCTTATGCTCGAATTGCCGCCATTCATACCTTTGATCTCCATTTTAAGTCATTAACTTGGCCTTTACATTGCACGTGTCAGCAGATTGTCTTTTGCAAAAGTGATGTGATCACTAAACTTTGGTAGTAAATTTGTAATCTATTATTATTGAGCCACATTATGATTGCATCTAGCCTTGTCTTTGAGTATATACCTAGGGGTATCATGTTGGGCGGATTGTTATATGAGTCGATCCATATTTGGCTGTATATGATCTTTAGAACAAGTCAATTTTGAGCAATTCGATAATCCATAGGTGGATCAAGTGACGATGAGTGTGCATTAATGCTAACTCTTTTCCTTATTAATTAATTACTGTCCTCATGTAGAAACCCCCCCAGAGTGTAAAAGAGAGGCAAAAGGCCTTGACAAAAAGAACAGCATAGCCTAAAGAACTAAGTGTAGCCACTGTCCCTTGCGTGAGGGATAGGAATAATGAAGGACTTCTTGTTTTCTATTACGAAGTCCACATCCATGTTTTGTTGCAATTGCTTTTATCCACACCCCTCGGTGGAGAATTTTCATGAAAACAAATGTTTTGCAAGCAGAACAGAAGGCACAACGAAACGAGGATACTGTTTGGGCAAGGGACAGATCTATATTTGACTGTCTGTAATCTTTAGAGTAACTCAATTTGAGCAGTTTGATAATCCACAAATGGAGCAAGTGACCACAAGAGTGCATTAAGGCTAACTCTTCTCCCTTGTAATTAATTCCTGTCCTCTTGCAGAAACCTCTGATGAAGATGGACAAATCAAAGATCAAAATAACTCCAGCAAACATGGCCAGAAGAATGACTTCCGTGATGATACTCCAAAGCAGAATGGGGATTCATACATTACACTCACGGGGCACAGAGCTGGTGAAGCTGCAATCGTGTATGAGCACGGTGCCGACATTGAGGCGATGATGCCAAAGCTCTGGCACTCAGACTACTACACCGAGCCTCGAATCCAAGAGCTGGCAGCCAAGGAAAGGGCCGAGCCGGGGTACTGTCGGCGTGTCAAGGACTTTGTTGTTGGCCGACATGGCTATGGGAGCATCAAGTTCCTGGGGGAGACCGATGTTCGACGGCTTGACCTGGAGTCCCTTATCCAGTTCGACAACCGAGAGGTGTGTGTATACATGAACGACAGCACAAAACCGCCCTTGGGACAAGGTCTTAACAAGCCAGCTGAGGTAACACTGCTCAACATCAAGTGCTACGACAAGAAGGCCGGACGGCTATACACCGAGGGGCCAGAAGTAGAGAAGTACAAGGAAATGCTGAAGAAGAAGGCCGAGGATCAGGGTGCAGAATATTTGTCCTATGACCCGGTCGTTGGGGAGTGGAAATTCCGGGTCAGCCATTTTTAGCCCGTATGGGCTTGATGATGAAAATGACTAGAATCTGACCTGCTGCAATCTGTGGAATTTCTGGGTGGTTTTCTTAGTATTTGATTCATTGAGAGTTTTTCGATATTGTGGTTCTTGTCGCCGGTTTCTGCTTTGGATCTGACATTTTGATGTCTCTGAAGCTTTTTCTTATTCTTTTTTTTTTGTGGGGGCCGGGGGTTTGTAAGTGTACGGTATACCTTTTGAATGTGTGAATCTATTTTACTTGGGTTTTGTTCTTCGTCTCCATGTTATTGATCGTTATAAATATGCAGAATTGACTCAGCTGCTTATTGCTTTTTTGATAACTTCATCCACTTAGAATATAACATGAGCTTTGGAACAGATTGTTTACGGTCAGAGAAAGCAGTTATCGCCGAATCGTAATGTAGATATATTTTGTGGGAATTTAGTGATTCATCTGTACAAATTTTCATGGAAAAACTTCTATAGATAGCGTGCTGTGGTGTGGTAAATTGACCAATAAATTTGACATATCTTGGTTGAACGTGTTAGGAAAGCGTGGGTTTTTGTATTGAAGTGCATGGATTAGGCCTACAAGGTATTCAAGCACTTTCATTCAAGTACCTTCAAGTCAATATTACCCTAATTTCAAGAATTTTCCTAAGTAGCTTATAAGTAGCTTTTAAGTGGTTTCAAGAATTTTCCAAATGTGTTTTGATTTTTCACACATGGAGATGCATTTTGGATTCTTCAGATGTGGCCTAGGGTAAGATAGTAAAACCCTAATTCTCTTAATTATCTAAATAATTGAGTTAATTTATTGTGATGGAAGAAAACTATGACGCTATGTTTGGTTATTAAAATCGGATAAGATAGAAATATAATATTATTTTTAGGAAATAAAATAATATAAAATATAGTTAAAATTTTTTTTTTTTTTTTTGGTTTCTTATTTGAAATTACTAGAATGGGATTAATGATCAATTTTTTACTATATGGTATGTAGTAGTAGTAAAAGATAATCAAGAAATTAATATAAAATAGTTTTTTATCCTTATTCAAAAGAAATATATTTAAACATATATTAGAATGTTGGCCAACTTCTTCTCTTCTACCACCATCTTCATCGCATAGGACTTTGAGTTCTCTATAATTTTGATCGTATTTGATATCGTAATCTTGGCTATCGTCATGCTTGAATTCTACTTCCAGTTTATACTCGTTGGCGCCATCATCTCTAACTTTCATTTAGTTGTAACATTATTTGAAATTCACTCCCCTTGCACTCTTATAGGACCATCATCTTTATTTTTGTAATCTTCAAGTGGTTCTTTCTTGGAATTGTCATCTTCCTCGTCGTATAAACTCATTGAAAGGATCATTGTCTCAATTATCATACTAATCGAATGGATCATCAAAGTCATACTACTCATCAAATGAAGGGCTAAAGAGAGATTAGGGTTTATAGTATTGGTAAATGGAAAAACTAGAATGATTATTTTTGGATAATCAGAAATAAAAAAAAAATTAGGAGGTATTTTTTTATTTCTTATTTTAAAAGAATAAAATTTTTTTAGGAATTATTATTTTTATTATTAAAATAACAAAATATTGAAATAGTAATTTTAATAAAAATAGAGTAGAAATAAAATTTTTATTCCATCGTACCAAATATGATGTAAACAAGGAGAGTTGAGTAGCTATATAAGAAGGATTGGATGACAACATAAGATTCTCATATTAAGTGATAGACTTGTTTTAAAATTAAGTGATGGAAGTTACAATTGCTACAAGAAGAGAAGCATAGGATTCTTTTTCTTAGTGAGGGGAGTTGAGTATAGTTTAAGTGAAGAATTAAGGGAAGAGAGATTACAAAAGGGTAGTGGCCAAGTAGCTTAAGTGGATGGAATGTAAGAAAGCCAAACTAAGTCTAGATTCACGCTAATAGATCTATTAATACCTAAGAGGGGAGTTGGGGTTAGAATATTAATCCCTATCATTGAAGTATGTGGAGAAGAAAGAGAGAAAGAAGTACCTTGGCCGAGTGTGGAAAGAGAAGAAAGGCATCCAATTTTCTAAGTGAGTTGTTTTATTTTTCTTTTTTTTATGAAATTCTAGATGAATTTGTAAGAAATAATCTTCTATCATATGCTTTTTGATAGAGAAAATATGACTATGGTTCATCCACATGAAGATTATGATCATGCCACCAAATAATAAAATATTGCTTGAATATGATATACATCTAATATTACAAGAAGGAATCTAGGATTTTTTTAAGGTTAGAAATAATAATTACATAAGTGACATGAATATTAGCCTAGTACACATGTAGATATATAATGTGATACAAATTATGATATATTTAGTATTATATAGTTAAGTTTTATATTAAGAATTATGTAAATTAATTTATCTGATAATTAAATCTAATATATACAGTAACCATTAAATAAATTTAGAATTTTTTAATATCGCTTTTAGGTTTTATTATAAATTATTATACTAAGTGGTAAATATAAATATGATAATGTACCGAAATGGGGAGGGGTAAAATGAAAATCTTATAGCATTTTCATATAAACTATGGCATTTGTATGATAGAAGAAGGAATAATGAAACTTAGTATAATAAGTATTGGCATGTATGAAAGGCCTTTGATAAAGGTCTGAATTTTGTAGAAGAGCTCTTCCAGTGGTGGCATATATACCCTAAGGGCTTTCATGTGTTTTGTAAAGGCAATGTGTTCAATAAATATAAAGAACTGCTTAGATGATGAAATGGAGATTATGATAAAGTGTATCATGGTGTAACCTAGAATTATAGTGATTGGCCAAGTGAGAAATGTGGTTGGTTATGTGCCGATTAAGGTGCTAGTGTGTGGAACATCCTTTGTTATACCTGAAATTAATTTCAAGAATAGAAGAAAATTCAATTCGAGTCAAGTAAGTTAAAAATATTGAATGTAATTGGTTGATGACAGTGGTTCAATTGGCTGAGTAAGATCATGTTGAATACTCTTATTTTTTGCCTTGTTATGTCTCATCATCTATTAATTTGTTTATTCTATTGATACTATTGTTATTCTTGCTTATTGAAAAGTTAAGGAAAATATACAAAAATCATATGATATTAAAACAAATGGGAGTTCATGAAACATTAAAGTGGTTCATATTTGTCTAATATCGATTCTATAACCATTAGATTGCGATCTACTGAAATTATATAGTATACTCGCTGCCATCTAACTATTGTAGTTAGATCATGGGATATTGGCAAAGGATATTGGGTTTGGATATGATTTTGCCATGGGTACTAGAGATTCTCTATAATAACAACTATCTGATTGAGTTGAAGAGATTGCTTATGTCAAACGATAAATATTAGATACATTGTGTGACTTACCCATGAGATGGTGGTGTATATACATTAACTCTTAATTCATTCTGGCAAGCTAAGATTCAACAAAATTCTTATATATTATGATATTGCGATGATATCTTATTTGTGTGGCAATTTGATGGAATCTGTGTTGTTAATAATCCGTTGACATCTTGTTGTTCACAAGTTAATATACTGATTATGTTGAACTGTGTAGTTATTTGAAAATACTACATGTGTTGTATATTGTATATCGTCATGAAATTCCTTGAAGCTTGATGTTAGAGTTCCTAAATTTATTATTGTTATCATTTCTCTTGCAGCAGATATGAAAAACGTGCTTGGTATTAATCTCATTCATCAAATTTCTATCTTCTAGATTTGTGTAGGTGTTTGTGGGACTATTTTGGAGGATTGGCTTAGCATAGTGGCTTTGGAGATTGAGGAGTTTTGAGAGTTGTCTTGCTTAGTTTACTTTAAGCACTTTTTATGGTTTGTTAGTTGATGCTTTAATTTTGATGGCTAAGTGCCGAACTATGATTTTGTGTTTGATATTATGGTTTTCTAATGTTATATTTTGGTGAGCTTATTATTTTAGTTTTGATAATTATTCAGTGACAATATTATTATTATTATTGACAGTCAATATTTTAATCAAAATGACATGATATTATTTTATTGTAGACTAGGTTGGCTCATGACGAATTTACTAGATGACATCTAGACAACATGTAGCTCAAGATTGGTGTGAGGCTTCAACACCAAATGGGGAAAAAAATGTTTGGACCCACAAGCATCTAAAGAACAATAAAGTGTACCAACACATATTTTTAAAAATAAATTTTATTACAAGTCAATTTCACCTAAATGATTTATAAATCTAGATATGCATTACCAATCATTCATTAATAGCATGCATGCAAGAAATTTTAAAATCAAAAATATAGAAAACACAATATTTGGAGGCAAAAGTAATTCTCAAAAAACTTTTCTTGTTATCAGTTACCAACTATAAAATCTAATGTATCAAGATGAGTCAATTCACATGCCAAATACTAGATGCGCTATCTTAGTAAACTAACTCTGAATATGTGGCTATCTAAAACCTTTTGTAGATCTGTAATTTTGCATCTATCTATGCATATCTGATTTCTCTGAATGAAAATTTAAGTCATGAATGTCTTTAAGATATCTAGTTAACCAATCGAACCAGGATCTTCAAGCTAGACTTGATACAACAACGAATTACATCAAAATAAAGATTCAATTTGAGGAGGAGATTGCACAACACAATGATTCAACATCTCAAAAAGGACATCTCTCATAAATATAGATGACTCCCAAATTCTTTATAATCAAAAGACCATGTATTTGGATGTCCCAAATCTCTTTCCCACTTGAAAACCGATTCTCTCCACGTTAAGATTTGATATACCGCTATCTATTCACGGGGGAATAAGCAAAAACTACTTTTAACCTTCAATCAATACAATTTTTATTTTAAAGTAGTGGGTGAAAAATAGTATACTGTTTGAGTTCATACCTCATTGTTGATCTAAGGTTTGTCTTTAGAAAGAGTCTATTTGAGCTGATATTTTGCAGGTCATTAGTAACTTATTTCTGAAAGTGGCATTTCACTCCGTATGATGAAGTGGTTGTCTCATGTATTGCCTATGGCTTGCTTTTGGAAGTGGTGCTTTCCTCTAATATGTAAGCAATTAGTGTTGGAAATTGTGGACGGCTCACCTTTAGATACAATCCGCTTGTTTCTAAACTTTTAAATAATTTACACCAACGTTAGAATTTGTTAGACATAAATCTTTTTATTATATATATATATAGCATCATGGAATATAAAAACTAATGAAAATCAGACATCATGCAATTGTTAGAATAGAGAAATTGGTGGCTGGAGTTGTAGAGGTTCTAATTGGTTGTATAACTAGGGTTATGTTGTCTTCATGTTTGAAATCATTTTAGAAGCATCGAAAATAAAATTAAGAATTATGAATAATAATATATATATATATATTATCTTGTATTCTATTGTACCTCCACGTATTCATAATGTTATTTCCATAACATTATCTTACAATGAGTAATGATGGTATCAACAGCACAATCACATACAATCCCATCACTAATATTCATATGCTGATGATCATAATACAAAACTAATTACATAATAGGAATACAAAGAATTCTCAATTTTTTGGGTATAAAAATATACACAAACCCAATGCAGTGGAAATGAATTCTTAATTTTTTTTGTCAATCGTCTGACACCAAATATAATAGAAATACAAAGAACTAAATCACGTAACTAAGTATATAAATTATATGATAATATTTAATATAAAAGATCCTTATCAATCAAGAAAAAAATAAATATAATAATGACTGGGTATAAATATAATTTTTTTGAAAAATTTTTAATATAATCCAAATATATGATCGATTAAATATAATCCCAATATACCTAACAAACTACTAAAAAAAATATACTTAGTAGCCCACTAGACGCCTCATACAATATAATACCCAGATTCCTGTTTAATTTTAATGTGAATATAATTATTATTACATCTAAACTATTCAAAATAATAAATATATACAAGTTAAAATTAAACATGAATCCGGGTATTACATGTATAAAATATGATATCAGTCTTTTGCTACACTAGCTTAAAAAAAGAAAAATAATAAAAAAAATAAAAAATATTGCCTTATTAGAAATAACTATATATATTTTTCCCAGAGTGTTAGTTTTTCTTTAAGAAATAGTTTTAAATTAAGCAGTTTTCCATAAATTTCACAAACTCATTGAAATCGATTTTTCCGTCTCTGTTTTCATCAAAGGCGCTGATCATGGAAGAGCAAGCCGGCGGGTCTGTTTTTCCTCCTAAGCCGAGAATACAGAGAACTCTCTGCAACTCCATGGCGTCAATGAATCCGTCTCTGTTCTCATCAAACACATCAAAAGCTTCTTTCAGTTCCTCCCAGCTTGCTTCTTCTTCTTCGAAGATCCCATGAATGCTTCTCCTGGAAAGCTCTGGTCCCTCTTCATCTGGGTCACATGGAATACCTAATTTTTGCATCACCGTAGCTATATCTTCTCTGCTCAGCCCGTCGATCTCACCCTCATCGCCATCGTTGAATCCGGCTTCTTGGCCGCCAACCTCGTAATTCTTTGTCGTTGTCGTCGTCTTCTTCTTTTCTGGGGAAACCTCAGAACCGCCAAAAAGGGGAAATCTGGAATGAACAAATGACCAAGAATTTGAAATGGAGTTCTGTAGACTAGACAAGCAGACGAAATTTCTCAGAGGAACGACATCAATCAATTCCATGTTAAAATTGGTCTTCGGATCTCTTTCAAGAATTCACAGAAAGTTGGACCGGAGGAGGAGGAGGAGGAGGAGAACTTGAAGAACTTGCTTGTATGAATTTGTCGTATTTATATAAATAATAACACCGGACGGAGGAGGGAGGAGGGAAGCATCGTGGTGGCTCAAACGAAATGGGAACAAGATTGATCGAAAGTGGTTTTTCCTCAACTGCTATGGCTATGAGGAAGTTTCCTCCCGCCTTCTCTGTCTCATTGTTTATACATAGCTGCTAATCATACTTCCTTAAAATATATATTTAAAAAATAAAACAAAGAAAAAATTACTATTTTTTGTTTATTTTTTTGTATAATTTTATGAAATAGAAAGTGGACGTCTTTATCTTTCTAATTATATAAAATATTATGAATGTAAGATCTCGTATTGACTTAGTTAAAAGTTAATCAACTACTCATAATAGTTTATTTGTACGATAATTAATAAGTATACTCTAAAATTATTAATATTAAAAAATAGATAATATCTCATACAATATATGCTTATTTAGATAATTCTTTTCTTTAATTATTTATTTAACCTATTAATCTATTTATTCGTTTATTTACTTGTCTTAACTCCTTCTTCGAAAAATAGGAAGATATTTGCTCTTCTTCGGTTTAAATAATATTAATAATATGGTTTTAATACGTACTTGATAATTTAGATTTGATTTGAGAAATTTTAAAATGAACACCTGATATTTTAATCCAGATCCTCGATATTATAAGTTAATACAAGAGTTTCAGAGAAATTTAGGACTTAACTTTTTAAATTATCATCCATTATCTAAGCCAATCTTCTAAATCTAATAATTAAAGTTAGGAGTGAGAGAATGTGAGGAAGAGAGAGAGACAAAGAGATGAATGTGGAGGGTTGGGCTTTATATTTTGTGAGGAGGATAACGTATTTGGAAGATGGGCTCTGAACCTCTCTGTAAATAGGCTAAAGATTGTGAGATTAAACATTTGGAGTCGGTTGATTTTTAAAGACTAAGAGACTCTAAAGCTGAATTTTAAAATAATCTTACCTTCTCATGTATCAAATGTTCTATTACTTCTGCGTAATAATGAGGTTGGTAATAACTTTTTTGTTCGCTACTTAGCTGGAGTGGCCTTTGTGCTTGTAGCTTCATAGATTGAATCCGGAGCTGTTTCTCTCTAAGGCCGGAGTGGCTTGAGTGCGTTGAGGCCCAAAAAAAAAAAATTTGTCCATGCTTTTGAGGATTTGGCTGAGCGTTAGAGGACTCCGAAATCCGGTATGTTCTTGTACGCTTTAATGGCTAGAGTGGCCTTCGTGCCTGTTGTTGCAAAAAGTTGCGGATGACGACTCCCATGTCCGGAATGCTTTATGTTTCGCCAAAGTCCGGAGAGGCCATTCGCTTGATAAATTTCGAAGTCCGTTTATATGGACGGAGTGGCCTATTGTTCTCTGTAAGGATGGAATGGCCTTTTTTGACCAATGACTGGAGAGGGCCATTCTGCTTTTTGCTAACTATTGGACGGAGTGGTTTTGTAGCAGAGTCTGGAGCGTAATTTGTTCATTTCCCGACCGGAATGATCTTTATTATCTGGTGCTTGTCGTTTTCGGAGTGCGATTCAAATTTTGAGCAAGTTTTGTGTTTTCAACGCCGATTATGATATTGTATTCTTGTTTTCAATGACATTTGTCATGGTTCAGGGACTCCCTGCTTCTATGTTTCTTTTCCAAGTCGGCAAAGCACTTGGTAATGAATATAGCTGTTTGTACATATCATTTAAATTTTAATACAATTAATTACTTAACAAAAAAAATAAAAAATAATGATGTTGATATTTATAGTTATTTAAGTATCGGTGATAGCATTGCATGCACAGAATCGTGGCATAATGTTGATTGTGCTCGATCATATTGATCATGGCTAGTCGAGAGGTGATCGGGCAAAGAGTTGAAAACTGGTTAAAAGTGTAAAATCAACTAGCTGAATGACAATTCGACCGAATACCCTTCAACTCGTCTTTTAAGCTTGCTATTGTTTACCTTCTTGGACATTGTCTAGACCCGAAACTTTAGCCGTCTATTAATCTGACTAGTCGAACTATGTTTCCTTGATTTTGTTTAAGTTTTGACCTGCGAGGATCCTTTATGAGTCTTCGTCAATTGGGCCTCTTTCAAGGATGCTTCTAATTTACAGGTGCTGTACTTCTTTAGGCCTCCTTTGGATGCATCCACACCTGACCAGTTCTATCAGATTTGGGGTCTCTATTTGCATCCATTGGCCTAGTTGATAGGTTCGGATTATTTTAAATTTTTTTGCAAAACCTAATAGGTTTTTTTCCCAATTTTAAATTCCTTTTCTACCTTTGTTAATTAGCGACAAATATCAATATTTCTTAACAATGAGATTAGTTTGAGTTAGATACCTATCTAAAGATTCTAAACTATCTAATCTCGGAGAACAATGACACACTAGTTGACATGGAATCTAAACTGCTACTCAAGAAAATAAAAGGTAGTCTTTCCGCATTGTCAGAGAGATATTAGGATGCAACCTTTTACAAATGACAACAATGCAATGATTTAGGCTTTTCAAAAAGGTCACATTATAGATTAGATTCCTACTTGTTGAAGGCTTATAGTGATTGTTTTGTTATATTGATGATTAACTATTTACAATAGTCTACCCATAATCTCATTCATTGACATAGATAACAAGCTGATACTCTCCTTGACTATCTAATTTTAACTTTTAGTCTAATTTGATAGAGAACACAAAGAAACAAAGCTGCAGCTGCCTCTTCTAAGAAAAAGTTGAAATCATTAAAGAAATAACTAGTGAAACTATTCTAGAGATATCTTCTTCTTTCTAGTGGACATCTACATTTAACACACCAGGAAACTGAAAATTGATTTCATTTTACAACAAAATGACACCCAAAATGCATTTTCACCCCGCCATTTATCACTAATTAAGGAAGCCAACATAAGAAGTCTCAACCATTACCATCCTCTTTCAATAATCATGGACAGGAAGAAATTCACATATACAGTCTTACTAAAATAATAGATTACGTCTTTGGCTATATTGAGCAAAGAAAATAACCTGAATAACTTAGTATTATGGCTGACATTGGCAGTCTCGTGGAGTTTAAATTCAATCCACTTATCCGGATATAGAGCAGAAAATACAGATGAATAGTATCAGTTTAAAATGTATAAGCAAGAGTGAAACAACTGGAATTCATGATAATTTGCATGTGCAGGAAAGCAAAAAGGCCTCATATTACAGATGAGTACTCTATGATGGTATACAATTGTTGAATCTAAATAAAAATAGACTGGCTTGATCTCATGATCCAATTCATTATCTGAAGCTAGTCGAATTTTATCATTAACCATGTACATGAGTCTACGAAAACAGCCTCTTCACTATGCATGGGGAACACAGCATATATTTAGATCTCTAGACCTATAATGTGGGAGCTTCATGGACAGAGTCACTTTATCTGCATATTAGTATGCCTTTCTACTGTAGTCATCTTCTCTGTACGTGCTATCTTCATCAACAGCATGAAGAGAAATGGGGGATCTTTTGGAAACTCAGGCACAAATTGGCAATTTGGTTCTGGAATTACCAGAAAAAGACAAGTTTCTGGTATTCAAGATATCAATTCTCATATTCAACAGTGCTGCTTTTCTTAAGCAGCATTTGAGACACCCACACATAGATGGGGGGTGAGGCCAGGAAGGATGAGAGGAAGGAAAGGACACGCACAGAGGACATTAATATTTCTACAAGAATTGGATGGCAGCACCCTATGCCAATGCTAATCAAATTTGACCCTTTTTAGCAGCACATTTCCCAAATGCCCCCCCTCCCCCCTTTCCAAGGCCATACATGGAAAATGAAACTATTCAGAAAAAAAAAAGCATGAATAAAGGAAAGAGAAACTTACCCACTTTTGGACTGTTTTCTTCATTGATTGCTTCTAGATGAACCTGTGACAGAAGTATTGAATGCTTAAATTAGGAAAAGCTTGAACTACAAAAGATGTTATTGCAACAAGTAGACAAATAACTTCCTGAATTGCCCATTTATCATAAACATGAATACCCCATGGCTTGATCTATATTGGCATTTAGTAATGATCCACAAGTTGGCCCTCAATCCCGATTACAAGCCCGTCAGGCAGAAATGTATGAACCACTCCATCAAGAAGCCGATAGCCACAAAAGAAGAGGTGAAGAAGCCGGTCGACACAGTGTTCATAAGGGAAGTCCAGTACCCAAATTGGCTGTCAGACGTCGTCTTTGTGAAGAAGACCAGTGGCAAGTGGTGGATGTGCGTCGACTTCACCGACGTGAATAAAGCCTACACAAAGGACAATTTTTCATTTTCTCGAATCGACCAGCTGGTGGACTCCATGTTCGGCCACGAACTCCTGGGCTTCATGGACGTCTACTTGGGCTACAACCAAATAAGGACGAGTCCGGATGACGAGGAGCACACCTCTTTCATGACCGATCAGGGAAATCTACTGCTACAAGGTCATACCCTTCGATCTAAAGAATGCTGGCATGATTTACCAGCGATTGGTAAACAAAATGTTCGAAACCCAGATCGATAGGAACATTGAGGTATACATAGACGACGTGCTCATCAAAAGCAAAGTAGTCAACGACCACGTCTTTGATCTAGCGGAAACCTTCAAGGTGCTTCGAGCACACAGGATGAAGCTCAACACAGCCAAGTGCATGTTTGAGGTGACCTCCGAAAAATTTCTGGGCTTCATAGTGTCCCAACTCAGTATCGAAGTGAACCCAGAGAAAATCAGAGCCATTCTCGGCATGAACCCTCTGCAAACCGTGAAGGAAGTCCAGAAGCTTACAGGAAGACTCGCTGCCCTCTCGTGATTACTGGCCAAGTCCGCGGAGAAGTATCTGCTGTTCTTTAAGGCCATCAGGGGGATGAAGGCGACCAGGTTCCGATGGACGGACGAATGTGAGGCTGCATTCTAGAAGCTGAAAGCATATCTCACCAATCCTCCACTCCTAGCATCCCCTTCGGAAGGCAAGGACCTATATCTCTACCTGACGGTGTCAGAGACGGCTCTCAATTTGGTCCTTATTCGACAACAGGGGAATGTGCAGCGACCAGTATATTATGTGAGCAAAGTGTCGACGGAGGAGTCTCGCTACACTCACCCCGAGAAGATCACCCTGGCCTTTATCTACTCTACCCGAAAGTTAAGGCAATACTTTCAAGTGCATCGAATTGTCGTGCTTACTGACCAGCCTCTAAAGGCGATCTTGGAAAAGCCCGAGACGTCCGGACATTGGTCAAGTGGGCTATAGAGTTGGACGAGTTCGATGTGGAGTTTCGATCGAGGCCAGCCCTCAAGGGCCAAGCCCTCGCGGACTTCATGATTGAAACAGCAACCCCCGCTCTTGACGCCCTCGAACAAGTCGAAGACGGGAGCACACCAGCGCCCCTGTTTGGCTCTCAACGTCGACGGGTCGGCCACATAAACAGGTAGCTGAGCCGGAGTTGTGCTCGAAACCCCAGACGACTCGGAGATTAAGTATTCTCTAACGCTTGGATTCCCAGCCACCAACAACGTAGTAGAGTACGATGCCCTCCTCGTGGAACTCAGGCTAGCCAGGGAATGCCCAGTGAGAGCATTGGTCGTCTGCAGCGACTCAGAGTTAATGGTCAACCAGATTTATGGAGTTTTCAAGGCATCAAACCCGCAACTTGCTAAATACCTAGCAAAGGTGAAGGCCCAAGCCCAGGCGTTCGAGAAGTTCGAGATCGAGCACATCCCAAAAGCGGAGAACTTGAAGGCCGACCAGTTAGCCAAGGATGCAATGACATAATCTCAGGAGTAGTACGCTAGAAGCGTGCTGGAAGTTCGGGCCATGCTCAGCATTAATGACCCGAAACGCGACTTGCTCCAGATAGCCGAAGATAACAACTGGATGACCCCGTACTGGAAGTACCTGACGAATGGCGAGATGCCATAAAACCTCAAAGAGGGCAAGCAGATAAAGAAGATGGCTGGCTGGTACACGATCACCGACGGGAGACTGTACCGGCAAGGATATTCGACCCCCTGCCTGAAATGTCTCACATTGCTGGAAGCCGAATACGCCCTGGGCGAAGTCCACCTTGGTGTGTGCGGCTCACACATCGAAGGGAAAAATCTCGCATTCAAAATTATGCGGTAAGGTTTATTTTGGCCCACGATGAAGCGAGACGCCATGAACTTCGTCAAAAAGTGTGAGAGCTGTCAAATTCACGGGTTCCTGACCGACCAGCCATACACGGAGTTGTAGAGCTTGCAGGCCCCATGGCCGTTCATGCAATGGGGCCTCGATATTCTCTGGCTCAAGCCTCTGGCCTCCGAATAGATAAAGTTTTTCATTGTCGGCATCGACTACTTCACCAAGAGTATCAAAGCAACTCCCTTGGCACGGATAATCGAACAGAGCACAACAGAGTTCATCCGTTAGAATATTGTTAGTTGGTTCAGGATTCCCAATATCATAATAATCGACAATAGAACCCAATTCATTGACAAACGGTTCATTAAATACCGCACAAGCTTTCGCATCAGATTGGCTCACATGTCCGTAGCATACCCACAAGCTAACAGCCAGTTGAGTTGACCAACCGGATACTGTTGCACGGATTGAAGACTAAACTCAAGGACGCAAGGGGATCCTAAGCTGGTAAACTACCTTTTGTGTTGTGGTCATATTGTACAATATCACGGGAACCAACGCAGAAGATGCCCTTTAGCCTCTGCTTATAGGGTGAAGAGGTCATCCACGTCGAAGTGGGGCTTCCCAGCCTTCGGATCGAATGCTTTAACTCTATTAGCAACTCCTAGTGTCTTAGAGAGTTCCTGGACTTGCTCCCGGAAGTTCGCGATGCTGAACACCTAAGGACAGCAGCTTACCAGCAGCGCATCGCTTAGTACTATAATAAGCGGGTGAAGGCTGACCTATTCGAAGTCGAGGATCTGGTCCTCCAAAGTGTAGAGGCGACAGGCAAGACCGCCCATAGGAACAAGCTTTCTCCAAATTAGAAAGACATATTCCTTGTCTCGGCGATCCTTTGGAACAGAGCATACAAGCTGCACACCCAGGACGGCAAATTAGTCCCTTGGACCTAAAATGCCACTCACCGCAAGAAGTACTATTAGTGAGGTACATACACACCCAGCTAAGTTATGCATTCATGAACTGGAATGCTTGTACATGTACCATGTTTTCATTAATAAAATTGTTATTTTTATCTGCTTATCTGACTGTTCATACGAATCTGTGCTTGCTTCCTATTTCCAAAAAGCATAAACGGTCTAGGCTGCCCTTAAGTCAGGAAGATATTTGTCCACCTATAAAAAGCAATCTTGGCCTCGCGTCAAGTGGCCCATATGCGGATGAATTTCGAACTTCATGCAGCCCAATATATATGTAATAATATTATTACATAATATTTAAGGTAGAAAATCCTCATCAATAAAAAAAAATTTATAAAAATGACTGATTATAAATATAACATTTTCTGAAATTTCTTTAATATAACCCAATATATATGATCAATTAAATATAATCTCGATATACTTAATAAACTGCTAAAAAAAGATATGCTTAGCAGCCCACTAGACTCCTCATGCAGTGTAATACCCGAATTTCTGTTGATTTTAATTTGGATATAATTTTTATTATATCTAAATTATTTAAAATAATAAATATATCTAAATTAAACTTAAATAAGAGTCTAGATATTACATGTAAAAAATATGATATGAGCCTTTCGCTAAAAAAAAAAAAAAAAAAATATCTCCTTATTAGAAATAACTATATATATTTTTCCCAGAGTGTTATTTTTTCTTTAAGAAATAGTTTTAAGTTAAGCAATTTTCCATAAATTTCACAAACTCATTGAAATCGATTTTTCCATCTCTGTTTTCATCAAAGGCGCTAATCATGGAAGAGCAAGCCGGCAGGTCTGTTCTTCCTCCTAAGCCTAGAATACAGAGAACTCTCTGCAACTCCATGGCGTCAATGAATCCGTCTCTGTTCTCATCAAACACATCAAAAGCTTCTTTCAGTTCCTCCCAGCTTGCTTCTTCTTCTTCGAAGATCCCATGAATGCTTCTCTTGGAAAGCTCTGGTCCCTCTTCATCTGGGTCACATGGAATACCTAATTTTTGCATCACCGTAGCTATATCTTCTCTGCTCAGCTCGCCGATCTCACCCTCATCGCCATCGTTGAATCCGGCTTCTTGGCCGCCAACCTCGTAATTCTTTGTCGTTGTCGTCGTCTTCTTCTTTTCTGGGGAAACCTCAGAACCGCCAAAAAGGGGAAATCTGGAATGAACAAATGACCAAGAAGTTGAAATGGAGTTCTGTAGACTAGACAAGCAGACGAAATTTCTCAGCGGAACGACATCAATCAATTCCATGTTAAAATTGGTCTTCGGATCTCTTTCAAGAATTCACAGAAAGTTGTACCGGAGGAGGAGGAGGAGGAGAACTTGTAACGAATGATCTTGAAGAACTTGCTTGTTTGAATTTATCGTATTTATAGAAATAATAACACCGGACGGAAAGATCAGATCAAATCAAAGAGGATAATGGTCAAGTCTTCAAGGGAGGAGGGAAGCTTCGTGGTGGCTCAAACGAAATGTGAAGAAGATTGATCGAAAGTGGTTTTTCCTCAACTGCCATGGCTATGAGGAAGTTTCCTTCTGCCTTCTCTGTTTCATTGTTTATACATAGCTGCTAATCATACTTCCTTAAAATATATATTTTTTATAAAAAAAAAAACAAAGGAAAAATTATTATTTTTTGTTTATTTATTTTTGTATAATTTTATGAAATAGAAAGTGGACGTCTTTATTTTTCTAATTATGTAAAATACTATGAACGTAAAATTTTGTGTCAATTAAATTAAAAGTTAATCAAGTGTTTATAATGAGTTTATCTGTATGACAATTAATAAGTATACTCTAAAATTTTAAATATTTAAAAATAGATAATATCTCACATGGTGTATGCTCATTTAGAGAATTCTTTTCTTTAATTATTTATTGAACCTACTAATTTATTTATTTACTTGTCCTAACTCCTTCCTTGAAAAATAGGAAGATATTTGCTCTTCTTTCATTTAAACAATATTGATAATACGGTTTTAATGTGTACTTGAGAATTTAGATTTGATTTGAGAAATTTTAAATTTAATACCTGAATATTTCAATCTGGATTCTCGATAACATAAATACTTAACTTTTCGAGTTATCATCCAATGCTCAAGCCAATCTTCTAAATCTAATAATTAAAGTTAGGAGAGAGAGTATGTGAGGAAGAGAGAGAGACAAAGAGATGAATGTGAAGGGTTAGGCTTTATATTTTGTGAGAGGATAACCTATTTAAAAGATGGGCTTTAAACCTCTTTGTGTATAGGCTAAAGACTATGAGATTAAACCTTTGGAGCCGGTTGATTTCTAAAGACTAAGAGACTCTAAGGCTGAATCTTTAAATAAGTTTACTTTATCATGTATCAAATGTTCTATTACTTCTTAGTAATAATGAGGTTAATATTTACAGTGATTTGAGGATATTAACAGCATTGCATGCATAGAATCATGGCATAATGTTAATTATGCTCGATTATATTGATCGTAACCAATCGAGAGGTGATCGGTTGAAGAGTTAAAAACCGATTAAATGTGAAAAATCGACCAGTTGAATGACAATTTGACCCGACACCCTTTAACTCGTCTTTTAAGCTTGGTATTGTTTATCATCTTGGATATTATCCAAACCTTAAACTTTATCTGTCCATTAATCTGACTAGCCAAACTATGTTCCCTTGATTTTGTTTGAGCTTTGACCTGCGAGGATCTTTTATAAGTTTTAGTCAATTGGGTCTTTTTGAAGGATACTTATAATTTATAAGTACTGTACTTTTTTAGGTTTTCTTAGGATGCATCAACACCTGACCAGTTTTATCGATTTTGGGGTCTCCTTTTCTATCTATTAGCCTAGTTAATAGGTTCAGATTGTCTTAAATTTTTTTGCTAAATTTAATAAATTTTTTCTCTAATTTTAAATTCTTTTTCTATATTTGTTAATTAGCGACAAATATCAATATTTCCGAACAACGAGATTAGTTTGAGAAAAAATAAAAGTATTCATTCCCCCTTGATTAGTTGCAAGAACATTGCATTGTGGGTCGGTAATACAGCACTTGTATGGCTAGTAATTACTAGTTAAAAATATAATATATATATATATATATATACAATACCAAAAGACTTGTAAAAAAAAATACAAAATAAAAATTAATATTTATTTTGTAATCAACCAAGTTACTTTTTTTTTCAAAAGAAAATTGAAATATAAAATTCCTATTAACTATTCAAAACTTTTAACTTTAATAATAACTTTAATCTATTTAAAAGGCAGTTGCTATTTAATATGAAATTCTAAAATTGATAATAATTTCTATTTTCTATATTTAATGGAGTGTATTTCGGATTGTATATTGTTGGGTCTAATATATCTTCCGTTTCTTGCCCGCCAAGACTTTCATGTCACAAAGGAAGGAGGCAAACATGGAAATGTGTCCCACAAACATGGAAAGAATCCTCTGGATGGCCCAAGAGGCCTGCCCTCCGGTAGCGTCCCAAAATCAATTACTTTCAAATGTCCGGAGGATCTCGGGCTCCGCCAGCACGAGGACAATCGGGAAGGCAGTAGACGACATCCCGAGAGGCAAGAGGACTAGAAGAAGAAAGAAGGCAAACCCCTTCCAAAGAGGGAGGATTGTCCCCTCTACTATAAAAGAAACCAGTTCATCCAAAGGGGAGAGAGGTTTCTTCGACCTCTGAGGACTCTCCATACGAGGAGGACAAGGACTTCTTCTTCCACTTGACAATCTTTTACGCTACTGCCTTTCTGGGCGAGCATCGCTCTCGAGAAACTCTCATAAAGAGGTACAAGGCACTCTTGATTATTAACTTAATCACGAGGACAAGGACTATCTCATCATTGCACGCCGGAGCTCTCACCGTTATGCTAAGCAATTTCATCGATTCCATCAACAATCTTAAGGCACACAACGCCTCTACGGCCAGACGCCTTCCCACCTCCCCCGATTCAAGAAGGCCTCGCCTCTCTTACATCAAATCAAGATTCAAGAAGGCCTTAGCCTCCCTTACATCACACTCTCGCCTCACTTTCTTTTGATTTCATCCTTTTCCTGATGTCAATTTCACGTGATACCCACATTTTCAGCCTTCCCGCCGTTACGACCCTCTTGTTTACTTTAGTGGTGTGCCTCTTCGCACTCGCCACTCACCGGCAGGCACCACGTGTCTTCTTCTCAACGGAAAAATTTCTCCTACAAATATAAAAAATATATATATATATATATATCTTCTTTCCCGCTATTCTAGAAAAGACTTGTAAAAAGACAAAATAAAAATTAATATTTATTTTGTAATCCTTCTTCCTTTTTTCAAAGAAAAATTGAAAATAAAAATTCCTATTAACTATTCAAAACTTTTAACTTTAATAATAACTTTAATCTAGAAAAGGCTTTTGCTATTTAAAGAGAAATATAAAATTAATAATAATTTCTATTTTCTATATTTAATGGAATTTCAACCCATTGTATATTGTTGGGTCCCATATAAAGGCCCTTCCACCTAATAGTGAAGCATTTGTCCCAAAGAGCCCCGTGAGCCTCGTGGCTTTTCCCAAAAGCCAAAACATTTACAAAGGGAGGTCCCTTTTCACGAAACCCTCGAAGGCATCATCTCTCCTTTTTCATATCTTATGCTCACTAAAGAATAAGCTCGAGAACCCCAAGAGTTCCATCGGCACGTCGGTCTCGAGATCAAGAAGAGACGCAACATAGGACCCGCCACGTAGGAAATCCTCCGAAAGATAATCTCCAAGAGCTCACAAACTCCCTACCATCAAGAGACAACAACAAGCGCTATCTCAAAGTTGTCGAGCGCCAACTAAAGACGATTCTCGCTCTACCACTACCGGAGTATCCATAGACCACGCCTGGTGAATCAAGAATGACGCCTCCCATCGGGCAAAAGGATGAGTGGCGGCCCGCGTGATACTAGCGTGACACGCCCGGCTAGACCGGTGGGGCGGTGGACGGCCTCTCGAGAGCTCACACCGGTTGCCACGTGTCTTCTCCCATGCGAGATTTTGGATAAATAAGGTAACCCTTTTCCAAAGGGTCTTCTTTCCGGCTCATTCTAGACAGAAAGGAAAAAGACTTTGACTCTCTCTTGGCTCCTTCTTCCTCTCTTCCTAACGAGAAGGAACAGAAGGGCGACAAAGCATCCCAACGAGAGAACTTTCTAAGGAGAGAAATACAAAATAAGAGATAAGGAAGGAATCAACCCAAAAAACTTGTACTTTGTAAAGATTTTCACCTAATAGTGAAGCATTTCCAAAGGCCCAGAACCTCGTGGCTTTTCCTCATCATTTAAGGGGAAGCTTTTCACGTAAACCCGGTTCTCATCTGTCCTTTTTCACATCTTACGATGGAGGAAGAGAAGACCCCGTCCTCGAGAGGAACGCCACATTGGCGTCGAAAAGAAGGAACTATAAAAAAAGCTCACAAACTCCTACCATTACAGCCCCATGGAAGCGCTCCAAAGATGGTGAGCAGGCAAGACAGATGGTCATTGGAGGAGAAAGGCCCTTCGGGCCCATCTTCCTCCCATCGGGCCGCTCACCAACATGAATGGTGGCCGGTCTAGCGTCGAAGAGTTCCCGAGATGGCCCAAGCCATCGAGAACCCTCCCGCGAGAGGGGGGCGAGCAAACCCGGGGAATACCCCGTGCCGCGCCCCGTGACACCCGGGAGGCGGCAAGTTGCGCGACAGTGAGTTGAAAACTACCTCAAAGAAGAAGTCCATGACCCATCGACCCAGAGTAAAGGAAGGCTCGAGAGGCTCGACCGTTTCTTGAGACCCCAGAGACTAGTGAAGTGGCCGGCCCCGAGGAAAGACCCCATGCGGACGGGAAGGAAAAAGGCGGGCGCCGCTCTAGAGGCAAAGCCCATCCCGGGCAAAGCACGCTGAGCAATGGTCCTTGGAGGAGAAAGGCCATCGGGGGCTATACGCCCCTCACCGAGTCGCTTACCAACATCCCGAGGCGAGAACTATCAAGATAGCCCAAGGCGTCAACGAGGGGGCAACGAGGAATACTGCATTAGACTCCGAGCGTGTGGACTAATGTAACGCAGGAACTCCAGTAATCGGCCCCTGAGGCCTCGGATGTAACACGTATTTCATGAATGAAAGCGTCCCTTCATTATGTCTATTTTCATGTATTCTCATGCTCTCTCATCAATGGGCAAGGCAACTCATCGGCAACTTAAAACAAAAACTCAAATGTGCAGAGTGGCCCCGAGGGTCGAACTCTAAAAAAGATCGGACCGTGTTTGAGCGGCCCTGGTTGAACTCTAAAACTCAGCGTGTCGAGCGGTCTGAATGAAGGTCGAACTCCAAAACGTGAGGTTGTATGGCTTCTCGCGGCCCATGAGGTCGAACTATGTCTATTTTCATGTAAACTCCTCACAACTTAAAACAAAAAACTGGCCCAGCGGCCCCAGGTCGAACTCAAAAACTCTACTGTGGTTAAACTCTAAAAAAACTCTAAAAACTCGGTGTCCATCAAGGTCTCGGAGGTCGAACTCCAAAAACTTGTGTCCAGAAACGGTGTGCTCGAGCGGCCCCGCAGGTCGAACTCCGAACTCGGGTTGTGCCCGAGCGGCCCCAGGAGGTCGAACTCCGAAAACTCGGCCGTCGAACTCCGGCCCCCGAGGTCGAAGCCCCCGACAACTACATCCAACGCCGAGAAACCTGAGAAGTTAAAAGGCTAAAGAATCCTAAAAGGATCACACGCTCAAAACTAAGAGCAAGGCGCTGGGTATCGCATCGCAAAAAAAAAAGAGAGAGAGAGAGAGCAACGCTTGTACAAACAGGACAAAAAAGTCCAAATCCCTCATTTAGAAAGGACAATTTTTATTTATAAAAATAAATTTGTGTACAATGTTGTAACAAAGAAAGAAAAGAGGCAAAATGTCAAGGGGGCCCCTCTTGGCTCCCTTCTCCTCAAGCCCCCTGAGCTCTAGAAGGCCCTACCTGGTCCGCCGGAGCTGACTCCTCTGGTGTAAGAGGTTCACATTCAGGCCCTACCCGAGGGGACCCAGGGAAAGGCCTCCCAACAACGCCTATAAGTCTCCTGCGCTTAAGGCATCGACGTTCCTGGGATCCAGGATTGCCGCAGGAAACCGCGGATGAATCAGTCGCAGTACTCGGCGGCACATGTGAATGCCCTCCCTGTACTTGCTCTCCAGTAATGGAGCGATCTCCGTGGTCTGCATGGACGTCCTCAACCTCTCACCCTTACGAATAACTTTCTCCCAGAGAAGCTCCTGCTGAAGCCGCTGGAGCTTGACAGTATCCTCCAAAGAGGCAACTTTCCTCTCTGATTCAACCAGCTTCGTTTCATCCCGTTACGCAGCTTCCCAAGCGGCCCTCAATGACTCCATCTCTGAGCGGGACTAGGCGACCTCTCCCACCAACTCACTAAGGCCTCCAATCAGACCCTGAAGCTACAAACAGAAAAGCCCATCAACGCACAGGCAACTGGGAGTAAGGCAAAGGAAGAAACGATGGGTTACCTTAGAAACAAGAGGATCATGCCCTGGGCGACGTTCCCCGGGGGTCTCAGATGCCTGTGGGACACGCTCAGGCATCCCAGATACCTCCTCAGGCAAAGGCACCACAGATGCCTCCTTGGGCACAGGCTCCGCGGCTATAAAAGGCACCAAGGAGCCTGCCCCAACATCAGCATCTCCTGGCAGCTCAGACAGCCGTTCAGCTTGGGCTACTATGGAATGCTCAGAAGGATCAAGGGACATTAGGTTAGCGACCCCTAAGTCCTCAGCCCCCGCCACCTCTCAGACCATTTCAGCCATCACTCCCCCCTCAGCGTCCACGGTGGAGTCCCCGCCTCCTATGTCCTCGGAAGGATGATCAATCCCGTCCGAGACGTCACCAGGCAGATTAGCAGGAACCGCGGGAACGAGATCATCATTGGGAGGCTGGGCGACCGAGGGCTCCACAATCTGTACAATCACCCCGAGGACTCAGTGAGAAGATCGGCTATGGGGACAAGGACGAGACCTTCGGTCTCCGAGGACTCTGGTAAAGTACCAGTCCTCGACCTCTTAAGGAGAGGAGCAATCACGTCATGTCGCCCAAATCATCGATATTGAAATAATCATCATCATTATCACAGGAAGGGAGCTCAACAACGGCCGCTGGACGTTTCGGACTCTCGGCCGGAATGCTCTTTTTCGAGCGGTCAGCAGGGCCCTCAATCCTCAGTGGCTCCGCTCTCCTCCTCGGTCTCTTTTTCTTGGACTTCTCGGGAGGAGCTACGGCAGAGGCCTCTGCCCGTGGTCCCCACTTGGCCACCTCAAAGTTCTCGGACAACAGTCAAATATTATGCTTGTTAAGGTGAAAACCCCCAATGTTGGCCAACACCAAGTCCGTGTACACCTTCACGCTCTCTCTCTTCTCCTTCGAAGGATCAGAGCAGCATTGGCTGGCCACATTCCCCCAGGCAATGGGGATGGCCCAATGCTCATGGACGCCAGGAAAAAGAACTTATCCTTCCACCGTTTCATGGAGTTCGGGTTCCCCCCGCACAACAAGAAAAAGTCTGTGTGGGGGGTTATTGTTATCCAGTCAAGGTTGTGTGTAAAACGAAACATAACCTTGACCGTTAGAACGTTCAAGAGCTTCTTCTGGCACCAGAAGAAAACGCACAAAGACACCAAATATCTTACTGCATTTGGCTGGAGCCTGGCAAAAGGAACGCCAAGCGCTTTCATGATGTCGTAAAGCTCCTCTAGCACAGGAAATCGTAGCCTACCTTTGAGGTGGACTTCATAGACGGTGATGAAGCCATTCTGAGGGCACCACGCCCTATCGTGCGACTCCGAAATCATCATAGACACAGACTCAGAGATTCGGTATCGTGCCCGAACCTCCTTGAGCCTATCGAGCGTCATCGTAGAGGCGATATCCCTCACTCTGGGGGCCATAGACGTCGAAAAGCAAAGGCGGAAAAGCAGAGAAAATTTCAGCAAAATGAGGGCAAAGGTCTCAACACTTAGGGAAGAAAACAGAAAGCAGGCGCAGAAATGGAGAGTCGGGACAAGAAGGCCTTTAAATACTCCTGAAGTTCGAAAAAGGGCGCACTCATTACCCTCGCCACGCGTCGTCCGGCAGTTTGTCTCAGGAAAATGATGGCCTTGCCTTCCCAAGACGCCTGTCAGCGCGTCACTTCAGTATTTAATGCCTTGCAGAAACCCAAACGGCGGCGTTGGAAAAGTCTCGGACTCAGAAGAAGTTCTGGGACAATCCTCCACCAAGCTTAGCGCCACGTTCATTCCAAGGACATACATGTACTCGGACTACCGCTGCAAAAGGCCTAGGCCAAAACGCGGACAGTCATACTCTTGCCTGCCCAGGAATGCCCCTTTCAAGTTACAACTCGCATACGGACAAACCAGAGCAAGAAGAAATCAACCTCCCAGGAGGGCCAGCGGCTTCATGCCAAACGGTCGACGACCTCGAACTCTTTGGCATGGGGGGTTATGTTGGGTCCCAATATAAGGGCCCATAAAGCACGGCCCAAAGAAAAGGCCCGAGTAAAAAGCCCAAAAATATGTCCACGAACCAAGAGGGCTAGACAACCCAAGAGACCCAAAACACAGGCTAGTGTCCCAAAAGCCGAAGTTACAACAAAGGTCCGAGAGGTCCCTTTAACCAGAAGGAGCTTGAGGACATCGCGAGTAGTAGATGATATCCAGGTACGAGGACCAGAAGAAGAAGCCCGAGAACCCCAGGAGTTCCATCAGGTCTCAGAACAGTCTGAAAAGCCAAGAAGAGATCCGAAGACCCTCCACGTAGGACCAAAGATCCTCCGAAAAATAATCTCCAAGAGTTGCCTTCTTCAACGAGCCCGCGAACTCATAAAGAGACAAGGCACCCTGCGCAAGGACGAGGACTATCTCATACATGACCGGGAGCACCAACTAAGCAACTTCGCCGATTCTCAAGAAGCTTGCAACTACTACGAGACACCGTCTCCACAGAGCACGCCTAGTCAAATCAAGACTGACGCCTAGAGTCTATATACCTGATACCCTGCACATGCTAGCAGCTTTGGACGTGACCAGTGAGGCAATGGCAGCCTCTCGGCCACTCACCGGCTGCCACGTGTCTTCTCCCCAATGGCACAATTTTTTCTAAAAATACCCAATGAAACCCATTTCCAAAGGGTCTTCTTTCTAGCTCATTCTAGACAGAAAGGAAAAGGACTTTGACTCTCTCTTGGCTCCTTCTTCCTCTCTTCCTAACAAGAAGGAACAGAAGGGCGACAAAGCTTTCCTACGAGAGAACTTTTTAAGGAGAGAAATACAAAACAAGAGACAAGGAAGGAATCAACCCAAAAAGGCATGCTGTAGAAAGACTTCCACCTAATAAAAAGATTTTAAAAACCGCCGTGGTTTTTCCTCCTCATTTAATGGGAGGCTTTCCACATAAACCCGGTTCTCATCTCTCCTTTTTCACATCTTACGCTCACAAACACTTGTGTTGCACGTGGTCCACGAGATCCGGAACGCAACATATATGAATTATGATATATTCTAATTATGATTAATTTGATTCCATGTATAAAAATTATCATGTATGAAATCGACAACAATTTTATAAAAAAAATAGTTGATTTGTTTTTCCAAAAGAGATCGTGTAATATTCTGATATTTCGGATTAGATGTTTCAGGTTAGATTGATAAAATTATTAATTATAATCATATTTTAAAGTTAATATTGTATAATTGAATGAAAATAATTTTCAGAGAATCAAGATATATTTATTTAAAAAAATATTTTTTTGAGTAAATTAGGAAATATAATAGGAGATATACATATTATTTTTAATTATATTAGTTATAATTAATATTATCACTGTATTAATAATAATGTAATAATATAAAAATAAAAAAAATAATATAATTATATAAAAATAAAATATAATAATAATAATAATTACAATAATAAATGAAGGATAATGAAAGGCGCGACCTCACCCTACTTCTCGAATCTTCTGCCCACCTTCCCTTTTCTCTTTCTGCGTTTCTCCTTCCTTCTCTACCATGTCGTCTCTCTCAGTTTCTCTCTCTCCCGTTTCTGATTTCTCTCTTTCTCTTTCTCGTTCACCCTTCTTCTCAAGCCACGGCTTCTTCTCTCTCAGTATCCTCTAACAAATTTTGGCCGTTCCATTCCGTTCGAATCGCCAACGACCGAAAACCCTAACAAATTTGCCCCCGTTTCAACCGTTTGATTCCGTCTGTTTTTCCACGATTTTTAACTCTTTGAGTCTATATAAGCATGGATCCAGTGGGCTTGCGAGGGAGAAGGAAAGAGGAGTCGAGCAGAGAGTGAGAACAGAGAGAGGCTCTGCTTTGGGCTTCCGAGAGCCGCCACCGAGACGCCTTCTTCGTTGGATTTTTCTGCCGTTTCCGTCATCGATCGGTGCCGAAAGAAGAGTCACCGTTGCAAGTTTGAGCCGGAGGGAGTGTCGCCGTCGTTAATCGGTGCCGAAGAAGCCGCCGCAAACCCTAGCCGACTGCTACAGTCGAATCCGTCACCGTTGCCGAGGCCGTCGTTAGTTCGTGTCGCTGCCGCCGCAAACCCTAGCCGTCGCTTCAGGCAAGTGATTTCCCTTTTTATTGTCATTGCTCTTCTTGCTCTGCAAATGAACCTTCCTTTATTACAAATCTACTCGTTCTCTTCCTCAATTTTCATGATACTGTTGAAATTGGGTTATGTGTAGAGATTGTTGTAGAAACTGTTGTCAAATTTGAAATCGGGAAGAACAGGGCTACGTGCTCTGTTGGGGCTTTCGGTTTTTGGGCTGAGAGGGATGGATTTGGGAATCGGGTATACGTATGTATGTGCGGTATCGTGTGTGTATATATATATAATTAAATAAGTAAATACTGATTGTATAACAGGTGCGTAGCTGTATGAGCAGCGTATTGCTTGTATTTGTGGGGGCGTATGTCTGTGTGCAAAAGAGAAGGGTTGCTTCGTCTGCTGGCAGTAAGGTTGGTGCTGCCAAGGACTGATTGGTGTGTGTATTTGTGGGCAATTAAAAATAAATAAATATGTATGTATACCGCTGTGTGGGTGTGTGGGAGTATACTGGTGGTTGCTGCTGCGGGATGGATGTATAGTGTATGCAGTTTGGGGGCAACTATCAGTGGCGTACTGACAGGCGTTTGAGTAATTGCGTGTCTACGGCTGTGTAGCCGTGTGCGTGCGTTCGTGTGTGTGAATAAGTGTAATCGATGTGTGTGTGCTGTGTCGGTGCGTTGGTGTGTGCAGCTGAGTGCAATTGTGTAGCTGTGTGAAGTGAGACAAGTGAGGTGTGCTGTTGTTGCAGAGTGTGTTTTTTTTTTGAAAGGTGTGTCATGTTTTAATGTAGTGGTGATGCGTCTCATGTACTATATTATTATCAATTGTATTTTGATAATTCAGATATACCAAAGTCATCTCTGCAAACAAATATTTTTTCATAATTTGAAAGCTGCCTGAAGGCGAAGCCAATCTTCCGTCGTCCACATATCATCAAGAACTACTAAGTAGCTCTTCTCCTTCAACACCCGAAACAGCTCTCCAGGCAGGTGTTCCTCTTGTAGCTCTCGGATCTCCTTCCTCCGTTCCGTATCTGTATCCCTCTCCGGGGTGATCTTGAGCAGGATTCGGATAATCACACTCCACGTCTGAAACTGCTGTGATATGTGAGCCCAGGCAAAACCGGAGAAGTGCCTCCTGACGTCGCGGTGGTTGTAGACTTTCCGGGCGAGGGTGGTCTTCCCCAGCCCGCCCATCCTGCTGATAACAACCACCCTGTGGTCTTGAACGGCCACCAGCTGCTGCGCTAGCCACTCTATGTCATCGTCTATCCCTACGATCATGTTGTCTTCGAAGTGGGAGTAAGTCCGCCTAAGCTCCAGCCTACGGGGGTAGGCGGCGGAGACTGAAATCTCTTCGTTTCTCGTCTTCACGCCGCACATCTTCAAACTAGAAGTGAGGTTCGAAATCTTACCCGTTAAACGGTCTATGTCGGTGCCGATCTCGTGCAGGGCGCTGGCGCCCCTCAGGAGGTAGGAAAGCCACCGGAGGTTGCTCCAGAAACCATGGTGGCTGTCCTTGTAAGAGACTCTGAGGATGAATTTCTCGACGACGTCCTCAGCCTCGTAGGCTAAGTCTTTGATCTGAGAGATCCATTTCCGGATCACGGCGTCTTTGTGCTGCCTTTTGTCTGCGTCGGATAAGAAGCACTGCATCAATTCGAGCTTAACTTGAAGATCCTCCACCTTCTCCTTCACATCGTACAGGTATTTGGCTTCTTCCACCAACAGTTCCCGAGCCACATTGGATGGCAGACTCCGCCATGGTTTCAACCTTCCTAGTGCGGATGCGTTTGGTTCACTGATTATATATTTTACTAGAAAGTAAACATGGATCTATCCTTATTTATATGTATCAAGCACAGATGGAAACTGAGCCGGTGGCCGCTATTTCAAATAATCAACTAACTCTTGGTCGTTGATTGGTACCCTTGATTGGATCATGCCCATTTGATCAGATTTATATATGATCTCAAGTCTTACAATATCCCAAATTGGATAGCAAGTCAAGGATCGCCTGTGTTCTTCGACTTTACTATAAAGATTTATCAGAAGTCTTGAACAAAATATACACACACAAAGGTTCTAAACAATAATTTTATAAATTTAAACTTAAGTCTTTAAATTTTTAAAAAATAGGGATGACATGGTCATGAATGTTAAATACCAATAAAACATAAATAATCACATGTATGAAAATATAAACACAATGATCTCAAATTTTAACAACAGATAGAAGGAATTTCAGAAGTTAGCTGTGAAATGGAAATAAGAAGTCTTGAAATGTACTTACTCTAACCATCAATCATTACCAAAATTTTTAAAAATTTGTTTTAAAAAAATCTATTTTTCTTATTTTTTATTTTCTCTTTCCTTTTCTTCTATTTTCCTGTCTTCTTTTAGTTGAAAATGAGCAAAATAGAATTAAGAATATCCTTTCTCAATAACTAGTCTGTGTGTATGCCAGTCAGGCATGCATATGTTATTATAGTCAAAAAAAGTCATGTGTTGGTTTTTGTGATAGTCTAAATAGTAGAATTCATATTATTTATTAACCTTTGATGTACAAATCGTTCATATTGACATTTAAATCAGGAAATTTCTGTTCATCTTTTGATATCGGATTCTGAGAGATTTTTACTAGTTTAGTGGTACTTCTTAATATCTTTGTAATAGCGGTCAAGGGCAACCTATCTTGTTTTTGAGTTGTGTTTATGACGTTCCCTCGGATATAATAAATTAATATATAAATATTGCGACCATTAGATTTGAATATCCAAGATATTTATTACTTATTAAACATTTTTTATTAATATTACATGTTGGGTTTTGGCTTACCCGTGTTTTTTTTTTTTTACTTTAAGTTGAGTTGGTTGCATAGTACGGACAATAGTATTTTACCTTTTGCTACAGGACTTTTAGGCAGAGTAGATTATAGATGCTAGATGTTATATCTCAGTGGAAAACATTCCAAATATATTATTGACGGATGTTGAGTAGTTTTTCTTCGAGCTGTGACCCATGATCTTTGGTAGTCTTTAATTTAAAAAAATTATATAATGTATTGATAGATCTGATAGTAGCTTAATTGAATTGTATTGTTATGATTGATTATGAATAAATTTAAATTTTAGGGTTTTTTGCATGAGCGGTCCAAACCATGCTTGAAGTTTAGGGTTTGGGTCGTCACGGATCGGACTTGACTCAATATTTTATATGATCAATTTATTATTAAAATAAAAGCTAGGAGTATAAATAATATAAAAATATAATATACTAATATTTAAAAATCATTTTTAATATTTTTATAGATGTTCTATGTCATACGTATTTGGTTGAAACTTTCACAGGCGTACCTTTTTCTTGTGTCTCCATTGTTAATTTAGGATTTGTACCCCTTTTTTAGGAGTTCGAATTTTCGAGATCTTGCTTTGAGTTGATTCCTCAGCCTCATTGCCATTGCCATTGAAAGTTGGGGTTTAGAAAATTTTGTGTCTTGAATTCTATTTTTCATTACGTGTCTAACACAGTCTATTATCTCTTCATTCTTTCATTTGGGTAGGAATGATCCTATGAACAACTATCTTCGCTTTAGTGGCTCGACTTAAGCCTATTGCCCAGATAGAGAATGATGACTCAATAATCCTCAGAAAGAGTTGTTTGGACTCCTATTGTCCTTTTTTTCTGCTTGTTACAAACTTATCTTGTATGTATGCCGTACGAAATACTTGGCATAGGCTCGTTAGGATGAGAAGTTTTATCCTTCAAACTTCTTGAAAAAATAGTTCAACTTAATTGCAGTTGGGACGTTAGCAATTAGTTCAAATCGTATTTTGTCATATATTAAGTTATTAGACTTTATGAATAATTTCATCTCCTTCTTGGAACCAAATAAATGCCTCTCTTCAGATCCGGGGGGCGTCCTTTTTCCTTGTGGAGAATGAACGTCCTTCTCTTCATCCGAACCGTCGAATGTAAAATTTGACGGCCAACACGTTTTAAATGGATAATATTATATGGGCCGTTCGATTTTAAATTTAATCATCCAAAAACACGAATCGCCGGATTTTACATCCGGTCGAAATAAGAAGAAGAGCGATCTTCTCCATGGGGAGAAGGGCCCTCAATCCCCTCTCTTCCATGTAAAAGAAGGATAGTAGTAGATGCCCATTGGCCATCATTCTCGATGGCAAAAAAAGGTATTCCAATTCAAAACTTTCAAAAAGGGTCATCATTCTTCTCGTTTGTATTTGTGTTTAGACGAATCTTCAATGTGAAATCCGGACAAACACCATTAAAATTAAATAAATAATAGAATAGTTGAGCCTAAGTGTTTAATTTTTTTTTTATTCTAGATATTCTTTTGTTTTGATGCCTGAAAAGCATACATAGGAAAGGAAAAATTCAGGATATTTTTTAGCAATATTCTTAAACATTATGTTATATTTATCTAATTATTTAATTTTATATAATTTGTTGATATATACATATAAATAAGATTATACGTAACCAATGGTATCTATAATGTAATTGAATTGTAACCTCTTAATATTATTTATAAGAAATTTATTTGTCTCTATCCTCATCTTAGATTTGTATAAAAACTTTTCTATAAATATGAGACAAATTAACTCATATTTTTTTTTTATTATAAATGCTCATGACTTTTAAAAAATTACTATTTGAAGTCAAATAGTCATCTTATATCCATCAAATTTATATTATATTGTGTGTCTATATTGATAATCGGTGACAACAGTTAGAGGAGAGGTGGCTGTGGTGATTCCATATTAAAAATATGTTAATAATTTATTAAAAATGAAATATTATTAGAAGAGTTAAAAATTTATTCGATATTTACTTTTTATTTTATTTTATTTTATGCTATTTTTGTTGGAAATCAAACCAGTTTAATCACTTATAAAAAGATTGGAATGTGAAATAAAATGAAGAATCAACTAACATTCTGTGATTGCTTCTCTACACTATTTTTTAACGCACTATCCACTTGTGATTATAAACTTTTAAGCCTTCAATCCCTTCTTTGATAGTGTATATTCAGAGAATTGGCTTAGGGACAAAATTAAATAACCCACTATTTATCAAGATAATTTCATCAATTATCTTTTAGAGCAGTTACCATCAAAGTTAATAGAGAGTTAAGACCAACTGGTTACAAATGTTAAACGTGGACCATTAATACTAATTGTTCAGTTTTTTTTTTTTTGAAATTGAACGGCTAATATTCTTCCACTTGGTCCATGTTTTACTTAATGTGATAGCTAAAATCCATCAATTCTCAATCTTAAGAAATAAATACACGAATCATGACAATAAGTCCTCCATTAATAAGTAGTATCATCTATATATTATAATATATTATATTTCTTAAGACATATTTGAATATGGTAACGTTATTTTATGAATTAACATTATATTTATTTTTTATCCAACAATTGATAATATTATCAAAATAATTAACTAATATGTAAACAAAAATTTTTAAAAAATATCATAAACAGATAGGAATTTTATTAAATAGCATTATCATACAATGAAAATCACATAATGAAACTTAATTCCATTCTATCTACATGATCCTTGAACCTTAGTGCTAATATGTTCAATAGTAATTTTTTTCTTTAATATTGATTGGTTGTTTTTTATTGTTTTTAGTTAAGAAAACAACATCAATTTCGATCTTCAATGGCCTGATGAAATCTACCATGTATATTAATCAAATTTTTTTCCATTCATATACCATATTTGAAGTGGAAGGTTGAGAAATAAGAAAGTGATGCAACTGCCGATCGCTCCACCTAATTATAAATATGTAACCGGATATTGATTTTTAACATATCCATCGTTTTTTTGAATCGAAAGAACCTAATATTTTCAGATATTAAGTCATTCTTTGAATAGATTTTATATTTCTTGATTTTCAGGTGATAATCTTAACATTTCAACCGTAGGCGATGTCGTGTGAGATAGAATATATATATCAAACTTTTAACAGTGGAAAAATATGGAATGATTTTTATTTGTTCACGTTTAAAATTATTTTTCCGGTATTGGTTTAAATTGAACTTATCATCTGAAATTTCTGTAAAACTTTATTGATGTAAGTCTTCTGAGACAAACCTAAAGCATATCGTAGTCTATCTCAATGTATTTTAATGCCAATGATATAAAATGTATCGTCCATATCTTTCATTTGAAATTTATCAGAGAGAAATTTTTTCATCTCATATAGCAAACTTTTATCATTTGATGTAAGTAAAATGTTATCCATATACAAAATAACAAATAAAATTTACTTTTACTGACTTTCTGGTATATATATTGATCTAAAATATTCTTTTCAAATCCAAATAAAGAGATAACATTATTAAATTTTAAATACCATTGACGAAAAGCTTCTTTTAATGCATATATGGACTTGTTGAGCTTGCATATCAATTGCTCACCATCAATAGAGAAGAATCCTTCTGGTTATTTCATTTAAACTTCTTCCTCTAAGTCACCATTTAGAAATATTGGTTTCACATTTATTTGTTGTAATTTTATATCAAAATGAACAACTAATACTAAAATAATACGAAGAAAATTTTCTTAGATACCCGTTTAGGAGAAAAAGTCTCTATGTAATCAATTTACTCCTTTTGAATATAGCCTTTAGTAACAAGTATTACTTTATATCTTTCGATATTACCTAATAAGTCTTTTTTTATTTTAAAGATTTTTAATCCTAAAATTTAACAAGATTTCAAACTCCATTGTTACTCATAGAATTCATCTCTTCTTTCATAGTATTATACCATATTTCTAATTCATTATAAATTATAGCTTATGAAAATATTTTGGGATCATTCTCGGCTTCACTATTATACTCAGACTCTTTTAGATATATAATTTAATCGTTAGGAATTGTTCATCTTCTCATTCTAGTAGACCTTCTCAAAATTGTATCATCATTTTTAATATGAGTATATTGTACAACTATTTCAGGTAAATCCTAAATATTATGGTCAATTAAAATAATATCAGCATTTTGTAGAGTAATATTGATTGGTTGTTTAACATCAATTTGATCTTGATGAGTATTGTGTATATTAATCAAACTATCATATGAAGTGGAAGGTTGAGAATAAGAATGATCTGGATCGCTTGCTTCCACTTATTAAGTCATTCTCAATAGATTTTATATTTTTTGATTCTATAATCTTAATACTGTGAGATAGATAGCAAAATATGTACTATTTAGATCGTTTAACATATCCAATGAAATGCCCACTGATGATCCTTCGATCTAGGTCATTCAATTTAGGTAGGTCCTTCGATCTAGCTTCTTCGATTTAGGTCCTTCGATCTAGCTTCTTCTCATATGAATTATAAATTTTTATTTCAGCCGGGTATCCCCAAACGCATATATATATCACAAACTCGGTTTCCAACCTTTCTATAACTCAAAAGAAGTTTTTTGAACAGTTTTCATTGGAGCCCGTTTTAATATATATATTGTCGTTTTAAGAGATTCAGTCCATAAGGATTTTAAAAAATTGGAGTTGCTAGGCATGCTCCGCACTATGTCCAATAACGTTCGATTTTTTCTTTTTACTACACTATTTTTCGTCTGAAGAACCAAGTATAGTATATTGAGTAACAATCCATATTTTTGAAGAAACTTTACAAATGGTTCAGGCATTTATCCATCTTCAGTATATTTATCAAAATATTTTCCACCTCTATCTGATCTCACAATTTTAATTTACTTTCCACATTATTTGTCTATTTCTGTTTTAAATAATTTAAAAGTATCTAATGTTTAATTTTTATTATGAACAAGTAGATATACATATATTGAGAAAAATTATTAATAAAGGTGATGAAATATTTTAAATTGTATGAGTCAATGTCTGAATTATAAATATCTGTGTATATGATTTCTAATATATTTAAACTCCTTTTAATATTTTTCTTAATCTTGTTAGTTTGTTTTCCTTTTATACTGTCCACACAAGTCTTAAAATTAATAAAATTTAGAGTATTAAGTACTCAATTATTTACTAATATTTTAATTCTTTTAATAAAAATATGATCTAATCTCTTATACCACAATATAAAAAAATGTTCATTCACAATATATCATTTAATACTAATATCAACATGTACAATATTATAAGAGATATTATTTTATAAATTTAAATAATAACGATTATCAGACAATATATCATTCCCAACAATATCAGATTTATAAGATAAATTAAAAGATGAGTTTGAAAATATAATAAAATATCTAAAATATATATGTTTCGAATCTGATATTAAATTTTTAAAAAAATTTAAAATATAAAAGGTCTTTTTAAAATTCAAAACAATGCCACTACTCAAAATTAAAGTGCATGTTTTGATTACTTTCACATGTGAATGTATCTTATTTTCGGAGAATATATTTTGTTTACTACTCATTGGCTTCTTTAGGTTTTGCAAGCCTATAAGAAATTTGAAATGTGAATTGTAGAATCAAAATCAATCCATCATGTGTCATGAGAAATATTAACTATATTAGATTCATAAAATATGAAAGAGGATAATCTTTTTTCTCAAGCCAATTTTAGTATTTAACACAATATTTTTTAACGTGTCCATTCTTTTTACTAAAGAAGCACTTGGATTCTTTGTTGATGTCAGATTGATAGGGTATTTTACCTTCCATATTCTTCTTAATTTGAGTATTATTCTTTCCTTCTTTAACAATAAACGTACTTTCACTTTGTTTTATTACAAGTTTTTCTTCTTCTTGAACGCACATGGCTATAAGTTTATTAATTGACTATTTATCCTTATGTGCATTATAAAAAATTTTAAAGGGTCCATATTATGATCGAAGCGTATTCAAGATATAGTGTATAAGAAAAAATTTAGACATATTCATATTGAGATTTTTTAGTTGAGCCGCTATATCCCTCGTTTGTATAATTTGATCACGCACATCCTTAATATTGGTGAACCTTCAAAATAAAAACTTCATAATTAGGGTCTTGGGTAATGTTTTATCTGAAATCTTAAATTGTTCATCGATAATCTTTAGCAAATCCCGCACTTTATTATACTGATCGACGAAATCACGAATACCAATAGAAATTTTAATCTTTTTAAATATAAGATTTAGGCGATTAGATCGCTCCCATCGCACATAAAGAGTTATATCAATCGGAGTCTTGGTTTAGTAAGAGCGGATGGTTCATCTTTTCTTATAGCACAATCAATGTCCATCCACCCTAAATGAAGAAAAATTCTCTTTTTCAAACTTGATAGTTATCACTTTTTAGTTCAAAAATATCATATCTAACATTGAAAAGATTAATTGATTGTATAACTGTATAAAAATAAAATTGCACACTTAACAAATATTAAATGAGGCTAACAAATAAATATAAAATATATTTACCAATATAAAGTATATATTATGAGTCAATCGATATAAAAATTATTTGTGTGCTAAAATTTTAATTCAAGTAGATTAATATCCAAATTTTATGATAAAATTATCAAATTATATTTCAATTCTTAATCTCTGTGAACAAATTAAGAAAAATAATTTAATATTTTATCATGATTAATCAATTTAATATATTAAAATTTTATGTAGGATGAATACTATTATATTAAAAATATATGGTCACAATTAATATCCTTATACCATATGTGATAATAAAATATAATTTTATTAATTAAGAACGCTGTGACCAATCTCTAATTAATAAAATTATATTAATCACTAAATATTACATACAAATATATATATAATTATATTTTTAAACATTATATAATAAACTTTATATATAATAATAAATATAATTATATATATATACATATACGTGGACATATATATATACATAACCTAATGCACAAAAATTGCATAAATAATATATTGTCACATATTTAAATCGAAAGCAATATGTGCAGCAAAGCGGTACTCGCTGCTCCTTTCCCACGTGTGATGTCTCGTGTTGGAATCTTTGCACTCGCGCATGCATCGCACAAGCCTAAGGGTTTTCAGAGAAACCCTACGTGCGCTTGAGCGCTGGGCGGCACACAACGAGCAGGGACCATTCTGAATTTTGGGCTCGAGCGCGGGGGTGGCGCATAGCGAGTAGGGGCCATTTTGGATTTTAGGGTCGAGTAGGTAGCGAGCGCATGGAGAGCGCATGGAGAGCGCGGGGCTTCGGACGGGCTCGAGCGACTGAGAGCACACAGCAGACGCGAAATCCCGGGAAGTCGGAATGGACAGCAATGGATGAATATTGATATTGTAACGCGACAACCCATAATCCGACATCGATACAATAGTACATATGGTCACGGAATATGCCAATTAAATAAATGTTGCTAACAATCTCCCCATTTGACAATTCAATGACAAAACCTAGAAAGTAAGTAAATACAATTAAATTACGGGTTCAGACACCATCGAGATAGAACTGTGTACATAAAAATCTACGCCTAGTGAGGAAAAAATACAAAAGAATGTAAAAGTCTATACTAGAACGGCTGTGTCGATGTGGGGACAGCTGCATCAGTGTAACCGAGTAGCCTGGGTAAGTAGGGTTAGTACCAACAATGCAGAATATAATATGGTAGAATAAAGAGAACAGCATGCAGTAATAGTAACAATAATGAGATACAAGCAGTACTGAATTATGGTAGAAATAATATGAAACAACATGTAACAAGACTTTCCCTAACCGAAATAATAACATCTCCCCAACAAAATTAAACAGCACCCTAACATCTCCCCTAATCTCCCCCTATCAAAAGGAACCAAGGATCTCCCCCTTTTTATCACAAATGGCCAATGGGTAATGTAGCTCACTTTTCTTAACCAATACTTGTCTCACTGAATTTATTTTTGTATTCAATCTTTTTACTTGTTCATTTAGTTGCTGAATGTGATAAACAAGTTTATTCATTTGTAACCCTGATCTTGGGTTGTATGGAACGTTCATGGTATAGCAGTGGGACCAAGTATGCCTAACCTTTCCACACGCATGACAAGTTGACAAAGACTTTGTGGGTTTGTTCATATCTTTCTACAAATGGTGTGAGTTAAATCTATTTTCCACACGTCGAGTCGGTTGCTTAGTGAGTTTGGAATTGTATGCGTGTTGGTGTGGAATTTTCGTGGCGGGAATAAAAGTAGTTTAAGGTTTCACGTCATTTTAGACAATATTCGCAGCATACCCCAACCCCTGTTTATTTTCACCAATTTTTCCCAACCCGAGCATATGATCTAATTTTGTGGACCCATTTAAGAAATGTTTCAAATCTTTTCTAGTAGAGTTCAGATTCTAGAATTGTGATTTGTGTAGTAAATATGATTGTCATCTTCTTTATTTCTTGGGTTTTAGTATCTAATTCGGATTGTTGAGCTAATTTTTCATGTTCCAAATCAATGACCCTATTGTTTAAGGTTTTATTTTGTTTCTTTACTTTCAAGCATTCCCTAAACAATTTGTCATATGTTTCTTGAAGGCCATTAAATTCATCTTCTGACTCATCCACAGAGTCACAGATGGATTAAAGTTTTCTATTGAATTGTCACACATTGAGGTCATAAAAGCCATGTACTTGACAGGAAATCTTCAGGAACATTTTTCACCCTCTTCTTCTTCTTCATCATTTAAGGTTACATTAGCTTTAAAGACTTGACCTTGTTGGCATTTAAGGTTTGGGCATTCAGCCCGATAGTGGCCAAAGTCTTTACACTCATGGCATTGAACTCCTTGAGTATTTTTTGATTTGTAGTCCTTGAGTTCACGTCGGTCTTTCTTCTCAAATTGAGATGAACGTTTTAAATCCACATCAAGTTTGTTTGATGAAGATTTATTTTTCTTTAAAAACTTTTTGAAATTCTTAACAAATAAGGAAAAATCATCATCGCTACACGATTCTTCATCGGAATCCTAGTTTCGCTCTTTCCTACTTGATTTTAAAGCAAGTGATTTATTTTGCCTTGACTGTGGCAATGTGTGCTCATAAGTTTGAAGGGGCCCTACAAGTTCTTCGATTTTTAATTTGTCTAAATCTTTACATTCTTTAATCGCAGTCACTTTTTATCTAAATCGTTCAAGCAAAGATCGTAGAACTTTTCTAACAATTCTATTTTTCAGGATTCGCTCTCCCAAATTAAACGTGGTATTTATAATATCATTTAATTGCGCATAGAATTTATCAAATGTCTCATCATCTTTCATTATTATTTCTTTGAATCTAGTGGTGAGCATTTATAATTTTGAGTTTTTAACTAATTTAGTACATTCATGAGTGATTTTTAGAATGTTCCACGCATCTTTAAAAGTTTCACACATAGAAATCCGTTTAAACTCATCGGAAGATGCAGTCATAAAAATATCATATAACCCCTTACTATTCCAGTTACAAGCATCAAGTTCATCTTTTGACCACAAAGACAACTTTTAATTCATCACCACTCTTGGGTGGAGTCACCCAAGTTGGGTACTATAGCCCATACACGCTCATCCAAGGATTTGAGGAAAGCTCTCATCTTGACCTTCCAATAGGCATAATTGTTTCCATCAAAGAAGGGAGGTACGGAGAGAGATCCACTCGTATACATCTAGAACGGGGTCGTGGATCGGGGTGAGTCTTTGATACCAATTGAAAAAAGACTTTTTGTCCTTAGTTATAGAATCAAGTTTTGACCCCGATAAATATAACGAAAGTAGTAAAAATTAAATATCTAATACACGTAAAAAATATTTGTTTCTAGATGCTAATGAGATAAGGACAAGCATGCAAAATATAACCCTGCATAAACAATAGTAAAAAGATACGATTTTTGGTGACGATGGGAAAACTCGATACCCATGATAATCGAGAAAAATTCTCCGGGCTTCAACGGCCAGGGAAGCAATGCACTATGAAAATCAACTTATAGACCGGATGGTAATGAAGCACTAACCTAGCCGATTTACTCCCGTCTTGTGATCCTTACCAAGGAACTCCTTGGATTTGCCCGCGGCAACGGAGTCGGATACCTTCCGGTCTTCACGTCAATCTTCCCTTTCTAGCCATTTGAATTGCCAAACACAATCGAGTCTCTTTCTTCAACTCACCGACGTCTCCAACGAAGGTAGAAGGATGGACGTGTTTGAAGGGTAAAGAGAAAAATGTAGATAAATATTTAGAACATGAGGTTCAAGATTGTGGCTTTTAATTTTCTAAAGAGAAGCAATATCAATGAAGCATGAACAACTTTCTTTTCAAGTGGGGCACGAAATTGGTTTGTCCGGAGTTCTTAGGTTCCAAGAATATAAGCTAAGTATTTATAGAGGGCTCAAAATTCGCATTTAAAAACTTGCCCGTTGCATCGGCGCTCGAACGCAGCTCGAGCGTGCGGTGGGCGCATGGAGGGTTTCCAGAGAAACCCTACGTGCGCTCGAGCACAGAACGGCGCACAGCGAGTGGGGACCATTTTGGATTTTGGGCTCGAGCGCGGGGTGGCGCACAAGCGGGGGCCATTCTGGATTTTAGGGTCGAGCGGGTAGCGAGCGCACGGAGGGTGCGAGGCTTCGGACGGGTTCAAGCAACTGGAGAGCACACGGCAGACGCGGAATCCCGGAAAGTCGGAACGGACAGCAATGATGAATGTTGATACTGTAATACGACAACCCATAACCCGACATCGATACAATAGTACATATGATCACGGAATATACCAATTAGACAAATATCGCTAACAAATAGTTTTCCTTTCAACACTAATATTTTTGATATTTTATATTTCATATCACTTTTATTATTAAAATTGATAATAACCTATAAGTTAGATTATTTACTTATATTTTACTATTTAGGATCATTTATTTTTCACATATATCAAATATTTAGATATTTTATACTTTCAGTCTAAACTAAAATAGATTAAAAAATTATTAAATTCTTTCACTCTGGATAGATTTTTGACACCCCTTGGCCCATTGATTTTTCTTTGTTTGAACTAGGAGACTAGTTTCATATAGAGCTCCAGTGACAAATTGGCATAAAGATCATGCTAAACCAACACATGCACACTTGATTTGAGCTCAGAAAAAAAAAAAAAAAGTGATTGTCGTTATGCTCATGCTTGATAGACACTCGATAGGTGCTCAAGTGATAAAGATTGTCGTTATGCACGATAGAGACTATACTCCCAAGCAATGCATGCTTGATTAAAACTCAAGTGGTAGAATGATTGTGCTCTACTTAGGTTTGATATAGAGCTCCAATGAGAAATTGGCATAAAGATCGCGCTAGACCAACACATGCACACTTGATTAGAGCTCCAAAAATACATAGTCATTATGCTCATGCTCGATAGATGCTCAATAGGAGCTCAAGTGGTAAAGTGAGACTATGCTCACAAGCAATGCATGCTTGATAAAAGCTCAAGTTGTAAAATGGTCATGCTCTACTTAGGTTTGATATAGAGTTCCAATGACAAATTGGCGTAACGATCATACTAGACCAACACATGACATAGAGCTCAATTGGCATATTGGTTGACATATCACTATCTATCAACTATCCCTTGGCTCCTAAACAACAAATTAGAGGAATGCTTTTACATGACCAATACTCGTTTGGCATTTAAGTAATATATTAGCTGAATTTTGATGCATAGCCAGCACATTATAAGTGTTTAAGGATTTAAAAAAAAATTTCCTCCTATACACACATCGATAACCATTTTGATTGCTCCCTTCAATATATAACCTGACTTCTTGATCCGCTTATATAATAGTAATATTTAGTGATTGAGAGAAACAATTACTTTAAATAGAAAATCACCATTTTATTAAATTTTGTTTCTCCTCCATTGATTTATTCTTCAAGCTATTAAAATTCAATCACCTTTAAATCTCAAACACAGAATCCAATCTCATTTGCCCTTTGAGTTCCATTGATTGTGAGAATGTCAAAGTTCCAAAAACATTGAATAAGTTTGTTCGAGAAGATTCATGATGAGAAAGTTAATGGCCCTACCTCTATTGCTAAAGTTTAGATCATAAAATTTTTTATGATAATCATGAGGATGATATTAGCTTGTTAAGGTATAGTATGCCTTAACTACCCATCCATAAATTTGACTCTTTTTAGAAAGTTAATTTTTAAATTGACGACTTATAATCAGTAAGATTTTTCTTTGAAAGAGTAGGTTCTTGATTTTTTTTCCCTTGGCCAATGACATCTTCTTTTATATAGTTATTTTACATATTATTACTAATTTTGTTTTATATGTAACTCTACTGTGGTTTAATTATATCATCCGATACTAATTATTCTGTATTATATAAAATTTTAATTCCCTAATTAAAAGAGTTAGTTTAGATTTGAAATTGGCTAAGTCAGCTCGCGTTTTCATTCTTAGCTTTCCATGGTCAAAATTTGAAGTTTGAAGGCAATTGGTATCTTAAACCATATTAAATATTTGAAGTATTTTATATTCATATGGTATACCAACTATTAAATTACATTTTAAAATGTATGTTGTATTTTATTGGTTATTGATATAATAATAGTTATGTAACTTTTTATAGTTAGCTATGCTACAAAGTAGACCTCATCCAAATTATGTCATCCAACTGATTTGAAATTTGATAAGGTATGGTTAATGTATATTTGTATTATATATTGTAACAGTGAAAAAATCAGGCTTGATTATTTTTAAATTAGACATGATGACGATAGTAGACATACAAAGCCAAACTGGCTGAGACTATATTTTTTTATAACTATATTATTTAATATGAAGAAAAAATCATCTTAGTAAACCATATTCTTGCATAGTTAATAATTTTTTACTAAAAGATTATTCTTTTAAGATAATTTTTGGCTGATTTTTTATCTCAATATTTTATATTTTTTTTAAATATTTGATAATTTAGATATTTTTTATATAAATATAAATTTGTAAATAAGAATATCTTGAAGTAAAAAATTTTATGGATTTACTTGAACCAACTCGATTTTAATTATGGACACGATAATGATCTTTACTGAAGTAACGAGACCAAATCCAACATGACTCGAGTTAGTAGCCATTAATTTTCACTTAAACCCGGTCAAGACCGATTTGAACCCACTCTTGATTAAGTTTTAGTACAATACGATATATCACTATCATTTGACCACTAGTTAAGATCAAACCAATGAGAGTTCTATTTTATTGTTATTAATTACATCTGCAAAAGAAAAGGGAAATATTGATTCTAAATCTAGGGGTTGCTGTCAAAACCAGCATTCAAATTACAATAGTGCTATATTGACCAGCAACCCTAGTAACAGCACACTAAATTGTCATTCAATTCCTAGAATATTTAACAGGCTTGGTATTCTTTATATATTACAGAGTATATCAAATTGCTCATATAAATATTCATGTCTTTGTTCTAAGCTTCTCTTAAAAGTTTTATCATGCGGATACCCAACGTTATATAATAATATCTAAAACAGCCGAATATAGTTGACATATTCATGTCTTTGTTCTAAGCTTCTCTTAAAAGTTTTATCATGCGGATACCCAACGTTATATAATAATATCTAAAACAGCCGAATATAGTTGACATATGAGATATTTGATAAATTCGACAAGAACACATAAAAATTACCTGAGATTGTAATGGATTATAAAGCCTCATTCATATTAATTGAATCACTGATATTCAAATAAAGCTAATACAATGGAATTATGCTGTGGCTGTTATTTCAAATGATTTTCAAGCTGTCTATGGAGCAAGACAATGCCCACTTTAGACAAATATATTTGGTGAGTGAGTTTGGTAAGTACTCAAACCGATCTCATCATATGATCTTGTCTAATATATTATAATTTAACATGTTAAATTTTTAAATTTGTATTCATATTACTAGAAGAAGCATCAAATTAGAAAAATAACTATCAACATAATTTCATGTTCTAGATTCAATATCTTGTAGTGGAAAAACGATTTAAAATATCACTTGATCCAAATATGTCATAATATACATGAGCATATAACAGTTTCAGTTAAAATCAAAATTCAAAGGAATGACTTCTTAATCAAGTTTCTCTGATTCTTTAGAACAGATAAATGTCTTACATGTAGAAGATTGACACTATGAAAATCATGTGTAAAACCTTTCATAATAACGTATGATTATGACATGTAAAAATGCACATTATTCATGTTAGGATCTAAAGTTTTCAAATATATTCTCTTATGTCTCTGGCTATATAATTTGTTGATACTAAATACACAATTCATAAAAGGATGAGCTTGTAAGAACTAGTACAATAAAAATATAATGCCATTGGAGATACATATGAAAACATAATCTATTACTCTAAATCATAACAAATAAAGTGACCCAATTTGTCATACTATAATATTTCATCATCGATTCTTCTTTCTTCTATCAAATCGTTTAGAATACATACAAGTTGGGCTTATTCCTCTTAAGCAAATAAAATTTTCCTTTATCTTTTAGTTCATGTTGTAATTCTTCTCACATTTACCGCACATAGTCTATTATTGTGAAATCCAAACTCTAAAATTTACATAATTATATGAAATTTAAATAAATTAGTGAATTACCAGGTTTAATTGTGGATTTGAACTAAAAATTAAGTTTTGAATCAAAGGGGTGTAACCACAAGCGGCGCCTAAAAGACGCCTGAACCACGCATGACCGTGTTTAAATAGAATCACAATGCCTAATATTCGCATGATATAGTGGCACTTGATGGGTGTTCGTGCATGGGCTAAAATTAGACTATGTGCATGTTCCATGCATAATTGGCATATGTACATCAACCTACTACATAAAGAGTTTCTAACAATTTTTTGCACATTTTTGCAAAATTTTAAGAGAAAAGAAAGGAGGGAGATAATGAGAAGAAGAGAAAGGAAGGAGAAAGTAAATCTAAAGTATTTTCAAGTAAATCTTCAATAAATCTAAATAAATATAGGTGTCTCTAAGCTAAAATTTTTCGATATTGCTAAAATTTTTAGAAAATTTCTATCATTTCTTATTCAAAAATTTAAGCATATTGTATTTACCAACTTCTACTGAAAGTATATTGTATGCATGCTAATTTTTTATTTTATTTTATGATATTTTAAAGGTTTGTGTCTCAATTTAAGAATGTTAACTTAACATCCTTAAGTCCTTGAGAAATTATCAGTATATGTTTCTTCTAGGTAAGTGTTTAGTGAAAATTTCATCTTAATTTTGATAAAGATAATTTATTTTTTTAAAAAAATTATATATTTATTTTTTAATATAGAGCTTTCCATTTTGATTAAATAAGACCCATTATAAAGAATTAAGAAAATATATTTAATTATATTTTAGTATATTATTTGTAAATTAAAGATTGAACCTAACATCTAATACTTAGAAAAAGTAACATGTGACCTTGACTTTTGGAAATAGTATATAGTTATCTATCTACGAATCGTAAATAGCGACATATAATTTTTGATTATATATAAATAATTATAACACAATATTTGATATTTATTTGTGAAGTCATTAGCAATCCTTTGACTCTTATATATTTATATGATTCTTTTATATTTTATTGACATTTAGACATTTTTGATATTTTAACTTTGGATTATTATTATCATCCTTTTGTATGATTCATTTACAATTATCCATATATATAAATTTTACATATTTTATTAAATATTAAGTTCATTATTACTGTCTTTTGTTAATTTTTTAGATTAGTAAGCTCAAATATTACTTGTAGGAGTTTTAGACTATGGATAGAATTTTTGAAAGATTAGTTTAAGAATAATATTATTTTATTTTAGATGTTTTGATATAGTAATGGTTTATGATAGTTTTTTGTCGAGTTTTGTATTTTTGTGTTTGACAAGCCTAATACTCTGGATTTTATGTTCCCCAAATTAGATCTTAGTTCAAGAATGCTACTCCTTACTATTGGATATTTTGAATCAAGTACTACTTTATCTTAGAGCTACTTTAGAATGTGGCTTTCAGTTCTTGAGCTTATTATTTATTATTGAAAATGTTTAATAGTATTACTTATAGGGTCATATCCCAGCTTTAAGTTAAATTTTAATTATTACTTATTTAATTACGCATTTAAAATTGAGATTGTGACAGGGTTGATATCAGAGCAAATTGTAATAAAAGTGTCTTACATGATTTGAGGAACCAAATTTATAATTTTGATCATAATAGGTGCAATAATGTTGGCAGGTAAAGGAAGTGCGAGTTCTATCCGAGGGAATGAGTATCTTGCTATCATAATGAGGATGGCTAAAGTAATGGATCGAAAGATACAGAGATAACCAAATTTAGATGGGCAATGCTTTGACAGCTTATGATCAATTCACTAATGAATGTGCACCAAAATTTTTAGAAGACTAGGATTTGAAGAAGTTCAAGTTCTAGATCCACAATATTCGGATGGTTTTCAAGGTGATCGAATATCCAAAGAAGAATATGGTATGGTACACTTATTATAAACTTGATGGTGAAGTGACCATTAGTAAGTAAAGCAGAAGAGATTTTTAGGTTTAGAGAATAAATATATTCTGTATAACATATTTCTAGAGACATTTCTGAATAAGTACTTTCCAACAAATTTCTTATAGTAGGAGAATAAATTCACTTGTTTGTGACAAGGAAACCATACAATGGTAAAATATGATGTCAAGTTTATCAAACTGGCTCAATTATCTCTGCATGTAGTGATAAACGAGTCGAGGAGAGTAAGAAAGTTCCTTCAAGAATTGGAGGATATGATTCAAAGGTGGTTAGCGATATTGCGGCTAAGAACCTATAAAGAAGTACTCATTTGTGTCACATTCTCGATCCCAAAGTCTAATTTATAATTTTTTAATACATAATTAAATTAACTCACTTTTAAATCTTTAATATTCAAAATTTGATTATTTATTTCATCAGTTTAAATCCAAACCGTCTCCTAAATGCAAACCTGCAATTAAAATCATTAAACGACTTGCATAATATTTAAAATTATATCATAGGACCTAAAAATTAAACTTGATAGTAGCTAAACATTGCTAACTAAAAGACCTCAAACGATTTATAAGGAAAAGTATCTCAACTAAATATCAAAGTTAAAAAATTAAACTTCCAAAAAAACTTAACGCAAATTCAAACATAAAAATCCTAACATGAAAACAAGCATCCACCAATATAAAAATGTCAAAGCAAATGAGCACATGACGGAGAGAATAAAAGCAATGTAAGATAAGATAAAATCATTATAAGAAAATCACACTTTTGAGTTAATCAGTTGTCAAAGGGCAAGCAAGTTTTGAAAAATAAATAAATTTTTCGTTTGAAATCTGATGAAAATAACCTTCAACCAAGGTATAAGATAATATTAGTTATAAAAGTATTTAACCAATTGAAGGTCATTGATTTTAGGAGAGTTTTGTTCCCATTGTGAAGATGCCTTCCATTAGAATTGTTCTTAAATTGGTAGTGACTCTTAATCTAGAAATAAAACAACTAAATGTGTAGATGACTTTCCTCCATGACAATCTAAAAGTGGAAATGTACACTGAGCAACTAAAGAGATTTCAAGTTGAGGGTAGGAGCACTTATTGTGCCATATAAAGAAAAGCTTTTGTGAGTTAAAACATGCCTCTAGATAATGGCATAAGAAGTTTGAGCTCATGATGGGGTGTCAAGGCTATTTAAAAATTATTTCGGATCATTGTGTCATTATTCAAAGGTTCTCGGAAGATAACTTCATTATTCTTCTACTCTATGTATATTACATACTTATTGTGAGACGAAATACCTCTCAAATTATAGAGTTAAAGAAGCAGCTTAGAAATTCTTTTGCTATGAAAGATTTAGGACCAATGAAATAAATTATTGGTGCAACAATCTTTCACGATTAGAAAGCAAAGTAACTTTAGATGAGTTAAATTGAAAGGTGCTTTAATGCTTTAACACAGAGAAGTCTATACCGATGAATACTCCACTTGCCAATCACTTCAAATTGAATACTTAGTAGTATTCTTCCATGGATGAGAAAAAGGTCGGTAGAGGCACTGTCCTTACTTTTTGACCATATGGAGTTTGATGTATATAACGGTGTATATAAAACCAAATATAACTCATATAGTTGGTACAGTTAACCAATTCCTTTCTAATCATGGAAAGGAACATTCATTCACAGTGAAATGGATACTTATGTATCTTCAAAAGACTTTCATGATGCATCTATACTTCAGAAACGGCAAGCCACTTCCGATCGATTACACCGACACAGACATAGTGAGCAACATTGACTCTCAAAAGATCGTCTCAAATTATCTAGTTATACTTATGAGAAGAGCTATATTTTGAAAGTCAAGACTATAAAAATATATTACACTCTCTACTACCGAAATGGAATATATTGGTATGACGAAGATGAGTAAAGAGATGTTGTAGATCATGAAGTTCTTTTGAGAACTCGACTTCAAACAAAAGTAATATGTAGTATTTTGTAATAATCAAGGCACCGTTCATCTTTACAGGAACTCATTATTTCATTTTAGATCAAAACACATCAGTATTTGTTATTATTAGGTGAGAAATGTTATTAATTTGGAGTTATTAAGGATTAATAAGGTCAAAATTAAAAAAAAAATAGATCTAACATTATAATAAAGATAGTGCAAAGGGAAAAGTTTAAAACTTGTCAAACAATAGTTAAGATGGTAATGCCCCCATGAGGTCGTGAAGTAAATTTTATTGGGGTTTGAGTCACTCCTTTGTGAGTCCCATACTATTTGGCATGTCATCTAGTGGCACGTCTAATATTCCATTAGATTTGGTTTGATTGTAGAAAATTATCGAGTGGTACATAATAAGCACTTTAATGCGAGGAAGTGCACCATTCAACCATAATAGTGGCGCATGATGTGTGCCCAAAAAGTATACATGCATATTTTATCTAGAAAGGGCATCCCTAACGCGCACTTTAAGAGTACTTATACATCATTTGCCTCGTAAGTCTATACCAGACGTGTTTTTAAGGAGCGTTCATGTACTGTTTTTGATATAAATTATACCTGACGCGATTTCAGGATATTTATTATGGCCATTTTTAAGTTTTTGAACTCCAATACTATGAGAGAAAGACGAGAAAGTGAAAGAAAAGAAAGTAGAGAAAACTTTACTCATCTATTTGGATTTCGAATCATATTTTATTTTTTATTCTATTTCATATTATATTTTTGATTACTTGAATTTTATCATTCTATCTTTATATTTATTGAAAATTATCAAGTAGTGTATAATAGGCACATTATGCAAGCAAGTGCACTGTTTTACCCAAATAATGGTGCTTGAGAAGTATACATTCGTGTTTTGTCCAGAAAGAGCGTATCTAAGGTGTACAAAAGGAGCACTCATGTGTCGCTTGTCCAGTAAGTCTGCGCCTAATGCGCTCATGCGTCGTTTTTAATATTAGTCACACATAATGCAACATTAGGGTATTGATTCTGGCCATTTTGAGCACTTGAGTACAAACACTATAAGAAAAAGAAGAGGAAGAGAGAGAAAAGATAGTAGAGAAAAATTTATGTATCTATTTGAATTTTAAATCATGTTACATTCCCTTGAGTATATTGTTCTTATTATTGTGAAAAATATTTTTTCAGTCATTTTTCCTCTCTTTTGTCTTGCATTCTCGATTAATCAAGTTTTATCATTGCAAAGTGTTATATCTTTATATTTATTGAAGGTTTTTAAAACCAGGAATTCATCATATGAAAAATATTTTTTGAACTCATAATTTCATAATTTTTAATAGAATATTTTCACGTAAAATATTGTGTATCATTATTTATAATTGCTATGTTATATTGTGCAAATTCGTATCATCTTCTCACATGTTTAGAAATAATTTTTATAAAAATTAGTTCTCGACTTTATGAGCAAAACTTAACATTCGAAACTTAACAATCCCACCATGGAGAACTGAAGGCTTGTCTACCACATCTCTTATGCAGCCATCTCCAGCGTTTGATAGGCCTATTAGAATAACTTAAAATTGGTCGGCTTACCTTAGCAGCGTAGTATTCAAGTCAACCCTCGCTATAGGTTACCAGAAGCCAAAAGCCTATTATCACTATCAATCATAATGTACGACTTATATCTAGTCTAATTATGTAAGTAGTGTAATAACTAGTGGGAGTTATAAGCATTAGTGCTTTAGAAAGGTTGACTAGCTATCAATCGATGCTCACTTGAAGCTTGAGCTCTAGCGTCTCAAGGGTGTCACACGATGAGCATGAGAGAACTCTAGTGAGAGAGTGGCAAAATGCTCGCAATTGACGCGAATTCGATGTGCACCTGATAGGAGCTCAAAAAGTAGATTGCCAATTTGCTCGTGCTTGTTATACATTCGATAAGAACTTAAGCAGTAGATTAACATTATGATCACGAACAATGGACACCTGGTAAGTGCTCAAAGGGTAGAACGATTGTGGTCAATCTATGTTTGGTAGAGAGCTCCAACGGTATGAACATACAACTTAGAGCTCGATTGGCATATTGGTTGATGGATTGCTCTTAACTAGCAATCAATTGGCTCTTGAGCAACAAATTGGAAGAATGTTTCCTCTTAAACTGCACTTGTTTGGCATTCAAGTAATAGATTGGCAAAATGCTTAAACCTGACCAGCACATTATTAAAACTTAAATAATAAGATGATCTTTTTCTTATAAACACGCACTTGTAATCGTTTTGACTACTCTCTTTTACAAACAATCCCACTTCTTTATTTGCTTACACAAAAGAAATATTTAGCAATTGAGAGAAACCATTACCTAAGAAGGTAAATAACCATTTTAGAAAATCTCAGTTTCCCATTGTTGATTTGTTCTTCAAGCACATGAGTTTCTTCACCTATAATTCTCAAACACAGAATCTAAGCTTGTTTTCCCTTTGAGTTTTATTGGCAGCGGAGATATTAGAGTTTTAAAATTATTCATTTAAAAGAGATTCATGATGAAAAAATTAGAAGCTCTGTTTTACTATTGGAATGTAGATCTTCCCTCTCTGGAGGAAGAAAACCAGCACTTCTTTGCTACATGAGTGAAAAATATACGCTCTTCTTAATCTCATCAGTATAGACCGTTGGGTTAATGTCTACTATGCCAACCCTAAAATCACGAGTATAATATTTGTTAGTTAAAGTCTAGTACTTTAAACTATAAGTTTGTAATGTTAATTCTTTTTCACAGAGTAAAATATTTAACCTGATGACTGACAATTAGTAAGATATTTTTTTGAAAGACTTGATTCTTAAATTTTTCACTTCATCAGTAAAATCTTATTTTATTTAGTTATTTAGAAGATGTCTATGAGGCCGGACCCCAATGGAGGACACCAAAGGCCTAAAATCTATCATCACTATCTAGCATCACAGCCAACTTATATTTAGCTAATAATCTAGATAGTGTTATACTCAATTCTATTCTCAATAAACAATTATTTGATCTATACTTTACTACTTTCCAACACAAACATCATTGCCAACAAGAATTAATTGACTAGAACACTTGTCAATGAGATTCCATAAATACTAATAAAATAGATGTCGTAATAAGTCTAATCTCATAATCAACCTTGTCAAGTCTTTCACAATGCGTAGCATTTAACCATCTATTTTATCCTAAATATGCGGCTCGACCATGGTTTAGGACTTCTATTAAGATTAATTAATCTTGCTTTGTTGGGATTAATTATAACATAACCTACCTAACACTTAATTAATTAACAAAGATTTAGTTTAGATTTAAAATTGACCGAATCAGCCTTCCTTTTTGCTATTATCTTTCCATGGTTGAAATTTATATTGAATTTGACTGGCTATTGGTACAATAATAGCTACATAAATTGAATAATTAGTCATGCTATAAAGTAAACCTGATAAAAATTGTACCACCCCACCGTCTCGAATTTCTATAGGATATGATTAAGATAGATCTGCGTTATGTATAATCGTAATATAAAAAATTAGGCCTAATTATTTTTATATCGGAGACAATTACAGTGAAAACTATCAAATCGAACTCACCCAGATTATATTTTTAAAAAATATAATATTTAATTTTAAGAAAAATCATCTCAATAAATTTTATTTTTGTCACTACAAAGTAATCTTATCAAGATTGTATTTTTTTTTTTTTTTTTTTGTAAAGATCAAAGCAACAAATATAAAATATTATATTTTATTTTTATTAGTCACATCCGCTAAAGAAATGGGAAATATGAATTCTAACTCGTCAAAACCACCATTCCAAATTAAAAGACAACCATGTCGATTGTTGACTGTCATTTGGCATTTGGAGTAGAAAATCTGGAATTTTAGATGGGCAAATTTAATTTATTATTTAAATGTGGTGTTTTAATACACTAATTTACAGTATAATATCTTGTGAATGATGTATATAAATCGTATATTTCTTGAGATATGAAAGTAAAAGAGGTCATATTATGAGCCAAAATAAATTGATCAGATTAAAATCTCGATATTTGTAAAATTAAACTCGAATATTTTATGCGCGATATTTAATTAAATTTTTTCATTGAATCTCTAAATTAAGAAAGGTAATAAAAAAATTAATAATCAACTCTAATTAACGAGATATAAATATTTATTTTGTTTTTGTTATGTGTTATATTTATTTTTTCTTGACCTTTTGATTTTTCAAATTTCTGATAATTGTTCGATAGCTCACATTTTGGAGTAACATTTATTCGATGAATTGATTGATTATAGAAAGGGCCATGCAAGATTTTTATTTTGACATGAATTTAAGATTTAAAATATTTATGTTTTCTGTTTAATAGTTAAAAAAATTTCTAAAATTTAAATATAAGCTAAATTATATTTAATCAATTATAAATTTAAATTCAATTGGGTAATTAATCATTCACTTAATTAATTAAAAATCATATGAATATTACCACATTCTTAATGTTTTTTTTTCTATAAAATAAAAAATAAATAACTTTGGGTTGAGTGAGGGTTAGATCTAAATTTAGTGTAGTCCAACTCATGGATTTTTACATACTATGAAATATTGTGAATTGAGTTTTGGTTGTATGTTTAAAATATTTAAGTGAAATTAAATTTAGTTTTTTATTTATATTTCAATTTTTTTAAGTTTATAAAATTAAAAGGTATTAGTAATAATTATAAATTTTAAACTCGCATCAAATATAAATATTGTTGCGACTCAACTCCAAATTTTCGTTGGACTAAATATATTGGGGCTGCATCTCTGTACTCTTCAATCTAGAACCTGTACAATACAAACAAACGTAAACTTAAAAAGTGTATAAGATTTTGACCCCGGTATATTCTTCAATACTCAAATCAGTGAATTTTTAGAATATGAAAAAAAAGAAAGAGAGTATTTATGCGGAAATACATTTAGTAAAAGAATGATGGTATGATTTAAGTTTTACGAATTGCGCTTAAAGCGTCATTTTTTCTTCTTTTTCGTTCTTCTCTCTTTCTATTGAGAAAGGGATTATTTATACATTTTAGACAGTAATTGATTGCCCTTATCCGTGCATGAAAATTTTTAAAATTGCTGTATAAAAATGAAAGACCGACAATAGTTCTTGTCAGTTAAGCAGTTCTTCGGTCAAAGATTAAGTTGAGCCACCAAATTTGATACCGTATTTGGGCCAAACAAATACCTTGAGCCACAATCTTCATGATGAACTTTAATCCTTAATTTGGACTGAACCAATCAAATATAAATAAATTAACCTTGAATTATATCATATTTGTATTTTATATGTCACGGTAATGGTCGCTGTGACATAACAGCAACAGTGGTAAAAAAGTGACAACAACAGTCTAAAAGAGATGCTCTAAAGTATATTTATCATCAAAAGAAAAAATATTTATTTTTAATGTGTCTTTGAGTTCAGATTTTCATGCGGATTAAGGAGTGTTCAAATTTTTCGGTTGGGTTGGATCACGAACGGGTTCAATCTCCCCATCTCTCAATCTAGGCCCCGCACACCATAAATTATAAATAAGAGATTAGAGGACAGTGAGAGATTATCACACCATAAACACTCTGACATTCAAATCAGAAATCTTTCCTTGGGAACAAAAAGATGCATGCGTGAAAGTAAATGTGATGAAAATGAAAGGATGCTGAAATGCGGGAAGTGTGTGAGATGCTCGAAGGAGACTTGTGCTCCCTTTGTTATACTATTAGGTGTGGCTCACTATCGTTGTCGTAGTGCGACGGTAATTCAATGGAAGAGAGTTAGTTCTTTCTCTTTATTACTTTGAACGTTGGATGCTAGGATCAAGATTTTGATCTCAAGGTACCACTTAGGCCATTTGTAGAAGTGGGAATCCCTCCTCTTCTTAGCTGATGGAGAAGGTATTTGTAGGATTCTTTAAGGAGGCTTTTGGGAGTCGAGATCTCCGATAAATAGTTTGTCTGGATTCGCCGACCACTAAGCATTGGTAGTGGCCAGTGGTGTCAATTGTTGTCGTGTGGTAGCGTATGGATCGTCGTCTGACGTGGCCGGTACGGGCTTGTTTGACTTTGTTAGAATTTGTTGAGTGATTGTTCAGGTGGCGTGTGTTACGAATTGTCAACGTTGACCTTATCTTCCATTAGTTAACATCCTATAAGTCGACACCACCTGAGCTAGCAATCTACGATTGCCTCCGCAAAGGCACAAGCGAAGTTGATTAGCTGCATGTCAGAAATGTCCAATAGGCCTTGCTCTTGAATCTTTTGGGATGCCGTTGCTAGGTTAGACTCTTCTACTGATTGGACGCATCTTTCCCTATTTGGGTTTTATTAGTTTCGACCTAAATTCATATTGGACCCATCAATTTTATATATAAAATATAATATATTATTTTTAACTCAATTTTTATATATTTATTAATTATAATTTTTAATTTTATTATTTTTGAATTTTATTTATTGAGAATAAATATCATATTATTGTTTTGTTTTATCATAATTTATTAATATGACACGGTTTTCCAAACATGAGAGAACGCTTGATAGCAAGTCACGTCGCACTCACAAAATTTCATGCTTTGAAACTTATAATAATAATAATTATTATTATTATTATGGAAAATATAGAAACAAAAATCTCGGCGGGCCCACCATCCTTGTTTGATTGAAGCCTTTAACTATTTCCTTTGTTAGCCTAATTAATGATTATTTCCAAACTAAAGTTTAAGATTTGAGGTCGTAATTTCTGGTTAAGAGTGACATCTGAAAAACTATAATTAAAATAAAATAACCAAACAATATGATAATTATTTTAACGTATAAGATTATGAAGAATAATATTAAAATAAATATTTTGGCATTTGTTTTGCATGGACGTTAACAATTACCGATTTATGTGGTAGTCAATTTTTGCAAAGGTGGCCATCGCCGGAGGTGAGTGGCGAGCGCTTGTGATGGGTTTTGCCCCAAATGAATTTTTAGTAATACAAATGATGGTAAGAATATTTAAATTTTTTTATTATTGATATTTTTTAAAAAATATTTAAATATCTTTTTATTTAAATGCTCATACAAGTGATATTTTTATATTCTCTTTGATTATATCTTATATGCATGTCAATCGGTTCCTTTTTATAAAATTTTTAAAAGTTTATATCTTAAATTCACATATATAATTTTAAAATAAGAAAATTTTAATAAATATATTCTTTCATATTCTTGCATGTCTTTATTTACAAGTAAATTGATAAAAACTCTATTTTTATTTAAAAAAAGTGATTTGTCTCTAATTTTTTAAAAATTATATATTTAAATTTTAATATACTGTTTTTAGTTTTGACTAAATAAAAAGTATAATTAAAAAATTAATAAAATATATTTAAATATATATTAATATATTATTTAAAAATTAAAAATCTAACGTAATGTATATTTATCAAAAACAAATATTTAACTTGATTATATGAAATAATATATAATCAATTCTTGCAAGAGTCATAACTAGTGCGTATGACCTTTAGTTACTTGGAGACACTTATAACCTAAATTTTAATATTTGATTATTATTGGTAAGGTTGTCACTGATCATTTGTTTTTGTATTTTTGGGGGGTTTTTGAAGATTTCTTGTTTTTATATGTTCAAACAGTTTTCAAAGATTTTATAACCGTATATATTTGTACAAATTTAGTATATTTTATAAATTTACACGATTTTCACATGTCCAATGTTTATATAATCATCTACAATATTTGCATACATAATTACAATTTTAATATTTTAACATGTTTATTTGATATACATGCATATATAAAATTACATATATTTTATTAAAAATTAGGCTCACTCTTACTAGATTTTTACTAACCTTTTGGATTAACATGCTTAAATACAATTATAAAGACTTCAGAGGATTAAAAGGCTTTCGAAAAAAATGGTTTTAGGATATTTTAAATATTATTTAGATTAGCAATTTATGATTTCGGGATCAAAATATTGTATATAGCCACAAATTGATAGTTTTTAAATTTTAATATTTAATTGGATATTATATTATTGGTCACTCTGATTTCAGGCTTAATATACTTTTTTCTTATCGTCTAAATCAAATAATTGATGAGTTTTTGAGGTCACTTTCAAAATGTAACTTTTGGATCTTATACTTTGATGATTAATTTTTTATCAAACCATTTAACAATAATTATTGCATAATCGGATTTGAGTCGGTTAATTAAATATTCATTAATAAGTTTAAATTAAAGTCTAATTTGTCGCAATAAGATTACGGGTTTTGATATGGGAATGTGACATTTGTCATTCTAAATTGGTAATCAAATTATTTTAAAATGACACTAAACACGAAATTAACTTATTTTTTTAAATAATAAATCTTCAAATTATTAAACCCCTCATCCGCAGGCTGATTTCTAAATTAACTAGGTAAGAGTAATTTTTTTAATGAAAAATAAAAAATAAAAATAAAGGGAAAAAAAAAAAAAAAAGGCAGCTTGTGGGAAGCCTTTCAAAATGATACTGCAAATGTCACACTTGCTGAGAAAGGAAGTTGGCTCTACCATTCAAGAGAGAACGGCAGCTGAGAGAATCACGTTAAAGAATATAATATTTTAAACAATTAAATCAGTGACCTTCAAACTATAAGATAATAATTTTATTAATTATGTCAATTATCTAATTTATAAGATATATGATTTATAAATGTATAATCATACACAGATAATTTGTTAATTATTATCTATTTATATTATAGATATAAAAATATCGTAAATTTATGACAGTTTATATTATACTGCCTCCGGTGCTATTATAAATTAAAATCTTACCTGATGAAAATCGAGTAACAGAAATATATTAATTTTACTTTTATTTTATGAGATTTTAAAGTTTTATAAGTAAATCTAAATATATTATGTTAAAATCTTTAAAAAAATTATCCTTAAATGTCTCTTTTATGAAATTATTTAGAAAAAACTCTACTTTAATTTTTTTAAAGATGACTTATTTTATAAATATAAAAAAAATTATATATTTATTTTTTAATATAGAGTTTTTTTTTTTTTATTACATGAGAACCATTATCCATTGGTCATAAAAGCGGTATTTTAACTCTAATCATAGTAAATAATATATAGTCGACATACTCACTAGCTATCGATAATAGTGCATGACATTTACCTATATAAAAGTAATCATAATTCAATTTTAGATATTTAATATTTATTAATAAGATTATTATCAACACTTAATTATTATATTTTTCATAAGAATTTTAAATACTTTTTATAGATATTTTGATATTTTTGGTATTAAAGCATTTGAATCACTATTATTTTTCCTTTGCCTATTTCATTCACAATTATCCACATATATAGATTACACATATTTTGTTAACCGTTAGATTTACCCATATTGTCTTTTGCTAAGTTTCAAATCAGTGGGCTCAAATATTGCCTATAAGGGTTTTGGATTGAGAAAGTATTTTTAAAAGATTAGTTATTGGATGGAGATTCAATACCTCTCATTTTTTGTTATTAAAAAAATAAAATAAAATATTTTTTTTAAAATAAAAGAGTTAATGAGAGGCGTTGGATTTTCATCTAACGACCGTGATGTCGCATTGTACAGGTGTTATACAAGATGCATGTTGTAGCGCCCCTTGAATGTTGTCAAACCTCTATTTTAGTTAATATTAATCAGTAGTTGTAGATTCACACTATGACATGTATAGTTAATTGACCCCGCTTGAAAACATTATGTAAAAAGGTAACAATTTAATATAGATAAGTTAAGAATTGAACTAAATTTTTTGATTGGACTTGTTAAATAATTTATATTAATAATATAAAATTTATTTATTAATTATTATGACTTACTTATCTTTATAAAATTAATTACAAATTAACCATTTAAAAAAATAAATCTATTACTTTAATTTTATTTTGTTAAAAACATTAAAATTATAAATTGATTAATCCAAATAAAAATATAAAACCCTGAATCCACCACCAATGAGGAGTTTATACCATGTGAATTCGGATTACTTCAAACCCATATGAAGATATTTAAATTTTTTTACATAATACTTTTTTTTTTTTTTTTTTTTGTGTAAAACGCATCACATAATTGACTGGATACTTTACAAATGAATAAATTCTCTACTTTGAAAATATTTTTTTATTAAATTAATAATTCTCAAAATGCTTATTAATTATACACTATGAGGACTAAAGATATCTAATAATTAATAGTTGAGAAATCAAAGCAGATATAAACATCGAGCATATTTGAGGGTCCAAATTTGTGCATAGTATCTTGTAATCAATCAAATATAAGTTATAATAGAAAGTATTTACAATGGATAGATAGTCTAAGTAAAACTAATATTATTGAATGTAATAAAAAACTTAGATAAATCATTTTCGATATACATATGAGCATAGGATATACATGGAGTCCAATTGATATACAAATAGCTATTAAAAGCTTGAGATATGACATACTCAAATATATATATATATATGTATATATGTGTTCATATTTTTATAAAAATTGGAATAGAATACTAAAATAGATTTAAAATTGTTAAACTTTTTTTTAGATAAGTAATTATTATATAAATGAATTAAAAATTTATGTGTAGAGTAAGCGTCGCAAAGAAAATATAAAAAATAAGAATTTTTTGGACATTTTCTGTTGCCAATCTCTAGCTGTGTTTAATACTAGTATTAGTATCATCTCACAAGCCCTACAATATTATAAAAATTAATAAGAGAATTTCAAATTATCCAATAATAAAGACTGTATTAAGAAGATATTATGATTAAATAGTCTTTTAAATGAAGTAAATAGAAGTTATTGAAGTAATTTTTAAGACCCTATGGATAAGGGATTTTTCTTTCCATTTAGCCAAAACCTATGAAAATATATATTTTTATTTTCAATAAAGCAAAGAACAAAGATACCCAAAAGTGGGGAGAAGAAGAACAGCTCAAGAGTATTCACCTTGCATCTAATAGCAAGCCATTACAACAAATTGCACCAAAGAATCGAACTAGTTTGTGGCTGAGAAATTCATTAAGCCGAATTAGTCAAGAAAATAAGATTAAACTCAAAGGTCTATAAAATAAAGTTAGGGATGTCCAGTCAATGAGACAAATGTGTCAGTAAGGAGGTAAATAAGCCCACTTGAAGCTGCACTTAAATAGGCTAATGCCAATAGGAACCGTGAATCCACCTAAAGTCGTGCTGGAATAGGCCAATGCCAGTAGGACCCGTGAATAATGTTTGTAGCTTTTGAATTCTAGAAAAGTCTAATATTAAAGGTAACATGATTCAAATAGATAATCATGAAAGGCCCATCAATATGCTAGAAACCAATTTATAAAAAAGTATTCCTCCTATAGTCATACTCTAATAAAATAAATGGTTTGACATCCTCTTAAAAAATTATAATTTTTACAAAAGTTACAGAAAATGGACTAGAAATACTAATGATCCAAATTCACATGTCCCGAATACAACCCTTGTTGATCCAACTGACCGAAATAAAAGACTAGTTAGAGTAAAAAAATTATCCAAATCTAACGGCTTAGTATGTTATAACGTCTTTCTAAGATTATTATTTTGTGAATATTGTCCGTTTTGCCACATAGGTGCACGATTTTATTTTGTGAGAGCCTCCATTTTTGGCAAAATCGCAGGAAGAGGAGAAGTATCCACACCTATAAAGCACGTTCCCCTCCCATCCGATGTAGAACATCACAATCCACCCTCCTCTTGGAGCCTAGAGTTCCCGTGGCCGCATATCGAATCGAGGGAGGAACGGCGTCTTTTTATATGGCATGGATATCTGCTCTTCCCGTGGAGCGCGTTTTGGGCAGTGGTGGAGGCTGCCTCGATCGTAATAAAACTATGCGCGCATGTGATAAAGTGGATAATATTACTGGCAATCTTCGGACGCGTAAATGGTATCGAGGCGGACGTAGTTCGGTGTCTTCGTCAGTGGACACTTGGCTCGGGGAAGGTGGTGTGATGTCTCCATCGGATGGGAGGAGAATGAAGCATACTTTATAAGGGCGTGGATACCTCTCCCTTGTTGACGCGTCTTAGGGCGGTGGATGCCGCCTGTCGAAATAAAAATTATGCGCGCATGTGTAATGTGAATAATATTCACAAGGTGGAGTCTGAAAACGTTACACGTGTCCTTTATTTAGAGTAAAGATATTCTTAATATCAAGATCATCCTCATCCTTTGGTTTACACACCTCATCGATATCATGGTACTAAAAATGCCAACCCAAGAAAAGAGAAAGGAAAAATGAAGTAAGGTCAATGGCCAGAGCCGCCGTGTAAGACTGCAGAAAATTCAAAATTTTGAGGTGAAGTTATCTCCCAATAAAATATTATTGACAACGAAAAATTCAGTACTCCGTGGCTCCAGCGTCATCGTCCCAAACAACTGCTTCATATGGCGTCGTCGTTTTGTCTCAGCCAGCCTATAAATAGCAGGAAGTAGTGCGCAGGCTTCAATACTGATACTAACCACTGACTGATTACATGGCTATACAACGTCTTCTCTTCCTTTTCCTCTTTCCTCTGGCCATGGCAGCCTCGTCGGCGGCGGCTTCTCCGTTCAACCGGCAAAGCTTTCCGCCGGATTTCATGTTCGGTGCCGGCTCCGCGTCTTACCAGGTACGCATATTTATATTTTTTCAAATACCATTAAAAAAACACACACAGAGCAGCTCGATCCTTTATTTACTAGATGTTTTCTCTCAATATTTTCGAAACGAGATCATACGCTGTTATTTTTATATTATAATAAAATTCTAATAAATATGCGTCTAATTGATTCCAATTTTGCTTTGTGACACAATTTTACCTTTAAATGTAATAAATTTATGACAATAAAAAATAATCAAACTACTTCAAAATTTCACTAAATTATATTACAATTTGTAGTACATTGGTGGGTTTTTACTCTGATAATATCTAACATACTTATAGTTTATGTTGTAGGCAATTAACAACATTTACATTTATGAATGATAAATCAACAGCATAATAATTAGAGCGAGATGACAGATGGGCAAATAAGAATTTGAGAATTAGATATTTATATTGGCATGACTGAAAAAATTAAATATATATATATATATATAATAACAATAATAATACATTTATCTCATATTTGATTGAATAGAATTATAATTTTATTTTTGACTAATTTCTTCAAAAATTATAATTTTCTTATTTGGTTTGTAAATTAGCCAAAATTAAATATTTTTAGAAAATATTTATTCCCATAAATATAAAAATAGTTATTTTCTATTATTATTATTATTATTATTATACTTTATTACTAATATATATTATTATTATATTTTATTATTATTATTACTAATACATATTATTATATATTATTATTATTTGTAATTATCATTGTTATTTTTATCAATACATATTATTATTATCACTATTCTAATCTTATTTCTCATACTATTCTACAAATCAAATAATAAAATCTAATTTTTATATTATTCTATTCTAACAACCAAATAAGAAAATAGTAATTTCAACTCTATTCTCATCCTATTCTATTCCTTAAAAATAACTATTCTATTCCTACCTTATTCCATTCAAATAACCAAACATACCATCAGTAAATAATTAAAATATCAAAAATTTTGTTAAAAGTTTCCTTTCACTTTCAATATTTTATAAAAATTGACTCCGCCGCCCCTTCTAGTTATAAGCTGTATGTATGTAAGTTTATGTAGTCAAGTTTTGTTCTGCATGGGCTACTAATTTTAGTACGAAGGAGCTGCAAATGAAGATGGAAAAGGAAAAAGCATATGGGATGTCTTCACCACGGATTACCCAGGTGATTATTTATTTATTTATAGCTTTTTATTGTCATGTTTATATTATCAAATGGCTCATAATTTGATTAATTTGGCTCAAGAATTTTTATTTTATAGTAAAATAATTATTAAAACACAAGTGGGAATCAAAATTAAAAAAAAAATATATATATATATATATAATTTAAGAAAAGTTACTATTTCTTTCCATAATCCAGCTCTGTCATAAGCTAAAAATGACAAATGTATTGATTTCTAAGAAGGAAAAGAAAAGATTATACGATAATAATGAGAGGAATTGACCATTTGCCTACCTACTAATAGGAAGGGGCTCAAACTACGTACCCTAAGGAAGACAGAAAAATAATCATCATAGTAAATGCATGACAATAAAAAAAATATTTTAGATAACATATGATCTATAATTTTATTAAAAAGTAAAAAATATCTATAATTTATTCAATTTTATATCAATTTGTACACATAATTAAAATACCTTAATAGTGGTTAATAATATCCTTCAAATACGGCTTTGAATCAAGTACTCACGTGTAGGTGGCAACTAACGGGCACGAAAGTCATATAAACTAACTAGTTTTTAATGCTAGTGATACCAATAATGGAACGAGGGAACCTATTTTACTAAAAAAATGGTAGAATTGACTACTTTTTTTTATTAATAGTCTGATTTTAACTGAATAGTTAAAAATTTATAATAGTTAAAAATTTAAAAATTGTCAACCATCTAATTAAGATCAAACAACTGATAAAGAAAATGGTAGATTCTACTTCTATCACAGAGGGGTTAGCCCTCCCTAATCCTATCGACGATAATATCAATTTTATTTTCATATTTTTAATTTTTTGGCATGTGTTGTGGACAAAAAAGAAAAATAAAATCAAATTGGGCATATATAATAACTTTATTTAGTTATCTAACTCCATACTAAATAACTTTATTTGGTGTATTGCTGTATGCGTTGCTCAAAATTTCTTTATTTATATTACTTGTAAAAAAGTATTATTCGAAAAATGTCATAACGTCTATATTTTAATTTTAAATCGACAAAATAGTTGAAGATAGAATATAAATTTTTATTAAATTTTTATTTTAATATAATATTTTTACTTATAAAAAAAAAAAAAAAAAAGAGCCCTTAATTCCTCCAACTCTTTTCTTTTTCATCATCATCATCATCTTCTTCTTTTTTTTTTTTTTTTTTTTGGGGGGGGGCTTTGATCCAAGGGCATTGATCCATTTTAATTTAAGAGTTTGAGACAATGGACATCTAACTTTCCTCATATCTTACAGTAAAACCCTAGAACATTTTGCCACTTCCTTAAAATTTTTCTATATATACATAAAAAAATAAAATAACTAAGCAACTACCAGTCAGTTTAATTTGACATTCCTTTTTCTTCCATGACTACCAACTTCATATTTTGAATACGTTAATTAAAAGGTTTTTTCTTTTTTATTTTTCTATTGCAGATAAAATCTCAGACCATAGTAATGGAAATGTTGCTACTGATCTTTATCATCGTTTTAAGGTAATATCAATATACGCTTGTTGTTATTAACCAGCACTAAGTTACATGCAAATATTATAATTATTCTATAATAAGTACTAGCTTGTAATTTATCTTTCACAAATTCTATTTGTTCAAACTCGATAAAAATTTTATACTTAAAATGCTAAAAGTTAAATTTATTTTGTTCTATGTGACTGGTCATTAAAAGATCTGACTTAAAAAATTTACAGTATAATTTGATATAAATTTTAAATAAAAATTAGTGATAATATAACAGAAGGATTGAGCTAAATGTCCTCTAGCGTAGCCCACCACTAATCTCATTTGTAGGATATTTAGAATGGGATTTTGATTGTGATTCTCAAACATAAATTATAACCATTTTTCCTCTAGCAACTCTAAGGGAAAAAATAATAAAATTTCTCCTTCTTTGCCCATTATTTTTCCTTCCAAGTCTATACTCCTAATTCTAGCATTTTTTTTTATAAAATTATTTATTATTTTATTTTTACTAATATTCTAAATAGCTAACACAAATCTCGATTAATTTGTGATCAATTGTCTAAAACCTCTCCTTCTTTGCACATTGTTTTCCTTTCAGAGTTTTTCCTCATAATTTAGTATTTTATTGTAATATTATGTATTATTTTTGTTATTAATCTCCAAAATTATCAACGAAAACCTTAATTATTAATTTGTGATCAATTATTCATAAACGAATTTATCAGGATGATATAAAGCTGATGAAGGAAATTGGCCTTGATGCCCTCAGATTTTCCATCTCATGGCCACGAATACTACCTCGTAAGATTAATTATTTTTTTATTATCATTCAAATATATGACGTCTTTGTTTTAGTAATTATTGTGAGAATATTAATTTGTAATGAGCCTAATCATGTTTTTTCAGAAGGAAATCTATCCGGTGGAATAAACCAAGTTGGGATTCAACATTACAATAACTTTATCGATGAGCTACTAGCTAACGGTCAATCTTAATATCCATTCTTTGCTTCCAATTATTCAATTCATAAGTATACATTTTGTTGAAAATATGACCAAATTTTTAATAAGTTTGGACCAAATTTTTTGATAAATAAAACGAGTCCAATTTTATAAAAATGAATGAAACCATTTCTAATTAAGGGTAATAATAAAGTTAAAAATTTTCTTAATTTTGTTCATAATTTATTGACTTTAGTTCTTTTCCCCTCGTTTGGGGCAGGCATAAAGCCCTTTGTGACTCTATTCCATTGGGATCTTCCACAAGCACTTGAAGATGAGTATGGTGGATTTTTAAGCTACAAGATAGTGTAAGTCTCTATTTTCTTCCATCTATTTGCATATATATAAGTTTATATTTTTATATTTTGATACTAAAAGTCTCTATTTTCTTCCATTTATGTGTGTATATATAAGTTTATGTTTATATATTTAGATACTTAGTGGTTCGTTACACATGATTTTTCATATTGATGATTAGTTGTATGCTACCTTAACTTTTCACTATTGAGATAATCTTATAGTATAATTTTATTCATTTATTTTAATATTTCTACATTTACAGTACTTATTTTATGTGTTATTTTAATATTTAATATTATGTCTAGTTATCCTATATATTTTAGTGGGTCAATTAAAAAAAATTGTTTTATTTTTAGTATATTTAAGTAAAATTTTTTATTTATTAAAAAATTAATATTGTCAACTATAACATATTAAAAAGAGTCCCTCAGTATAATTCATGCAAGCTGTTCTAATGCTGGAATGAGCATCAATATAGGAATTCAGCTTCCTCAATACTTCTAATTTGGTAATCTTATGCAACCCATGTGTAAATATATAAGAAAATGGATTTTGACCTATTTACAATACTATTCCTCATTCTTCAAAGGATATACTTTCAAATTACGCTATAATTTCATTTGATTGTACCTATTATTTCGGGTTTCTATTCCTCTAGAAAATGGTGTTGATTCAATCATAACTGTTCGATCAATATTAAATAGTTAAAATTATTTTTATTAAAAAAATATTTTATAAAAAAATAATATAACTATTCAATTAATATTAAATAATTATTATTAAAAAAAGTTAAATTTACCATCGTTTTAAATTATTAGCTCTCCAATTATCACTCCATTTAGACTGAAATAATATTGTTATTAATTATCTTCATATTATTATGCACCTTATTTTCTGAGACCAAGGAATTTATGATTAAATTTTTCTTCCTTTTTTTTTTTTTTTTTTTTTTGGGATACAGGGATGACTTCCTTGATTACGTAGATTTATGCTTCAAAGAGTTCGGCGATCGAGTAAAGTACTGGGTTACGCTCAACGAGCCAAATTATTTTAGCGACTGTGGATATGCATACGGCTCCGATGCACCCGGCCGGTGCTCCACGTACATTAACAACTGCACCGCCGGCAACTCCGCCACTGAGCCTTATATAGTCGCCCACAACCAGCTTCTTGCTCATGCTGCCGCCGTTCAGCTGTATAAACGGCGGTACCAGCAGTCACAAAATGGAGTGATCGGAGTGTCGATTTCGAGCAACTGGATCGTCCCGATTAACCGGACAACCGCCAGCGTCAGGGCCGCCGCGAGGGCCGTTGATTTCATGATCGGATGGTAACTGCCCATAATAACACACCTCCATACGATAACTTTTTTATTCTCACAATGGTTAAAATCTATCCATATAATAATATAAAAAATTAATATTAAAATATTACATCAATTACTTTAAAAAAATCTCTAGACATGGTATAATATACTTAAAATCATATAAACGGTCATTAACATTGTAAATAAGTTATGTTGAGTTGAACCAAATCTTAAATTCTTAACATAAACTTGGCATAAAAGGAGAAATTAATAGCTTGGTGCTTGACTTAGGGGTTCATTCATTTATACCTAATTGATCGTGACTTGAACTCGAGTTTAAGCTTAATTTCGTTATATATAAATGATCCCAGGCTTGTATTTAGGCTAAACTTATAAATATATTAAGGTTAATTTATTAAATGAGTCTATTAACAAGTTTATATATAATCTCATAATTTATTATTACTATCTCCTAAGAATTAATAAGTTTGTTTATGAATTCACAAATAAATTACAAAATGAATTATAACTCACCAACAAGAAAGGGTTACTCCCATCAGGCATTGTTGATTATATAAATATGTCTTCGTTATTTTATTATATCTGATATAATATATTCTGCATATACAAGTACTTTTGAATCATTTTTATCGCAACATTATATATATTTTTAGATCTATTTCTTTGTTTATTTTATCTAGCTATAACTAAATGGTATTTCTTTTTATATAAACTTTTTTTAACTTATATTTTTAGTGTTCAAATCATTTCGAGTATTATTTCCTCTTTTTATCTTGTATAGGCGTCATTTAAAAATATTTATTAATCTTATTATTTCTTATGTAATCTCATGATATAATTTCATTCATCCATCTTAGTATTTTTATATTTATAGAATTTAATTTTACACATATTATTTTAATATTCAATATTCTGATTCATCAATTATAAGAGATCCACTTATCATCCTATATAATTTTTCTTTTTAACTTCAGAGAAATTTATTTTAATCATAAAACACATCAAATTTAGTTTCCTATTTTAAGAAACCTATATTAAGTATATATGTCTGTCATATTTAAGTTTAACTCACTTATTAGGCTAGAATTTCATTCAATTTTTTACAAATAAAAAAAATTAAACTCCATTTAACAAGTCTTACGGAACTAAATTTTAAAGTCATTTAATAACAATTCAGTTTATATTTGTATCCCTATCATATTGTAGTAATCATTCACGATTTTTGCTCTACCTTTTTTCACCGATAGGAATCATGACATGGCAGGCTTTATAAAAGTAGTAACCCCATATCCTGCTTGAATTAATGGGACTAAAATTTGTATCTTTTGTGCCTTAACATGCCGTATATATGGTTTCCATTAGTGTTGATATTTGATCATGAGACATGCACATTAACCAATTCATAAAAAGGAGGTCTTTATAAAACATGAATAAAGTCACATGATACTTATCTAATTCTAATAATCAGGTTTCTAGACCCAATCACGTATGGCCATTATCCCAAAACGATGCGTTCCATCGTGGGAAATCGACTGCCCAAATTCACAGAAGAGCAGTCCCAGATGCTAAAGCAATCGTATGACTTTTTGGGTCTCAATTATTACACTGCTAGTTATGCTGCTGATGACCCTTTCTTCTCAACTACCAATCTTAGCTACACTACAGACAGCCACGTCACAATTATGGGTAAGCATAATTATCACTAATTATTTATTATTTTTTGATAATCTTGTTAAATTGTAGTAATAAAACCTTAATATTTTGATTTTATCTAAATAATTCTTGGTCATTAACTCTTTACATTTGCTAATTATTCAAATAGAGGAAAAGGATGGAACACCCATTGGAGAACCGGTACACATTTTTATATTTTTTTTCTATTTGGATGACCTACTGATTAATTAATTGATTAAGATATTTTATTATGTAATTTTATAGACTGCAGTCGACTGGATTTACTTGTACCCAAAGGGACTCCGTCAAATGATCAGATATGTCAATTGGAAGTATAAGAATCCACTGATCATTATCACTGAGAATGGTAAAATAATTTCTTATAAGCAGGTCTCTTTAGTTTATGAATAAGCTTGAAATGGCACACTAAGTTAAATAAACTTATAAAAATAAATTTATATAGTCTATTAATTTTTTTTTAAAAAAAATTGGTAATTTGAAATTTTGTTATTGTTTTTATTTATAAGGAGTTGCTGAGGCAAATAATCACTCAATGCCACTTGACGAATCTCTTCAAGATTACCAAAGAATAAGGTGTCACCGGCTTCACCTGTCTTACCTTCTTAAAGCTATCAAGTAAGTGTCTGTACCTTAAATAAATAAATAAATAAATAATGTATAATTTAAATTATTTGATATTGGAGCTAAGGTGTTTTGCATGCTAATTTAGAGTTAATTGCTTTGTTAAATGTTGATAGGGAAGGTGCCAACGTAAAAGGGTACTTCGCTTGGTCATTGTTTGATAATTTTGAATGGAGCGATGGCTATACCTACCGATTTGGCCTCAATTTTATAGATTTTAATGATGGATTGACGAGGTATCCCAAATATTCGGCTTACTGGTTTAAGAGATTTCTTCGTCGACAAAATTTTTCTGATGAATCAAGATATAGTTCTGTATAATGATATAGGGAGTAAATCCTATACCAATGATAAGATCACCCCATTATAGCTAAAGAGGTACGTGTTTTAATAGTAAAAATAGTCACTTTGTAATGCAGCAGGTTGGTTGTTTGTATTTTATTCTTTAAAATTATGTAAATAGTATTTAATTGTATCATTAATCAATAATTCTTTTGCTAGTCATAAATTAATGGCATTCTACACAATGACATCATGGAAAATATTTAGTGTTTTTTTTTTTTTTGGTGTGCACATGAACACATAATTGCAAAATTTTAAATTATTATTTCATCTATTGCATTAATTAGTGTTATTTTTAGATCAAGAATGACAATCATTTACAGTTTAATTTTTTTCACAATCGTATGGCTTTGATAACTTTTGAAATTGTAATATTATTCAGATCTAATATTCAAAATTTAAATTAGTAGAATTTCAAATCTTTAATTTTGATAATGAAATTAATTTTAAATTATTTTTATTACTTCATTCCACATTTTCTTATATCTATATATTTATTTCTTTCACTCTATTTATAACTAACTTATCTTTCCTCACAGATACATTATTTGAACTACCATTTTAAGTCCTTAAATTTTACTTCATCGAATCTTCTATATGCAAAGCATTTATGGTTTATTTCTACATTCTTCTACTTTCAAATATTGTAGAATAAAATAATCTATAAATAATATATATTATGAAGCTATCTATCAAATTACAATGCTTCGAGATCATCAAGAAAATGCCCACATTGAACAAAGGGGTTAATCTATGAAGTTAAATGAGTACGTTTCTGCTGAACGTGAGACTAGTTACCATAGGACAATAAGAACATACCGTTTCCCCATCACAAGTCAAAATTTAAATGAAACATACAGGAGAAGGAAACTCATATAACCCGAATGCCGAATCTGCATCAAAGCTTTGACACTGGCCGAGTCACCTTTCTTTTAGCATACTCGTGGGCAATGCTAATTGCACTCTTGCTGTGGCGTAGAGAGAACTCGGCTAGCAGGATCCGGCTTTCTTCCGGTGTCAGATCACCATGGGAGCCCTGCAGAAGCAAGCTCAGCATGTTACGCCGTTGGCACATGCAGAGGGTTGAACAAGTTTAAAAATTGCAGAGAATGCCGTTTGGGCGGCATTTAGGGTAGTGGCAGACTCATTAAATGTGGTAAATCCAGGCTAACAAGCCAGCAATGGCGTAAATTGTTCTTCAATGTCTCAGTCATTTTGAACTAGTTTCATGAATAAGTTGACAGAGGATCAACGCATGCCAAATCAAAAGATCGGATTCAATGGAGGAAAACATGAGAACTTGGCGTGCAATATTGGGATGGTTTTCAAGGTGATTGACTGTCCAAAGAAGAATAAGATATGGTTCCCTTATTATAAACTTGATGGTCAAATGACCATTAGTAAGTGATGCATATGAGATTTTTAGGTTTAGATAATGAATATATTCTGCATAATATATTTCTAAAGACGTTTTTGAATAAGTACTTTTTAGCAAATTTTTTAGAGTATGAGGACAAATTCACTTGTTTCGGATAAGAAAACCATATAATGGTAAAATATGATGTCAAGTTTATCGAACTGGCTCAATTATCTCCACAAGAGTAAGAAATTTCCTTCAAGAAATGGAGGATATGATTGAAATGTAGTTCCTGATGTTGCGGCTACGAACCTACGAAGAAGTATTCGTTTGTGTCATATTCTCGATCCCAAAGTCTAATTTATAATTTTTTAATTCATAATTAAATTAGCTCATTTTTAAATCTTTAATATTTAAAATTTAATTGTTTATTTCACTGATTTAAATCCAAACTGACTCCTAAATACAAACTTGCACTAAAAATCATTAAACGACTTACATAATATTTAAAATTATATCACAGGACCTAAAAATCAAACCTGATAGTGGCTGAATATTGATAACTAAAAGACCTGAAATGATTCATAAGAAAAAGTATCTCAACTAAATATCATAATATAAAAAATAAAACTTCCAAACAAGCTTAAATCAAACTCAAACATAAATATCCTAACAAGAAAACAAGCATCTGCCAATATAAAAATGTCAAAGCAAATGAACACATAATGAATAGAATAAAAGCAATGCAAGATAAGATAAAATTATTGTAAGAAAATCACACTTTTGAGTTGATCAGTTGCGAAAAGATAAACAAGTTTGGAAAATAAATAAATTTTTTATTTGAAATCTGATAAGAATAACCAAGGTATATGATAATATTAGTTATAAAAATGTTTAACTAATTGAAGGGTATTGATTTTAAGAGAGTTTTGCTCCCATTGTGAAGATGCCTTTCATTAGAATTGTTCTTAAATTGGTAGTGACTTTTGATCTAGAAATAAGACAACTAAATGTGTAGATGACTTTTCTCCATAACAATCTAAAAGTGAAAATGTACACAAAGCAACTAAAGGGATTTCAAGTTGAGGGTGGGAGCACTTAGTATGCCATTCAAAGAAAAACTTTTATGAGTTAAAACAAGCTCTTAGATAGTGGTATAAGAAATTTGAGCTCATGATGGGGTGTCAAGGCTATTTAAAAATTATTTCGAATCATTGTGTCATTATTCAAATGTTCTTGAAAAATAATTTCATTATTCTTCTACTTTATGTATATTGCATACTTATTGTGGGACGAAATACCTCTCAAATTATAGAGTTAAAGGAGCAGCTTGAAAATTCTTTTGCTATGAAACATTTGGGACCAATGAAATAAATTATTGGTGCAACAATCTTTTGCGATTAGAAAGCAAAGTAGTTTTAGATGCCCTAAGAAAGTTAAATTGAAAAGGTAATTTAATGGTTCGACATAGAGAAGTCCAAACTGGTGAATACTCTACTTGCCAATCACTTCAAATTGAGTACTTGGCAGTATCCTTCCATAGATGACAAAAAAGCCGGCAGAGGCACTTTCCTTACTTTTTGACCATATGGAGTTTGATGTATACAATGGTGTATATAAGACCAAATATAACTCATATGGTTAGTACAGTTAACCAATTCCTTTCTAATCATGGAAAGGAACATTCATCCACAGTAAAATGGATACTAATGCATCTTCAAAAAACTTTCAAGATGTAACTATGCTTCAGAAATGGTAAGCCACTTCTGATCGGTTACATCAACGCAGACATGGTGGGTGACATTAACTCTTGAAAGATTGCCTCAGATTATCTAGTTATCTTTATGAGAAGAGCTGGATTTTGAAAGTCAAGACTATAAAAATATATTACTCTCTTTACCACCGAAATAGAATATATTGGTGTAATGAAGACGAGTAAAGAGATATTGTGGATCATGAAGTTCTTCTAAGAACTCGACTTAAAACAAAAGTAATATGTAGTATTTTGTAATAGTCAAGGCACCATTCACATTTATAGGAACTCATTATTTCATTCTAGATCGAAACACGTCAACATTTGATATTATTAGGTGATGAATATTATTAATTTGGAGTTATTGAGGATCAATAAAGTCAAGATTAAAAAAATAGATCTAACTTGACAATAAAGATATTGCAAAAGAGAAAATTTAAAACTTGTCAAAGAGTGGTTAGAATGGAAATGCCTCCATATGGTCGTGAAGTAAATTTTATTGGGTTTTGAGTCACTCCTTTATGAATCCCAAACTATTTGGCATGTCATATAGTGGCAGATCTGATATTCCATTAGATTTGGCTTGATTGTAGAAAATTATTGAGTGGTACATGACATGCACTTTGATGCAAGTGAGCCATTCAACCATAATAGTGGCACTTGATATGTGCCCAAAAAGTGTACATACGTATTTTATCTAGAAAGGGTGTCCCTAATGCGCACTTTAAGGGCACTCATACATTATTTGCCTAGTAAGTTTATGCCTGATGTGTTTTTAAAGAGCGCTCGTGTGCCATTTTTGATCTAAATCATACTTGACGCGATTTTAGAATATTTATTATGGTCATTTTTAAGTTTTTGAACTTCAACACTGTGAAAAAAGAAGAGGAAGTGAAAGAAAAGAAGTATAAAAAAATTTACTTATCTGTTTGAATTTCGAATCATATTTTATTTTTTTATTTTATTTCATATTATATTCTTGATTACTTGAATTTTGTCATTCTATCTTTATATTTATTGAAAATTATTAAGTAACGTATGATAGGCACTTCATGCAAGAAAGTGGACCGTTTTACCCAAATAATGGTGCCTGAGAAGTATACATTCGTGTTTTGTCTAGAAAGGACATATCTAAGGTATACAAAAAGAGTACTCATATGTTGTTTGCCCAGTAAGTCTGCACCTAATGCGCTCATGCGTCTCTTTTAATATAAGTTACACGTGATGCGACTTTAGGGTATTATTTGTGGTCATTTTGAGCAATTAAGTACAGACACTATAAGAAAAAGAAGAGTAAGAGAGAGTAGAGAAAAATTTATTTATCTATTTGAGTTTCAAATCATATTACATTCTCTATCGATCTTAAGTATATTATTCTTATTATTGTCAAAAATATTTTACCAGTAATTTTTCTTCTTTTTTATCTTGTATTCTCGATTACTCAAGTTTTATCATTGCAAAGTGTTATATTTTTATATTTATTGGAGGTTTTTAAAACCAGAAACTCATCATATGATAAAAATTTTTCGAACTCATAATTTTATAGTTTTTTCTCTTTTTTTAATATAATATTTTCACATAAAATATTGTGTATCATTATTTGTAATTGCTATGTTATATTGTGCATATTCGTATCATCTTCTCGCATGTTTAAGAAATGATTTAGAAATAATTTTTATAAAAATTAGTTCTCAACTTTATGAATAAAATTTAATGTTCAGAACCTGACATTCCCACCATGGGGAACCGAATGCTTGTCTGCCACGTCTCTCCTATAGCCATCTCCAACGTTTAATAGGCCTATTAGAATCACTTAAAATTGGTCAGTTTTTCTTGGCAACATAGTATTCAAGTCAACCCCCGCTATAGGTCACCAGAAGCTAAAAACTTGTCATCACTATCAATCATAATATACGACTTATATCTAGTCTAATTATGTAAGTAGTGTAATAACTAGCGGGAGTTATAAGCATTAGTGCTTTAGAAATGATGGCTAGCTATCAATTGATACATTCTTGGAGCTTCAGCTCCAGCATCCCAAGTGTGTCACACGATGATTATGAGAGAACTCTAGTGAGAGAGCGGCAAAATGCTCGCAATTGACACGCAGTCGATGTGCACTTAATAGGAGCTCAAAAAGTAGATTGCCAATCTGCTCGTGTTCGTTATATACTCTGAAACTTGTGACGTATTTATTTGTATTAGGGGGCCTAAATGTGTAACTGTTTAAGATGTCATCTCACCATTTTCTGTGGAAACAATTGATAATAATAGTATATATCTAACTTAATGGAACCAATTGTTATACGTTTATACGATTTTCACATGAAATTAACTTAATTTTTTTTTATAAAAAATGTTCATCTTCAAATTATTTAACCCCTCATCCGCTGGCAGATTTCTAAATTAATTAGGTAAGAGTAATTTAAAAAAAAAAACAGCATGTGGGAAGCCTTTAAAATGATACCGCAGATATCACACTTGCTGAGAAAAGAAGTCAGCTCTACCATTCAAGAGAGAACGGCAGCTAAGAGAATCACCATAAAGAATATAATATTTTGAGCTATTAAATCCGTGACCTTCAAACTATAAGATAATAATTCTATTAATTATGTCAATTATCTAATTTATAAGATACATAATTTATAAATGTATAATCATATACCGATAATTTATTAATTATGATCTATTTACATTATAAAAATAAAAAAATATCGTAAATTTATGATGATTTATATTATGCAACCTCTGGTGCTACTGTAAATTAAAATCTTACCTGATGAAAATCAAGTAACAGAAACATGTTAATTTTATTTTTATTTCATGAGATTTTGAAGGTTTATACGTCAATCTAAATATATTATTTTAAAATCTTAAAAAAATTATCCTTAAATATTTCTTTTATAAAAATATTTAGAGAGAACTTTATTTTAATTTTTTCAAAGATGACTTATTTTATAAATATGAAAAAAATTATATATTTATTTTTTAATATAGAGTTTTTCATTTGATTATGTGAGAACTATTATAGAGAAATATCAAAATATATTTAGATATATTTTAATATATTATTTATAAATTAAATATTGAATCTAATATCTATTGGTCATAAAAGCGATGTTTTAACCCTAACTATAGTAAATAATACATAGTTGACATACTCATTGGTTGTCAATAATAGTGAATGACTTTTAATTATATCAAAGTAATCATAATTAGATTTTTAATCTTTATTAATGAGATCATTATCAATACTTAATTATTATATTTTTTATAAAAATTTTAAATATCTTTTATAGATATTCTGATATTTTTGGTATTACAGCGTTTGATCACTATTATCTTCCATTTGCATATTTCTTTCACAATCATACATATATATAAATTATATATATTTTGTTGATCATTATATTTACTCTTATTGTCTTTTCCTAAGTTTCAAATTAGCAGGCTTAGATGTCACCTGTAAAGATTTTGGATTGGGAGAGCATTTTTAAAAAATTAGTTTAAAGATGTTATCTTATTTTAGATATTTTAATATAATTACAGTTTAGAATAATTTCATCAAGTTTTGTACCTTTGGTAGCCGGCGTGCCCAAAGCTCTGGGCTTTACTTTTTATAAATTAGATATTAATTTAATAATAATTTTCCTTACTTCTAAATATTCATTAATTAGTTGGTGATTTATTTTGAATCTTGAATTTTGTCATATATTATTAAATTTGTTGAACGAATTGATTAAAGGGTCATGTCCCAACTTTAGATTAAACGTTATTCAAATATCTTTCATTTCAAATTAATTTTACAAACAATTAGCACTTTTTTATAAGTTTCAGTAGTTCATTAAGATTTAAATCATCAACATCAATGTTAACAATACCATATTCAAATTTGTAAATAAAACATATGGACATATCTGGTTATTGTCAAACCGCGAGCGAGGTGCTGCAGCACGGCTCCATACGACGTCCATGCAATTTCACGTTGTAGACGTTGGATGAAGATTTACTGCCTCTTGTTTTTTGTTATTAAAAAAATAAAAGGAAATATTTTTTTAAAAAAAATAAAAAAGTTAATAAGGAGCGTTAGATTTTCATCCAACAACTGTGATGCCGTACCATCTGGACATTATCGGTGGCAATAGAAAATAAAAGAGTTGAGGTTACGTTATCTACCAATAAAATATTATTGACCATGAAAAATTCAGAGCTCCATGGCTCCAGCATCAGTTTCCCAACCAACAACTTCATATGGCGTCGTCGCTTTGTCTCAGCCAGCCTATAAATAGCAGGAAGTAGTGCGCAGGCTTCAATACTGATACTAACCACTGGCTGATTACATGGCTATACAACGTCTTCTCTTCCTTTTCCTCTTTCCTCTGGCCATGGCACCCTCGTCGGCGGCGGCTTCTCCATTCAACCGACAAAGCTTTCCGCCGGATTTCATGTTCGGTGCCGGCTCCGCGTCTTACCAGGTGTACATATTTTCATTTTTTCAAATACCATTAAAAAAACACACGCACAGAGCAGCTCGATCCTTTATTTACTAGATGTTTTCTCTCAATATTTTCGAAACGACATCATACGCTGTTATTTTTATATTATAATAAAATTCTAATAAATATGCGTCAATTGATTCCAATTTTGCTCTGTGACACCATTTTACTCTTAAATGTAATAAATTTATGACAATAACAAATAATCAAACTACGTCAAAATTTCACTAAATGATATTACAATTTATAGCACATTGGTGGGTTTTTACTCTTATTATATCTAACATACTTATAGTTTATATCGTAGGCAATTAACAACATTTACATTTACGAATGATAAATCAACAGCATAATAATTAGAGAGAGATGACAAATGGGCAAATAAGAATTTGAAAATTAGATATTTATATTTATATGACCCAAAAAATTAAAAAAAAATAATAATACATTTAGTAGACTGTTAAAATATAAAAAATTTTGTTAAAATTTTTCTTTCACTTTCAATATATTATAAAAATTGACTCCGTCACCCCTTTTAGTTATAAGCAATATATATATAAGTTTATGTAGTCAAGTTCTGTACTGCATGGGCTACTAATTTTAGTACGAAGGAGCTGCAAATGAAGATGGAAAAGGAAAAAGCATATGGGATGTCTTCACCACGGATTACCCAGGTAATTTTTTTTATTTATAGCTTTTTATTGTCTTATTTATATTATCAAATGGCTCATAATTTAATTAATTTGGCTCAAAAATTTTTATTTTATAGTAAAATAATAATTAAAATACAAGTGGGAATAAATTTTTTTTAATAAAAAATAAAAAATTTAAGAAAAGTTGGTATTTCTTCCCATAATTCAGTTATGTTATAAGTCAAAGATGACAAATGTATTGATTTCTAAGAAGAAAAAAAAAAGATTATACAATAATAATGAGAGGAATTGACCATTTGCCTACCTACTAATAGGAAGATGCTCAAACTACGTACCCAAAGGAAGATAGAAAAATATTCATCGCTCTATAATTTAAATAAAAAATAAAAAGTATCTATAATTCATCCAATTTTATATCAATTTGTACATATAATTAAAATACTTTATTTAGTTGTCTAACATCGTACCAATTTACATACCATATTATTATTTTTTTACTTATTTATAAATTCATTATTAAGATCCACCCTTAATTCCTCTGGCTATTTTTCTTCTTCTTCTTCTTCCATTTTTTTCGCGGGGGGGAGGGGGGGTTGGCTTTGATCCATCGGCAATGATCCATTTTAATTTAAGAGTTTGAGACAAAGGACATCTAACTTTCCTCATATCTTACAGTAAAACCCTAGAACATTTTGCCACTTCCTTAAAGTTTTTCTTTATATATATGAAAATAAAATAAAATAGCTAACTAACTACCAGTCAATTTAATTCGACATTCCTCTTTCTTCCATAACTACCAGCTTCTTATTATGAATGCGTTAACTAAAAGATATATTTTTTATTATTTTTTATTTTTTATTGCAGATAAAATCTCAGACCATAGCAATGGAAACGTTGCTACTGATCTTTATCATCGTTTTAAGGTAATATCAATATACGTTTATTGTTATTAACCAGCGTTAAGTTACAAGCAAATACTATAATTATTCTATAATAAGTACCAATTTGTAATTTATCTTTCACAAATTTCATTTGTTCAAACTCGTTAAGAATTTTATACTTAAAATACTAAAAGTTGAATTCATTCCGTTCTATGTGACTAGTTATTAGAGGATCTAACTTAAAAAATTTACAGTATAATTTGATATAAATTTTAAATAAAAATTAGCAGTAATAAAATAGAAGGATTGAGCTAAATGTCCTACAGCATAGCCCACCACTAATCTCAATTGTAGGATATTTAGAATGGGATTTTGATTGTGACTCTTAAACATAAATTATAACCATTTTTGCTCTAGCAACTCTAAGGGAAAAAATAGTAAAATTTCTCCTTCTTTGCCCATTATTTTTCCTTCAAAATCTATACTCCTAAATCTAGCATTTTATTATAAAATTATTTATTATTTTATTATTACTAATATTCTAAATAGCTAAGACAAATCTCAATTAATCTGTGATCAATTCTCTGAAACCTCTCCTCCTTTGATCATTGTTTTCCCTATGGAGTTTTTCCTCATAATTTAGTATTTTATTGTGATGTTATGTATTATTTATTATTATTAATCTCCAAAATTATCAATGAAAACTTTAATTATTAATTTGTGATCAATTATTCATAAACGAATTCATCAGGATGATATAAAGCTGATGAAGGAAATTGGCCTCGATGCCCTCAGATTTTCCATCTCATGGCCACGAATACTACCTCGTAAGATTAATTATTTTTATTATCATTCAAATATACAACCTCTTTGCTTTAGTAATTATTGTGGGAATATTAATTTGTGATGAGTCTTAATCATGTCATTCAGAAGGAAATCTATCCGGTGGAATAAACCAAGTTGGGATTCAACATTACAATAACTTTATCGATGAGCTACTAACCAACGGTCAGTCTTAATATCCATTTTTTAACTTCCAATTATTCAATTCATAAGTATATATTTTGTTGAAAATATGACCAAATTTTTAATAAATTTGGTCCAAATTTTTTGATAAATAAAACGAATCCAATTTTATAGAAATGGATGAAATCATTTCTAATTAAGGGTAATAATTGATGGGTGCGTTAGTAGTGGGCCAACTCAAGAGGAGTAAATGGCTTAGAACCGATAACAACCTATTTATCCCTGAGACAGTCAACGCTACCATTAACCAGAAGAGTACAACAAGTAGGCCGGACGCAGCCCAAGGTAAACAATGCCCAGATCGAAATCAGCCCACGCGCTCCTTCCCAAATCTCAACGGTCATCTGCCCTGATTCTCCGCACCTCCAAAAAAAGCAATCTCATATGTAACGGAAATCTCTAAGAATCATAGCATATCCCGAAAGGAAGGTTCACAAATTAGCGCACGATCCTCAGAAAACGCCCTAACAGCCACTACACGCGGTATCTCTACAGAATGAAGGGAATCCTCCTTCCTGACTGTTACAGCCCAGAATAGCGCATGTGCCCATGTTGGGAAGATAATGATCTCCACAGAAGGCGAACATCCTACCTCGCCACCTAATGAAGGTATTAGATGTCAACGACTATAAAATGTTATGGAGATAGGCACATTCACTTATATACTCAAGCTCACAGAAACTTTCTAAATCCTCAAACTTCCAAACGCTGTCACACTCTCTTTCTGATACTAGTTTCTAGCGAGCTCAATACCTAGAAAAATCGCTTTCCATAAGCATCCACGACTAAAACCACTTTCTCCACAAATGCATATCCCACCATCATTTTCAAATCCCACGCCCAATATTCATCTTTACATTCTATGCATTCACCTTCTTATTCTCAGAAGGTCGTTTACTGATTTGAGCGTTGGAGTATTTTTGTTGAAATAAAATCTCACCGTCACCTAATCTCTTATTTAAAATTATGGTGTGCAGAATTTCAAGCTCAAAAGATGGTGACCGAAATCTGACGAATCAATTCAACCCGAATCCGTTCAAATTTTGGATCTAAAATACATAAATAATAAAGTTAAAAAATTTGATAATTTTGTCCATAATTTATTGACTTTAGTTCTTCTCCCCCGTTTGGGGCAGGCATAAAGCCCTTTGTGACTCTATTCCATTGGGATCTTCCACAAGCACTTGAAGATGAGTATGGTGGATTTTTAAGCTACAAGATAGTGTAAGTCTCTATTTTCTTCCATCTATGTGTGTATATGTAAGTTTATATTTATATATTCTGATACTAAGTAGTGGTTTGTTATACATGACTTTTCACATTATGTAGTTCAAAGATAATTAGTTGTATGTTGCCTTAACTTTTCATTATTGAGGTAATCTTTAACATAATTTTATTCATCCATTAATATTTCTACATTTGTAGTACTTAATTTATATGTTATTTTAATATTCAATATTATGACTAGTCATCCTATATATTTTTAGTGGGTCAATTAAAAAATTTTATTTTGTTATATAGTTGAGTTTATTTTTATTAAAAAAAATATTTTATAAGAAAATAATATAACTGTTTAATCAATATTAAATAATTATTATTAAAAAAAGTTGAATCTATTATTCTTTTAAATAGGTAGCTCCCCAACTATCACTTCATTTAAACTGAAATAATATTGTTATTAATATCTTAATATTATTATGCACCTTAATTTGCTGAGACCAAGCAATTTATGATTAAAATTTTCTCCTTTTTTTTTTGGATGCAGGGATGACTTCCTTGATTACGTAGATTTATGCTTCAAAGAATTCGGCGATCGAGTAAAGTACTGGGTTACGCTCAACGAGCCAAATTATTTTAGCGACTATGGATATGCATACGGCTCCGATGCACCCGGCCGGTGCTCCACGTACATTAACAACTGCACCGCCGGCAACTCCGCCACTGAGCCTTATATAGTCGCCCACAACCAGCTTCTTGCTCATGCTGCCGCCGTTCAGCTGTATAAACGGCGGTACCAGAAGTCACAAAATGGAGTGATCGGAATGTCAATTTCGAGCAACTGGATGGTCCCGATTAACCGAACAACCTCCAGCATCAGGGCCGCCGCAAGGGCCTATGATTTCATGACCGGATGGTAACTGCCCATAATAACGCACCTCTATACAATAACTTTTTTATTCTCACAATGGCTAAAATTATAGGAACCCAACTTATTGTTTAAACCGTGAGAAAATATACAATAATACACGACAAGCATACAATAAATATACATAATCCATAAAGGCACGATTTTTATGTGAAAAACTCTATTTTGAACGAGGGAGAAAAACTACGGTAGTCAAAATCCGAAATATCTTTACTATAAAATGTCTCGGTTACACAAACTCTAAATATAATATCAAACTACCTTATCTCAAATTAAGTTTATACAATAGATAATATAATATGAAAGAGAAGAAATAGAACCTGGTAACATTCTTCTCAACAGTAAAAATAGTATACCCATAGTTGACGGTGACTATAACTTAATTCGAAACACAAATAGATACACAAATCTTCCTCTTTTCTCTCTCTTTCCTTTCATTTCTCTCTCAAAACGGTTCTCAAATTGCACCTATTAAACCCTAACACACGTCAGTTATGTTTTTATCCTCCGAGCTACGCTCGAGCACCAAGTAGGCCCAGCTCGAGCGCAAAGCTTCTGGAAATAGTGCTTGAGTGCCTGGTAGGGTGGATCGAACGTTAAACTTTTGGAAATGGCGGTCGAACTCCTCGCAGATGCGGCTTGAGTATGGTACTTCTGAAGTGGCGCTCAAGCCCCTGAAAAGTGCAGATTGAGCGTAGGGCTTCTGAAAATGGCACCTAAGGTGCAGTGCGGACATGATGCTATTAGAATCAACACCTCAAGCCTTTATCGAGCGCCCAAAATACATGCAAAAATACTCATTATTTGTATCACCAATTGGCATATTAAATATGTATAGACCCACACGAGAGTAATCTATAACCCGATAAAAATCTATTTATATAATAATATAAAAAATTAATATTAAAATAACATATTAAAATATTACATCAATTACCTTTAAAAAATCTCTGGACATAGTGTAATATAAAAATCATATGAACAGTCATTGGCATTGAAAATAAGTTATGTTGACTGGAACCAAATCTCATATTTTTAACATAAACTTGGCATAAAAGGAAATATTAATAGCTTGGTGCTTGACTTAGGGGTTCATTCATTTATACCTAATTGACGGTGACTTGAACTCCGGTTCAAGCTTGATTTCTTTATATATAAATGATCCCAGGCTTGTATTTTAGACCAAACTTATAAACATATTAAAGTTAATTTATCAAATGAGTCTATTAATAAGTCTATATGTAATCTCATAACTCATTATTATTATTTCCTAAGAATCAATAAGTTTATTTATAAGTTCTCAAATAAATTAAAAATAAATTATAAACCACCAACAAAAAAGGGTTACTCCCTTTGGGTATTGTTGATTATATAAATGTCTTTATTTTACTATATTTGATGTAATATATTTTGTATATACAAATACTTTTGAATTATTTTTATTGCAGTATTATATATATTTTTAGATCTATTTCTTTGTTTATTTTATCTAGCCATAACTAAATGGTATTTCTTCATATATATATATATATATATATATATATATATATATATATATTCTTTTAACTGATATTTTAAGTGTTCAAACCATCTTGAGTGTTATTTCCTCTTTTTATCTTGTATAGACATCATTTTGAAATATTTATTAATCTTATTATTTCTTATCTAATCTTATAGTATAATTTCATTCATCCATTTTAGTATTTTTATAGCTCCAGGATTTAATTTTATACATATTATTTTAATATTTAATATTCTGATTCATAAACTATAAGAGATCCACTAATCATCCTATATAATTTTTCTTTTTAGCTTCAGAGAAATATAATTTAATCACAAAGCACATCAAATTTAGTTTTCTATTTTAATTAACATATATTAAGTATATGTGTTAATCATATTTAAGTTTAGCTCACTTATTAGGTTAGAACTTCGTTCAATTTTTTACAAATAAAAAAAAATTAAACTTTATTTAACAGATTTTATTAAACTAAAATTTTAAACTATTTACAAACAATTCAGCTTATATGTATCACTGTCATATCGTAATAATTATTCACGTCACTTACTCTACCTTTTCTCGCCCATAGAATTCACGATGTGGCAAGCTTCATAAAAGTAGTAACCGCACGTCTTGCTCAAATCAATGGGACTAAAATTTTGTATCTTTTGTGTCATAACTTGCCATTTATATGGTTCCCATTAGTGCTAATATTTGACCATGAGACATGCATATTAACCAATTCACAACAATGAGGTCTTTATAAAACATGAGTAAAGTTACATATATACATGATACTTCTCTTATCTTAATAATCAGGTTTCTAGACCCAATCACGTACGGCCATTATCCCAAAACGATGCATTCCATCGTGGGAAATCGACTGCCCAAATTCACAGAGGAGCAGTCCCAAATACTGAGGCAATCGTACGATTTCTTGGGTCTTAATTATTACACTGCCAGTTATGCTGCTGATGACCCTTCCTTCTCAACCACTAATCTTAGCTACACTACAGACAGCCACGTCACACTTACACGTAAGTATAATTATCACTAATTACGTATTATTTTTTGATTAATTTTGTTAAATTATAGTAATAGACCCTTAATATTAAATTTTATCTAATTAATTCTTGGTCATTAACTCTTTACATTTGCTAATTGTTCAAACAGAGGAAAAGGATGGAGTACCCATTGGAGAACCGGTACACATTTTTATATTTTTTTTTCTATTTGGATGACCTACTGATTAATTAATTAATTAATTAAGATATTTTATCATATAATTTCATAGACTGCGCTCGACTGGATTTACTTGTACCCAAAGGGACTTCGTCAAATGATCAGATATGTCAATTGGAAGTACAAGAATCCACTGATCATTATCACTGAGAATGGTAAAACAATCTCTTATAAGCAGATCTCTTTAATTCATAAATAAGCTTTAAATGTTACACTAAATTAAATAAACTTATAAAATAAATTTATATAGTTTATTAATTTAAAAAAAAAAAAAAATTGGTAATTTGAAATTTTGTTATTATTTTTATTTATAAGGAGTTGCTGAGGCAAATAATCACTCAATGCCACTTGACGAATCTCTTCAAGATTACCAAAGAATAAGGTGCCACCGGCTTCACCTGTCTTACCTTCTTAAAGCTATCAAGTAAGTGCCTGTACCTTAAATAAATAAATAAATAATATATAATTTAAATTCTTTGATATTGAAGCTTAAGTGTTTTGCATGCTAATTTAGAGTTAATTGCTTTGTTAAATGTTGATAGGGAAGGTGCCAACGTAAAAGGGTACTTTGCTTGGTCATTGTTTGATAATTTCGAATGGAGCGACGGCTATACCTACAGATTTGGCCTCAATTTTATAGATTTTAATAATGAATTGAGGTATCCCAAATACTCGGCTTATTGGTTTAAGAGATTTCTTCAACGACAAAATATTTCTGATGAATCGAGATACAATTCCGTATAATGATTCAGAGAGTAAATTCTATCTCAATGATAAGATCACTCTGTTATAGCTAAAGAGATACGTGTTTGAACAGGAAAAATAGCCACTCTGTAATGCAACAGTAAGATTGTCTGTATTTTATTTTTTAAAATTATATAAATAGTATTTAATTATATCATTAATTAATAATTCTTTTTCTAGTTATAAATCGATGGCATTTTCACAATGACATCATGGCAAATATTCATGTTTTTTTTCTTTTTTTTTGTGTGCACATGCACACATAATTGTAAAAATTTAAATTATTATTCCATCTATTGCATTAGTTAGTGTTATTTTTAGGTTAAGAATGACAATCATTTACAATTTAATTTTTTTCCCAATCGTATAGATTTGATATCTTTTGAATATTCACATTTTAAATTAGTAAAATTTCAAATATTTAATTTTAATAGTGAAATTAATTTTAAATTATTTTTATTACTTCATTCCATATATATTTATTTCTTTCACTCTATTCATAGCTAACTCATCTTTCCTCACATATACATACTGCCACTTTAAGTCCTTAAATATTACTTACATCTAATCTTCTATATGCAACCCATTTATGGTTTATTTCTACATTATTTTACTTTCAAATGTTATAGAATAATATCATCTATAAATAATATATATTATGAAGAAATCTATCAAATTACAATGCTTGGTGATCATCAAGAAAATGCCCACATTGAACAAAGGATAATCTACGAAGTTAAAGGAGTACGCTTCTGCTGAACGTGAGACAAGTTACCATAGGACAATAAGAACATACCATTTCCCCATCACAAGTCAAAATTTAAATGAAACACAGAGGAGAAGGAAACTCATATAACCCGAATGCTGAATCTGCATCAAAGCCTTGACACAGGCCGTGTCACCTTTCTTTTAGCATACTCGTGGGCAATGCTAATCGCACTCTTGCTGTGGCGTAGAGAGAACTCGGCTAGCAGGATCTGGCTTTCTTCCGGTGTAAGATCACCATGAGAGCCCTGCAGAAGCAAGCTCAGCATGTTATGCCGGTGGCATATGCAGAGGGCCAAGCAAGTTCAAAAATTCCAGAGAATGCCGATTGGGCGGCATTTAGGGTAGTGGCAGACTCATTAAATGTGGTAAATCCAGGCTAACAAGCCAGCAATGGCGTAAATTGTTCTTCAATGTCTCAGTCATTTTGAACTAGTTTCATGAATAAGTTGACGGAGGATCAACGCATGCCAAATCAAAATATTGGATTAAGGGAGGAAAACATGAGAACTTGGCGTGCAATTTCACAGCTTCTCTCCATTTCAATATGCCACGAGCTTCCATCTCTAGAATGGAGGTTGTGGAACTATAAACCACCTTTAATGGTGGCTGCGAAGCTCTGAATCACCATTAATAGTGTTTGTGAAGCTCTAAACCAACACTAACGGTGCTTTGTGAAGCTCTGAACCACCATTAATGGTGCTTTTGAAGCTCTAAACCGACACTAACAGTGCTATATGAAGCTATAAACCAACACTACTGGTGCAACTTGTCAAGCTTGAAACCACCAATAGAAGATCTGCCGGTGCAACCACAGATTTCCACAAAGCATGTGGGGGGCGGGAAACAGAGAGGAGCAGTGAATACTGGCGTAGTATATGTCAGAAGTGTAATGCAACATGGAGTCAGCCGAGGTCACCAGCATCTAGGTCCAGCCGTTCACAGCATGGCTGCGGCAGAGCAGCCAACCAGGTCAGCAGAACACTTTCTAATATATCCACGATGTCTAATAATAATTTTAATTTAGTTAATTCTTCAAGAACAGGTGCATTCATGATTAAACTGCATGACAAAAGCATCCAGTGTAGTATGAAGAGCCACGTCCATTGACGTAAACATCATCCAACCCCTTATAATGATATTTACTTATCGTCATATATCGACCAATATTAAAAATATTGATAAATACACCCGATATTTGGCTGATATATCTGCTTATACTACATTATTAGCTTACGATTCTCAAAAAAAAATTTTAATATATCTGATCTCAATGTGTTGTTGATATGTCTAATACCGACATCAATATTTTCAGTTGGGTTCCTCAAGACATCAGTTTGGTTTCTTCCCTTTAGGAGCATTTAAACATCAGGCAGCATAATCATATTACCAGGCGTAATGTTCTGTCACAAACTGCATGATGCATGAGAATCCCAGCAGCAACTGAAACATTAAACGAATCCACCATGCCTCTCATTGGGATACTGCAACGCAAATCTGATTGCTGCAGAGCTTCATCACTGACCCCCCTGCAAATAAAGCTCAACATCATTAGCAAATCTCAAGACAACCAAGTCCATCTGGCAATTTGGAATTGGATAAATCAGTCTTCTCTCATTGTTATCCAAATTATATTTTATATTAAAAAATATATATTGATATTAAAGTGGAGTGGTTTATATTGATTGAATTCTTATCGATTGGAACTTCCCGCCATCTTGGTAGGAATATGATAACTTTATTTTCCACTTAGCAAATAATCTTTTTCTCTACAAGGGATCGTGATGTCTTTCTATGAGATTGTAGGCCTCTTTATTAGCTCATATTTGTGCCGTACAATTTCATGGAATGTAGGTAGAGATTATGATTTATTCAATAGAAAAGAATGATTTATTGTGGATTTTCCTTTGGAGATTTCTCGGAAAAAGTCGTCGCATCTTCCTCCAATTTCTTATAAAAGAGATTCAATCGATCCGAGTAGAACTCAAATAGGGTATTCGTACTCATCGTGTCCTTTATCTGGAGATCAGAGGCCAAGGGGCCATCCCCTGAATCAAAGTCTTATGTTAAAACAACTTTCAAAACTTTCTTTTCCTGATTTTTCGTCACCGATTTATCCTTTACATAACTCGTCTTATAAATAAGTGAATCAATAAATGAAAGCGGAAGAAATGGGGTTTACCCCCTTTTTCTTTTTATGGCAGACAAATCACTCCCTGAAAGTATCCTTTCCTTCTTATTAGTTCTAGCATGTAAGTCGCCTTTTTTCCTCCAAAGAAAGCAGCAGCATTCAGAGAGAGAGGGAGAGATTGTATTTGTATCTCACAAAACAAATTAGATGTCCAAGAAACAATCTTTAAAAGGTATAGATAAGTATAGCAACATTTTACCTGTTCTCATTCCCAACAACTATGGCAGTCGGGCATGACCAATCCATGTCGAATACAGAAACCTGTTCCAGCTATTTGGTAAACCACGGCTATAAAGCTGATGGAACATCACAAACTACAGCATGGGAAAAAATATAATAAAATTTTCATGCAATCGGTAATACAAAGTTAGATAGCTTAGTCAATACCGCATCTGTTCCCAGATATGCTGTGGCGATTTGATATCCGCGTAATTTCAAAATATCAAAGCATTCGTTGGTAGAGTTCCAAAGTTCAATATCCAACCACTTCTCCGCACCCATGCTAACATGCCGATTCTCCCTATATCTGATTGATTAATTCAAGAAACAATTTATTGGTCGATGACAGCAGACGGAAGAAAGTATGAAATGGCTTGTTGATCTTCTAGTAAAAATAACAAATTATTCTGAACATTGAGAGTTGACCATGGGAGTTGTGGGTTATTGCTATAACACTTGTTTCATAGAAGATCGATGCAACAACAGTAGTTAGCGTCACAAATGGGGGTAAAGCTCTAATGCTGAAATCTGTGTCAGTAACTGACAGAATCATGATTTAATAAAATGGGTGGAAAATAACGGAAAGGTCATTTAACATTGAATTCAAGGAGATATATGGCATATGGTTATTCATTTTCTCATCTCATCGTGATGCAAATAAAACATACTTCATTTATAGCCTTAGATTTGCCGCTTGCTTTTTAGTATTCCAATAGTTGTTGGAACAGCTGCAAGCACCTGCCACATGCAGCAAGTACATGTATGCATGACAGTGAATCGAAAAATGGTGCTACACTAATCATGCTACCAGAGGATCGCCAGCCTTACCACAATCTGGTTTGTCAGATTTGACAAAAGGGAGTAGTGCCACGAAGAGATGATTAACACTTTATCTGGGAAGAAATGGGGATGCCTGCTGCTGCCAGGAAAAGGGTGACGACAGCAGTTCATCAGAGAAGCAGGGAGGAAGGCACAGACAGGGAGGAATAAAGATAGTATTTGGTTGATTTTCTTTTTTTTTTTTTTTTTTTAGTGGCTTCTAGGTTAGCTATTACCAGTCTGAAGCCAATCCATTAGGTTGGGTTAATTTTTTCATAGAATAACAAACCCAATATAAAAGTAAACAAGACCCTGCCCGAGCCAATGCCACGGGGCAGGGGTCTTGGGTTAACTCAAATCTGTTGTGCGGTGCAGAACTATCAGTAAGCACATTTTCTATGCCCTCATAGGAGTTTGATTGTTTTGAAAAATAAACAGAATATCTGCTGTTATGAGTATAGTTGCATTTTTGGCTTGGAAAACCAGTTTGGAATCAAATATTCGTTTGGACAACTTACATAAATGAGTTTTCACTGGGGGAAATTGTAGCTAACTTTGCAAGGGAGATGCTAAGGGTGGAAATTACCTACTTTGCACAACCGTGTCATAAAAATTACTTGGATTGTTGCATTTGGGTTAAAGGAAATTTCTTATGTGCAAGACCATGCGGTGCAGATTCGAAGCAGTTCCATCTCTTATAGAGATAGAGAGATTCATTTTACATATCTAGGCCATTTATTTTTTTTAATGAATAATTATGATTTAACTATTTTAAAAAAATTAAAAATTAATTAAAATCAGTTATTTTAAAATAATTATATAATAATTATCCATTTGAAAATGAATGATTAAGATATTGAGAATAAGCATTTTTATTTTTTTGCGAGATGAAGCCCCCCTTAATCCCATGCAATGCAAGATGAATCTTTAGCTTAGCAACGGTTCAAGAAAGCAAAATTTTGGGCTTGTAGTACCTCAACTATTCTATGGTTCACTCCAAAGCAAAAAATATATATATATAAGCTTGCATATAGGCAGTCATTAATCATTCTTCATCTCTTTTTCAGTCACTTAGATTCTTATTTTATCTAGTGAAGGTAACTATTCCTATTGTTTGGGCATCCTAGAGTTCACCGAGTTGATACAGCCCATACAATTTGCTTTATCTTTCTGCTTTCGGTTTTTCTTCTGCTTTTTCTGTCTACTTTAAACTTCGAGTTCCTGTAACAAGGTGGTGTTATGCAGCTTGTTAATAAGACCGCACTTTCTTACAGATCAAAATAACTGAGGTCACTAAAAGAGAACAATGAAATTAAACCAAACTGCAATGTTCAAAATAATCTAATGTTTGCATCTACATCCTTCAGCTAAAGTTGATGTCAGAGGTTTGATTTCATTACGTGAAATTTATCCACCTAAATTCAGTAATGGGGCTTTTTGAATCAAAGTTTGCATATTTTCAGTTCTATTAAACACCATCAAGGACTGCTTTAGGCCCAGAAGTTGTGGAAACAAAATTAAGCAGTCCTTAGTCTCAAGGAACATCCAAATTGAAGACATACAAAAACATAAGAAACTTAAAACAGCATACAATTAATTCAGTTGAACAGAAAAACTCATCTTAAGAAATAATCGCAACAACTGATCTTTCACCTCAAATCATGCTGCACCTTTTGGAGCTGTCGCAAGAAACCACATGAACTGACTGAAATCCAAGCGCATCTGCAGACCGAAACGCAGCGGATACATTTCCCAAGTCGCTCAGACCTTCGACCACCAGACAAACCGAATAACTCCGATGTTCAATCACACTCCTGAACCGATCTTTCCTCACGTCCAATATATGAGGATCAAGCGCTTCCAGCACTTCAAGGCTGCTCAGAAAAGTATTGCCAGTTCTGAATCTGTCAAGGTACGGAAACCAACGGCTAGGGTTAGAGTCCCCAGGGTAACCCCTCTTCTCCGCCGATTTTCGTTCCATTTTCATGAGCCTGGAGACGTCGTCAATCCGTTGAGAGGAAAGTAACTGTTCGATGGTGTCTTTTGTAGAGTCTTCTGATGGGTGTAGATCTATAGGTTCGACATCTGAACGTGTCGATGTGGATTCAATTGCAACGGCTTCTGAGGCAGAAGCATGAGAGAGAGATTGAATTTTTCGGCGATTGCGTCCAAATCCTAGAAAAAAATTACAATAAGAAATACTACTTGGCATACGCATACACATACATATACAGAATGATGGAGCATACCTTGATCAAGAGAGAGAGAAGTGGAAGCGCGGGGCCTAAAAAGGGAGATACCGGAGATGGGGAAATTGTGATTGCAGCTCACTGATTCGAAATTCAAGTAGAAAAGAGACGTACGAGCTAGGGCTTTGCAGAGGTTCATAGTTGTGAGGACGAAGCTCTGAGGTTGCGCAGTGGCCGCAAGACGGTTCTGGATAGATATCACCGGTGACTAAAGCGGAAACGACGCCGTACTTGCTCCGACATTTTTACAATATTTTATATACACCCAGATCTAATATTACGTTTATAATAATTATGGTATCATTGAGATATTTTTACAAAATTTTTTATTGATATAAAATTTATTTATATAATATAATATTATATTTATCTTTAATTTAAAAAAAAAAAATTTTTTTGGTATATTCCATTGATAACGAAATTGCTTATTATGAATCTGATTTGTATTAAATTCAAACCTAAAGTAGCATTTTAAGTAAAATACTAAATCATTTATCAGGTAATGTTAAAATTTTTGATAGATTAATCAAGTGGATATATTTAAGATATATGTCTTCCTAAGCACAGAAAATAAATAAAAAATAAATAAACTCATGATGCGTCACTGATCCGACTTCGAACTGTTCGGATTAACTCTGGATGGTTTGAACTCGGCCTCCATTTCACCGAGTCATGAATCCTGCACACCACTAAAACAAACGAGAGTCGCGATTAACGGCGGGACGTAATCCCACCGATAACACTCCGACGCTCAAGTCGATCAACCAAGATTCAATGGAAGAATCAAAATGAGAGAGAGTAACGGAAAGGGAAAAGGAGTGTTCTGCTCCAGGATGTCGAAAGGCGCAAATCCTTTCTCGTATCTGATGGTGGGAAGGCAGAGAACGTGCGTAAGGACCCGTTCGTCGCCTTGGAATTGGGCCGTGTTTTAGAGCTTGGTTGGGTGGAACCCAGAGCTTGTTGTTGAGCAATTAGGGTTCTTTCTCGGTCTCGAGTCTTTGTTCAAGAGAGAAAGAATTGTCGACCTCCCAGAGAGCGTGCTTAGAGAGCATGCAATTGACAAAGATGGAAGAAAGCCTTTTTCAAAGGTGGAGGAAGCGTGCCTGGATAGTGGATCCGGGGTTTCTTTTATGGCAAAGGTGGTGATCTTCCCTCTTTGGAAGGAATCATCGCCATCGTGATCTCGGCCGACCTTCCTTCGAGGCTGGTGCTTGTTGCCCAATGTGGGGGATTGTTTCCTTGTGAGACAGTCAACCACTTTCCAAGTTAACTTCCTTCCTTACCGCTGGGTTCCTTGGGCGGTGCAAGGAGTTGGAAGGATCCGGCGCCTTCCCTTATTTGAAGGGCGCCGATCTTGGATATTTCTTTTGAGATCGTGGAATATCCTTGGAGGATCGTGGTTAGCCTTTTTTATGATCGATGGGCTCAAACGGGTCGGGCCGCATCTTGTTGGAAGGCCTTTTTTGGGCCCGGCGTCTGCGAATGCCAACGCCGGGGGTTGACCGCTGCGTGCGTGTTAGCCGTCCTCATGAGAGGTGTCCGCCATTGGCCTTCATTTGGGCTATGGGCCTGGTAAGTCGGGCCCACTCTTTGTGGAAGGGCCTCGTTTGGGCCCAGTATGTAGGGGAGCGGACGGTCACCGCCGTGTTGACCGTCGGCTTGTTAGCCTTCCGTGTAGAAGAAGAGAGCGGCGGGCGGCCAATCGATGGGTCAGGGCTGAATAGAATAGGCCCACATTATTGCAAAGCCTCTAAAGGCCCGACAAATCAGTCAATCTTTGGGTTGACCGTTTGTGAGCAAATCGCAAACCGCTGGGCCAACGCCAACGTTGACCGTCGCCAGGGGCCTCCCGGGCCTGGCCTATCATCTTCTTGGGTTTGTTAGAAACGTTGATAGCCTTAACGGGCTTCCGTTGACTTTTCTTTAGCTGACCCGTTTTTTGGGTACCCATCACTAGCCCCCATCTTGGTGGTCGATTTCGACCTCCGGTATGTTCATGATGGATGCTCTTCATTGCTTTGAGAATTCCGTGGAAACCCCATAAAAGCGTGAAGGAAGGTTTGGCCGAGCCGTTGACCGTCTTGGCGATTCGAGCACCAATTGTTGGCCGTCTTGGAAAATTCGAGTTCGAACTGTTGACCCGTCTGGTCAATTCGGAGTTCGAATTGTTATCATACTGGTCGATTCGGAGTTCGAGAATTGTTGGCCGTCCCGGTCACCCCGAGATGATTTACGCGATTTTGGGCGGACGGCCAGCAGAGTGGCACGTGTCCTCATTTGGTTGGAAAGAGATCCGGGTAATTAATACACCAGGGATCCGTCCTTTGGCAGTGCCAAGTGGGGTGGCGACACGTGGCCATTCTGACGGTGCCATTAATGAGGGGTTTCCGTGCGGGAGTCCCGTCGTTTGGCTGGGTCGAATGAGGAGACGACGCGTGGCAGGGCTAACGGCGTCCTTTGCAAGCTTGGCGCCTAAGATTTCCTCCCGTTTTTTGAAGTTGGTTACAACTCCTTCGTCTTCCTCATTCCCATTTCACAGACAAACCTACCCAAGAAACCCTAGCACCTTTTCGATCATGGCCTCCGTTGCGGAAATCTCGTCTGACTTGAGAGAGAGTGATGTTAAGGCCTTGTGTGTTGAATTCAACATTCCGAAGGAGATGGCCTGGAAGGTTCCAGGAGCGGGTGAAGTTGCCTCTCTCCCACCGGAGGGCTACATCACCGTCTATGAGGCCCACCGAGGAGCGGGCTCCGGCTGCCCTTTCCGGAAGGAGTTGAGTCGATCGTAGCGGCCCTAGGGGTTCCCGTCGCGTAGCTCCATGCCAATGCCATGAGGTACATTTGCACTTTATGCATTTTTGCCCGGAAGCTCAAACAGAAGTTTAGGATGTCCGGTCTTAAGGTCATATTTAAGGTGACCCAGGGGGCAGAGTGGATCTCACTCAGCCCCCGTCCGGGGATAAAGATAAACAGGGCTATTTATGACTCCCTGAAGAACTGGAAGAACCGGTTCTTCTTCGTGAAGGTGGGAGAGGAATGCCCCCTCGCGAGGAACCGGGGCGAGGTCCCAGAGGTGCATCTTGGCTCACCGACTGCGGCGGAGGCTGCCGCGTATGCATGGCTGACCGCGGCCATACAGAAGAATCCCGACGAATTTAGAAGGGATTTCTTGGTTTCCCGGGAGGAGACCGAAGGGTTGAATGGGGCCCACCGCCTCCACTCCAAAAGCCAAACCCTACGATTCTAACGTCTAGGCACAGCAACTCGAGGAAGTTGCTCATTCGTCGATGTCTTCGGAGGAGGTCTGCTGCGAGGGCAACTGCCACGCCTTCCTCTTCCTCCTCTCGGATTAACCTTGTGGGTCAGCCGGGATTTGCGGAGGTGGTCCCGGCAGCATTCGGAGCGGAGGGGGGCGTTGAGGACCGGCCGGAGGATGCCGGAGGGGTTATTTTGGCCCAACTCGCGGTGAAGGTGGTTTGTGCGCCGCCGGATGGGATCGGCCAGTGGAGCTGGGGCGCGCGCGCCAAGGCTCGCGGGTTTACGTTGTGGAGCCCGTCGACGAGGGCTGATCCTCCAAAGAGTTACCCCAAGGGCAGCCGGGAAGAAAAAACCGCCACGACTACTCCGGGGGCTCGGAGAGAGCTGACCCGCCGCCGCTGATTGATGATGATGAGTTTTGGACCGCCTCTTGGATGGCGCGGCAGTTGGCGCAAGAGGGCGCTCCTAGCTCGACATCTCCGATCCCACCTGCACTGGGCCTGGTGGAGTCCCGGACCCGTGAGGTCTCACCGGAAGACTTACGAGGTATGACCCTGTAATGTGACTTCCCTGTATTTTTACCATGTTTGCGAGCTCACGTTTTGTTTTTGTCTTGTGCCAAAAAAAGAGTGGGCTCGGTTGTCGCCGGGAAATGGAGCGGCGCGACCGCATCATGCGGAGCACGGGAGGCCGAGATATAGCCTCGGTTGGACGCTAAGCCGGCCGCCTCGGGAGGAGAGCTACGGGAGCAGCATAACCGCTCTCGAGGCCGTCGTGGCGACTTAGAGATGAGATCGGCTGCGGCGAGGCGGAGGTCGCCCGATCAAAAGAAGAGGAAGATCGGCTAAGACGGACAACAAACGTCTTTCGGATAGAGTCGCCACCGTAGAGGGCGAGTTGGATACTCGGATGAGTCTCCACGAGGTTGGGGCGCATTGCACGCCCGGACTGCTGGAGGGCTCAATATTGGGCGTCGCGTCGCGCGGTTGGTCGTTCCCGATTTCCCTGTAGAGCTTATAAATCTAAGGAACCGCGGTCTTCTGCGCAAGGAAGACTTGCAGGAGAGCCCCGAGACAACAGGTGGTCCGGCCACCTCGTAGCCTTTTGTACTTTCCCTCTTTTTGTTTTTTTTTTTTTTTTTTGGATTGTTTGTAAATTGTAACACATCTTGTGAGCAATGAAATAGAAGATTTTTTTTTTTAATTCGGGTCCATTGTCTCTTATTGCTTCGTGTTCGTTTGTGTCGTTGCATTGGGCGGCCAACTTGGTTGGCCGGGCGACATCGCTTGCTTGCCTAAGGTCTTGTGCCGAGCCCGGGCTTGGCAAGTGATTGCGGTAACCAACCTTGCGATCTTGTCAAGTGGAAACTTGGGCGCTTAATGTTAGAGAAGGAACGCTTCTCGTTATTGTCTCACTACGCTATTGTTTTGTCGAGAAGGTTAATGCGTGGGGTGGCCAACTTGGTTGGCAGTGCCTAAAGGAGCAGTCCTTAGGGCCGAAAGCAAAGTGATTTGTGAGAACCAGCTGGTGGCGCCTTCAAGCGAAGACTTGGGCTGCCAATCTTTGAGAAGAAATGCTCCTCCTTCGACCGTCGTTGATGACGTTGCTTGCTCCCGAAAGGAGGTCGCCGCGTGTGCCATTCTTGCCCCCTAAGGTTTTTAGACCGCTATGGGCCACTTGGATGACCAGGGTTTAGTACGACCGCTATTGGGCCGCTCGGATGACCGAGGTTTCAGACCGCTAATGGGCCACTTGGATGACCAAGGTTTGAGACCGCTCATGGGCCACCTGGATGACCAGGGTTTCAGACCGCTCATGGGCCACCTAGATGACTAGGGTTTAAGACCGCTTATGGGCCACTTGGATGACCAAGGTTTCAGACCGCTTATGGGCCACCTGGATGACCAGGGTTTTAGGCCACTTTCGGCCACCTAGATGACTAGGGTTTAACGAGAGGGTGAAGACCCTCCCGACTTAGGGGCAGTCTAGGTCGGATGGATACCTGCAAGGCAAACGCAGTTCATAGGTCCTAGAATTCTACATGCTAAGTAAACTCTCATTTTTCCAAAGTGAAAACAAGCATACAAATGAATGCATAGGAATGAGTAAGGGCGTACCTGGGCCTCTCATTGGTAGTAACGTTTTAGGTGGGTCGCGTTCCACGTCCGTGGGACCAACTTTCCGTCCTGGTTCCGGAGTTTGTATGCTCCATTGCTCAGGACGGCGGAGACAAGAAAAGGTCCCTCCCAGTTGGGAGAGAGCTTGTTTCGGCCGGCCAGCTTGCCTGTGGCCTCGATGCCTCGCAGGACTAAGTCCCCAACGTCGAATTGCCGGGCTTTTACCCTCTTATTGTAGTATCGGGCAATTCGGTGTTGATACGCTGCTGTCCGTACTCTGGCGGCATCACGGGCTTCCTCTAGTAAGTCCAAATGCTCCCTGATTTTCTGGGAGTTGGTCTGTGGGTCGAAAGACTCCACCCTGAGACTTGGAAGCCCAATTTCGATCGAGATTACTGCTTCAGTCCCGTAACAGAGGCTGAAGGGTGTCTCGCGCGTTGATTCCTTAGGGGTCGTACGATAAGACCAGAGGACGGATGGAAGCTCGTCAGCCCAGGATCCCCCAGCATCCTCCAATTTGGTCTTCAACCCATGGAGTAGTGTACGGTTGGTGACCTCCACCTGACTGTTGGCCTGGGGGTATGCTACCGAAGTGTGGACCAGCTTGATTCCAAGGCCGGTGCAATACTTGGTGAAGCGTTTTCCCGAAAATTGGGTCCCGTTGTCGGTCACCACGACCTCGGGGACGCTGAAGCAGACAATGCTGCGGCGCAAGAACTCTAGAGCATTGTGTTCTCAGGATCTTTGCAAGCGGGCGGCTTCACCCACTTAGTGAAGTAGTCGACGCCGCTATGATGAATTTTCGTTGTCCGTGGCAATGGGAAATGGGCCGAGAATGTCAAGCCCCCATTCTTGAAGGGCCACTGGCCCGAAGGGACTTCAAATCGAGCGGACCGGTGATGGAGGTTGCCGTGGAGCTGGCAGCTCTCACATTTCTTAACAAACTCCAGTGCGTCCTTTTTCATTGAGGGCCAGTAGTAGCCCTACCGCATAACTTTGAAGGCTAGGTTCTTCCCGCCTACGTGTGATCCACAGATCCCGAGGTGAACCTCGCCCAACGCGTAGTCTGCCTCCTCGGGAGATAGACAGCGGAGGTACGGAGTTGAGTACCCGCGGCGATACAACCGCCCATCAACTATGGTGTACCAGCCAGCTGTCTTTTTAACATGCTTGGCCCTTTCAATGTCCTCCGGAAGCGATCCGTCGGCCAAGTATTTAAGGTAAGGAGTCATCCAGTTTTTCGTCTCTAAATCTCGCATGGTCTCCTGTTTTTCTATGCTAGGAGCGTTCAAGATCTCCCGCATGTCCCTCGAATACTGTTCTGGATTCTCGGCGGCAGCTGCTCTGGCCAGCCGGTCTGCCTTCCAATTTTCGGCTCGAGGAACGTGAACCAGGGTCAGCTTGTCGAAGTCCTGGATGGTCTCCTTCACCTTTGCCAGGTACCTGGCCAGGGAAGGGTTGTTCGCCTCGAAACCCCCATTGACCTGGTTGACGATTAACTCGGAGTCGCTGTAAACTGCCAACCTCTTGGCAGAGCACTCCTTTGCCAGTCGTAAGCCAGCCAGTAGGGCTTCGTACTCAGCGACATTGTTGGTCGCCGGGAAATCAAGTCTCAGGGCATACTTGATCTCAAATCCGTCGGGGGTCGTTAAGATTACCCCGCCCCCGCTATCGCTGGATGATCCATCCACGTGGAGTGTCCATTCCGGAGCCCCACTGGGCGGTTCTTCGTTTTCTGTGGGCTGCTCCTCGTGAACAGGGGTCGTGGTCTCGACGATGAAGTCAGCCAGAGCCTGTGCTTTTATGGCGTGTGCGGGCTCGACCAATGTCGAACTTCGCCTGATTCGATGGCCCACTTACCAATCGCCCAAACGCTTCGGGCTTTTTAGAGTATGCCTTTCAGGTCGGGTCCGTAAGGACCACTATGCGATGCGCCCGAAAGTATGGCCTCACTTTTCGTCTTTGCGAAGATAAGCGCCCGTACATTTTTTTAAGCGCGGGGTAGCGAGTTTCGGGCCGGTCAACGTCTTACTCACGTAATAGACCGGCCGGAGATCGGACTCCGGCGCACAAGGACGGAGGCGAGGACACTGATCTTGCCCAGTAAAGGTACGGCTCTTTCTCCGTCTTCGGGTGACGCTAACAAGTGGGGCTGGCGATCTTTGCTTCAATTCATCGGCGGTCAGCGCATCCTGATCCACTGAATCAGATTTCATCCCTCTTAAAGCTTTAAAGAAGGGTGGTACTTGTCTCGGACTTCGCGAGGAAGCAGACAGAGCGGCCGGCCCGTCCGGTTAAGCGTGGACGTCTTTACGTTTCGGGAGCCATGTCGGCTGGGGCCTTAATCTTTTAAGGTTTGCCTCGATCCCTCCCTGAGAGACGATGAAACCCAAAAACTTTCCCGAGGCTACCCCGAAGACACACTTGGCTGGATTCAGCTTCATCTGGTGCTAGCGGAGCACCCCAAACGACTCTTCCAAGTCACGTATGTGGTCGCTCGTGACTCTGCTCTTGACGAGCATGTCGTCGACGTAGACCTCCATGTTGCGACCAATTTGTTTTTCGAACATTCTGTTCACTAGCCGCTGGTAGGTGGCTCCAGCGTTCTTTAGTCCGAAGGGCATGACCTTATAGCAATAGGTGCCCTGGTCCGTCATGAACGAGGTATGCTCCTCGTCTTCTGGACTCATTTTGATCTGGTTGTAGCCCGAATAAGCGTCCATGAAGCTTAGCAGCTCGTGCCCTGCCGTGGAGTCAACCAATAGGTCAATCCGGGGCAAGGGGAAGTCAGTCGTCTTCGGACAAGCCCTCATTGACGCGGTAAAATCGACGACATTCCCCATTTTCCGTTGCTCTTTTTAACCAGGACGACGTTTGAGAGCCAGTCCGGGTATTGTACTTCCCTAATGAAGCCCGCGTCCAGCAGCTTCTTCACCTCCTCTCGGATGGCGATTAGTTTTTCGACGGAGTGGTTCCTCCGTTTCTGCCTGACCGGCTTGCGGTCTGGATCAAGGCCCAGTTTGTGGACCATCACTTCAGCTGAAATCCCAGGCATGTCTGCGGGAGTCCAGGCAAACAGATCCGCGTTCCTTCGTAGGAACATGATCAATTCATCGCGCAGTGGCCCGGTGAGTGAGCCGCCAATCTGGACACACTTATCCGGTTCCCCCGGGTCCAGTGGGACCCGGATCCGTGGCTTCCACCCGGCTGCGCCCTTCGCAAGGTGGTCTCATCTCGGTGATCGAGTTCTCCCACCGTGCGCCCGCCACTAGGGGCAATGGGCCATGTAACAGTCCGGGCCCAGGTGACTGATCTCCTGCAACCTCTCCGACGCCGTAGGGCGTTGGGAACTTCATTTTTAGGTGCGGTATGGACGTGACTGCCCCAAACGACGTTAGGCACGGTCTGCCTAATATGGCGTTGTACACGGAGGGTAGGTCAACCACTAAAAAGGTTAGCATCCGACTTGCTGTTTTTGGGTAGGTGCCCAGGGTGACTTCCAGTTGGATTGTCCCTTGAACGGGCACCGGTTCGTTGTTAAGGCCGTATAAAGGTCCTTCAGCAGGTTTCAGTTGGTTCTTTTTGAGGCCTAGTCTAAAGAATGCATCCAAATAAAGCAAGTCCTTCGAGCTACCATTATCAATAAAGACTCGTTTCAGCTGGTAGTCCGACGTACCGTCTGAAACGAGTGCAGAAATTACAAGGGGGTCAGCATGGGGGGAGATTACATGGTTCGAATCACATTCACTAAAGCTAATGATGTTATCTACTACGCTACCGCTTCTTCCTCCCAAGTCTGCTTTGCTCCTTGCCTCTTCCTTCCGTGCTTCGCGAGTCGGGTGGTGATCGTGTTGACAACTCCTGCCGCAATCCGGTTTCGGGGAGGCGTCTGCTCCTGCCCCTCTTCATTTCTTTGCTCTGGGTTACAATCCGGTCCCGACAAATCGGGTGAGGTGTCCTCTGTGAATCAGTCTTCGATTTCCTCTGCAGCCGGCTTTACGCCTTCTTGATTGAGGGCGGCAGAATCGGTGGAAGTCGATTTCTAGCCTTGATTTCCAGTCCTTTTCGGGCCTTTCTGCCACTTCTAAACTTTTCCCCGCGGATCCGCATGATGACATTGAGCGTGTGTCCGCTCGGGGGTGTGAAGGTGGTGGGCCCATAGTCCCTGCGTTACGAGGGCCCATCCCTCTTTGCCGCTTCAGGGGGGATGCTCTCCGCCAGCAAACTTTCTCTTTCCTTCTCCAGGAATCGGCCGAGGCTGATCCGCCTGTCCTGGGCGTTTTGCCTCGTTGGCCTCTTCTGCAGCAGCGTAGGCCCTGGTGATGGATTCCGCCTCGCGAAAAGTCTCGAGGATTTTTATGGGCCGGATGCTTGAAGAAATCTCCATATGTCGGCGGGCGAGAGATGAAGCGCCTAACTTCATCTCCTCGGTAATCTCGGGAATCCTTCGCCTCGGCCACGAAGCGATCCGAGAGCGTCGTGGGTTCTCTCCCGGTTTTACGCTTTATGTGGGAGAGGTGCCACGGCACATTTCTCTTCCCGCCGGCTTGATGCATACCGAGCCAGGAAGAGGTCCGTGAGTTCACGAAAATTGCTAACGAGATCTGAAGGGAGGTGGTGAAACCAGATCTGGCGTCTCCCTTCATGTCGGTGGAAAGCGCTGACATCGCCGAGTCTTCCAAACCCTTTATAGACTCGGATGGGTGCGGAAGTGATCCGTGTGATCAACCGGATCACGCCCCCATCGCATCTGAGTCGAGGGACGGCATCTTGAACTTGGACGGCAGTGGGCGGTTCGGGATCTCAGCGGTGAATGGTGACTCGCCCAAGTCGATGGCGCGCTCGTCATTCCGGGAACACGTGGTTCGATTTGGTCCACTCGTGGTCTGCACGAGTGGCGTTTGGAATCTCTTGGAGTTGGAAATTCCCCTCAACTCGTCTTGTTTTCAGCAGGTGGCTGCTTGCCTCCTGTGGTTACAGTCCCCCGAGACTCGCTCCCCGGACATTTGCCGATCTTAAGCCGAGAGTATCTAGGATTTCTCCGTTACGGGCTTTCCGTCGGGATGTACTCTCGTAGCGTTCCACCGGGCCTTACACGGCGGGAACGTGGAGGATGCCGGAGGTAGATTGTTCGCGGCTTTTCCGTGCCTCTTGGCGGCTTCTTCTTCCTCGCCACCTTTCTTGGTGGCGGGAGCGGAATAACGCTTGGTGGAGCCGCTTGTTGTTGTTGCTCCTTCGCTCACAAAGCGCTTGAAGCAGGCGATTGTTGGCTTTGCATCCGCTCCACCGATTCTTTGGATGTAGGCGGTGGAGCTCCTCCAAAGTGCCCCGTTGACCAGGGCATCGGCGCAGATGGCCACGGTCTGGGACAGCAGATGTCTCTAGCGGGGTCGCTAGCTGCGCTCTCGTGTTTACCATTGTTGCGGCAGGTGGTGAGAGAGAGTTTTGGGCGATTTCTTGGTGGTAGGCTTTTCGTAGCGCTTCCCACAGACGGCGCCAATGATGCGTACACTGGATCCGACTTGAACGGATTCGGGATTCTTCTCGATGGTTTGAACAGAAACAAAAAGCGAATCCTTGCACACCACTAAAGCAACGAGAGTCGGCGTTAACGGCGGGGCGTAATCCCACCGATAACACTCCGACGCTCAAGTCGGGCAACCACCTTCAATGGAAGGAATCAGAAATGAGAGAGAGAGTAACGGAAAGGGAAAAGGAGTGTGCTGCTCCGGATGTCGAAAGGCGCAAGTCCTTTCTCGTATCTAGATGGTGGGAAGGCAGAGAACGTGCGTAAGGACCGTTCGTCGCCTTGGAATTGGCCGTGTTTTAGAGCTTGGGCTGGGGGAACCGAGCTTGTTGTTGAGCAATTAGGGTTCTTTCTGGTCTCGAGTCTTTGTTCGAAGAGAGAAAGAATTGCCGATCTCCCGAGAGCGTGCTTAGAGAGCATGCAATGTGATATGGAAGAAAGCCTTTTTCAGTGTGGAGGAAGCGTGCCTGGATAGTGGATCCAGGGGTTTCTTTTTATGGCAAAGGTGGTGATCTTCCCTCTTTGGAAGGAATCATCGCCATCGTGATCTCGTGGGCCGACCTTCCTTCCGAGGCCGGTGCTTGTTGCCCGATTGTGGGGATTGTTTCCTTGTGAGACAGTCAACCACTTTCCAAGTTAACTTCCTTCCTTCTGGGTGAGTTCCTTGGGCGGCAAGGAGTTGGAAGGATCCGACGCCTTCCTTATTTGAAGGGCGCCAGTCTTGCTGATATTTCTTTTGAGATCGTGGAATATCCTTGGAGGATCGTGGTTGGTCTTTTTTATGATTGATGGGCTCAAACGGGTCAGGCCCATTCTTTGTTGGAAGGCCTTTTGGGCCCCACGCGTGCGCCTGGACCGGTCAACGCCAGGGTTGACCGCCTGCGTGCGTGTTGGCCGTCCTCATGAGAGGTGTCCGCCATTGGCCTTCATTTGGGCTATGGGCCTAAGTAAGTCAGGCCCACTACTGTGGAAGGGCCTCGTTTGGGCCCAGTATGTAGGGAGCCAGACGGTCAACGCCCGTGTTGACCGTCAGCTTGTTGGCCGCCTTCGTGTAGAACGAAGAGAGCGGCGGGCGGCCAACTGATGGGCTGTGGGCCTGAATAGAATAGGCCCACATTATTGCAAAGCCTCTAAAGGCCCAACAAACTGGTCAATCTGGGTTGACCGTTTGAGCAAACTGCCGCCGCACGACCAACGCCAACGTTAACCGTCCTTGGGCCTCCCAGTCCTGGGCCTATCATCTTACTGGGCTGTTAGAAATGTTGACTGGCCTTAACGGGCTTCCGTTGACTTTTCTTTGAGCCAGCCCATTTTTGGGGTACCCATCAAACTGCATAGAATAATAAAATAAATAACAAAACAAAGGGGGGTTTCCTTTATTGGTTAGCATAGCTTTAGTGCCAAGCCAAAGAGGGCTATGTTCTTTGTTATTTTTGAATTTTATTAGGTAATTAACCAACCATAATTTGATATTGCATTTTCTTATAGAATGCAGAGCAATTTGAATTTTTTGACTGGCATAATTTTTGATAATTATATTTATTTAGGGAATAATTTGTGTTAAGTTTGATATTTAAAGACAAGGATAATATTTTATGATTCGGTGTGAAATTATTTTTACTGATGTTATTGTTTTAGCTGTGGTTTGTTTCATTATCTCATTGAAGACCGAAGAGAATAGAACTCCAAATTTAAAAGTATGGAAGGTCGACTATGTTACTTGAAAGTTAGTCAAAGGATTTAGCTCTTATAGAACTGATAAAAAAAAATGACAGAATTAAGACAAATACATATCAAACTAAAGATATTAAGTATAACAGATTTTTTATTCTTGCTTGTCAATATAACGGATCGTATAGGTGAACGATAGCAGTTGAACTCGTGCATTCAATGTTATAACTCAAGCGGTTTCTTGAAAACTCGCTTCGAATATAAAACTTTGAATCGTTGTGTTTAGGATGCAAGGAAAAATTGTAGTAAATTGAATAGACTATCTCTTGATTCTTTCACAAAGATGTTAAGAAATAGATCAAATAATAAAAATAAACAGTCCCAATTAAAGGAAACCCAAAGATGATATTTTTTCAGAAAAGTTTAGATAGAGCTGAATCTAAGTGTTGGCTTAATAAATATCTTGTGTTACCGGCTATCTTCATTCTTAAATGTGTATTAACACCTCTGTTTTAAGAAAATTATAATGAAGAAAAAATAGTTCTTTATATTTAATATCTTTATGGGGTAAAGAAGGATTGAAAAAAAATTATTCCTTATTGACAATTCTTTACTCCGACGACATCTAGTATTCCTCGAATAATGTGACATCCAATTAATGACTGCCGAATCGAATCATCATACTGGCTTAAACGCTTGTCAAACATTATGCAAAAATAAGCTTAAGTATTTATAAAACCTTACCAACAATGCATAAACATTCTTCTTTTAACATACTCTATGATTCCTTATGAACACTTGGGACTATAGTACTTCATGAATCTAATTTGTTTCAAGTTATATGCATAATTATATACAAGCACAATTGAGATACGAATTGCCATCAGGACATAATACGGTATCAATTTTGGCTTTACAATCTATTCTTGTCAGGCATCCTGGCTTAGGAATATTAATTGTGGTACTATTTTTTATGTCATGCTACTATACACAATGGTAAATTATCATCTCATCACCCCCATCAAGACTATTCTTAGAACATCTTCTTGTCACTCCAAAACCAAGATGTTTTGCATATCATTTATAATACTTTCACCTTAACATCAAGATTGGATATCATATCAATCTTAGGCTCTTCAATTTGATTTTCTGCATCCCTGCTGCTATCCAATGATATGGTCTGTTAATAGTTCTCCATCTCAATCTTCTTATTTGATTCAATTTATCTAAGCTCCTATTACTTTTCATGTAAGTTACTAATTTCACCGATAGAAGAACATGAATCATTAACAAAAATCAATCAACATGAATCAATTATTTCAAAATACACATGCAACATCAAAATTGGCAAACAAATTTTGTTTGTGATTTTTATAGAGCATCGACAACAAAATATACAAGAAATGAGTATTGTTGCGTTTTGGATCCGTGGTTTCCGAGCAACACGAATGTTTGAGATTTAGGGTCGTAGAGAGAGAGAGATTAAGACCGAATTTTTACGTGGAAAGCCTCTTCTTAAATGGGGAGGAAAAACCACGAGATTCAGGGCCTTTAGAAATGCTTCACTATTTAGACGGAAGTCTTTACAAAGGACAAGTTTTAGGATTCATTCCTTCCTTGTCTATCGTTTCGTACTTCTTTTCTAGAAGGTTTTGCTTGTTGGGAGGCTTTATCACTCTCGTTGGGAAGCTTTATCACTCTTTTTTGTTCCGTCTCGTTGGGAAGAGAGGGATTAAGCGGCCGACAGAGAGAGTGGGGCTCTTTTTCTCTTCTGGAATAAGTTCAGAGAGGAGAGAGTCGGGGCCCTTTGGAAAGGGACTTTGTTGGGTATTTATAGGGAAGAATGTGCCGTTGGGGAGGAGTCACGTGGCAGCCCGTGGGCGGCCGAGAAGCGGTCCACTGTCCTATTGACCCCAATTAATGCTGCTGACGTATGCGAGAGAGCACACGGCTGGCGCCGCTGGTAGGCCTGTGCGTGTCAAGCGCATAGGGTCCAAGCATCAGTTTTGATTTGACTAGGCGTGCCCTGTTGAGACAGCGAATGGCAGTGGTTGCAGGTTTCCTTGGGAATCGGCGAAGTTGCTTAGCTGGCGCTCTCGGCCGTACATAAGGCAGTCCTCGTCCTTTCTTGGAGTTTCTTATGGCTTCGCGAGTTCGCGGACTCATCGGAGAAGGCAGCTCTAGGAGGATCCGTTGAGGAAGGTCCTCGAGTCTCTTCTTGACTTCTCGGGCTAATCCGAGACTTGGCAGGACTTCTGGGGTTCTCGGTCTTCTTTTTGTCCGTGTATCTAGATGTCGTTAGCGTTGTCCTCGAGCTTCTTTATATGCGGACGGGACCTCCTGGACTTCTGCTGTGGCCTTGGTTTTTGGGCCATTGGCCTCTACTTTAGGCCTCTCTGGCCGTCCAGCCTCCCTGACTCGTGGGCGCCTTTCTGGGCCTTCCGCGTGGGCCTTTTTCGTCGTGCTTCTATGGGCCCTTATATTGGAGCCCAACATAGCCCCCCATGCCAAAGGGTCCGAGGCTCTCGGCCATTTGGCATGAAGTCGCTGATCTTCTAGAGGAACTGGTTGCTTCTTGCTCGAATTTGGCCGTGCGCGTGCTTGTAACTCGACAGGGACGTTCCTGAGCGGGACAGAGTACAACAGTTCGTGCTCCGGATCAAGCCTTTTACGGCCGTAGTCCGAGCACGTATGTGCCCTCGGGACGAATGTGGCGTTAAGCTTGGTCGGAGATGGTCCCAGGACTTCTTCCGGGCCCGAGATCTTTCCAGCGCCACTGCTTTTGGGCTTCTGAGATGCATTAAATGCTGAAGTGACGCGCTGACAGGCGCCTCTGGAAGGAAAGGCCATCATCCTTTTGAGACGAATGGCCGGGCGACGTGTGGTAAGGGTAATGAATGCGTTTTCCAGGAATATTTAAACGCCTCCTTGTCCCAATTTTCCATCTTCGCCGCCGCTTTCCGTTTTCTCCTCTAAGTGTTGAGGCTTTCCGTTCTTCCTTCGCTTGAATTTCTTCTCCACTTTCTCTTTTGTTCTTCGACGTCCATGGTGCCTGGAGTGAGACAGATTGCCTCCACGGTGACGCTCGACAAGCTTGCGGAGATTCGAGCTCGATATCGAATCCCTGAGTCCACAACCATGATGATCCCGAAGTCGCACGATAGGGCCTGGTGTCCTCAGGACGGCTTCATCACCGTTTATGAAGTTCACCTCAAAGGTGGGTTACGGTTTCCTGTGGCGGAGGAGCTTTATGATATCATGAGGGCACTTGGAGTGCTCTCCCTCCGGCTTCAGCCAAATGCAGTAAGATATCTGGTGTCCTTGTGCGTCTTCTTCCGGTGCCACAAGAAGCTCTTGAATGCCCTTACGGTCAAAGTGATGTTTTGTTTTATACAGAACCTTAACTGGATTATAATGACTCCCCGCCCGGACTTTTTCTTGATGTGTGGAGGTAACCCGGACTCCACGAAGCAGTGGAAGGATAAGTTTTTCTTTCTTGGCGTTCACGAGCATTGGGTCATTCCCTTTAAGTGGGGGAAGGTGGCTAGCCAGTATAGCTCTGACTCTTCGGAGGAGGACAGGGAGAATGTGAAGGAGTTCACGGACTTGGTGTTGGCCAATTTGGGGAGCTTTCACCTGAACAAGCGCAACACCTGGCTGTCCCCCGAGAAGTTCAAGGAAGCCAAGTGGCGACCACGGGTCGAGATTTCTGCTGCAGCCTCTCCCGGGAAGTCTGAGAAGAGACTAAGGAGGAGAGCTGGGACACTGAGGATCGGGGGTCCCACTGATCGCCTGGGAGAAAACCTCCTCGCTGAGAGCTCGGGGCTCCCGGTGGCCGTCGTTGAGCCTTTCTCCAGTGATGATGATGATGATGGTTTTGACATCGATGATTTGAGCGACGATGACGTGGCTGCTCCTCTTCTTAAGAGGTCGAGGGCTGGCTCTTTGCCTGAGTCCTCCGGGTCTGAAGGTCTGGCCTTCACTTCCACTGCTAATCTTCCTGTTGAGTCCTCGAGGGCGATTGTTCAGATTGCAGAGCTCCCGGACGTCCAGCCCTCCTGTGATGATCTTGTCCTCGAAGTTCCCGTTAATTTGCCTGGTGATGTCTCGGACAGGACTAATCATCCTTCCGAGGACATAGGAGGCGGGAACTCCATGGTGGATGCTGAGAGGGGAATGACGGCTGAGACGGTCCTAGAGGTGGTGGAGGTCGAGGAGTTAGGTGTCCACGAGTTCATGCCCCTTGATCATTCTGAGCGCCCGATTGCGATCCAAGTTGAGCGGTCGTCTGAGCTTCTTGGGGATGTTGATTTTGAGGCAGGCTCTCCAGTGCCTTTTATAGCTGCTGAGCCCGAGTCTGAGGGGGCGTCTGGGAGTATTCTGCAGGAGTCCAAGGCCCCTGAGGGGCGTGACGCAGGGAAGGATCCCCTCGTTTCTAAGGTAACTCGCTGTAACTTTTTCCGCCTCACTCCCAGCTGTTCGTATTTTGATGAGCCTTTCTGCCGTAACTCTAGGATCTTATTGGAGGCCTTAGTGAGTTGGTGGGAGAGGCCGCCCAGTCCCGCTTGAAAATGGGGTCTTCGAGGGCCACCCGGGAAGCTGTGCAATGGGCGGAAACAGAGCTGGCTGAAGCTAAGGAGAAGATTGCCTCTTTGGAGAATACTGTCAAGCTTCTACGGCTTCAGCAGCACCTCCTCCAGGATCGGATCCTTCGCCAGGAGGAGAGGTTGAGGACGTCTGTACAGATTGCTGAGATGGCACCAGTGTTGGCCAGCAAGTACTGGGACGGCATCCGCATGTGCCGCCGAGTGGCGCGACTGATCCGTCCGCGATTTCCTGTGGCCGTCCTCGATCCCAGGAACGCCAGTTCCTTGAGTGTAGAAGACTTATACGGCATTGCTGGGAGGCCTTTCCCTGGGCCTCCTCGGGCAGGGCCTGAAAGTGAACCTCTTACGCCCGAGGAGGCAATTCCAGCAGATCAGACGGGATCTTCAGGAGCTCAAGAGGCTTAAGGAGAAGGGAGTCGAGAGGCGCTCCCCTGATATTTTATTTCTTTTTCTTATTTTGTTACACTTGTACATAGACTCATTTTTGTGAATAATACTTGTCCTTTTTGCATCAAAGCTTTGGACGTTTCTTTTGTCCTGTTCATACGAATGTCTCTCTTTTTTTTTTTTTTAGCGGTGCGATGCATGGCACCTTACTCTTAGCTTTGAGCGCATGATCTCTTTAAGTTCCTTGGCCTTCAAACTTTTTGGGTTTGAGCATGTGATCATTCTAAGATCTTCTAGCTTTTAACCTTTTGACCTCTGGGGTCCGACCTCTGGGGCCGCTCGGTCACAGCCGAGTTTTTGGAATTTTGACCTATGGGGTCTGACCTCTGGGGCCGCTCCGTCGCAGCCGAGTTTTTTTTTTTTTTTTTTTGCATTGCGAGTTGTTTCATTGTTCATGAGGGAGCACGAGAACGCGTCATAATAGACATAATGAATGGACGTTTTTATTGATGTACATGCTTTACATTGAATGGCCTCCAGGACCTTTTTAGGTCTTTTCGTTACATCAGTCTGCGCGTTTGGGCCTTCATGCTCCTCCTTTACCACTCTCCTTGTTCTTCCGACAGCTACGTTTGGGGTTGGCCTCGCCTGTATTGGCGCCCCCAGCGGGTGGTCAGGTGTGCCCGCACCCATAATAGCCTTGCCCTTTGAGCGGCGCGATCGAGTGCGTCCTGCTGTTCCGGGGCCATACCCGGGTCGTGGCAGGAAGCGGTCGAGGTAGCCTTCCATTACCAGCCACTCGATTTCTGCCTGGAGCTTCCTGCAGTCCTCGGTGTCATGGCCATGGCTCCAATGGTAATGGCAGTACTCCCACTGGTTGCCTCCTTCTAGGTTCTTCAACGCCTTGGGCCATCTTAGGAACTCCTCGTTCCTGATCTGCCTCAAGATGTTGGTGAAGGACTCAGTGAGAGCCAGCGGGCCTGATGGCCTCTCTCCTCCAAGGACTAATCGTTCAGGAGCATTTTGCCCGGACGGTCCTTGGGCCTTCATTTGGGCATTTGCCCTCCTCTTTCTTTCCCCTGTCCTCAGGGATAAAGGGTCTTCTCGTCCTTCCGGTTGGCTTGTTTCGTCGATTTTAGGTCCGAAAATCGTCTTCCAGAGCTTTTTGAGCCCTTGCTTCGTCAGGGCTTGGCTCATGGACTTCTTCCTGTTGAGGTAGTCCCTCAACTCGCCAGGAGCCCGCGTCGCTTGTCGCCTCTGGGGCACTGCTAGACCCGGCCTTTCAGGGCACGTGCCCCTAGACTGCTCGTCCACCTTCTTGCCGAGGGTACGGATGGCTCTTGAGAGGATGTCCACCTTTTGTACCAGCTTGCGCACATTAGTACCGGGGCCGTCACTCATCCTGCCACCTGATGGGAGGCACCTGTCGTAGCGCTCCTCCTCCCGAGTGGACGTACTGTCTTGTCTGCTCATCATCTTCAAGGCGTTGGTTGTTCTGTGAGGGGGGAAGCTTATGAGTCTTTTGTCAGCTTCCCACAGACGGCGCCAATGTTACGTTTCAGATTCGTGATTTTCGAGCAACACAAATGTTTGAGATTTAGGGTCATAGAAAGAGAGAGAGATTAAGACCGGATTTTTACATGGAAAGCCTCCTCTTAAATGGGGAGGAAAAACCACGAGACTCGGGGCCTTTAGAAATGCTTCACTATTCAGACGGAAGTCTTTACAAAGGACAAGTTTTAGGATCCATTCCTTCCTTGTCTATCGTTTCGTACTTCTTTTCTAGAAGGTTTTGCTCGCTGGGAGGCTTTATCACTCTTGTTGGGAAGCTTTGTCACTCTTTTTTGTTCCGTCTCGTTGGGAAGAAAGGGATTAAGCGGCCGAGAGAGAGAGTGGGGCTCTTTTTCTCTTCTGGAATAAGTTCAGAGAGGAGAGAGTCGAGGCCCTTTGGAAAGGAACTTTGTTGGGTATTTATAGGGAAGAATGTGCCGTTGGGGAGGAGACACGTGGCAGCCCGTGGGCGGTCGGGAAGCGGTCCACTATCCTACTGACGTATGCGAGAGAGCACGCGGCTGGCGTCGCTGGTAGGCCTGTGCGTGTCAGGCGCATAGGGTCCAAGCGTCAGTTTTGATTTGATTAGGCGTGCCCTGTTGAGACGGCAACTGACAGTGGTTGTAGGTTTCCTTGGGAATCGACGAAGTCGCTTAGCTGGCGCTCTCGGCCGTGCATGAGGCAGTCCTCGTCCTTTCGTGGAGTTTCTTATGGCTTCGCGAGTTCGCGGACTCATCGGAGAAGGCAACTCTCGGAGGATCCGTTGAGGAAGGTCCTCGAGTCTCTTCTTGACTTCTCGGCTGATCCGAGACTTGATAGGACTTCTGGGGTTCTTGGTCTTCTTCCTGTCCGTGTATCTAGATGTCGTTAGCGATGTCCTCGAGCTTCCTTATGTGCGGACGGGACCTCCTGGACTTCTGTTGTGGCCTTGGTTTTTGGGCCATTCGCCTCTGCTTTGGGCCTCTCTAACCGTCCAGCCTCCCTGGCTCGTGGGCGCCTTTCTGGGCCTTCCGCGTGGGCCTTATGGGTTGTACTTCTATGGGCCCTTATATTGGTGCCCAACAAATATGAATTAAGCTATTCAACCCAGTAAAAAGAGAACATAGCTTCTCGAATCTATTTAAACAACTATATTTTTTTGCGACAATAATTTTTCTCAAATCATAATGAATATTTTGTTCCAGCTATAAGTAATGAACCAAAAATTATTCAAAAAATACAATCATGAAGGTCAGGTTTTCAACTAAATGTAACAAAAATTTGTTGATTGTACGGATACTGCCAACAAATATTAGATTTTCCAGAGAAAACTTACCTTTACTGGTTCCTGTTACATGAAAGACTAGATTAGACTAATATGTAACACACCGTGATGAACTAAGAAGAATTTAGAGGACAATCAAGAAGAGAAGAGAAAAAAAAGGATTCAGAAATAGAGAAAAAGAAGGAAAATAGAAGGGCAAGCAAGGGGCATAACCTGGTCCGAAAACTTCAGCAATGCATCATATTTCATTTTCTTTTAATACAATTCAATCATACATTTCATATCACAAAGTAGCTCTTTTACAGATTACCTCTTGAGCTAACAACCCATCTACCTATTAGCTAATTAACCATTAAGCCTAATAGCAACAACAACCTATAACCTATAACAGCCTATAGCCGTAGCATCCATAGCATAATAGCATCAGTAGCTTATCAACTACATCCTTTCTGTAACAACACCATCAGTAGAATATCAGTAGTATTGGTATGCCCAGCTACATTGGTGTAACATTATTTCAGCCTATTCTCGAATCAATAATTACTACTGGCTTCTATCCGATTACTGAACTCCTTTCACATACCAATATTCCTCCCATGAAGACATCCTTGTCCACAAGGATGTGAACATTTGTAGATCTAATATTGATGACGAATGTCTAGATGTCATTAACTCTTCCGTTTGCTGGTCTACTCGCAAAAAGTAAAACTTTCTAACTAATATACTAGAAACTTGCTCTATTAGAGGTCAGCGGTTGCTTATAAAGCCTGATTAATGTGTTGGATAAGAGTGAGGTAACGACTTGATGCAAGTGGTGTTGTAACCAAATAGAAGATGACTTGTTGATAAAAACTCTGCCTTTGATTTTGAAGTGGCTGCAGAAATTGAACATCTGATTGGCAAATGGATGTTTCTGATTTCCTTGCAACTCATCAAACTGGCAGTAATTCATGGCTTCCATTATCTCAATTGACTCTTGCATTGGAGTGCCTCCTCTGAATTATGGCTGCAATATGTACTGCTATTGTTGTGTGGTGCTTGCACGTTCACTTGATTTGGTTGAAAATGCCCCTGAGTTACCACATTATGTTGAATCAGAGCACATTGTGAGCCTTGCTGAATTGCTTTGTTTCTTGATGTGTATAATTTTTGATTGGAATCAACAGCTGGTGAAGTTTGTTTTGAAGATGACTGTGTGAAGACTTGATAAGCATTACTGGTGCAGTTGGGATTGTTGTTGGCTTGCAAAATCATCCTTATTTCAGTTACAGAGGCATCCTATTTGGCATCCATGTTTTTGAATATATCCAATTATAGTTAGTTGCTGCAGCAGAGCTCTTTATTGCTGTTCTTCTAGCAGTTTCAGCTGCAGCTGTTTTATTTGCTCCTCCATGAACTCTTTCTTTAAAGGCTTTGCAGCAGACGTATGATGCTGCTGATTTTGCTGATGTTGCAGTTGGGGCTCTGTTATAAGTGCTTGTTGCTGATATTGTTGAGTTCAGAACATGTGACGAAAGAGGCAGAGATGTAATGTAGCAATTGAAGATTTACAATTCAAGAGCAAACAATTTGGGGCGCTGGAAATGAGAGTAAATCCATCTGATATTAGTCTGGTTGGTGACAAACACTTGCATATGTCTAACAACACAATTCTGATATTGCATTCAATTTTCCCAAGAAGAATGTGCTTTCTATACTTAAATTGAGGCTGCAGCGACCTGTACAGAATCATCCAAAAGAAATGCACATTGTGATTAGCTGCTGTAATGAGTTGCTGGAATCGAACTGTGCATTTTCTCCTCTTGGTGCTGATGTTGGATTCAATGCAAGAGACCTATATAGCAGTGGCTTGCGATGTAGATGTGGTTATGACATTCAGGATTTAATATTAGCAGCGCTAATGTCCCAAAACCAGATCTGATGCTCCAAATTTGCTGATGCAGAATCAAGAATCAAATGAAATTTATTCTGTTGCACTCGAACAACCTCAGAAGTTGTTTACTTGTGATGCATCATATCAAGAATCAAACACAACAGATAACTGATTTGCTGGAACTTTAGCCCTTCTGTTGATGTACAGCCTTGGAAAATCAAGAATTGCAACTGCAATATGTGAACTATTTGTAAATCAATGGAACAGTCGCTGTTGTTTTCAATTTGTTGTTCCCCACTTCAGAACTTCAGCACAGTAGGCCATCGTACTGTAGCATCATCCACTAGTAATACCAGCAACATAACTTCAAGAGTATCTTGTGCAACTTCAAGAAACAGCAATTTATGGAATATTAGTCTGGTAGATTCAAGAAAACTGTCTGATCCGATGAAACAAACAGAACACTGAATAGAAAATGCAGAAGTTGTGAATTGGGAATTTGTTGAAAATCCAAGAAAGATGGATTCCAGATTTGTTGAATTTGGTTGTGGATCAGTCCACCTCCACAATGCAAGAAACCAAGAATTCAAGGGAAGTTGCTGAATCCAATGTTGTTGCTGCTGTTACCTGAATCAGAAAGCAGAATTTCATATTTTCAGATTTCAAAAAACCAAGATCCCAGATTTCAGATTGTAACTTTAGAACTTGTTGCTGCAGAAACCCATTGGATTAAAAATTTTCAGTTTGTTTAAGTAAAATTCCATTTGTAGCCATTGCCTCAAGAAATTAGAGAACAAAATTTTGTTCTACTGCTAGTCTACTTCTTTCGTAGTATTTATAGCCTCAGGAAATCAAAGAACAAAATTTTGTTCTACTGCCACAAGTAATCGTTGACCTCTTGCCAATTGATTTATTATAGCATTTCTGCTGGTACATGCTTTGCTGAATCTGTGCTTGACAGATTCTTGATGTTTTTTTAAAAAGAACAACAATCTTTTCTTGACAGATTCTTAATGGTTTATTAAAAAAATCAGGAACATCAATAAAAGATGGAAGGTGACTACAATGTGGCATGAGTTCAAAAAAATCAAGAATTGAAAGAAATTCAACAATACTACTGAATCAATTTCAGCAGTAGCATGCAGGAGAATTTCAGATTTCCCCATATGGTATACCACATATGCCAGAGTTCCAGATTTGTCAATTGAAAGTTTTGCGGATCTTGGTGAAAAAATTTCAGGATCCTAATGAAAGAGAAGAACGAATCTGTAATACCATTTGTTCCATAAAAGGCTAGATTGGACTAATATGTAACAAGGAGCGATGAACTTAGAAGAATTCAGAGGCAAATCAAGGAAAAGAGGATTCAGAAACAGAGAAAGGAAGGAAAATAGAAGGGGCAACAGGGGGCATAACATGATCGGAAGACTTCAGCAATGCATCAAATTCCATTTGCTTTCAATACAGTTCAATCATACATTTCATATTTCGAGGTAACTCTTTTATAGATACACGGTAACTCTTTTATAGATTACCTCTTGAGCTAACAGCCCGTCTACCTATTAGATAATTAACCACTAAGCCTTATAGCAACAACCACCTGTTTCTCTTTTCTCTTTTTCCCCTCCCCAATTTTTTTGATTTTTTCCCTTGGTTTTGTTGTTTTGCTTTATTCCTTTTGGATTTCTGTTTGGGCTTATTAGTTGGATTTCAACTAATTCAGTTAAACTTCTGGTATAAATGTAAAGACTCGTGGCTACAGTAAAGGAAAAAGAAATATTTGTCTCTCTCTCACGTCTTATTCTCCCTATTCTCATTTTCTCTCCCCGTCTTCTCCTTATGGACCTTGGTCCTTTTCCGTCACTGCTTTCCTTTTCTCTCTCTCTGTCTTTTCCCTGCTCCTTTCTACATCTCGGCCGTTCACCGCGGCCCTTTCTCATTCTTTTCTCCTAGTTTCCTCTACCAAACTCCCCCTTCCCCTTTCACCTTCTCTGTTTTCATCGTCTTCAAGTGCCATCATCGCCTATGCATACAACATTGGTGCTCTCATTGAGACCGGCAAAAGAGATGACGACCGAAGAACAAGCGCTCGAAGTTGCCGTTGCAAGGCTTTCGAAGGAGGTGAAGAACGTCGTTGCGACCATCCAGTAGCAGGCGGCGACCATCCGACAACATACAGATCGAATCGCCACCACCGCTTCCATTAACGCACAAATCCAGCTTTCCATTGTTGAAATCCTTTAATTAACTATCAAATTCGAGCAACAATCTCTTCCGGCAGCAAGCTCTCCATTCCTATCGAACCTTTCACCTTCTGTGGCTGCTCCATTCGTTGCTTTTCATCCTTCACCTCAAACCATACCCCTATGGCTCACGACGCCACCACCAAATAGACAAATCTCACCGCCCAGGTTACCGGGAGCCATCGACATGGTATATTTAGTAGATGACTAAGTGGATGCAAGCCGAGCGAGTCCTCCACCGCCGTCGCAAACCCTACCCCTCCTTCCACATACATCATCATCTAAATCTAAGGAGGAAAACGGTGGTGCTGAACTGGCTAAGAAGGCAAAGGAGACGGCGAAGTTATCAAGCATCGATAGCAGTGGTGGATTTGATGTTATGCCGAAGCATAAGGGACTGCAACTTTCACAATACGTTTGAATGAATTTGGAATGTTACAAGACGACTAATATGTTTCCGATGCCAAAATCAAGCACCGTGAACCAGATGAGTTCGGAAAATGGTGTCGCCGATAGTGATGCTAATAACTCAAAGAAGGAGGCCTGGGCTGGCGGTTTAATAGCAACATTTCACCTAACTTTTTTCTTTGTTCAACCTTGAGGTTAAAGTTCTCCTGATGAAGAGGGTAATATTACACGCCTTTTGTTTTTCCATTTTCTCTTTTTTTCCTCCCTAGTTTTTCTAATTTTTTCCCTTGGTTCTATTGTTTTACTTTATTCCTTTTGAATTTCTGTTTGGGCTTGTTAGTTGGATTTTAACCAATTCGGTTGGACTTCTAATATAAATATAAAGGCTCGTGGTTACCATAAATGAAGAAGAAATATTTGTCTCTCTCACACGTCTCATTCTCTCTGTTCTCATTTTCTTTCCCCGTCCTCTCCTTCCCGACCTTGGTCCTTTTCCCTCTCTACTTTCCTTTTCTCTCCCTGTCTTATCCCTGCTCCTCTCTGTATCTTGGCCGTTCATCTTGGCCCTTTCTCCTTCTTTTTCCCTAATTTCCTTTGCCGAACTCCCCCTTCCCCTTTTACCTTTTCTGTTTTCATTGTCTTCAGGTGCTGTCACCGCCTGTGCATGCAACAACCTATACCCATAGCATCCATAGCATAATAGCATCAGTAGCTTATCAACTACATCCTTACTGTAGCAACACCAACAGCAGCATATCGGCAGCATCGGCATGCACAGCAAAATTGGTGCAACATTATTTTAGCCTATCCTTGGATCACTAATTACAACTAGCTTCTATCCGATTACTACACTCCTTTTACATAACAGTTTTCTTCCAGAAATTCGAAAATTTGTTTCTCATTCAAACGGCTCCTCTTGCTCGAAATTGCTTCAGCGTCGCCCCCTCTCAGACTGTTCCTCTTGCTCGAAACCCTAATCGTCCCTTCTCAGACTACTCCTCTCGCCCGAAACCGCTTGTACAACCATAATCGCCTACTCTCCCCTCCTGCTCAAAACCCTAATCACCCCACTCTCTCATTCGAAGCTAATACCCGCCTTCGCAGCTCTAATTTTCCATCGCAGCCCATAATTACCTAGCCACGTTGCATGCCTAATTCTAATTTGTATTATTTGATCTCCTACTCAATTGTTTTTTGCTACAAAATCTAAAATATTGTTAGAGGACTTGTAAGCCATAGACCAACCTAGCCAAATATATTTTATTGCCAAATGAGACCGATTAACAAAGAGATGAATTGTTAATCTAAAAATATGAACAAATTGGTATTGTTGATTGAAATCTATGAAGTTATTGCCAATTGGCATTTAAGTGACTAACGAAATATATCATCTAGAAAATCATACAAATATTCTTGCATAAAAATGGCCGATTACATCAATAAACTATAACTATGATTACTAAAGAAATTATTTGTAAAGAACTCTTATGATGGATAATAAATGCGTAGATAATAAATCAATTTAAGTAATTAGATACGAATGGTTACTCAATAACAACATTAAATAACTAAAGCCTAAAATGGTCTATCAATTATTCCTAAACATGCCAAATACCTTTTTAAACACAAAGTCCATTAGCATAGGAATAACACCTCATGCTTTCTTAACTTTTGAATTTTGAGTGACCGAATCCTTTACAATCCTTTTTGTAATACTCATTTAGATATAAGTTCTATGATACTTAAACTTGTATCAAAAATATTAAAAGCTTGTCATTTAAATAATGTAATTCCTACATAAACACCCTAAGGCATGAGCAAGTCATTAGAAAGACATTTTTTATCGCTGCTAACATGGAACCTACGCATCACAAACTACAAATAAAATGTTAGAGAATTTGTAGGACTCACTCTTCAATTTATCTTCCAACGCTCAAGTTAGATATATTTATCAAGAAATAGAAAAATGTAAAAATGATGATATATAGTGCAAAATTGCATGTGAATGGGGATGTGAGAGGGAGATTGGCTCCTATTAGTGCACCCGACGGGGTATGACTTGGAGAGGAAGGAGGTCTGAGGCTCTTTTCGATTACACGCGATCGATGGCTCACTAGGATTGTACTAGATGAGTCACTCACTATGGATGCACTTAGTAAAGAGTGGCTCAATGTACTTGGTCAAGAGTTGCTCACTAGGAATGCACTCGAAAATGAGTGGCTCACTATGGGTTCACTCGATAAGAATGGCTCCCTAATCCGTACCACAACCTTAAAACTAAAGACACATCATTGGCACCGTTTGTAAAAAAATAACTAAAAAGTCTGACTACCCCAACTAAACAAGCACAATCAACACCAATGCTCCAACGCACACCCCAACTAGAAACGACACCTCCCTCGACGTCGACCCCAATGGTAGCCAAGGAGGTGAGTAGCTCCCACTCAACATGTCAACAGCTGGGGGCTCTTCTTGCTGCCACACAACTTTTGTGCTTAGAGGAATGGACCTAAAGGAAGCATGATCGACCGAATCTTGTGTTAACGAAACATCAACCTTGGCATTAAGAAAGATCAGAGCCAAGCCGCCTGAAACCAGGGGACATTCCAACTCGCTACTCAGGCACAAGGAGTGAGACCGAGGCGTGATCAGCGCCGCTGCTACGGTGACTAGCTGCCCATTAGCTGTGGAAAGGTTCTTCACAATGTCCGACGACCACGAGAGGACTTTCGTTCGAGTCTGTTAGCCTCGTCGAACCCATCGAAGGCCAGGACCCCCTCAGCATCTTGAAGGCTGCTACCTCCCTACAAGTGAGGGGATCGGAAGGAGCGCGACTATGCTAACTCGAGGAAGGCACTAAGAAGTAACAAGGTCTCCTCCACGCTGCAACCCCGTCCCAATAAGAAAAAGACGATCCAACCTCAAAGTCAAGAGTCTTTGGTCACTCTATAGCCCTGGACGCACGAGGTGCCCAAGAAGCGACCAGGGTCCAACCAAAACGTTGGACTGACCATCAACAACAGGCCTCGCAATGTTATGACCCAAGGACACTGCCCCAACTGTCCAAGCTATGAGGCCTCGCCCTGAGGAGATGAGAGATAACTGTCGAGACCGCCATCAAGCATAGGCTTCCCCCTCAAAGAGGGAAGGGTTATACCTCGTCTCGACGATTCTCCACCCTGACGCGTGAGAGCTGTGCGCTTGGGGTGACGACTAGTCCCATGCATTAAGTCTAAATATGCTTAGCATGCATCACAAAGTATGCTTGTAATGTATATCACGTTTGGATTAATAAAATAGCTATTGTACTCATCTCACGCATGTTCGCATGAATATTTGCATGATATTATATAAAATCAAACGACCTAGGCTACCTCTCCAGAGCCTGCTAACGCTCCAGAGCCCGAGTAACTAGGTAGAGCTCAACACCACCAGCAATAGTGCTCTTTGATAGAGCGGCCCCCATCTCTTCCGACAAATAGTCGTCATCGCCACTCCCCTCTATTGAAGGCACAGGAGCGAAAGAGGGTGGCACCTATGACGAGGAAGTAATGAAAACGGGGACGCCAGCAGCGCCATGGTGAGCCATCTACGAAAACGCCAGAAAGACGGTAGAGTAATGTTGAATGAAATGCCCTTAGAGAAAGTAGCAAAATGCACACACCAAGAGAAACGAACGATGAGAAGAAGGGATTAACATAGTGCTTATATAGCTAGTCCCCGAGGAGCTAAAGGGCCTTGTCACCATAATAGCAGCAACATGTGCCCTCACCCCAGCACACCGCAACATGTCCTTTCCCATGTGTCATTATGAGCTATTATAGCAGATGTCGCATCACCTCCACAATCAAAGTGCTTAGATGCTCTAGTTGACGCGACAACTACATGAACCCCAAAAATGGCTCCCAAATGTGCCTATCTCGACTCACCAACCACTAGGTGATAGTTCTCGAGACATCATCGAGAGAACGTCACGAAGTGGATAACCTTGAACATGGGCACATCGGCACCTCCTCAACCAGGTGCTGAGACGAGGGGTCGAGGTTCGAATCAAGATCAAGGCATCTAGAACTCCTCTTGCCATAACAACTGAGACCAAAGCCACAAAGGATGGAAGAGCGAAGTACTCCCATCAGTCAGCAACAATGCACGAGCCTCCCGATAGGGGTGGTCCCAAACCTCCGAAGCACAAAAATATGGGGCCTCCAAGAATGTTACTCCACAACAGAGGCAGATACAAAGTCTCAAGACGGTCATGGCCCAGCCCTCAATTCACCTCGATCTCGGGCATGCGGTTTGTGATGTCTCGTATCCAAACCAAAAACCGACAAGAGTCCAATTGAAATACACGTTGGGCCAATACAAAAGTTGAACAAATCCTGATCAACCATAAAAATCCAATCCCAAAAAAAAAAAAAACATCTTCCAACAATATACAACCATCACACAGGATCCAAAACCACCATAATATTTCGTGGCTCCAACATTGGGTTTCTAAACACCTTGTTCGAATAAAGAGATGCCACTAATGTCCTATAATCTCATCACAATACCTGTAAAGTATACCAAAATCCAAAAGAATACTTCTTCCAGCTAAGAATGGGCCTACTAACTTACAATACAAAAGAATTATATATATACATTCTTCCTACCCCCAAAAAATAACAGATGTACCAAAAATAAAAAAGAAATAATCCAAAATACATTATAAACATCTCCAGCCTTCAATCTAACATTAATTCTTCAATCCTGCATGTCGGGTAAGAACTTGTGCAGTCCATCTGAGGGTTAGTAAAAATAGCAAATGATGAGCTAAAGCTCAATAAAGTACAAAAATATCTAAAAACATGCAATTCATATTCAAAACATAATGATATATGCATATGAATATGTGTAGGTAGAAATGGCAATGACTAATTTTCAAAACATACATGAAAGATAAAACTTTCATAAAGTCATTTAATTCCTTTTATTTTATTTTTGATTTCTTATCTAGATCAAATTATATTAAGGCATGTCAAAATATACTATCTGATAAATATCCTAGGTCCAAATTTTTAACTTCTTATTTTCTTAGAGAATTCTGCTCTAAGTCCAAAACTTCATAGTTGTCATTCCAAGAGAAGGATTCATAGCCGAAACCCCTAGCCGAAGCCCGTAGACAAAGCCCATAACTTAATTACAGAATATCCCTCCCCTTCTAATCTTTGTTCATGAATCAAACATTTCTTTCACATGCATAACATAACTTGAAACTTAGAAGTTATTACTAATTTAAGCTAAGCTCAAAATTAAAGTTTCCGATCATGAATTCCTTCATAAACAATTCAATCATAATTTTTGAATATACAAATGAACATATATAATTATATGTAATTTAAATATCAATTAAATAAGACGAAATCATGCAAAATATCAAAGTGGCTCGGATAAACAGTATGCCATATATGCAAATCGGACAAAACTTAGAAAATTGGACACCCAATGGGTAAATATCCATAATTAAGTTATGGGTTTTCATAATCTCATACTAAAACATGTATAAAGCTCAAAATAGTTGGTCAAATTGGGTCCAAGCACATGTTAGGATTTTGATGAACACTAAAACCGTCTGAAACTACAAATTTGGACACCAAATCAATAAATAACAATACTCAAAATATGGGTTTTAATTTTCTAACTCTAAATCATGCCAAAGTCCCAAAAATTTTGGAGGAAAATACATGGGCCGCGGGTTAGGGTTTTGGTGCTCACAAGGTTCGCTTGAAATCATCAAATCGGACAACAAATAATAAAAAATCACACAATGGACATGGGTTCCACAAAATACAGGTTTTAGGTGGATACCTAAATGAAAATACTCGAGAGAGATCAAATGAAAATAAAAAAGAGAGAACAAAAGGATATGGATGCACTTGGCGCAATCCGATCTATCACTTTTCTAACTAGCTTAAAATCGGAATCGGACTCGAAGACCTCCGTTCACCTCCTTCTCTCTCTACGTGCTGGCTCTCTCTCTCCTCCCTTCTTTCTCTCTTTTGTTTTTGATTCCCGACTCCCTACTTCTGCTTCTATGTTATTATTATTATTATTATTATTATTATTATTATTATTATTATATTTTCTATTTCTTTTGTTCTAAAAATTTAAATTGATATTCGAGCGACAGTATGGACGTATTTCGGGAGACAGCCTAACTAATCCAAATATCCTTCAAAATTTCATAATATTTACTTAATTTTTTATTATACCCAAATTTTTTAAAATAATAAATAACCCCAATTGAATCGGATAAAAATTTAGAATATTACACGGTTGACGAGTCAGCTAGTCACAGCTGGCTACCCTAAGGCCTATCTCCAAGTGACATGATTTGACCCAGAGCTTCCGAGAGCTCTTGGGACCCCGACTCGCTTCCGAACAGCCCGAGGCCAACAAAGCCAACCCATTACAAAACCAGAGTCACCTCAGCAACAACAGCACCTGACCGGACCATCCATTACCCTAAAGGCAGCACTCACTCAAAAGACACAAGTTGTTTGGTGGTCCCGGCTAGTGCGGTGCCCCTAGGTGCGACGCATCTTGAATTCCATTGGTGATCATTCCCGGCATGGCAACCCTATGGTCAATCCGTCGACCGGCCCCTGACCAGTCGCCAAGGTGGACCGCTACATGTCAAATCCTCGCAAAATTGAATTACCAAGCCAGTGAAACGACCAGCAGTCGCAACGCACACAAGTCATGCAATAAAGTCAAAAGTCAAGAGACAAAAGGTAAGAGAAATAGTAATGTTTCATTTATTAATTTCCTCTACAAAGTACAAAACTATATTAGTGGATATACATGAAAAAAGAAGCATATGGGACAGATACCTGGTGCCGTCCGCCCATAAAATCAATTCTAGGAGCACAGTACTGACTAGATTATCCAACAACTATTCGTTACTTATCAACCCCTAGACTAGGGTCCAAGCTCCACAACAATTGAAAGAGATGCCATTCCTGAACGAGGGGAGGAGCGAGATGTCGCCACCATCACAGGAAAGGCCTCTCGACAGGAGATCCTCCGTCGAAGCCAACCGTAACTTATAATGGTAAAACCCAACCCATAACGGCGACGACGGTCCGACCACGGCAGAACTCTGAAAGCACCCCCTCCAACAAGCTCCGCAAGCGACTCTCTGACAGAAGGAACCGAAGACCAAGTGTAACATTCCTGGGCACCAGCTTGTAAATATTGTTGGTTTCGCCACACAGGCGCACGGTTTTGTTCCTGGCAAACGGCCTCTATCACCCCCAACATTCGTCCCCCAAAGTGGCATAACGGCGACATAGCGTGGTGAGATATTGTCCTCTTTGGCCTAGGAGAACTTCACGGTGTCTCCAACCATACACAGGCCTCAAGGTTTTCTCCTGGCAAACCTCCACAGGCTCCCTGGACGCGCCCTGGCGAAGGCAGAGACAAAGCCGTGAAACCGTAGATTAGGTCAAAGTGGACAATATCTACACGCTTCTACTGTGGCACTCTGATGAGTGGGGAAAGTGTTTTCCTGTGTAGACGCATTTTAGGGGCCGTGGGCCTGCCAAGAACAAAACTGTACATCTATGTGACAAAGTGGATAATATTCACAAGTGGGTGCCCGAGGATGTTATAAATGGTATCAAAGACGGGGCCCAATTCGGTGTGCCAGCGCTAACGTTAGGCTCCCAAGGGAGGTGGACTGTGATATCCCACATCGGATGAGGAGGGGAACGAAGCGTGCCTTATAAGGACGTGGATAGCTCTCCCTTGTGGACGTGTCTTGGGACCTGTGGGGGGTTGCCAAAATAAAACCCTGCGGCTTGTGTGGTTGGGAGAGACAATATCCACCATGTTGTGTGCCTGTGTGGCTACTGCGGACTCTAATGGTTGAGAGACTGTGTATTTCTCTGGTGGACGCGTTTTGGAGGCGGTGGAGGTCCTCAGCCAGAAATAAAACCGTTCGTCTATGTGGCAAAGCGGACAATATTCACAAACGGGTGCCCGGGGACGTTACACCAAGCACTTCCCGTCAAGCCAAGGTGGCATAGTAGAATGCTTGCACTTTGGAGTTCCTTCGGAGGCTTCGTTGTCGGATACCCGCATTGAGGAGGACCATGGCAATGGCTAGAAAACCGAGCCACCCCCGTCATGATAGGAAAACAACCCTAGAAGGGACTAAACGGCGAGCTCCAACCTTAGCTTCTAGCCTCCCAAGCTTTCACCGACCTCGAACGGCAGCAACAGGGATTCTAGGCAAGCTTTGAGCATAGCTTTCGATCCCGAAGGATGCCTATAGGTCCTCCGCTACAGCGGCCTGGGACCCTCACGTTGCTCGATCAATCGCATCACTCAATCAAGGGAGAGGTGATTCATGGCATAGAACCAGGAAGGTCCCCTTATATATGGCCAGAGTAGAGATCAACGGAGCCACTAATTCGAAGGGTTACGACCGTAGCACCATTAGCACGAGGTCAACTTCAAGCCTTGGGGCTACCCTAGAATCTTTCCCAGAAAGGCTTAACTCAACTGACGCTACACACGGAAAGGTACAAGAGACACCGAAGGGGAAAGCCTCGATAGGAGGCATCTTGGAAAGGAACACAAGTTGGCCCGCATTAAGATGTCCTATCACCGTATATACTGAGAATTGGTGAAATATAATTTTCCGACATTGGGGGCTAATGATCGGTCTGGTAGCATTGTCGGCCGGTATAATTCCAAGCCCAATTGACAATGCGATAAGGGGCCCAGCAAATAAGAGGCTAAACCTCAGTAAGGAGTTCAATCTAACCTAGACCAAAGAGGTGATCAAAATGATGCCCAAGGAGTGAAGTGTTAGCGGGGATAAGCGTCAATGACCCAACCGACAATACAGCCAAACTAACCAATTTGGAAGGCCCTCAGGCAAGCAGCCAGCAAAGCGGTCAGGGCACGTGCATGTAGAGCACTACCTGAAACCACTTGATGACTGAACCAGGGGATCACTCACGGTGTCCTCACCATAGTAAGATAACATCTAACACGATGACTCCCGTTAACGTTCCAACGATCGACGAATCCTGATGGAACACCTTTCGTTCACCTTGGTGTCAAAGTCTTCTCTGCGAAGCACTATAAATTCCTTCACCCTTCACATGATGAAGGGACTCTCTCAAGGTAGAGGGGAGAAGGGAAGACTCTGAGTGAAGAGAGCAACCCTAAGGGGAGAAAAAAAAGAGGGAGCAACAACATCCTCCTGAAAATAGCTCTCAAGGGGAGCAACTCCCAGTAGAGGGCAACTCTCAATGGAAGAACCACTCACATACGAGACTCAAGAGCCAAGAAAGAACCAAACTCTCCCTCCCGGCACAACTCTTCCTCATCCATAGTAAGCCACTCCCTATCGAGTGCATCCATAATGAGCCACTCTCTACCGAATGTATCCCTAGTGAGACACTCCTAACCGAATATGTCCATAGTGAGCCATTCTTTATCGAATGCATCCATAGTGAGCCACTCCTTACCAAGTGCATCTCTAGTGAATCACCAATTGCGTGCAATCAGAAAGGAGCCCAATCCTCATTCCTCTCCAATTTGCCCCCATCAAGCACACAAACAAGAGCCAATCCTCCTCTCACATCTCCCATTTACATGCACTCAGATACACTAAGATTCTCATTATATCTTTTTATTTATTGAAAAATATTTAAACTGAAAACAGAGGATAAATTTGGGATTGAGTCCCGCTAGTCCTCTAATCTCTTATTTGTAGTTTATGGTGCGCTTGTTTCAAGTTAGTAGCGACGAAAACTAGACTCCACTCAAATTCGAATCGTAACAAAAAAATAGAGCAGTTTAATTCGTATCACAACCCAAAAATCAGGAACACATCACAAATCAATTTAAGTAATTAGATATTAATGGTTACTTAGTAATCGCATTAATCAAATTAAACGTCTTTTTAAATACAAACTCCCCGAGCATAGAGGGCCCCTTAAGTTTTTACAACTCGTGAATCTTGAGAAATTGAATTCTTAGCAATCTTTTATCTAATTTTTGGTTAGACAAAAGTCACACGTTATTCAACATGCACCAAAATATTAGGAGCTTTTCATCTATATAATTCACTCTATAAATAAATACCCTAAGATATGAGCCTGCCATATACAAGTTTTTCTCCTCTCTTCTCATATCTATTTTATAATTTATTTGTCTGATATTAACTTAAATATTGAATAATAAATTATAAAAATGTCTTATAAATATAATTTTTTTCTTAATTTTTACTGTGCCCGATCTGTATTAGAAGATCAAAGATTGCAATATAATATTTCTCTGATCGAGCCATAATTCACAGTATGTATTATGCTTCTTTTACTTTACCCTTTTTTTTTTTTAATTCTTTCCATTTTCTTCCCTTTTGCCCAAACAATACGAGTAATACTGAATTGATTTTCTACCGATTCCGATTAAGAAATTTGTTTGTGGTTTAAAATAACCAAACAATGACACCAGTCTACGGGTTGGGCCGCCACCGAAGAGCGGGGGCGCGTGTAATCAAATCTCTCGAGACACCGTATAAAAGAAGGCGTTGCGAAAGCAGCTTGATAACGAAAATTCAAAAGCAAGAACACTCCCAACGGTAGATTTCATCTGTGCCCCTTTCCGTCTTGTCAAAGTTTCTTCTGCCCACATCCCCTAAATCTTTGTTCATTACTTTATCCGCAAACCAAACCACAGATCAACAGCAAAAAGATGAACCAATTCGAACCCAATACTCCTTTTCCCTTCTCCCCTCCACCACGGAACATTCGCCATGTCCTCCACAGACACATTAGGAAGTCTATCAGAGATCCTTACATATCGCAGTTCTAGAATGAAAAAAAAGGAGAGAGAAAAAAAAAAGGGATCTGTTTATCTACGGATTTGATTCCATTACAAGAAAGGCTAATGTGTTTCTTGGAAGGAGTCTTTTAGTCATCATTTCCCCTCCGATTTTTCCTATCGATTTTGGGCAAACCCATTTCAGTCTGACGTGAGAGAGAGAAAATAAGGGCCTATCTCTTTCCTCTCGCTTAACGACCCATTTTCTCCGATTATCTCGGTCGATCGGAACTTCGGTTCATAAATTTCATTTCAAAATTCTTAGTCTTCTGATGGCCGTAATCTGTGGTTGATGGGTTGCATCGTCTCGAAGCGAGCGGCGTCGGCCCTGCCTGCTTCTTATGATCCCAATTCCGGGGAGATTCAGATAAAGAGGAGGGCGAATTCCCAGTACAATAATGAGTCTGGGTCTCGGAAACGGAGCGATCCGCTGGTGTTGAGGGAATTATCCTTGGAGAAGAGGTATGAGGAGCCGCCAGAGAGGGAGGATAAAGAAATGGATGGTTGTGGTGGAAAGAAGCTGAAGAGTTCGAAGAGTAAGTGCTCCGCTTCGCATTTCTCCTTGACGTTGAGATTTGGGACCGTCAAGAACCAGGCGAGTGCGGAGCAATGCGCCGGAGGCTTGGCCAGAATGGCTCACGGCGGTCGCGGGTGAAGCTATCCATGGTTGGATCCCACTTCGGGCTGATTCCTTCGAGAAGCTGGAGAAGGTAATGATCCAATAACCTATATCCCTTTAATTTGGATATTTGACCTCCATTTCTAAGCTATATAAGCATGTTTGTCATGTTATATTTTGAATGCATGTTTTAATGGAATTAGTCTTAATACAATTATAGATTTATTTTCTCATAATTTACAGCTTATAGGTTAAATACCAGAAATAGGGATATTGTGTGAAGCCTCGTGCAGCTTGGCTTGGAAGAATTTTGGTGATATGTTTGTTGTTGCTAGATTTCTTTCCTTTTACTATTCTGATTTTTCTTTCTATAATATTCTGAATTGTAGATTTGATAGTGGTATTTATCGAATTATATTCGGTACACTTGGTTTATAATTTTTGCTTATAGGTGCACCTACTTCCTTCTGGTCTTTTTTAGATGTAAATGATGTGGATAGACTCTGATAATTACTAAACGCCTTTATTTTTGTGACTTTATTCAAAAAAGGTTACATCCATGAAGTGAAGGCACCAAAAACCCCCCACTCCTCCCTTCCCACCTCCACCACCAGCTGTACCTGCCACCATTACTCAAGAAAGAGAGAGGGAAGCCCTAGATTGATCAAAGTTTAAAGAGTTCTAACCCACCAAGTTGACAATGAAAATTCAAGAAAAGTATTCCAATTTCAGAATTTCAGAACTTCTGATAAAACTAAAGGTATAAATCTTGTAAGGTTTGGGAAGGCCCAAAGTATACAAGTTACTACTATTTATTGATAATAGAAGTCAATTTAACTCATAAATCTCAACACCCAACACTGGCACATTTAATTTCATTTCTCTTCTTTATTGCTTACTTGAGCTTTCAACTCTCACTGATTTAACACAAATGTCAAGCCTCCTTTTATAGATGCCAATAGCTTAACTGTCAACTAGTAACTTGCCATTTCTCAATCTGTAACTAAGCCTTCTCACTGGAAGCATTAACACTTTCAGAAATAAACTCCCAAGCATAAGAGGGTGGAGGTGAAACTCTTAACATACCTATCCATAAAATTAAAAGGAAAAAAACTGTGAACCCTCAGTCGGGCTGAACAGGCAACCAAGGTTGCTCTTTTGCTGCAGTGGATCCTTTCTTGTGTGGTTTTAATTGGATTAGAATAAATATTGTAAGTAAAGAAATGTTATTACATAATAAATTAAATGATTTAAAAGTAAATGATTTTACATATGATGTTGTCATTCAATTAGGATATTATTACATGGTGATATGTGATGTTCTATTGGGAGAAAATTTTAGTTTGACTGATACATATATGAATCTACTACATTGAAATCATCACTTAAGGGATCCCTCTCTGTCCTAATAAGATTTGGAATCCTAATATGACTTGGTATTGATGTGTTTATCAAGCTGAACTCCAAGTCTTGATAGGATTGATTAATTACTCCACATATATATTTGTTGTTTCAACATGTATATTTAATTTTTGATGAACCCAGAAGTTGAGTCCTCTATTTATAATATTGTCATATGCAATATGAGTATGGTGACTGGTAATTATTACCTTCCATTATAAGAAAAATGATAGGGTATTTTCCATATCTATGAGTTGGTTGAAAATCTCATTCAATTAGGGAAGATGACAGTGTTTTACAACATTAGATTTTTATGGGGAATGTAATGACAATAGTTTTCTTATACCGGATATGATTGAGATATACATCTTAGCCTACTACCTGTGCTCACTGCCTACAACTACTTTGAAGTTAGGGCACTAAAAAAATCACTCTATGAGATGATGATGTTATCTTTGTATGCTACAACAAGGGATTTGCCATTATTTTTACTCATATGGAATAAGGGATTTCACTTAACTAAAAGAAGATTGTGGTTTGTTGTACTCCAACAAAACTATACAACATTTAGAGGCAAAACTTGAACTAGAATTGTATAGCTGATATAATTGGTATGGATTACCTACCTATGAAATATTGTTATGATTTTTTATGCTATTGTAAGTTTATGACATTAGATTAATGAGATTTTAACCCAATGGATAAACATGTTATTTGATTTCCATTTAGAGGGATGTGGAATTTGTAAAATAGTGAAGTTAACTACTTAAGATTAAGGCCTTATCCATGTTGTGTTGTATATTTAATGTCCACTTGTATTGTTTCAGCTGTAATGAATAACCCATTAAAAAGTATTTTGGACTCTAATCTTTTGGTTGGGCCAAACTTCATTCTCACACTCCTTAATGTTGCCTATGTCCTTGAAGAGAAGCTACCTAAAGTCTCCAGATAATGATACATCCGAGGAGGAAAAAAACACTTATCAAAAGTGGAAGGATGATATTCGATCTAGTTGCTACATGCTAGCTTTTATATAGAATGAGCTATAAAGATAAAAATGAAAAGAAGGATAATTTTACTATCTTTAGTTTCAGAATTGTTTAGGAATAATCTAGCATTGTCAAATGTGAATTGTCAAAATAATTCTTTTCACGCTAAGATTGTCATGTCCCAAAATTGAGTTATTTTACTTTAATTTTTCTTTGAAATTTATTAAGATCTGACTAAAAATCCCAAAATTAAGTCCGATGTGAATGAATCAAACCCAAAGCAATAAAAGATTGCAATTTACAATGAACGCGAGATCTTATCAAACTACCCTTGTCAGGTCTCCAAAATATTAATATATAACCTACTCAAATTTCCCATTCAATCTGCAAGGAAAAGTGCCAACTAAATTTCAAATTATCACAATAAATCTGCCAATACAACAAATGTAGAAACCCTAAATACAAGCAAATTGCAATAATAGAATATGTATAACAAATCCGAATTATAAATACAACTGCCTTAATCGAATATATAATGAACCCAAAAATATAAATTTTAAAACAAATTAAATACAAATCTGAATACAAAATCTAAATACAATTATAACTAAACCAAGTCTTCAAGCCATCCTATATATGAATCCTACAAAACTTCAAAATCCTCTAATTTGGAATGGGTTAGAAATAAGATAAAATCATAAGCCTAAAACTCAACAAGTGTGTGGTCTATAAATTAGAATGGAGCGAAAAATAATAAAATATGTGTGAAAATCGATATATATCAAAAAGTCCAAATGTGTCGAATATCTGAATAGATCTAATATCCATTTAACAAATGTTTAAATATGATTTCATATGCAAAATTTGTAATCCATATATGAATATCAAATAGTTCAAAATACAAAATCATCTAAAAGTCCAAATACCACAAATCTATAGCTCAAAAATCTAAAGTCCAAACTCGAAATCGGATAAATTTGAATATCAATCGAGGCTTCCAAATCTCAAAAATCAAACACCTCAAATATCGAATCTTATGCAAGTAAAAATCTTGAAAATCCAAAACATGCTAAAATATGAGAACGAATGATCAAAAGACTACTTTGAAGAAGAATTACAGATATTCTTGATAACCTTAGGTGAAAACACTACTATTTAGACTTGTAGATAGGTTGTTTACAAATTATTCCCTATAGATGGGTCTAAATGCTACTTTCTTTTGCCATCCACAGATAATAGGTGGAGTGCTCAAATCTGTTTAAATATACTATGACATTCGAATATATTGTTCCTTTTAATTTCTTGCAATGATTTTTAGAAAATATACCAAATCAGGGGACTCTATAATAAAAGGCTCAAAATTTTTCTTCTTTATAGGAAAATTATAAAACTTTTTGCCTTATAAAAAGTATAAAAATCAAATTAAATAACAATATAGAGTCCGTTCTAAAGTATTTACACAGACTATTATATGCATGGCTCAAATGCATAATTTTATGATATTTATTCCACAAATATTCGCATATATGAATATAATACTTCAAATACCCACTTATTTGCACAAATGGACAAAATCCTTAAACGTTCTGTAAAATCCAAATCAAATCTTAAAACCTTCAATGAAAATCATATACATACAATAGTATTCGAAATAAGGAAGCTAAAAGATCACATGCATGTATATTCGAATAACAAACATAACAAAATCAAATGATTTCGAAATAGACTATAGATAGGGCTTAGAAATACTTACCTTAATTTTCTAATCTAACAGATCTGACTTTTAAGGGCTCCCAAATCTTCTTCCTTCTCTTTCTCTCTCTTCTTCTTCCTCTCTCTTTGCTTGTAAAATGACAAAAAATAGTGTGCACAAATCCTTTTAAATACAATTAGCGCACGAGTACCCAATAGGCGGCATTAAGCATCGCTCAAAACCCTTAGACGTGCATGAGCGCTAAATTAGGCGCTAACATTTTGTCCAAACTACGCATGAACGTTGTATAGGCGCACATCAAATGCCGGTCAATCTGTCCAAAACACGTATACGTATCACACAAGTGTACATCAAGTGCCACCAATTTACCATTAGCGCGCATGAGCGTCACAAAGGCCCATTTTAAGTGTGTGGCTTTTGCCTAGGACACAAATGAATGCGAGTCAGATGTCTTTCATGTGCTAACCTTGATTCTCAAAAATCACATCTCTTCTCAATTTTTATTATATATAAATTAAATTGACCCAAATTTTGTTGATAATATCATAAATGTTAATTTATGATGGTAGAGGAGTTGCCTGTACAAGCACGCGTGCTTTAGATGATTTATCATGGCAGCTTCTTGGGCTTGGATTCTCCATAAATGTTAATTTAGTTCTTTAATCTTTGACAGAATCATTCTCTTAGTTTGTTTTGAATTTTAACATGAACAGGTAAGAGGCCAACTTACCTAAAATTCTTAATATGTTAAAGAGAGTTGAGGTTTCTATTAGGTAAGAAAATGTAATGTTATGCTGATGGGATCTTCTTCTAAGTCCAAGAAAGTCAGGGATAAGAAGAAGATGCATAAAGCAAAAGAAGGTATGAAGAAGGCTATGGTAGCCACTTGAAAGGAAATGACAATTTGCTTTCACTATGGAAAGTAAGAGCATTAGAAGAGAAAGTGTAAGAAGGAGTACCTTGCATCCATAAAGAACAAGAAGCATAGTGATGATTCGTCTGATGAGTTCATGATTTAACTCAACTTGTCCGTAAATAATACCACCTCTTGGATATTTAATACGGGATGCGGCTTACATATATGCAGTTCATTGCAGGTGCTAACAAGTAATGAGACCTTAAGCAATGAAGAATTGACCTACGTGTCGAAAATGGAGAAATATTACTTTGTTAGCTGTGGGATCATGTTACATAAGACTGTCTATTGGGGAGGTTCTAGAGTAAAGAACGGTTTACTATGTGCCAATTATTATGAAGAACATTATTTCTGTTTCAGCTTTGACTAAGGAGGGTTTTGAATTCACCTCTAGAAATAATTGTTGTTCATTTACTTATATTGTAAGTCATTTGGGTATGCTACATTGGTAAATGATCTTTATATTTTTGAGATCCTGATATGATGTTTAATCTAGAGCATACTAACAAAAGGAAAAAAAGATTATATAAATAATGCATATCTTTGGCATTGTAGACTAGGTCATCTAAATTAAACAAAGGTAAACAAATTGTATAGGGATGGATATTTGAATCCATATGATTATGAATTGAATTTAACTTGTGAATCACGTTCCATGTCCAAAATGCCTAGGACTCCATTTAGTAAAAATGGAGACTATGCAATTTGTGAATCATGTTTCATGGGCAAAAGGCGTAAGACTCCATTTGGTAAAAATGGAAATAAGGCATCGGATTTGTTAGGATTTGTCCATTCTGATGTTTATAGGCCCATGTCTATACATGCTAGAGATAGCTTCTTATATTTCATCACATTTTCTAATGATTTTGCACGATATGGATGTGTTCTTGATGAAACATAAATCTAAAGCATTAGAGAACTGTAAGCAGTTTAGAAGTGAAGTAGATAAGCAATTGGGAAAGAGTACTAAAGTACTTCAATCAGATTGAGGAGGTGGGCGATCCATTGAGATTGCTATGTGTTTGCTTAATAGGGTTCCCACTAAATCTGTTTCTAAGACTCCATATGACATATGGATGAGCATAAAATCAAATCTTAAGGTTTGTGGATGTCCTGCATATGTAAAACTCTTATAAACTAGTAAGTTAGAAGTCTGATCTGATAAGTGTAGACTCATGGGATACCTAAAAGAAAGTTTTGGATATTACTTCTATCATCCCGTTGAGCAAAAGTTATTTGTCTAAAAACATGCAACCTTTCTAGAATGGGAATTTATCCTTGAAGGAGGCAGTGGGAACAAAGTAGAACTCGAAGAAATGTGAGAGTTGCAAACCATACTAGATCCTAATCTATTAGGGATAAGGATCTACAGAAATAGATCTAAAAGGTTACATTGTCCCAATCTTGGTACACAGATCTAATGCTAAAACAGATTAGCATGGAAAATTCTAAAAGAGGACTCATAAGTCATGCAATTGTTCTCTCCAAGAGCATGAAACCTAGAACATCTGAGGAGAGAGAGCATATCAATAGAGTTCCTTATGTTTTGGCAGTAAGATCTATAATAGATGCAATGTTATGTACTAGGTTTGATATAGAACATACTCAGTGTGAGAAGCAGATATCATTCCAATCGAAGTAAGAATTACTGGAAAATAGTTTAAAATATTCTTAAGTACTTGAGAAGGACTAAAGATATATTTCTGATATGTAAAGAGGCATAATTGAAATTTGTTGGATTCATAAACTCAAGTTTTTAATTTGATCTAAATGATAGTAGATCCATGTCAAGGTACATTTTTACTCTCAATGGTGTGGTAAGGAGTTGGAAGAGTTCTAACCAAGTCACTATTACTGATTCAAGTACCGAAGTTGAGTATATAATTACGAATGATAGATTTAAATCCAAAAATTTATTTTCCTCTTGACTTTAGCTCTTCTGGTTAACTCTCTTTTTGAAGATCCCCTTGGTGTAAGCAAAATGGGTGAGCTCAATTTTGAAGCTCTTATTTTTTTTTCTAGAAAAAGTGGAACTCAAATATTGCCCCTTCTCCCATTTTTTGTTAATCTTATGCTATCTAAGCTTTGTTTTCTTTTCTTCCTTGCTTTACATTCAACTTCCATTCACTGAGATCAGAAACTCTATAGGGTGATCTTCTAACTCCAAATCGGGTTGCTGTTCTTTTGTGCTCAAACGTAGAGGAGTCCTTAAGTATGCAACAAAGGAGATTGTTTGGATCCACAAATTCATCGTTGAATTGGAAAAAGTTCCAACCATTAGTCGTTCATAATTCTACATTGTAACAATAATGGTTCTATAGTGCTCACAAAGGAAACAAGGTCTCATTAATGGATCAAACATATCCTTAGATGTTATTACCTTATCAAAAAAATCTGCATTAGAGAAGATGTGGAAGTTTGCAAGATTGCATCTTTGAGTTTTATAGCAAATCTACTAACCAAAGTCAAAGATTGTTTGACAAGCATTTAGAGAAGTTCGGTATGATACATTATGACAATTGGCTTTAGGTCAAGTGGGAGATTGTTAGAAGTTGTATGCCCTACAAGCCAATTATATTCGATTCGATGGGATACTACTCATATACATTCTCATTAGTTATATTAGTTAAAAGGCAATTCCTATTTATCATGTTGTAATTATTTTATTTGCATGATAATATCCCTAGATTAGAGCAATACATAAATAATTATGATAAAATCATAATTATAAGCTTTTATTGTTTATAAACTTTAATCTTAGATATCCCCTATTGTAGGATCATTAAGATGGAATATTAATGATTTGGTTAAACTGGATTGATTGAACCCATAGTCACTTGTACGGTTAATACTATTGTAAACAAGCAGTGCTTATTAAAGAATACATTCACTAAATTGACTCAATTGAGGTGCTATTGTATGAAGGTTTCACATGACAATAAGAAGCCTTTACATAATAATTGTATATATGATTCTTACAATTGAGATATTATGTCACGTCCCAAATCTTGATCCCATTATTAACACTTAACCAAATTATTATTAATTTACCAATTAATCATCTAATTAATCTTTGGACGTGAATGTCACGTCAATACCTCAACCGACCATGATAAAATAAATTAAATCATACACATAGTCCAAATAAGTGTCACATCTCATGTGACTCCAACACCGACCCAACTTTGATGTTGGACCTTATGTAAGGAGTTATACCTGTCATCAAATATCAGAGTAACAATCAACCAAATTAAAATTCCACGGCTGTCAAAGTTGCACAACCAACAATTTTTGACTTTACAAATCGGTATCATCATAATTTACCTCAGTGTAGTACAATTTAAACCAACACTTATTTAACCACTCAGGGACCATAATATGATAATTTTAGACATATTATGCTGCTGTCTAAAACCACATTATATCATTTTAAACATCCTACAACTGTCCAGAATCTAAAATGCAATAATCTGATTAACATGAACATTGAATACCGTTGTCCGAAACTAAATAATAAACTAAAAATGTAACATTAAACATGTTAACCATTGTCCATAACCATTAAACAACATCAAAATCCATAAAATTGTAATCTAACTCTTCACACACAATCGTTCTTCATTCATGTTCATCCGTCAATTATCATTACATCTCATCTAAAGGGGTTAGTAAAACAAAGCAAAGAGTGAGTTAAAAGCTCAACAATACATATAATATAACAAATTATCATATATAATTTGTATTTAAAATATATCGAAAGAACTATAGATTATGATCGGATGCAATGCTATGAAATTTTTTTTAAGACTTGTGCAGAAAATTCAGTTTATACATAATTCTTATCATATTCTTGTTTAATTCTTATCATCAAAACATACTAAAATTTAATTTTCTTACGGACCAAAGGCCAGTAAGTCTTACTCACTAAAGAAGCAAACAACCAAAACTCGGGTTATATTTTGTTTCCACACAACTAAAAGCCGTATACTATTATTCAAGACCCATAGGTGGGTCGTCATACGTATAACTCTGTAGACGGGGTCGAACAACTCTTCTCACTTGCGGATAATAAGTTTAAATCTCGATATACCACTATAATATATTAAAATATGCCATAATATATTCGCTGAAATTTAACCATAGTCCAATGCATATTCTTAGAAAAACTCTACACTTTTCTTCATACTTCTTAAGTTTTCATTCCTAGGAGAAAATGATCATATTCTTTGATATATTTATAGAGTTTTTTTAAATTCTATAAATTCATACTTATACTTTTGCAGAATCCTAGCCATGATAAATTTTTGATCATGGAATGCTAAATTAACCGCTAAATGTAGAAAATTTCAGCAAAATGCAGGAAATTTAGTAACAGTGCATAATTCCGTAATATAGAGGATTTTACTAAATTCCAGACCATATAAATCAACAAATACAGAAACATGCAGAATATATTTCTATAAATTGACATGTAGAACTGTTCTTATCAAAATATTGCAGAGAGATTGAGCAAACAGTGCTGGAAAATCAGCTACATCCTAAATTTGCAATAATTCATTTCATGGACAACATGCTGAACATTTATGTGGAATTCCATCAATGTGCAGGGAATTCTAATTGAATTTTAGAACATGCAAAGGCTTATTTATCATAATTAAAACTTTTATAATGAAATTTAAACATGGAGGATCATTATACTTTAATTTCAGTTTATGCATGGAAATATATTGCAGAATTCAGCTAAGTAATGCCATGTACTTGAATTTAGACATGAATTTTATACATTTTTTGCAACAAAATGAAGGGAATTACACTTGCATGTTAAACATTACGATCATAGCTTCAAAAATCAAAACATACATGAACAATAGAACAGAAATTGCTCAAGGAAATCAGTACATGAACATTTGGAATTCCTTGGCTTTCTTTCTCTCCTCTCTTTTCCTGTCTCCTTCTCTCTCCTCTCTCAATTTGCCTAAATAAATAACAGAAAATGAGTTGGAGGTCCCCTTATATATTGAGTGGCGCTTGAGCGCCACTTGAACACGTGTTAGGTACTAAGCTATTAGACTGCAGTGCTTGAGCGCTGCCTGGATGTGCCATGCTCGTGGGCAATTTGTCACTGCATGATCAAGTGTGCCTTAGGCGTGCTTTAGGCACTGACCCTAAGGCTTTTGGCGCTTAAGTGCCGGTTAGGCCTCCATCAGGCACCGAGTCATCCAACCCAATTTTGATTTTTTAATCCAATTTTTACATTTTTTGAACTCAATTTTAATTATATGAGCTTAATTAGTCAAGTTTACCATAAATTAAGGACTCGGACCTTACACATTGTATACAAATTTTTATACTTAGATACTACTAATTTGTCCAACACTACTATTATTGGGTATAATAAGAAGTACGTTGAGATAAAATAGTAATTAATAAAGGATCCATCACTCCTAACAAAAATGAATGATGTCTTATATAATTTGTCGAATTAATGATTCCTTAAATCCTTTGCCAAGGTAGTTTATAAATTAGAAAAGAATTTCTAATTAAATGAATTATTTATTCAAATATCATCTAAGCATATGAAATTAAATAAGGGTTTTTTTCCATACCCTTGAGTTGTTCGGGATATAAGGTGATGGAATGATTAAATTTATACGGTAACTATTTTGAAAAAGTTCTTTGAATGTGTAATTATTTAATTTTTGGATGGTCATGATATACTATTAAATGTCACACATGATTTGTAAAAATTCTTAATTAATTAATAAGTAATTGATTTAAAGAGAATTAAAAGAGTTTGATTCAATTATAATTAAGAGAGACTAATTTGTTAAATGAGATTTATCTTTTTATTATTGCCAGTTTGATATTGAACTCAATCGGTCAAATGCATTATAGTGTTATATTTGGTTTTGTAAAAGTATATATTATAGGTTAAGTGGCACATTATTTGTAGAAGTATATATCATATTTGTTATAGTATCCTATTTGTTACTGTAAAATTATAGATTAAGTGGCACATTATTTGTAAAAGTATATATCATATTTGTTATGGTATCATATTTGTTATTGTAAAAGTATATATATTAAAATTAATTAATAAAATAAGAAATTAATAAGGGAGATTTATGAGGGGAGGCAAATGGCTCCCCTATTGAATTGTGGAGGAGCATCTGCCCCCTCCTACCCAACTTAAATGCAAATGGCTCTCCCTTGCAAGCATCGGCGGCTCCCTTCCCCTTTTCCCTGCACCCTCTTTAATTTTAGAGGGAGGCTCCTCTCCCTTCTTCTTCCCTCTCTTTCTTCACAAAGTTAGAGAGATGTGCCATGATACAACACAATAAAAAGTGTTCCTTTTTAAGTGTTAGAAAATAATCATTGAGTGAACGTTATCATACATACTTAATGATTTTAGTTTGTATAGCAAACACAACAGATCAACTATACTAGTGTAAAAATCATTTTGACTGGATGATTGAATGATATATCATCTTAAGTGTTAGGAATATTATCTAGTTGGCAAATTCTGTGACTAGGATAGTGGTCTGATTAGTCAAGACATTCTTATGGAACCATATTTTCTCTCAAGGTCAGGTTTAGCTACTAGCATAAAGATGAACATAACTCAATATATTAAATAGAATGTGGGACTCAAGGAGTCCGACCATTTATCATGACCCACTTGGGAATCCTTGTGCTTTGGCACATGAGATGAGCATGATAGATACGCGAGCGCACTTCTAGAAAGGAAGGTATGCTCAATGTGCATGGGAGGGACATTTGTGTCCAAAGGCAGTAATCCCATGCCTGATGGATGCATGAGCAAGAGGGACATTTAGCAAGGAAGGTCTTGTCTGATCTCACTCTCGAAGGGCGTACATGTGCCACTTGGACTGCAACTCGGCACCTGATGCACATTTTGTTGGCGCAAAACGGAAGACACGGTGACCGCTCAAACAGACCACTCCGACGCCAACAAAGATGAGCACTCGAACGGACGAGCAACAGTATAGATAGAATAAGTGAGAAAACATACACAAGTTTTTAACGTGAAAAGACCCTTCTCAACTAAGGAAAAACCACAAAAAAATGCATTGTAAACAGTTGATTGTTTACAAGAATATTAGCTACACAAGTCCAAATAAGGAAAACAATCACAAGTATATATCTCTCAATCTCTCTAGAAAAGTGTCTCTCTCTCTTTCTATCTTTACAGCAAAAGTTTGCCCACAGCTCTCTCTATGCACACTTAAGTGATACCACTATCCAAACAAAGGGTACAAGTATATACATATATACAAGAGGCCTAGTGGACGGCCAGCCACCCTAGCAGTAGGGTGGCAGGACCACGCCTCCTAGGCCTGCCACAGCAGGTGCACGTCTGGTGTGCAGAGTGGCAGGCCTGTCGCCCATTGGAAGTTGTAGCCGCCTCAAACTTCCAATCAGGGCGGATCAACTGCCCACCTGCAAACGCGGTTGTAGCAGGCCTACAAAGAGTGAGAGTCAACGCCTAGGCTTTTAGAGTCCTCGTCCATGTCTTCAGCTACTTCTCGGATAGGACTCCTCCAACTAGTCCTCGTCCATTGTGACACACACTTCTCGGACTCATATTCTCGGACCTCTCCAAAAGTTCGCGTCCATTTTCTTCCACCTATCCGCGGACAAAACACCATGAAGGGAGTGACCCCCAACACATTTATGCAGCCATCAATATATTGTTTATTGTTTGATGAGCGCCTAACTAGCACACTTGTGCTAGTCACCCTAGACTGACTTTTCTAATGCATTTTAACCCTAATTCTTACTCGATATATATATATATATATATGAAACTTCTAAAATTATGGTAATGGTGCTAAGAATGGACTAAAATCAATTGCGAGCAAAATTTCTCAAAATTTGAGTGATTTGATCTTTGTGCAAGAGGCTCGCTTACTTGAGATAATATAGAATTCAAATTAGGAGTAGATCCCTCATCTTTGGTGTTGGATGATATCTTAAGTTAGTGTTCCCCACTACTATAATTGGAAAGTTGGAAGAGGAAAATTCACATAGGGGAGATGTCCGGGTGTCTCGAATCTGTTGCTGGATAGCAGATTTGAAGAGTTGATTAACAAGAGCCATTAATCTCAGGGTTAGTCAGCATGTGTTACGTGTTTGAACTAAGGTCTGCAAGTTGATCACCTTATAGTAAATTTCTCTTTCGGCTTAGCTGATAAAATCTTGGTGGTTCTTGTCACTTTGGTTTTTCTTCTGTCATCAATGACTGGTGCTTGATTTAATTAATGATTTTACATTTCTGTTTGATTACTTCTACGTAGGTGTGATTGTTTGCTCATAGTAAATTTCTCTTTTAGCTTAGCTGATAAAAGCTTGGAGGTTCTTGTCACTTTGGTTTTTCTTCTGTCATCAATAACTGGTGCAAGATTTAATTAATGCTTTTACATTTCTGTTTGATTACTTCTACGTAGGTGTGATTGTTTGCTCATTCAGATAGCTAAATGTTTAATGTGTTATTAATCACCTTGCAGCTTTACTCAATTCCACAATAGATATCTATTCACGGCCTCTCTAGGTGATAAAAGGTCTAAACATAGAAAATTTATTAAAGGAGCAGTACGTTTCTCATTAATTTCATTGTTTATGTAAATATTTATTATCATATATATTGCTGATTAAAAGGATGATCATGATTTTTGAATCTTTTTTTTTTTTTTTAATTTCTGCTATGTTTTGGTCATGATTTCCGTACATTTTCTCTATTGTCTTCTTTGCTTTCTCTTCTTCTTTCCTATTTTCCCTTCCCTGCATCACAAAATGGTACAAATGGAGGAAAGAATTCCCAGGTACACGGGAATAGTAGTGTATCTTCTTGTACCTCTTTTTTTTGTCTTCATTCTCTTCCTTACCATCAAACCAAATAGATGTTTACCCGGGGAGGGGGAGTCAGGGTAAATCCCACTGTGATTTGATGACTGGGTTTCTTATTCATCCTCATAACTAGGAAGGTACAACTTGATTGCATTGAACTCATACTCATGTGGCAGGGATTTTTCTTCTCTGTGATGATTTCAATATATTGAACCTTAGAAAGTCGGGATATCCAAAAGTGAGTATTGAAGTCAGAGATGGTACATTTTCAGTTACCCACTTGATCAACGAGGCACAAATCACTTTCTCGCTAAGAAGTAAGAGTATGTTACATTAGGTGGTGCACTCTATCAACTAAAACATCTAGCTTCTAGCATAAATCTATTGTTTACGGGGGCAGTAGTTTTGATTTCCTATGTCAATCGGCTTCGAGGTGTGGTGTTGTTTCTCTCATTAAACACTTTGTTAATATGGAGGGTCTAAAGTTTAATTATCCGATAGGTATTAGAATTGTTCTAAATGACGTAATACATAATTAGTAATTTATTGAAATGATTAAATATTATGATCCTTATAATTTTTTAATATTTTATTAGGAAAATTAATTTCTTAATTAGTTTAATATTTGATGGAAAGTATAATATTTATATAATTAAAAAAACGGTGATATTCCTATCCTATGGATGACATAATTATCCATCGTAATGGTGTTGATAAAGGAGATAGTCTTTTTTTTTAATAATGTCAGGGACAATTTTCAAATTCAAATTCAAGGAAGCTTCTTAACTTCCCACATGCCTTTTCCTTCTTTAAAATAGCCTTCTAGAAAAAAACTACAAGACTAACTTCATCATAAAAAACAATATCAACATTTCTCATTGAGGAAGAGAGATAATGGTGAAGGGAAAGAAATGCGTTCCAAGTTCTTCAAGATTATTATGAAATTTATTTTGCATTATAAATTATAAAATAACGTGATAATTTGATTATTTATAAAATGCCTTTATCTCATGATGGTATTACAACGACATTGTTAAATTCTGTTTGTCTTTGTAGATCGGACAAGGTACATACAGCAGCGTGTTCCGGGTGCGTGAAAATGCTACTGGTAGGATTTTTGCTTTGAAAAAGGTGCGGTTCGATAATTTTCATACAGAGAGTGTCAGATTTATGGCAAGAGAAATAACAATTCTCCGCCAGCTTGACCATCCGAATATAATGAAGTTGCATGGTTTAATTACTTCCCGACTATCTTCTTGCATATATCTCGTGTTTGATTACATGGAGCATGATCTTGCTGGACTTATCTCTTGCTCTGAAGTCAAGTTCACTGAATCACAGGTTTGTTTCACATTTGTTTCACATGGAGCATGATAACACTGTTTACCATGTTGAAAAAGGGGTGCCGGTCGGACGGCAAAACGAAGAGGATGTTGATGATGAATGCACACGTACACAACAGAAGAGAGAAAGAACTAGAAACACATAATTTTATATGAAAACTCTCTTCTGAATAAGAGGGAGAAAATCATGGGATACTTAGTCCACAAAATTTCACTATGTAAAATTTTGGTTACAGAAACCTTAGTTATACAAACCCCCGAAGAACAGAGAACAAGAATAAAGCACTACTCCTTTGTTTCTTCTGTGTTTTTTCGCCTCTCTGTCTCTCTCTCGCACTCTGCATACATATATATATATATATGGCACCAGACGACCACCCACTTTGTAGAGGCAGTTGTGTCAGAACCTACCACCTACTCTGCAAAATCGCATTTCTACCAGGTGCAGTTGACTTGCTCTACAAAGTCGGCTACTAACTCTAAAAGTCAACTCCCTTTTTTGCAAAACTGTCTGCGCAGTCTTTGCAGATGACCGACTTTTTTAGATAAGCTGTCATCGGCCTTTAGCTAGCGTCCTCGAATCAGTGTCTTCAGCCGTCAGTTAAAATCCTCTATCATCAGTATTTGACTTGACTTGTGATTTTATCATGAAGGCACCATTTCGGCAAATTTTCATCTCTCCAGCCTTGTGATCCTCTCTGGCCTTTTTTCTGTTCCGGCCAAGTGTAACTACTCCAGCCTTTCTTCCACTCCGGCCAAGTGTAACTACTCCAGCCTTTCTTCCACTCCAGACCACATCGTTGGGCACGTGCGACGAACACAACAATATTTCCCACACGGGAGTGACCCATATCTCAACATATTATGGACGAAAACATCAGTATCAATATTAGTCCCGTATGTCACTATTGGCTGTATCAGATGATAGTATCAAACACAACCTTTTTTGCAAATCCAAACCTAGAGGCAAATATGACCAATATGTCACAAAATATCAGGTGAATGGCTGGTATTATGACTACGGCCGACAAATTGCATTATATCATTGATACAACTTATTACATTTTTTTGATGGCATTGGAAATATCATTATCATGAACCCGAAAAAGATATATATTGATCGATATTCCATGCAGTTTATGGAATCTCAGACGCAAAATTTGTCTTTCTGGTATGTAGATCAAGTGCTTTATGCAACAGCTACTGTACGGGCTTGATTACTGTCATCGCCGAGGCATAATGCATAGAGACATCAAAGCATCAAATATTTTGCTAAACAATGAGGGAATATTGAAATTAGGTGATTTTGGTCTGGCAAATTTCATAAGCACGAGGTACATGCGACCCCTTACCAGTCGAGTAGTAATGCTATGGTATCGTCCTCCTGAACTTCTGTTAGGCTCTACGAATTATGGAGCATATGTGGACCTCTGGAGCACCGGTTGCGTATTTGCAGAACTGCTTCTCAGGAAACCCATCCTCAAGGGGAAAACTGAGGTAATCATTGCTTCGAGATCTGCATTCCTGTTACTGGGTTATTACAGTTTTGCTCTTTATCTAAACAGAAATTTGATATTCAGCTCTAAGGTCCTGTTCATGGAATTGGGCCCTGGGATTTTGAATCGGAATTCGAATTTTAGGCCTAATTTCAATTCTATTGTTTGGTATCATGCACAATTGAAACTCTAATATATGTTTCAATTCAATGGAATTGAAAAATAGTATATAATAGTTATTTATAATTTTGAGGAGTAGAGTAAAGAATTATAATTCTTAAACTAAAAATTATTTATCAATTAAATATGATAAAATCGAACAATAAGAAACACATTTGATAAAATATTTTTGACTATTTGAGACGGATAAAGGTGGGCTAACCATGATTTTATTTTTAATTTATTTTTTTTATAAAAGTGTTATTTAAAAACTCAAAAATTAATATTCTAATAAAAACTTTTGTCTAAAAATATCTTAAATAATATGTATCTATAAAATATTGTCTATATAAAAAAAAATAAGATATTTATTAAAATTATATTATATCAATTTTCACATTAAAAAAGTTAAAATTTATGTTGGATTACTTATTTTTATATAGATGAAAAAATTAATTATACATTAATTTTATTTTTCTCTTAGATTTATAATTTCTTATGTGACTCAATCAATAGAATCAGAGTGCTACCTGATTTCAATTCTTGCGGAATTGGAATCAGATTTACATTTTTAGATTTGAATTCTATGTTTGTAATCCAAACAAATTCACATATGCAATGCATATTCGGTGGGCATTTAGCACTACAGCTGGATCCCCTTGGACCTTTCTTTCCTAACTCTAGCAAGAAAAATGAAGAATTTTTGGTGTTTATAGCCAGGCTACTCACTTCCTTATACAGGAACTCAGAATCATCATGTACCCATGTGGGACAGGCTGTTATATATGGCAAATTATTTCTCAAGTCAGTGCAGATTCAAACCATAAATACTTTTCTGTAATACAGAAATAAGACTGTATACATCTGATCTGTCCCATGGTCACGATGTACCTAGTGTAAAGATACGTAAATATGACACTCCCAAACATCCCATGATGTGGGATCCTTATAATGACTGATGGTGATCAATGGCAAAAGATAGACAATTTTCAAGGGACTGAGAAATTATTAGCTACTGGTTGGAAAAAAGAAATAAATAAGAATCTTCTATCAGTCTTGCATTTGTTTGATTCCTCACTTTATTGTTACATTTTTAAAGATTTTTATGATTGATAATTTGAGTCAGTCGATCTGTACTCTCCACAGGTTGAGCAACTACACAAAATCTTCAGACTTTGTGGATCACCTCCCGAGGAGTTTTGGAAAAAATCCAAACTTCCTCATGCAACAATGTTTAAACCCCAAGCTCGATATGAAAGTTCCCTTTGCGAAAGGTGTAAAGGTTTCCCAAAACCTGCAGTCGACATGCTAGAAACTCTTTTGTCCGTTGAGCCTCAGAATCGTGGGACTGCTGCCGACGCTCTCTTGTCTGAGGTAAATTTCATTCTCCTTTAAAAACAGAGATTTTGGCAGTGTTTTTCGGTGGGACATTTCTGTTGAAGTATTAGAAGCTGTTTGTTAAGTAATTGGAACATAAGATTAAATTGGGAAACCGATTAATGTGGGTTGACTTGATTACCCATTAGAAGGTAAGGTGTTTCATTTGCACGCTCATGTGAAAGAGTCTCACGTTGTTGGTAGGGGAGAATGTTAGATGAATGTAATATGGTCTTCCTCTCTACATTACGGAGACTTTTATGCCTGAACTCATGACTTTTAGGTTATAATGAAACTTCTTCATTATTGCTAATGGCTCACCCTCTGAGAGGTGTTTAAATAAATATCAGCTGAATCTAATGTTCAACAAAAATAATTACTATAATTCATATGCTCGTTAGTAGATTTATAAATCAATATAATCAAGTCCAAGAGCAATCATAAGAAAACATTCTGGGCATATATCTAATTAATAGAAGCATTTTTTAAACATCTTTTTACGTAGAGGGAGAAGTTTCTCCGCTTTTGGAGAAGTTTCACTGCTTTTTCCTCTCAATTCTTGTTGGGAGTTGACAGCTGAATTAGCGATGAGGGCAGGAAACTCATATTTTCACATTCATCTTCAAAGTTAGGCCCATGTGCTACTAAAGTGTGACTAAGGCATATCATAACCCATGTAGAAAATGATCACTCAGTTGGAAAAAATATATATCATTATTAATATCAATATCAATCTCTGCCATTTAATATTATACATATTTAACAATACGTATTGATATCACATAATTATAAAAACAAATTTTAAAAATTATAAATTGACACAATTGTATCAATCAAAATAGTGCTAATATGGCAACAAATTAACGATACTACCGTGGTATTAAAAAATATTTGTATTAAAAAGTCAGGTATAGATATGTATCAATAGATATTTTTATCTATTTAATGGGATTGCTGATATGCCCTTATGACATACTGAGCAACACCGAATCGGTTTATAGAAGGAAATGTTTGTTTTCTTGAAAATACTGCTGTGGGTCAATTTTATGAATGATGATAGTTGCCGAGTGTTGATTTTCTTTCTTTTTGTTTTTCCAAGCAGTCTGCATTTTCTTTTATCTTCGATTTCTTGCTCACTGTCCTGACATTTGGCCTCTTCAGTACTTCACCACAATGCCTTATGCATGTGACCCAGCAAGCTTGCCAAAGTACTCACCCAAAAAAGAAATTGATGTAAAGACTAGAGATGAAGTGCGGAGGTACGCCATCGCTATTTATTTTTATATCATTTTCCTCCATCAGAGCGATAAGAATTTCTCCCGTTTATTTATACTACATCCTCTCCATCTATTTTGAGAATATCAACAATAGGTAACAGAGAAAAAGAAGAAAAAATCAAAGAAGTACCCTGACTTAATCCAGTAATTCCAGGAAGAAGACTGGAAAAGTGCAAGATTCATCGTTGTCAAGAGTAACCAGACGGCATAAAGGTTTACCAGAACCGAGCAGTATCAGCATGCTCGGAATCCCAGAGGTATATATTAGATATCACGTGATATATATTACCATATATATATTATATATTATATATATATAATATATTATATATTATATATATATTATTGTATTTCCTTTTTTGTCTTTTATTTAGTATATTTTGCGTGTAATTAATTAGGAAACTTCGTGGCTTGCATTGTAAATAAATGCCGCCTCCCTCGTGCAGTGTAAAAGCATGTAAATTGACAGAGCAATAATGAAATTGCAGCTTTGTTGCTTTCTTCCTTCTTCGTTCTTGCTTCTCGTCTTCTTCATGAAGTTTTGATTCTTCAAACTCCAGATCTGCTACGTTTTCTTACATGGTATCAGAGAAATGGAACCACAATCCTCTCCTTCCAAAATATGTCGAATGTCGAGATTCTGCGACCGCTTCAAACCCTAATCTTCTGCGGTTCCAAAATTTTTCGGATCCCACAAATCCCTTTCGCTTGGAGCCGGTGATAGCCCCGTTACTCTAGTCGCCGATTTACTCACTACCGACAACTACTCTACATGGTCCGTAACCATGCGTCGAGCTTTGAGGGCCAAAATAAACTTCACTTTATCGATGGCACCGTTCGAAACCCATCGATTCTAATGATCCTCTCTTTGATGTCCGGGGTCGATGCAATGATATGGTTGTATCTTGGATACAAAACTCCATCAGCCCATCCATAAAGGCTAGTGTCGTCTTTGTCGATGACGCCTTGAAATCTGGAAAGAGTTGCGGGATCGTTTTACTCGTGAAAATGGGCCTCGTATTTTTCAATTAAAGAAATCGTTGCTGGTCTCTTACAAGAGCAAGATCCGGTAAGTATGTACTACGGTAAATTAAAGACAATGCGGGATGAGCTTCTCATATATGACCCCATCCCAGTTATTGTACATCGCAAAACTAAAGGTGCTTGTTGAACGCTATCGGAGGGATTGTGTGCTTGAGTTTTTAATGGGCTTAAATGATTCTTACACTCACGTTCGGGACAGATTATGTTGATGGATCCTCTCCCATCCATCAATGAGTCTTCTCCGTGATCAACAACAAGAAAAGCATCATCGATGATTTCCTCTGTTCACACCGAACCCATGGCTTTACGGGTTGTCTCTAACCCTAAGAAATTTGTGAAACATGCCCCAATACAAAAGAAAGAAAGGCCTTTTTGTGTTCACTGCCATGTCTCAGGACACGGCATTGAACAATGTTTTAAAGGTCAAATGCCGAAATGCCCATTTGTACTCATTGTCACAAAATGGGTCATACCATTGATAAATGTTATCAATTGCATGGTTTCCCTGTCAAACCGAAAATGCATGGTAAGTCTGGAACAAATACTTTCTCGGCCAATCATTCCAGTTTCAATACCATTTACGAGCACGAGGGAAAAGAAGATGACAAAATTGCCTTGACAAAGACTCGGTTCAGGCAACTCGTGAATTTATTACAATCTAAAGATCTTGCTGTCTCGCCCTGACAAATTTCGAAATTGCTTCCCCTTTCGATCCCATTGGTGATCGGTCAAAAGGGGCAACATGGCCGTATTCACCCTTACTCCGCCCTTACATTTTGTAATAAAAATTGCATCTGGATTATTGATCTTCTGGGGCCACAGATCACATGATCTGCGACCCCTCCTCGTATTTTCGTAAATGACCTGCTATGGCTTACGTCTGGGAAACGCCTAATGGCGATTCGATGCATTGACTCACGTTGGCGGTGTTAAAACTGTCTCCCGTGATTATACTTACAAATGTATTATGTGTTCCTCTTTCGATTTAATTTGCTTTCAAAGTGAAAGCCCTTAATGTTCTGTTGGTTGTTGTTGCGTTATTTTTCTCTAATCTATGCTTGATTCGGACCTTACCTCATGGACCACGATTGGGATGGGTGAAGAGAAAAATGGTTTATACTATATCTTTGAACAACGATGTGCATCCAAATACCTTGGCTGGCCTTCTCTCAAAAATTTTGAAGCGGGTGCAAAGCCCTCTGCTAATTTTGTTTCCTTTCCGATGGATTTATGGCATCTGCCCGACAGGACACGTGTCTCATTCTAGAATTAAATTAATAAATGACCCAGTTGTAACGGAAGGATTACATTCCTTTAATGAGACTCCATGTTCCATTTGTCATATGGCTAAACAACGTCGCATTCCCTTCACTCCCAGCATCCATAAGTCACACACCTTATTCGCTATGGTGCATTGTGACGTATGGGGACCCTTTTCAGAAGAATCTTATGACGGATATAAGTATTTCTTGACCATCATCGATGACCTATCAAGAAGTACGTGGATTTATCTTCTGAAACAAAAATCTGACACAAAAATATGCTTAGAGGCTTTTTACAATCTTATTGCAACACAATTTAATGTCAACATTAAAATCATTCGCGACAACAACGTCCGAATTTAGCACAGGAGATTTCTACGATAAAAGGGTGTTATCCACAACGCGCCATTGCGTGGAAACACCACAAAAATGGTGTTGTTGAACGAAAACATCAACATTTACTGAACGTAGCTAGAGCCATTAGATTCCAATCTGGACTTCCACTACAGTATTGGAGTGATTGCATTCTAACTGCTGCTTACATTATAAATCGGATTCCCACTCCCGTGTTGGGAAACAAGACCCCATATGAAATCCTTTTTGGCGTCAAACCACGTTATAATCATTTACGCATTTTTGGTTGCTTGTGTTTTGCCTCCACACTTTCTCGAGAGCGAAAGAAATTCGACTCTCGTAGTAGAACTTGCATATTTTTAGGCTACCCCTTTGGTGTTAAAGGGTACAAACTACTGACCTACGAATCACAAAGACATTTTACTCTAGGGATGTCACCTTTCATGAAAATATTTTCCTTTTCAAAGTGATGGAACCGCCCGAAAGTTGACAATGACAAACAACTCCCTATCATTCCCGAATTTATCAGAATCCCGTCAAGATGATGACAATCAACCGGGTTGTTGAGTCTCACAATAGTGAAGAGCAACCTCCCTTAACCTCGACCGGGGGCTATGGAGTCCACCTCGAGAGTTTTAGAGTGCAATCCGCAACCTAGTGTTCCCACCGATTAATTACATTTATCACCTCCTATGCACGATAAAACTCCTCTTCGCAGAACCACTAGAACTAGGAAAGCCCCCGACTACCTCAAAGATTTTCACCGTAACAACGCATATCAAACTACGTCCTCCCAGTGCCGGCGCCGGGCATCCTCGCACACCTTATTCCCTTGAAAACTACATATCATATCAAAAGTTATCTCCGACCTATAGCCACTTTTCTTCATCCGTCTCATCACAAATTGAACCGCAAACTTACACTCAGGCCATGTCTGACCCCAATTGGCGCAACGCTATACGGGCAGAGCTAAATGCCCTAGAATCAAATAACACTTGGATTATCACTGATCTCCCTCCAGAAAAGAAAGCTATCGGGTGTCGATATGTCTTCAAATTAAAATTCAATAGTGATGGGAGCATCGAACGATACAAATGTCGGTTAGTGGCCAAAGGATACACACAACAGGAAGGTGTGGACTACCATGAGACCTTCTCCCCGGTAGCCAAACTTAGCACTGTGCGCTGCCTCTTAGCTATAGCCGCTATAAAAGGATGGCACTTATATCACTTTGACGTCAACAATGCCTTCCTTAATGGAACCTTAAATGAAGAGATATATATGAAACCTCCACCAGGTTACATCACGAAAGGTCCCAATCAAGTCTGTAAATTGTTGAAAAGCATCTATGGTCTTAAACGGGCCTCTGCTTGATGGTATTCAAAACTCTCCAGTTCTCTAATTACGTTTGGCTTTGTTCAATCCAAGGCGGATTACAGTTTATTTACTAAGCGAGATAAACACTCTTTTCAATTCTTCTTGTCTATGTTGATGACATCATTGTCGCCGGTAATTGCTTAACTTCGATTACCTCCATTAAATCATTTCTCAATCGAATTTTTAAAATAAAGGACTTGGGTGTTTTACGTTACTTCCTTGGCATTGAAGTTGCCCGGTCACCAAAGGGTATCCATATTTGTCAACGTAAGTACACTCTTGACATTCTAGCCGATTCTGGCACCATTGGTTCCAAACCTCAGAAACTTCCCATGGACCAAAATTTGAAGTTACGTAAGGACAACGGCGTTGTTCTTAACGACCCTAGTGTATATAGACGTCTCATTGGGCGTCTCTTGTACCTCACCGTCACACGACCTGATATTGCCTATGCAGTGCAAATTTTAAGTCAATTTATGAATAAACCCACCATGAGCCATTTACACGCTGCACACCAAATATTGCGCTATTTGAAACTAAATCCTGGTCAAGGCATCCTCCTCTCTTCCGCCTCTACTATTCAACTCCGAGGCTTTTTGCGATGCGTTGGGCTTCTGTCCCGATACTCGTCGATCCCTCACCGGTTATTGTGTCTTTCTTAGGAACTCCCTTATTTCTTGGAAATGCAAGAAACAATCCGTTGTCTCTCGCTCCTCCGTGAAGCTGAATACCGATCCATGGCTACCACTTGTTGTGAACCTGTCTTGCTTATATATTTTGGTGATTTGCGGAGTTTTGCATCCCCATGCAGCGCTCTTATATTGTGATAATCAAGCAGCTCTTCACATCGCCGCCAATCCCGTCTTCCATGAACGCACCAAACACATCGAGCTGGACTGTCATCTCATTCGTGATAAAATTCAAGACGGCAGCATTCGCGCCCACCACGTCACTACTCACAATCAACTCGCAGACATCTTCACCAAGCCGTTGCCATCACATCGGTTGAACTTCCTCCTATCCAAGATGGGCATCATTAACATATACGCTCCATCTTGCGGGGGCGTATTAGATATCACGTGATATATATTACCATATATATATTATATATTATATATATATAATATATTATATATTATATATATATTATTGTATTTCCTTTTTTGTCTTTTATTTAGTATATTTTGCGTGTAATTAATTAGGAAACTTCGTGGCTTGCATTGTAAATAAATGCCGCCTCCCTCGTGCAGTGTAAAAGCATGTAAATTGACAGAGCAATAATGAAATTGCAGCTTTGTTGCTTTCTTCCTTCTTCGTTCTTGCTTCTCGTCTTCTTCATGAAGTTTTGATTCTTCAAACTCCAGATCTGCTACGTTTTCTTACAGTATACGTTCCGTCTCCTTACGCCTGAAAGCAAAGAGTTGTAGTCCGTTGATCTCCGTTAATTTTTTTCTGTTGTTTTGTATGCAGGAACCTCAAATCAATAGAAAGTATGCTCGAAGAAATGGCGTTAATGTACGTGTTTATCAAGTCAAAAAGGGTGTCGGCAAGGAGAGGTTACTGATAGATACGAAGTCCGATGTCTCCGAGGTGACTATTGCTTCTCAAGGAAACATTATCTTCGGAGACCCTGGTTGCAATCAAGTCCATTTTCACTGACCAAAAGGGCAACCAAAGATTCTGTAAAGAGTAAGAATTCTAGTTCAGACCCGTTTTCTGTCCTCCATACAAACACTACGTTGGGCTCTCAACCCGATGAATGCGATCACATTGAGGATGCTCAAAGCCACAATCCTGCATCATCGATACAGCAACAGGAGCGATCTCATCAGTCCGATCATTAAGTATTGGCCTCAAAATTTCAATGAGAACTGAGAACTTGGTGAGCCTAGGTCTCGGTTAATCTTGTTAAAAGTGCCTGTAAAGCTCTTAAACTGAAACAGAGCTAGCTATTCAAAGGTGTTGAATTGAAAAAATTAAAAAAGAAGTAGAAATTGGATGGTTTTCTTTATTGTTGATGAAGCTTGTTGATGCTGTGAAGTGTTAAACAATGCGTGGAATGCTTGAAATTGTCTTATGGTGTAAGGTTTATGGGTTCCTTCCAAAGGATTTTCAGATCTTTGAAGTGTGCTTATTTGCTAGGTTTGTTACAGCAGGAAAAGGTGAAGGTGAGAGCGGTTTCAAGTCGACATGATTCTGGATGCTGAGAAGATCCCAATGTTCAACTTTACATGAGCAACCTTTATGGTATGTTTTAATGGTTTTTAAGACAATTTGTTCAAATTATTATGCCAATAGAGAATAAGTCAAGGTTAGGATGTGATGCAGAATGTTACACGAGTACTGAAAATGCTGAGATAGAAAATGCTTTGTTTTTTGAGGGAAATGGAGTGAATTGGGGTGAAATAAAATAAGATCGTATTGGTTTTTTTTAATGTTATAATGCGTGAGAAAAAGAGACAGGTGAAAGAAAAAACAGAGGAAAGTTTCATTTTACTCCAAAATGACTTGAAGTGGATGTAAATGGAATAGTTTTTGGCTATAAATTTATTTTTGTGGGTAAGTAACAAGTATATTATACATATATATGTACAGAAACTTCAGGGCCACCAATATACAAAGTGGGATAATAAAAAAGGAAATAACCCAACCCGATGAAATTGAATCAATCAAAGACAAAAACCCGAGGAAGATGAATGTCACTTAGTAGGACCCACATATTTTTTGTCTCCCCGAATACTTTTCACATCCAAAAAAATTTTTGATAGTATTAATAAACCTACTACCATCAAACAAACCACTATACTTAAAGAGACAATTGATCTGGTCCTTCCATATATATAATATACTGTGGTTGACAAAACCATCCGAGGTTGAATGTGCTTAGCAGATTTCTTCTTCTATTTAATTGGGACCCACTTGATCTCCCTATTCCGATAATCATATTGCCATGCCCACTATATTCTCCCAATGATGCACAAATTCCTCCTCACACCTAGACAATGCACAATGCAATAGATAATGATAATATATGAGCCTATCCAATCTCTAATCGCTTGCCAATGAATGAAGATGTGAGGGGCATGGAACAAAGGCCCCAAACAAGATTGGCACAAATCTCTTTGGCTCCGATATGTTGGAAGATCCTCCAAGCCGACATGACAGAGAAAGAGTCGTCTGTTATAAAATCTCAATGAATGGAATCCAATCATGAGAGGTCTAGGTAATATGATGGCCAAGAACTGGTCAAGGGTTCCACTGCCAGTTGGGCTTGAGGCATCTATATCCACTGATTACCAAAAATAACAAAATTCACCTAAGCATCTCTCTAGAGGTTGATTAGGAAAAGCAACATTCAAAGGCACAAGAGGATGCCAAACATCAAACCAAATAAAGGTAGATTCCCCGTTGCCAACTATGGGGCACACGAATGGTCTTAAGCATTGCCAAAAATTTATAACTTTATGGAAGCTCTAAAGGACAAATTGTGAAATCTTAATAGAACAAATACATCTGACCTTAAATACGATATCTACCTACCTAGTTAACCCAAATCGATGAATTATCAACAGTTTAAATGTGCCACAGTTGTCTAGACAATAGTGCTTTGTTCCAAGTCATCGAATTTCTTAATCCAAAGGTTGATCCTCCTTAGGTTTGCAAACCACACCACTTTAATCGAAAACTTCCCAGAATTAGGTCCATGCCACAGAAACTACTACAAAAATTCAATATTATTAAAAGTAGATTTAGGAATGATGAAATAAATGCCAAATAGGAGTGAATATTGAAAGGATAGACGAATAAGTTGAAACCTACCCCAAAGGAGACCATCCGTTCTCCCACAAGTGAAGCTAGTTAGAAATTCTCTCAATACACACCAAATGATCGGCCACAAAGAATATAGATGAGATGAGAGGAAAATCCAAATAGCGGATCGAAAGACATCTGATTTTGAAATCAAAACCTTAATTAATTTTCTCCACAACACAATTACTATTACAACGAACAAAATATTTAGACTTCTTGATATTCGGAAGGTTCGAAAACTTTGAAAGGTATCTCTTTAAAAAAGTAACGGATTCACATTCAACCGTAAGGAAAAGGAGCAAGTCTGCTGCAAATGCTAATATGTCTTTGTGTCTTTGTATTTTCAGTGAAAATTAAAATATGTGTTGTGCGAAGCAGTAACCTTAATCATGCCTTGGAGGACTTCCGTAGAAAGACAATCCGGTAGCGTGAAATAGAATCACTTTGTTGAAAACACCTCATACCTTTAAAAAGAACTCAGTAAACTCACTATTGATTGAGGTGGAGAACATAGGAGTGGTGATGTAAGCCCCAATCCACCCAATAAAGGGCGCTGAGAATCCCCTAATCTCCAAAGTAGTTAGCATAAAGTCCTACTTAACCTAATCATAAGCTTTCATAATGTCAACATTCGAAACACACTACTAAGACCTCTTGCTCAAATAATACTAGTGGAGGAGCTCTTGGGTAAAAAGAATTTTGTCTCTTATATGTCTACCCTCAAAAAGGGCCGTCTAATATGGGTATATCAAGAAGAGTCGTTTTAACACAATTTGTTAGAATCTTAGAGATGATCTTGCAAATAACTTTGCAACAAGAAATTGGTTTGAATTCGGACACTTCATTAGGATATCTCACCTTAGGAATGAGAAAATGTTTGTACAATTAATCTGCTTAAGGATGCAACAAGTACAAAAGAAAACAATAGCTGCCTCGCACATAAGGTCCCCAGCAATACTCTTCAAGGATTTAAAAAACGCTTAAGAGAAACAGTCTAAACCAGGGGGCTTTGGAGCCACCAAAGCCAAACAAAATAGAATGAATCTCTTCACGAGAAGGCATAGCCACTATGATTGGATAAAGCTGGAAGGGAGCCGGCTTGAGCATAAAAGGCCGCATGGTCTCTTAATCCACTGGAAGGCTCGAAGATTGGCATTCTAACAGATTAGAGAAGTAATTGAATACAACAGCCCTGAGTTTCAGCCATTGAAACAGTAATGGAACCATCTTCCTTGATAAATGAATGAATACGCTGATAGTGCTTCTTTACCTTGATGGCTTTGAGAAAATGGCTTGAACATCTATCACCTTGGTCGACACACCTCACCTTAGCGCTCTATAGGTCTCCTCAGCATTTAGTGCTCTCCCTAGATAAGCCTTGGCAAGCTCTCCTCCGAAACCAGGCTGGTACAAAAGGGGTAGCATTGCAGCGCATATTGGGCATCCTCTAAAATGGATTTAGCTGGAGCAACAGCCAAAGAAAGGTCACCAACCTCATTGTTGATCTCCTTGAGCGCCGTCTTAACAAGCTTAAGCTCAGCGACCACTTCGAACATAAGAGTTCCCACATCATGCGAATTCCAAGCCAGGCTCATGGCTCCAAGATTATTGGAGTGATTGACATTAGAGGTATTGAACTTGAAGCTGCCCTTTCTAATCGGGCCCTGAGCTGCAGGGATAAGGATAGAAGGAGGATGATCAGAGACAGTAGCTTGGTTGAACGATGCTTTATAGCGCACCCAAACTGAGAGCCATGCACCATTGAGTAAAATCCTGTCCAACTTCTCATAAATACGGTTCTGACCATCTTACGATTACACCTAAGTAAATTTTCAACCCTCCTAGCTGAGATCCTGAAGATTACAGGTAGCTAAAACATGCACGAAGTCCCTTGTGCCAGTTTTAATCGAGTTACTGCCTAAAATTTGAGACTCATGTAACAAAACATTGAAGTCACCAAGAATGGCCCATGGATGATCACCACACTCGTTAGCCAAATCTTGGAGGCAATTCCATAGGATCAGTCTACCACAATCCCAGTTTGCACGATACATGAATGAACAAAGGAGAGAGGATCACCCAACCAAGTCATCAACTGAACAGGGAACGATTTGGTCATGAATACTCAACAAATAGAAATTGACAACCGAATGATCCCAGATAATCCAAATACAACCACCTTGACAGCTACAGAAGTTTATTTGCCAGGACCAACCACTAGCAATGGACTAGACAATCAGGTCAGGATTTTGATAATTAACTCTTGTTTCAACCACACCACAAATATTAAGACTACAAAATTTGATAAGGTCCCTGGCTGCGTGAGCCTTTTCGTGCATGTTGAGGCCCTAGATATTCCAGCAGCTGACATGAATCAGTTAGTAATTTGCAGAAGGGAGGAAATTCTTTTAGACTCTTGGGATTTCTTCTTACTACCCTTTAGACGAGGATCTTTAGGAATCCCATCACTAACCTTATTCTTAGGAACATTGGGAAAGGCCCAATTGACACTGCTCTGGGGCTTCTCTAAGGCACTCAGGGTGACACAAGAGCGCCCAGGCAAAGGAAGCATCTGCCTAACGTCCTCCATCTATGATTTACTCAAGATATCAAAGGGATTATGATGCATGCAACAGTGACACCCTGCTCAGTTTAGGGAAAAGAGAGGAAGAGCAGAACAGAACAGACAAGTACAGAAGGTGAGGAGAGATTTGACAGAAGGGAGTGAGGGAACAGAACAGACGAGTAAAAAGGGAAGAAAATGGGAGAGAGAATAGTTGCAACTACTTGAGATTCATTTTATTTTGTAGCCAATATATAACGTGCACCAGAAAATGGGTAGGCAACAACCTACTAAAATATGGTAGGATAAAGTAAAGAATTCCCTCTCCACCCGGTTCGAATCTCCGCAAGCACCCGTGATCCCTAAAATCCTGCGGGATTTCGATGGGGCATGGGCGCCAACAATCACGTTAAAAGCTTACCCTAAATTTCTTACTAAAAAAAAAAAAAAAAATAAAATATAGCAACAGAATATAAATATATATATATCTACTAATAAGATATGTGAGTTAAGCTCCAGCTATATCAAATGTATTCTAAGAATTTCACGGATACTTAGGTCGGGCGACTACTTCGACGAGGCTCCAACCAGTCAGCAACTGGACCTGTGGACTGGGCCGTGGAGTAAACCGGGTCCATAGCAGCCAGGCCTGTAACATTACCATCCCCATCAAAAAAAACGATATCCTCAAGGTTAAAGTTCGGAAATTCCTGATGAAGAACAGTAGCCGGCTCCCAAGTTGCCTCCTCCGGCGATTGGGAATGCCATTGAACAAGGAGTTGTGGGACAAATTTACCATGTTGCAAGACCTTGCGAAACCCGAACAGCCGTGTGGAAAACAATAAGGGCCGAGATCCCCATGCTTCAGTAGGAAGCTCAATGTGTTGGTCGGCTGGGTTACCTTGGCATTTCTTGAGTAGCAAGATGTGAAAAACGTTATGAATTTTTGTATATTTCAGCAACTGTAGCCGATAAGCAACCGGGCCAACACACTCTAATACCCGGAAAGGTCCATAGTAATGCTTAGCTAATTTATTAGATTGTTGATGTGCTGCAATGGTTTGGCGATAAAGTTATAATTTTACGAAAACCCAATCTTTCGGCTGAAACTCCTTATTTATTCGGTGCGCATCTGCTTGATTCTTCATGCATAACAGGGTGCATTGTAGATTGGCCTTACGAGTGGCGATGAGATTGGACCGGTCAGTGAGTACTTCATCAACGGCTGCTATCAGAGAAGTTCCTTGAATATAATCCAGTAATGATGGTGGTGATCGACCATAAACGGCTTCGAAGGGAGTCATTTTAATGGCAAAATGCCATACCGAATTGTAGTGCGATTCGGCCAATGGGAGAAATTGCCCCAAAGTAGCCGAATGATCGGCTACAAAACTCCACAGATAATCTTCAAGGCATTGATTTACCACTTTGGTTTGGCCGTCAGATTATGGATGGTAAGCGTTGCTGGTAGACAAGGTAGTTCCCTGTGAAAGGAATAACTCCTTCCAAAAGACACTCATAAAAATGGGATCCCTATCTAAAACAATGTCCTTTGGAAACCCATGAAGGCAACATATATCCCTAACAAATACTTCAGCCAACTCCACAGCGGTGAAGTGGCTGCCCAACAGGGAAAAGTGGGTGTATTTTGACAAGCGATCCACAACCACAAGAATTACTATTGTCCCCTAGATGACGGAAGATGAGTGATGAAATTCATGAAAATAGATAACCAGATTTTACATGAGATGGGGAGAGGTTGTAGCCATCCGTGCGATGCCGCGTTGAGCTACTTAACTTGTTAGCAAACTGCGCAATTGGAGACAAAATGGGGTACATCCTCCCGCATACCAAGCCAATAAAAAGAGGCTGATATTCTGACTAACGTGCATTGCATTCCAGCATGGCCCCCCAAGGGTGAACTATGGTGTTCCTGCAGAATCAGTTCTTGCAAAACTAACTCGGGAGGATTGAAGAGCCGATTCTTAAAAAATACCAACCCACCACGAATTGTGTAATGTTCGAATTCGTTCGATCGATCTTTAATTGAGTTGATAAAGGTAGCTATGGAAGGTTGTCGCTTGTAATATTCTCGAAGAGCAGCTAATAATGTGATCACGGGCTTTGACACCGACCGTATAGCACAGTAAGAGTCGTCCTGCATTCTAGACAAAACGTCAACTGGCCCATTCTCTCAGCCTGGATGGTATACGATCTCAAAATCATACCCTATCAATTTGGTTATCCACTTCTGTTGTTCCGGGGTATGCACTGATTGAGCCATAAGGGCCCTAAGAGGCTAGTGATCTGTTTGGATGGCAAATTTGGCACCCAACAGATATTGCCGCCATTTTTTTACTGCTTCCATAATCGAATAAAGCTCATGGATGTAAGTGGAGGACAGCTACAATTTCAGGCATAGTTACCTGCTAAAGAAAGCAAAGGGCCAACCTGCATGCACCAAGACAACTCCCACTCCATTACCAGAAGCATCCATATGCACTACAAACGGTTTTGAGAAGTTTGGTAAGGCTAAGACAAGTGTGGAAGTGAGAGCGGCCTTGAGAGACTCAAAAGCTGTTGCAGCTTCGAGGCTCCAAACGAAGGCATTTTCCACAGCAGTTGAGTGAGCGAGGCAGAAATCTGAGTATATCGGGCTATGAAACACCTATAATATCCTACTAGTCGAAGGAAGCCCCGTAGTTGTTTGCTATTTGCAAGAGGAGGCCAACGTTGAACGGTCTCAATTTTTGTGGGATCCATTGCCACTCCCTATCAGGACACAATGTGGCCTAAATAAGACAGTGATGATTGTCCAAATTCACACTTGGATCGTTTAGCATAGAAGGCGTGGTTGCGCAAGATTTGAAGTACTCGAGTGAGATGGTGAAGATGCGCTTCCCAGGAGGAGCTGTAAATCAAAATGCCATCGAAGAAGACCAGCACAAACTTCCTAAAGCACAGGACGAAAGATAGTATTCATTTCGGCTTGAAATGAAGAGGGGGCATTCGATAAACCAAAGGGTATAATTTGGAATTCGTAATGCCCCTCGTGAGTCCGGAAAGTAGTCTTAAGAACATCCTCAAAGTGCACACAAAGCTGGTGATACCCCGCACGCAAGTCTAGCTTGGAGAACATTGTGGCACCACCTAACTCATCCAGCAGTTCATCAACCGTGGGAATCGGGAACCGATCTTTAATGATAATTGCATTAAGAGCGCGATAATCCACACAAAACCTCCAAATGCCATCCTTTTTCACTAGGAGAAAAGGTGGCGAGAAGGGACTCGTGCTAGGTCGGATGATTCCTTCACCAACATCTCCTCAATTAATTTCTCCATCTCATCCTTCTAAAAGTGTGGATATCGGTATGGTTTAACATTCACCGGTGGGGCATAGGTTTGTAAGGGGATTTTGTAGTCATTAGAGCACTGTGGGGGCAACCCATGTGGTATAGCAAACACATCCTTAAATGAAGTAAGGATGTTGCAAATGATAGAAGAAATTTTAGGGTTAGGAATATGAGGGAAATGGAAGGGAAGCAGAACACCTGCAGGGTCGTCTTCTGGCATATGTTCTATAAGTGGGGTTACCGTCAATTGAAAATAAAAAATAGCCGAATTTGTCATATCACTACGCCGCAGTTGGTTTAATGTCATGGTGAAAATGGTAGTGCTAGGCATCCCATGGAGGGTAAATTGAGTGCCTACGTGGGTGAAGCTCATCCATAGGGCTTTATAGTCAAACAAAACGAGACCAAGGGATGCCAACTATTGGATTCCAAGAACCAAGTCTGCCCCATAGATCGGGAGTAAGTATAGGACCATTGGAAATCAGGAGGATCTCAGTATAAGGGAGATGTTAGTACATAATCCTTCACGGTGCAACGAATCGCCATTGCCAACGATCACATTAAGATAGTGAGATGGCTCTATTGAAAGTCCAAGATTCCTGGCTAGTCGGGTTTGCAAGAAATTGTGGGTAGATCCACTATCCACCAACACTACTGCCGAATGACCCGAGATTGTTCCTTGCAGCCGTAGTATAGTTGGGGCCTAATGTCCTTCCAAGGCATGGAAGGAGATAGTTGGAGTGCTATCCGGCTCTAGAGGCAAAAGAGACACCCCGGTTGGCAATTTAGTTAAAGATGGAGAACTCACAGAATCCTCTTCGGACAACACCACTTTAGGCTGTACATGGTCTTCATCCTCGACCAGCATACATAAAAATTGAGGTGATTTACACCGATATCTTGGTACAAATCGCTCGTCACAATTGAAACACAGGCCACGTTCCCGTCGTGAGACCATTTCGGCAGAGGTTAATTTCTTTATCGGGAATTTTGGTGGAAGACTCTAAGATGGTGAAGATTTTGGCATTAAAGGGATAGGGATATTTAAGGATTTGGTGACAAGAGGAGGTCGTTGTAAGCTGGTTCGGCTTGAGTCCAGCTTCTCCTCCACCAATTTAGCCATTCCAATTGTCTCAGGCAGGGATATGGGCTTCAACAACAGGAGCTCTCGTCGAATATCATCCCGTAAGGTAGAAATAAAACAATTCAAGATATTGATGGCGATGAGTCCAAGAGTTCCAATAGACAGAGATTCAAACTCTGCCATGTAAACCGCCACAATGGGGGTTTACCGAAGTTTATATAGAGTAGTTTCATAGTTCACAAAAGAGAAAGGTCCAAAGCGAAGCTCCAGATCACGAGAGAAGAATTCCCAAGTGGATAGTTGGCAGGTTGCATACATCCACTAGAGCCATTGTAATGCAACAGCCCCTAACTTATAAAATGCGGCAATAGTAAGTTTCTGCTCTGGAGGAGTGTTGTGGTGAAGGAAGAAGCGATCGATCTGGAACAACTACCCAATCACATTGTCTCTAGAGAAAAATGGGATTTCAAGCTTAGGCAAATGAAGGTGGAGGTCATTAGGGTTTTCTATTGGGGTCGGCAACAAAGCTGGTAATGGTTATGAAATGGGTACGACTGACATTGAAAGTGAAGGGGAACTTACAGCCGGTGTAGGAAGTAGGGGGGAAGCAAAGATGCAAAAGTGAATCGCTCCATATGAGCTAAGGTGCGGTGGATTTCAGCGATTGATTGCTTAATGTGCTCTGCGGTCGCCATATTAGTGGCGATTCCCTCCGAATGCTATTGGACTGCAGCCACGACTTCCTTTAATTCCTTTTCCATGCTTGAGATTGTCTCGTCCAGTGTCTTCGATTGGATTGTAATACCTTCTTCTATGGTCTCAATGAGAGCACTACTGATGCATGCAACAGTGATGCCCTGCTTGGTTCAAGGAAAAGAGGGGAAGAGTAGAACAGAACAGACAAGTAAAGAGGGGGCGGGAAGATCTGACGGAAGGGAGTGAGGGAACAGAGCAGACGAGTGAAGAGGGAAGAAAATGGGAGGGAAAATAGTTGCAACTACTTGAGATTCCTTTCATTCTGTAACCAATATATAACATGTGTTACAGAAAGTGAATAGGCAACAACATACTAAAATATGGTAGAATAAAGTATAGCAATAGAATAAAATACAGCAACAGAATATAGATATATATATTTATTAATAAAATATGTAAGTTATGCTCCGGCTATATCAGATGTAATCTAGGAATTTCATGGGTGCTCGGGTCCGGCGGCTACTTCGATGAGGCTCCAAACGGTCAACAATTAGACCCGTGGACTAGGCCGTGGGCTAAACCAGATCCATAGCAGTCAAGCCTGTAACAAATTACTAGAACTAATAGGCTTGCACGCCTTAACAGAACTGACATCAAAACCAGCACCAGAGGAAAAAAGGTCATACTTAACCACCCTCAAGGATGCAAATAGTGGATTTGTAAATACAAACTGATTTTGCCAGGCAAGAAGCCTCACTATGACCAAATTTACAACAAGCTGAGCACACAGTTGGCCTCCATTGGTACTCAACCTGAATATCCACAAACATCTACTCACCCTAGAGGGGATCATTCCTGGTAACAAGAGAAATCACAGCCAGCAGTTGTGTCTACCTCAGACTCAACACACACACACACACACACACACACACACACACACACACACACACACACACACACACACGAGCAAACCCCGCCCTCTTAAGCATTTTAGTTTGTCTGTTCGCATGGATAGGTTTTTCCACAACACTTGCTATGTAATTCAGCCCTTTCAATGATAGGAATTCCAGGGGGAACAAGAAAAAATAACCCTGATTGACACAGTATTATGATCCTCCTTAAAAGGATCATGCCCATTTTCCGTTCCATCAGAAAAATGGGTTTTCTGAATATTAGCCAAGGACCGCCCTCCAAAACTAGACGCATGCCATTATGATTGTTGGAGGTGAAAAAAAGAAACCGTTTGAATTAACCAAGAGCCGATATAGACCAAAATTACTCCAGAGCTTGCGCACCGTAGATGCTGCCAACGGGAAAGCAAGCTTCTTTTCAATGAAATAAGTCACAATGTTATTTTGCACAGATCCTTCTGCCTTCCACATCTATGGAGGTCTAATTATAATCTTCTCATCCATCATACTAGGACGGAAGAATGAAAGCCATGAGCAACGGTTGTACCCACAGGATTAAGCAACGTTTGGACCAGGAACAAGCCTGGTTAACGGGACCTGAGTAGGGATTGGGGAGGAAGCATCAGCTGGAGGACACAAAAGGGGGAACTCACCCACACAAATTGCCGACTGAACAGGCAGAGGACAGTCCCCTCGGACTCACCAACCGAAATCACGCCGCCGGACTTGCCCAGCCACCAGATCTAATATATTCACAAGCAGGAGGACAAGTTGCCATAGCAGACCCTGTGTCAAAAGCCACCTCACAGGCCAACAATTTCTCCGGGCAACACCCACCTTCAATCTTGTAAATAGCTTCAATATACTAACGAAATCTACTCACTAGGCTGCAAGCCAAAGCAGAATGCTCTTCTGATGGGCCTCAAAGCAGAATGCCATTTCTTCTGATAAGCCACCCTCTGCAGAAAATGCAAGCACCGAGGAGGGGCATTAAGGGACTGCGACAGCGGCCATGCCACCGCCGCCGCCGCCAGGAAGGTGAGGGGAGGGTTAAGGGAAGAAGGGCAGAGACAGGGGAAACACAAAGAAGACGCACCAGAGTTAATTTATTTATTTACCGACATATATAACCAGTAGAAACAATGAAACTAAGTCCAATTACTCATTTACACGCGAATCCAAATATCATACCAAGGCTGTACTTTCGCCTTTTACTTTTTCTCTCCAATTCCGAGGAAGAGAAAAATAAGCAGCAATACACAAGTATTATCAATATTAAATATGACATTACATCGGCCTATTTATGACATATTGAGACATGCAGTTGATTTCTCTAATAATCTGCCACATTTTACTGGACTTTATAGCTATCAGTTTATTCATTATCTGAAAGTTTGATTTCTACTACTAAATACTGGTATCCATCCGGTGCATGAACTTTCCCGGTGTGATCATCTACCGAAAATGTAGCCTAAGCCCTTAAAATGAGAGCAGAGATTCACCATTACAAGAAAAAATGACCCAGTCATGGCATTCAATGAAAATGCAGGTGTACTTATTCATTTACTATAACAAGTTAATCAGAAATCTACATTTACAAGAATCTTGCTATTCACATCTACACTCATTACACAAACCAAGTACAAGAATGCCTTCAAACGTCAAAAAACAAGAATCAAAAAGCTTCACTTGCATGACTTCTTAGCTCTCAACTCAATTCAAGTAGATTTCCTTCATCAATTCAATTCAAGTATATTTCCTTCGCCAATCCAAGTAGCTCAGAACTCAAATGCTAATCAACAATGAGCCTCTTGAAGGAGAAAAATAAATTAAGTGCAGAGTTTTGACAGTAGGTAGATTAATTAAACCAAGTTCTTGGATCTCTCTCTGCAGAACTGACTGTAATCTGCGAGCAAATTATCATTGACCTTGCTTTTCATATTCTCGACTAGTCTCCTTAGCACCTGTTTTCATAACACAATATTCAACCATTTCGTGGTGTAAGTTCACATCTCAGTCAATGTTAAGTAGCAAGCCTCAGGGAATTTGCATTGACTGTAATGATGGAAGGGTGTGCTCAGACTTGTTCCTTGAACTACTGCTCGGGGCTGGGAATGGGGTCACCATTGGCCAAAGATAGCATAACTTAGTCAGGTAAAAGCTTTCACTAATAGGTGTTCGTGGTCAATAGTGAGTAATGGATAAGTTTCCAAAAATAACTATTATTTATTTCATAAAAGAAGCCATTATATGAAGTTTACGATGAAGTTTTCCACTGACAATAAAAATATTTTTCATTAACTTATTTTTAACATGTGCTAAACACCTAAAAAGGTGGAATATATTTTTCCACATGCTGCCAAACATTCGAAAATATCCTTAAAATGTTTTTCAATAGTGACGTCATTGTAGAAGATGATATTACTTCCAAGTAAAATTTTTTAATAATGGGTCTTGATAGTCAATTATGAGCAGTGGACAACTGTAAGAAGATATATTTTTTTCAAAAAGGGTTGTACATATTTTCTCACAGGCGGATTGAGGGGGCTGCATTTCTCATAGAAATTTAACATCTAGTTCTCTCAATCCCAATAGTTTATTAGAAAATAGACAGCTGTTATCTAACTATTTTTTAAACATTGAAAATGAATTAAAACTAATTATTTTAAAATAATTAAATCATAATTATTAATTTGACAATAGACTGTTGAGATTGGAATATGTAAGGGATAAATCTATAAGAGAGATTCAGCACCTCTGATCCCCCATGCTCTACCAAACATCGAAAAATGTAGAAAATATTTTCCAGTGGTTTATTTTCTGCCAAACAAAACAAATGGAGTCTAAAACACCTAATCTTATATAAACAAAATGGTCAGATAATCATACCGACTCCGACACTGTTCGGAGAACTTCTTCAGGGATGAGAGCAAGCAGATGAGGAAGAACAACACTAATCTTCATCTCCAACAGGCCTCTGAGATGGCTACGACCTCCATGTCTCTCGGAGAACAGAATTCCGTGAACACCTAAACTGAAATGAGATGGCTGCACCATGTCATCAAGCCCCTGAAGCTCCCATCTTGTCTGCATTATTCGCATAACACATAGAACTAATCAATCTGAAGCTCCCATCTTGATTTCTATTATCGAAAATTTGAGGGCAGGAAGAAATATCTAGGAAAATTTACTCAGTAGCTGGCTATATTTTGAATAGATTTTCCACCAAAATTTTCATTTCTCTCAAATCTCAAGATATATTTAGATCTAAAAAAGATTGAAGGAAATGAAAAGAAAATTGAAAAAAAAAACTATTTTTTTATATTTGGGTTGCATGAAAAATTAAAAGGAAAAAAAATTGATGAAAAATATATATTAGAATATTTGTATTTAAGAAAACTGATTTTCCGTTTATTTTCTTTCTTTTTTTTTATTTTTCATACTATTTTTTTCTAACATTCTTAGATTAGGCAAGCTAAGAATGAAAAAGAAAAATGAGTATACAATGTGAAGCTCAAGAACTTTGGAGATATGAGATGGAACTCCAGGTGGGTAGTCTTGCGCTTTACTCTTGCATCTCAACCTCATGTCTACTACTGGGTGCACCGTCAGGAACAAGAAATCTATTGGTAACATCTGTATCCTCCATTCTTCCTGTATAAACATTAATTCAAGTGAGAAATTGCAAATTGTGAGTATCATTTCTACAAATATTGCTAATACATATTAGTATTGAGCTATCTGATATTAATATTTTCCAATACCATAACAATATCGTGATATATTATAAATATATCGGTTGATACAACCATACCACTTTATGATTTTTATAAATTTTTTTCCTTTCAATATATCTAATATTAATATATGTTATTTGGTATATTAGATCTCGATATGGCCGTGACCAATATCAATACTAATACTAATTTTTTCAGCCATAGTATGTATGTATCTATTTTATCTTTGATGTGTTAAAATTATCCCACATAATGTGTCATGTTTGGTAATATATTAAAATAATTAAATATTACAATATCATACGGTTTTATTATATCCAATTAGAGAATTTATTTTCTTAATTAGCCCAATCGTTGATAAAAATAAAAATAATTATATAACTAATGAATCGATAATCTTCCTATTTTATAAATAACAAAACCACCCATTATAATATAGATAATAATAGGCATATTTTTTTATAGTGGGGGATAGTTTTTAGATTTTAATTGAAAGAAATGTAAACTTCTAATTATTCTAATTTTAAGAAGCCATGGTCCATAAAAACTGATGGCAATCCCTGATACACATTTTGTGGCTCCCATTAGGAAAGAGACATAAGGGAGAAGAGAAAGAATTCATTTCTAGTCTCTTCAAGAAAAGAATACTAAGTATAAGTTTGGGTATATTGTTCATGATTTATTTTACACAATTGAATTGTAAAATAATATGATAATTCGATAATTTGTTAAATAATTTAAATCTCATAAGCCTTACATGTTGTGTTTAAGAGCCTTTACATAACGCAAGTAAAAACCGAGAACAATAGACTAAAAGTAGTCCAAGTCTTTTTGGAACTCTGAGCATAGTGGGAGCTTTGTGTATTTGGCTGTCATTTTGTGTTTAAGGACCAAATTTAATATCATTACTACATAACCAAATGACTTTCAAGTATCTTGAATCTCAAATTATACCGTTTTTTACTTTTTATGCTTAGCTTAATCGGATCACATTCTTTTTAAATACTTCGTGGGTGCATTTGGATATTTTAGAAGCGACAAGAGACAAAATAGAGATGAAATTACAGAATAAACGAGAGAGAAGGATCCATTGTCGAAAGGCAACTAATCACATATTCAATTAGAAATAGCCATGCACACATCTCTAACTACCTATTTACTCACAATCACACACATTTACTAATATCAACTACAACTACTATGATGACGTGGATTGGCGAAGTCCGCTTATGTAGCCAGCCCCTCATGATGTGGCCAAGCAATGCGATGCCTAGACTCATCAAAACATCTAACGGAGAACAGTAAACTGAGTTTTGCTAGATTTGCAACAATGTACATAGAAGAAACAAAGCACATGACCCGTATACAGCAACCACCTTTTGTGATTTTAATTTTATTCAAACAACTGAAATAATCTATGCAAGGGTAATGCTGATTAAAATTTTGACCCTCCCAGACCCAGCAATGCAGGTGATGGGTCCAGCTACAAAATGGTAAGTTCTGGGCTCGAGATTTCACAACCTGGACCATTAGAATAGGCCTGGACTGTTAGAAGATTGGTTGTCAGAAAGCTGTCATCTATCCGAAGCTGGTCTGTTAGAACCTGTCTGTCAAAGTCAGAAGGCACATTGCCAAGGCCGTCTTGTAAGAGGGCTGTATTATCAAAAGGTAGGCAGACAACGAGCTGATACAACTTGCCAAAGAGGTAGGCTGTTAGGAAGACAGGCTATCAGAGAAATAGTGTTACCGGCGTCATTGATGCTGATGTTACAGCACCACCGGGTCAGAAAATTTCAAGAAAAAGTGCAAGGAAAATCCAACAACCCTTGAAATTTCTGGATTACATCTAACATCACTAGCTTGTTGCAAATATTAATTATCATAGACCCATATTTTACTTTTTTCATATATTTTTTCCATATTATTTTATATCACACGGTTAGACTGTTAGAACTTTTCATATTATACATACCATTGTGTATTGTAGTGGAGAAAAGGAGAATATATTCTGTTTCTTAATCCCCTTCTGATCCCTCTCTCTCAAACTTTCTCTCTGTCTCCCTCTTTTCCCCTTCTGTCAAACTCCTCTTCCCGATTTTTTCCCAATTTTTCTACTATGTGAATCTCTTGTTTGCAGATTTGGTGATTGGCTACTTGTGAGTGTGTATCATTCGATGCTCTCATTGAGACATGATAGAGAGGATGACAACCCGATATAAGGCTCTCAAAGAATCCATCGTAGAGATTTCGAAAGAACTGAAGGAGGTTGCGGCGACCATACAACACTATGCAGAAGGAATGGCCACAAATGCCTCCACCACTAAACATATCCAGCAATCCTTCTCCAAAATCCTTCAATCGCTAACCCGAATCAAATGACAACCTCTGTCATCAGCAAATTCCCTTTGCTGCCGACTCCCTCACCGTTCGCGACTTCTCCACCTGTTATTTCTCATCCTCCAACCCAAACCCTACCAATAATGCTACAATCGCAACCAAACACCCAAATCACCCCCATCTTTGTTTGCCCAAACCCGAAATACCTTTTTTCTCTTGTGACAACATGATTGGTGGATTATTTCAGATCGAACGTTTCTTTGTATACCACTCGCTCCCCCCGGACTAGAAATTAACCATTACTACCTTCTATATGACTGGGGTCATGCTCCAATGGTATCAATGGATGCATGCAACCCAACAATTTTCCACATGGGAGATTTTCACCAGAGATCTTGAATTCCGATTTGGGCCTTTCTCCTACTTAAATCACGAAGCTGCTGTATATAAGCTCCGTCAAACTTCTACCATTGCAGCTTTCATGGCCGACTTTCAGTCCCTCTCCACTTGGACTCCCGACCTTACTATCACTAATCTTTGAGTCCCACTTCATATCGGGGCTACAAGATACTCTAAGGCTGCAGTTACTACTGCTGAAGCCCATGTTATTGCCAGAAGCCATCGGCATGGCAAAGCTAGTTGAGAAAAAAGTGGATACTGGTCAATCCAGTTCTCATCATCCACCACTTGCCAATCCATCCACTAATACCTTCGCAACTCAGCCCAAAAATCTACCTCCTCAAAGCCTCCCACCCAGACTACCTATAAAGTAATTAACCCCTGCAGAAATGGCATCGCACAAAGAATGAGAGCTATGTTTTAATTGTGATGAACGGTTCACACCGGATCATCGATGTAAACCTTCACATTTTTTATGTATGCTGACTAAGGAAGAAAGCTCTACCCCAACTGTAGCCTTAATTTCATAGACCGATTCCAATAACCTAGACTCTCCGTTAGGACTTTTTCAAGAAGTAGATTCCTTACCTCCAACATCAGAACATACTCCAACTATTTCTCTCCATGCATTAGAGGGCCACTTTGTCCCTTCTACATTGAGATTGCATGGACTCATATTGGGTCATTCGGTGGTTACACTAGTCGACAATGGCTCCACTCAATTTTTTGTAGATGCGCATGGCCAAATATTTGAGGCTCTCAATAAAGCCTTCTCATCATCTTAATGTCATAGTTGAAAATGGGAATTCCCTACATTACGAAGGGTTGTGTACTAGTGTCTTGGTTACTTTGGGACAATCTCAATTCAATGTGGACCTCTATTTGCTGCCAATATATGAGGCTGGCGTAGTGTTCGGAGTGCAATGGTTGGCGTCGATTGGACCGATGCTATTTCCCTACAAAGCTTTATGGATGAGCTTCGATTATGTAGACACTTAGCTCACCTTACACGGGTTGCCAACGGCTACTATTTCCTCCATGACATTAGGCCAACTAAGGCAGGATGAATTAACCAAGTCTGCTACCATCTATTTCCAGTTAACAATCACCCTAATCCAAAAGGCCTCTCTGGGGGACAACTCTGCTGTAATTCCTTCCCAAATCCCTTTACCACAAAATGCCAACTCCAATATCACTACTACTCTTTGCATCCTTCTTTCCTCCTTTGCAAATGTTTTTGTCGTTCCCTATGGTTTACCCCCTCACCATTCCACAGACCATCGAATTCCTTTAAAACCTAACACCTCTCCGGTGAATGTCAAACCATATTGGTAGCCTCATTTTAAGAAGGTGGAAATGGAGAGACTAATTCAAGAAATGCTCGATGAAGGAATCATTCAGCCTAGTACGAGCCCTTTCTCTTCACCGGTTATGCTTGTTAAAAAGAAGAATGACAGTTGGCATTTTTGCATCGACTATTGTACACTCAATGTTATTACAATTAAGGATGGATTTCTTATACCCACAGTGGATAAATTATTGGATGAATTACATGGCGCCATAGTCTTTTTGAAGCTTGATTTGTAACTGGTTATCACCAAATGCGAGTCAATGCTGAGGATGTCTACAAAACAGCTTTCAAACCCTAGAAGGTCATTATAAATTCATGGTGCCCTTCGGCCTTTCTAATGCTCCTACCACTTTTCAATCCGAACTGAATGCTATTTTCCATCTGGAACTCCAGAAGTTTGTGTCAGTTTTTTTTATGACATTTTGGTGTATAGTCCTTCCTGAGAGCAGCACTTCCATCATCTTAATCAGGTCCTACAAATTTTGAGGGGCAACTCCTTCCATGCCAAGCTATCCAAATGCGAGTTTGGGCGTTCCTTGATAGCTTACTTGGGCCATATAGTGTCAGAACAGGGAGTAGCCGTGGATCCAACCAAAATTGATATCGTGCAACGCTAGCCTACACCTGTAAATGTCCAGCAGCTGCGCGAGTTCCTTGGGTGAGCAGGGTATTATCGGAGATTCATGGCTCGCTATGCTCAAATTTCAGCACCGCTTACCCACTTGTTATGGAAGAATGCTTTCATCTAGACTCCTAATACTGAGGCAACTTCTATTTCCCTCAAGGCTGCCCTCACCACCACTCCTATTCGAGCCTTACCCAATTTTTCCAAGCTTTTTTTTTATACAAACTGATGCATCAAGAGCTGGCACTGGTGTTGTGCAAATGCAATCAAGGCAACCCATAGCATTCTCTAGCAAGTAGCTCTACTCCAAACTACAAGACTCATCCACTTACCTTAAGGAGCTCCGTGCTATCTCTGAAGCTATGAAGAAATGGCCTCAATATCTCTTGGGTACAAAATTCACCATCCAAACCGATCATCAACCCCTCAAAGTCTTATTAAACCAAGCCATTCACACCTCTGATCAGCAGCATTGGATCACTAACTTAATGAGGTATAACTTTGAAATTGTCTATAGGCCAAGGTGAGAGAATGGCCCAGCTGCTGATAACCCTGTCATGATTGCCTGAAGAATCCTGTCATGTTCTACAGCTGTATCAAAACCGATGATGGCCCTACTGACTACTCTTCGCAATTTCTATGTGCAACATTCAGCTTCAGCTGGCTTTGTTTCCTCAATTCAGGAACGGCCAGGAGACAATGAGCATTATACCGTGTGGGATGGAGTGATCTTCTATAAGAATAGGATTTCGGTACCAGTCGACTCAGCTTTACAAGACTTAATCTTGCAAGAATACCATAATTCGCCACTTGGGGTTATGCCAACTTCCAATGAACCTTCACAAAGATAGTTGCTACTTTCTATGGGCCTCACATACGTAAGGACATTCGTGACTATGTCATTCGTTGCTCTATCTACAACAGGTGAAACCACTCAACACTGCTTCCCAAGGATTCTTGCAACCATTTCCTGCTCCAAGTAAGATTTGGAAATCCCTTTCTATGGACTTCATTACCCATCTACCGTCTTCAGGCAAAAAGACTGTGATATTTGTGGTGGTCGACCACCTATCTAAGTATGCTCATTTCTCATTCTTGAATACTCAATTCACTGCTACAGACCTCGCAGAGGTCTTTGTTAAGGATGTGTGTCGGTTAAATGGTTTTATGACTAATATTATCTCGAACCGAGATCCCATTTTATGAGTAATTTTTGGAAAGAGCTTTTTAAATTACAGGGTACCACTTTGTCCACCAATAACTCATATTACCCACAAATAGACAGGCAGAACAGAGCGGCCAACCGTTGTTTAGAAGATTATTTGCGCTGTTTTGCTGCTAAAAGCCCCTCCACTTAGGTTAGGTTAGATTTTTACCATGGGATGAATGGAGCTACAATACTGCTTGCCATTCCTCTATTAAAATGAGTCCATTTGAGACAGTGTACGGAAGACCGCCACCCTCCTTAGTTGACTATATCCAGGCACTTCTTCTATTGCCATTGTGGATGACCTATTAATGGCCCGTTCCAACCTTCTTGCTACTCTCAAGTGTAATCTCCAACGGGATCAGTTGTGAATGAAAATTCAGGCTGACACCCATTACACTGAGAAGGAATTTTAGGTGGGTGACTAAGTCTTTGTCAAATTACAGCCCTATCGTCAAACCACGGCAGCCCATCAGCAATCCAACAAATTAGCTAAACGTTATTATGGGCCATTTTGTATTTTGGAACGAATTGGACTGGTTGCATATCAACTGAATTTGACAACTTATTCAAAAATTCATAACGTTTTCCATATATCCTTACTAAAGAAATGCCAGGGTGATCCTCTCAATCAACCGGTGGAGTTCCCAATTGACGCGTGGGGTTCCCAGCTTGTTTTTTATCCTTCCTAGCTTCTCGGCTTCAAGAAAGTCTTACAACAGGGTAAATTCATTCCCTGATTCCTTGTTTAATGGCATTCTCAATCAGCCGAGGAAGCTACATGGGAGTCCGCTGCGGAATTTATCCAAGATTTTTCCTCATTTAACCTTGAGGACAAGGTTCTTTGGATGGGGACAGCAATATTACCGGCCTCATTGATGTTGATGTTACGGCACCGCCGGGTCAACAAATTTCACAGAAAAGCACAAGGAAAACACAACCCCCCCTGAAATTTCAGGATTACATCTAATATTACTAGCTTGCTGCAAATATTAATTATCATAGACCCATATTATACTTTTTCATATAATTTTTCCATATTATTTTATATCACACGGTTAGGCTGTTAAAACTTTTCATATTACATATACCACTGTGAACTGTAATGGAGAAAAGGAGAATATATTCTATTTCTTAACCCCCTTCGGATCCCTCTCTCTCTCGAACTTTCTCTCTATCTCCCTCTCTTCCCCTTCTATTAGAATTCCTCTTCCCAATTTTTCCTCTATTTTTCTACTCTATGAATCTCTTGTTCACAGATTTGGCGATTGGTTGCTTGCGAGCATGTATCCAATAGTTTGGCTTGAAATGCATTGTCAGAACTAGGTTGGAACGCCAAGCAGCTCTACACATTATAAGGTCAAGAGCTTATCCTTCAGAACACCTTCTCCCCACAAAATATCCCCAGGCAAAAACTTGTATTCTAGAATCCTTCTTTTATATCTTTTTCGTGAAGGTTTTTAGTTTGGCTAAAGTTTTACCAACATAAATCAAGAAACATTTCATGTCCTTGTAACGTCATGTTTTACATTGTGGTGTGCAAGACTCCGGGTTATAAGTTCTAGATCCCTTCCATACATACTTGGAACGAATATGATTTCATGGTACGTAGTAGTAGGAGTCTCATGCACTGGATTACTCAAAACTATGATTTTACAATCAAAATAGATGAACTTGAAGCTTTCAGAACAATCATGTTATGGTATAAAATTATTATTAAGCCTTCACCAAACTTCATCTTCAGGATAAGGGGCGATTGACATAATATATCACAGCATTCAACCAAGTGCTAAAGACAACAAATGTTGACAATATATGTTCATTCAAATTGCAATCTTAGCTCCTAGCATAGGTTAGCCTATACTTGAAGTCCAAATGGGCATTATCAGGAGAAGGCCAGGTGAGCTGCTATATAAAGCCATTATAGGGATTTCATATAATGTATGCTTTTACTTATAAATAATGACGTCATTAATATAATTTTGGATCAATTTAATAAATAATTGTATAATAATAATTTGCGAAAAAATTAGATTTTTGGAAGCAAACTAAGCGTCTGAATGATGCTTGTCTCATGCTCGTGTGTGTCTGAAGCAGAAGCCGCACACTTATGAGGCACTCACGTGCAGTTTGGACAAATATTTGAGCTTGAGTCGCATCTGATGCAACATTCATGCGTACATGAGGCAGAATGAAGACGCATGATGTATACCTAATGCAACACTCATGTGTCAATTGTGTTATGAAAGTACACTTGCGCACTGTTCCGTCATTTTGTAGAAAAAGGGGAGAGAAAAGGGAGAAAGAGAAGGGAGCAGAAGAGAAGGAGGAGAGAGAAAGAAAATGAAGAAGGTTTTGGAACTTTTGGGAGTAAGATCTACTAGATCAGAGTTTAAGGCAAGTATTTCTAAATTCGATTTTTGATATATTTTAAAATCATTTGATTTTATTTATATATCTTATTTTATTGTATATGCATACAATCTTTGACACCCCCACTTTGTATATTATTATGCGCATATGATTTTCACCGATTATTTTGATATTTTGTTGGGTTTTACCAAAAATTTGAAGGGTTTTATTTTTCACATATTATGTAAATATTTTGAGATAATAAATTATATATTGAGATATTTACGAAAGAAAAGTCACAAAAGTTGTACATTTGGCCTTAGGTGTGGTATTCTATGTAAGTACTTGGTCCGATAAGAGTTTGTACTCTTCCACAATGTGAAAAATTTTTATTTATATTTTTCCTATGGAGAGAAAAAGTTTTGTAATTTGTTATAAAGTCCACCGGTTGATATTTTAGTAAAACCATTGTAAGGAATTAAATAGAAATAGTATGTTCGGATATCCTAATATATTAGATACAATTAAGGACTACACTTATTTCCATCTGTAGTAAAAGAAAGTGACATTTAATCTTATTTATTAAGAGAAATTTATGGATGGCCCACATACGGGTCTAAATAGTAACGTTTTGGCTTTTATTGAAAGTATGTGTAACCTTTTCTTAAGATTGCTCTTTTGGTCCTTAATTCTCAATTTAGCATGTTTTTTTTTTTTAAAATTTTTACCTACATTGTATTTGACACTTGAAATGTTTTGACTTTTGAGATTTGTAGATTTTAACATATTCTTGAAAATTATCCTATGTTAGATCTTGAGTCTTTGGAATCATTTGACAATTTGATATTAGATGATTTCATACAATTTGATGTTATTTGGTATTTATATATATATATATACATAGAATTTGGCACACAAAATCAGATTTAGGAATTCGTTACTAGACATTTGACATATATTAGAATATTTGATGGATTGGATTTAATACGTGTTTCATTGTATTTCGTCCACTCGTTTTGTTTTGTGAACATGTTTTTTGTTATTGCAAATATATATACTTATTAAGCTTTAAGCTCATAATTTGTCCTATTTTCTAACCTTTTAGATTAGAGGGCATTGGATACTTATAAGATTTGGATAGAAGAGACTAGAAGATTTTATTTATATTTTGCATCAGGATTTGTACTTAGGTTTGGCATTTGGGATTGATGTATATCACGCTCATGGTAATATGTATGTGTTTGGCATTATTGTATCAGTTGGATTTGCCTAAGTTTTATGTTGTGATGGTTTGGATATTGTTGACGTTTTTCTTTACATGTCTTCGGAATATGAGCAAATTGATATATTTTTATTTTGAAGACCAGACAGGATTAATTCAGTTTAATCCCGTGTTCGTTGTGATTTGTGATGGTGCGTCCAACTTGACTTTGAGAATGTTCAAATTTTTAATTATTTAGTCAGGTTATTCAATTAGTTTTAAAGCTGTAAACTGTTTGAACCTTTAACCACTAACAAAACTCAAATTAATTATTTCCTAATCCAGCAGTAAGACGACCAAATTGAATAAATTTAGAAAGAAAATTAGCATGAAATCAAGCAATTAGTAATTATAAAAAATAGAAAACCTCACTCAGTTGCTGGCTTCTTCTTTTGTCAGGAAAAATGGCTTTGAAGACTCTGGGCTTATCCTCTAAGTACATATCAAACGAAGCCTGAAACAGGGAAAAAAAAAATTTCCAACATAATTAAACCACAACGCCTACAATCCATAAACCCTAATTTTTTTATACGGAGAACGAAAGAGACGGCAATGTCACCTCAGTTGTCTCGAAGAGAGGGATATCAGTGTCGGTTTTCGAAGAGTAGGTCGAAGGCTGCTTTACCATCTGGTTCTTGATTACGATCGGCCGCGACCTTAATTCCGTCACCGCTTGGCATTGTCGTCTCCATGGCTTCTGCTGCGTCATCTTCCTTCGGAGAATTTCGCCCATGAAATTGAAGTCCTTCACACGAGCTATTTCGCCCATTTCTGAACTCTTCTTCTGCCGCAACTGCACACTGAGGAAACACTGGAGGAAGATAAAAAGCATGAGCAAAAAAAGCAGGGGTGGGGAATTGACCACGTGGCGTACAGCCGGAGAGGTGTGAGTGGTGACATGTCTCATTTACCAAAATCTATCTTACTATTACATATAATAAAAACATTCATAACTTTTTATTTATCTCTTGGTTAACGTTTCTTTCTAAATTTTTACTCTGTTTATATTATATTATAGATTTTTTTAGCGATATAGATTTTATAATACGTAAATAATCTATTAGATTATTTAGACATCATTTAATTAGTATCATACTTGATTTGTAGATAACATATACAAATAGTTACAATCATTAGGACTATTGGATGCACCAATTAGTATTCTTGTCATCTTTTCAAAGGTAACAGGTTTAGTTTGGTATGTAATTTTATTAATTAACTACTCAAATGTGCACGCATTTTTATTTGTACATGCAGATAAGCTATTTATATTGTGTTGGATTTCTTCCATTTAGGTCGACACCCCGACGGTCGAGCCCATGCATGTCTTCCCTCACTGCCTCCCACTGAGCCGATGCTCACATGGGTTGGTTTTATTCTAGGAGACGCCGTAGTCCAACTGTTACTTGCTCGGACCTAAGGTGCCACGGGGCTAAACAAAGACATTGTCTTTGATATCCGACTTTTCGTAGGTACTGATTTGTATTTATTAGAAAATATTCAGTAAATATTTTATATTGTATTTTAGGTAGTGTTGTATTTTAAAAATATTAGTATTGATGTATTTTAGGATGGTATATATTTTATTTTTGCCATTAGTCTTTTTACCGTTGTATACCCTAATGTATATATATACTTTGTATGCATCTATCCTCGGTGTGTGTGTAAAATATGAAAACGACGGTTCAGCCGAATTAATGGAGTGCCAATTCTTTTCCCACTTTCCAACAGAGCACTCGATTTCATTTTGTCCTTTCTTCCTCCATCTTCTTCCTCCATCTTTCTTCGTCGTCTTCCTCCTCCGTCTTCGCCTCCTTTCCTGGTAGGCGTTTCCTTACATGGTATCAGAGAGAGAGAGACGATGGCACAACACAACCCTGTCGAACACACATCAAGCATCAACAACGACAACCCCGGATCTCAAGTCCACCCAAAACCCGTAATCCACACAAAACCTTCTACACTTCCAAAATCTTTCGGATCCATGCAACCATTTTCGATTGGAAGCCAAAAACACCATTTACACTCGGTATCGATTTACTCACAGTCGATAATTATTCGACTTGGTCCCGAACCATGCGACGAGCCTTGAGGGCAAAGAACAAACTTCCTTTTATTGAAAGTACAATTCCTAAACCCTACGATTCGACCAATCCCCTTTTTGAAGCATGGGGACGATGTAACGATATGGTGGTATCTTGGATACAAAACTCCATCAGTCCATCCATTAAATCCAGTGTTGTTTTTGTGGATGATACTTTCGAAATTTCGAAGGAGTTGCATGACCGATTCACGCAACAAAACGGGCCCTGTATTTTTCAACTCAAGAAAGCCTTGGCAAATCTCTTGCAAGAGCAAGATTCGGTTAGTCTATATTACGGCAAACTGAAAACAATCGGGGATAAGCTCCTTGTGTATGACCCTCTCCTAGATTGTAACTGTGGTAAACTCAGAGTGCTCATCGAGCGGTATCAAATGGATTGTGTTATACAATTCTTAATGGGTCTCAATGATTCGTACACTAATATAAGAGACCAGATTATGCTAATGGATCCCCTTCCTTCTGTAAACAAAGTCTTCTCAATTATACAACAACAGAAACTACAACATCAAATGTTGTCTGTTGTTCATCCTTCAGAAACGATGGCTTTATTTACAAAACGGGTCTTTAATCCCTCTAAAGGTATTGTGAAAAATAACCCAGTGTCTAAGAAAGATCGGCCCTTCTGCATTCACTGCCGTGTCTCAGGACACACTCTCCGGCAGTGTTTTAAGGCTGGGAACGCTAAAATGCCGGTTTACACGCACTGTCATAAATCGGGGCATGTTGTTGATAAATGTTATCAGCTCCATGGTTTTCCTCCAAATCACAAATTATATGGTAAGACTGGTTCAACAACTTTTTAGGCCAATCATTCGAGTTTCACCACTGCTGCTGGTTGCGAGAACAATAAAGAAGATACAGTTGCTTTAATCAAAGCCCAGTTCAAGCAACTAATGAACTTAATCCAACCGAAGGACTCGGCTGCCTCTGCTCAAATGGCCAAACAGATTTCCTCTCTGCTTGACCCCGTCGGTGATCAATCCAAAACGGATAACATGACTGGTATTGAATTCTGTTCTGTCCCTTCTGCATGTGACAAAAATAATGTTTGGATATTGGACACCGGAGCCACAGATCACATGATCTGCGACCCCTCTTTGTATCTCCGCCCCATTTTCGCCTCGAAAAAGCACGGATGGACGAAAAGTTCCTGTATCCCACATTGGTGACGTAAAAATGACCCCAAGGATAACACTTGAAAACGTTTTATGTGTTCCATCCTTCACTTTTAATTTAATTTTAGTTAAAACTCTTGCTGATTCTGTTGGCTGCTCATTTTCTTTACTGACATTTGCTTGATTCAGGACCTTGCCTCCTGGACCACGATTGTGATGGGTGAATAGCGAAATGGTTTATATTATCTACTGAATAAGGATGTTCATCCGAACACCTTGGCTGGCCTTCTCTCCAAATGTTTGAAGCCTCTTATGACGCCTTCCGCTAATTTTGTTTCGTTGCCAATTAATTTATGGCATTATAGATTAGTTCACATTTCGCATTCTAGAATTCAATTGATACAAGATCTAGTTGTAAAAGAAGCATTACATTCCTTTAATAATAATCCATGTTCCATTTACCACATGGCTAAACAACGTCGCCTTCCCTTCACTCCCAGCATCCACAAGTCACACACACTTTTTTGCCGTGATGCATTGTGATCTGTGGGAACCCTTCTCAGAAGTATCTTATGATGGGTATAAGTATTTCTTGACCATCGTGGATGATCTTTCAAAAAGTACATGGATCTATCTTCTGAGATAAAAATCTTACACAAAATTGTGCTTATAAGCTTTTTATAACCTTAACACAATTTAATGTCCACATTAAAGTTATTCTATAATGGGTCAAATTGTTGGGAGACTTCAACACAACATGTTATCCACCAACACAACAGTGTGAAAACACCAAACAAAATAGTGTTGTTGAACGCAAACACCATCATTTATTAAATGTGGCTAGAGCAATTAGATTTCCAACTTCCCTTAAATTGCCCTAATTCTAACCGCCGCCTCTTATTAATAGAACCCCCACTCCGTGCCGCAAAATAAAACACCATATGAAGTCCTCTTTGGAGTCAAACCAAGTTATGATCATCTTCGTGTATTTGGTTGTTTATGTTTCGCTTCCACACTTTCTCACGGATGAAGGAAATTTGATTCTAAAAGTAGAACCTGTGTATTTTTAGGCTATCCCTTTGGTGTCAAAGGTTACAAACTCCTGGACTTAGATAACCATACGACCTTTAATTCTAGGGATGTCATCTTCCATGAAACTAATTATCCTTTCCAACAGGATAACACCGAAACCATTCCCAACGTGCCACCTAATGAATGATTCCTTGACATTGCACAGTATGACTGCATGAATCCAACAACTATTATCGAAGATCAAACAATGAAGAACCTTCAAAAATATCGTGTATCAACAAGAAACTCTTAATGATGGTCCACAATCCAATGTTTTCCCTGAACCAATCACCAACTCCCAATCTCCTGTCAAAGACAAAACTCCCATTTATCGGACCACTAGAACCAGGAAAGCCCCTTAATATCTAAAAGATTTTCATTGTCATCAATCTCACGCTACAACATGCCAACATATAAATATCCCCTTGAGCATTACATATTATATCAAAAATTGTCTCCAACCTATAGTTATTTTTCATCATCCATCTCCTCCAAAACAAACTTATGCTCAAATTTTTCTCGATCCAAATTGGCTCAAAGCTATAAATGAAGAGTTACGTGCCTTGGAATCAAATAAGACTCCTTGTTACCAAATCTTACAAAAAGCTATCGGGTGCCACTTGTCTTCAAATTAAAACTCAAATGGGAGTATTGAAAGATACAAATGCCGATTAGTTGCAAAAATGATATATAAAAATGGGTGGATTATCATGAAACCTTTTCTCCGGTTGCTAAACTTACCACCGTTTATCTTAGTGGTTGATAAAGGGATGACATTTATATCACTTTGATGTTAACAACGCTTTTCTAAACGGAACCTTAAATGAAGAAATCTATATGAAACCACCTCCGCTACACCACAACAAAACCCAACCAGGTTTGCAAACTCTCAAAAAGCATTTACAGTCTTAATCAAGCTTCTAGACAATGGTATTCAAAACTATCTAGCTCCTTGATCCTCTTCGGCTTCACTCAATCAAAAGCCTATTACAGCTTATTTACTAAGCAAGACAATAAATCCTTCACAACTCTCCTCGTATATGTTGATGACATTCTTGTTGCTAGTAATTGCTTGGAAACTTAACATAGAAAACCTTTCTTGATCGCACCTTCAAAATCAAAGACTTAGGCGTTCTTCGATTTCCTACATAGAAGTTTTCACAATAAGGCATCCACATCTCAAAAGAAAATACACCCTCGATATTTTGGCTAACTAATACCATCGAAACCTGACCCATTGATCAAAACTTGAAATTAAGTAAGCAAACCGGAGCTTATAGATCCCAATGTGTATCGAGTATTGGTCGCCTCCTTTACCTCACTGCTACTCGACCGGACATCGCCTATGTCAGATAAATTTTAGCCGAGAATCAAACCTCGAATCATTTGAATGCGGCACACCAAGTTTTTCGATATTTAAAACTCAACCCTGGACAAGGCATATTGCTTTCTTCAACATCTACCATTCAACTACGAGCCTTTTGCGTATCTGATTGGGCGTTTGTCAAACACACGTAAATCAATCAATTGTGTCTTTCTTGGAAACTCCCTTATTTCAAATGCAAAAACAATCCGTGGTTTCATGCATATCATTCCATAGCTATTGTTGTGAATTATCTTATTTCATATATTTTAAAATTTTTGCAGCTTTTACATCCCCACGCAAAGATTGTTATATAATCAAAATATTACCGTGAATCCGGTCTTCCATGAACGCAAAAAATATATCGATAATAATCTCATTAACAAATACAAGAAACAATTCGAACTCACAATCGCCTAGTACATTTTCACAAAGCCACTGCCTTCACATCGTTTGAATTTTTACTTGTCCAAGATGGGCATTATAAATATATATGCTCCATCTTGCAGGGGACTATTAGAAAATATTCAGTAAACATTTTATATTGTATTTTAGGTAGTGTTGTATTTTAGAAATATTAGTATTGATATATTTTAGGATGGTGTATATTTTATTTTTGGCATTAGTCTTTTTACCGTTGTATACCCTAGTGTATATATATACTTTGTATGCGTTTGCCCTCGGTGTGTGTGTAAAATATGAAAACGGAGGTTCAGCCGAGTTAATGGAGTGACAGTTCTTTTCCCACTTTCCAACAGAGCACTCGATTTCATTTTGTCCTTTCTTCCTCCATCTTTCTCCGTCATCTTCCTCCTCCGTCTTCGCCTCCTTCCCTGGTAGGCGTTTCCTAACAGTATTGCTCTGAATAAATATACAGACTCCATGCCAAAAACCTGCTGCACAACGTCTAAGACATTAACATTCCACGTGGAAACAAAGAGGAAGAAAGAAGAAACCCACCAAAAGCATCAATTACACAAAACCATAGTCAATACAACCAATAAAATTATAAAATGATTTTATAATAATAAGAATATTTTTATTTTTTAACAAGGCCCAAAGTATTAGACTGTTTGTAGATGTCGCCTGATATGCCATCGCCCCACATCCCAATGAAACCAACATTACAATACATAAATTAAAATCAATTTGAAATACTATACAAATTGTTGGTAATTCAACACACATCTAAGAGGAAAAAAAAATCAGCCCCAATGTACAACCAAATCTCCAACCTTTTAAGCCCTAATCACGAGATGAGAGGCCCTATGCCGCAAATCGCGACCGTTCAACCAAAATTGAATGGCCGTAATTTGCAGAGCCGCCTTTCCCGTTTTCATTTGAAAAAAAAAAAAAAGCCGTCCGATTGTTAGATTTGTGACTGAATGGCCGCAATTACAGCACAAGGCCTCGGAGTCTCCTAATCTCTTGTGCTTTCTAAAGATATCAAAATTAAAAAAAAAATCAAAAATACAATATTTAATATCATCAAGAATCTACAAATTATGGCCATCGGGCGAATACAAATGAAACTAATATTGAAACATGCCAACATAAAAATATTCTAATTTGTTTCTAAATTAGTTATACACATTCCAAAATGTAAATTAAACATCTTCACATCAACCATCCAAAAAGCTCCTCCATACCAAATCTTACAAGTGATCCACTTACTAATTTGAAATGTGATGAATGTGGTGAGAATGAATGTAAAATTTATCAAAGTACATGTAATAGTCTATTGTTTTGATTCAGATTTATTAGACACTTGATTTAATAAGATTATTAATGAAGACAGTCATCGAGCTAAAAAAATCATTAATGATATTAATTATAGAAAAGATTAAGCTATTATTGTGAAATGACCAGACAAGTAGGATTCTTTGAAACATTTAGACATAATATTTTAAAAACTTAATATAAATTTCACAAACATGTAAAATATTTTACTGAATTTAAGAATATGCAATACATAATACAATATGAAATAACTTAAAATTAATAATTTATAGACAAATATGAGTATTGGGTTCGAAGCCAGACATATAGGAGCAAAATATTATATTTTTAGACATAAAAAAGATTCACATACTAAAATATAGCACATATGACATGATACAAATATTTGAATATAAAATTCCTCTATAAAATCGTAAAAAATTGACATGAATATAAGATTTATACATCATAATTTTAAAATTTTAATTTGGATAAGTATTAAAATAATAATATTTGGAAAAAGGATAATAAATCAATAACAAATGAAAGAATGAACTTAAAGTACATTTACCTCAATCCAATCTACCCAAATCCATACTTTAATCGAACTAATTTGAGCTATTGGAGCCTCATCTTACTTCTCTCTCTTCTTCTCGATTTTCTCTCTCTTTTATCTCAATTTTGCGCAAAACAAATGACAAAACCCCAACCTGCACATACTTTTATACCCATCTTGCGCTCCAGCGCCATTCAAGCGCTACTTGGATGCAACCTTTGTTGAAATCAAGTTTGAGCCCCATTCAAGCACTACTCAAGTGCAACCTATATTGAAAATAGCACTCAAGTATGACACGAGCATTTGTTAACCGCCAAACACACTGAAATTTCAGCTCAAGCATACGTCAAGTGTTTATCGAACGCCGATGCCATTGGAATTCGAGCTTAAGCGCTCGTCAAGCTTGCGCTAGGCTTAGGTTCAACCGGTCCCATTTTGACTTTTTGATTCAATTTTTTATATCTTTTAATCTCAATTTCAGTTATATTAATTTAATTAATTATAATTAATTTAGCAACTCTATTCTCACAATAAGTGTCCTAAAAACATGCATCAAGCATGCTATTTTTGTCTCAAACAAACACAAGCGTGAGATAGGTGCCCATCAAGCATTATACCTGATTCCAAAAATCTAATTTCTTCTCAAATTTTTTTTATATAGTTATTTATAAATTGATCCAAAAATACTAATAACTTCATAATTCAATAATAAAAATCTGATATTACAATAAATATATTTAAACTCATTTCTTTTTTTATTACTAAATTTTCATGAAACATCTGAACATTTCTTATTCAATACTCATTCGAGTGATATTTATTTACTTTCATTTATTATATCTTACATGCATCTTAATTTGATTCTTATTTCATAAGATTTTTAAAAGCTTACATCTTAAATTCAAACATGTATATTGAAATTATAAAAACTCTACTTTGATTATAATAAAATTGATTTATTTTTTTTAAAATTGAGAAAAAAATTTATATTTTTGTATAGTGGTGTAGAGCTTTTAGTTTTGATTAAGTAAAAATTATTATAAAAAATTAACAAAATATATTTAAATGTAACTTAATATATTATTTACAAATTAAAAGTCAAATCCAAAATTTATGGTCCAAAAAAATAGCATTTGACCATGATTATGGAGAATAATATGTAGTTGATTTACTCATGGGTCAACGCATAGGCATTGGTTATGTGAAAATAATCATAATCCGTCCGTTGATATTTAATCTTTATTGGTAAGGTCATCATTAATATTTAGTTCTTATATTTTCATAAAATTTATACATATTTTATCAATTTTTTGATATTTTTAGTATTTTACCTTTTAATTATTATTGTCCATTTCCTTGTTTCATTCACAATTATATATATATATATATATATATGTATATATATATATATATATAAATTATGCATACTTTATTAAACGTTAGGCTCACATTTATTATTTTTTGTCAATATTTTAGATTAGCGGGCTCAGATGTCATTTATAAGAATTTCATACTTTGGGAAAACTTTTATTATCTCCTGTTCCATGGCAATCGGCCGGACATAAGCAATCTGGCAACAAGGGAGAGCAATTGTCTCACATTTGCTCACAATAGTAAATATGGATTTTTTTAATTTTACTATATACTGAATACTTTTTTCATTATTTTACTCAATTTATCATAATAATTTTTAAAGTAAAAATTATTTTATATCATTTTCTATTACCTTACCATAAAGACCGGTTAGTTTGTCAAAAAATAAACTTTTGGAAACTATTTTTTTTATATTTCGGTGTTTGGCATGCATAAAAAATTATTTTTTATATTTTTTAAATTTTGACACATATAAAAAAATAAAACAAAAAAATACATTATTGGTTAATAAAAAACTTAAATTTAAACTGTAAAAATATTTTTTAGAATTCATTCGCTACTCACTATTAATCATTAATATTTGTTCAATGAATACTTTAGCTCAAAGATATATCATTGCCAACCTATGATGTTGCACCAGCCGACAATGATCACCGTCTACCTAGCAATGCCTCAAGTCCGCCATTGTCTGGTACTTGTCATCGATATTCCTAACTCTATTACTATTGATTGATAATGACGCTCTGTCATACTTAAATAAATTTTAAAATTAAATTTTTGTTCAAGAATGAAATTTTATTGGATTTATCTATATTCGGTTCATTTTTCGAAATCATATCATATCCCGAATTTGATGAAATAAGATGAATTGAGACGGCTATTATCTCTCAACCCACAAACTATTGACGCCTAAATCACTGCTATTAGTTATCAATCATCGACGTCCTCGACCCACGTTTCCATTCATTGACTAGTGTCATATCGAGAACACCCCGGCCTCAGCCCACTAGCTGCAGAAGTCTCAACCACCACCACCTTAGTCCCCATTATCTATCACTCGCCGTTGCATTATTGTAGTTAATAGTTGCAAATATCTAATATTGTTGATTTATTTGTATATTAATTTATATTTTTAATGCACCCCAAATGCTGAAAATATTACTATGAGAAGCTATTTTTGATGAAAATAACTTTTACAAAAAATATAAAAATATTTTTCATTGAAAATAGTTTGCACATGGTTAATATTTTTCATAAATAAATAGGGCTTAATTTTTTTTTCATCAAACAACTTACATTTTCTCACATGAATTCAATTTCATATATGTTATACGCATCTAAGCAATCTTAAACGTCGTTTTTTAATCTTAAGTTTTGTTTATATAACTTATTAACATTTATAAATATCATAATTTTTCATCTGTTAGTATGATTATACTTATTTATCATAGTATTTCATCCTTATAATACAATATTTTGATCCATAAAATATATAGTGGGTCTAATAATAATCTTATATATATTTTTTTAATTTTAAATATATATCTAGTCACAAAGTACATTCAATTTAATTTTCTATTTTAATCAAATGTCTTGATCCTGTCGTCATGAACCTATCTATCCTCTTTAATTACTTACACATTCAATATAACAAAATCAATTATTTAATCCCCATTCAATCGTCGTCTCCAATTAGGTTTACAGGAGCTATATACGTTCCCAGATGTCTTCATCAATGCCTACTTGGATTGAACTTTCAAAGTTGGATCTTGGACGCAACAACTGGAATTATTTTTTATATTGTATCTTAAATTTATTACATATAATATATATTCTCAGATTAAATTCCCATTATTTTATATTTAAAGAAGCTTATGCTTTGTAGAACTCTACGATTTTCAGTTTGTAGATACCTATTGGCTCCTTTAATGGAAAATCTCTCTCTCTCTCTCTCTCTCTCTCTCTCTCGTCCTATCCATATTGAAAATTATGGGGTTTGACATGATTATTTTAATTTTGAGCTTCTTTATTATTTAAATAGTTGTGATTATGCAATATAAACAGGGAATTGTACTTTAATTTTTATTTTAATTACGTACTTTAATTTTATTTTTATTTTATATGACATATTTTGAGCCGATACTGTGTTAAATTAGCTTAAAATATATGATATCTGTGATAACTTCGCAAATTTTCCCTTCGTTCTCTTTGACGTGACTCAATCAAACACCATAATTACGGAATTCTGTCTTGTTCAAGAGAAATGCGAAGCTAAATTCCACCATATTAAATGATTGCCAGCCACCGCTGGGGAGCCCAATCTTTTTAAAATATAATATAAATTTAAGATTTTTCAAATTGTAATTATTTAATATTAATTAAATATTTATATTAATTTTTTTAAAAAAATTAAGCTTTTAATACTTTTAACCATTTAATATTAATAATTAAATGATATTGAATCATTCCTCTCTTAAAAGATTAAAGACTCGAATTCATTGCTGGTCATGCTTTTATATTACCCAGAAAACACCTCATGCATTATTTCCTCTCAAAAAAAAAAAAAAAACTCAAAGTAAAAAAGGCCCTCGTCTGGGGATTAGGGGTAGCTATCCCAGAGGGTATCCCACATTGTGGATTACAGGGTAAAAATTCAATATATTTTTTATTTATTAACATTCAAAATAAATAATAATAATAATAATAATAATAAAAGTTATGTTTTTGATTAATTATTTTCTATAATATAAATATTTTAATACTCTATTATCTTAAAAAATATATAATCATCATGGACTTTTAAGCCCAGTAAAATTAATGTGGGTAATTATTTTTCATATTAAGTATCATATGTGGCTAAAGAAATCTATTAATAAACATTAATAGTCAATAATAAATAACAGATTAGTTTCAAAAAATTATTTTATATACTCAAAAAGGAAAATCATCGAGCTTAAATTTCCATTCACAAGAGCATTTGTTCCTAGCATAAGCCAAACATAAGAAAATGTAAAAAATATATTTTTTCATATTATGCCACATAGATGTAAAGGGGGAGATCATTTTCAAACATGTAAGTTATTTTTTAATAAATAAATGATTGCCTGAACTTTATTTTTAATTGTTTTCTTGATGAGTAACTTTAATTCTATCTCTACATCACACAATGTAGGCCCCAAATGGGGCATAATGTCTAATGTATCACGTGCCTAGATTGTGTTGTGTATCATCTTAGGCATAAAATTATCCATGCACACTTCTAATATTAATAAAATAAACTATATATCAATAATAACAACAAAAATATTAAAATTTCATGTCACATTACAATAGATCAAAGTGGATTAAGTATAGCATGGCATGTTATAGGCCAAAGTGGATTGGAATGTTCGATATATCACATGTTTAAATTGTGGTATCTACATACTAAATATTTTCGTGACAGATATTTAATAATCTATATAAATGTAATAATATTAATAACAATAAATAATATCATCAATAAAAATAATAATAATATCTTATATTATATTAATTTGATCAACTAAATAAATTTATTTTTACCATTCTACTTAATTTAATACAATATACTCTTAAATATAAATATTTTTAATTGTTTTATATCACATTACTATGACTCCCACAACCCATTACCACAAAGAGAGAAAGAGAGGGAGAGAGATTCCTTGGACCTAATAATTGAGGAGGCTGTCAAGATCTACTGGGTCAGCAACTACGGTGGAAGGAATTTCTTGATTCCTCAAAGCTCTTGGCATCATCTCACGGCAAGAAACAGCTGAAGACAAATCGACATTCACGTCACCGTAACTTGAGCTGGTTATGTCGGAGCCATTGCCCTCCAGCAAGAGCCTCAAGATTGACTGATCTTGCCGCATCAGGATTGATGAATCTGAGTGCAGCAGGTTTTGCTCCACGGAAGATGGAGGAAACCCAGAAGATGACGATGAAGCAGCTAACAATGGCGGAGGAGAGGGATTGTAGTTACCATCAAAAATGCTGTAGTTGTTGTTTTCCATGGGGAAGGAGAAGCAGGAAGTGTTGGCGACGGCAGATTTTCTCTCACTGCTTTCCGTTAATGGCGGCAACAAAGGTGGCTGCAGCTCATCAGCGTATGAGCATACTCTCGCCGGCTCTGAAATTTCTGTCGTCTTCTCTCCTGAAGTTCTCTTCTTAAAAACCCGGCATATGACCCATTCAATCTGAAAAAGAAGTAAAAAGATGGCGTTGATAGGGAAATTTAGAAGAAAAAAGTTACAAGAAATAATAGTCTATGACACAACAATAGCGTTATTGACACTAAAAACTCTACATATGCGTCCCCTGATAATTAACTCCTCACTATGCTATGCTATCAAGGGTGTTGTAAGAGTCGATATAGAGTGTGTCTTTAACACCACTAACAAAATAAATCTTGATAGATGGCAAATCTACCTCCCCAGATGTTGACAAAGGAGATTTGGCATATATTTGGGCATCATTTGTGAACCTTTTGAAATCTCGGCTGTACAATTTTCTTATGAAATGAAGAATCGTCAAGAAGGAAATTGAATCGCACACCATTTACAAGCATTTTGGATAGTTACAACGTGTAATGATATACATATATATATTATTTATATGTATTGGATGTAATATCTTCAGTCTAAATACTTGCTTCTTGAGTTTTGAAGTAATAAATATTTATAATGCACTGTAACTTTTTTGAAATCTTTTGTGTGAGACTTTTTCAACTCGTATATTCGTTTGGAGCAATTTCTCCCTCACATGTGAGGACAACAAAATCTTGCACTTTCCCTTTGATCCATGGGATAATTGTCCGTGGAATTTCGCACGCAAAACTCATGGCACAAACACCTAGGCCATCAACTTTAAGACTATCCATTAGAAAAGAAGACCAGACAAGGGTGTCATAGGATTCCAATTTCATCTTGTTCATCCACTCAGACATGCTCTGCCATTTGTAAAAGGGATTAATAGAGTTTTGCTATCTGACAAAGAATTCAGTGGACTCTGTCAAAAGAATACCCAATTAACACCATTGTTACTCAACACAGTTGATCAGGAAGAGTCCGTCACTACTCCTGAGCAAATAGTCTAATGCTCCACTAATTCTCTGATGTCTCACCATATCAACTTCCCTATACCCTTCCACTCAATAGGGAATTTCAGTATTGACTCAAACTTGTAACCAGATTCAATCTCCTCCACCTCCATCACTAGTCAATGAGTTCTCGTGAGCATGAAGAATTACAATGACAAGTGACCAAACTTTTTTAAAAAGGATATGTAAGGAAAAGCAGTAGCCCGTGCACCATCTTAGCCTTATTAACTCTAAAAAAAGATGACATGTGAAAAATGTGTATTAATAATTTGGTCATAAACAAGATTACTATCAAGTATCGATTCCCAATTCTAAGACTTGATGACATTTACGAAATGTTACACGGTGTCCAAATTTTTTTCTAAAATCGACTTACAAAACAAATATCGGCATGTCCATGTCTAACCTAGCAACAAATGGAAGATTGTTTTCTTGACACAAGGAAGTCTATATGAATGCTCATGATACCATTTGGGCTAAACAACACCTCTAGTACATTTATACATCTAATGAACCACATGCTCAAATCCTTCATCGAAAAATTTGTGGTGATACATTTTAATGATACCCTCAAATTTATCACCAATGTTGAGCAACATCTTAAGCATATTCAACAAGTTCTATAAGTTCTACAACAAAAAATATTATTTGGGAATACTATAAAATGTGCCCTTAAAAAGGAATGAGTTATATTCTTGGGGTTTATCATCTTTTCTCATGACATAACCAAGGATAAATAAAAAGTATGAGCCGTCCTTAAATAGTCAACTCCTCGCATAATTACTGAGGTAAGTAATTTTTCATGGCTTGGCCACATTCTATTGACAACTCATTCGAAACTTTAGCTCTCTTATTTCTTCAGTTATTGATTGTATAAAAAATGTACAATTCTCATAAAACTAACAAGCCAGTGAGAGTTTTGCCTTAGTTGAATAAAGGCTAATTGAGCTCCCTGTGTTAACCCTTCCCGATTTCATAGAGTTACTCATGGTTGAATGTGACGCTTCTCACATTGGCATCAACATAGTCGTAAGCCAATGAGGTTGGCCCATCTCTATTTTTAGTAAGAAGTTGAATGAGTTCAAAAAGTATTACTCACCTTGTGATATTGAATTCTATATAATAGTCTAAACTCTTTAGTTTTTCGGGATGTTACCTAATACACCAACAATTTATCCTATTTTTCAACCATGAGGCTCTCATTTCTTGCATGGTTGAAAGAAACTAAATTCTCAACACATCAAGTGGTTTTTCTTCTTATAAGAATGTATGTTCATCCTCAAACACAAATCAAGTGCTTCCAACATGGTGGCCATTGCCCTAAGCTAATAGGTTTGTTTCCTCCAAATTTTATCTTATGAAGTAATCAATTTTAATTTGCACCCCAAAAGTTATCATATAGATTCATATTACTCAAAAATTTTTAAGTACTAAATTGTAATATCTTGGGGTTCGTGACATAAACACATGACTTTAAGGACCAATTTTACCTAACAAATGGACATTTTTTTCCAAAGAAATCAAATATATATGCTTGAGGGAGCTTTACAACTTCAAATTATTTTTGAACTTCACAGGGGTAGCCTCAATGAGCACTTCATGGGAGATAAGACACTTACTTTGGTACAAGAAAGATACTTTTGGCTAAAATTTAAGTGTGATATATAGTGATTCATAAAATGAAATATCACTTACCAATATATCAAGGGTAGATAATTAAATCACAAATTATATTAACCTCTCCCAATTCCAAGCAATTTGTGGGAACTGATCTGCATGGACTTTTGTCTTAGGTGGAGCGTACTCACAATGGCCATAACTCAACCTTTGTTATTGTAGAACGTTTATCTAAGAAAGCCTACTTTATTCCATATAAAAAGACTACAAAAGCATTTGCATTGCTTGGCTCTTATTCTAAGAGGTCGTACAACTCGAACCATAACATCAGATCGAGACACTTACTTCATTCGGCATTTTGGGCAAACATTATGGGGATTTATGGGAATCAAATTGTAATTCTTCAACACTTACCATCCATAAACAAATGGACAAATGAAAATTGTAGACTGCTCTCTTGGCAACTTACTTTGCGGCCTATCTAGTAACCATCTAAAGAGTTGGGACATAATCATTTCTTAAACTAAATTCGCTTAAAATTCTTCCCAAAACTAGTCTGCTCAAGTGTTCCCTTTCAGGATAAACTATTGGAGTAATCCAACCCACATCCTTGACCAAATGCCATTTCATGTAAAAGGGTGCATTAGTATGAATGCCAAGGAACTGGCCGCTGACTTTCGAGGAATCTATAAACAAATCAATAAGCGCCTAAAGGACCGTGCAACCAAATGCAAGGAGTTGACCAATCTTTACTGTTAGCATATTAAATTTAATAAAGGTGGTCTAATTATACGTTTTCTAATAAGAAGTTACCATAAATTTAAAGATTAAAAATTTGGACCATGTTGGGTCATCAAAAAATTTAGACTTAATGCCTATCAAATTAATTCTCCTGGATGTATCAAAATTAGTCCAGCTTTTAATATTCTATATCTATAACCCTTTTACAGATCCACCGACTCATTATTATCACCACTTATACTTGTTCTGGTTCTAAATAAGTTTAAAATTATTGACTGCCAGTAGAGGAATGTATACTCAATATTTTATCCATTTGCTTGAAAAATCCTCAATGAAAGATGTTTGGATAAATGAATAAGAATTTAATAAACTGTATGTCGCAACACTATAGGACAACAATTTCACACGAAACTCCAAGTCGAGTTCTTTTTTAAGGAGGAGAGAATGATCCATGTGGCTCCCATCAAAGCCATTCATTGCCGCCCCACCATGTGCATGCAGATTTTCTCCTCCCCACTCCTCAATGTTTCTCTATTATTAATAAAATAATAGTTAATGTTAACCCTTAACCCTCCATCTCTCTTTATTAATTCTGAAATTAAACATGAGTGATTATTTAAAATATGTTATACTACTAATAAAATATATATTTTGAATATCAATCAAAAATTTGCCTTCAACTTTTTACTAGTATTTGATCATTTGGATTAGTTAAATAAATATCAATCGATTAGGACACGATGTCCATAGTTTGATCATTTATTCCGCCTCAAGGGTGGGGGATTAAAAAATATTCCTCCAACGTGAAAAACCATAAATAGCTTCAATTGGAAGAATTTGCCTATAACAACTAGAACAAGGCAAGGGATTTAAATATGGGTGCGTGTAAAGAGAGAGACAGATGAGTTGTTGTAGTCATTCTACAGTATTTTCTATGTTCTCTCTTGTATTCTTTCTTTCATTATTTGCTTCAAACTTAGATAGATTCCACTTGCTATGTGGAGCAGACAAGGAGGGAAGTGTTATCTGAGTAATTAAACGAGGTGAAATAGGCTTTATATGGGTGGAGGTATACTTTTGTTGTCAGCTTTTCATTTATCGTCCGTGTCTTTTGTTAACTGAGGAGTTTCTTCTTGCTTGATTTAAGTAGTCTCATCTCGATATTGCCCTTAAGCCGTACGGGATTTGATATATATATATATATATATATATTGTAGTGTATTTTAAAAATCATGTAATAGAACAAAGTGTCACATTAGAAAAAGTTCAAAGATATAATTATTTTTGGTCTATAAGAATGGACTATGGATAAAATAAAATTGTGAAACAAATCTGATCAATATTCTTAGACAACAAGAATCACTATAGTAGAAATTTGTTTTTACTTAAAGAAGAAACAAAAAATAAGATTAGACAGTTTTGATATATCATTGTAAATTTTGATTTGATTTTTTTTTTTTTTTCAAATCACAGTCAATAAGAAAAGCTTATTGTATCATTAAAATGATACATACAAATCTGCTTTTACTCTTTAAGCTTCTCGATGTTTTTTTATACTATTTGTCCACTATTTATTATTGTTGAGGACCTGTATGACCTAACAAACCTTTAAAAGATGTGGAGGAGGAGGTGGTGGCGACGGTGGCAGTGATCGTGGAGGAGGAGGAGGAGGCGGAGGATTACCTTGGCAGTTTGGGGGAGGTAATTAAGCATGGGGTGTTTGCCTTCCAACCTATATTCATGCATGACCCAGTTGGCTCTGTGCCCTTTGGGAGCCCTGCCTTTGTAAAACACGAGAGTCTTCTTCATTCCGATTAAGGTCTTAGCCCTAAAGATCTCCTTATCTTTGCCTGTGGCCTTCCAATAGCCAGCTTCAGTTGCCCTATTTGTCCTCAAACCAGTAGGGTACTTTCTGTCTCTTGCAGTGAAGAAATACCATTCCTTCACCCCCATTTTTGCTTTACCTTCATGAAAATAAACCAAAAACCACCAAAAAAAAGGAAAAGGAAAGTTAACAACAGAAAAAAATTTAAAATAAAGAGAAGATTTACTTGTGAATCCCATTTTTGCTTTGCCTTCGTGAAAATCAACCCCTCCAAAAACACAAAAAAAAATAAAGAAAAAGAAATTAACAAAACAAATAATAATAATAATAATAATAATAATGGAGAGAGAATCACTTGTCAAATTGTTTGGATATAAGTCTAGAAGAAAAACCAAGAATATTATCAATTTTGCCTTTTTTTTTTAATTTTAATGTCAACTTTAAATTTCTGTTATTCTATTTTTAATTTTTTATTGCACGGTTAAATTTAATATATTAAAAAAATTAAGTTAAATATGACACATTTCGAGTTCGATGTTGAGCATTTTGAATTACTTTGTAAATTATTTGGATATAAGTCTAGGTAAAAAAAACCAAGAATATACTCAATTCTATTCTTCTTAAATTTCATTTCTCAATTCAAATTTTTTATTACAATTCTATTTCTAATTTGTTATTGTAGAGTTAGATTTATTATAGGAAAAAAAAATCAAGTTAAATAGATCACATTTGAATTTTATATTAATACATTTGTGATGCAAAAAAACTTGTTGAATTTTTATATGATACTTTAGGAAAAGATACTTAGCATAGAACATAATTAGTACTAAAAGATAAGGACTCTGCTACATATGTCACCCACATATAGCTTTTTAAATTAAACTTATACTTATCTAGTTTGGCAAATTTGATATAAAATTTGTAAGAAGACAACTCTGAATCATATCAGTTTTTGAAAATCATATTTGCTTTAAAACTTACATCATAAAATTAAGGGAAAAATTTTTTTTATTTTTTTCTTTGCTGCAAATATTAATCTAATCTTCATAAATTTGCCTTTTTTGAAAAAAAAAAAAAAAAAAAGTTGTATATGGGAGGAAGAAAATTATTTTTGCTGAAGTAAAAGTTATAAAAATGATTGAAAAATAAAATAAAATTTGAGAATATAACTAAAATTAGAATATTTTTCTGATAAATTTCTTGTAGGTTGAAACTCTCACTTACTTGGCAAATCCCAAGGCTCGACCTTATTCAAATCAACCTCTCCTATTGCACTGGCAGTGAAGAAACGATCGACGACCTTCTGAGACAGATAGTGAGTTATGAGCTCTTCGTCGGTCGGATGAAATCGAAACCCAGGCGGCAACTTCGCCGTCTCGTCTTCCTTACTAAGCCGACACGAATGATCTTCCATTGCTGGAAATCCGAGCTTGAAAGGCTTATATCAGTATTAACTAGAGGAGGAGAAAGAGAAGAGATCGGAGAGGTACGAACTGAGAGATCGATGCTTGAAGATGAAGGAGAGAGATTCAAAGTTGTTACGGAAAAAGGAAAAAGACGGTGTGTTTGGAAAAGAGCACCGCTTAAATACAGGCAGATTTTGAGAAGGCAAGGAAACGTGATTTGTAACGCAACCCCTCTCTCTCTCTCTCTCTCTTCCAAGGCAGGTGTGCTGCGACGCGTGAGACGCAGTAGTGTATCGGAATTAAGGGTTTCATCTCTTAAAAAATTAAAATAAAAAAACCTATTTTTTTATGATTTTAAATTGCCTATTTTAAATAAATGTATATAATTAATAACTTATTTTAATTACTTTCTAATTTTTTTAAGGTAGTTAAAGTACAATCATTTGTCAAAAACTAAATAGCCTACATTCAAAAAAAAAAAAAAAAAAATGGCTTCTATCTCTTAAACAGATGAAAACCTCTTGATCCATAGTGCCTTCAGCTAAGGGTAAGTATTTATATTATAAATATTATTAATATAATTATTTTTAAAATTTTTTAAAGTGTTAATATCAATTAAATATAAAATATAAATATTAAAAAAAAACTATTTAAAAAATCATTTTAAAGTTTAAGTATCCATCCTTGGATCCTGCCATTCAGAGGAGGAGAGGGTGCGCTGCTGCGGCGCATCAATATGATTGTGGGTAGTTTCATGTCCCGACGGAAGCCGCTAAAGCCGATTTATATTGTTACGATGATATCCTTCTTAGTAAGTAAATTAGTATATTAAATGAATAGGTGTCTGCATAATTAGAACGAAAATCAACCCACTTTAACAGATTCTAAAGAAACCCACCAAGTTAACCTTGACAAATAAGGAGTTCCCACTTAAAAAGGGTCCGCTCAACATATGTGATACCCAATATCTCGATTTGTATTTATAATATCATAATTTTTATATATTTATAAACATTATAGATAATTGTATAGTAAAATTTGTAAGAAAATCAATTGTAGGGGATTACGATTTGAAAATTATGCATGACGGGCATTCCTGTATAAAAAGATATTCGTCCATAATTTAGGTAGAATGTGTTGCATTTATATATGGGCCAGGTGCACTTATGTGTGCATGCAATTGGGCTTCGTGCCTGATGAACATTTAATTAGCACTTGTATGCCAATCTAGATATGTAGAATCATTTGCCAAATTTTTGGATATTTTGCATAGAGAAAAGGAAAGAAGAAAGATAAAAAAGAAAGAGAGCAAGAGAAAGAGAGATAAGAAAAAGATAATGTGAACGAATGTTATTTTAATGCTTTTTGATATTAGATTTGGTAAATTATTGATTTAAAATAAGTATATTTAAACTTATTTATTTTTTTATTATTAACATTTTTAAATTTTTTTCTAATTATCGTTTAAATGTACATTATATTATTATTTTTCATCTCTTTGAATATTGATTGCATGCATTTTCTGTTCCCAAGAACAATCAAACATTCTAAACATTTATATTTAACATATTATTAAAAAAATTATAACATCCTTAACTATTTAACTTACATGCAATTTTTATACTAATATAGAAAGATAACTTTACTTTGTAAAATGGAAGAGATATTTTACTTTTCTTCTAATTTGAAAAAGTTTCAAATATATAATATATAATATAAAATTCTCTATTTTGATTAAATAAAATCATTGTAAAAAAATTAACAGTTTATATTTAAATATATTATAATATATTTTGTATAATTTAAAAATTGTACCAATCATCTACAAATGGTTTAAAAAAATATATATAACCCATTTTCAAATTTTAATATTTGATTAGTTAATGTGTGACTCATAAATCCTTAATTTTAAAATTTTTACATATTTTAGACATAATTTTTAAGCTTTTTATATTTTCAATACATTTTTATATATGTTTTGTGGATCTTCGTATATCTTATATATTCATACATGTTGGGCATTTATTATGCAATTGCGTTTTAGAGCATATTTATCCAAAATCGATATACATATATTTTATTTTCATATGTTATTATGAGTTACGATCTTTTATACCCGTTTGCCTATATATATTCATACTGTTTTATATATGGTTTATTAAGTATTAGATTTATGTTTAAAATATTTTAAAATCTTTTTAAATTAGCAATTATTGAATTTTTACAAGATTAGATTGTAAAATTTTGTTAAGAATTTAATTATAATATATTGGGTTTGTTATAGATTTATTATATTAAATAGGATTGTATTGAGTTTTCATAGTTTGAATTTAGGCTACCGTACTGTTATGAATTAATGTATGTGTTTTCACTCTCTATTTATTGAATTCTTTGTTAGTTAGCAACAGTTCATGGTTCGGGTAGGTATACGATTGGATTGAATTAATCGAGTATAGTGTGATCATTTTTGAAGCCACAATATTTATAATTGGGTATTTTGATCATGATTTTGGTATATAGCATTTGACCTAATTTTGGTTATTATACCTTAATTATGAATAAGTTTTAATCTAATATTGTTCTTATTATTTGCTTACATTGTAGGCATGATAACATCATTTTAATTAGTTTAAATTGTTCTACTATGATAAAAAAAAAAATAATTGTTATAAAAAAAAGGATTATATTTTGCACTTTCTAAATGTGGCAAAGGGTATCCTCAAGCACCATTTCTTATGCAACATGGATTTCATTTTTACCCTTTTATCCGACAACAGTCCATTTAATATTTTTGTCTCAATCTGTATATGGTCAAGAGTGTCCAACCTTTCAATAATTCAAATAGCTATAATTATAAGTTTTACTCATTTTTATGAATTATTATAGTCTTGGTGGTTTAAATTATTGATACGGTATACTCAAACAAGATTTCCCTGGTCTTTAATTTGTCCTAATCTTCATAAGCCATCTTAAAATATTAAAGAAAATGTTTTAAAATTTGCATCTAATATTTTAAAATTTTGGGTCCATTGATTTATCTATATTAATCTTAAGCCCTGTTAATCAAATCGCGATAATTTCGATTCTAAAATTTTGAACTTTATTGTAATTTATTTTTCACCATCCAATATAAATTCAAAATGTCTTTAATATAGACTTTAAATCCAAAGACTATGTTTGCATGGGGGATGTATTAAAACATAAAAATTATTATTAAATATTTATTTAATTCCTTAAACTTTTATTTATAATGATTTCTCGACACTCCATCCCCTTCAATTTGACAAGAAGTAGTTCAGCTTCGTCCATCCATCAATGAAGATCATGCAAACGAACAAGCCGCACAGTGGACAAGAGAAAGTATCCCTTTCTAATCGAAAAGTGGGTCTTATTATAATTCTTTTCTGTACGGCTATCTAACTTTTTTTTTTATGATGGGAATTTTGTCAAGCCTTATCCTCATAAATTTAGATTTTTTTTTTAAAAAAAAGAAATCTATTTAGTAATTGAGATATATTATAATAAACTACAATATTAAAAATAAAATAATATTTTAAAATTTATTTTAAAATTTATCACCGAATCTTAAAAATTATTCAAATAAAATATAAAATCTAATATTTAGAAGTATCATAATAAAATTATTAAAAAATATCCTTCTATGATATGTATTGACGCATTATTTTATTTTTTATTAACTTGATAGATACGATGGGATTTAATAAATGCTTTTGAATCTCATTGGTTACGCTAACAGTTGTATAAAAAATGAGAACAATTTAAAGACGGAAATTAATATATTAATGCAAGTGTCACGTCCATTTTGCTTTGGCTGGTGAAGTCTTATGATATGTCCTTTCAAAGAAATTAGGCAGTAAGCTCGATCAAATTATCATAGAACATTGTTTTACGTACAAAAATAATATAACTATAGAACAGAAAATTCGACATGATAATTTAGCTTGTAATAAATTAATAAAAATAAATCTTTTAAGAGAGAGAGATAGAGAGGGGGGAGGTATTTTTCTTTAAATAAAATTAAAAAATAGTGCATTTGAAAGTGTTATTATTTTTAAAAAAATGATATCCATATTGATTAAAGTTTATTACTTTAACAGTTTATTATAATTGAATTACTTAAGTTAGATGGGGGTTACAAATTAGAAGACTATGTATAAAATACTGTTCTACTATTTATATAATATATCATATCTATTTTTTATATATATATATATATATATTGTGAATATTTTAAATTATTATCTCAAATGATATTTTACTGTTTAAATAAGTAACACTTCATCTAAGTGTGAAAGATCAAAATATTTCTTGGGTTATGAACATAACTTTGGAAAAGTGCGTGCCTTTCTTTGAAAAAGTATGCATTAATATAATATATAATTTTATTAATTTATTTGTATAAATTATGAATAAAAATATTATTATCAGCTTTGATCATATTTATATTAAATAAATATAATAATATCTATTGATTTTTAATATGTATGATTAAAAAAATTTTAAAATTAATAAATTAATAAAAAAATATCAATTGGTGTATTAATTGAATATTATATATGTTCATTAATATTTTAAATATTAATATAAAAAAATTATCATACATTAATAATATAAAAATATATTATAATTTTATCATATTATTATATAGGTTTAATTTATTAATATATTTAGCATCTATTGATATATTATCCTCGATGGTTTGAATATTTATAACAAAATAGAGTTGGATAGCTGTGACAATGTCTGACAAGGTTTGTGATGAGGAAGAAGTCTGTTGTTGATGGGACGTGAGCTGACATTTCAACTACAAAGCCTATGATTTCCATCATGCATAGTTGATTGCAATATATTGTTGGAAAAATGAGCCATTAAAAAAATAATATAAATTACTAACGAAATAATTTAAGATGCCTTCCAGTATTACTTTTTTAAATTATATTTATATTTTATAAATGTAAAAGAATTTACAAAAATTCTGTAAAAATATAATAAAATTTTATTTAATTATTTTTTATGTAAATGAAACCAATTCAAAGTTCTTATGAAAATAAGATTGTTTAACTCTTAATGATAATTGGAGAAAATGATTTCAAATTTTGGCACATGTCATTCAGGAGAAAAGATGTTCGGATGACTATGTATTAATGGCTGAGTTTGTCTATAATAATAATTATCAGTATAATACTTTTTGATGCGTTTTAAGAAAATTAAAGACCAAAAATTCATTGGGTTGGATATAATTTAAGAAATATTAAAGAAGATTCAAATGATCAAAAATTGGTTCTAAGTTGCTGAAACCAACAAAAGAGTTTATGCGGGTTATAGCATAATTGGCTTAAGTTATGCGGCCATTGATTATATATTTTTGAAGATTTCTCTATTAAAAAAAGTATCCATATTTAGATTAAAAAAGATAAAATTAATATTTATCAGACCATTTTAAATTTTTAAAAGGATTGAATAAGTAATTTAAAGATTAATTTTACCTTCAAATTTAACAGATTTTTATAATTTTTTTTATATTTTAATGTTTCACAAGTATATCTATGATCCTTCATACATGATCAATCACAAACCCCTATAGATGAATGAATATTTGTTGTATATTGATGAACTAGTCAATTCTTGTACAACGTGATCAAATGTTTTATACAAAAGTTATTCCTTTAGTCAAGTTATTATAAAAAAAATTCATTATTTTGAGAAAGCTATGTGGGAGTGAGAATATGAGATTTAAGACAGGTACATTCATTACTTTGTTTATGAAGGTCTGTAAATATCTAATCTGAAATTATAATGAGAAAAAAATTATAATAAACAGATACCAAACATAATTTACGATATCAATAATTAATTTAATTAAGTGAAAACTTTAAGAAAAAATTTTGCTTTGGCCAAAAAAACTAAATATAAAGTTGTTTGAGACAACATCTAATTAGTACAAGAGTTATGTATGAGCGTACTTGAGATAGAATTATCATGCTTGATGTGCGTATTAAGTACGATTGTATATAAGCTAAAATTAGCCTTTGCGTCAAACTCAAACATAACTAGTATATGTGTGCCAGTTTACTATTTAAAGATTTTTTATAAATTTTTGTTGTATTTTTTTATAAAATTTTTAAAGATATTGTTCACATAACTAATGCGATTCTTGTACAATATGATCAAATGCTTTACACAAAGGTTATTCCTTTAGTCAAATTGTTATAAAAAAATCATTATTTTGAGGAAACTATGGCGGAGTAAGAAAATAAGATTCAAGAGAGATACCTTTATTACTTTGTTCATGAAGGTATGCAAATATCAAGGATGAAATTATAACGAGAGGAGAATTATAATATCCAAATGTCAAATGTAATTTATGATATTAATAATTAATTTGATTAAGAGAAAATTATAAGAAACAATTTTACATTGACTGAAGAAAATAAATATAAAGTGGCTTGGGACAATGCCTAGTTAATACATGAGTTATGTATAAGCGTACTTGAGATAGAATTGCCACGCTTAATGTGCGTATTAAGTATGATTGTGCATAAGCTAAAATTAGCCTTTGTGTCAAACTTGTGCATAATTAATATATGTGTGCCAATCTACTATTTAAAGATTTTTTATAAGATTTTTTTTTGTATTATTTACAATATTTTTAAAGATATTTTTCACATAACTAGTGCAATTCTTATACAACGTGATCAAAAGCTCAACACAAAAGTTATTCCTTTAGTTAAATTGTTATGAAAAAATCAATATTTTCAGGAAGCTATGTGGGAGTAAGAAAATTTCATTCAAGAGAAATGCCTCTATTATTTTGTTCATGACAGTATATAAATATCAATGATGAAATTATAATGAGAGGAGAGTTATAATACCCAAATACCAAATATAATTTACGATATTAATAATTAATTTGAATAAGTAAAAATTTTAAGAAAAAATTTTGCTTTGGCTAAAAAAACTAAATATAGAGTGGCTTGGGACAACGCCTAATTGGTACAAGAGTTGATGTGCGTACTAAGGGTGATTGTGCATAAGTTAAAATTTGCCTTTATATCAAACTCATGCGGGGCTAGTATATGTGTGCTAATCTATTATTTAAAAATTTTTTGTTAATTTTTTGTGTATTTTTAATGAACTTTTTAAAGATGTTTTTCACGTAACTAGTGCAATTATCACGTCCTAAATCCTAATATTGTCATTAACTGTTAATAACAATACTAATAATTATTCAATTAACCATCTAATTAATATTGGATGTGAATTTCATATTAATACCTCAACTAACTAAAAAGAATAATATAACCCGTATACAAAACCTGAATTGTGCTATGTTTTATGTAGCTCCGACGTCAACCCAAATTGTGAAGTCGAACCATACATAATGTGCTTTGTCTCCATCATATCATAATAAGAATAAATACTTAACTGAACTAAAATTTTACTACTGTCAAATTATCAGACGTATTGAAATTCCATAGCTCTACGAATCTAGAAATAACATAAACTATATTAGTATGATACTTCATAAACCAATATTCATCTCATTAGTTTATAAATTATCTCTAATTATCATAAACATATTAAACTGTTGCTCGAAACTAAATTTATAACAACATTAATAATTTATATTCTAAACTCTTCTAATGGCTCATCCTTTAATCTTGATCATCCTACAAGCATCTGAGCCACTTATCTGAAAGGATTAGTAAAATAGAAGTAATGAATGAGTTAAAAGTTCAGTAAGATATATAATTTTATAATTAAATATATATAATTTATCTATAAAATATATCGAAGTGACTGCAAATTAAAGAGATATAATGGCATGGATTTTTATAATAATTATACATGGACTTCAGATTTCATATTTTCAATACTTAGTCAAAATATTGTATAAATTCATACTCAAATATGAATTCTTTTAGGAACCTATGGATAATAGGGCCTCACCAACTAAATGAGTAGATAATTAAAATTCATGTTATATTTCTTCCAACACAATAAAAGGTCATATGCTACTATTTAAGATTCATAATTAGATTATCAAATATATATCCATGTAGATGGAGTCGAATGCCAGTTTCATCCGCGAATGATAGGTTCAAAATCTCAATTATCTCTATAATATATTAATACATGTCATAATATACCACTAATTGAAGTATAACAACGGTTTGATATATATACTTATGAAAACTCTATATATTTCTTCATATTTTTTAATTTTCTCATTCTAAATAAAATATTTATAATTCTTGACATAATTATAGAGTTCTTTCTCTTCAAACTCCATAAATTTTTAACATGTAACACATAAACTTTCTATAAAAGTTTAACCATTATAAATTTCAAAATATAGAATACTAAATTAGTATGATGGCGTAGAAAATTCAATAATAGCATAGAAAATCAGCAATGTAAAAATTTCTCAACAAATTCAATTCAAATAGCATACATGCAAAATCAAATTTACTAAAATTTAGAACATGCAAGCACATATTTAAAGATTCAGAATATACTATAATAAATATACAAAATTTGTCACATATAATGCCATAAAATCCAAAATTAAACACATGCATGCAAAAAAAAATTAGAAAAATAATTTAAATTCTAAAGTATATAAACTAATGACATGCTTCTTCGTAAAAATCACAAAGAACGGGAGGTCGAGTGCATGCATGAAAAACTTAAATAATTAATTATAAAAATTTATCATACATGAATATTTAGAATAAGAAATACTCAAATAATTAAAAAAACAGCAATAATAAAATAAATATTTAAAATGCACTTATCATAATTTCAAATTACTCAAAATTTAGCTTGAAATCACTTAAATTGGCCTTCTCTTAGTATCTCTCTCCTTCTCTCTTTATTCTCTTCTCGTTCTCTCTCCTCTCTCCAAAATCTACAGAAATGACTAAAAAATAGGCCAATCCTCTATTAAATTACTGTCCAAAACTGAATTTATAACATCAAACATTAATCATTCAAATTTTCGTATGTTTCTTCTAAATGAACTATCTTAAGAAATTAACGAAAAATATATGTTATGCCATGTTATAATATATCAAGACAAAGTCGATATAATTCTCCTACATATTATTATAGCTGGCAAAGCCCCATCAATAGAGATAACATGTAAACAACTCATCTACAGATTTAAATAGCAAAGTATGACTATTGTTTTGGTGTAATATGTAAACCGATATACATGTTTTCACTCTAGTCAATAGAATACATGTTGGATTTTGATTCGTTTATTATGTTGTACATTTTTTATGGCCATATTTATTATTATATCTCATATTTATTGTCATCTTTCATATTTATTACTGAACTTTTAATTTACCTTATAATATTACTTTTTCATATTAACAGTTATGAACCTCTTGGACATTTTGGACCGGTGAATGTTGAACATGGGAGATCGCAGGTTATTATTGCCTTTTGATTATATATCTAAAAAATACGGTTGGAAAATAACTAAGTGTTTTTATATATATATCTTTGTAAGTATAATTTGACGCATATAACAAAATTTGTACAAAAATATTTGCATATAATAAATTGGCACTAAAATACGATGTTACCTCCTACTTCATCAGTAGCCTACGAGGAATGGTAATGGTGTAGTGAGGGATGGCTTTTCCAATTATCATCCGGTCTCATTGAAAATTATGGTGCAAACGGGTCAAATATTTAGGGCAAGGATAGATATTTCCACTTAAAAGTATTTCATTTCATAATCATGATAGTCAATTATAAAAATCATATTATTATTATAAGTATATATGAATGCATATATATTATGTTAATTAAGCTAAATTGGAGACATTCAGATAATATTTAGACATGGTGGGATGTATTTTGGCCAATTTTTTAAATTAAAAAATAAGATATTTTTTAAAATTAATTAAGTGTTAGACAAACGTATAATTAGTGAAAAAAGTTGAAATTATGATACTCAAATTGGACAATTTAGAAGTTCAAAGCGTGGAACTAGTTGTGGCAATAGTTCTAATTGAGTTTATTGGTTTGGATGAATAGAATTAAAAACTTTTACATGTGAACTATCAAAATCTCATAGTCCATTCCTTGAACCACAATAAAATTCTTAGCTTCCACCTAACCATTCAATCTTTTTGTACCCCCATAGGCAGCAGTTTCTCTTGGACGACCCAACCTAAAGGGGTTCTCGTCTCACTCGGCCCTTCAAATCTTCTAATTATCAAGAGGACACAGTGAATGGACTAGCCTACTTTGGTCTAAGGGCTACATCTCACTGCATACATTGGTCATTTGTCTATGTGAAGGCGTAGGAGTATTCATCATTTTACTTCTTCATTGATTGGCGTTACTTGCTTCTCTTATCCGAACTCTTACGACCATTTCTATTTTTAGTGCACTTACTTTAGAATTATTTAAAATAGATTTCATGTCAATTTCAAATGTGTCTAACCCGATTTTTATCGAAAGGATACCATTGAATGGGCTTACATTAAACAAAAGGGAATTATGCACGAGATCGATTAATGGTAGGCCCTCCCTTGAGCCATAGTTTACAATATTTAGAAAGATATAAACAAAACTATATTTCCCCACAACCACACTCGACCCCATTGTGAAGACTATCTCTTTGGTCATCATTGTTGGGATTTATCTCTTTAAAGTACCCTATCACTTCACAGTATTTGTTTTGCTAGACTCTTGGGTCTTCTATTATCTTGTTTCTGCTAAATGGATTTTATTATTCTTTCCTTTTTCTTGGTCAAAGCCCTTTTTAGATTTTTTTGAGGGGTAATATTAGAACTCCGGTTATGATCCATATTATATAATTATTCCATTTATTAATTTATAATTACTTATAGAAAAAATAAAAAAGAGATTGGGATAAATAAGACTACCAAAGGCTAATTTTTATTTATAACTAATTGAAAAAAAGATATGTAAGTATATGACAACTTACTGCAAAAAAACGCTAATATCTGAAAGATAATAGAATTTACTAGTGATATCACCAGTTTTGGTGTGATTTTTTTATATATATTATTAGATATGTGATCTTATATCTATTAATTTATATTATTAGAATCACATAAAATTAATGAATTTATAGATATTATATGGTTCATGAACCTCGTTGGGGTATACCATGGGTACCCCAGGCATTTATTTTTCCTGTCCTTTAATTTTATTTCCTAATGTATACTTATTGTTTATATTAGTCCACGAAATTAATGTTATTCTATGCAAAATTAAGATTTTAAAGTCATCATCTATACTTACATTATACAGGTGACTTAAAATTATAAATCTATGTTTATGATAAATATTTGCCCAACTTTACAATCTTAGAATGACTTCAACAGAACAAAAATCAGACAGTGCTAAACCAAATCAATTTCACAAGTTCTAGCATAGCAACCCAAATATAAATTTGAAACCTTATGAATAATTTTTGCATATCATAATAGAAAATAAGAAATAAAAATGATTTTGAAATGATATCTTCCTAAAACCTTTTCAATGTTCAAGTCGGCACTTATTTTATATGATATATATTACAGATTTAACAATATATATAACTATATAGAAATTAATAATATTTATTGAAATTTGTGAGCAATGGGCAAATATACGGCTATTGTACGATCAAACGTTTCTTATAGGAGGGAACCGACAGACCTTATTAGGAGTATATTTTCATGAGTCCTTGTAAGGTTTTCACCGTGCTGGCTAACCGGTCATATGCCTATAGCTCCATCCGTTAGGCCACACCAGCCTCAGATCATAACACTTTAACTTTCATTTGTTCGACCTTCTGACTTACCTGTGGATTGACATGGACCTTTCGTTCTTTGGGCCCCGTCTTATAATAGGCATCCACAAATTTTACTGGGTCAACCTATTTATAAAGATTTAGATTCTATGGTATTTTTTGCCTAACTCATCATTGTCGTTCAAATTTAGCTACAGTAATGCAATCTCTACAACTACAAGCCTCACCTACCGTTTGAACACAAATTAGATCATCTTAGGTAGATAGATAAGGCTGTTTCTATAATACTAATGATACACGTAACATGCTTCTTATATTGGTAAAGAAATTGACAACAAATCAACTTTCATTCATCTAAAATCCCCTTATTATTCCATTTTTTTGAAAATTAAACAAGGTCATGATAGGTTAGCAGCACCAAGACGTATTATACAATAAATTAGGAGTATTATATTATTTTATGGTATCAATAAATATTCAAAGAGACTCAATCGGTATTAAAATATAAAAATTTGATTAATTATATGAATTTATCTTCATGTTTCTATCAAAATATTATATTACTTTTTGAGTTTTCAATAATTTATTAGTACTATTAAACAATATAATTTTCTCTATACATGTTGTATAGTGTTTTCTTGGGTTGATAAACTACCAGTAGAATACATGGGAGATGAGAAAGCTTATCATGAATTATGGGTGATAACTACTACTAACCTTTGTTAAAGAATTTCTTATTTGTTAGTGTAATAATCAGTAAAAGATGGTGAAACTAAATCATGCATCAAGCATAAATTTTAGGATACACATATAGAAGTTACACCTTTGAGTTGATACTAGTAAGACGGCAGAAGCGGTGGCGACCCGCCAGTTAGCGGCAGAGGGGTGGTGGTGTTGATTAATGCATAGATTATGAATTAATTTTTTCATTGAAATAGTATTTTCTTGTAAATATAGAATAAGTAAACCTAAACTCTCATGGGAAGTTTACTTATTCATTGTTAAATAATAATAGTGATGTGACAGTAGTGGAGCGATCGAGCAAGCAAGGTGGTGTTGTTGGAAATTTGACACCCGGATGCATCCAACCTAGCACAACGAAATAAATCTAAACCCCCGTCAACCATCAGCTATCAAATTTACAAGTATAAGAACAAATAATATACAATAATTTTTATATAAAAATCATTCTCAATTAAGAAAAAACTACAGTATAAATTTTAAATAAATTCACTATAAATAGTACAGGTTACAAAAACCTCCTTCAAAATCCCTTCACTCCAAACATGAATAAAAAATGGTTAAATATAATTCCGTCTCAATACATCCAACAACCCACAAGATAAATACAATGAGAAAAAAATGAGTAACTAAACAAAAATAGGTTACTAGAATTATCTTCAGAATGATGAACTCGACATTGACGAAAAACGAAACTTAAATTAGATATCAACTTGATGTCGAACCTCTTCATCTTCTTTCTTTTTCTCTCTCTGTGCGGTGTCCCTTGTGAAAAAGGATTTCAGAATTATAAACCTAAAATGTATGAGCCGTGTTTTATACCGCGTATCGGCGCTCAATCACTTAACAAGTACGGATCTAGCGTATAAGGTTGTGAATTCCACACTTGAGTGCAAAGCGAGTGCACCAAGTTTGGAATATTTGCCTCTTTACCACTCAAGGGCAATGCGAGCGCCAATAATCCTCCATCAATCTGGAATTGTTTAAGCACTCGTTAAGCGCCTGACTTAGTATTGCCTCCTGACCCTTCGCCACATGTGAAAACACTCCGATTCTCACACGAGTCTCATGTGAACCTTTGATAATTTTTCATTTGTTGAGTTACCCATATGGGAGTGACTAAAAAACTCAACAGATGTTGTATTATAATGATGTCAACTGGTGTAGGTTGAGATGCCAAACTCAATTTAGTAGTTTGACCCAATGCCCAAACCCGACTCACAATAGTTCAATTTAGATGTAGAACATGATAATTTGGGTTATATTTATTGGGTTCTGAGCACTTTTATTTGATTCTATAAGAAAATGAATTGATAATATATGACAAATAATGGTAATTGCATAAAATAAGACATATAAAATTTTACTTGAAAAACTCATTTTGAAGTAATGAAAAATATAATGGATTTATAAGTCTAAAGAATATAAACTAAACGAAAAGTTTTCATTATAAAAACATGTAACAAATATAAAGACACGGTACTTTATAATAATAAATTCAAATAATAATAAAAGAGAAAAAAATGATCGATAAAATGCCATCCACAACGATAAGAATACTGTACCAAAGATTTGTGCATACTAGAACATAATTTCTGACTCAAATAAATGAACAAATCTTTTTCTTTTATCTGTTCTCGCTTTTTTTTTTTTATTGTGACACAGATCGATAAGTCAAATCGCAAAATGAATAATTTTAAAATCGTATAGGATAATTTTGAGTAAAGTAACACTTTACTCAAACCCGATTCCAAACACGGTCAAAGAAAGTTAAATCCAATTAATTTGTGTTGGGGTGGAATCTGGCTGTCATCCCTCCATGAAAATGCTTGAGTAGCGTATTGAAATATAATTTGGCGTTGGAAGAATAAAACTTGTTTTATTATGATGATTTTATTATTTTTTTGTTGTTTATGTATGTCAAGCACAATTCTATTTCCTAAAAATAATAAATTTGTTCTAATTTTTTCATTCATACAAACGTTGATTGTCAATTTTTTATTTTAATTTAAAACTTTAATTAATTAAATTTCAAGTATCTCAATATACATTTAATATTAAAAATTAAAAAAAATTGTAATAAATGTCAATTTATTTTATATAAAATAAACACTATAATTTGAAATAATATCAGAATTAAATAAGAAATAAAATTAAGAAAACACAATAAAAAAATAAAAATAATTTTTCATAACGTACCCATAAACGAGGCATCTAATTATAATGTCAAAAAGATTTTGCGACCATTTTTGACATTTTTTTTTTTATTTTTCCTCATTCTAATTTAATGATCGGCTTCGGTTGGCCAAAATACAAGATGGCATAAGTTTATTTATAAACTTCGTAGGAGTGGTGATATAGAAAGAGATCTTTTTTTTTTGGTAAAATTTAATTTATAATTAAAATTGATATTTACATTACATTCTAAGTCAAAAAGAGAATCACCGATTGGGACAATACCCACCACTCCACATTAGCAAACACAAACAAACAAATAGAAATTAAAAATAAATAAATAAATAACCCTCGGTTCAAGCAAACCACCCCAAAATACCAACAAAAACTAACCCGCGCCGGCATCAACCACTACAAGTCACTATGAATAATGGCACTAATCGGACCATATTTAATGGTTAAGTTGTCTTTGATCAGATGAGAAGTCTCCAATTAATGGTCGGACTTATCAAATATATATTTGTTATGCCTCTTTTAGATGAAAGTTATCGTAAATTAGAGGGCCAGTCTCTCCTTTTAATTGTTATAATTTTTTTAATTTAATCATCACTCATCTAATCATCATATCCTAATCTTTACAAGGCCAAAAATAATTTATTCCATTATAATTTATATCTCAAATTCATTGGGTAAAATTACAAATGAATGAGAGATACTTAACGAACTCAAGAGCCATCTTAACCTTACCTCAGCTCTAAATATAAGCAAAATATCAAGTAGAATTGGGAAGAGATGCTGCAATAATTGTTGATAAATCTTACAAGATACCAAATTGTAATGAATATTTCATCCCAAAATTTAAGCCAAACCCCTATAGTTTTGCCACAAAAATCATTGATAGTTGCTATAATTTAAGATACAAGTAATCAAAGATCATCTAAATATGTTATTCAACAGCTCCAAATAACCTACAATTTATAGCCCATCAACTGTTTTACATATTGAACTAATAAGTATTTGACACATCAAATAATCTAAAATTATTTTGTTTATTATAGTACAATTTTTAAAATACAAGTAAAATATTTTCAAAGTGAGTCCTCTTGAAAACTTCTCTAATCCAAAACTTTACAAAATAATCTGTGTCTACTAATATAAAAGGTAACAAATATGATAAGAGTAAGTCTAAAAATCATCAAAGCATATGTATATGTGTGTGTGTAAAAATACGAGGAAAAATATGAGGAAGATAAATTATCAAATAATCAAATGCAAAAAAGTGAAATCTTTAAGAACCAATAATAGATGATAAATTTACTAACGAGAGTTAAATATTAAATGTCAAACTATAATTTTTTATACTATATTTTTTTTTATCATTTATCACTATTCAAAATCTGTGAGTGGACTTACTATAGATAAAAATAAATGTTACTTTTTAATAGGTAAATATTATATTTACAAGCTTTGATTACAAATCAGTATATTAGGATATGTATAAATTTATTTTCTTAATTTTTTATAATGATTCTTATTTATACAAAAGGACTCTATACAAATTAGCAAAATTTTAAAATATGAAAAATAAATAACTTAATATGAGCTAGAGAGCTTTTAGCAAAATCTTACATAAAAAGGACATATAAGATAAAAATCTTTAGAATTTTAGAAAATTTACAACATATTTGAACTATGACACAAGCCTTCTCTCGGCTAAGCTTTCTGGCGAAAGAACCAAGAAAGAATTCCACGACGGCTTTGAGTAAGAAAAATCAGGCTCTAAGTAAGGAGATTCAGGCAAGTGTACCCTCCTTATTTTAAGACCATGTTCAAAATTTCATGACCTTTGAAAAATTTTACTATACATGTAAATCAAACTTAAAAAAACCAGTGAAATGTCACATTGATATGATTTTAAAATGAGAACCAAGGACTTAAGAATCCCAGCAACAAAAATAAAAGACTTAAAATATACTTGTTTTAACTTGAATTACTACAATATTACTTAGATTTATCTCAAATTTTCTTCCTCCCTCCTTCTCTTCTCCACTCTCATTTCATTTTATCCTTCTCTTTCTTCTCTATCATCTAAAAAACCTCGCAAAAATGGGTTAAAAAAAAAGTTTGAAAATGATGTGATTGAATCTGTAGTCAAGAGTCTGTTGCTATTTGCATACAATTACCCAATTTACGAAATTCCCATACGTTATCACTCAAGTTTAGTCTAAGTCTATGAAGAAGCAAGGATGGGATTATACATCAAGCCAAATATTTTTTTTTTTGAAAAAAAAAAATTGACCTAAGAAGTTGTTTAATATACTTTTTAAAATCACTCCGATTTTTTCATGTTTAATGAAAAAATTTCGAAGACAAGCCAAAAAATTTAGTCTGGAATGATGGGCCCTTTTTAATTTTTTCCCTTTTTTTTTTTTTTAAAAAAAATATATATTTTTTTACCTATATTGAAAAGGATGGTTGTAAAGGATTATATATCAAGCATTTGTCTAATTCGAATAAGTAAAATCACATACAAATTTGTTCAATCTGACAGTGTCATTTGATAGAAACGATATTAAACTTACTATATAAAATTTTCTAATTATAAAATGTGTGTATTGTAGTGTTTATTTTTTCAAAACCTGACAATTTATCAAAAAATTTCTGTGTCAGCTGTTTCTTTTATTTGTCGGGTGCCAATGAACCTCTCTACTTTCTATGTTTTATTTGTTTTATTTTTGGGATTTTTCAGGGTAAGTGGGTTTTGCCATATTTTGTTTTTTTTTTTTTTTTTCTGTCTTGTTATTTTTTTGGACTGATTATATATATATATATATATGATTAATTAATTATCAAAAAGGAGTTATGTGAAAAGAAAAAATAATGAATGATTATATATGCAAACACTTAGAATTTGAATATATAGAAATAAGATGATAAAATAGCATATAATGTAATTTGGATGCTAAAATTATAGTCAGAATAAATATTTTAAGAAAATGTGAGTTAACTGTAACTTATAATAATTTAAAATTTAGAGTCAGATGATAAAAATAATTTAAAATTATTTATACCATTAAAAAAAAATATTACAGTAAATAAAATATAACAAAAAATAGATTCATGGTGCTAATCTAATTTTGTGAATTAAAGTCCTTGTTACTGTTTGTTCAATATAATCAGAAATATACACAACCCAAAGTCCATTATGGGCTCGTGAAGCTTGGGGTAATGAAGTATCAAGCTTGTTAAACCTTTGGGCTTGCAAAAATGGGCTTATGAATCTTCTTGGACTTCTAGTGTTTTAGCTTTTGATAATTTACTTGATACATCAAAATATTTATAGTGGCCATTAAATTAAATTTAACTCGAACAGATTAGCATAGTATATGATAAAAATATGAGATGTCATGATAAGATTCATGATTGTGAGTTTAATTTTTATTACTATCTATTTGGGCTTACCTAGTGTTTAGATTTTGCAGGTATGATTATGTGTCTAAAGTTTAGTCCAAGCTCACAAAATAAGGACAGAAATGCTCCATCATCTAGAAATTCTAATAATAAATTGAGAGCTAATTCGCATATATTCTCTTATAGCCTTTTCAAATATAAAAGATTAAAATTAAAATAATACGTTAAAATATTATTGCAATCTCTATCTTCGATGACTATTAAAATAATCTAGACTATTGGAAGAATAAAAGAGTTAAATATTTGAAAAGACTATAATAAATCCTGACCCATAGCTCCTCATGCTCAAAGTGGGAAATAATAAATTTGATGCCTTAAACTAAAGAGATTCTAGGAAAGAGCTATGCATGGGCATATAGGACTTTCTTATGTATTAGTTTTGTTTAATTTAGTATGATCTATCTATATCACCTTTTGGAGATAGTTTATCTTTTTATGTACTTATTTGTACCTCATGGAGATCCTACTTTACGTATAGGCAAAATAAAATTCTACTTTACATATCAAGATGATCAATCTGTACAGTCGAATAGAATCAACCATTCAAATTTGTTATAATTTTTTTAAAATTTGTAATATGAACGGATTTGTACGGTCGGTATCATCCAACCATGCAAATTAACCATCCAGATCTGTGAAGTAGGATCCCCAGCCTCATAATGTTGTTGCTGCCAATGGTTTTTTTGTTGGGTTGGGTTTGTAATTCGGTCCTATCCAATTATTTATTAGGACTTTTGCATATATAATAATTTTGATCTTTAACAGATTCTATGTAACTATTTATCAATGTTGTCAAAATAATTTTTTAAAAGAAAGTTGGATAATTTTCTGAAAAATCTCCTCCAAAGTTGATTGATTCTTGAATCAAATTCCTCTCAGTTAGGACAAGTAGGCCTGCCTTGTGCTTAGCCTCGAGATTACATCAGTTATGTAACTTTGTATGATTTATAACATAATCCCAATACTTAATGTATTTTATCTCAATAATTAACCCTTGAGTTTACTGCTGTTCAATGCCCACAATTTATAAGTGACGTCTAACAATATATATTATGACCAAATAATATTAATACAAGGTGCACATTTTTTACTAATAATTGCCGTACAACTCAGCTTTTGTCATATAGTAATCAGATTAAATAATACAACAACAATAGTAATAATGTCTTATATCTTATTAAGACATTATTACCGTTGTTCAATGCCCACAATTTATAAGTGACGTCTAACCATATATATTATGACCAAATAATATTAATACAAGATGCACATGTTTTACTAATAATTGTTGTACAACTCAGCTTTTGTCATATAGTAATCAGATTAAATAATACAACAACAATAGTAATAATGTCTTATATCTTGTTAAGTGAGATCGAATATAATATTATCTCGATGATATGGATTCAAACAAGTGATGTCGAACCTCTTCCTAGTTTAATCCACTTTAACCAATATTCTGAAATATATATCTCAGAAGTTGTATAGATTATTCTCATTTTTTTAATAGATTTAACCTATCGAAACTTTGTCTCATTCAAAATCAAGAATAAATCTCTACAATAAGCAATTCCCAACCCCTTTATTTATATTTTTTAAAGGAGTGAAATAATAGGAAATAACTATAAATGAAATAAAAAACACATAAATTTTGTGGAAAGTCTTATGAACGAAAGGTAAAAGCCATTTCAATATAAGTAACGTGATCACAATAAAATCCTAACGTGATCACAATAAAAATCCTTCTAAAACACCTTTTAATTCACCACAAAGTATGAAAAATTTAGAAAAGATATGAGTTAGAGAAAATAGAGGATATATCTAGTATGAAAATCCAAGAAAAAAAATTAGAACACATACATAAAATGATAAAAAAAGAAACATGATTAAATATCCAAAAATTAGCTGAAAAGCTTCTCCTTCTCTTCTTCCCTTCCTCTCAAATTACATTAAAGTCGATTACTCGTACATTATATATGAAACTTATGATAAAATGATTCAAAACTTAAAAAAAAAAAAATTTCTCTCACAACCTTTTGAGAAACCCTTTACTTCTTCAGCAACTATCATTTCTTAATCACTAATAACTTTTCCTCCACTAGGGTATAACTATCCTATTACATAAGCTTGAATGAAATTATCTTCTACTCCATCGATTTGACATGAGTACTATAATCTCCTTTGACGTCTTCTCATCAGTTGAAATACACTTTGTAACACACCATTGTAAGTGTCTGCATGCCACAATGACCACACTTTCTATTTGTCATATTGAAACTTATACCACAGTGACCAAATTTTCTATTTGTCATATTTACATTATCCACGAAAATTGAAGTATTCATCAAATATCAATTTGAGTGCTTCCTTACCTGTGCAGGAGTTTCTATTGTTTTTTGATGAACGTCGAGCAAAATTCCTTGTCTCCAACCTTGCTCGTTGAAATCATATTCAACTAAATATCCCATTCATGCCATACACTATTCAACATCAATCTCATCCCATTACTTGTCCTCATGTACACGTATCTGATGTTAATAACCTTCAACGAACTATTGTTATCCATATTCAATATTCTATAATTTCTTGGTGTATAAGATATGAAGAAACTCTTCTTTAATATTACATAAAGCAACGATCTATTATTCGTTATCTAACTAGTCTCATAACTTGTGATATTATCCATTTTGTCATTATCAACAACAAGAGGATTGTGTAGGTATTAGAAGAGATAGGATCATTGCTCTCATGATCCTTCAACTTTTTCCATACGTGCCTTCTTACTCTTACTTCCATCTAGAACAATTGCAATTAATATAGCCAATTCTTGTTACAATAATAGCATTTGTTGTTTTGATGGCTTGAATTTGACTTTCTTTGGCTTCTTTATCTATTTCTGGAGGGCTTCCCCTTACAACTTCCTTGGGTCTCAAAAATTCATGCTTCGAGATGTAAAAATGAAGAACCTTAAGAGCATCTCCTGATCTTTTTTATTTAGAATACCACCCTTAATAATTTTCAAAGTCAAAACATTATTTGGAGCAAAATTGATAATAGAAATTTGAAAAACCTTTTAAGAATTTGATAAAGTGGTTGAGTAACAAAAACCAAGCAACTCATTAAATTTCATCCCCATGCTCGATAATTGGTCCATGCATAATTGGAATCTATTTAGATGATCAACCATAGAGTACTTTTCTCTATCATTCAATAAAATCAATTTCATCAAGTAATAAACCTTATTGTTCCTGGTCCTTTAAGCATGCAACTTCAAGCTTGTCTCACAAAATTCATGCATGTTTTTTAGTCATGAATTTTATTATATATATTGTTACCAATAAATTATCCAAAGTACCAATAATCTTGTTCATACTTGACAAGCCCATACCTCTTCAAATTGGGATTTCAGCCCCTTAAGTAGCAAATATCAAAAGACATAATACTTCCACGAATAGCACATCTTTCATCTTACACTCCATATTTCAAAGTTTGTGTTATTTGAGGGAATCGTCTTGCTTAAACCATTCATCTATTCCAATAATCACAAATAACCTAACCTCTCTATTATAATACTTGTTATGAATAGTCTACTGAATATTTGTCTCATATAAAGTCGAGAACAGATCTTCACAAAAATCAACTATTGAATCATTTATCTAAATATTCTTGTAAAGTAAAATAATAAGAAGCAGTCAAATAAAATGATAAACATACAAATTTTTAAGAAACATTTATAAACAAAGGGTAAATAACTACTTCAATATAAGTATGTTAATTATAACAAAATTCATTCAAAATACCTTCAAATTTACTACAAAGTATGGCAAACCAAGAAAAGATAACAATTAGAGAAAAAAATAAATCATTGGTATGAAAGTCCTAGAAACAAAGACTAACCCATACCTAACATTGTAATTTTTGGATATTAAATATGATTTAAATGCTAATAATTAATTTGATTAAGTAAAAAATTTTACAAAAAGTTTAAATCAAATTAAAAACACAGAGTAGTTTGGAAAAATGCTTGATGAGTATAAGAGCCACACATCAATATGTCTGAGATAGAATTACCACTCCCGATGGACATAAGATGAGTGTTTATGCGTATTTAATCCAGTATCTTAATTCTTAATGGGCATTTTTGCATAGGCTAAAATTAGTATTTGCACCTAACACCCGCATAACTAGTGCATGTATAGTAGTTTACTATTTAAAGATCTTTTATTGATTTTTTTGTGTATTTTTGTGGAGTTTTAAAAGGAAATAAAGAAAGAAAAGTGGCAAAGAGAAGGAAGAAGAGATGGAGAGGGTGAGGAACTAAATTTGAAGTAATTTTAAGCAAGTCTTTGATAAATCTAAACTGATACAAGTACATCTAAGTCTATTGCTTATATTATTACTAAACTTTTTAGTAAATTTTTAGTATTTCTTGTTTAAATATTTATGTATATAATATTTGCCTAATATTTTTTGAGGTTATGTTACATGCATATTAGATTTATTTTCATTTTAGGAGATTTTAAAGATTTATATATTAATTGAAGATGTTATCTTGAAATCCTAAAATTATTAAGAAAGTATTCTTGCTGTCTCTTTTATATATGTATTTGGCAAGAATTCTATGTTAATTTTGATAAAGATAAATTATTTTCTAAATATAAGAAAAATTTAAATATTTATTTTTCAATGTGAAGCTTTTCATTTTGATAAAATGAGAATAATTATAAATAATCGATAAAATATATTTGATATATTATTTATAGATTGATGATCAAATCTAACATCCACGGATCAGAAAAATTCCATTTAACTTATACTATACAGAATAATATATTGCCGTCCACTCACATAGTCTTAAATGGTGCCATATGGATTTTGGCTATGTAGGAGTAATAGCAAGCTAATCTTCAATATTCAACTTTTATTTATAAGATTATCATTAATCTTTGATTTTTATATTTTTATATTATTTTTGTATTTCTTCATCAACACTTTAACATTTTTTATATTTCAACATTTGATCATTATTATTGTCCCTTCGCTTAATTTTTTTTACAATCATCCACATATATAAATTATTCATACTTTATTAAATATTCAGTTTACTTTTCTTGTCTTTTACAAACTTTCCAAACTAGTAGACTTAGATGTCCCTTGCAAGGTTTTGGACTTTGGAAAAGCAACTTTGAAAGATTAGTTGAATGATGATATTATTTTATTTGGATGCTTTGATATAACTATGATTTAAAATAGCTTTTATCGAGATTTATATTTTGGTGACTAACATATCTATTACTCTAGATTTTATATTTTTTGCAAATTAAATACTGGTTCAAAAATGATTTTTCTTACTTGAATATTCATTGATTAGCCGGTGGTTTTCCTAGAGCCATAATCAAACATGGCATTTGGATCACGAGTGATGTTATTGGATTTGTTTGACGATATTTGTAATAGGGTCGCATTCTAATCTTATGTTAAGCTTTAATTACTTTTTCAATTATGCTATTTCGGGCTAGGGGTTACGACAGATGTGGCATCAGAGCAAGTTGTGAGAAAAGTGTCGTATATGAGTTAAGGAAACAAATTTGTGATTTGTATCGTGATAGGTTCTATAATGTTTGAAGGTTAAGGTGGTGCGGGTTCCGACCAAGAGATTGAGTATCTTTCCATTATAGTGAGGATGGATAAAATGAGGAATCGAATGACCCAGTGGAAATCTTATTCAGAGATAATGGTCATGAATATGGGCAATAATTTGATAGCTTATGATAAGTTCACCCATGAATGTGTGCCAAAGTTTTTGGATAACTCAAATCCGATGAATGCAAAGATTCGGATCCATCATTTGAGATTGTTTTTGATATGATTGGCTGTCCAAAGGAGGACAATGATACGCTCCGTGAGCGGTGGTACTGTCCGAGAGGTAATGGCCAAGGACTCTGGTGCAGAGTGAAATGGGATGAGAGGTCAAGCAGAGGCTGATGATGACAATTCTGCAAATTGAGAGAAGAGAGGAGAAGAGAAGAGAAGGGAAGAGAGAATCGAGAGGGAGAAAGAGAGAAAGTGAGGGAGAGAAACGAGAGGAGAAGGAATTCAACTGAAGTATTATCTGCCTTTCCATTTACTGCCAACCGGTTTAAGTAACAGCAAAACAGCAAAGAGAGTTACAGTTCACGTGAGCAACCAAGATAACAGAATGCAGTTAACATATTCAAAAATAAAACAAAACAATTAAAAAGGAATCAAGCTGATTTAGATCTGTTAACAGAATGCAGTTAACAGCCCACGTGCTCTATTTTAGATCCGAGTTTTAGACCCGAATATAATTCCGTAGTTTTCGGGGCACTTGCATGATCCGAGTGCTCATCCGTGTGATTGGTGGCTCCGCAAGTGGACTAATATCCTGATTTATTAAGCCGGTAACAGACAAGGTTAGGTTTGCTTCTTATAAACTTGATGATGTAGCTGACTATTCAAGTTCTTAATATTTTTGGTGATTTCTTCTTCCTCTTGTTAAGTTCTAAGGTAATTTCTCATTTCTCCTTCTTTCTTTGTCTAAGATTTACAACATTAGAACCTAGGGCTTTTGTGTTTTGTTTTTACATAGCGTTTATGCATTGTTTTGACATTTTGGTAGATTGTGTATGTTGGGGCATGAGGCTCATGTATGTCACTGGTTTGTGGTCTGTTGTTTTGTGCAACAGGTTGTGGTGCTTGCGTTTCACTTGCCTAGGAGTCTGATGTTTGTGTTGGAGCTAACTGATTGTCAGTAGTTGAGCTAACTGATTTGTCTAATGGTACATGATACATGATCGCATTCTAACTTTGGGTTAAGCATTAATTACTTAATCATTAAAACCCCTACTACTATGAACATTTCATAAGAATTATGAGATTAAGATGTTAATATATATCTTAAAACTATCACATTATTTTATGATTATTGATGCGTACCTGAATCCGACTTCGAACAGATTTGGATTCTTCTGAATGGTTTGAACGGGCTCCGTTCACTCAGCGCGAATCCTCACACTACTAAAGCGAACAAGAGGTCAGCGTTATCGGTGAAAAGTTGTCCAATCGAAAACACTCCGACGCTCAAGTCAGTAATACAGTCTTCAAAGGAAGAAACTGAAAATAGAGAAAGAGAGAGAGTTTGAGTGTTTGACCCAGATGCAAGAGAGACGTGAGGTCCTCTTGAATCTGGGAGGTGGGAAGGCAGTAAACGGCCGTGAGGGCACGCTTGTTGCCATAGGGTTTTCTAGGAGAACGAAGGTGACAGAGATGACAAGCTTCTATGAGCTTTCAATCGTCCCAGAAAGTATATGCAATTCAGTCTCAAGAAGTGTCTGTTGCTGAAAAATCAATGTGAGCTCTTGCGTTGGTCGGTCCCAATGAAAGCATGCAAGAAAGCTTCAATGAAAGCATCAATGAAAGCATCCAAGAAAGCATGCCCTGGATGGTGAACCCAGGGCCTTTTTTATGGTAAAGATGGCAATCCTCCTTCTTTGGAAGGAGTGATCGTCCTCGTGATCTGCTGCAGGCCTTCCTTTTGGAGGCTGATGCCTGTTGCCAAGTTATGGAGGATTGTTTCCTTCTGAGACGGCCGACCACTTTCCAAGTTGGTTTCTTTCCTTCCCAGTATGTTACCGTTGGAGTTTCTTGGCTGGTAAGGAATTGGGAAGATCTGATGCTTTTCTTCTTTGAAGGGCGCCAATCTTACTGATATTCCTTTTGAGATCGTGGAATATCCTTGGAGGATCGTGGTTGGCCTTTTAATGACTGGTGGGCCTAAACGGTGCAGGCCCATTACCGTAGAATGGCGTCATTTGGGCCCAATGTATAGGGCGCAGACGGTCAACGTCCGAGTTGACCGTCAGCGTGTTGGCCGCATTCGTGGAGAACGAAGAGAGAGCGGCTGGCGATCAACTGATGGGTTGCGGGTCAGAATGGAATAGGCTCATCACTGTAGCAAAGCCTCTAATAGGCCCAATTGAGCCGTGCAAAGACGGTCAACATTGCGTTGACCGTTTGGAGGGAGTTCTCCGCCAAGACGGTCAACGCCAACGTTGACCGTCTTAGGCTTTTCAGTTCCTGGGCCCGTCTTCTTACTGGGCCGTCAAAAATATTGACTGGCCTTCTTGGGCTTCCGTTGACCATTTTTTGGGCCAGCCTATTATTAGTGTACCCATCACTAGCCCCCCATGCTGGTGGCAAGAAGTCTGGCCTCCAGTATGTTCATGATGGGATATCTTTCCCTACTTTGAGAATCCCGTGGAAATTTATAAAAAGCATAAAGGAGAGTTTGACCGGAATTGTTGACCGTTTTGGCCAATTTCGGAGTACCAGAATTGTTGGCCGTTTTTGGTCAATTTCGGAGTACCAGAATTGTTGACCATTTTTGGTCAATTTCGAAGTACCAGAATTGTTGACCGTCTTTGGTCAATTCCGGAGTACCAGAATTGTTGACCGTTTTTGGCTAATTCTAGGAATGACTTCTGCCAGCTTTTGGCCGGGTTACAAGGCAGAAAATGACACGTGTCTTCCTTTGGTTGGGCGAAGATCCTAGTCATTAATGCTCCAGAGATCCGTCCTTTTGCAGGGTCAAGTTAGAAGGCGACACGTGGCTAGACTGACAGCGTCCTTTGAGTGCTCGGCGCTTAAGTTTTCCTTCCGTCTTTTGAAATCCGTTATGCCTTCAAACCGTCGTCTTCTCCGTTCTCGTTTCTCAACCAAGTATCTTCAAAGAAACCCTAAAGCTTTTCTTGATCATGGCTTCCGTGGCGGACTTCTCATCCGATCTGAGAGATAATGACATCAAGGCTCTGTGCGTCGAGTTCAACATCCCTAAAGATGCGGCCTGGAGGGTCCCAAGCATGGACGACAAAGCCTTTTCTCCACTTGAGGCTTACATTACTGTTTATGAGACTCATCTGAGGAGTAGCATCCGCTACCATTGCCGGAGGAGTTGGAGTCGATCATGGCGGCTCTATAAATTTCCGTCACCCAACTCCATGCCAATGCATTGAGGTACATTTGCACTTTATGTATTTTTGTCCGAAAGTTTGGCCAAAAATTTAGGATGTCTGGCCTTAAAGTTATATTTAAAGTGACCCAGGGGGCGGAGTAGATTTCACTCAGCCCCCGTGTGGGAATAAAAATAAACAACGCCATTCATGACTCCCTGAAGAACTGAAAAAATCGATTCTTCTTTGTTAAAGTGGGAGAGAAGTGGCCCCTTGCGAGGAACTGGGGTAAGGTTCCAGAGGTGCACCTAGGTACACCGTCTGTGACGGAGAGCTCCGCCTACGCCTGGCTGACCAAGGCCATACGGCTTAATCCTGACGAGTTCAAGAGGGATTTCTTGGTTTCCCAGGAGGAGACCAAGAAGGTTAAATGGGGACCATCGTCGCCGGTCCAGAAGCCGCACCCTCCGATTAAAATGATGAGGCCTGAGGTCTCAAAGAAGTTAATCATCTGCTCAAGGCCCTCGGAGGAGGCTACTGAGAGGGTAACTGCTACGCCCTTGTCATCCTCGTCGCAGATTGACCTCGTGGCTGTCGGAATCTGCGGTGGATCCGACAGCACTTCTGGAGTGGGGAAGTCCATCGAGGACTGGCCGGTGGAGGCCGGAGAAGTTATCCGGGCCCAGCCTGCGGCGAATGTGGTTCGAGGTGCTGCCTAGATGGAGTTTGCAGAGGAGCCAGCCCGCAACGTGCCTCAGGGTTCACGCATTTATATTGTGGAGTCGTCAACGAGGGCTGATCCACCAGCAGCTGTTCCAAAGGCTGCCAAGAGAAAGAAACCCGTCGCAGCTGCTCCAGAGGCTGCGAGGGAGGAGCCCGCCGCTGCCATTGAGGATGACGACCTCTTGGAGAGCATTCTGGATGAGGCAGCGGTGTGTTCGGCGCGAGAGGGTGCTCCTGGTCCTCTGCCACCTGAGCCTGGTCTAGAGGCCAGGCCTAAGGGACCTACGAGGAGATTTTTGGAGGTATGACTCTTGACGATTGATTCCTCGTACCTTGTCCCTTCAAGATTTCTAACTTGTCTTCTGTTTGTTATTTGTGCAGCTGTTGAAGGTTGCCTCCGTAATTTTTAAGGCAATGACGCAGCGCGACGAGGCACTGGCCAATAAGGAGGCAGAAATAGCATGGCTGGACGCCAAGCTGGCCACCTCAGGAGGGGAGCTCAGTGAGCAGACAGCTGCTCTCGAGGCCGTTATGGCGGGCGTGGCGGCAGAGAATGTTGAGCTGAAGGCTGAGAATGCCGAGCTGAAGGCGGAGGTTGCTCGCTTGAAGGAGGAGGATGATCGACTTAAAGCGAGTAACAAACGCCTTACAGATCGTGCCGCCGTCGCAGAGAACGAGTTAGCCACTCGGATGACCCCTCATGAGGTTGGGGGCGCACTGCATGCCCGGCTGTTGGAGGGGCTCAACATTGGACGTCGCATTGCGCGGTTAATTGTTCCTGACTTTCCAGTGGAGTTTATCAATCAAAGAAACCGCGCAGCGCAACGCAAGGAAGATCTGGAGGGTGAGCCCCGAGATAGTTAGGGTGGTCCGCTGCCCCTATAGCCTTTTGTACCTCTTTTGCTTTTTGGACCGTATGTAAATTGTAATATATTTTATGAGCAATAAAACACTTTATTGGGCCACCTTTTTGGGTTTCAGACCACTTTTTGGGCCACCTAGATGACTAGGGTTTAACGAGAGGGTGAAGACCCTCCCGACTTAGGGGCAGTCTAGGTCGGGTAAACCTGCAAGGCAAACACAGTTCATATATATGTAAGACCTAGGATCCTATATGCTATGTAAACCTCTTATTTTACTCAATTACACAATCATGCGACTAAATGCACACAGATGGGCTAGTACGTACCTGGGTTCCCTATTGGAAGTAGCTCTTCTGGTGGGTTGCGTTCCACGTTTGTGGGACCAACTTTCCGTCCTGATTCCAGAGTTTGTATACTTCGTTGCGCAGGACGGCGGAGACAAGAAAAGGTCCCTCCCAGTTGGGAGAAAGTTTGTTTCGGCCGGCCAGCTTGCCTGTGGCCTCGATGCCTCGTAAGACCAAGTCCCCAACGTCGAATTGTCGGGCTTTCACCTTTCGATTGTAGTACCGGACAACTCGGTGTTGGTACGCTGCTGTCCGTATTCTGGCGGCGTCGCGGTCTTCCTCTAGCAAGTCTAAATGCTCCCTGATTTTCTGGGAGTTGGTCTGTGGGTCGAAGGACTCCACTCTGAGACTTAGAAGCCCGATTTCAACAGGAACTACTGCTTCAATCCCGTAACAGAGGCTGAAGGGTATCTCGCGCGTTGGCTCCTTCGGGGCTGTACGATAAGACCAGAGGACGGATGGGAGCTCGTCAGCCCAGGAGCCCCCGGCGTCCTCTAGTTTAGTCTTTAACCCGTGGAGTAGCGTACGGTTCATGACCTCCACCTGCCCGTTGGCCTGGGCGTATGCCACCGAAGTGTGAACTAGCTTGATCCCAAGGCTGGTGTAATACTTGGTGAAACGTTTCCCCAAAAATTGGGTCCCGTTATCGATTTCCACGACCTCTGGGACGTCAAACCTGCAGACAATGCTCTGGCGAAGGAACTCCAGAGCATTGTATTCTATGATCTTTGCTAGCGGGGCCGCCTCGACCCACTTGGTGAAGTAGTCGATGCCCGCTATGATAAACTTACGTTGCCCCGTGGCAATGGGGAACGGGCCGAGGATGTCGAGCCCCCATGGCGCGAAGGGCCACGGAGCCTGAAGTGACTTCAGGTCAGCAGACGGCTGGTGGTGAAGGTTGCCGTGAAGCTGGCAGCTTTCAAACTTTTTCACAAACTCAAGCGCGTCCTTTTTCATCGAGGGCCAATAGTAGCCCTTCGCATGATCTTGATGGCCAGGTTTTTCCCGCCTAGGTGTGATCCACAAATCTCGAGGTGAGTTAGACAGCGGAGATACGGAGTTGAGTATCTGCGGCGATACAGCCGCCCATCGACTATCGTGTACCAGCCGGCTGTCTTTTTGCTTCGCTTGGCCTTTTCGGCGTCCTCTAGGAGTGATCCGTCGGCCAAGTATCTAAAGTAGGGCGTCATCCAGTTTTCCGTCTCGAAAATCTGCATTGCCTCCTATTTCTCTTTGTTGGGAGTGTTCAGGATCTCCCGCATATCCCTCGAATACTGTTCTGGGTTCTCGGCAGCAGTGGCTCTAGCTAGCCAGTCCGCCCTCCAATTTTCAGTTCAAGGAATATGAATCAGAGTTAGTTTGCTAAAACCCTGGATGGCTTCCCTTGCCTTTGCCAGGTACCTGGCCAAGGAAGAGTTGTTCGGCTTGAAGCCCCCATTGACCTGGTTGACGATTAGTTCAGAGTCGCTGTGAATCGTCAACCTCTTGGCAGAGCACTCCTTTGCTAATCGCAAGCCAGCTAGTAGGGTTTCGTACTCAGCGACGTTGTTGGTCTCTGAAAAATCAAGTTATAGGGAGTACTTGATCTCGAATCCATCAGGGGTCGTTAGGATCACCCCTGCTCCACTGCCACTGTCCGTGGACGATCCGTCCACGTGGAGTGTCCATTCTGGGATCTCATCGGGCTGTTCTTCGTTTTCTATGGGCTGTTCCTTGTGAATTGGGTCGTGGGCTCGACGATGAAGTCAACCAGAGCCTGCGCCTTTATGGCCGGTCTGGACCTGAATTCGATGTCGAATTCTCCCAATTCAATAGCCCACTTCACCAGCCGCCCAGAAATGTCTGGTTTCTGAAGTATGCCCTTCAGTGGCTGGTCAGTAAGCACCACTATGCGATGCGCTTGAAAGTATGGCCTTAATTTTTGCGCAGCGAAGATAAGTGCCAGTGCCATTTTTTCAGCTCGCGGATAACGAGCTTCTGGGCCGGTCAATGTCTTGCTTACATAGTAGATCGGCTGCTAAGTATCGATTCCTGGCACACGAGGACCGAGCTGAGGGACACTTCCGATACCACCAGGTAAAGGTACAGCTCCTCTCCGTCTTTGGGTGATGCTAGCAGTGGTGGGCTGGCCAGATACTGCTTCAATTCGTTGAAGGTGGACTGACAGTCATCCGTCCACTGGAATCCGTTGGATTTTGTTCCTCTTAGTGCTTTAAAGAAGGGTTGGTACTTGTCACCGGACTTTGCGAGGAAGCGGGACAAAGCAGCTAGTCGCCCAGTCAATCGCTGGACGTCTTTTACATTTCGTGGGGGAGCCATGTCAGCCAGGGCCTTAATCTTTTCTGGGTTTGTCTCGATTCCCCGCTGGGAGACGATGAAACCCAAGAACTTCCCAGAGGCTACCCCGAAGACGCACTTGGCTGGATTCAGCTTCATTTGGTGCTAGCGGAGCACTTCAAAGGATTCTTCCAGGTCACGTATGTGGTCGCCAGTGACTCTGCTCTTGACGAGTATGTCGTCGACGTAGACCTCCATGTTGCGACCAATCTGCTTTTCGAACATCTTGTTTACCAGTCGTTGGTAAGTTGCTCCAGCGTTTTTCAGCCCGAAGGGCATTACTTTGTAGGAGTAGGTGCCCTGGTCCGTCATGAACGAGGTATACTCCTTGTCTTTTGGACTCATTCGAATCTGGTTGTAACCCGAATAGTCGTCCATGAAGTTGAGCAGCTCATGTCCAGCCGTGGAGTCAACCAGTAAGTCGATCCTGAGCAAGGGAAAACTGTCTTTCGGGTAGGCCTTGTTGACGTCGGTAAAATCGACGCACATTCACCATTTTCCGTTGCTCTTTTTTACCAGGACGACGTTTGAGAGCCAATCAGGGAACTGGACCTCTCTGATAAATCCAGCGTCCAATAGCTTCTTCACCTCCTCTCGGATGGCGATTAGCTTTTCGACGGAGTGATTTCTCCGCTTCTGCCTTACCGGCTTTCGGTTAGGATCAAGGCCAAGCTTGTGGACCATTACCTCAGCCGAAATCCCGGGCATGTCTGCGGGAGTCCATGCGAACAAGTCAGCGTTCCGTTGCAGGAACGCAATCAGTTCAGCACGTAACGTGCTAGTGAGTGAGCCGCCAATCTACACACACTTCTCCGGTTCCTCTGGATTTAGTGGGACCAGATTTGTGACTTTACCGGGCTGCGCCTGTTGCAGGGTGGTCTCGTCTCGGTGATCGAGTTCTCCCACCATGCTAGTTCTACCACTAGGACAATCTGGGACATGTAGCATGTCCGCCCAATTATTTGGTCGCCTAACGCTTCACCAACACCATAGGGTGTCGGGAATTTCATTTTGAGGTGCGAAATTGAGGTAACTGTCCCGAATGCCGCCAGGCATGGTCTACCCAATATAGCATTGTATACTGAGGGCAGGTCAACCACCAAAAAGGTTAGCATGCAACTTGCTGTTTTTGGGTAGGTGCCCAGGGTGACTTCCAGTTGGATTGTCCCTTGAACGGGCACCGGTTCATTGTCAAGGCCGTATAAAGGTCCTTCAGTAGGTTTTAATTGGTTCTTTTTTAAGCCTAATTTAAAGAATGCATCCAAGTAAAGCAAGTCTTTAGAGTTACCATTATCAATAAAGACTCGTTTCAGCTGGTAGTCTGAAGTAACGTCTGAAACGAGTGCTGAGATTACAAGGGGATCAGCATGGGGGGACATTACATGGTTTGAGTCACAATCACTGAAGCTAATAGTATTATCTGCTGTGCGCTGCTTCTTCCTCCTAGTCTGCTGCTCTTTGCTGTCCGCCAGGCTCCTGGCAAGTCGGGTGGTGACCATATGAACCACTCCTGTCGCAATCCTGTTCCGGGGAGAAATCTGCTCCTGCCCCTCTTCATCAGCCGCCCCCAAGTTCTGTCCTGGGCCTCTAACGAACTTTATGAGGTGTCCTCTGCGAATCAGATCCTTAATTTCCCTCTGCAGTGTCTTGTAGTCCTCAGTTGAATGGCCAGCAGAGCGATGAAAGTCACAGTATTTTGACTGGTTCCCAGAATCTTTCTTCAGTGGTTTGGGCCACTTCAGAAATTTTTCTCCACAGATCTGCATAAGGACGTTGGCGTGCGTATCTGTCAGAGGTGTGAAATCGGTAGGCCCATAATCTTGACGTTTTGGGGGCCCAGTCCGGCGCTGCTTCTGGCGGGGATGTTCTCCGCCAGTGAACTTTCTTTTTCCTTCTCCAGAGAATGGCCGAGACTGATCCGTCCGGTTTGGACGTTTTGTCTCGTTAGCCTCTTCTGCAGCAGCGTAGGCCCTGGTAATGGATTCCGCCTCGCGGAATGTCAGAGAATTTTTGTAGGCTAGGTGCTTGAAGAAGTCACCGAAAGTAAGCGCTGAAATGAAACTGCCCAGTTTCATCTCCTCTATGATCTTGGGAATCCTTCTTGCCTCAACCACGAAGTGATCCAGGAAACGCCGTGGGTTCTCTCCCGGTTTCTGCTTTATGTGGGAGAGGTGTCACAGCTGTTTCTCTTCCCGTCGGCTCGAAGCGTACTGAGCCAGGAAGAGGTTCGTGAGTTCACTGAAGCTGCTGACAGTGCCTGAAGGGAGGTGATGGAACCAGATTCGAGCGTTTCCCTTCAGTGTGAGAGGGAAGCAGTGACACATCGCTGAGTCTTCTAGCCCTTGTAGACTCAGATGGGTGCGAAAGTGATCCAGGTGGTCAACTGGATCACTGCCCCCATCGTATAAGTCAAGGGACGGCATCTTAAACTTTATGGGCAGTGGACGGCTTAGGATCTCTGCAGTAAAAGGAGATCGATCTAAGTCGACTGCGCGCTCCTCCTCCTGGAACACACGGTTCCATATCTTATCCACCTGCGGATTGGTGCGAGCGACGTTTGCCGATCGTTTGGAGTTGAGGTAATTCCTCAACTTTGTCTTGTTCAACGGAGGTTCAGCGGCCGAAGCCGGCTGCCGCCTCCTCCAGTCGATCGGGCGATCTCCCGAGGCTCACTCTGGACCAAGTGGTGGTCTTCTGTCCGAGAGTATCGAGGATTTCTTCTTTCTAGGCTCTCTGTCGGAAACGTACTCCCAGAGCGTTCCACAGGCCTGTTTTGGCCAGGAACGTGGGAGGACGCTGGGGCCAGATTGTTTCCAATTTTTCTGGGCCTCTTGGCCGGCTTCTTCTTCCTCTGGCCACCCCTTTTGGTGGCAGGAGCAGGAATGACTGCTGGTGGAGCCACTTGTTGTTGTTGCTCTTTCTGTGCGTAAAGTAGTTGGAGTAGGCGATTGTTGGCCTGCATCTGCTCCACCAGTTGTTGAAAGTAAGGCGGTGAAACTTCGCCCCTGGCCCCGACGACCGTAACGTCAGCAAGATGGTCCCGGTCTGGGTTAGCAGATCTCTAGCGGGATCGCTAGCCTGAGCCCTCGTGTTTACTATTGTAGAAGCAGAAGGTGACAAAGAGCTTGAGCAGATTTTGGTGGTAGGCTTTTCGTAAGCGTTTCCCACATACGGCGGCAATGATGCGTCACTGATCCGACTTCGAGCATTCGATTCTTCCTGGATGGCTTTGACTGCCCGCTTCACTGAGTGCGAATCCTGCACACCACTAAAGTGAACAAGTGGTCAGCGTTATCAGCAGAAAGTTGTCCCACCGAAAATACTCCGACGCTCAAGTCAGTAATATATTCTCCAAAGGAAGAAACTGAAAATAGAGAGAGAGAGAGAGAGAGTTTGAGAGTTTGACCCAGATGTAAGAGAGACGTGATGTCCTCTTGAATCTGGGAGGTGGGAAGGCAGTAAACGGCCGTGAGGGCACGCTTGTTGCCTTAAGGTTTTCTGAGAGAACGAAGGTGGCAGAGAAAGCAAGCTTCTATGAGCTTTCATTCGTCCCAGAAAGTATATGCAATTCTGTCTCAAGAAGTGTCTGTTGCTGAAAAATCAATGTGAGCTCTTGCATTGGTCGGTCTCGATGAAAGCATGCAAGAGAGCTTCAATGAATGCATCAATAAAAGCATCCAAGAAAGCATGCCCTAGATGGTGAACCCAGGGCCTTTTTTATGGTAAAGATGGCGATCCTCCTTCTTTGGAAGGAGTGATCGTCCTCGTGATCTGCTGCTGGCCTTCCTTTTGGAGGCTGATGCCTATTGCAAAGTTGTGGAGGATTGTTTCCTTCTGTGACGGCCGACTACTTTTCAAGTTGGTTTCTTTCCTTGCTAGTATGTTACCGTTGGAGTTCCTTGGCTGGCAAGGAATTGAAAAAATCTGGCGCTTTCCTTCTTTGAAGGGTGCCAATCTTGCTGATATTCCTTTTGAGATCGTGGAATATCCTTGGAAGATCGTGGTTGGCCTTTTAATGACTGGTGAGCCTAAACGGTGCAGGCCCATTACCGTAGAAGGGCGTCATTTGGGCCCAATGTATAGGGCGCAGACGGTCAACGTCTGAGTTGACCGTCAGCGTGTTGGCCGCCTTCGTGGAGAACAAAGAGAGAGCGGCCGCGATCAATCACGATGGGTCATGGCCATAATGAAATAGGTCAATCACCGTAGTAAAGCTCTAATAGGCTCAATTGAGTTACAGAAAGACGGCCAACATTGCGTTGACCGCTTGGAGGGAGTTGGCCGCTAAGACGGCCAACGCCAACGCTTGACCGTCTTGGGTATTCCACCCCTACCGTCTTCTTACCGGGTCCAAAATGTTGGCCCCCTACTTTCTCTGGGCTCCGTGACCATTCTTTGAGCCAACCTATTATTAGTATACCCATCAATTATATAATACAAAAATAAATATTATATGTATATTTAAATTTATATTTAAAGTTCTTTTTCTTAAAAAATTAAAAATGGATTTTTCTCATTTTATCCTTATCGATCTTCTGTCACAAGTGGATGCAAAATTTGTGAAAAGAGTCATAGTTATACAATTTTCCATAAGGCCTTTTAAAATTAGAGAATAGAAGTTACTAACCCTAATATTTTAATTAGAAAATCACTCTGTAATACAAAAAATACTAGTCATTGTTATCAATTAATGATAAGCAATTATGTCATTTATAGGGTAGGAAAGAATTATTTTCTTTATTATATAAATATCTTTTTTTTATAATAAAAAATAAACTAATTAAATAAATAAAATTTTTAATAAAATATAACTAAACAGTATATGATTATAATATATAATTATTTTAATAAATTATTAAATATGAGTCACCTCATATGAGATAATTTTAACACAGTCATGTACCAAGTTTTGAAATATTTGGGAAATATATTTTAAAATCTTGGATTTATGGAGTATCCATGAAAATGGACAAATGCCCTCAAATATAAATATTATGATTGGGATTGTATACACGTACTTAATACACGACAGATAAAAGGAAGGAAATAGTAATGGGAGATGGCGTCCCAACAGAGAAAGAAATAAAAAGAGGTGGCACCGGCGAGTGGTTGCTGAGCGGCCGGAGGTGCAGGGTGGCGGAGGAGTGGCTGTGGAGGGTCTTGAAAGGCGAGGAAGGCAGTTGCGGATCCGGGGGCTGCGACGGGAGGGTATCACAGCGCATGTACCATTTTTTTACCGATCGAAAAAAAATTCAACTACGCCAATATTTAAAAAAAAAACTTCAAAAAATTTTTTAAAAAATAATAATTATTTTTTTAAAATTAAATACTAAAAAAATTACCAAAATAAAAAAATAATATTAAACTATATTTTTAATATATATATATATATATATATATGTATGTATGTATGCAGCCGTTGATTTTTTCCATTCAACGGCTACATGAGCGTCGTGCAGGCTGCAACGCTCCCCACATTGCAGCCCCCCTCAGCTCGTTGCCGGTGGGTAGCCTGGAGGTGTTTGAATTACATATCGATAATTATAACAAATAACAAACAAATGAATTTTAAATTTTTTTTTGTACTTTTTTTTTCATTTTTATTTTTTCTTTAAGACAGAGTAGACAATTTTTTTTATTCTATTTTTTTATGTTTGTGTTGATGGTTTATTTGATAGCTTCGGAGAGCTAGGCTAAAAACAGAAGTTCTAGAATAAAACGAAATAAAACAGAAAATAATTAAATAAATTTCAAATTGACTCCAATATATATATATATATATATAGGAAATAATTAGTGGTTTTTTTAATCAACTTTTCAAATATTTGATTCCAAACTTAAAAAATCTTAATTTTTTTAATGTAGTAAATTTAAAATAACTATGTTTTTATATTTAGTAATAAGATGTTAAAAAATTGACCAATTTTAGAGAGTTGGTCGTAGTTAAAAAATAAATTAATAAATTTTAATGGCGTTAATAAAAAATTTTACTTTAATTATTTAAATATTTATATTTAATTTATTTTTAATATTAAATAAATATTTTCTATAGGGGCAATTGTCCCTACCAAAGCTGGTGCAATGACAACCCACAACTACCAAAGCTAGTGCCAGCCCCCTTAGCATCTCCTTTCCTTGTCCCCTTTCAATAACTAAAATTAGGGCCACTATAACGCCGTACGAATATTACAGCGTTTGCAACGTCACATGGGTCATTACATTTTAAAATCAATGGCCCATATTTTTTTATTAAAAAATTTTTATAAAATACTTTTAAATTTTATTTTAATTTTTTTATGAAAAACGTGGGCCGTTGATTTTAAAATTTAACGGCCCACATGGCACTGCAGAGCACTACGATATCCATACGGCGTCACAATGCCCCTGCTCTCCCAATAATATCCTCCTAACCTCCTCTCTCGCTTACTCGTGCCTTACATACCCTACTCAGCCACACCTTTTGGTGTTGCGGCCACCATTGGTGTCGCAGACAAGTATGAGAATGCACAGCGGAGCGCTGAAATGGGATAGGAAACGGCAAAAATATTATTCTAAGATAGTTTTCTTTCAATTGGGTAACAAAAATGATAATTTTATTTAAATTGATTTTATGCTACTTTTTTGTCGAAATTAAACTAAAAACTGACTTTGCAAATATGTTAAAAAATTATCTAAAATATCATCACTTAAAAAAAAAAAACCCAAAAACCTATTTCTTAGTTACTAAATAAAACGCACATTTATTATTTTAGTAGGCTAAACTAATTTCTTATCACAGTCTTCATAGGGCCGTGTAATCTTTTTCTTCTCCGATCTCATGTTACTAATATCTCTACTACTGTGAATCATACTCATTTTTTTCATCTGATTTTTTATAAGATAATTGCCGCTCAATATTTTTCTTAACATCCACTCTTCTTTACACCATGGACACTAATTAAAAATAAAATATTATTACCATAAATAAAATACCCACTTGATCAATATCTTTTTTTTCCCTTAAAATAAATAAATAAATAATAATAATCATAGCCAAAACAGAATCAGCTGTGGAATTTGACTGCGTGAAAGTCACCACGTGGCCCAACCCAAAAGAAAAGTCACCACGTGGGCCCGTCTAAAATTTTCATTAATCGCAGCAATAAATTTGAATCTGGACCAATCAGAAGGCTGGGGCTGGCAATCATTAAAAAAGAATATAAAACGTGGGCCCCCATTCCCGTCCCCACTTCCTCAGTCCTTGCTTATGTATATTTCGAACCTTCCCACCTCCGCCTTTAAACCCCTGCACATTCACCATTTTATCCTTTCACATACCCCTCTTTGATAAGCGTTTAATCCTCTCAATTTAATGGAATTGAAATTAAGGACTGATTCCATGACATGAAAATCCGGCCGCCTCCAAAAATTACTCCCAAAAATAATATAAAAATATCAATATTTTAACTAATTAATGGATAATAAATTTTAGATCGGTTGAATAATTATTAATTACAATTAACTGGTTATTAAACAGTAAATATTAGTATAATTATTTTTAAAAATTGAGCTATTATCAAAAATTACTTTCAAAAATAATATGAGAATATCAGTATTCTAACTGATTAACGAATAATAAATATTAGGATATGACTAACAGAAAGATCAGCTGAATAATTGTTAATTAAAATTAGCTGATATAAAAATATCATTGCTGTTAGAAATTACATGCGCATGCCTGTGTGCTCACTATCATCGATCGAACATGGGGCAGGTTGAATGGTGTGGTATAAATTGTGATTAATATTTTCACTTATTTGGAAATAAATAAAATCATTTTGTATAATTGCTAATTATTCTTTCTCTTACCTTATTCCGATCTAACACAATATATTAATAATGATATTATCTAACTATTCTTATAATATTATATAATTACTCGATCCGATATAATAATTATTATATTTATTTATATTATTATATATAAATAAAAATAATAAATAAATTAAATACTATATCAAATAACACGATCAAAATATCTCAATAAATAAGAAAATATCATTTCTCATATCTTATGTCCTCTCTAATCATTTATTGATGGAAGCACCTTCAATATGGGCAGCCACATGCCACTGTCGAGTCGAGTATTATTTTATTTAATTTTTTTTATGTTTATGTTTTTTTCTAAGTAAATGAGGGCGAAATTGCAGTTGAATATTAACTAAAATAGTTGTTGCAAAAAAAAAATTTACCATAATTACTTATTTTTGTTTAAATTATCATAAATACATATTTAATATTTTAATTAAAATTTAGCCATAATTATTATTAGAAATTTATTTTTTAAATAATTTTAATATTTAATAAAAATAAATATATTTAAACAATTTTAAAAAACGATCCCATTTATATCTTATAAATAACATATTTATTCCATTCCTTAAAATAATTGATGAGCAATTTTTCTTTACAATATAAAGATTATTTACGAGAGATGGTTATCTCTTCTATTGCTTTTGCCAATTCAAATTTTAAACTGGAAATAAAATAGTCTCTTTTCAAAAAAAAAAAAAAAAAAACTATTATATACTCTCATTATTGTAAAAGAAAAAAATACAAAAATTAATTCTTAATTAAATATAGATTAATAGTTATTATTTATGATAAAGTCCGCATTATTATTTAATATGGTAATTCAATAATCATATATGATAGTCCAGTAACTAATATAATAATTTTAGTCTTGTAATTTTTATAAATTTTACTAATCTCATTAATCATAGTATTATTTATTTATTTATTTTAATCTATTCACCATAAGTTTTATTAATAAAGTAACGTGGATATATGAGCCCACCTAAAAAATTACGTGTTAATTAAACCTAGACTCATACTTATAACTTGGTAAGAATAAAACTACAATTATAAAACAGTAAATTTATTATAAGTAAGAAAGTTTTATGACATGAAATTATGTATTTTTAATATTTTTTTATAAAAGAATTTAAAATTGAATTTATTTTTTTATCATTATTTTTCTTCTGTTATAAAAAGACACAAATTTTAATAGAAAAGATTGATTATCAAATTATTTTGGAAGCTGAGTGAATTTAAAGATAATGAAAGTTGGGAAACATTCCCAAATATAAATATGAAAACATTATAATACAGAAACCACCAATCAAATATTATCAATTAACAATGTCCAATTCTATCATTTATAGGTTTAGAAGATAATTAATTTTTTAATTATATAAATATTATTTTTTTATCAAAAATTATATTAATTAATAAAATAAATTTTTTAAATAAATTGTAATAAAATTTTAAAAGATCATAATATTTAATTATTTTAATAAATTATTAAATAAGTAACACATCATGTGTCATAATTCTTTATATGTGATAGTGATTTTGGTTATTAAGGTATGATAATTAGCTTAGGATTGTTGATTATTAGTTTATTAATGATGAATACTTGAAAATTGATTTGACCAAATTAATTTATTAGTTTATTGTAATTATTAATGTTGCCACAAGTTTGTTGTGAGGATAAAATGGGAGATGACAGAATTTGTTATCTGGCATATTGTGTTAGGCAAGCTTAGGAAGAGATAATTCTACTTAGAACTATAGAAATAGTATCTAGAGAATTTTTATATTCTACTTTTTATAGTTGTAGATCATATTTTTCTTTATTATAAAATTCTATTTTAAAATTTTGAAAAACTTTTATTTTTCTTAAACAGTATTTTACGGATCTTATACAATGTCACATCATTATAAAAATTATACATAAAGATTATCAATACATAAATCCATTATAAAAATTATAATTATAATTGCTGCATGCTACCTAATGAAATTTTACCCAAAATCATATTCTCGACACACAATAAAAATGGTTGCTCAGATGAGACCCAACCAACATAATCAAATTGCGAGAACTAGCCCACTCGTGCCAAAAGATCCAAGACGAATGGTTGAATAAATTAAAGAAGTAGTATTAATCCCAACGTGTTGATGATAAGGAACCTTTTAAAAATAATATGTCAATAATAGTTAAATTTATAGAAAAATTTGTAATAATATGGAAAGGGTCTACATGCATTATTTTCTGTATTGTTGCATTAAAATCAAAATGTGATGGAATTAAATTCAAAATTTTGAATTTCACATATCTTGGTTTGAGATTATGAAACTAAAATCAACCCAATTTAGTGGGGATAATCCCAACTAGAGAGGCAAAACTATAACTTTTTTAATACACCAAATAATTCATTTCTTAGCCTAACAATGGGGTGATATTAAATCTCCAATACTTGATTGGCAATAATGGTGGGTAATAAATCATTGCTCAGATAAAGGGGTGAAATTATTCTCACACTTGATTGACAGAAACTAATGATATTCAATCTTGGCCCTTTTTCTTGTTGGGTTCTTTTAAGACAATATCAATGGCTAAAGTGGGTGGTGGCTGCATTAATGCCTGATGCAAATGGGTGTGAGTATTCCATACATAATCCCTCCCTCCAATTATTAGACCAAAAAATGGAAATTAAAACAAAAACCCACCTTCCTCGAAAATTTTCAATTTATTCTCTTCTCTAGAAGTTTTTCAAAATGATAGATAAAATATAGAATAATAAAATATAAATTTAATTATAATTAAATAGAATAAACAAAAAGAAGTAGTCATGAAATTAAAAATTAAATTATGAAAATAATTTAAAATTACTCATATTATATAAATATATTAAACTAAATCAAATTAAATAGTAAAAACATATTAGTTGACCCTATACTATATAAATATATATCAAGGCTTTATTATAGTTATTTGATAATGTGGAAATATATTCTATTTTATTATAGTTAATTTCTTAACTATGAATTCAAATATAATGTCTAAGGTTTTTTTTTTTTAATTATTTTTTCATGTGAGCCTAAACAACAAAGTAATAGAAGTTGAATTCGTAACTATGAACTCAAATAAGGTGACTTAAGTTATCCTTATAATTACACTATTGGGTGCTGTGAGTTAGGATTTTTTTTTTTTTTTTTTAGACTTTAAACTATTTACTATTGCAATTGGAAAATACAAATTATTTTAAGAATATTATTTATTCATTTAGAGAGAGAGAGAGAGAGGGGAGAGAGAGAGAGAGAGAGAAGGGCTTGTTTAATGTGACATTGGTCGTTGCAGAGATTGGCAGGACAGCAAAACGAGACAAGAAAATTGATTCTTCCCTTTGAGAGGTTGAAGGTGACATGAAACAAACAGCAATAAATCCTCTCCATTAATGCATCTCTCATCGGCCACATCCAATTGAACAGGACTCGATCGTTTGTCACTGGGGAAAAGAAATACAACTCTCATATAACTTAATAATTTTTATCATTTTTTTTATAAAAATAATAGTAATTTTGGACTGTTTTCATGGTTTTTTTGGAAAGGTCAAATTTATGATAACTTATTAAAAAACACCCACCCATTATTTTTATATATATAAATATATTTTAGAAATATTAGATTTATATTTTGGTAAAAAATAAAAAAATAATTAATGCCAAACTCATTTCACTCCTCACTCCACATTTAGAATCTCTGGACCATATCTCAATCTCAGTGTATGACAACTCTGATCCAAAGATACCAAACCACAGAATTTAATTGCACCCGAAAAAAGGTAAAATAAATACTTTTGGACAAAAAAAAAAAAGAGAGAAATAAATGGAGATTAATTATGACCCTACAAAAAAAAAATAAAATTGATGTATTAATTTTTTTTCCCAAATGGGTAGATGATTCTAAAGTCTATTAGTAAATATTTTAAAATAAAAAAACCATAATACAAAGTTCAAATAACATACACCCAAATATAAATAATAGGTTTATTTAAAGTATAAAACACCATAGGAAATTATTTTTATTAAAAGCAGGTGGGAAAAGCAAAATTATCATCACAATCTGATAAGCTTAATTCGCTAAAATATTTGGTTGAAGAAAAAATTATCAGCATTTCAAACATTAATCAGCCAATAGATAAAGCTTTTTAAATTATAATGCATGGGTTTTTCCTACACGATTGATCTAGGGATGAACACTTTTATTCATCTTATCAGAACAACGCAGAATTCGACGGGGAAGAATCGACCAGATCAAGAATACAATTCCAGTAGTTCTTGTTATCCTCGTAGTAGTGGCTGCCGCCGTCACAAACGCCGCAGTTATCCGGAGCGGGCAAGCTTTTCACCGAACAGCTGGTAAGCAGAGGCACAGTTAATCCCCCCATTGAAATCGTCATCTCATGGATCGCGGAGGGGAAGGAAATGGGATTCTCAGTGCCGTCACTAAATGGAGGCAAATGATTGGCCGAATTCCCGAAACTCTTCCACGCCTCCTCGCCGCCTCCCTCTTTCACCGGCGCTTCGCCGGAATTGCCCATGAACTCAATCATACTCGTCGCGCCTTCACCCGTCCCTCCATCGGACAAGTGCTGCACCGCCCCATTCTCCGAGAAGCTCAAGGTCGATGTGGGCGACTCCTGACCGCCGCTGCCGTTTCCGGCTGTTTCGGTGGCGAAAGCAATGGTGTGCCACGCGCCGTCGTAATGCATGCCTCGTAGGACGTCGGGGCACCTGGGTGGCGCCGGGAGCCGGTGGCTCAGCCGTGCTGCCGCCTCCGAGATGGTGGGTTGACGAGGGAAATCGGTACTTTCGAAGGAATTGGATCGCAACCTGGATTGGCGGACCAGCCTGGCTTCCGCCTCTAGGCGGGCGCTCTCCCACTGCGCCATGTGGCTGAGATTGGCGGCGTTTTTGGATTGGTTGTCGAGGAGGACATCGTTCTTCGGCTTGTGGGTGAGAGGATCGATGCCCATCTTCGCAAGCCTTTTCTTCAAATGGGTATTCCAATAATTTTTGATCTCATTATCCGTTCTTCGAGGCAAATGTGCTGCTATCGACGACCATCTAAATCATAAAAGCTAAATAAAATCAGACAAATTATGAATATAATGGAGATAGAGGGATTAAATTTACAATATACGGTAAACAACTGATAGAGAATACTATCAGCGAAAAGAGGAAGAGGAGATGTACCTGTTGCCCAAGAGGGCATGCAGTTGAATGATAGTTTGCTCTTCCTGTAAACTGAATTTGCCCCTCTTAATATCTGGTCGCAGATAGTTAGTCCATCTCAGCCTGCAGCTCTTCCCACATCTCTCAAGTCCTATGGTACATATACTCAGTGATTAAGCATAAAGATGGCCTTTCTTTCCCCATTGCACTTGCATATGGTAAAAATAACGGCTAACTGTCGCAGGCATCATTTTCATTACCCATCTAACGAAAGAGTTGCCACAGCATAATTTAGTAGTCCTACATTCAAGTCTTAAAAATATGCAGCATATGACATAATGTAACGTTAGATCGCGTGTGATAAATCTACGGTGATTATAATTTTTTACAGACTCTACACATAACATAACGAGAGTTTTATGTATAGAACTTCACTTTAATGCATACGGGATTTTCGACATGAATAAATGGAGACAAATGTAGGTATGGATATGCCTGAGCAAATGAAGAAAAAAAAACCGATGATCAGCTCTTAGATAATGAAAAGTAAAATCGTATCAATAAATCAATGTTATTTGTTAGATCCTTTTCTTTGATATACCGGGCTATACATATGTATGCATGAAGTGATGGCAAGGGGAGAAAAGGGAGAGAAGAACGATCACCGGCTTTGGCAGGCAAGGCGCGCCAGTTTCCATGGCCGTGTTCTTCGACGTAGGCTAAGAGCTTGTGATCTTCTTCGGGCGTCCATGGCCCTTTCTTCAACCCCACCTTGTCACAGCACGGTGAGCGACCCATTTGGATGAGCAATCAGCAAAGGGAGGCTGCCGGTGGCTACTTGCCATTTATAACTGAACAAGAAAGGGAGAGAGATGTGTATGGTGTAATAAAGAGGTGGGGCAGAGAAGGAGAGAGAGGGGGGGACAGAGAGGCAGAGAGGATAGGGCAATAAATATGGTAACCCATAGTACTAAAAATTTATTAATATATCAAAAATATGTATGTGTTATTTTTTAGTATCAATTAATTAGTTAAAAATACATATATAATAACCTATTAAATCATCATTATTTCATAAATGATGGAGCTGCGTTTTGAAAAATGAAGGTACCATGAAGAATGAATGGAATAACAAGTCATCTGAATATATCACAATGATGTTTATTACATGTTTTTAAAATACTTTTTAATAAATATAATCCATAAAAAATTGTGCAATATTTAAATATACTATGTCATTATTATAATATTATTAAAAGATATGTAATACTAATCAATTCTAATATATATTTTAAATAAATAGATATATTTTAATAAATAATGGTACTATGGGCAGGGAAATAATATAATTTCTTATAATACCAACAATTAAATAATATATCAAAGTATATCGGCACGTCACTCTCAAATAAAAATTAATTATTAAAAAACATGTAACACTAATATATTCACTAACCTATTAAACTAGTACATTTTTTTCAATTAATTATAGTTTCTTTTTATGAATGAATGCACTATAGATAGAGAAACACATATACAATTATAAAGAAAGAATTAGGCAATATGTACAAGGGTTTTACCATTAGAAATATTTACTAATTATATAAGCCAATTACTCATCAAATTTATTTAAAACAATTAGAGTATATCTTTAAGTAACTTATTAATATGATGCAAATTAGGTAATATCTTCGTTATATGATGAATAATCAGCCCTATACTATAGTACGTGCATGAAACGGACCCATCGTTCACAGGACAAAAAACACCCTTGCAAGAAGGTAAAGTTTACGGTATATTCTAACGTACATGCTATAAATTTTAATTTACTGTAAATCTATTTAAAATCTATAAATTAGCCACTGTATTAATTTAATGATTTTAATCAAGTGGCTGCCCTGCTTTTTCCATCATGAACTACATAGTATATCACCACAGATAATCTGGTCCCGTTAGACTTCGAGGCCACATCATTCAAATATTATTGTTCTCGTATCAATATTATTAGATTAGCCTTTGCCACCATAAGATTAAGGCATTATTAAACAATATGATCTAAATCCTCTTATCATTATTATGATAGTCTTAATTAATCATTTTTTTGGCCCACGTCACATTGCAGATTTTTTTTTTAAATATAATAATTTATTTAAAAATTAAGCTAATTATACTTAAATTGCCTCATCTACTGCAAGGGAGGACATGGGATTGTGACAGGCTGGAATTCAAGGAAATCTAGGACCCACAATTGCTCATTGTGGGTTGTAAAAGGAGGAAATTCAGGGAAATTAGGGACCCTCCATTGCCCATAGAAGAAGGGCATTCCTTGTTTTTAATAATAATTATTTATTTAAAAATAAATAATATTTAATAACTGCACTTAAATTGCCTTCATCTAGCTACAAGTGAGGATATAGGGCCAAAAAAAGGTAGGAATTTGGAAAAATCAAGGACCCTTCTTTGCTCAATAAAAAAAAAAGAGTATTTTTTTTAATTATAATTATTCATTTAAAATATCTATTATCTGATAATTATATTAAAAGTTTTCTCATCTAATGGCATGGGAGGATATGGGGTTGTAAAGGTTAATTTAGAAAAGTCAAGGATCCTCCTTTGCTCATAGGCAAAGGAGGACCCACCTTTTTTTAACTATTAACATCCATTTAAAAATAGGCATATCGACATGGGAGCATAAGAGGTTGTAAAAGGCAAGGATTCCGATAATTAGGGACCTGTCTTTGCTTAAAAAGAAAAAGAATTTTTTTAAAAAAAAATTTTTATGTATGTAAAAATATTATAAGATTTAATCTTTTTAAAAATAATTAAAATTATCAAGTTATTTTATAATATATAATATGAAAATAAAAATTCATAACATATTTTAATTCATGCTTAAATTTTTTTCTCAAAATACTTGAAACCCAAATTTCTCCATTGCCCCTATCTATCTTCCTTCATAAGAGTTACATAATTTTTATAGAGTTCATTGTGTTTAGTTTTTTGCTTAAATTCAAATGGATATCAGTTAACATAACCTTTATTTAGATATGAAAATCACTTCACATAATCCAAAAAATAATACTAATTATCTTTAATTAACGATGAGTAGTTCTATTATTTATAAGTAAAAAAAAATCGATTCTTTAATTATATAAATGTCAATTTCTTTTATTAAAGATTATGTCTATTAAAGTAAATAATGTCTATAATAAAATTATATGGGATTGTATCCTTTTTTTTATTTAAATAAACTACTAAATATGTATCACGTTTTATAAGATAAATTTAATATTTTTTCACTTGACCCATACGATAATAATATAATTATTAAAAAATTTGGATAAACATTAAGTGCACATCATTTTAGTCCTTTAACAGTTAATGCACTTATCATGCCATTATGGCCAAATAATTTACAATATGTACAAGGGTTTTACCATTAGAAATATTTACTAATTATATAAGCCAATTACTCATCAAATTTATTTAAAACAATTAGAATATCTTTATGTAACTTATTAATATGATGCAAATTAGCGTAATATCTTCAAAATATGATGAATAATCAGCCCTATACTATAGTACGTGCATGAAACGGACCCATCGTTCACAGGACAAAAACACCCTTGCAAAAGGTAAAGTTTACGGTATATTCAACGTACATGCTACTAAATTTTAATTTACTGTAAATCTATTTAAAATCTATAAATTAGCCACTGTATTAATTTAATGATTTTAATCAAGTGGCTGTCTTTTTCCATCATGAACTACATAGTATATCACCAAGATAATCTGGTCCGTTAGACTTACCACATCATTCAAATATTATTGCTCTCGTATCAATATTATTAGATTAGCCTTTTGCATTTAAGATTAAGGCATTATTAAACAATATGATCTAAATTCTTATCATTATTATGATAGTCTTAATTAATCATTTTTTGGCCCACGTCACATTGCAGATTTTTTTTTAAATATAATAATTTATTTAAAAATTAAGCTAATTATACTTAAATTGCCTCATCAACTGCAAGGGAGGACATGGGATTGTGACAGGCTGGAATTCAGGAAATCTGGACCCACAATTGCTCATTGTGGGTTGTAAAGGAAGGAAATTCAGGGAAATTAGGGGACCCTCCATTGCCCATAGAAGAAGGGCATTCCTTGTTTTTAATAATAATTATTTATTTAAAAATAAATAATATTTAATAACTGCACTTAAATTGCCTTCATCTAGCTACAAGTGAGGATATAGGGCCAAAAAAAGGTAGGAATTTGGAAAAATCAAGGACCCTTCTTTGCCCAGAAAACAAAAAAAAAATATTTTTTAAAATTATAATTATCTATTTAAAATATATATTATTTAATAATTATATTAAAATTTTTCTTATCTAATGGCATGGGAGGATATGGGGTTGTAAAGGTTAATTTAGAAAAGTCAAGGACCCTCCTTTGCTCATAGGCAAAGGAGGACCCACCTTTTTTAACTATTAACATCCATTTAAAAATAGGCATATAGACATGGGAGCATAAGAGGTTGTAAAAGGCAAGGATTCCGGTAATTAGGGACCTATCTTTGCTCAAAAAGAAAAAAGACTTTTTTAAAAAAAAAAAATTTATATATGTAAAAATATTATAAGATTTAATCTTTTTAAAAATAATTAAAATTATCAAGTTATTTTATAATATATAATATAAAAATAAAAATTCATAACATATTTTAATTCATGCTTAAATTTTTTTCTCGAAATACTTGAAACCCAAATTTCTCCACTGCCCCGATCTATCTTCCTTCATAAGAGTTACATAATTTTTATAGAGTTCATTGTGTTTAGTTTTCTGCTTAAATTCAAATGGATATCAGTTAACATAACCTTTATTTAGATATGAAAATCACTTCACATAATCCAAAAAATAATACTAATTATCTTTAATTAACGATGAATAGTTCTATTATTTATAAGTAAAAAAAAATCAATTCTTTAATTATATAAATGCCAATTTATTTTATTAAAGATTATGTCTATTAAAGTAAATAATGTCTATAATAAAATTATATGGGATTGTATCCTTTTTTTTTATTTAAATGAACTACTAAATATGTATCACGTTTTATAGGATAAATTTAATATTTTTTCATATGACCCATACGATAATAATATAATTATTAAAAAACTTGGATAAACATTAAGTGCACATCATTTTAGTCCTTTAACAGTTGAGTTATCATGCCATTATGGCCAAATAATTTACAAGTACGAATCATAACAATTTTATATCATAAGCGACTTCATTTTATATACCAGAACATTAATGAATAATTTGACCATAATCTAAAACAAGATACATATATAAGATCTAATAATAATCTTTGTGTAAAATATTATTTCTATTATCATCAATTACTAAACATAATCTTCAAATATAATAAAAAAGGAAATAGATATACTATAATGTTAATAGATGTCTATAATACAATCCAAGATACATCGAGGCTTACAATAAAGATGCATACTACCAATGTAGTCATTTAGAGTCTTTGATAGTAATCTATTCATTATAGAATTGTAATAATAAGATTCGTGTTTGTATTTAAACATAATGGTAATCCATTTATAACATTAATATTTATAAGTAATATACACCTACAAATTGTTTAACTGGTTTACTTGATAAAAATACAATTCTAAATAACGTGTTCAAACGGTATCAATTTTAACTTATTACATTTTTACAATTAACAACAAATATAAAATCCTTCAGGACTCATCATGTCTAAACCCTTTAAGAGATTTATGCTCAATCATTTTAAAGGTTATACAAATCAACTAAAGTGAATTCAACATTAACCAAATATGCATAGCTTATATATGTAAATATATATAAATAAATGTCAAAAAGGACAATGATAATCAAATGTAAAAATTTCAAAATCAATGATATATTAACAAAAACATATGAAGAGTATAAAAATATGAAAAAAAATATAAGAATTAATGATTAAATATAGCATCACAAATAAGGGTTGAATATCAAATATTGGGTTATAAAAATTGCTCAAATTATATAGTACTATTCAAGTCATTTGGGTGGATTGACTATTTATTATTTCCATAAATAGGGTTAAGGATTACTTTTTGAACTTATAAATATTAAGTAATAATATTTCCTTGCAAATAATATGCTAATCTATATATAAAATTGTTGATCCGAAAATCGGGTGTGAATCGCCCCATTAACGCGGCGCGTTTTTTAAGCGGGCGCGGATAGAAATGGATAATGTGAAAAGAAACAACCTCGTGAGCGAAGAAAAGCGTGGGAGGGGGAGACATGCGGCATTGGCCCTTTATCGAAAAAAGGAGAAAAAAAAGAAAATGATGCTGGGGGAGCGATCAGAAATCTCACTATCAGTGGTGAAAGATACAAAGAATCCGGTGGAAGCGAATTCACTTTCGCAGTGGTATTACAACAGAGGGAAAACGATTTCTCATCGGATTTCTCTTTGCTTTTTTTCTCGCCCGATGTAAGTGGATGGTTTGAGAATCGGGACCCCATTAGTAGCGAAATAGCGTTTTGGGGGAATGCCCTGGTGAAGAGGCGACAAAATAAAACCGTGGCGCCGCTCGCCACCATTACCCGCTGACGGTAGATCGGCGGGGGACACGGTCCAAATCGCGAGACAATATCGGCGCTCGGGCGCATCTTTCTGAGGTGACGTGCGCCGATTACAAATAAGGGTTGAATATCAAATATTGGGTTATAAAAATTTCTCAAATTATATAGTACTATTCAAGACATTTGGGTGGATTGTATATTTATTATTTCCATAAATAGGGTTAAGGATTACTTTTTGAACTTATAAATATTAAGTAATAATATTTCCTTGCAAATAATATGCTAATCTATATATAAAAATATATTTTATTAATTTTTTATAATTATTCTTATGTGGTTGAGATGAAAAATTCTATAATAAATAATAGATATATAATTTCTTTTTAAATTTTAGAAAACTAATAGTCTTTACCAATTTAAAGTAAGATATTTTGTCAAATGCTTACATAAAAAAATATATATAATTAAATATTTTAACAATTTTTAAGATTTCTTAAAAAATTCATAAATTTAAGTTTTTAAATCCCACAAATGATATTCTTTTATTCAAACCTAACCTATCAATACACAATTCCCAACATCACAAATACACAATTTTTAACATAAGTAGATTACTGTCCTCTCAACATAGTTTCACACATACATCAACATAGAAATAAAACTTTGCTATCTATGCCTAATGAGAGTAAAAATAACAAATCTAAATAGCTAGAGATGTTGTAGCACAAAATACAAGAAAATGGAAGAAATTCCAAAAATAAAAAAAAAAAAGTTAGCTGGTCTTTAGATTCCTTCCCCTTTTCTCTCTGTCTCTCCTTGCTTTCTCAAGTGTTTGCTCTTAAAATTAACTCAAATTTAAAATTAAACTGATAAAAAAATTGTGCAAAAATATGTATAATTACACTCAATTTATGCCAAAAAATTAATATATAGCATAAGCAGTAATCATATTAATACCACATTTAACTTTATATAATTTCTTTCCAAGTCAATTTTCATACAAACATTGTACTTTTTTTTTTATATTTTGCTCAAACAATATTCACACAAGCCTTGCGCGTAACTCTCATTTTCCTTTTTGCTTAATCAATCATCAAGCGACAATCATACAATGGGTCATGAGTTTCACATGAAAATAACCAATTCTAACAAGATAATAGTTTTGGCTACTATTATGCTACCGTTCTCAATCATAGCTTATTTTAATTAAATGGATTAAACTCATCATTTCTACGCACATTTATCATTCGATCTGAAATCCCATATAATCCATAATATTTGTATTGTTGGGTCTAGTCCTTCATGTTCGTTTCTATTTTTGCTCAAGATCGATTTGGACAAAGTTGGATCCAAAGAGAGGTTAATTTGTTGTTTATATTCTTGATTGAAAAGCTACTCGGTTATAATAAAAAAAAACATATTTTTGTTTTTTATTTTTAAATATTTTTTATATTTTGATTATAAAAATATAAATTTTAATATTTTTTATTTTTAAATTTTATAATATTTTTTTTAAAAAAACGGGGGCCGTTGGAGGGGGCTCCGCGCTGGATGCCCCCTCGTCCCGTCATCTGACTGCCTCGTGCAGGTGTTTAATATCATCGAAATCTAGTAGTAGTAATTGATTTATGACGATTTCCTTCAAATATAATTAAGTATTTAGACTTTAATAAAAACGGTATCTATATAATTTTTAATCTTTGTTCATGGAGTAACTATAATCTTTGTTATCAGAATTATGGGCTCATTGGGCAGCTTAAGTCACAATTACATGGGCATAGTCGGACCACGACCGGGGCTAAGGATGAGCTTGAGAGCACTGGGGCCTTGCTGAGCTGAGGAGCATAAGGCTGAGGTGGTGCAATTGGTACACCATCCTTGGCAAACTGCAATGTTATCGCTGTACTTCAATGCAGAACTAAATATGATTGTTTATGCTCATCAAACCCCACATGTAACAAATCGTAATACTCAGCCTATTTACCAAACTTTGGCTTCTTATGATTTGGGAAAATGATATATAGCATAAGATTGTGAAAGGAGCACTACAAAAAAATTAATTTTTAGTGAGAAAAAATTAGTGACAAATATATTTTTATCACTATTAATAATCAATATTTATAATTTAGTGATAAAAATATAATTTTGTTACTAAAAATTTAAAATTAAATAAATATTAATTTATAAAAAATAAAATAATTAATACTAAATAATAAAAATAAGAGTGATAAAAATATATTATCACTAATTATAAAAAATACATTCTAATACTTTAAAATATTTTTTAAAAAATTATAAATTATTATTTTATCATTTTAAAAATCTAAATCTTCTAAAAATTTAGTAAATAAATTTAAATTTTAACAATAAACTGTTCGCCTCGTGATCTCATGGAAGCTTGGAAGCTTCTAGCCAATCATCCTCAGCCACGTTGATTTATATATAAAAAAAGGGTGACATGCAGCCGTTGGATGAAAACGCATCCAACGGCCGCAGGCATATGAGGCAAGTTAAACCCTCTTCCCCATCCAGGCTCACCATTTTGCCGAGTGTCACACTTTCTCTTCCTCTTTTCCCCTTCTCCCATTCATTTTGCTGAATGGCGCCATTGTTATTACTGCTGCCGCTACCGTTGCCGTCGTCTGACAAAAAGATAGCTGTTATTTTGTCTTTGTTGTCCATTGACATTGTTTGGAGCTGACGTCACTATTCATCGTCGCAAATCAGGCAAGCAATATCTTTTATTTATTAAAATAATTGTAAATCTACCTTATTAATGCTAAAATATATCGATTTGTTGCTTAAAAGTTTTATATTCATACTATTTTTTTGAATAATATTTTTACATTGAAATATTCTTCACTTATTTAGCACCACTATCATCGTTTTCCATTCAACTATTTTTCTTTAATTTTTTTTACTTTCTTATTTTGAATATTTTCTTCAATCTTATAATTGACGAAAAGTCATAACTGAAGTATAGTGTTCGAGATATCGTCCTCTTCTATTCAATGTCACTATCGGAGTAGCCGTTGTTCTCTATTCACTATTCGAGATATAGTATTAATTTTGATACATATTTCGTTGAGGATTTATATTGATGATTTCATGTGATTTGCATTTGGCCGTTGAGAATGATGCTTGTTTTATGTTTAGTAGTCAATTTGTACTTCATGCTTATTTCGTTGGATTTACTTGATCATAATCTTCATTTTTTTTATTTTCGTTGGATTGGAGGTTAAATAGACTCACCAGCTTGCCTTTTGTTCTGGCCACTTATTGTTTTTTATTTTATTTTTTCTTCTATAATTTGTTTGCTTGCTTGAATTTTGTTTAAATAGATTCACCGTTGAGGACTTATTTTATTTTTTTATTTATTATTTTTCTACTTAACTCTCATAGGATTAGCTTAGGCCTGTTTCAAATTTGCCTGTCTAATGGACTTGTTTTTATCTCTGTTCACCAATTGAACAATGTCCACTTAAAGCTGCTGAACTTGATAATACAGAGAAAAAAATGGATTAGGCCACACGTTCTTGGGGTATCACAGAACCCCACCTAAACCATATCTAGTTATGTATATCTACAAGCAACCAGTAAGTACAGAAAAAATGCATCAAAATTCAAGGATTACCTATTCATTTTAAATCACGGTAAAGAAAGGTCTTTTGTCATTTTCTTTTAAGTATAGTTTTCTAATATCTTAATAACAGCCTCACTTCATACTTTAGGTCTATACAAGGGAACCAAGAGATTAAGGAAACTGGTGATAATAGTAGTTTGAATTCTTATATGCTCTGCAAAGAGATGCTTTGCAAGATCCGTAACATTGTTATATGCTTAGGCTTCTATATTTTTTGGTCTGATATGCTTATCTATAGCAAGCGATTATAAGTTTGCCTTCATTATTATAGTTATTTTTTCTTTTGCTAGTTGAAATCAATTTCCCAGATTTATTTGGGGGTGAAGAGATCAAAATGATGTCTACAGTTAAAGTGCAGGGCTCAACCGAGTATGGATCAACCATATACAATGCTGGATAATCCAATTAGATACACATTTTTTGTGTTCATTACTACCTTAAGTTAGATCTTCCATTTCTGTTGCTGATTCTTGATGCTCTGATTTTATCGACCTTAGACAAAAGTGTGCCTCAAGTGCCAAATATATCTGGTAGCCACAACACAGATGGATGTTTATGATGGAAAGAATTTCAGCATTCAGAGAAATTCATGGCAAAACTATTCTCAATTGTTCCCCCTGTAATTTTCAACCACCAGTCGCCAGTTGCAAAAACAAATTGCTTACTTCTTTTTCCTACATGTGATTATGATGTTGGTTTTGTCTTGCATTCATCCATTTGTTAAAATATTTCTTGTATATGCATATTTGACAAGGTAATGATCATCGATAATCTTATCTCATTAAACATGAAACACGACCTTCAAACAACATGTAAGGCATGCACTTCTAGAGTGAATAATATCTCCATTGAGATTGAGCTCTTAAGAAATTTAGAAAATTATAAATTTTCTACTAAGTGAATAAAATTAAAAGAAATTGAAAAAATTAAAGGATGAAGAATTTAAATGACTTATAATAATGTTGAAAAGTACTATTCAAAGAATTTTTATTTTTATTTATAATTTTATTTACTTGTTTATTAAACCGATAATCAAAATATTGTTCAGTAATTGGAAAACTTGTTTAAGATCAGTCCTCTAATTGATTCTTTTTTTGATTGCCTCACGTGTTAAAAGTAGTTTAATAAACCACTATAACATGGCCTAACATTGTTTTGCTTTTACCACCAAATAAGAATACTAAACCAATGTTCTCAAGCTTCAAGCTCTTTGGGCTTTTGACTTCTATTTTCGGGATTTGTTATGATCCTCTTAATAAGGTCTTTTATTGTGATCTCAAGGATCAAGATTGATTAACAAAAAAATTAAGGGTGAAGATTTGTTTGTTTGTTTATTTATTTATTTTTTATGGTTTGTTCTATTTTTTACTATTTATATTTTTGTCAATTAATCTGGTTCCTTAGGATAAAAAGAGGAAACCTTCATTGAAGGACCTTGTGAACGGACCTTCATTATTTTGATATGAGTATGTCTAACTTTTAGTCTAATTCCTTTAACAGTTGTTATGTGTTTAAATATATCGTTATATTCAATCTAAACGACTGTACAATGCACAGCAGCATATACGCAGCAATGCATCCACTGGAGCAGAACATCAGTTCAGTAGAATCAGCTGCATTTATTGATTGCATCACGGCAATAGTAATGATTTATCATGTACTATAATGTATCAGCAAATATAATATCGACAAATGATGTGTCATATTTCCTACAGCAAAGCATATGCATAAAAAATAAATAAGTGAATCAGCTCTCAAACATATTTGTTTTTAGCTAAAGCTACTAATGAATGATTCTCATCACATCAATAGTAGCCTTAACTTGTAATCATTGTAATTTTGTTGAACTTTATCTGTTTGTTGTCTGTGTTTGTGAAACCGTGAATGCATATATATATTTGCTTTTCATGAATAGGCAAAAAATATCTCTACCCTATATGCATTCTTGAATTATTTTGATTTGATTGACATTTTAAATTATTTGTTAATTGAATCCTCAATGGTAATATCATTGAACTCTAATTAGTATTTTGGGTAAAGTGTCAGGGTCTTGGCAGCCTCGACTTTCATCCGGGACTAACTTTGTGAGGATGAGTAGCGAGAATCAAAATGTTAATCAAAGTATCGGCATGAAAAAGCAACAGTCGAATTCTCAGGAGCCTAAGTAGAGATCAACCAAGACATAAAAGCTGCTGCTGGATCTTTTTCGTGCAGATTCTGAGCATCTCTTGTAGTGCATCAGTCTTTTCTTTTAGATTAATATATTTCTGGTTGACATTTCTTTTCGTGCATACCTTGTCCCCTTAATTTGATTAGTATATCCATTGATTTTTTTTTTTTTTTTAGGATGGATTTGTTGGGTTCTTACATCAAAAGAAGTTGTCATTTCTTGGCTGAATTCATGAGCACACAAAAATTTATGGTTGGTGGCTGAAAGATTTACTCCGTGGGAGTCCATGAGTTTTTATGGAGGAGTGGAGCGAGGCAAAGGATATGAGAGCCAAAAGAAGATACGAGGGTGTCCTCGTACTGCTTCTACACTGTGCTCTTATTTTTTTAAAAAAAATTGTTGTATGACAATTTATGTTTTCTATATGAAATTTATTTGTATTTTTAATTAATATAGATTTGATATTTGCATTAAAATTTTATCCATTAAAATATATAATTTAAATATAAAATTATATACTTTTTGATATAATTATTTATCATTAAATATAATATTTAGTAATAAATTAAAAATATATTTTAGTGATAAAATTATTTTGTCATTAAAAAATATTATTTAGTGATAATTTATTTTTTATCACTAAAAAACCTTTTAGTGACAAAATAAAAAACCGTCACTAAAGGTTTAGTGACAAAATATTATTTCATTACTAAAAGTTTTAGTAACAAATTTATAATCATTACTGATAAATTATTTTATCATTAAAAATTAATATTATTGTAGTGAAGTGTGGGTACTCATGAATTAAACTAAGTTGTTGCATAAATTATGCCTATGTGTTTGGCACTTTGATATAGTTTTTTTTTTTTTAAAAAAAAACAAATTTATAAATTGTGTTTAATTTATGAAAATGGTATTTCTACAATGTAAGACTGAGATTTCATAGGAAACCATTCTTAAAATCCAAAATATAAAAGTCAGGTGTATTCGGCTGCTGGTTTTATATATATGTTTAACTCTTTTATCCAATATGTTGCATCCTAGGTTTCGATTGTCGTATGAATTAGGGATCCTTCGGATTCCTTGTCGTCAGGAGGCTGTCACGAGCGGGTCTAATATCTGTCTTTGTTAATCTAAGACCTACATAACACAACTAACAAATAAGATGTCAGGAGTTCGGTGGGATTTCTCCCACAGTAAACATTCCGATACTCAAATCAGCAACTATTCGCAATAAACGAAAAGGGGCACAAGCTTAGACATGCACGAAAATATGCTGTAAATACGTGAAAAGTGCGTAAATGCAGGTGGGTGAGATTTAGTGAGCAGGTATTGGGAGCAAGAGGCTAATTCTCGTCGCCTGAGAAAGTTGAGAGAATCGGATTTGAAAATTGGTTTTGTGTTTAGTTGGCTTGACGTAAAGTCGATTCTTCAAGATCCCCTCGATCCCTTTCCCTGTAGAAGGGGAGGGATTTTATAGGCCCCCTGGTTGGGGGATTTTGGTGTGAGAATCCCTGTGCAGAGGTTTGTCGGCCGCTGATTATTGTTGGCAGTTGTCGGTATGTCAGCTGTCATCTTGCGGTGGCAGGTAGATCGTCGAACACTGCTGATCACGCTTGGTCTATCCCTCGCGCTGGGATTGGTCGGAGAATTGTAAGCAGCGGCGCTAGACACGGCCGGTAGTGTCGACTCTCTCCCCATTGGCTCGTTTCTTCTGCATCACCACTGTCGCCCAACAGCCGCATTAATGGGCTGCAAACGTCGTTTATTGGCTGCGAGTATGGGCCGCCACGGAGGCCGCTCTGAAACGTGGGGCTAGATTCTTCATTTGGGCCATTTCCTCATGGGTTGGGTTTTGCACCCCTTTGGGCCTTCGTACCGGACCCCACACAATATCATTTCCAGTGCCATAAAATCAATTTATTTATGACTTGGAGATCCTAATTCTCTTTAGACACTATCTATTTCATCTAGCAATTATATTAAATAAATCAAGCGGTTGAAATTTAAACATTAAAAACGCTTTATAAATTATTACTTTTGTTAAGTTATATTTTTATATTATATTTAATAGATGTTAATATTATAGGATAATTTTAAAAATATGACCGCATTTAATATTTTTAAATTTTTAAATTTTAATAATCAAAGTTTAATCTAATAAGCTCTCTGTGAGAAATAAGGTCTTTCAAGGAGAAGTAGGGATGAGATTAACACAACTAAGGACTTCTCCAAACATTAGTGTCATTTAAATTAATAAAGGTAAGTACAATAATTATACCCTAAAACGACTCGGTGCATTATGCTTCGGCATAATATAACTTTTGAAATATCTTTTAAATAAAATCTATACATTAAAAAAATAATTAAAAAAAAAAACAAATCCAATCAAAGCTCTTATAAATACTTTTAGGAGAAATTATAATTTTTCATTTTCAAAAACAACAACAAACACCCGTATGCAAGGAGTTGAGAAATACTCTATCTCTTAAAGGGATTGAAATACTTATTCTCTCAATCTTCATCGTTCATTTTTAAATAAATATTTATAATCTAATTATTTTAAAATAATTAATTTCAAAATATATTTTAATTATTTTAAAAAACACTTGTTAAATCAGAACCATTTACTTAATAATTAAACAGCCAAAATATAAAAAATAAACTTTTTAATCTTTATAAGAGATGGAGCTCTCTTAAACCCATTTGCGACATGGTTGACTCCCTCTTTATTAAGTTTTTTAGCGATCTTTACTTTCTATTTTTTATTGTTGCCAAATGCCTTTTTTTTTTTTTTTTTTTATTCTCTCTCTATTTTGGGGTTTTTTTTTCCTTTTTCTTTACACAATAAAATTAAATCTACTCCAATTTAGACAAAGTGTTCTAATAACTAGGGGAGTCTGAGCCTGAATATTATTAAATTTGTTTATAATAAAATAAATATAACAAGTTTAAACTATATTTAAAAGAGTCGTGCTATTATAAACATAAACTATATAACTTTACATCCCTTAAAAATTTATGATAAAAGTTATAACAATTTACAAAAGTAATAGTTGTACTTAGTGAGATGTAACCAATTAAAATTGAGTTTGAGTCAAATATTGGAAATTTACAGACTCATTGCCAGGGCCAAAAATAATAATCGTATATGTTTATAATCTAAATGGGACAAGTTCAGACTGGTTCTTGATTTTTTTTAAATTTTAAGTATATGCATTTAAAAATTTCTATTCACATGACAACACTTAAAAATATAAAATATAAAAAAATTATAATATCTAGAACTAAAATATTATGTATGATGGGTATTATTACCCGAATAACTGATAAGCCACCCGAGGGATAAAATGTGGAAACTCCTAATAACTTCTACGGTTCGGTTTTGGGAAAGAACCGTAATAACCAACCGGAGTGGAAGTTAAGAAACCACCCGGAGTGGAAGTTAAGAAACCACCCGGAGTGGAAGTTAAGAAACCACCCGGAGTGGGAAGTTAAGAAACCAACAGGAGTTGGGAAAAACAAAATGTACTTATCCGGAAAAGTATAACTTCTCCGGATAAGTTACGAAACTGAAAATGAGGCCATATAAAAGGAAAGGTAATCCTCAGAGATAAGAGACTTCTTTTTCAGTCCAGAAACATTCTCATTTAATCTCTAAAAAGTTCAATCTAAGGAGAACAAAATTACATCTTTCCCTTTTACTCTCAAAAAAGGCAAATGACTGATCTTCAGTCGGAAAGGCTTTGAGATTTAGCCCGTTAATCTGGACCATCTTGTCTGCTATTGTGTTGTACAGGATGTGAGTTCAAGAAGGCGGAGTAACAAGAATTACCTAATTCCTCTACTGGACCAGATCCGCATCACAACACCCGTCTGAACTCCGGACCAGATCCGCAACATTGGCGCCGTCTGTGGGAATCAGACAAAAGCTTGATTCACCACTAAAAATATAAATATAAATAAAATGGTTAACACTTGAACGCGTCAAAGTGCTCCGGCAATAAGTGCTCCGGAGATAAATGCTCCGACCTTAAGTATGCCGGCATTAGAAGATGTCGTTCCTGAAAATAACACTCCTTTACCGGAGCAGGAAAGAAATCCACAGGATCAACTCATACTGGCAATGAACGCCCGCATGGAACAAATGACTCAAGAGATTCAGTCTCTACGCAAAGAAGTGAGACGTCAAAAGCCGGACGCCCATTCTTCAGCAACATATGTTCCTGCTTCAATGGAATATAGGCGGAAGAAAAAATCGACTGTACACATCCAAGAAAGAGTATTTTCAAGAGAAAGGGGCGAAGGCCGATCTCGCTTAGAGGGCCGGTTGGGCCCAAGATCCGTTGAAGACAGCCCAGAAAGACGAAATCCCCGGAGTGAAAGAAGACCTCTTGACCAGGAGGAAGCTTCCTCCAATTTGCCTCCGGATGGAAAAAATAAGCGACCAAATCGGTCTGAAGCTCCTGAGGAATTGAGAGTTTATCTCAATGCCAAAAATGCCCAACATCATCAATCTGAAGCTCCTGAGGAATTGAGAACATATCTCAATGCCAAAAACGTCAAACCTCTCCGATCCGAAGCTCCTGAGGAATTGAGAACTTATCTCAATTCCAAAAAATCTGTTGTTGTACCTCAGAGAGAAGAAAAATTAGAAAAGATGTGAGATTATCTTTTCGGAGAAAAATCTGAAGGACGGACCAGCGATCTAAGGAGGTCCCCATTCACAACAGAAATCCGGACCTGTCCATTACCCCCGAAATTCAAAATGCCAGTCATTGACACATATGACGAAAGTACTGACCCAATGGATCATTTGGATCACTTCCGGACCTTGTTGAGTTTCCAAGGATTAGATGAAACGATAATGTGTCAATGCTTCCCATTGACTTTGAAAGGGGACGCAAGAATCTGGTTTTACCGGATGCCGTCTAACTCAATTCGGTCCTTCCAAGAGTTAGCGAAAAATTTTCTCTCTCAATTTGCTTCAAGCCAAAGAATAGAAAAACAACCTTGGCATTTGGCCCGTATTAAACAGGGTCCAAATGAAAACTTGAAGAGCTTCCTGTCAAGATTCACTTCCGAAGCTCGTCGAATTCCACGCCTCACTGTCGAAGTAAAGTTAAATACCTTTATTGCAAATCTGGAGCCAGAAGAGTTCTTTAAACATTTGGCCCATACAAATCCACAAACTTTCAGAGAGGTGGAAGTTACTGCACGAGCGTACGTGGCAGCAGAGGAAGCCAATGAGGCCAAAAAACCTGCCAGGGTGAATCCTCCTTATTAAGGATCACCGAAGAGAAGAAGGACCGAGGATGAGAGATCCCATCCAAAGGAGCCCAGAAGGAAGTTCAGGAATGAAGCACGAAGAGAATTCAGGCCTTTTGATCCTACCCCGTTAAATGATTCAATAACAAATATCCTGATGCAAATACGGGAGGAAAAATTCTTCAAGTGGCCAAGAGCCCCAAAGAACCCTGAAGCTGGAGATCAAAGCAAGTTTTGCCACTACCATTGCTCGCCTGGGCACGAAACTGAAGAATGCTGGACACTACAAAAGGAAATTGAAAATCTGATCAGGAAAGGACATCTCAAGAAATTCTTGAAAAAACCAGAGGATAACTCTAGTGAAAGACTGGAAGAAGAAGAGACGGAGCAGCCACAACTGAAAAGCCGTGTGGTGCCGGAGTGGTAAACATGATAACCACCAGACCGGCCAAAGCTCAGTCCGGCCAAATGGATATCATCCGAAGTGATAGGAAGCGAAAGTTTGAAAGCGATGATGTAATTAATTTTAATAAGGAAGATATGGATCATGTGAGGACACCACATTCAGATCCATTAGTTGTATCAGCTTTAGTTTCTGATGGTAATGTGGATTACCAGATGAAACGAATCTTTATTGATAATGAAAGCTCTAGTAATTCGCTTTATTTTGATGCTTTCATTAAATTGGGTTTAAACATTAATCAACTCCGGCCAGCCAATGGACCACTGTACGGAGTGGGAAATGAACCGGTCACAGTCAAAGGAACCATCCAATTGGAGGTTACGTTGGGAACTTATGCAAAAACTGCTTCTCACGAACTAACATTCCTGATAGTGGACCTGCCTTCAGTTTATAATGCAATTCTAGGCCGGCCCTGCCTTGCAATTTTTAGAGCAGTAACATCCATTCCCCATTTAAAAATGAAGTTCCCAACATTAAATGGGGTTGGAGAGATATTGGGAGATCAAGTTACCGGAAGAACATGTTATTTATCCCAAGTTGAGAAAAATGTTCAAGACTGGTCTGTGGAAGATTTTGATTATCGAGATGAAAGTACGTTGCAACAAGCCCCGGTCCGGAGAAGTTCTTGATTTGATTAGTTAGATCCAATGAGATCCTGGATAAATGCGTACAAATAGGAAACTCATTGACCGGACCAGTTCGTGGGCGGTTAATTGAGTTCCTCTAGCGGAACAAGGATGTCTTTGCCTGGACATCATCTGATATGCCTGGGATTCCCACCGAAGTGATGGTCCATAAATTAAGTTTGGATCCTAATCACAAACCGATTAGACAAAAACGGAGGAACTACTCGGTTGAGAAACTCATTGCAATCAGGGAGGAAGTGAAAATTTTGTTGGATGCCGGTTTCATAAGAAAAGTCCAGTATCCGGACTGGCTTTCTAATGTGGTTATGGTAAAAAAAGAGCAACGAAAAATGGAGGATGTGCGTTGATTTTACCAATCTGAATAAAGCCTGCCCAAAGGACAGTTTTCCTTTGCCAAGGATTGATCAATTGGTAGATTCAACTTTCGAACATGAACTACTCAGTTTTATGGATGCATACTCCGGTTATAATCAGATTAGCATGAACCCAGAGGACGAAGAACACACCTCCTTTATGACCGACCAAGGCACTTACTGTTACAAAGTAATGCCGTTTGGATTAAAGAATGCTGGAGCCACATATCAAAGACTGGTGAACAAATTATTCGCAGATCAAATCAGCCGGAACATGGAAGTATATGTAGACGATATGCTCGTTAAAAGTAAAGTCATGGACGATCACACTGCGGATTTGGAAGAAGCTTTTGAAGTACTCCGGAAACATCGGATGAAATTAAATCCGAGGCGAATGTGCTTTCGGAGTATCTTCGGGCAAATTTTAGGTTTATCGTTTTTAGCGAGGAATTGAAGCCAATCCAGAAAAAATAAAGGCGGTTCTTGAAATGAGTCCGCAAAAACCATAAAAGAAGTTCACAGCTTACTGAGAAGGCTAGCGACACTCTCCGATTTTATCCGGATCGGCGAGAAGTACCTTCCATTTTTCAAAGCTTTAAGAGGAACCAAAGTAAATGGTTTCCAGTGGACTGAAGAATGCCAAGCCGCTTTTCAAAATTTAAAAGATTATTTAGCCAGCCCTCATCTTCTGATGTCACCATTAGAGGGAGAGGCGTTATATTTATATCTGGCGGTGTCTGATGCAGCATTAAGTTCGGTTTTAATCCAGCAACAGACGGATGTTCAAAGACCGGTTTACTACGTCAGCAAAACATTGTCCGAAGTGGAAAGCCGTTATACACACGCCGAAAAAATAGTGCTAGCGCTTGTTTATTCAGCAAGAAAGCTAAGGCCATATTTCCAAGCCCATAAGATAACCGTCCTCACAGATCAACCTCTTAAAGGGATTTTACAAAAAGCTTGGACACATCAGTGAACGAGTCGAATGGACAATCGAACTTGGAGAATTCGATGTTGAGTCAAGCCAAGACCGTCGATAAAGGGACAGGCTTTGGCTGATTTTTTTGGTTGAAACTTCCTTTTCATTTAAAATAATGAAGCGAGAAGATCAAAAGATCGGCCGATGAATTATCCCTCCATGGACGATGTCGTGGGCGGATCTTCTACAATCGGGAAGCGGAGGCGGAGTGATATGTGCGAACTCCGGAAGGAATGAAAATTACAGTATTCGCTAAGGCTTTCATTCCCAACAACAAACAACGTAGGCCGAATATGGCTTCTGTTGGGCCGGACTTGATTGGCGAAGGAATGTTCGGAAAATATGTTGCGGTTTCTGGAGGCGATTCCGCAGGATGGTTAATCAAGTTCGGGGAGAATTTAAAGTATCAAATTCATGTTTAGCAAAATACCTTACTAAGGTAAGAATTGCATTTCAAGATTTTGATAAAATAGACATGCACCATATTTCTAGAACGGAAAACGAAAAGGCCGACCAGTTAGCAAAAGCGGCAGCCATAGAAAATCCGGAGCAGTACTCTCCCAGTATGCGAGAAGTTTTAACTACTCCAAGTATTGAAGAAGTAGATCAAGATATCCTACAAGTCACTAATGATGAAAATTGGATGACTCCTTATTATCGATATCTGTCTGATGGAGTAGTTCCAAAAAATCCGGACGAAGTAAAACGAGTAAAGAAAACTGCTGGCTGGTACGTTATCATTGATGAAAAACTGTACCGTCTTGGGGACTCCGTCCCCTATTTGAGATGCCTAACTCCGGAGGAAGCAGATTATGCTCTTGGTGAAGTTCACCTTGGGATTTGCGGGTCCCATATAGGAGGAAAGAATCTTGCCTTCAAATTGATGCGACAAGGTTATTTTTGGCCAACAATGAAAAAAGATGCTGCTGACTTTGTCAAGAAATGTGAAAACTGCCAAATTCATGGAAGATACCTCACGCACCTCCGACTGAACTGAAATTATTACAAGCACCCTGGCCATTCGCACAATGGGGACTGGACATATTGGGACCCTTCCCAGTAGCAGCGGGACAAAGGAGGTTCATTATAGCCGGAATTGATTATTTTACCAAGTTGGTGGAAGCTTCTCCCTTGGCAAAAATAACTGAACATAATGCGACGGAGTTCGTGCGACAAAAACATTGTTTCTTAGGTTTGGAGTTCCTAAGGCGATAGTTCTGGATAACGGAACCCAATTTACGTGGAGCGCTTCACTAAGTTCGTTCAAATTTGAAGATCGTTAGCATACACCTCTGTTGCCTATCCACAAGCAAACGGCCAAATAGAGGTAACTAACCGGACCTTGCTACATGGTTTAAAAACCAAACTGGAGGAAGCAGGGGGCTCTTGGGCTGATGAGTTGCCGTCGATTTTATGGTCAAACCTGACGACTCCTAAAGAGTCAACAAGAGAAACGCCATTCGGTTTATGCTCACGAACCGAAGCGGTGATACCACCGAGATAGGCTTGCCCGACCTCTCGGATAGAAAATTTCGATTCTCACAAAGAATTAAACACGACTAAAGGAAAATCTTGACTTATTGGAAGAATTGAGAGAAACAAGAAGGGTGCAATTGATCGGCCGCTTATCAAGAACGGATTGCGCGATACTACAACAAGAGAATAAAAGCGCGGACAGATTTGATGTGGGAGATTTAGTTTTGAGAAGCATACAAGCCACCTAAAAAATCATGAATAGAAATAAGTTGTCTCCCTAATTGGGAAGGTCCGTTTATTGTTTTCGGCCAGTATTAAGAAATGGTGCCTATAAATTACGCACCTCGAATGAAAAATTAGTGCCTAGAACTTGGAATGCAATGCATTTGAAAAAATTCTTTCAATAAAAGTCAAAATGTTTCTTTCCATTCAAAAAAGGGCTTTCAGTACATTTTTCCTTGTCATCAGTACATCATTAATAAAAATTAAAGTTGATGTGGAGAGCTTGATGGGGGCTGCGTTGAAGGTTCACCAAACTCTGAAAATTCTACCAAGTCTGATCGAAGACGAGCACCCAGATTCCTTGGATCAAAAAAGCCGATTGGGAAATTTGGATCTAACTTAGGAGCAATTTGCCGGCACAAAAGGATTCCGTCCAAAAATCTGGCATTCAAAGCCGGACGGACCTCTTCAGGCTTAAGTCGAACCATAAGTTCCGCTCTCAACTTAGCATTATTGCTTCTCAAGCTGGATGCATGCCCTTGGGACGCCTTCAAAGCTTCATTAGCTTGCTGCAACTACAGCTCCATACTAGAGATCCGCTTCTGAAGTAGATCAATCTTAACAACATCAGCACTAGCCCGATTCCTCATTTCTTCAAGAACGGACGGATCAGTGCGCTCTTTTTCAAGTTTATGAATTTCTTTTTCAAGCTGCTACATACTCAGATCACGTTGGGTTAAACAGAGATTTAAAATCTCACCCATTTGCTCACTCTGTTGAACACAAGGATCAGTCAGGAGTAAGTAAAAAAAAAAAAGAAAAGGAAAAGAGAGGAGAAAAACTCTTTTGAGAATCTTACTGTGATATAGCGAGCTTTTTGAGCTGCAGTCTTCAGAGGTAAACGACGTGAAGAGGCCGGAACTTGCTCCGGATCCGGACTATATGAACTCCGGAGAGGAGATTAAGCGGCAGAAATAGCCGGAGTAGGAGCAGAAAAAACCGGAGTAAGAGCAGAACCAGCCGAAGTAGGATCAGAAACAACCAGAACAGGAGTTTCTTCAACAGGTCTTTCAGCGACTAAATCAACTGGGCCGGATAAGGATTCACTTGGGTCCGGAGCTGATATGGTGTATGGAACAATAGCCATTTCATCAGTTCCCACTCCAGAGGCGACCAAGGACTCACTAACAGGATTTTCTTCCTGAGGTTGGTTGGAAAGAACAACCTCAGCAGTATCAGAAGAATGAGATTGGCCGGGTGAAACAACCAAACGTTTACGCCCCCTCGGCGCGGTATCCTTCGCTTTCCTTTTATGTTTTTTGGGAGTTGGCTCTGAAATTCCAGCTTTCCCAGTTAAAGACCCCATTTGGTCAGAGCAAAAATCTCAGGAGTAAACAAGCGTCCCTTATCAGAAAACGATTCCATATTTGATTTAATCATTTTGATTTGAGGTTTCACCGACTCCTCTTCTTTTGGGGATAGCTTGCCGGAAAACGATTCGGAGATTTTACCCCAGACGTTAGAAATACCAGATTGAGGGACGGCAAGGAAAAAGAAACGGTCTTTCCAATTTTTGACCGTATCGATAATAACCCCACTGATATTCAAGTCGCGGGGAGACAGGGATATCCAATCCCCATTTTCACAAAACTTAAACAAAGCACTAACAATGGAGGTGCTTAGGGTTGTACCTCGAAGACGAAAAAATATGCAGAGGTTGCAGAGATAACTCACGGCGTTCACATGATATCGTGCGATGGACACGCTCAAATCAGAAAAAATCGTTTGAAGTTCTGATGTAAGAGGAAAGCGAAGACCACTCTTCAAATGCGCTTCGTATACCGTGATATAACCAGTTGGAGGAGAATTGGCCCTATCAGTCTCCTTGAGTATCGAACGCAAGTATGAACTGGGAATCTTGTATTGGAAAATAATCTTTTCCATTTCTTCAGTGGTGAGAATAGATTTAATCGACTCAACTTTGGACGCCATTGAAGTAGGAAGAAGGAAAGTAAAATGCAGAGAAACAAGGAGAAGGAAGGTAAAAACAGAGTAACACAAAAACGGGGAAAAAATCCTAATTTATAGGTTTGAAGGGACGTGTCCGTTCAAATTCAAAAATAATGAAGAGGACGCGTGTCGCAAAAGTATTTGCTACTCAAAACGGCGGTTATAGAAGTTACCACGCGATGATCAACACGTGGCCAGCCAGCTAAGACCCTGTCAGAACTAATCACCACCCGAAGTGACCAAAAAGCAGAAGTCACCAAATCCGGTGGAAATAAATCCGGAGTGACCAAAAAGCAGGAGTCACCAAATCCGGTGGAAATAAATTCGGAGTGACCAAAAAGCGGGAGTCACCAAATCCGGTGGAAATAAATCCGGAGTGACCAAAAAGCGGGAGTCACCAAATTCGGAGTAAAAGATATCCGGAGTGACCAAAAAGCGGGAGTCACCAAATCCGGAGTAAAAATCCGGAGTGACCAGAAAAATGGAGTCACTAAGTCCGGAGCAATGAAAATCTGAAAAAGTTCCAAGTAGTCAATCCCATTGCTAAAACATGCTTGAAGTTAAAATTTTAATCTTCTAGCATGGGGGGCTAGTGATGGGTATTATTACCCGAATAACTGATAAGCCACCCGAGGAATAAAATGTGAAAACTCCTAATAACTTCTACGGTTCGATTTTGGGAAAGAACCGTAATAACCAACCGGAGTAGAAGTTAAGAAACCACCCGGAGTGGAAGTTAAGAAACCACCCGGAGTGGGAAGTTAAGAAACCACCCGGAGTGGGAAGTTAAGAAACCACCCGGAGTGGGAAAAAATAAAATGTACGTATCCGGAAAAGTATAACTTCTCCAGATAAGTTACGAAACTGAAAAGGAGGCCATATAAAAGGAAAGGTAATCCTCAGAGATAAGGGACTTCTTTTTCAGTCCAGAAACATTCTCACATAATCTCTAAAAATTTCAATCTAAGGAGAACAAAATTACATCTTTCCCTTTTACTCTCAAAAAAGGCAAATGACTGACTTGAGCGTCGGAGTGCCTTTTTTGATTTAGCCCCATTGGCATGCTGACCATCTTGTCTGCTGTTGTGTTGTACAGGACGTGAGTTTAAGAAGACGGAGTAACAAGAATTACCTAATTCCTCTACTGGACCAGATCCGCATCACAACACCCGTCTAAACTCCGGACCAGATCCGCAACAATGTAAATATATATTTAAATGGAGAATGTTTACACAAAAAATTATTAATTACGTAAAAAATAATCTATTCAAATAATTTTTTAAAACTTAAAATTTATTTAAAATAAAAATATATTTATAAAAAAAATTATAATTCAGCATGAGTTGGTCACTTTTATTCGTAGTCATATCAAATCTAAAAAATTAATTATGCCTAATTTTTTAATTATATTTGTCTATAATATCAATATAATTTTTACTAAATCTTAATCCGATATAGGGAAAATAATATATATAAATATATATGTTGCGGATCTCATTCCTAATTGAGGCGGATGTGGTCAAGTGGATCCAGTCCGTGGTAGTTGATTTGGATTATTCAGTAACTCCGTCTTCTTGAACTCACGTCCTGCGCAACACAATCGCAGAGACAGATGGTCGGCAAGAGAACGGGCTAAATCCCCCAAAGTTCCTCCGAATTCTCAAGTCGATTATTTGCCTTTTTGAAAATAAAAGGGAAAGATATTATTTTTATTCTTCTTCTAGATGTATTCAGATTAAGAGAGAATTTTCTCGGACCGAAAATGAAGAAGTCCCCTTCACCTGAGGTTTACCTTTCCTTTTATAGGGCTTCCTCTTCAGTTTCCTAACTTACCCGGAGAAGTTATACTTCTCTGGATAAGTGCATTTGGTTTATTAACTTCCACCCCGGGTAGTTTATTAACTTCCCACTCCGGGTGGTTTATTAACTTCCCACTCCGGGTGGTTTATTAACTTCCCACTCCGGGTGGTTTATTAACTTCCCACTCCGGGTAGTTTCCATAACTCCTCCGGCCGGTTATAGCGATTTTTCCTAAAATTCAACCGTTGAAGTTACTAGTAGCTTCCATACTCTAACCCATGGGTAGCTTTTAGTTATTCGGGTTATTATACCCATCAATATATGTTGCGTACCAAGAATTCGGATTATCATACGGATCAGAAAACGCAAATTGAATCTTCTTACTGGTCGATCTGACACGGATCTGCCCTTCATAGCTTCAAACCTGAATTCTGCGCAACATAACTAAAAACGAGAGGTCAGAGGTCGGCGGAAATTACTCCCACCGTAAACCCTCCGATACTCAAGTCAAATGTCTTTTCAAAAATATAGAAAGATAAATGAAAAATGCATATGTGGTGGATTAAGCATAGATGAAAGTCATGCTTCCAAGAATAGAAATAGAATCCTTTTGAGAGAAGATAAGCATTCTGGGATGAGGGCTGACTTTTTGGGATAGAGGACTACATTTTGGACGAAGCACATGGCTCAGAGAAGGCCGGTCGGCTAAGCTTCCCTTTTATTCCTCTCAAGCCTTATTCCTTCTTTCTCTCTCTCTGGGATGTCTCCAGGGATGATCAAAAGCTACCCTCTTGTTTCCCCTCTCTTCTCTTTTCCCTTTTTTAGGCCCTCCTCTTTTCCCTTTATTTGGGTGAGAATCTTTATAAATGTGGAGGTGGTTATTTTTCTTTATAATAACCACCGATCAAAAACTACCCGAGACAACCACCTGGATAAGACGAAGTGATTTGAGCAACTTTTTTCCTAAGCGGTTATACTGTACCCATTAATATATGATTTCCAAGTTATGAAATTTCCTTAGAAAAGAAGCAATGGAAATTTCTACTAAACTAAACTAGAATTCACAAAGAGATAAAATGTTAGATATTATATTTTTTATAACTTTTTTATAAATTTTTTTATACATAGGTAAAAAAAAAGGGGGGAATTCTTTTTATTTTTTTAATTTATCTCCTTTTTTAGTGAGTTAGTTATAAAAAAATTGTAGATGAAATATCTAAGCAAATCTCTCACGAAATGAGCCATAATCGTATATATATATATATATATTTTTTTTTTTTAATTTTTTTTTTTGGTTGGGGGATGAAATACTCGTTTTCGACTCCACGTCGGACGCCAAGCATTTCGCCTGACAAAGAACGCGAGCCTTTTGCATATATATTGGCGATCCCCGCCGCTGGCTGCCCCGCCATTTCTCCACTGCAACTCTCTGTCTCTCTCTCTTCAGAAACTCAATAGTCGGCTGCCGCAAAGGTAAACTTTCTTTCTTGTGAGAAGATTTCAGGAAATTTTTTTTTCTCAATGTTCGGTATAATGTATTGTCTTGGTTGATGTTATTGATCTTTGTTCGTCCGTTCTAATCTGTAGGTTTCGTGACAGTATTTTCAGAGAATTTAAGAAATATTTTTAATTGAAATCGTTGAAAAGAATAGATTATTTTACTAAAAACCTTAACCTACTTTTTAGCGTCTATTTTTTTTTTAGGAAGATTTAATTTGTTTTTCGATCAGCTGATTCATAAAATACGTTTTTGGCTCCATCGATATTGGTGAAATTGCTAATCTGAAAGATTCTGTTGATATTGATGATCAGTTGCTGTTTCTTTTAGCGTGTTTCCCCTATTTAGTTTCGTAGACCTCTTGTCACCATAATGTGTGTGCTTTGATTTATACCTTCAGATCTGCGATAATTCTTACAATTGATTATTTTAGTATTCAGTTCTATGTAAAGTAAGCCGAAGATTAATATGTTGTAAAATTATGGATTATATATTTAAGTATTGTTATGTTCCACGAATTTGAATTGTCCTATGAATTAAGGAACCGCAAATCAGATCTTCACGCTAGGTCGATCTAATGCGGATCCAGTCTCTTTAGCCTCAAAGTTGAACCCTGCACAGTACAATTGAAAACGAGAGGTCAGAGGACAGCGAGAATTGCTCCTATCGTATATCCTCCAACGTTCAAGTTAGAAATTTTTGCAAATGTATAGAAAGATGTACGGAGGATACATGTAGATATAGATTGAGCTTTGGATGCACCTTGCAGTTGGGCGGCTTGGAGATGCACCCAACTGAGGGGCAGCATAGAAATAGTGAAGGTGGGCCCCCTGAGCGAGAGAGAGAGATCCCTTGAATAAGAATAAGCCTCCTGGCCTCCTAGGATGGAGGGTTGACCTCCTCAGGGAATGCCTTCTAGACAAAGGGTAAGGCTTCTAGGAAGGGCTAGATGGTAGAACCTTCCAGGAAGGGCTAGATGGAAAACGTTCTAGGAAGGGCTAGATGGAGAACCTTCTGGTAGGAGTAGATGACAGAGCCTCCTTTTTGGATTCTCCTTCTCTCCTCCGCCTCTCTTTTATGGATTCTTTTTTCCTCTTCCGTAGGAAAAAAGGAGTACTTATAAAGGTAAATGATGGATGGATTTTCCTTATCTAGTGACAACCGCCAACGAACATAATAAGACATGTTGTTTTGATCGGTTGGTTATGGTAGGATGCTTCATGTGCAAAAAATGGGCGGTTATTTTGTAGAGATTTGTCCAGGCGGTTATGGTAAGTTATATGGCACATGAGCTCGTCTTCTAGGCCGAAATTGTTAAGTCGTTGGGCCATCCTTGGGCTGAATAGCAAAGGTTGTCGATTGGGGTCTGTTTGGAAGTCTTTCGGATTTCGAATTATACTGAATTTTATTTGGCCTTTATTTCATTCGTGGGCTTTCTTCATGGGCCGGGTTCACCGAACCCATCACTAGCCCTCCATGCCAAGTGGTTTGAAATTTTTAACCCTTAGTATGCTTCTGATGAGATACTCAGGTCTGGCTTTATTGACTTACCATCTTTGAGAAATAGTCGACTATGATGGAACTGGTAATATCCGCAATTTCACTATTCTTGGGATGGGAGGTTGCAGCCACGAGGTTGCCGTCTAGGCCTCGCGGCTACAGTTGTTAGGCTTAGGCAAATGCATCTTGATTGGTTGTGTTTGCCTCTGCCAGGAGGAGGTCATGGTGCTAAGAATGGGTGGTTATTGGCTAAACCTTGAGGCTATCGCTGCCCAGCTTTTACTAGCCTAGGTCGTCGTCCACATGAGCCTGTTGGCGCTCGGTCCTTTTAAAGGACATCGTGGCTTTCATGCGTTTGGTCCTAGTCTGTTGACCATTGTTGATTGATTGTGCTTGTTCCTTTAGGAGGGAGTTGTCGCATGTATACCGAAAAGTCCCCTAACATTTTAAGTTCGGTCACGTATGGGCCACTTGGTGACGGGACTGATATTCAAATCCGACCTTATATGGGCCACTCAGTTAGGGATCGAGGTTTAAATTCGATCGTCTCTGGGCTGCTTGGTTTGGGACCAAGGTTTGTTGATAGGTGAATGAAAATTCATCTAACTTAGGGGCAGTCTAGGTCATTTGAAGATATGCGATAATATGCTAGCACTCGTATGAGGAGATAAAATGATTATATTATTAATTAAACATGATTCAAGTAAGCAGTGTGATGCATGCATAATTTACCTGAATTCGGCTTGGAATCATCATTGGTGTTTAAGGTAGATGGTGTGTTTTGTTCTTGGAGCGGTGTGGACCATATTGCTCTTGGCTTTCATCAGTGCTCAATGACTCAATCGATTTCCTGGTTGCCGTCAGGCCTTGTCACTTGAGGCCACTCGGGCTACGAGGTTATCAGTCCACTGGCTTTTTTGTGAATGCTGGACTGCTTCAATTACATTGGAGTTGTAGGGCGGAGCCCCAACGTTCAAGAACAGATTATGTACAAGGACTTATTGAAATGATTGATACTCAAGCTGATGTTGAGCCCCCACCAGAAGATTTTTATTTTAAACTTCTGGTATGTTTAAACGAAAGGAATGTTTATATTTCGGCCTCCAAATTATAGGCAGTGATGAGCATTTAATGCAGGGCTTCTTGAGACTTTCGCTTCACGTGTGGCACGATAGGCTTAGCCAAATATGCATGGGTGCAACATTGAGGGGAAGCACGCGGCGTTATGACCTTATTAACCAGATCGGCAAAATGTACATTGGATGCCGGAGTGGTTCTGCTTCTGGTGCTATGTTATTATTCAGTTGGAGAGCTTTTTAGGCACAGGCGTGAAAATCAGCCGGAGTGCCTTCTGAGCGCCAGAACAGAAATTAGCCAGAGTGAGCGACTGGTTTGGATGTTGGTTATCAAACCGGCAAAATACACTTTGAATGACGGGGTGGTAGATTTCCAGGATGGCAAAAAATACTGGAGTGGAAAATTCCAGGACTGGCCAGAATTGCCGGATTGAAAATTTTCAAGACTAGCCAAAAATTACCGGACTGGATATTTCCAAGACTGGCCAAAAATTACCAGACAGGATATTTTCAAACTGGCCAAAAATTACCGGATTGGATCTGTGGCCGGCTGTTTGAGAGAGGAAGAACCGGAATGGATCTGCATCCTACTTATTGAGAAACAAGGCACCGGAGTGGACAGCGGCCGGCTGTGCAAGAGAGCAAATGCCGGAGTGGCACTGTGGGTGCCGGGAAATGCCGGAATGGCACTTTGGGTGCCGGGAAATGCCGGAGTGGCACTGTAGGTGCTGGGAAATGCCGGAGTGGTACTGGGGGTGCCGGGTAGAGCAGATAGGAAATACCGGTTGTGAAGCTGGGACTGGCTGGTTGTGAGAGAAATTCCCGGAGTGGATTTGCGTCCGGCTTTGTGAGAGAGGAAGTGCCGGAATGGATCCGCGCCCGGCTATTTGTGAGAGGAAGAACTGGAATAGATCTGCGTCCGGCTGCTTGTGAGAGGAAGAACCGGAATGGATCCGCTTCTGGCTGTTTGTGAGAGGAAGAACCGGAGTGCACTGTGTCTCTGGGAGAAGATGATGCTGAGCGCCAGTGGAGGATGGTCCCGACATCGGCGGCGTTGTTGGTCACGGCGATAGGCACCCACGACGGGGGAGGCAGCGACGACAGCTCATGCGAGCGCTGTCGGTGCCCTCTTTCGCTCTCCACCCCACCTCATAATCCACGAAAATTTCGGCTGATCACCACAAATTTGCCACATGCAAAGATAAAATCAGCAACCACAAAGAGGAAGAAAGTATTTACCTGCCTTGATTTGTGGGTTTTCCTCTGGTGACGGTGACCGTGGCGTTCGCTTCCACAGGTTCACGATTCCCTTCCTTCTCTTCACACCACAGCACAAATCGGAGGGGTAAACATGGAGAAGGCTTCGTCGGCTCTCGATCTGGGCGTCGCCTCCTCCTCCGACGGTTGTCGCTGCCGTTCTTCGCGCCAGCCTCTCGCCCTTCTCTCCCCTCTCTCTTCTTTTTTCTTTTCCTTCTTTCGTTCTCTGCACTGCGCCGCCTGACTGCTGTTTACTTTTTCCATCTTTTCTTCTTCTTTTTTTTAAAATTATAATAATAATATTTAATATATTATTATTATTATTATATTATATTAACAACAAAAATGCTTCCTAGAAGGACATTTCATCCGACCCCATTTTATATATTCCGCAGGGGCATTCCTATCTCTTGCCTTACTACAAGCCGAGTGCCAGCGTGGTCTAATGAACCTGGCAAAGCTTAGTACTGACCGAAGTGGAATACCAGATAAGGACTTTGGGCACAGAGCGATTTTTGATTCTCCACGGAGTCTTTTTTTGGCAAAGGGTTTCTTGTCGTCTTACGATCTGGTCGGTCCTTTGATCGCGGTCAACTCTTGTTTCTTGTGGCTGTTCTGATTGCAAAATTTGTTAGGCCATTAATTCTTCTGAGTAGAGTGGTCTCTTCTTCTGATTTTGGAGTCTGAGAGTCAGAGGGGATACCACCAACCTAGCATTTTCAGGCTAGGCCTACTGTGCCCTTGGGCTAGGCTTATTGCCTGAGCGAGATAGCTTATGAGTAGATGACCGAACATTAAATTTGTTCGCTAGCATTGTGTCAACCTCTTTGTAATCAAAGAGGCTGCCTGCCATCCCGGGAGTGGCAAGGATGTTGCCACTTTGGGCCTTGACCTGGCTTGTGGAACCGGGTCAATCTTTCCTTCAACTTCTCCTTATAGGTACGAGCAATCGCATAAGAGAGGAAGAAGCCCCCAACCCCTAGCCGCTAACATGCCAAAGGCAGGGTGAACATTGCCATGGCTACCCAGGGAAGTCGTCACCAAGGGAGGTGATTTCTCTGACCGAAATGTTGGTTGGAGTATGAGGATTGAATGTGTTTGTTTCGTTGTGGTTAGACTTTTCAATCGTTTTTCACAGACGGTACCAATGTTGCTTTCCACGAATTCGGGTTGTTATACGGATTAGGGGATCGCGGATCGGATCTTTACACTAGGTCGATTTGATGTGGATCCGATTTTTATAGCCTCGAACCTGAACCCTGCACAATACAACTAAAAATAAAATGTTAGAGAACGGTGGGAATTGTTCTCACCGTATATTCTCCGATACTCAAATTAGAAATCTTTCCAAACATATAGAAAGATACATGGAGGATGCATGTAGCAGTAGTTTGAGCTTCGGATGCGCCCTACAGATGGGCGGCTTGGAGATGCGCTCGACTAAGAGGCGGCTTAGATGTACGGAAGAAGGGCCTCCTGGACTAGAGAGAGAGATCCATTGAATAAGGATAAGCCTCCTGGACTCCTGGGATGGAGGGTTGACCTCCTTAGGTGAGGCCTTCTAGACAAAGGGTAAGGCTTTTAGGAAGCCTAGATGGTAGAACCTTCTGGCAAGAGTGGATGGCAGAGCCTCCTTTTTGGATTCTCTTGCTTTCCTCCACCTCTCTTTTCTGGATTCTTTTTTCCTCTTCCGCGGGAATGAAGGGGTACTTATAGAATTAAAGGGCGGTTGGATTATCCTTATCTAGTGACAACGGCCTACGAACAAGATAAGACTTGTTTTGACCAGTTGGTTATGGTAGGTTGCTTTCATGTGCGGGAAGTGGGCTGCTATTTTGCAGAGATTTATCCAGCCAGTTATGATAAGTTGTATGGCACATGGGCTCACTTTCTGAGTCGAAATTGTTAAGCTGCCAAGCTGTCCTTGGCTGAATAGTAAAAGCTGCCGATTGGGGTCTGCTTGGACGTTTCGTGGGTTTCGAATTATATTGAATTTTATTGGGCCATTATTTCATTTGTGGGTCTTCTTCTTAGACCGGGTTTACCAAACCCATCAAGTATTATCATATTTGTGATTTTTGTATGTTTATTTATATTTGTAGATGTATGACCGTTACAACTCAACTATTTGGTAAAATTATGTAGCTGAATAACAAATGGTTGTAGCTCAGGCACGCAGAAAAATCGACTTGCATCACTCGCACACTTATAATGGCTTATAAATGACAATGAAGTAAAACATCTAATGTGTGATAAACAATGTCATTGGAAGATCTTTTAAAAATACCCATTAAGTCATACTAATGCCCAGCTCTTAAAATGCAGTGCAATGAAGATACATGAAGAAGCGACCATAGATAGCATCATAGTAAAACAATACATAGCCTTCTTATTTTTTGGTCAAATCTGGATATGTATTCCATATGGCTAGTGTATCTTTAAGAAAGTCGATCCAAAACATGGTATTACTTTTGAAAAGAGAATGAAAAGAACAGCGAGTGCAAGATAATACCGAATTGTAGGATTAGGGGAAGGTTTGATGTACTTTATGTTTTCCTTCGCAATGCAACCTGGCTGTTTTCTGTGGCTTGAATATGTGCTGTTTGGGTTATGATGGAACAAAATTACTATTATGTCAATACTTATTCTCAAAGAGAAAGAAAGAATGATAGCCGTAAAAGTTGCAGCAAAATTTTTCATCACGCTCGTTTTTTTTCAGAAAATAAAAACATTATATACTGTCTAAATTGTTTATGTTTGCTACATTGTGGTTATTTTGAATTCCAGCATTAGATTTGGTCTTTAATGAGGGAAGTGTTGTTTGTTTGGCAATCTATCACATGTTTTTCCTGATCTATAGATGTTATTTTTATTATGTCATATACCTGAAACTCAATGACATTTCTGTTATTTGGTAGGTAGGAGCAAAAAAATGGTAAAAAATTTGCTGCATTGGTGCGGGGTATGTTGGTGGCCCCACTATGGCCATCATAGCACTCAAGTGCCCATCCATTGAAGCTGTCGTCGTTGGGATCAAGGAGAGCTCCATCTTTTAAAGTAATAGAGATCATTTTTTTTCTAAACTTAGATCATCTATATTTAAATGGATGATTGTGATTTAATTATTTTTTAAAAAAATTAAAAATTAGTTAAAATTAATTATTAAATTATAACTATTTATTTAAAAATCGATAATTTAGATTTGGAGAAAAACAGCCTCCATCTTTTTAAGAGATAGAGTCTGCTTGGTTCCATTGCTGTTGACATCTCTATTTCTCGGATCAATGCATGGAATAGTGATCGGCTTCTGATCTATGACCCTGGCCTGGAAGATGTGGTTAAACAATGCTGAGGCAAGAACCTCTTCTTCAGCACCGATGTGGAGAAGCATGTGGCAGAGGCTAATATTGTGTTCGTCTCCGTCAACACTCCAACCAAAACCCAGGGCCTCAGTGCTGGCACAGCTGCTGACCTCACTTACTGGGAGAGTGCTGCCCATATGGTTGCTGATGTATCAACGTGTGACAAGATTTTCAACTAAAAATCAACAGTACCAGTCAAAACAGCCATCGAAAGGATTCTGACCCACAAAAGCAAGGGGATCAACTATCAAATTCTTTCCAACCCGGAGTTCCCCACTGAAGGCACTGCGATCCAGGATCTTCTGCATCCTGACTGAGTTCTTGTTGGAGGAAGGGAATCTCCGGGAGGTCAAATGTAATCCGAGCAATGAAAGATGTTTATGCCCATTGGGTTACGGAAGACAGAATCATAACCGGCAATCTCAGGTCTGCTGATCTCTCAAAGCTTGCGGCCAATGCCTTCTTGGCTCAGAGAATCTCATTGGTGAACACAATGTTAGCTCTCTGCAAGGCTACCGGCACCCCGAAGTCTCATATGCAGTCGGCAAGGACCCGAGGGTTGGACCCAAGTTCCCAAATTGTAGTGTTGGATTTGGAGGCTCATGCTTCCTGTTGGCCGGAAATGGGGCGGCCTACCGTCACAAGCACAAAGGGATCGAAGAGAGGGAAAGAAAGAATAATGACAACCGATATTTACGTGAAAAATCCTTATGAATCAAGGAAAAAACCACGGGACGTTGAGTCCGAAAAATTGCACTATGTATGAGATAGAGATTACAAACAGTAAGGCGGAAATGCTCACACACTCAGTCGAGCCTTCTTCCACTCATTAGTTTTTCTTTCTTACTCTCACACACTCTGCTCTTCTACGTTTTCTTCTCTCTCTTTCTGCTTACCACCCACACATATATATAGGATATACAAAGGTTTCAGCAGCTGAACCAACACGTTCTTCCTTATGGTAGGTACACGGTTCCCAAGAGGCATGTATCAGCCTAGCAGTAGACGGCGCATGCCAGCAGCAGCAGAAGACAGGTCTGTTATCTTGGGTTTTCAAGGTTACCTAAATAGGCAGGTCAACCTACTCCCCTTTAGTCATGGCAGATGCTCTGTGTTGCTTTAATGAGCCGGTCACCCTTGTAGTCCGTCCTTCTATGACAGACCGGTCAACATCCTGTTGACCGCCAATCCGGTCAACTGAATGTTGACTGGAATTTCTTCATGGGAGAGACTTCCAACAAACTTCCCCTCTCGACCATGAGGAAGTTAATTCTGCTAGCCTGGCCATCTTGCAGCAAGCCTCATTCTTACCATTCGGTAGAATCTTCGTCATCATGTCTGCCCCATTCTCTTCCATGCTAACCTTTTCTAATGACAGAAGTCCTTCCTCCAGCACATCTCGCACCCAATGATATCGTATATCAATGTGCTTAGATCTGGAATGAAATGAGGAGTTCTTACATAGATGAATGGCACTCTGACTGTCATAAAGTACCACATATCTCTCCTATTGGATGCCTAACTCCTGAACGAACTCCTTCGTCCACAGCATCTCCTTGCAAGCTTCCGTAACTGCAATGTATTCGGCTTCAGTTGTGGATAGAGCTACACATTTTTGTAGCTTGGATTGCCAAGAAACTGCACCGCCCGCAAATTTTATCAAGTAACCCGATATGAATTTGCGTGTGTCAACATCTCCGGCTATGTCTGCGTCTGAGTATCCCACCAACTGGGGTTTGTCGCTTCCAAGACACAAGCACCTCTTGGAAGTATCCCGAATATACCTCATGATCTATTTTACTGCGGACCAGTGTTCCTTTCCCGGATTGGACAGAAACCGGCTAACTGTCCCGACGACATGAGCTATGTCCGGTCTGGTGCACACCAGAGCATACATCAGGCTTCCCACCACTGATGAGTAGGGAACGCCTTCCATGTATTTCCTCTCGTCATCCATAGTCGGGCATTGACGAGTGCTCAGCCTGTAGTGATTCGCCGACGGTGTACTCACGGGCTTTGACTTCTCCATGTTGAATCGTTGGAGCACTTTCTCAAGATAGTTCTCTTGAGACAACCACAACTTCCTTGCCTTCCGATCGCGTAAGATTCTGACTCCCAGAATCTGCTTAGCCGATCCAAGGTCCTTCATGGAAAATGATTGTCCAAGCTGCTCCTTCAGCTTCTTTATCCGATCTCCATTGCGCCCGACGATCAGCATGTTGTCTACGTAAAGGAGAAGAACAACAAAATTATCATCCGAGAACTTTTGTACAAATACGCAATGGTCACGAGTTGTCCGCCGGTACCCCTGACTGGTCATAACTGACTCAAATTTCTTGTACCACTGCCTGGGGGCTTACTTTAATCCGTACAAACTCTTTCTTAGTCGGCAGACAAGTTTCTCCTTCCCCTTGACTTTGAACCCCTCTGGTTGCTCCATGTAGATCTCCTCCTCAAGCTCATCATAGAGGAATGCTGTCCGGACATCCATTTGTTCAACCTCCAAGTCCTGGGCGGCAGCCAGGCCAAGCACTACCCGAACGGAGGACATTTTGACAACCGGGGCAAAGATCTCATCAAAGTCAATCCCCTTTTGTTGACTGAAGCCCTTCACCACCAACCGTGCCTTGTACTTAGGCTTTTTGGTATTCTCGTCCTGCTTCAAGCGATAGACCCATTTGTTCTTGAGGGCCTTCTTCCCCTTAGAAAGTTTTACCAAGTCAAAGGTGTGATTTTCATGAAAGGAGCTCATCTCCTCCTTCATGGCTTCCAGCCAGTCCTCTTTGCTGTCGTCTTTCATTGCCTCTTCATAATCCTCGGGCTCTCCAACATCAGTGAGCATTACATATTCATTTGGTGACAGGCGGATGGACGACCGTCTTCACGTGAGGATCGTCTAACAGAGATATTTCCAGCTGGTTGAGGAATAACTTTATCATTGGTGTCATCCGGAGTCATGACTTCCCCTTCATTATTCTCAACCGTCCCCTGACCAGGATCCTCTCATTCTAGGAAGGCCGGACGGACACTTTCAGCACTCCCTTGGTCCGTTTGCACATCATTACACTTGGCATTTCTGCCAATGTCTTCAATCGTCTCATTCTCGACAAAGGTTACGTCCCTAGACCGGACGAGTCTTCTGGTGGCTGGATCATAGAACCAGTCGCCTAGTTCATCTTTCCCGTAGCCCAAAAAGACACACTGAGTCGTCTTTGGCTCCAACTTTTTCCTTTCATCCCTTGGGACATGTACGAATATTTTGCATCCGAATACTCGCAAATGATCATAGGACGGCTCCTTGCCCGTCCATATCTTTTCTACCACATCACCCATCAGAGGCTTGCTGGGCGACCTGTTGATGATGTAGGCCGCCGTCCGGGGTGCTTCTGCCCAGAATGAAGCATGAAGCTTTACTTCGGAAAGCATGCAGCGTACTCTTTCCAAGAGCGTACGATTCATCCGTTCTGCCACTCCATTCAACTGTGGAGTCCTTGGTGGTATTTTCTGATGCTTAATACCATGCAACCAGCAGTAGGCATCAAAGGGTCCCAAGTATTCGCCGCTGTTGTCACTACGGAGGCTTTCAGCTTCTTCCCCGTCTGGCACTCCACTAGAACGTGGAACTGCTCAAAGATACAAAGAACCTGGTCCTTAGTCTTTAGTGGGTAAACCCACAGCCTTCTTGAGCAGTCGTCAATGAAAGAAACAAAATACTGGGCTCCACCAAAAGACTTTTCTCTGAATGGCCCACACACATCTGTGTGAACTAGTTCTAGGAGCTCCGCCTTCGGACCGGACGACTCCCCATGGAATGAAACTCTCCTTTGCTTTCCAGCCAAGCAATGAGGACATGTCTTTTGTCATTCCTCCTTTGCTCCAGTGATTAGGCCTTTCTTGGCCAAGTAGGACAGCCCTTCATTACTCGTGTGGCTTAACCTTCTATGCCACAGGTCCATCGTCTCTATGCTGGCTGTGGTATTCACATCTCCTGCCACTGCACAGGCCTTCATCAGATACAGGCCGACGGCCTTCTTTTCTCTTGCTACAACAAGAGATCCTCTTGTCAGCTTCTACTCGCCTTCACAAAAGGTATTGCAATAACCTTCATCATCCAGCCGTCCAGCTGAGATGACATTCAGCCAAATGTCAGGGACATGACGTACGTCTTTCAATATCAGCTTTGTCCCGTTATTTGTGACCAGGATAACATCTCCTCTGCCTACAATGGGAGATGTTCCTTCATTCCCCATCCTTATTACTCCAAAATCTCCTAGAGTATAGGATGTAAACAGCTGCCTTCTGGACGTTATGTGCAAGGTGGCACCAGAGTCGATCACCCAGCCAGACTCCTCGTCCATCACATTTGCCACGTCCCCTTCACTTGTCAGCAGGAGACCGCCCGCTGTTACTACTGAGACGGAGGACCTTTCCTCTTCCCGTCCACTGTCACCTTTTTTTTCCGCATTTTTCCGCTTCCATTTGAAGCAATGCTTCTTAATGTGGCCCTTCTTGCCACAGTGGTGACACTCAAGGTTTTAATACCTCGATCTTGACTTGCTGCGAGCTTTCTCTTCTTGTTTTTGACCACGGCCTCTGCTTCTTCCCCTTGATTCAGTCACAAGTACCTCAGATGTCGAGGCCCCTTGTGACCTCCTTGACTCATTCATGAATAAGGAAGTAATAACCGCGTCTAGCTTCAAAGTATCTTTGCCAAACAGCAAGGTTGTGACTATATGATCGTAGGAGGCTGGCAGAGAGGCCAGCAGGACCAACGCCTTGTCCTCCTCCTTGATCTCTTCTTCAAGGGCGGACATCTGCGTCAATATCTGGTTGAACTCGTCCAAATGCTTCTCAAAGCTTCCTCCTTCTGACAACCGTAGGCCGTAGAATTGCTTCTTAATATGAAGTCTGGTTGTCAAGGATTTGGACTTATACCGGCTTTCCAACTTCTCGCCAGGACTTACTGTCGGCCCGGGCCAAGTATTTCCTGGAGAGTGTTGTCCGCCAGGCAGAGTTTAATAGTCTAATTTGTAAGATCTCTTTTGTCTTGCCATTCGTCATCGGTTAACTTTGCAGGCTTCTCTTCCTTCTTCTTTAGCGCCTTTATCGTCCCTTCCCCGGTGAGAACGTTCTTCACCCTTTCTTGCCAAAGAATGAAGTTGCCCTGCCCGTTAAACGGTTCAACGCTAAACGACAGATTCTTCGATGATGTAGACGCAATTAAAATAGAGTTCTCAACCAGTCTCTGATACCACTTGTTGGCCGGAAATGGGGCGGCCTACCGTCACAAGCACAAAGGGATCGAAGAGAAAGAAAGAAAGAATAATGACAACCGACATTTACGTGGAAAACCCTTATGAATCAAGGAAAAAACCACGGGACGTTGAGTCCAAAAAATTACACTATGTATGAGATAGAGATTACAAACAGTAAGGCGAAAATGCTCACACAGTCAGTCCGGCCTTCTTCCACACCTCTGTTTTTCTTTCTTACTCTCACACACTCTGCTCTTCTACGTTTTCTTCTCTCTCTTTCTGCTTACCACCCACACATATATATAGGATATACAAAGGTTTCAGCAGCTGAACCAGCACGTCCTTCCTTGTGGTAGGTGCACGGTTCCTAAGAGGCATGTATCAGCCTAGTAGTAGACGGCGCATGCCTACAGCAGCAGAAGGCAGGTCTGTTATCTTGGGTTTTCAAGGTTACCTAAATAGGTAGGTCAACCTACTCCCCTTTAGTCATGGCAGATGCTCTGTATTGCCTTAATGAGCCGGTCACCCTTGTAGTTCATCCTTCTATGACAAACCGGTCAACATCCTGTTGACCGCCCTTCCGGTTAACATTCAGTTGACCGAAATTTCTTCATGGGAGAGACTTCCAACAATTCCAGAAGGACATCCTGAACCTGGTTTACACATGCCAGTGCAATGGCCTTCTGGTGGCCGATTACTGGAAACAAGTCATCAAAGTTAACAATTACCAGAAGAATCGTTTCATCAACCGTGTTGTTTCCTCCATGTTCAACACAGGTTTGAGCAAGAAGATTGCCATTCTCGACTTTGCATTCAAGAAGGATACTGGCGACACCAGAGAGATGCCTGCCATCGATGTGTGCAAGGACTCGCCCGGCGACAAGGCTTGACTTAGCATTTACGATCCAGAGGTCACCAAGGACCAAATCCAGAGGGACCTCAGCATGCACAAGTTCAGCTGGGATCATCCCATGCACCTCCAGCGGATGAGTCCAACTACTGTTAAGCAAGTGAGTGTTGTTTGGAATGCTGATGATGCAACCAAGGATGACCCTGGCCTTTGTATTCTAACCGAGTCGGATGAGTTTAAGAAGCTCGATTAGCAGAGGATATAAGACAACATGCAACAACCATTAAGGGATGACATTATTTCTTTTAAGTTATTTGAAAGTTTAAATTTACACGTTTTAAATATGTATATATTTATATATTTTAAATATCTAAATCCACATATTTTGTAGAGTAATAAATATATATATTTTAATAACTTATAATGATATGGAGATTAATTTGTATATAATTAACTTAAATTTCTCAAATAAGTAAATAGATAATTGTGTAATTTTAATATATAATTTACTATTGATATGGTCACGAGAAAATAAATTACAACTATGATAGGCAATATCAATATAACAATAACTAATATTGATACTTTTCATCCATGCAGTAAATGGTTGCTTCCATTTTCTCATATCCGCAGTTACAAAGCTTCCATTACAAGGCTATATTCTCCTTTACTAATCTGTCTAGAGTTATTTTTAGTGTAAGGCTATGGATCACCATTTTCTTCTAACAATACCTAAGGACTTTGAAATGAAATATTGTTTGGTAGGCACAATCACAGTTGACATATATTGATATCTGTTGGTATCATGTCCCAAATTTCGATTCGAAATTAACTCTTAATCAAACAATTGTTATTAATTATCAAACTTATTCTCTAATCAATCATTCGGACGTGAATTCGATATTAATACATCGATTGACTACAATTAAAATGCACACCACATCTAAACAGGACACAAAACAATAGTCATGTTATGTGGTTTTAGACACCGACCCAAACGTGGCATTGGATCATACATAAGGAATGATACCTACTTTATACAAAATTAGAGTGTACAATTGCGGACGTATAAAATTATAAGTTGCTAGACATTCACATGACATATCCACAAACCCAAATTAACAAAATCCGATACGACCGATACTTAACTAATATAGTTGCTGTCCAAAAGTTAACTACTTTACAAACCGTAATACGAAAGTAAAACAAAAACTAAAATTTCATCATTTAACACATTAAGTATTGTTCCAAATCCGTAATACAACATTAAATATTAATAGAACACTAACTAAACTTTTCACACCAGCTCGATCCTTCATTATTATTCATCCAGTAAGAACTCTTGCATCTCATTTGAAGAGGCTAGTAAAATAGTAAGGAAGTGAGTTAAAAGTTCAATAAGACATATATAAAAATAAATATTTATATATCTTTGCATTAAAAATATAATGGAATGATCAATACATTAGATTTTAATGATATGCTATGAATTTTTACAATAGATACATGAATAACATATATAGAATTTAGATTATTCTTATCTTATTCTTATTCCATTTAATTTATCAAATTATGATTAATTCTTCTTTTCCTTAAGGACCAGAGCTAGTAGGTTTAACTGACTAAAGAAGCGGATAATCAAAACCCAAGTTATATATACTCCGTCATACGCTATTATTTAATACGTATAGGTGGGCTATCTACATATTGCCCAATAGATATGACCAAACAATGCTTCTTACCAACAAATGATAGTTCGGATAACGATATACTATTATAATATATTAAGGTATGTCATAATATATTACTCGCTGAATAATAATTTTGGTCTAATACAAATTTTTAGAAAAGCTGTACATTTTCTTCTTAATTCTTAATTTTCTCACTCTAGTAAAAAAATATTCATATTTGTTGATATAATTGTAAAATGTTTCACATAATTCTGCAAATTCTAGGTATGAGACATTGAACTTAACTTTCTAAATCATGTAGATTCATTTTTAAAGATCTAAGTGCGGCAAAATCTGTATGTACTAGCGCAGGGAATCAACTTTAATGCATAAAAATAGTGCAGAAAAATTGGCTATAGTTCAGGAATTCAGCATGTATTAATTACTGCAGAAATCAGCAAACGTGCAAATCTTTCCATTAAATTCTAAAATATATATTTAATAATTAGAACAACTTGTTACGTGAAAAATTAGTATGGCTTCAGAAAATTAGTATAAACTTTAGAAAATAAAACTGTAATAATTTATGACTTAGCTAGCTTTTATGCAGAACCATTTAGGTAGAATTTCAGCACTTGCAGTAATCTGAGGCGTTCTTATAGGGGCGTGGACACCTCCCCCCTTGTAGACGCGTTTTGGGGGCGGTGGATTCCGTCTGCCAGGAACAAAACCGTGAGGCCTGTAGGCTGAGGACGCCGTAAAGTTCTCCCAGACCTCGGCCTATAGGCTCGAGACACCGCGAAGTTCTCCCAGGTCAAAGCGGACAATATCTACATGCGGGTGCGCAGTGGACGTTACATGCGAGAAAGAGGAGAGAGAGGGCGCATGAGGAAGAGGAGAGAGAAGGTAGAGTTCGGGTAGCTTGAAATATTTTTTTTATCGAATTTGCTTGGTATAAGGTTGAAACAAATATTTATAAGTCCTATTTTTGATCTATTTCAATATCTAATATATTTTAGTTACTGTTAAGAGATTTTACTTACATACATGTTATTTTTATACGTATATTTATTTATTATATTTATGCATGTATGATGTTTTGGTCAATTCTTGATTTTGTTTGAGTTTTATGATTTTTAAAGGGTTTTACTATTTTATGAAAGTTCAATAACTATTTGATACTATCCAAAAATTGTGGTTACAATTTGTCATTAACTGTCGTCTCTGTGGTGAGACGATATCTGTGGCTATCTATTATTAACTGTTATTTTTGTGATCAAGTCGTATTTATGGGTATTTATTATTAACCACCGTCTCCGTAGCGAGACCATATTTGTGACTGTCAATTATTAATCGTTGTTTTTGTGGTAAGGCTGTATCTGTGGTTATCTATTATTAATTATCGTCTCTGTGGTGAGATCGTATCTATGGTTATCTATTATTAAGCGCCGTATCTATGTCACGGTGTCATATTTATAGAACCTCTTCCAATGGGGAGACTCTATTCCCTTTTTGCCGGTAGAAAATATTGAGTTCTATTTATAATTGATTTGTCTGATCTGTTTGATATTTGAACAGAGATTTTATAATATATTTGAATATTTGAACTATATTTGTTATTTGTTTTAATATTTATTTATGGGCCCGTCTTTTGATTTGTCGGACATATTATTATATATATATATGATATTTGTTAAATTTTAGGTTCATATTTTTTATTTTATCCCTTTAGAGGAGAAGGTTTGGACATTTTATAGGAGTCAGACGAGATTTGATATGTTACCACATATTTGGTGAGCATCATATTTGTTTAGATTGACAATGTCGGCAGTATTATGTTCATTTTTGATTGGTTTTGTTATGGGATGTGTCCTTAGATATCGAAATTAGTCGATAATAAGCCTTTGGTAAGTGTAATAAGAAATTGTTAGGTTTATTACATTATGTAGATAAGTTATTTTTATTATTTGGATGTTTTTATTACGACTGTTTGAAATAGGTCATATATATTGTTTGGACAGTTATCCGATGAGATCTTATACGGGTTATGGGCCGGTCCCATATATGTTGGATTTGTCACACTCGAGTTGAGGATTTGTCGTTGATTATTATATTTATTTGGGATTTTAATTATGAAAAGTATCATTTATTAATTTTACTTACTTGGTCAGAGTTTGTGACACACCACGAGCACACCCCTTCTAGAATTGGCGTTTTAGGCGCACCTTGGGCGCGCCTCCACTGGATTTGATACTTCAGGCGTTTATTGCGTGTATAAACACTACAATCCTTTGTATCAATATAGGACCAGTGTGCTCTTGTCTGAAATATTAAACGATATGTTAAATGGGTATGAGTCTATACGAGAGTAATCCATAACCCAACAGTATTTAGTCCTATGACAAAATTATAATACATCCCTATATTGCTAATATATCAACTGATATAAAAATTATTTGTCAAAATACCTAATATTTGTCAATATTTTTTTGTCATATTTTAATCTGTAAAAATAATTTTACGACTGTTATAATCAATATCAATACATATTCTCTGATATAGCTATTATTAATATAATCATAATCGACCTGAATACAATATTTTTATCCATACGGAAGATTTAACGTCTTTTAAAACTCAAAATGAATGCGCAGCTTAGCATTTGGTTTGAAGGGCCCATGGAAATTCATCCTCTTGCACCTCAGTTTAATATTTCCAAGGAAAGCCAGAAACAGGAAAGAAGAATTTAACAAAGCCTAAGTCCGAGTTATCATGCAAAATTACTTTAATTATGCTTTTTTTTTTAGGCGATATAATCATATTTTTTTGGTCTAAGAGATGCGGTAAGGACCGTGAATTTTCCTATTAAAATTATTTTATATGATATGATATATATTTATTTATTTATTAAAATAATTAATTGTTATAACAATATATAGTTTAGTTATTATTTATTAGAGAAGTTTTTTTAGTTGGGTTCGATTTTTAATAAAATATTATAATAAAATTGATGGGTCTTGGAACCCAAGGCCCAAAATTACAATCACAGCCCAAAAGGATCACTTGAAAAGCCCGGTCCAAAAGGCCCACAAGCCAAATCAGGCCCAAATGACTAACCCATTTCCGAGCACCTAGAGAATCAAATTAAACGACAAAAACACTGGCAACCCGAGAGGACTCTGTGATCCATTTAAGGACGAGGATCGCCAGAAAAGCCAAAATAGCCAGATGTCAGCTCAGATGACTTGCACGGCATACGTTGCCACGAGCAACCAACGGCTTCTGACACGCCGTACTAGCAGGCCATGCGCCCCTGAGCGCCGTGTCTGCAGACTGTGACAGGTTTCCCTGTCACAGCCGTACCTACAGTAGTGGCGATGGTGGCAGGCAGCCCTGACACGCCAGCGTCACGTGTCGCCTCCCTAACGGCATCGAAATCCTTCTAAATACCCCTTCCTGGCTGCTAAGGAAGGGTCCTGATTCTGAATCCCTATTTGTTTATGCTCGAGCAAGAGAATTCCCTAGAGAAAAAGAAAGGCAAAGGGAAAAGAGAAAAGAGAGACATCTGTTTCCCTACGTTGTAATTCCCTGAGAAAGCGAACATCTTCCCAAGCATTTACTGTATCTTTTCATCACAAGAGTGAGATTTCTCGGACTGTCTGTCCGCTGCCGTGGTTTTTCACCCCTCATCAGATAACGGGGTTTTTCATGTAAACCTACGTGTTCTCTCATTGCTCTCACACTTCTTTTCTCTGTTCGAGCTCTGTTTACTCTATGTTCCCGAATCTGTCCGTCCACCCGCATAAAAAGTCGCTCACGTTTTGACTGACGTACGGTCAGATTCTCCGAACGCAACAAAAATAATTAAAGAAATAATTATATTTATACTATATAAATAATAAACTACTCATCACATATGTCCTTTACGAATTTTTTTTGGTGGAACAACAAATTGTTGATTTTTTTTTTATTTCAGTGCTCTTTTACATATTTCGTTTGTTTTATCATCATTGTTGAGCAAATCGACTCCTTATTCTCTAAGGAAAGAATATTGTAATCTTGCATACTAATTTTAAAAAGAACTGTTAGGTATACTTTATTGAATTATTTCCATGACAAAATTTTGCCTCAATCAAAATATATTTAAATCTATTTATTTATTAATTAAAATTAATTATGATTAAATATATATTCATCAAAATTAGACAGAATCCGATACTTGAAAACATTTGGAATGTGCAAAGGTGAGCTAGTTTTAGGTCTAGTATTCGAATACCAATGTACACACTCACATGCAGTCTCAGCAAATAATAAAGATGGATCGCGTACGAGTATTGTTGAATCACGCACATACGCTAATAACGAAATGTGTCACGCATGCGCATGATGTGTTTCGGCACTTAGAATGTGATGAATAATGTAAGTTAATAATTGACTCGAAAAATTTTGTATCAAATTCTGATGCGACTTGGATTCAGGATTTGAACAAGTTTAATCAATGTCGATTTTGTAAATAAATGCGGCTTTAACTATTGATATCCCAAATCTACAATTTAACTCAAAATTTTCTTCTATCAACTTGAATCATTTATTATTCTTCCATAATATTGAAAAAATGTAGGAAAGAAACAGTATAAAGTTCTTATTATTTCAAGACGATTTCGGTGAGTACAAATTTTGCATGGATCATGTCCCCCTGCCTACTGTTCCCAACATGAAATCTTTATATTAGTTTTTGAAGAAACGTCTGATCAGATCATTCAGTTTAAAAATCGATTTTGCTCCATTATGACTGGTTACCATGAATAGTTCTTCCCAGTTGATTTTTGAATTGCAGAGGTTTACTTATTTTCAAATGGCTCCATGACTCAATAGGTTGTCTTCAATGGGTCTTTCTTCCATGTTAAATCAACTCATATGTTGTTGTACCCATCAAATTTTTATATTTTTAATCCATAAATCAGAGTTAGAATTCAACTATATGATACTTATTTTTTGATTTATTTTTTGATATCTAAATTAATATCGCACCGGATGGACTAAAAGATACGTAAGAAAGATGTCGGGGAGAAATGCTTATGGAGGACAAACTCCTTTTTTAGGGTGTTTTCATAGGAAGTGAGTTATCTTGCTGACAAGCTCTAACCTTTTTTACGTGAACAAGTGCTTTTGAGATCCATTACACTAGAAAGGTTTGAAAAGTTGCGGATCCTTTGAATATTTAAACTATTAAAACAGTATGTATATTTTTTAGAACCATAGACTTTATCTTGGAGGTGATTTAATAATCTCTCTCGGGTCAATAAATTAGAAAAAATGATTTTTGAATTTTATGTTGGACCCATCAAACCGAATGCATAAAAACATATGACTAATAATCAAGGAGCAAGCTATGTGTTTATGTGAGGCATAATGATCTCTAAAGGTGTATCCATGACATTTTAGCATATCTAAATAATCAAGGACTAAATCAATTTAAAGTTTTTTTTAAAAAAAATAAATGACTAAATAATATTATGTGCTAGGTAGCCTATACTGATTCTTAAATTATCTATATTACAGTTATGAGTCGAGAATTATAATTTAATTATAATGTTTGATATATTGTTAGTTACTTTAATTTTAGGTTTAAGACATTTTTTTTAATTTATACTCTTTGCCAGTTAAGAGATATATTATTAAAGTTACTTTTAGATATATCTTTTAAAGTTTATACTTTAATATTTAATTATTATCAAATTATTTGACGGTACTTATTATAAGATCATATCTTGATGTTTGGATTAGATTTAAGTCAGCGATTAAATATTTATTTATAAAGCTTAAATTAAAGTTTGATTATGATACATCTTAAATTCAGACATTAGAATGGGAACATAACAAATATTCTCTATTCTTTTTATTATTTAACAGTTCCAAACTTAAACTTTAATATTAATTCCATTATATTATCTAAGTTTTGAATCATAGTTTTGCTGTACATATAACAAAATCTATAATAAGATCAAAAAAAAAAAAAAAAACCAATAGGGCAAAGAAAAAAAATAAAATAAAATATCATAAATATCTTTTCAATATTTTTCGCGCTTTAACTATACCCAATTCTTTTTCCTTTTCTTTTTTATTTAAAAAAAAAATTTGGTAAGTCACCATAGCCAAGGTCATAACTTTATTCATGATGAAAGTTTAATGGAGAATCATCAACCCTAATCCCAATTTAAAAGAGGTGTAATTATGGACCAACATCATGGCCTAGTGGTACTCAACGCCACCCATGAAATAAGGGTGGTACTGCGATGGTAACTTCACGATGAGGCAACCGTAAGAGGTATTCAATATCGTGCCTTCGATAGCACGCAACAGGGCTGGGGTCCACTGGCCAATCGATGCTGGTTTACCCAAAATTATGCTTAAGTTCCAAGTCTGGTCTAATCACTTTAAGTTTGGTACAAAATCATCAATTTTCAATAGTTTTATCATGGGAAAAAAATTAATAAAGCACAAAAATTAAGTATAATGTCGTTGGGTTGGGTTATTGAATTATATAAAAATAATACATTTTAAAAAATATAAATATTTTTATAATATGGTTATATTTGGCATGTTTGTCTTAATTTTTTTTTCCAGTATGCATATGACTGATTCAGAAGGACTGAATTTCCCAATTGGATGGCAGAACGCCCGATATGTAACAAAATACAGCAAAATGTTAAAATGGAGCTGGGTCTGGTATGCAAATATGCCGGAATGCACTTTTACCCGATATGATGCAAAAGGGCCAGTATGGATAAAATAACGGTTTGTGGAGAAGAGTTGGGTGTTCTTGATTGTTCGGTATGGATGGCGGGATTTGCCTAGTTTGCCTTGCTTGGTATGAAGAAAATGCCGAATGGTTTGTATGGATTGGCCAGGTGGTAAGGCTTTGTTGGGTTGGATCAGATTTGTTGGTGGTTTTGTTCGTTCTGTTTATTCTAGTGCATATTTTTTTTAAAAAAAAAATGGGTGTTGCTGAGTGTATTTGTGTAGACCATGGGCCGATTAGGATTACTAATTGATTATACATTTGTAATATTTTTTTATTTTTATAACATATTTATGTGGTTTGGGGTATGTTCTAGCATCTCTATTCTAATTTTAAGGTAAAAAATATTTAGAGTCAGTCGACAAATAAATAAAATAGAGATGATATTTTATATATTTTATATTATTATTTTCAATTTATTAAAAAAAAAAGAATGTATTAGTTTGTGCGATGTAAATGAAAATAAGGCTCGTTGAAAACAGACAGTTCCTCTCGATCGTGATGTGATGTGATTGTTGAAAGTTAATGTTTGGTTTGGTAGAAACCAACTCGAAATATCAACAACTTCCATATTTTAATTTAATTTTTCCTTTTTTTTCTTTTTCTTTTTTTATAAAAAATCTAGTATTATAATTTTTTTAATATATTGGCAAAGAAAGGGTATTTTTTTTAAATTTTTCTTTTTTTAAAACTAATTATATATTATTATTATTATTATTATTTATTATTATTATTATTTTGTGGGTTGGGGGAATGAAACCCTCGTTTTTGACTCGGAACCGAACGCCACGCGTTCCCAAGCATTCCGGCCGACAGAGATAGCGTGAGCCTTTTGCATATATAACGGCAGCCCCGCCCCTTCCTCCCTCGTCATTTCAGTGCTGCAAATCTCTCTCTCTCTCTCTCTCTCTCTCTCTCTACCTCGCTTGCTCGCTCGCACCGGCCAGAAACTCAATATATAGTTGGCTGCCCCGAAGGTAAGCTTTTCTTTCTTGTGATAAAGATTTCTGGCAATTTGTTGTTTCTGAATCTTCGGCATAATGTGTTATTCTCTTGGTTGATGTTCTTGATCGTTGCCTTTTCGCTTTAATTTGTTGGTTTTTTAAAAGTGTTTGCAGAGAATTTAAGAAATATTATAAATTGAAATCGTTGAAAAGGTCTAGATTATTTTATTAAAAATTTCAGCCGACTTTTTAACGTCTGTTTTTATAAATAATATTTAATTTATATGTATTTTTTAATCATAGATGATTTATAAGCTACGTTTTTGGCTCCATCGATAGTGTTGAAATTGCTAATCTGAAAGATTCTGTTGATACTGATGATCAATTGTTGTTTCGTTTAACGCGTTTTCTCTATTTAGTTTTGTCGATCTCTTTTCACCGTAATGTGTTTGTTTCAATTTATATCCTCAGATCTGCAACAATTCTTGCAATTGTTTGTTTTAGTATGCAGTAATAGTATCTGGTAAAATTATATATCAGATATTTTAGTATTGTTATATCCTTGACATCTGTAGATAGATGTATGACCGTTGCCTCGTTCGATTAATCTTGATCTCGTGATTGTGCTACTCGTCTGAGCATTTTTGGCTGCTTTTACAAGTCGTATCCTCCGCATGGGCTTAAACATATTCCAGGTCCTGGAACAGAGTGAGACTTTCCAGCGAAGAATTCTTTTTTAAAATAAATAATTCATGCCAAAAACACGACTTGCAAAATATACAAATTTATTCCGTTCTAATGCTTTGTTGTTAAAAGATTAGCTAATTTCTTGCTTTTAGGAAGATCATTATAGGTGCTTCTTACACCCCTCGTTTTGACGTTTGTGGGTCTTTCTTTCCCTTGGGGCATAATTAACACTTTATAATATATTCATCTATAACTAGTAGTTGCACGCAAAGTCTGTGAATATCCATGCCGGTGGCTTTTAGTGAGCAACATTGTAACATTTCTCGCCATCTTGGAAAAGTACATACAGGTCTTCCTTCTTCGAGCATACTGGTAATACCCTAAGATCTCTCTCTGATGGTGACATGGGTCAGATGCGGGTGTCTTGGTTCCCAAATTAGGTGTCGCTTTGCAGGCCTTTGCTTGTGATCGTTGTGATATTCGGGCCATCCTGGAATAATTGATAGGGTGTTTTTCTAAGAGGTGTTCTCTGATGAAGGCATGTTGATTTGCAAATCCAAGTTGTGTTGGGAAAGTTACACTTTAATACCTGTGGATGGGAAGCGTTAAAAGTGGGTAGCCCATTTTGGAATTAATTTGTTGAATTTTCAAATATAAACTTTAAATTTGTTGAATTAGAATATGGCATGTTATACAGCCCTTTGATGTATATTCTTTTAACCTAGGAATTTAAGTTGTAGAATCAAATCTATTCATTATGGTTGTGTGCGTTTTCCTGTTGTTAAGCAGCTTTAATTTACCTAAGCTAAGCAAAATAGGTGATAAAGACATACTTGTCTCATTAATAACCTGTCTTTTGAGTAAACCCAATATTTTGATCTCACAAGGCCCCTTAGGAATGAATATTATTATGCCTACTCTGATTACTGAAAATTTTAAAGCATTTCACTGTACATAGAATTATCATACAGATAATGGTCCAAGTGAACCTTAGAAACAACTTGCATATTAATTTCATAGCTGAATCGACGAACGGTCATAGCTCAGCCGTGTAGAAAAGTGACTTTTATTACTCACACACTTCTAGTTGCTTATAAATGACAATGAAGCAAAACATCTAATGAAGTTACAAATCTGAGGTAAACAACATTATTGATAGATCTTTTAAAAGTTTGCAATATATCACACTAATACCCACCTCCGAAAGTGCAAGACAATGATGATGCATGAGGAAACAACCATAGCATCATAGTAAGACCATACAAAGCCTTCTTGTTTATTGCACAAATCAGGATACGCATTCTGTATGGCTAGCGTAGCTCTAAGAAATTGGATCCAAAACATGGTATTACTTCTGAAAAGAGAATGAAAGGAACAGCCAGCAAGAGATTCCTGAATTGCGGGATTTGGGAAAGGTTTAATGTACTCTACGTTACCGTTAGCAGTGTGACTTGATTGTTTTCGTGGTTTAAATGTGTGTCTTTTCGGTTATGATAGAGCAGTATTATTAATATTCCAATATTTATCCTCAAATAAAAAGAGAGAATGATAGCCGTAAAAGTTGGGGCAAAATTTTTTCGTCACGCTAGTTATTTTGGAAAATTGAAATATTATGTACCAACTGTCAAAAATTTTTATGTTTGGCCACATTGCGGTCATTTTGAATTCCAGCATTAGAGTTGCTCTTTAATGTCGGGAATGTTTGTTTGGCAATCTACCTTCTGCCTTGCCCAACCTATAGATGTTATTTTATTTCGGAAGATATCTAAAGCTCAATGACATTTCTATTGTTTGGTAGGTAGGAACAAAAAACAAAATGGTAAAAATATGCTGCATTGGTGCTGGGTATGTTGGTGGCCCCACTATGGCTGTCATAGCACTCAAGTGCCCATCCATTGAAGTTGTGGTCGTTGACATCTCTGTTTCTCGGATCAATGCATGGAATAGTGATCAGCTTCCAATCTATGAGCCTGGCCTGGAAGATGTGGTTAAACAATGCCGAGGCAGGAACCTCTTCTTCAGCACCGATGTGGAGAAGCATGTAGCAAAGGCTGATATTGTGTTTGTCTCCGTCAACACTCCAACCAAAACCCAGGGCCTTGGTGCTGGCAAAGCTGCTGATCTCACTTACTGGGAGAGTGCTGCCCGCATGGTTGCTGACGTATCAACGTGCGACAAGATTGTCGTGGAAAAATCAACAGTGCCGGTCAAAACTGCCGAGGCAATCGAAAGGATTCTGACCCACAACAGCAAGGGAATCAACTATCAAATTCTTTCTAACCCGGAGTTCCTTGCCGAAGGCACTGCAATTCAGGATCTTCTGCATCCTGACCGAGTTCTTATTGGAGGAAGGGAAACTCCTGGAGGTCAGAAGGCGATCCAAGCATTGAAGGATGTTTACGCCCATTGGGTTCCGGAGGACAGAATCATAACCACCAATCTTTGGTCCGCCGAGCTCTCAAAGCTTGCCGCCAATGCCTTCTTGGCCCAAAGAATCTCATCGGTGAATGCAATGTCAGCCCTCTGCGAGGCTACCGGTGCCGATGTCACCGAAGTGTCATATGCAGTCGGCAAGGACACGAGGATCGGACCAAAGTTCCTGAATGCCAGTGTCGGGTTCGGAGGCTCATGCTTCCAGAAGGATATCCTGAACCTGGTTTACATATGTGAGTGCAATGGCCTTTCCGAGGTGGCCGAATACTGGAAACAAGTCATCAAGGTTAACGACTACCAGAAGAATCGTTTCGTCAATCGTGTGGTTTCCTCCATGTTCAACACGGTTTCGAACAAGAAGATCGCCATTCTCGGCTTTGCTTTCAAGAAGGATACCGGCGACACACGGGAGACCCCCGCCATCGATGTGTGCAAGGGCTTGCTCGGCGACAAGGCCCGACTTAGCATATACGATCCACAGGTCACAGAGGACCAGATTCAGAGGGACCTCACCATGAACAAGTTCGACTGGGATCATCCTATACACCTCCAGCCGATGAGTCCAACTACTGTTAAGCAAGTGAGTGTGGTTTGGAATGCTTATGATGCAACCAAGGATGCCCATGGCCTTTGTATTCTAACCGAGTGGGATGAGTTTAAGAAGCTCGATTACCAGAGGATATACGACAACATGCAGAAACCAGCTTTTGCGTTTGACGGAAGGAACGTCGTGGATGCAGACAAGCTGCGGGAGATCGGTTTCATCGTGTACTCCATTGGTAAGCCTCTAGATCCATGGCTTAAGGACATGCCTGCTGTGGCTTAGAAAAAAAAAAAATGCACCTCTCCATTCAAAAACTCCGGATCCAAAGGTAATTTAGTTCAATTCTTTCCGATTCTGGCCGTCATCATCCGTTTTGGGCACACTTTTTGTTTTTTTCCCTTTTCTCACAGCTCCTTTTGCTGGTACTACTGCTATGTTATCAAACTTGTTGGATCTCTCTATATGCTGGTTATCATTGTATCGTCTATGTTATATTTCATTCAATTTGCTAGAGACGATGAGTTTCTTATTTTATTGGCTTTCATGTTCTTGCGTTTAACAATTGCAAACTAAATGATGCACGGGGTTATATAACAGTGAGCTATTTGCCATGTCTTACAGCTTATGTGCCTGTATATCTGAAGCTTGCTGTTATTATTCTCTCCTTTTTTTTTTTTTTTTTTTTTTTATGGAAAATCTCTACCCCTATTCAGTGGGTTTTAATTCTGGGTGCTTGAACTTATATGCAAATATTGAGCTTTTTGCGAAAGTCTAGGCATCTATCAGAATGAGTGGAACTCGTTATCACAGTACAGTTAATGTATAAAATAATCATGACGTTAGATATATATATATATAAAAATATAGATTTTTATTTATATAGCTCGATAATATAGATATTTTAATAATGATAATATTTTTACCGATAATATACATAAGTGGTGATATTTTAGGATCAATAAAATAAGTACATTTATTAGCAAATGGTTTTTGATGTGCTTGTTTTCTATTAGTGATTGGGTCAAGAATGACGTCGGTTGAAGCTATCAATTGTTGCGGCCCCCATGTGTTGCCAGCTAGAGATCTGAGATCAGCTATTGACAATGGTGGTTAGGGGTCTAGGGGGCTACATTTTGATAGAGGAGATGTAGTTTTTTTATTTTTAATTTTAATTATTTATTTTTAAATAAATAATTATAATTTAATTATTTTAAAATAATTAATTTTTTTTTTAAAAATAATTAAATTATAATTTTTATTTTCTAATGAACAGTTAATATTAAAAAATAAAATTTCTTCGTCTCTATGAAAGATATAGCCTTCCCTCAATCCATGGCTAGGGTGTCAACAACCGTTGTCGAGTTGTGTTGCTCGGTGAGCTTATGTGGATGCTAGAAGTGTCACTGGAACTAAATTCGGATGCATGAACTTACAATTATCTTGCTTATTTGGGAAAGTTTAGCTATGTGTCAACAGAAGTCGAACTCGTGATCTTATACCCAAAAAAATTTTGTGCGTATGACAGTACAGTTAATGCATAAAATAATCATGATGTTTGATATATATATATATATATATAAAGAAAATATAGATTTTTATTCATATAGCTCGATTATATAGATATTTTGATAGTGATAATATTTTCACCGCTGATAATATACAGAAGTGATAATATCTTAGGATCAAGAAAATAATTGCATTTATTATCGATTTCTTTTTAATATGCTTGTTTCTAAAAAGCGATGGGGTCCAGGACCACATGGTTGAAGCTATCAATGGCATGCAACTAGCAACAGGGATTGGCGGCAATGATTGGGGCATGTCATTTGACGGCCAATTGTTGCGGCCGTCAATTAAAAATCTAGGACTGTCACGTATTAAATTTCAATCACAGATTAACTTTTAATCTCTTTATTATTAATTATGTGATCAACTAAACTATTAACTTATCATTCGGACGTGATCTCTGCGTTAATATTTCAACCGACCATAATATAAATAGTACAACTTTATATACAGGATCCAATTTAATTGTCACACCTCACGTGGCTTCCGACGCCTCCCCAAAACTTGACGTCAAATCTTTGTGTGAGGAAAGATGCCTGCTTAATATCAAATCAGAATATAATAGTGCAAAAATAAATTATAATATTACTACTGGACATTCTCATTATATCTCCATAACTCACAATTCATTATATCTAAATAATTGATACTTAAATCTAAAATATCACAGTTGCTATCTATACAAAATAATAATCAAAAACTAATATATGAAACTAAAATTAAACTAAAATATGGCATGCAAATACATTAAACGATATTCAAAAATATTTAAACAACATGAAACATTCATGAACTTCTAAACTAAAATCCTGTGAACATTCCCAAAATTTCACTCTTACTTATTTAGTATGATCTCATGCATATCATTTGAAGGGTTAGTAAAATAGTAATAGAGTGAGTCGAGAGATTAACAAAGTGCTATAATATATCAATAAATTTATATACTTTACATTTAAAATATATTGGAAGAAATAATACAATGATATGCTATGAATTTCCATAACAAATGCTTGAATTAGTTTATGCAAATTTTAGATTATACTCATCATATTTCTTCTTAATCTTAACCATCAAAATATACTCAATTCTTATCTTTTTCTTAGGGATCAGGGCCAATAGATTTTATCGATTAAAAAAAGGGACAATCGAAACCCGGGTTGTCTATATTCCATGCAACCAAAGGTTATAAACTTTTCTTCAAGATACGAAGGTGGACTGTTTATATATAATCCTATAAACGAGGTTAGACGCTGCTTCCTAATCCGACAGTTATATAAGATCTAATATCGATATATCATTATAATATATTAAGGTATGTCAAAATATACTATCCGTTAAATAATAACCTTGGTCCAATTTATTTCTTAGAAAAAATCTATACTTATTCTTGGTTCTTCATAATTTTTTCGTCTCTAGAGAAAATAATCATATTATTTAACTTAATTGTAGAGTTTTTTTCTACCATAATTCCATAATTTGAAAGTATGAAATGCTGAATTTGTAGTTAAATATAGAAATTTTAGCATATTATGTAATTTAGCGCATGTATCAATTTTTCGGCCCTCAAAACTTAAAATGTGTGTATTCTCCAACTTACGTAAGACATAAACTTGATAAATTAATGTCTGTGAAGGCCAATATATGAATATAAGCTAGTTAATAATTCATAATGTAGTAGAAGACAGCAAAATTCAGCAAATATGCAGCAAATTAGCTTGAGTGCAGAATTTAATGTAGGAAATCAACTAGTATACAACTTTTCTAATGAATTTTAGGTTATATACTCAATAATTATTGAGTATGTCAGTTTATTACTTACGAATTTAATCATAATAAATGTAGAAACATATAGCAAAAATGTACCAATTAGCAACATAATAAAAATTTTTGCAATATTTGTCCCTATAGTGCACATGCAAGGCATTTCATAAGGAATTCCAGCATATACAGAGGAATTAATTCAAGTTTTTGGACATGTAAGGTTTTATATACGAAATTCAAATATTAAAGAACCATATAACTCAAAATTAGAACATGCATGAAGCTTGATTGCAAAATTTCAGCGTATATTTGTATTGTTCATAAATTAAGCATGAATTCTTATTAAATTTTGCTGTAAAATCATGAAAATGAATATGCATACTGAGTATAACAATATAACTTTGAAAATATTAACATAATTGAGTAACGAAATAAAAATTGTTTATAAAAGTTAAAAATAAATAGCAATAAGGATAAAGAGTGCACTTGCTTTCACTCCAAATTTACTAAATTCTAGCCATGAATGACTTGAACTGAACCTCCTTAAGTCTTCTCTCTCTTTCTCTCTCTTCTCCTCGGCTCTCTCTCTTATCTGGAAACTGATTGAGAGAATGAAAGAAATCAGCTTGAGTTACACATATATATTACTTAGCGCTCAAGCGCGGCTCAGACGCTAGACCACGGGTTTAGTTTGCTTGAGTGCAACTCGTTCGTGAATTAAGCGCATGTCTACTACCAGTGATCGCTTGGGTAACTCTCGGGTGAGTCTTAGGAGTTGAGCCACTACTTCTGGCACTCGGACACAAGTTGGGCCTATTTCATGTGTCGAGTCAACCAGCCAAATTTTTGACTATTGATCTAATTTTTTATATCATTTGATTTTAGTTTTAATTATATTAATTCAATTAACTAAAATTATCATAAATTTGAGACTCAGGTCTTACAGGGACCCGCTATTGACAATGGTGCCAGACTGCTATTGGATCAGGAATGAGCTCAACACTATGTCGGTGATCGCCAGGTACAAATGCAGCACTTCGTCTGCTTGAGGTGGAATAAGGAGAGGAGTGTTGGAGAGATACTCATTGATTTCTCGGAAGGCTTCTTTGTACTCGACTGTCCATTGGAAGTTGGTTCTCTTGGTCCCTCTCAAAATTTTGAAGAACGGTAGGTACTTCTCCATGGATTTTTTGAGAAATCGGGAGAGGGTAGCGAGCCTTCTGGTGAGTTTTTGGACCTCTTTCACGGTTTGGGGCAGACTCATGTCAAGGATAGCCTTTATCTTTCTAGGATTCATCTTGATTCCTTGTTGAAAGATGATGATACCTAAGAACTTCTCTAACGTCACCCTGAATGCACACTTGGTCGGATTTAGCTTCACATGTTGCACCAGGAGGATTCGAAAAATCTTGGTCAAGTTGCGAATATGGTCATCGGTGGCTTTATTTTTTACGAGTATATCATCCACGTACACCACTATGTTCTGACCGATTTGGGTTTCGAATATCTTATTCACGACCCGTTAGTAGGTAACCCAACATTTTTCAAATCGAAGGATATGACATTGTAGCAGTATATGCCCTGGTCAGTCATAAAGGAAGTTCACTCTTCTCCTTTCAGACATATTTTGATCTGGTTGTAACTCGAGTAGGTATCTATGAAGTTGAGCAGCTCTTTATCGGACATAGAGCCTACCGTCAGGTTGATTATTAGTAATGAAAAATTGTCATTGGGGCATGCCTTATTCACGTCCATGAAGTCGACGCATATCCGTTATTTTCCATTACTCTTTTTGACGAGGGCAATATTGATAACCAGTTTGGATATTAAACTTTCCTTATGAATTTTGCGTCGAGAAATTTCTTCCTTTCATCTTGGATGGCAATCGACTTCTCGATCGAGTGGTTTCTATGCTTTTATGGAACGGGTTCGTGAACGGAATTGAGTTTCAACTTGTAGACTATTATTTCAGTCGGTGTCCCTAGTATATCAGTGGGTGTCCATGCGAAGACATTAGAATTCTACATGATGAAGGTTATGAACTAGTCGTGGAGGGGACTTAACAACAAGCTTTTGATTTATGCGCACTTCTCGGGCTCGTTGGGGTCCAAAGGGCCTTAGTTGGTCGACTCACCCGATTGAGCCTGAGTAGGGTGGTCTTATCACAGAAGTCAAGGTCTTCGATCGGTTGGTTAAGGGTAGCTAGAACGATTTAGGATAGGTAGCATGTCCGGTTGGTTATCTGGTCACCGAGGACCGCTCTGATGCCATACGAGGTCAAAATTTTTATTTTTAGGTGGGGGATCGACATCACTGTCCCAAAGGCAGTCAGGCATGGTTGTCCTAAGATGGCGTTGTAAACCGAGTGATGGTCCACCATTAGGAATGTGAGCATCCTGGAGGCCATCCTATGATAAGCCCCAGCGTGACCTCTAGTTGGACGGCGCCCTTGACGAGCACCGGCTCATTGTCCAACTCATATAGGGGTCCCTTGGTTGGCTTCATCTGACTCTTCTTCAATCCAAATTCAAAGAGTATTGAGGTAGAGCAAATTCTGAGAGTTTTCTTTATTAATGAATACTTATTTCAATTGATAGTCAACCGTATCATTCAAAACGAGTGCCGATACAATTAGATGGTCAAAATGAGGGGTTATTATATGAGTCATATCATTGTCATTATAACTAATGATATTATTCCTAACCCCTACTATCGGCTTCTTATTGCTGGAAGCTGTCTTCAAACGGTCCGAGGCATTGCCCTTAGCTAATTTGGTTGTCACCATGTTGATAACCCCGACCGTAATTCGATTCCTCGATTACTCTTGTCCATCTTCGTCTGCACTCCTCGGGGCCTGCCCTAGGTTCTGTAAGAACCCGGTGAGATGTATTCTATGGATCAGATCCTCGATCTCCTTTTGCAACATTTGAAATTTCTCAATGTTGTACCTCAGAGATCGATGATAATGATAATACTTTGACTAGTCCCCTCCCTCCGGATTCTTCCGTACTTTCGGCCACTTTAAGAACTTCTCATTTTAGATCTACATCAGGATGTTTAGTGTGGGTGTTGTTTAGGGGAGTCGGGTTTGAGGGCTTGAACTCCCAGTGGAGACAGATTCAAACCGCGCCTACCTCTGGGGCTCCTAGGGGCAGTTTTCATCTTTGTTCCTCCTTTTCCCATCAGCCAGGTCCCTCAGGAGTTTAGTCAATGCGCTCCGAGTATGTTGTCTCATTGGCCTTCTCGACCGCTATGTAAACTTGGACAATGGTTTCAACTTCTCTGAAAGTCTGAGGGCATTGGTGGGCCAAGTGTTTGAAGAATTCGTCGGGTTCTAGCATTATGATGAAGGCCTTTAGCTTCACCTCGTTAGAGAGCTTGGATATCTTGTGGGCTTCGGTGGTGAATTGGGATAGGAAGTACTTTAAGCCCTCATCTCACCTTTTCTAGAGGTGGACGAGGTACCACTTTTACTTTTCTTCTCTTTGGCTAGAGGCAATTTGGGATAGGAAGCAATCAACAAACTCCTCAAACTACCGAATTGAGTTGGGTTGGAAACTATAGAACCATATCGAGTGTCCCCCTTGATGGTCAGAGGGAGGCACTGACATATGACAATTTCACCTAGGCCTTGGAAGGTTAGCAAAGTATGAAAGTGATCCAAATAATTTATGGAATCAGTACTCCAGTCATAAGCCTCTAGGGATGGCATCTTGAACTTGAGAGAGAGTGGTTACGTCCAGATCTTCATCGTGAACGGTGATCTTCTTAGATTGACTAACTGTCGGCCAACATCTCCTCTGAACACATATTGCCAAATCTTTTTCTCCTCCATTTGCTAGGAGGGCGTGTTCCTGTTAGGGTTGAGAAAGGCCCTCAGCTCCAAATGGTCCGGTGTAGGATGTGGTTTTGGCGATTGCTAACTTATGGCAGTCATGAACTGCAAGAAGCTTCTCCTTGGGTTGAGGGCCTCTTAACTTTGTAGGAGTAGCGTTGGTTCCCCTACTCTGGGCTTTCCTCTCATGTTCCACGGCTAGGATGACTCTCCAGCAGCATTCGGGCACTATTGTTCATGGCCGTCTCGGCCTCAACATCATTGGCCTACAGGGTCTTCTCGGCCATTTGCCTCTATCTTGACTTCTTCACTTCAAGGCCAAAGTTTGAGTGACAGAGGGAAGAGCCCCCGACTGATGCTCGTCCATACGGACATATGTCTCTTGGAGCATCTTGTGCACGTCTCTAGTCTGCGCGACAAGCACGCGCACGCCAAGCTTAGGCTACTCGTTTGCGTGGCTACCTACTGAGGCATCCTCGCCTTAGGCGATAGTGTCCCTAACTGGCATGCTAGCTTATACTCTGGTATTGACCATCTTTTCATCGTGAATATGAGTGTGATGGTTGGTGGTTATACTTTTAAGTCAAGTTTCTACAGAGCGTGTCATTGATATGACTTTGGATCCGGATTGTTATACAAATTAAGGAGTCACTTGATCACCTGCGTCGGGTCAAATTGAGGCGAGTTTGATTTTCATCTTTGATAACCTCGATTTTACACAACACAATTAAAAAAATATGATGTCAAAGGATTAATGTGACTTACTTTTCGATTTATCATCTGACGATTAAGTTAGGAATATTTTTCAGAGAATAGAAAGATAAAAGGAGGATGTAAGATGTAAAGATGCACATATGTGGGGAAAGTGAATAGTGTTGTAGGGTCTGGCTCGGTGATACCTTCGGTGGGGAGTGACTTGGTGAATGGTGGAGGGTTAGGCTCTAGCGGTGTACTTGACGGGGAGCGGTTTGGGAAGAGGTGGAGGTTAGGCTCCGACAGTGCCCTCGACGGGGTGCGACTTTGAGAGAGAATTTGCTCTAAGAGAGGAAGAGAGATAGGGCTTTTTGTTAGAATTGTTTATTTCTAGGGTTTCTTAGGTTGCCCATATGGATTGCCCCATTCTCTAGCGATTGAGAAGGGATATTTGTAAACAATGGCCCTGCGTGACTATTGGTACCAAGGCTGGATAGCTGTCACGTCGGGATTCATAGGCTGTTGGTTGTTGACAAAAGCCACCGGTATTAACTGTTGTTTTATGGTGGTGGTGCCACCGTGGGAGGTTCTTTCCAACATTTGTTAGATTATTCCGATGGGTGATTTGTCGAGCCACGCTAGTCATGGTAGTGCCGGTAGTGGCAGCATCCTTTTTGTTATTGGCAGGTGAGTGTGGTGGTCTCCTTTGAGTATTGACTTCCACTGGCAAGCGCCTACCGTGTCGGCACCATCCGCGCTGGCCAGGCTGTCGCCACTGAGTTAGAAGGTTTTTACGTTATGAATGGTCGAGCTGTAAGGGTTGCTTGTTGGGCCAAGTCGGTTTCTATATCCACCAGCCCATTATATGCCGGCCGTGGTTGGGCTTGCCACATGGTCTTTTGGGTTTTGCTCTTCGTGGGGCTTCGCTGGCGGATGGGCTTGATTTTGGATTGGTCCATAGCATAGTAGGACCATAAAGTACATTAATTTATTAAATAAATAATTAATTAATAATTTTTATCATATATTAAATAATTAAAACTTTCTTAATAATTACTAACAAATATTAGCTAATTAAAATATTTACATTTCTAAAATAAATAAATACAAGTGTTGTTAAAAATTATAAAAATAATATATATATATATATATATTTCAAATAAATATGACCTAAATTTTTCTTATTTGTTTTTATCCCGCTGAAACTATTCTCTGGGTTTTAGAATTGTTAGATTCCTTTTCGTCCATTATAAATTTGAAAAAAAAATATTTTACAAGTCCAATTAAGAATTATTTGAATATTTTCAAACAAAATGAGATTATGTGTATTTATACAATTTATTTTGATCAATTATTAAAGACGGTTAATGATACGTACTAAACTCTGACATAAAAAATTTCGAAACATACTCTTGAACTTTTTAACCAAAATGCAATGAATTTATAGGTTCATCGGTCATTGATAGTTAGATGAAATAGTGCCTAAAATGTCTATTGAAAAAATAGATAACATATTATTAGGTTAAGTGAGCTCCCCATAATAAATATGACCATCCTTTTAGCTCCTACAAATTAGAACAAAAGTTTCAAATAATTTAGAGTTGGCCACCTAAGTTTTTCTCTAACGTCTAAATCAACAAAGAGTTCCAACAAATGCGCTAGGGTGTGAGTGAGAGTGTGTGTGACATATTTGAGGAATAGACTCTAAGAGAATATTTTAAAAATGACAAGATATTCTAAAAAGTAAGCTCCTAATCTTTTTATATAGTCTGAATGTTGCATGATTAATGCAAAACCTTAGATATTGTAGTGATTAGTAGATGATTAGGTGCTTTAAGAGTTCGTGTCTCTTAAAAAATACTAGACATTCTGATAATTAGATGGTAAAATTGCAAGATTCTCAAGTTGTAATATTATTGGATGCCCTTCTTTGGGGTGGGGTTATAGACCACAATCCAAGCGTGGGGGTGGGGGGGGGGTTACTAGCTGTACTAATCAACTGCCACCATGCATGTTTGGAATCATGGGTTACAAAAAGAGGCCTCTTGTTTCAGATCATGGAAATCATGGGTGCCTATGTTTTTGATGAGTTTTAGGCAAAGGACATATAATTTTGGTTAAGTATGGGGAGTCAATTGGTTAGGTGAGCATCCCAACCTCCCTTAGCTAGTCAGTCTTCATAGATTAATTATTTTGATAATCGTGTTTTAAATCTAAAATTTTATATCATCCGATCAATTAGCCTTAGTAGAGCAATCCCGACCATGCATGTTTGTTAGTCAATCTTCATAAATTAATTATTTTGATAATTGTGTTTTAAAAGGACATATAATTTTGGTTAAGTATGGGAGTCAATTTATATCACCTCCCTTAGCTAGTCGACTAGTTAATTATTTTGATAATCTTTTTAAATCTAAAATTTTATATCATCCGATCAATTAGCCTTAGTTATCAGGAGAAATTTTCATACTCATCCAATCTCTTATATTACAAACTTAAATCATTAAAATTTTTAAAATTTTTTACCTAATTATCTTATAATTTAAAATTACAAAGTAACTATCCCACTAAGGGTCCTAAAGATTAAAAACAACCTACCAAAAATCCAATACAAGAAGAATACCATTCTTCTATACTTGGTCCATTGAATAGTAGGTAGATTATATATTCACCTAATACTATCATAAAAATTATATAAAAACATGTTGAAAGGTCATACTTAGCTACTCCACCAATTGACCACTTCATCAATTTTATAAATGCAGCCAATTTAATATATAAAATATACAATTTGTTTTCTTATCATATTCTAGATTAACATGGAGATTTAGATCAATTATCATTCAAAATTATCTATTTATATATATAACAAAATAATTATTTTGCCCTTACATGTCACTAGAGCCTCGCCCAAAGGACATTATGAAATATTTTCTATATCTACCAACTTAAGTTACTCTAATTATTAGAGAATATATAGATTTACATAGTACGATAAGATATAAAATAACATTCTTACACTTATTGAATTCGATAAGTCCACCACCAAGAGACCATTTTGTCTAACTTTTTAAATTTGTTTATATATGTTATTATAAATATCAAGAGAATTATAGGTCTATAACATATTAAAAGATAAGTATACAATAATAATATCTAATACCCTAATAAGCTCTACAAGCCTTAGCCTAGGGTATTTCTTATCTCACTTTCATAAAAGGTATTTTAAATATCAATAGGTTTATAGATCTATGGCATGTTAAGAGACAGACATGTAAAAATAACATCTTACACCCTAGTAAACTCTACAAGCCATAGCCAAATGTGATTTTTGTCCCACCTTTTAAATATATTAATATATATTATTCTAAATATTAATTGGCTTATAGATATATAACATATTAAGAGATAGTCCTACAAAAATTATATCTAACATCCTAACAAGCTCTACAAGCCACTTCCAAGGGTGAAATTTTATGATATTCAACATACTTGAATAATTCTTAAATGATTTCACTTTTTAAACCTTAAATAAATAGATCTATCACAAAAACTCAAAGGCCGTTCAGTTAACAAAAAAATTATGATGCAGTACAAATGACAATATGAAGAAAAACTCTCAAATACCACATTAGAATACATAGAACTCAAATCTTTGGTATGAAATGTTAGCAAAGCAATAAAGACATTATTTTTGTATATTTAGATTAGATTTCTCTAGGGATCCAAAATGAAGACTTTTTGTAATGAAATATGATACATCTCATTTATTTATTAGAACATGTTTCAAATGGTGCATGATGCGATGAGAAATAAGGAAGGAATGAGGTCCGCTAAACTAAACAAATGCCTCCATTTTCGGACCTAGATGAAGGATTGTGGACTCTCGGGCCTAGGCTCCAAGGGTCCGAAAACATGGGACCTCCTTCGGCTTGTGTCGTTAAGAGACTAGACCTGGCCCTAACAACATAAGAGTTGAACTCCAAAATCGTGGCTATTATGGCTACCTACCTCTCTACCGGACCTCATCTTGACTTGTATGGACATGCTTGATCGAGAGGTTGTGTTGTGGTTCCAAAAATCGAGGCTTGATTGGCTCACATAAGGAGAAAAAGTATAATCTTTTTCTTTGCTATTTCCACTGACAAGAGAAGGCATAGCAGAATAGTTACCCAGAAAGATGAGATGGGGAATCGGTGCACTGAGAGCAGTATACTCAAGAACGTGGCTATCGAACAATTCATAAAGCCCCTTTTTTCATGTTCCCTGTCCTCATGGTGTCCACAAAATCCCGGCATAATGGCGCGGTTTTAGGAAATCAAATTGATGTTAGTGACCTTCCTTTCTACTTTACACGATATCATATATACGATATTTTTGATTTAGATATATTAAATTATATAATGTCTTATCTATTTATATATACTAATAAATTTATATAAAAATAGATTGATTATCAAGTTATCTAAAAGATTGCTAATAAATATTTTAAAAATATTTTTTAATTTCTAATTAAAAGTAACTAGAACTAGATTTTTTTCTTTTTTCTTTTTTTGGTAAATGATAGGCACATAGAAAAGCAAAATTAGGCCAAAAAACTTTAATTTTGATTATAAATTTCGAAACCAATTACCCCCCAGACGGCCCAACAGGAAAATTAGGGATCTATGCAGCAATATGTCATTTGGCTGGGTGAAATTATAATTTTTATTTTAGACTTATTCTAAGTAAACTGTTTTAAATGTAGCTAGAGTGAAATAGTTGCTTCCACAAGATGAGAAATATCAGAGAGTGAGAAAATCTAACATCAGGATTACTGGTTGTGTTCTTTTCTGGTTTCAGTGAAAACACAATTTCTGGCCGGCTGCCAAAACAACTGCTCATCGGCATGCCTCAACCGTCGCCGATTCCGCTTGATGGCGGGCACGTCCATCCGGCCAACAACTTATGCCCACCTGGTCAACAATCTCCCATCAGTACCTGCCCGGTCATGACAACAACGCACCGGGGGTATTGCCATGTCCCTGCATAATGCTAAGTCACAAACTATCAGCTGCCATGCCGTGTTGAAAATATATGGTTAAATCTCGGGTAGTGCTTGGCACAACATGGCTTGAGAAAACCCCAGCCTCTCATGATACTAGACCCAACTAGGTTAAGGCATGCCAAGTGAATATAAGCTAAATAAACTATCTAAAAATATCAATATCAAAAAGTCTGCACAATTATAAAACTATAAGAATTTGAATATTTTATTTTTAAAGAAGACAAGATAATGAGAAAAATACTATGAAATTTAAAACTAAAGAATGATTAAATACATAAGCTATGTTCATATGTCAACTTTATGTTTCTATTTTCTCGCATGTGAGTATTTTGCAGATTCAGCTCACTCTTATTGTTTTTAGATGACAAAGGCTCATTGGATGACAAGTCGGTACCTTTGGTGCTAATCAATCTTTGGATTAAATGATTGTTTAATTATTTTGATATTTTGTGGAGTTATCTTGCTTTATTTTTCATCTTACTATGTTTCTAATAAAAGTTATAATTTTTAAAGCATCTCAGCAATTCTAGTTGGCAGTTGGCCGACAAGTTTGAAATCAAAGGGTTTTTGCCATTGAGGCAAGCAATAGAAATTATATGCTCATCAGTCTTCCATCACTCCAAAAAAAAATGTGGATTATTTGTACCTAACAATATGATCAGATTGCAAGTAGTATAGTAATTTAATTTGTGTTGAATTTTAAGTGACCAGCTGTGATTTATGTTGACATCATAATGAGAAAAAATCTTACTTGATGAAAAATTACTACTACCTATGACTTCAATAACCGGTGTGGACAGTTGTTGGGCTATTGATGGGGATGCTTATATGTTATACATAGTATACAAATATGTTATGCTCGTTTCACTCCTTGAAAATATTGTTTATTTCCAATTTTGTATAAAAAGTTCAAGACAGAAGGATATTCCATTCTCCTTCAACGGAAGGTTCATAATGGTAGCAAGGCAAGATACAATTTAAGGAAATTTTCAATATTTTCAAATTCTTTTCAAACATTTATTGAGATAATATTAGCCAACATTTAAAATTTGATATATTTGGTTAATAGTGTGATGTTTTGGAAATTAAAATTTGATCATTATAGGGCAAATTTGTTACTAAATGACAATAGCTAGTTCAATAGTATATTTAATGTAAAATGTGTACCTGTGAACTCATTAATACTAATATAATTTTTTTTAAAAAATTAATTATTTATACCATCTTTTGGTCATTCTTATAATAGGCTCAGCCTTTGGGAATGTGTTTGTTGGGAAAAAAACGTGGAGTTAACATATTTGAAAAATCAATCTATATGTTTATTTAGTTGAGGTTATTATGTCTACCTAAAGTATAAATTGTTGCCTTTGAAAATAAAATATTTTAATTGATGCTTTCCTAGATCCGATTCCAAATGAGTTTGGGAGCCACCTGATCCTTTCGGTAGGTCGAGCTAAAGTAGGTCCAATTTTTATTATTTTGAACCCGAATCCTACACAATATAATTAACAAATAAGATGTTAGAAGATGGTGGGACTCACTCTCCAATACCTAAGTTAGAAATATTTCTTAGATAGGTAAAAAGATAGGAGGATGAGTAAGTAATGTGTGGATGTATATTTCGGGAGATTGAGTATTAGCGGAGGGTTAGGGTCTGGGTGCGCTCGATTGGAAAGCGACTTAAAGATAAAAGACTGGGTTTTGACGGTGCACTAAATTGGGGAGCGGTTTAGACATGAATGATTAAACTCTGGTGGTGCGCTTGGCTAAAGAGTAGTTTAATAATGGAGGACTGAGCTCCGATGGTGTACCCGGTTAAGGAGTGGCTTAGAGATGAAGGCTTGAGTTCTAACGATGTGTTAGGTTGGGAAGCAACTTTGAGATCGAGGACTTGGTTCTAGCGGTGCGCTCAACTAGGAGCGACTTAGAGATAGATGATTGTGCTCCGGCGGTACGCTCGGCTGAAAAGTGGCATAGAGATGGAGGACTCGGTTTTGATGATGCACTTGACTGAGAAGATTTTGAGATGGAGGATTGAGTTCCTGGTAGTGCGCTCGGTTGAGGAGCGGCTCTAAGAGGTGGTGCACTTGTAAGCCGAGTGATTTGGGAGAAGTCAGATTAATACTTTAGAGATACTTATCAGTTTGAATTCTTTCCTTTGAATTCTCTGGATCCCCCTTCTGCAGGGGAGAAGAGGGACTTATAGACTTAGGGCCAATGTAGTTTTCTTTGGGTTTCATGGCTGACGTTTACTCTCCCCGCTGTTTCTTTGAGCTTGCCTGGGAACTAGAGTGGTAATCATGACCTTTTCTTAAGGACATCTTAGGCCTATGTGTAACATCTCAGGACCCACCATTACATGGGTAGAGGCCTTGTGAATATCGGTTAGGCTGCTAGGACAATTGTTATGGAGGGCGTCATATTGCAATTTTCATTTGAGAAGATTTACTGAGTTATAATTGCCATTTTCGAGAATAATGCTCAATCATAAGGCAATATTCTGGCGTATCTGCTGAGCTATTTGGCCGATTATGGTAAGTGTGGCATCCGACATATATTGAGTAGTGAAGGCTATTGGCCGTGGAGTTAGAGGTTCAGCGATTGAGGTAGGGCACCTTGAAGCCCTTGTTGTCCTTTCCCTGCTAAGCTGTCCCGGATCATCCTACTTGAGTTAGCCATGTTGCCTATTGAATCTCGAGTTGAGGAAGCGTTCTGCTGGGTTGGAGCTACTAAGGCACACGCTATTTGGTTGTATCCGGTGGGCTACTCTAAGGGCCCACATCTCGCTGGGTGGGATTGGGTCGCACAGTTTGGATCTTAAGCATCGAGAAATTTCTCCTGGATTGTGACTTTTTGGGTGCTCTTTCGCTACATGTCTGATTTTGGAACAGCCAATAGGTTACCAAACCTATCATTAGCCCCCCATGGTGGGAGGTTTAAAATTTTAATTCCTGACATGTTCCAGATAGGACGTCAATGTGTGGGTTTTTACGCGTGTTTTTTCCCATGTGTCATGTAAATTTTTACTCTATTTGGTAAGATTCGGTACCAATTCGATACTCTATCGCTGCGAGCCTCAGGCACTAGTATAATGTCTTCGGTTTAATATTAGTCAATCTTCTTCTCCAACTAAATAGAGGGCTCTCTATGTCTCGCATTACCAATCGTCTTCACCAACTAAGTGGTGTGATTATTCGGATCTAACATTGAGCCTACACAACCACAAGTCGAGATCGACGAAGACTCTTCTCCCATGCTCTTGCACAGGGTGAATAGTTAAATTTTTTGAATGTTGTTTTCTACCTCTTGATGTATGGTAATCAGACAATCCAAATCACTGGCGACTCAATCTTTTGGCAATCCTGACTCGTGACAATTTATCCTGAACGCTTGGTTGGAATGTAAGCTAGTCAGATCAACCTTGAACCTGCCAGGGTTGTACATCATCAGTTTGTAGTATTAGAAAGCAGCATGTTAGGTCATCAGTACCAGCGCTACGCCACCAACTCACAGATCTAAGCGTAAAGGTTACTAGTTGTCAGTAGGCTACATGGGGAGGCGCTGCGTCGATCATCATAATAGGGCCAATGAATAGACGTGTCGTAGTACTCTGTGGTGAGGTCATGTGTCGTGGTCACTATGGAGATGTAAGGTACAAGTTTTCACGATATGATAATTAGAAGTAATTAAATTAATATAAGTGAACCAAAGTCTAAGGTCACGGAAGAAGTTAAATCGAAAGGCCCAAAGATTCGGAATTGGTGGATTTGGGAATCAGCGCTATGATATCAAAATATTAATTCGTAAATAGGATTTGGGTTCTGATTTATGATAACCGCGATATATTAAATTGATATAATCAAAATTAGGCTTATCGTATATAAGGATAATATTTTATTTTGGAAGAAAAATCCAGGTAGGTTGCACCTGGACCGAGGGTGTGGTGCCCAAAGGCGTCTGGCGTTGATTCTAGGAGCGTGCGTTTTTCCTCGGTATTTTTGTTGATTCCAGGAGAAATAAGAGAGAGATGGGGGAAGAGGAAGAAAGAAAAGGGGGAGAATGAGGCTTCTAATCTGAATCGTCTGAGAGCTAGTTAAGAAGGTGATAGATCATATCGAGGTAAGGGCATTTATACTTTCCTCTTTCATTTTTATGCACTTTTATTCCATTTTCTTCATGTATCCTCAATTCGATACTAAAATAAATTTATATTTTGTATTGCCCATAACCTAAACATGATAATACATCAAAATCATGTCCGAATATCAAGTTTTGAGTGGTATATCGCTATCTGAAAATCCTAACACCTGCGTGGCACTGTTCATCGGCGCTCGGGCCCTTTTTACCCACAAATTTTTCTGGCTTTTGCCTCATTTGGGACTAGAACATTATTACCTATATCTAGTATAAGTTAATTTATCATTGGATATTCGATTGGATGGTTTAGATAAAAACTCATTTCATCGAATCCTATGGTACATCCGACCATGTTTGATCAATCATATTGGGTTTAAAGTATGAATTGGCCTTAGATGATCGATACCCATAACATGGGCAAGTGATTGTGTGAATATTATGCCCGAATTTGTAATTTTGACCCATTTTCGGACAGGGAACCCCAAACTCACAGCCCAGAGGAATTAACTGTTTAAATTGGGATTTATAGATGGATTGGCTTTGGATGCTATTACCCACACCATGAATAAGCTAATTTATCAGTTAGTTGTCCGAATTGGTAGCTTTATTGGGTTTATACTCTCCAAAACCTTAACCCATGCATTTCTTTGAACCTTATTCGAAATAATTATAATTATACATGATTCTAACTCCAAAAATTATAATACATGAAAGGGTAAAGGAATTTATCATCCTAAAGCTCCAGATACATGATAGGCTCATCATGGTAAAAAGTTTCCTAATTATTCCAATCATATGATGAAGTATGCACGTCTTACGAACACAATACTTTGAATACTCCAAAAATCATGTTATGAATTATTTATGAAAGAATTAACAATCGAAGACTTTAAGAATTTTGTCTAACATAAACTAAAAAGAAATTTCTTAATCCCTTTTTAATTTCCAAGAAATATTATGTATGAACTATGAACACGTGAGGTTTTACGCTCACGAAGGATACGGAAATATGCTTATGGAAAGGAATTTGATGATGGAGAAAATTATGTAATTAAGTGATGGATCTATGAACCGATAAAATTATGAAACATTCTCCAATAAAGTGAGAACAAGGAATTTGATTTGGCGCTTAAGAATAGAACTTCCTAATAAAATAAGAAACTAAGAACTTTGACAAAAATTATGAATAACAAGCTTCGACATGTGAAGAAAATTGCAATAGAAACTCCAGGATTATTTTGGCCGCATATCCTGGCCGTGTTATGTAATGGATGAAATTTCTTGGCATGCCTTAGTATATTATAACGGAAAGTCATAATTTGTTCTGGAACTACTTGTGGCTGGGCTGCCGCGGCTGATTGGCCGCGTCTATAGGGATGAGTATGTAGACAACCAGCCTCGGGCCTTTAATAAGATGAGATGGCTTTGAATTGTGTAGGAGCAAATACAATCCAGACTTACACCGTCCGCTCCTTCGTTAGTGAGGCCTACTGATTTGGGTTCCTCAACAATATAAGTTTTCAGTAATGAATTATGAAAGTACTCCTATCTAAAATCATGGATTAAATTTCATTTGCACATTTGTCTTTCATATATGCATTAATATATTTTGAATATGAGATTATGCATGTCTTTGATATACATATTACTTGTGGGGGCTTTTAACTCACCTTTACTTCTTCTTGTTCTCCATAGTAGCACAGGCTTATACTCGATTGGACAGGGTAAAGGATTATAAGTCGGAGAAGCTCAAAGTTTTGAAGGATAGTTTGATGACTTAGTTTTGTGCTTTTATACTTTTGGAGTACTTATATTATTTTGATGATCATGTTTAATGGCAACGATAATAGTGTACATGTAATTAGTTTCTATTGTATTTGTTGGATTTAGTTGCTTTCATAGGTTTATTAGTTTAATTATATACCTAGTGATATCTTATCTGAATTGATGTCATACCTGGAGTTATGACATCGGGGCCACTTATTGCAAATTGTGGTAGATTTTGGATTCTGTGTGGTTGTTGTGTTTGTCTGGATGTTGGAGTTTGTATCGGTTGGAGTTGTTGGATATGTCGGAGTTGATATGGATGAAATTTTGGCTGTGTTAAGATTGTATAATTAATTTGCAATTTTATTACAGGTTTTGTATTTTTACCAACGTCCATATGATTGTTAGGGTAATTTTTATAATCGGCATATTCTGTGACCCTATATAATCATGTGTCGATGTCGGGTTGTGTTTCGCCGAAGTGTTGTATCAACGTATTTTCATACCTGTCCGTTCCGGCTTCCAGGAATACCACGCCTGACGTGATCTTGCCACGAGCTCGAGCCCAAAATCCCGAAGCCCTACGCTCACCGTGAGCTGGCCACAAGCTCGAGCGCAAATTCCAAAAACCCCCCGCTTGTTGCGCACCTCCGTCCTGCACACGCACGACGAGGGTTTCACGTGAAACCTTACGTACGCTCGCCATGCGCTCGAGCGCCACGGCAATGGGCCATTTTTTTTAATGCATTTTTTGAGCCCTCTATAAATATACTCCTATAATCAGTTGTCTTAACCCTTAATTGATACATTTGGAGCCGCCCCAATTAAGAGAAACTTATTTCCCACTCTTGCTCCAAATTGAGAAAACCGAAACTACTATGTTGTGCCTCATGCTCTAATGGATTTTCTCACCACTTTCTTTTTATCAATTCATCACCTCTACCTTTCTACCTTCGTTGGTGACGTCGGTACATTGAAGAAGGGGATCCAGTCATGTTTGACAATTCAAGTGACACGAGAGGGACGATTGACGTAAAAATCAAAAAACATCTGGTTCCGTTGCCATGGGCAAATCCAATGAGTTCCTTGGTAGGGATCACAAGACGGAAATAAATCGGTTAGGTTAGCATGTCGTTACCATCCGATTTGTAAGTTTATTTTTATAGTGCATTTTTTCCCTGACCGTTGGAGCCCGGAGGATTTTTCTCGATTATCGTGGTATCAAGTTTTCACTTCATCACCAAAAAGATTGTCCTTTTATTATTATTATTGTTTTATTTTTATACTCGTATCATCTAGATATTAACATTCTTTACATGTATTGAGTATTTGATTGTATACTACTTCCACTAATTTGTTGTGGGGGTTGAAATATTATTGTGCTATTTGGGACGAAACGTCATTTTTCAATTGGTATCAAAGCCTTACCCCAATCCGCAACCCCCGATCTAGATATAGACGAGTGGATCGCTCTTCGTACCTCACTTCTTTGATGGGAGCAACTATACCTATTGGAGGGTTTGAATGAGAACATTTCTCAAATCGATGGATGAGCGCGTGTGGGTTAGTACCCAAACCTGGTGGACTCCACGCAAAAGTGGTGATGAACCAAAAGTTCTATCTTTGTGGTCAAAAGAAGAACTTGTTGTGTGTAATTGGAATAGTAAGGGATTACATGCCATTTGTATAGAAATATCTCCCAAAGAGTTTAAACGTATATCTATGTGTGAGATTACAAAAGTCGCATGAGAAATACTTGAAATAACTCATGAAGGAACCGAACTTTAAAATTGTAATTGCTAATGACTAGATTTGAAGAAATTCGTATGAAAGATGATAAAACGTTTGATAAATTCTATACTTAGTTAAACGATATTGTCAATTCCTCGTTTAATTTAGAAAAATGGATTCCTAAAAATCGCATTGTTAAAAAAGTTCTTAGATTACTCCCTAAACGATTTAGACCTAAGGTCACTGTTATTAAAGAAAGTAAAGACCTTGATAAAACAAAAATCGAAGAACTTGCAAAATTTCTCCAAACGTATGAGCATACTCTTCTATAGTCAGGAAAAAATAAATCAATTGTTCTAAAGTCCGTTAGGAAAGAAAGAGATTGTGATTCCAATGAAGAGTTAAATAGCGATGAAGATTTTATCACATTTGTTAGAAATTTTAAAAAAATTCTTAAAGAAAAATAAATTTTCGTCTGACATATCAAGTGTGGATTTAAAACAAACTCTTAAATCTAACAAGAAAGGTTGACACGAAATTAAATAATCCAAATCGAAAAATATCCAAAATGTTCAATGCTATGAGTGTAAATGTTTTGGTCATTATCATGTTGAATGCCTAAACCTTAAATGCCAATAAGATCAATCCTTTAAAGTTAATATGACCTTGAGCGATGACGAAGAAAAAGTGGTTGAAAAATGCTCTGAAAATGACCCCGTCAAGTGTATGGCCTTTATAACCTCAATGTGTGAAAATAATGAACATTTAGAATTAAGTCTTAAGCTATTTAATGATTCTGAGAATGAGTTAGAATCTAAACTAAATGACCTTCAAGATACTTGTGAAAATTATTTAAAAAATACCATCAAGTTAAGAAAATAAATGTGTCATTCAAGCACAAACTGACTAAAATGAAAAAAAAATTTAGTTTTAAAATCCGACTTATATAAAAGTTTAAGAAGTTGAGAACTTGAAAAGTTCTTTTACTGAAAAAAATCACAACTCTTAAATTTGATCTAGAGTTTATTCGAAATGACTTGAAATAATTTTCAAATAGCTCCAAAAAAATTGGATCATATGCTCAATTTAGGAAAAATAAGTAAAAATAAAATTGGGTTGGGTTACTCTGAGAATGACTTGAACGCCACTGATAATTCTAAAACTATATTTGTCCAACCCACGTCCCTCCCAAGGTAAAACAGTCCCTCGTTTGCTCATATTGACAAATTATCCAGATGTTCTCCAAAGAAAATTATTAATACACAAGAACCTCAAATTTTCACAAGTATGAAATAGTTTGGTCTTAAATGCACTAAGAAGCCAATATGCACTTCTGACTGCCACACTAAATTCGTTCCAACGTGTCATGGATGCGGAATTATTGGTCCACATTCGTCCCTCCACTGCCCCGTATCATTATGACAAAATAAGTCTCGGCAAAATTCTAAAATAGAGCATTTCATTCTCCACATCCAACACCTAAATAATCAAGTGATAAATTTAAATAACACTATAAAATGTGGCAAAAAATTATAGATCAAAAAGAGTACACTCCATTATCCTTTGGTAATTTGTGACAAAAAGGGGGAGTAGATTGCTTCCTTAGGGGAGATTGATCCTGATAGGGAGAGAAATTATTTTTGTTAGGGGTGATATTATTATTTTTGTTAGGAAAAGATACTATTATTTTTGTTAGGGGGAGTTCTTATTGGATTTCTGTGATGCTTAACTTTAGACTATTTTTGTGGTTTTATACTATTTTGTTGTCATATTATATCATCATGCATTATATTTGTTTATACTAACCATGTTTGACCAGACAATACCGCTATAATATCAGGCATGACAGTCACAATATTGACACAGCAGCTCTTGTATAGAGTTTTATGGTTACATGTATTTTTTATTTCTCCCTTAGAGTAGATTTTCATATACACGAGTTCTATCTCGGTGGTGTCTGAACCCATTTTTCACTTGTATTTTTTTTACTTTATGGGTTTTGTTATGGAATTGCCAATGGGAAAGATTATTAAGGTAATTTTTATGAACCCTATGTAATTATGTGTCAATGTCGGGTTGTATTTTATCAAAGTGCTTTAACATATTTCCGTACCTGTCCGTTCCGGCTTCCAAGATTACTGCACCTGATGTGAGCTCACCACGAGCCCGAGCCCAAATTCCCAAAGCCCTGCGCTCACCACGAGCTCGAGCCTAAAATCCCAAAACCCTGCGCTCACCGTGAGCTCACTACGAGCTCGAGCACAAATTCCAAAAACCCTCCGCTCGTTGCACGCCTCCATCCTGCTTGAGCGCGCCGAGGGTTTCACATGAAACCCTACGTGCGCTCGCCGCGCTCTCGAGCCATGCTCGAGTGCCGCGGCAATGAGCCATTTTTTTTAATGCATTTTTCGAGCCCTCTATAAATATATCCCTATAATCAGTTACCCTAACCCTTGATTGATGCATTTGGAGCCGCCCTACTTGAGAGAAACTTATTTCCCTCTCTTTAATCTTGCTCCAAATTGAAAAAATCGAAACTACTATGTTGTGCCTCATGCTCTAATGGATTTTCTCACAACTTTCTCTTTATCAATCCATCACCTCTACCCTTCTACCTTTATTGGTGACGTCATTACGTTGAAAGAAAGGGATCCGATTATGTTTGGCAATTCAAGTGGCACGAGAGAAAAGATTGACGTAAAGATCAGAAGGCGTCTGGTTCCGTTGCAGTAGGCAAATCAAAGAAGTTTCTCGGTAGAGATCACAAGATGGGAGTAAGTCAGCTAGGTTAGAGCGTCGTTATCACCCAATTTGTAAGTTGATTTTCATAGTAAATATCTTCCCTAGCCATTGAAATCGGAAGGATTTTTCTCGATTACCGTGGGTATCGAGTTTTTCCTTCGTCACCAAAAAGATTATCTTTTATCATTACTATTACTTTAATTTTATACTCGTATTACTCATATAATTTAGATACAAATATTCTTTACGTGTATTAAATATTTAATTTTGTATCATTTCTGCTAATATTGTACGGGGTTAAAATTTTATTGTACAATTTGTGACAAAATATCTTTTTCAAGAGGGCTCATGTCTTTCGCCTCTACACTTCGAAGAATTAGGTCCACCATGCTAAACTAGCTGCATGATTTTGGATGTCAAGCTCTTGTCGCCGACATGTGACCTACAGAACCGAGGGGGTACCTCACCTGGCATGTTGGTGGCGTCTTCTGGCATGAAACGTCGTATGTGAGGGGCTAAGGACTTTGCTGCCCCCAAGGGTGTTCCAGCTTGCTGCCTATAGTGTGATGGGAACCCATGAGGTGCTCTGGAAGCTTGGAAAAGCACATAAGTGATCCAAGTAGAGTATCGGATCAGAACTTTCGTTATGAGACTTCAGGTTCGGCCCCTTGATACTACGAGGAGACGATGATGATCGAATTTCCGTCATGAATGGGGACCTTGTGGGGTTGGGAAAGTACCTGTTGGCATTGCATGAAAACTTCTTCTTGAGGGGGCCTCTTATTGTCATGAGAGCGGAGCAAATTACACTACACTCGGGTTTTTATTCCACATCCCAGGACTCAGATGGCTCTTCGGCCACGGCTAAACCCGATCTCTCATGATCGCATGGATCTTCGGTTATCAGGCCAATGGATCTTTTGAGTAGGCTATCCTTTTCTCCGATCTCTCCTCTTGGACACTGAGGTTTGGGAGTTAGGAAACGGAGCTCCTAGGGTTGCACCTTCGGGTGGGTATGAATGGTTTGCGGCTGCTTAGGACATGGTGCCTCTCTGAGTGGCAAGCGTTTGCACATTAGTGGCCATTCATCTATCCCTGTGACTACCTATGGAAGGGTTGTGGTCACGGGAGATGACATTTATGGCAGGTACGCTGGCTCGTAGCTCGACATTGGCCCTATCTGCTCTTATAGGAATGTGGTTAGACTTTTTAACCATTCTCATAAATGGCGCTAATGATGCATCCCCAGATTAATATTATTGAACGAGTTAGGAAATCGCTTGATCTTTCCGGTTGGTCAAGTTGAAGCGGGTCCGATTTTTGTTACTTCAAACTTAGATCTTGCATATCACAACTAACATAGAAGAGGTTAGAGGATGACAGGATTCATTTCTTACTATGTCCTCTGATGTTCAAGTTAAAAATCTTTCTCGGATAGATAAAAAGATAGGAGGATAAATGAATAATGTGTGGATGCATATTTTGAGGGATTTAGTGTTAGCGGAGGGTTAGGCTCTTGGTGCGCTCGGTTGGGGAGCTGCTTAGAGATGGATAATTGAATTTTGACAGTACACTCAGTTTGGAAGTGGCTTAAAGATGAAAGATTGAGTTCTAGTAGTGCACTCGGTTGAGGAGTGACTTTAAGATAGAGGATTGGGCTCTGGCGGTGTACTTAACTGGTGAGCGGTTTTGAGATGGAGAATTGGACTCCAATGGTGCATTCGATCGTAGATCGACTTAGAGATGGAGGATTGGGTTCCAGCAGTACTCTTGGCTAAAGAGCAACTTTAAGATGAATGATTGAACTATGCTGGTGCGTTTAGTTGATGAATGACTTTGAAAGATGTTGCACTCGTAGGCCGAGTGGTTTATGAGAAAGCAGATCGATACTTTGGAGATGCTTGTTGTTCGAATTCTTTTCATCCAAATTCTCTAGACCTCCCTCCCTACAAGGGAGAAGAGAAATTTATAGACTTGGGGCCAGTGTAGCCTTCATTGGATTTCATGGCTGACATTTGCCCTCCCTGTTGTCTCTTTCGGCGTGCCTGGGAATTAGAGTGGTAATCATGTCTCTTTGCTCTCCTTGTGAATATCGGCTAGGCTACTAGGATAGTTGTCGTGGAGGGCACCATATGGCAATTTTCGTTTGAAAAGATTTATTGAATTATAATTACTATCCTAGGGGCAATGCACAATTATGGAGCAATATTCTTGAATATCTATTGAGCTGTCTGGCCAATTATGACAAGTGTAATTTGCCCATATGCGCTAAGCTGTGAAAGCTGTTGGCCGCGGAGTTGGAGGGTCGGCGGTTGAGACAGGGCACCCCAAAGCCCTAGTTGCCCGTACCCTCTTGGGTGGTCCCAAGTTGTTCCACTTGGGTCAGTTATGTTGCTTTTCGAATCTTTGGTTGAGGAAGCGTTTTGTTGGGATGGAGCTGTTTAGATGTGCACTATTGGGTTGCGTCCAGCGGACGACTCCTAGGGTCCACATCTCGCTGGGTGGATTTGGGTTACACAGTCTGATCTTGGGCCTCGAGGAACTTCCCCTAAATTGTGGCTTCCAGGGTGCTCTTCTATTGTAGGTCTAATTCCAGGTCAACCCATAGATTATTGAACGCATCATTAATAGATAGAATAATATATTTTTTTAATTTCTTTATTTACAGAAAGGCAAATTGCAATATGTTTGACATACAGATTAATAATACAAATATTATATGAAGTAACTGACTACTAACAATATATGAACTTGTGGTTTAAATAAAAATATCATAGTATTTTAATTTGAAGTATTACCAACGTAATAAAAAAAATTTTATTAAAAGATTCATATTATTTATAAGAACATTTATTGATTGAAAGAGTGTCGAAACTAAATATGTATGTTCAAAAATATTAAAATTAATAATTATTTCATAATTTTAATTTTTTAAAAAAATTTAATATACAGTCACATAAATACATGATAAATTACTGCATAATAATCAACCATTACTAATTAAAAAAGTTCTTAAATTTGCCTTTATCACTAATTAAATAATTATACTTATAATCTGCACCATTTACAAATTTAGTTCATATTAAGGTGATGATAATAATTATTTTTTTCAACTTTTCATATGACATTTTTTAATATTTCATACCTTTAGAATTTTTACAAATATAATATTTCTTTTTTAAAAAAAAAAAGCCATTTCTTGACCGTTGGATAATCTAATTTCGAAAAGTTTCCAAGCATTACTATAAAATTTGTCGGGGGAGGGAGAGAACTAGTGGAAATGGCGTTATCGTTGAGAAGCTGTGATTCAAGTATACAGTGCACGCTGTAACATGTGCAGGAGTTTTTAAATAATTATTTCAAATTTTTTTCACCAAAATAAGGAAAATTATAAATCATAAATATAATAATCAAATTATATAAAATAAATTATTAATTATATAAAATTATAAATAATAATTGGTTAAATATCATATTCCATAGAGGATTGAGAATTGAAAATGAGAGAGCAGAAAACCTTGAGAACTTTTTATGAAGAGATAATGGATATGGAGGAAATATTCAGAGATTTTTTTTTTTTTTTTTTTTTTGTTGGAGAGATAACTGTATAAATTATATTTTTGAATATTGGTTGCGCCAATATTGGCCTTTTTATAGTGTCAAAATGACCCCCCGAGTGCCATAGCTTATTATGTCACATTGCTAAGAAAAAAACAACTTAGTATAATTTATAATCGCAATTTATATTTGACACGGTTTGATAATATCTACATGGGACCGTATTTGAATTATTTATATAGTGTTAGGCCATTTCGGTCCAGTGGTAATGCGCCCTTGGGTGCCGTCACCCTTTTACTACCACCATTTACCACCCACCGCACCCGCACTATTCATTACTTAGTAGATGAAATTATAATCTTTGCACTATTGAAGTTTTGTTTTCTTATAGAAAATTATGGCCGTGATACATACCAAAAAAACATTAACTTTATGCATGACACCTTCTTCTCATCAAGCCCGAAACAAGTTTTAGAAATGACTTCTTAGAAAAATGAACTTCTGTTACCATGATCATTCTTTCTTTCCAATTAATCTATAAAGGATAATAAATACATACAATTAAATACATGAATTAGATAAAGCGGATCTCTACTATGAAAAAATTTAGTTACAAATAACCCCGTTTAGCCAACATTTTTACAATAAAAATATGTAGGAATAGGTTACTACTAACCATTAGTACACATTGATTAGCAACAATATAATTTTACAAACTCTAATATTTTAATAAGAGGAAATGCAATCAAGAGAAATATAAAGAAACTGGTAGTGTATCCTACAATAGACGCTAGAATAATATATCTAAGAATAGTAAATTATGTAATACGAATAAAATATTAAACGGCTATCTAAAACTTCTCATTCTTCTTTTTTCTCTCTAAATTAAGGCTCATTTATACTTGAATGGCTTGCGTATGCCCTAAAGGTCAAACAGGGTATTTATACTACTCAGTGGTATGCATGTACTTTTTATATTTGTATCAGATACAGTCATTTTATCCACTTACACATATGTGGATATCATGTGCTATTACTTTGTTTACTTACTAAAAACTGCCTTCTTTTAAGAGAAAGATCCTAGACACCCTTTTTAAGATTTCAATAACATGAAGTATTATGTAATTTTCACCCAAAATATTCCATCGGCAATAGAAATAAAAAATAGTATGTATAGTGTGTAGACTTAGAAGAGAATGGTAAAAAATATAACAAATCTAACATAATAAAGAAATGAAATAGCTACAAAGTAAGGAACGAACACATATACACATAACAAGCCAAACATTTGGCCATTAGGCTAACCACCAACAGATCTAACTAGTCGGGGAGCTGATTTAAACTTGGAAAGACCCTATTTGCAAATAAATCTTCTGTCAAGTGTACCGCTCCCAAGGTAAAAAACATAAAGAACTTGTCGAAAAAAAATTTTCCGAATCTTGTTTGTAATTTGTTTAATTGAGCTAGCTCGAGGTGGATAAAAAAATGATACGTTATTTTTTAATGGGAAGCCAATAATGTAAGTTGCAAAGCTATATTTTTAGGGTTACTACTTTTTTATCTTAGAGACGTCCAGTTGATAGTAAAATTCTATTTGTTACAACACCAAGAACACCTTGATTATCGACTAATCAAATGATTATGTGTTCTATTTAAAGGCTTAATACAAAGAGGAGAATATCAACAAAGTAATGGATCTGGTCCATCGTGATTAAACAGTTAGAATGACCAATCAAAAAATAAAAGCATGTGATGAGATAGCTTTTGTAACTCATATTAAGTTGTACCAAATAAATTTTAAGATTTCAGTCTAAAATAATCTCTCCTTTAATTTCAAACAAATAGTAAGTCGGCATGTAAAAATAGAGTATTTAATTTATTGGTAAAAAAAGTTACCTATCAAAATAATGACAATGGGTCTTTAAATTAGTCTTAGAAAAAGAGAAAAAAAGTCTATAAATTATAAAAATTATCAGTAAAATTTCCAGTTTTTAGAATTAGTTGATTGTATCTCATCTTAGGTTCAATTTAATTAGATCATAAACATATAAAATTAAGAAAATTTATTAGTCATGATTCTTTCTAACAAATTGAATATAATACTCCAATCTCAAATTAGTCAAAATTGATTTTACTTTATTTTCAATATAATACTTTTTTTTTGCACATTGAGTGCGTTTACATTATTGTTTTTTTATGCCAATTAGGCGTCGAGGTCATAACGTAGACCGATCAGGAGAAAATAAGTATTTTAATTAAACCATTAATCTAATCAAATAATTATATAATTATCTATAAGATAAATTATTATATAATTATGGGAATTTTCCACCAATAAGAAATCGCCATAATTAAGTCATGCTTTTTTACCCATTCCTACGACTCTGACGTTTGCAATCAATGATCAAACAGCGTTCCTCCCAACGGTCCTGTTTTGTCCGCTTGGAATTCAAATCGAAATTGAAATTTAGTGCCTATTTTAAATTATGTTATTCGATCTTGTACCTTATTAAAATATAATTTTTAAATATTAATTATTTTTGGGATTAAAAAACAGTATGGATAATTTTTTTATAATTTATAAGGATAAATTAAAAAATTATAATTTTAATATTGAAAATTTTTTATTAGTTAAATATGATAAAATTATATTATTGAAGAATAAATGGATAGAAAATCTGTAATATTAATTGGATAAAGGTAAATTGACTACAATTTTATTTTAATTTTTTAAAAAAGATAATAAAATTATTATTATTTAAATAGCTATTTAAATGGCCAAAGTTTGATGCCCCATTTTAAACAAATCCTCGATATAAAGCCTAAAACCATTCCCAATCTTCTATTAATATGGTCATCGCAATCCCTTAAGGTAAAAAGATTCAAAGGATAAAAGATAGAGGCATGTGTTTTCCCGGATGAAAGAGAATCCTCTTGAATATGGAGGTGGGAAGGCGAAAATTCCAGATGCGGCGCTTGTTTGTCTTAGGGTTCGGGATCTTGTTTGTAATTTGTTTCTTGCAGAAGCGTATGCAATTTGAGAGTAATGGAAAGCCCGATTGAGCATAATTCGAAGCATCCCCGGATGGTGAATCCGTTTTTTCTTTTATGGTGGAGAGGGCGATCCTCCTTCTTTGGAAGGAGGGATTGCCTGGCCGGCCTTTCGGGGTGGATGTCGATCGCCAAACTGTAGCAAGATAGTTTCCTCGAGAAGACTTTCCAATTTCTTTTGTGCAATGCAGCACAGGTTAGCAAAGATTTGGAGAAATCTTGCGAATGCTAATATTTGTCGTTTTGGTTCGTGGAATATTAGCCGTTTAGCCTCTTAAAGGCCGCTTATCGTAGGAAAGCCTCTTTGGGCCCAATTGATAGTAAAACGCTTTTAAGGCAGTTGTTATGTCAATTTGTTTAATGAGTAATTTTCGACCAGTCAATTTCAAGAAATATTATCGACTAATCAAATCCTCGAGCACTAGAATTGTTGATTTAAAGAACTAGAATTGTTGACCATCTCCCCGTCAATTAGAACAAAGAGAACTAGAATCGAATATCAACAAGAGTAATGGAGATCTGGTCCATCGAGGGGCTTTGTACTTAAGTTTTCGGAAATCACTTAATGAAAACCTAAAACCATCATTTTGCCTATGTTCGAGAGAAAAGCGAAATAAAAGCATGTGATAAGGAGTTGGAGTCGATTATGATAGCTTATTTTGCCAATTTTTGCTCAAATGAATAAATTTAAGATGTCCCATTAGATTTTGTTTAAAGTAAACCGAGGGGAGAGGGATATCACTCTCTCCCCGTAAGATTAATAGGGCCATTTACTCACTCGTTGAAGAACTGAAAATCGGTTCTTCTTCGAGCGGGGGCCAAATGACCCATCTGGATTGGGGCCAAGTTCCGTAATTTGGTAATTTCAAACAAAACGGAGAACCGAATGATTTTGCTCGGGATTTTGGTTTCCGGGCGAGTCCCAAGAAGGTGAATTGGGTCCGCCGTCCCGGTTCAAAACCAAGTCCTCCGATTTAATTTCATCCGCTCGTGATAAATAAGGTAAACATATTACGTCAAAATTTGTAATGACAGGTATGGAGTCATCTCTTTTCCCTGGGACTAAATTGGGATCATTGAGGAGAGCCACCGCTCCGTTCGCAAGAGAGGAAAATGAGACCGATGCGTTCTGGATCGCATTTTGGAGGAGGTAAAGCCCGGGCGTGAGAGGGTGCTCGATCCCAAAATTATTTAGGCAGAGGCCCTCAGAAGATTTTGTCAATTTCTTTGCACTTCTTCCTTCCTTGAGTGACTTAATTGAATCTCATCTTAGAGGTTCAACGCGATTAATCGGCCCGATAGAGATGCGAGATCATAAAAAACATAATAAAAAGTAAGAAGCGGCTTTTCATGGACCTTGATCGACTCTCCGCATCCGTTAGCTTAAGGTATCTTTCGCGATGAGGATCAACATCAGATTGCGCGGTTGATTGATCCCAATTTTCCAACCAAACTTATCAACTAATCCAACGGGCGGCGCAACAAGCCCAAGAAGACCTTGTGAGGACCCCCATACAACCGCGTGCTTTCCTCTTTGTTTTTGTATAATGTAACCGTGTTGAAATGCAATAAAACGGAAATTTTCCTCAGTTGGTGTCCATTGACTTTTACTACTTTTTGTGTTTGTGCGTATTGTTGCATTAGGCGGCCAACCCCGTTGGCCCGATTTTGGTTGCTTAAGGAGCTAAGTCCTTAAGCATTGTGTTAACTTGACCTTGTAATACTCCAAGGAGCTAAGTCATTAGGCTCTGTGTCCTTGTCTTTGTTGTCAAACTTGGGTAGTCGGCGTAGAAGAAACGCTTCTATCATCACGCTACCCTTTCGTTGAGAAGGTTATCGATTTTACTAAGGTCCTTAGGCGGGTTTGTGTTAACCACCGTTTTTGCACCTCAAGTGATAATATAACTAATGTTGGAGAAGAAATGCTTCTCCCTTCGATTAAACTCCCCGTGAGGGACGCCGTCGCGCGTGTCTTTTACACTAGCCCCCCTAAGGTTTTTCGACCGCTAACGGGCCACTAATGACAAGGTTTAAGACCGCTTAAACCATTAAAGACCGCTCATGAGCCACCCGGATGAAAGACCAAAAATAAATATAATTATGACCAAGGTTCAAATTGAAGAATAGAGTGTGGAGACCCTCCGACTTAGGGCCTTAATCTTGTAAGGCAAACATAACATTATGCACACAAAAACTAGGATTCTATATGCTAAATAAACTTTTCATTTTACCAAATTAAAACAAGCATGCGAATGAATGCACACAAATGGGCGAAGTGCGCGCACTGGTTCCCTATTGGAAGTAGCGCTTGAGGTGGATCGTGTTCCACGTTCGCGGGACCAGCTTTTTGTCCTGGTTTCGGAGTTTGTATGCTCCGTTTCGCAGACGGCGGAGAGAATAATTCCCGATTAGGAGAGCTTGTTTAGACTCTCCAACGCCAGATAAGGTAGGTTCTGGTCCGTATTCCTCGAGGTAAGTAAGTCTAAATGCTTCCCGATTTTAAGGGAGTTGGTAAAACTTCACCCCGAGACTGATTTTAACCGGAGCACCGCCTCGATCCGTAGCGAGGTTGAAGGATGTCTCATTCCTTCGGGGTTGTTAAGACCGGAGGACGGATGGGAGCTAAATCGGCACCAGAGCCCCGCTGTCCTCCAAACTAGTCTTTAACCCATTAGCAAAACCTCCACTTGCCCGTTTGGCTTGGGGGTATGCCAATGTGGAAAATAACCAAGGTCGGCACAATACTTTTTCCCCAATATTGGGTCCTATTAAATTATCTATTTCGCGATGCTTGATGATGAACTTTATTTGTCCCAAATAAAATGGGCCGAATTTTTTCCAAATGGTGAATGTCGGCTGACGAAATGTTGGCGGCTACATTTCTTTACAAACTCAAGCGCGTTCCTTTTCATTGAGGGCCAGCAGTCGTAGCCCCGCCGCAATTTTTCCCACTCTCGTGTGATCCGGCAATCCGATTCATCGGGTGATAGGTACTCTTTTTGTGTATAATTCGCTAGCCTTTTTGGTGTCCTCGAGAGTGATCCGTCGGCCCAGTATCTAAGGTAGGGCGTCATTGGTTTTCGTCTCGGAAATTTGCATGACCTCTTGTTTCTCTATGTTGGGAGCGTTCAAGTCTTGTTTTGGATTTTCGAAATCTGCCTTCTATTCTAGGGACATGAACCGGGGGTCGGTTTTAAAAGGAAGGGCTTTTGCCTCAAAGCCCCCGCGTTATTAGTTTGGAGTCGCCAGAAATAGTCAACCTCTTGGCGGAGCACTCGTTTGCTAATCGTAGTATTAAATACTTAACCTCAAATCCATAATTTATTATGAAACTTTTTTTAAGGGATTTTAAATTGGGGTCGTGGTCAAATAAGTCGGTCGAACACGGGTGCACTTTTATGGCTGTAATATCACTGATTTCACGGCCCCTAAATTAAGGATAAAGGTAAATTGAAAATACGGCCTCAACTAAGATAATTTATTCTTTCCGCGCATATTTTAATATTTTGCTCACATAGTAGACCGGATGTATTGAAATTCTCCGCTTTGGGTGATTATAATATTAAAAATCCATTGGATAAAGGGGTCTACTTGTCAAATGGACGTCTTTGATAACCATGTCGGGCCGAGGGCTTGATAAATCCCCCAAAGACGATTGAATTAGGTCAAATTGCACCTCGAATTCTTCCAGTCGCGTATGTCGCCGCGGTTAATGTCAAAGACCTCCATTTTAATAAAGGTTGCCTCGGCGTAAGATTCACTTTGTAGCGGTGCCAAAAAATAATTTAACTCATTAGAATCTGGTTGTACCCGAATAGGCGTCCATAATCAACCAGACAATTAGGCAAGAAAAAGCTGCCCTAGACATCGGTGAAATCGACGCACATTCACCATTTTTCGTTGCTCTTTTTAACCAGGATGACATTTGAAAGCCAATAATTTTAGGATCGAAACTTGTGGATAGACATGCGAACATGTCAGCGTTCCGTTGCGAATGCACGATTCTACAGTTGCTGAGTGAGCCGCCATAGACTTTTTTTGGTTTCCCGACCTGGGGGACCAAATCCGTGGCTTCACCAGTTGCGCTTGTTGCAGGTGGTCTCGTCATTCTCCCATTGTGCCGGGTCTGCCGCTTTTTGGGAAAAAAATCTCCATAAGATGCCTCGGAACTTCATTTTGAGGTACATAATGAGGTGACTGAAATATAAAAGGATTGTCCCTTATTGGTTTGTCAATATAGTGGTCCTTCGCAGGGTTTTAACCGGTTCTTTTTTAGGCCTAACTTAAATAAGGCATCCAAGTAAAGTAAGTCTTTATTTCATTATCGACTCGTTTGGTTCCATACTTTTCAATCTTGATATAACAAGGGGATCGGGGGACGCCATGAGTTGAGTCACTATCATTGAAGCTAATTGCAGTATCTATTGTGCTACTTCTTCCTCCCGGTCTGTCGCTCCTTAAACCGTATTAATCACCTGTCACGACCCCCGTTTGGTGGAGGAGGCTCTCTCCTTCTTCTCGCCGCCGCTCCGATTCTCTAACAAATTTTGTGAGGTGGCCTCTCGCGCTCCCTCGATATATCTCCCGCTGCACTTGCGATCCAGCGAGTTGAATGGGCGTTTAAAGTCACCGTATTTCGACCGGTTTCGAGCTCTTTCTTGGTTTGGGCCACTTCAGAATTTTTCTCCACGTAAAACATGTTGAAACCGGTGGGCCCATAGTCTTTGCATTCTGGGCCCGGGGGCCCGGCTATGCAGGTAAGTGTTCTCCACACTACCGTGGAATGGCCGAGGCTACTTTTGGATTCCGCCTGCGAAGGTTTGAGGATTTTTGTGGGCGGTGTTTGTGTAACCGTAGTAAGTAGCGCGATGAGATGAAACCGCTATCATCTCCTATCCCGGGAATCCTTCGGCCTCCGCCAAATGTCGTGTTTTTCTAGGTTTCTACTTTATATATATTTTGGAGCCAGAAGATTTATGGAAACTCGGCGATGGTGCCTTGATGAAACCCCGGATTCAAGCGAAAGAGTTTCTTCTAGTCCTTGAGACTCGGATTAAATATTGAATCTTAAACTTTGTCGGCGCAATAAAATGGCACCAAAAGAGACCTCTTGGAAATTATCTTGTCCACCTCATCTCATTTAGAGTTGATAATCCCTAATATTTTTTGCTTAATTTGTTTAAAATTTTTTTTTTAATTTTATTTTGGTGTGGCTACCGGTGGAGCCGCCTCATGTAAAAAGAGTTTGAACTCTATGGGCACCATAAATCTCTAGCGGGATCACTAGCTTGGGCTCGTGTTCACCATGTTGATATCATTTTGTCATGCTTGGTTACGGCTCCGTTCCATGAGTTGGATCACACCACTAAACAGAATAGGAGGTCGGTGTGTTGGTGGGAAGTCAAGTCCCACCGAAAATACTCCGACGCTCAAGTCGATAAAGCGACATATTTTCCCATCAAAGAGAGTTGAGGTCCTCTTAATTGGAAGATAGTAAGCAACTTATTTTTTTTTTGCGAGAAGCGTATGCAATTGAGAGAGAGTAAAGGAAAGCCCTATTGCACCGAGAGAGTAATGGAAAGCAAAGAGCGTAATTATGGTGAATCTAGGGTTTCTTTTATGGTGGAGAAAAAGGAGGGATTGCCTCCGTGATATTTTGTGGCTGATAGGTTATGAATAGTTGAATGGCAAAGATTTGGAGAAATATTCCTTTTTGGTTACTCAATTTTGTCAGTTTGATGATTCGTGGGCCTAAACAAGTTTAATCTATTATTATTTGATTGGCAAAGAATAAGTTAGCGAATGCAACTTACATTTGTTGATGTTTTATTTAGAACTTTTAAATTGTTGACAAATTTTACAATATACCCATTAGAGTTATAAATATTCTAATCTAATTTTAGGATTACATCAAAGAGTATTTTAATACAAAGGTGCACCATAAGAAAGAAAGAAGAAATAATAGAGACGGTGAAAAGACTTTTAGTACCCAATAGATGTAAACGAGAAGACAGAAAAGAGAAAATGAAACGACTTTCAGTATTCGATCGGTATCGAATTCAAATTTTATCATTCACAAAAATTGGATATATTGTTCAAGCTTCTGTTGTAAAATATGTTACCAATTAGTTATATATTTTCTCATTATACTTCTCTATCGTAGGTTATTAGGTCTGTTTGAGTTATATTCAATCCGTTTTTCAGATGAGTTGTTGAGATAAATTCTTAAAGAAAATTATTTTATAACCTAATATTTTACGGTTAATTTGTTTAAAATTTATTTTATAATTTTTATTTTAGTTAAAAAGAGTTTACTATGGTAAATATTGATATCATTTCAAATTAGATCATCTTAGATCAATATGTTTTCTTAATTGGTTCATTAGACTTATTTTTTTTTTCCCTTGCTTATTGTAACAAGTTATTTGAAACTTGGCCCATATCAGCATGAATTGAAAGAATATTACTCATTTTGTCAGTATACAAGTAATCTATTATCCACTTTTGATATGCAACTTACATTTTTAAGGGTTTTTTTTTTATTTTTTAAATTCAAACAAATTTTACATATAGAGAAAAATTATAAGTTATAAATTGTGAGATGTCGAACAAAATTGTTAAGATTTAAGCTATTTTACAGTAGATTATTTTAGTTCAAATTTAGGTTTAATTTAGCTTCAAATTGGTGAATTTGGACTATACTGATTTTATTGATTAAAGAATAAGAGTATTAAGAAAAGGAATTTTTCCGATGATCTAAAACCTATGTCACATATGCGGGTATGCGGATATTGCAATAATAGTAAATGAAAAATGTGTCACAACTAAAAATTAGCTTATATTATTATCTAAATAGTGAAGACTATTTTAAAAGAGTATGATTAAAATAATATTTTAATATATTATTGATTTTAATCATTGTGATAGATGAAAAAAATAATAGTGATATAATACATTAAATATTTAAATAAAATTGAGATATAAATGATGATATTCATATTATTATAGAAATATGATATTTATATCAATTGAAAAATGACACGTTTTAAAATATTTTTAAATAACATAATATGATATAACATTAACTACATAGTAATTGAAGAAATTTTATAAATATATATAGTAAAGAATGTAATATCACTCCATAAGAAAACATAAATATAAAAATAAATAAATAAATATATATATATATATTTATAGAGGATGGACCGGTTGGGGAAATGTGTACATGAAATTAAAGTTGAGTGCTGAAACCGTACTTATTATATGACCGGACCTGCCTCCTCTGAGAATATTATGCCCTTTTCGTGGCTTACGCCACATGCTCTCTCCCTCTCCTCTTTCATCCATCCAAACGCTTTACAACCTCAAATCTAATGTTAGCTTCGTTTAGGTCAAACTTGGACCCACCTGTATCTCTCTCTCTCTCCCCCACCGACTGCCATTCTCTCTCTCTCTCTCTCTTTCTCTGTGCAATCTAACGCGGTATTGCGTTGATTGACAGAGGTCAGGCTTTGAGCTCCTTTTTTTCAAATTTGATCATGGAGGAAAAAAGGAGGAAAATGTTGGAATAGTCTTGGTTTATGAAAATTCAGATCAACGAAGATAGCAGCTTCTCTGTTCCTTCCCCAGTTGCCATCCTATTTTCTCTTTTAACGTGCAATCAATCCGTGGGAGAATTGTAGTGTGTAGCAATCAGAATCAAATCATTTATGGGAAAAACGCGAGAGGAATAGACTCGACTGAAATAAAGAAACCCTACTCGGAAATAAGAAATTTGTATACTTCAATCTGGAGAATTGGTTCTATAATAATTTCTTCTTCTTCTTCTTCTTATTGTTGGTGCTGGTGATATTATTGCTGTTGCGAGGAATTAGACCATCACCATTATCGCGTGCGGCGTTTTTTGGATTTTTGGGAGAATCGTAGGGAGTTGGACGGTGGGGAGGCTGTTGGAAAGATGGGAGGGGTATGCAGTAATTACGAAGAGTTGAGGAGAGAGAGAGATTTTTGTGCTTTGTTCTTGGGATGGGATTGGCGTTGGGTTGTTGTTTAGGCAACGGCGGAGGGGTTTTTGTTCTTGCTGTTGTGGAGGACGGGAGACAGGAGGAGGATGCAGCTACACTTGTCGCCGAGTATGAGAAGCATAACGATATCGAGCTCAAACAACAATGGATTGGCTGAATTGACGAAGGTCAAGTTCGCAGCTCGTCAAATCTCCTATAGAACCCTTTTCCATACCATCCTCATCCTTGCCATCTTGTTGCCCTTTGTCTTCATTCTCACTGCTCTTGTTACCCTTGAAGGTGTCAACAAGTGCTCTTCACTCGGTACTCCTTTTTCATTTTTCCAATTTTCATCCTCTTTGCTGCTGATTTCTTTTAAAGTGATTGATTGTACTTACCACTCATGATGTTATGTTTCCTTTTTTTATTCTTGGTTCTTCTTTATATATGGATTTATTTCTGTATAATTGGATCTCGTACGGATTTTGTTCCATTTACATTTTTCGGCCATTCCTATTTGGTTTTTGTTTTTCCTTATTGATAATGATAGATTTGATTAGAAATTTGACCTGGGTTTGTTGGGATTCAATGGATGTGAGCTCCCTTCTTTGTTTTCCAGTTAGGACTTTGGTTGTGTTGCTTGGGTTGAGAGGATGGCGATTGTAATGGCTACATGGGATATGATGGCTTGAGCTCCTTTTGTTATTTTCCATTTACTTTGATCATCTAGACATATCTTGGGATATTCTTTCCTTATCTTTCATGTTGTCATGTTTTTCTAGTAGCTGGTGTACATTTGTCTGACTTGTTTTTGTTGCTTTTGGGATAGAATTAAGTGGTGGAGGTGGTGTTTGCAGATTGAAAATGCAGAGTTGATGGAATCTTCTGATTTGAGATCTGTATTTCTAGATTCGGAGGGTGTAATCCCTTCTAATTTGTTTGCAAATTGTAATGAATTTGAATCTGTCATCAAAGCCAGTCTATTTAGTTTTATGTAATGCTGTTATGAACTGTCCAGTTATTGATGGATGTGGTGGAATTTTTCTTGTGATGCAGTAGGCATCTATCCTGATACGGATTGATGTAGGTGAATCTGACTAGTGCTCTATTCCTCCTCGGGCTTAGTTAAAATAGAATTAGATCTTGTCTTGACGCAGGGCAACGGTCCTTTTCAGTGTTTCTCTTTTGAATAAGTTGTGTATTATGCCCATATTTTACTAATATTTTATGTAGTTGGAATACTGTTTCTTTTCCGTCATTCTTTTCTTTGGGGGGGGGATTTAGGTAGGTGACAACAATGCAGTGCACCAGATAAGTGAAGTTATGCACTTTTTAAATTATCAATTGTAGAACATCCTAATTAAATTGGCATGGGGCAGTTTGATTCTCTTCCTGAACTCAAATCAGTCGAATTTGCTTGGATGTTGACTCGCTTAACATTTATTGTTTATGAAATGGATTTTTCATTTGTTTTGAAACATATTTTTCATTTGGCTTTACACCGTCAAAGATTGGTAAAGCCGATCCGGAAAGTATTGAGTAAGGGGTTGTTGGAGTGGAATATGAGTAAGTTAGGCTTAAATTGTACATCAAAAGGAATTTCCTTGGAGAAGATTTATGACTGAAATTTTGGAATATGTGACCTTATCCCTTATACTTCTACTCTAATTAGCATGTTGGATCTTCATCATGATATCATTTGTCTTTTTGCTGCTATGCCCCTTGCCATTATGGTTGTCGGCATGATTATAACTGTCATCTACTTTGGATGTGACTTTCAAGTGCCATCTGGTTTATTATCGAATGTAATCTAGTGGATAGCATTTTGTTTGTTTTGGGGGTAATCTCTTAAATTTCCTGCCAGTGTAATTTTTATGTTTAGTTCTTCTATGATTCATTTGTTTATGCAATCAACTAGCATCTAAAATGTAATGGAGTTTATATTTTTTTCACTTTTTCTTTCCTTTTATGGTTCAGATTGTTTAGGTAGGAGGTTTGGACCAGGGCTCCTTGGTAGAAGTGATTCAGGGGTAAATATTTTCTTCACATTGTGCAGAAGCATAATGCTGTAATGTTATTTGGACAACATTCTAATTGTAATCTTATTTTCTGTCTTTGCGGGTGTTGCAGAGGCTGGTTAGAGATTTTCACAAAATTCTCAACCAGGTCAACACTGAGGAAATACCACCTGGCCTAAAGCTTCCAGAATCATTTATTGAACTTGTTTCTGATATGAACAGTAATCAATATGATGCAAAGACCTTTGCTTTCATGGTAAAAGCAATGGTATGTATTGTTTAACCAAAGTTCAGATTCTTTTTGGTTTCTTGTCTTTTCTTTCTTCGGTTTTGTTTTTCTTTTGTAATTCACATAAAGTGTAGATCGTGTACCATATTGTTGTGCTATGTGATTAATGTGCTGTTGGTCTAAGTAATGCTTCTATGTAATATTTTGATGTTCAATCATGCAAAGGTTTTAAAGAATCACCTGGTGATGCTATTTGGGATTGCTTGGATGCAAATAGTATTAGCCTTTTTTTGGGAAGTTGTTTTGAGCTCCATTTACCTAATCTAAGAACCTTTCCGAGTCCATTTGGCTTGTTGTTTAGAATTCTGCTTGCTGTTGGCTTTCAATTAACAAAGCTGATAGTGTTTTCACATCCATTCTGTCTGGATAAATAATTTAGTTACAACAAAAGGCCATACTAATCAAAACAATAGGAGAACACATCTAGTGTGGAGGCTAATATTGTAGCTGATCTCCAAGTTGAAGAAACATTTGTCGTATAGATTTGCTTTGTAACTTTATCAACAATGACCTGCACCTCTTGATTCATGATTTTGAAGATCTCATGATTCCTCTCTTGCCAGACAGTATCAATAGGAGCTGGCTTTACTACTCTCTCTTGCAAGGTGTTCATCGACTTGCCTTTTACAACTTTATTGAACCAAGAGTTCAGGCCAATGCTTTGCTGTTCCCCTCTATTTAGTTTCCTCCAACAGCTGTAGAAGAGAGATCACATGTGAGAAAGAGATGGCCCTAGATTTAGTCTTTTTGCCACATAACACACATCCAGCTGCTTGCCTTGTATCCCAAACTGCCAAGTGTATAATTTTCTGTAATGTGCAGCTTGCCAGTTGATAAAGGAGGTTCAGGGAATGTTATGATCTATTTTTGGTAAATAGAGAATGTTATAATCACTCCAGGCCAAATACTAGCTGACCTCAAAAGACTATCTAATGTATTTATATGTGGATTAGATACTGAATTTACCCGATGGCCTTCCAAATCCATCGTCAAAACAAGGTTTAAGATGTCTCTTGTATCTAGGATTTTGTTCTTCAGTCACACCTCACTTTCTTCCTTCTGAGTTCACAAATATTGCGACCTTGAACCACAAATTTAAATATGGCCTGCGACATGCACCATGGCCATCATGGTATGGACATGACGACCCCCTATATATTCTAATTACACACTTGCAACATCGATATTTGAAACTAATCAAGTGATGTTTGTTATGTTTACTTATTCTATATCCCTTGCCTGCTTTTATTGACTATGTATTACTTCCTTTATTGTATTGATTTATCACTGTATATAATGAATAGAAAAGAGAAAGAAGATGCTGTTATTCTATTCCCACATTCATAAAAACCCTAACATCAAGTTGGTATCAAAGCGGCGCCAATGTTTCTATCTCGCCCCTCAAATTTTCTTTCAGCATCATTTTGAGAAAAATCTAGGAAAGAGAGAACGCACAAAAGAGAGAAGAGGGTATCTCATACATTTACATTGCCAATGATCAGAAATAGTTTTCATCAGTGCTATCTGAGGGTGTTTGAGTTGCTAGGGGCCATCATCGACAAAAAATTTAGCTATGATTTGATTTGCATTGTGATTCTTGTGTATTGTGCTAAATCTTGGTGTTATGGAGAACAAATGTGTTGTGAAAACAATGGCCCCAGCCGATGTTACTCTTTAGTCCCCATGATCGGCAATGTTCTTCAGTAATCTGCCATCGACAGCCTAACTTCTTGGCATATCTGTCAAGGAGGCCTTTTGGTTCAAGCTCCTCGAAGCCTTATACTATGGTGATGTGAGTTCAGCTGTGCTTGGCTTTGTTGTGTGCCTCAGATATATGTCGTCTTGGGTCTTCAATTTTGGAGCTATTGTTGTATAGGTTGAAAATGTTTCGAAGTTAGTTGTTTCGATCATTAATGCCTAGATTGGGAGTTTTGTTTGGAAGTGTGTTGCATTCATACTATTGTCGTTCTATTGTGGTGTGGTGTGTTTGGATATATTTATTTTGTCATTGTAGTTTTGAAGTGTGCCTTCTTTGTGGTGTTATCGTTTTTGGGTATCCTGGCATTGGGTCTTTCTCCATTTTTTAGTTGACCATCTGATCAAAAATAGAAATGTTTATCCTTATAGGATCTATCACTGGAAATTAAACGAAAAGAATTATACGTATTAGGTGAAATATGTTATAGTGTTTCTCCATGGTAAAGTCCTATTTCATCTTTTGATATCTTGAAGGCCCACACTTACCGCTAAGTTTCCCGAATAAATTGATTCCACTAATTGTCCCAATGATTAGTAGGATTAGGAAGACAATGCCATTTGGGTCGATAGTAGCTAGCATAGAGCCCCATATTGGGTCATCATCATTTTTTCTTGATATTGACAAAGTTATTTGGGAACATCTTAAACATATGTAGTGCGCTAATATTATCCACATTTATGAAGTATGCAAACAATACTTTAGCCTTGAAAAGGCATATCAAAGTCTTGTTGAATATTATAACCAATTTTTGTCATATGCAAAAAATGAAATTTGTATTAGTCACTTTTATTACATCTAAAAAGTTTTGTCCAAATTGCAAGAGCCATTGACATTGTAAAGTTTGTTCTTAGTCTCCCATTTGACTTTGAGGCGCTTTGTGCACAGATATTAGGCCGGTAAGAATTTTTCTCTCTTATTGAGGCATTCTCCCACATTCAGTACTCCACTCTCTTAGATTCTCCTAACAGAGACCTCTCCACATTTGTTGTTAATGGTGCCTTTAATTCTTTTAGGGGAGGCCTCACTAGTAGAGGAGGATGAGACTCTATAATTAGTTTCTCACAGGGTGGCCGTGACTCTAGAGGCAATGGTCACTCGGGATATCGTGAACCTTGAAAATGTACTTGCTGTGGCCACAATGATTACTATGTCGATTTTTGTTGGGATTTGCATAGCAAGTTGAATAGTTTTGTGCACCAAATCTCTTCAATGGAAATATCTCAATCACAGTCCAATATTGAACCTTTTTTGTAGTTTGATTTTTTACTAGTGTCATAAGATGATTATGCCGAGTTCTTGACTTATAATTGGTCTACTTCCACAGACACTCTTGCACAGTCAAGTATTATGTCCCATTGTCTTTTATCCTCTGATGGTGGCCCCTAGATCATCGTTTCATAAGCAAATGAACATATGAATAGTTTGCTAATGGTAAGTTTTCTAAATGTGTTACCTTTGCTAATGGTTCTCAGAATAAAGTTGCAGGGACCGGGAACATTTATCTAATCCATGATCTTGACTTATCTAATGTCTTTCATGTTTTGGATTTCTCATTTATCTTGTTTTTGAATAGTAAATCCCAAAAACTTTAATTATCTAATGTCCTTCATGTTTTTGGATTTTTTGCTCATCTTGTTTTCTAATAGTTAAATCACAAAAACTTTAATTTTTATGTTAGTTTTTACCCATGTGGGTCTTTTAGGATCTCAAGATGAAGAAGATGATTGGAATGGGATAGGAAGTGGGTGGTCTATAGAGTCTTAGCATCTTACCTATCTCTACTTTTGAGTTCTCTGATCTATGACATCTCTTATGCAATGAAATTATCTCCTTGGTCATCCATCCTTGTCCATTTTAAGTGTCAAATCGAGGGTTTTCACTCTGTGTCATCCTTGCCATGTGGAGCTTGTTAATTTCTTATAAATCACGCAACATCCCTTTACCTAACATGTTTTTGTTGATTATCTGTCTCCGTCCTTCACTTGTTTCACATCATAGCTTTGAAGTACGTTTATCTCCTTAACTATAGAAGATACGTCATCTGATCGTGGATGAAGGACTATGATGGAATTGGAAATGGCAGCTTTGCATGACCATGACATTTGGGAACTTGTTCCCTTACCACATGGGACATGGAGTGGCGGTTGCAAGAGGGTTTTTGGTTTTCAAATGCAACCCAAATGGCTTGATGAAGCATCTAAAAGCTCGATTGGTTGTGAAGGGCTACAGGCCAAGCTATTGTATTGCCTACTATGAGGATTTTAATTTGTTGCTAAGATGTCTTTCATTCAAGTTCTTATTTTCATTGTTGCCAACCTTGATTTTCTATATTTCAATTGCATGTTAAATATACATTTTTTTAGTGGTTATTTGCTTGAAGAGGTCTATATGGAACAACTTCTAGGGTTTGTTACTTTGGGGAACTCCACATTTATATTCTTAGATTGAATAAGGTATTGTATGGACTAGAGCAGCCCCCCAGAACATGGTTTGGGAGGTTTTTAGAGGTCATCATTGAGTTCGGTTTACAGCGTTGTCAAAATGGTAGCTCAGTATTTCATTTATGAAAGAATACGGGCTACATTATCCTTATGGTCTATTTGTTATCATTGGAAATGATCTAGATGAGATTGTGCATCTAAAACAGTTTTTATAACATTGGTTCTAGACAAAAGATTTAAGCAAACTTTTGGGAATATAAATTACTAGATTTCGAAAAGGTGTGAGCATATCTCAACAAAAGTACGTACTTAATTTAGTGAATTAGGCTAGTGTTCTTGGTACCAATTTGATAGACACTCCAATGGATCCGAATTTAAAGCTCCTAATGGATGGAGGACAATTGTTTGAAAGATTTAGGTTAGTATCGCCTATTGATTAGAAAACTGATATTTAATTTGTAATTAATGTGGTAAGTTAACTCTTAGATTCTCTCAAGTTTCTCTTGGGGAAGCTATTATTAGCATTATTAAATATCCAAAAAAGGCTTTGGGTCTTAAAATATTATACATATCCAGTGGATATCTTTGGGTAGAAGGATATACAGATGTAGATTGGGTAGGATCACCTTCCATAGATAATCTACTACATGGTATTGTATGTTTCTTGGTGGTAATCTTGTCTCATGAAAAAGTAAAATGCAAATGGTGGTAGCAAGATCAAGTGCATAAGTAGAATACAAGGCAATGACCTAGAGTATAAGTGTGCTTACATGGAAAAAAGAGAAGGAAAAAGAAGAGAAAAGAGGAGAAGATGCATTTGTACTCTTTCCACATTCATACAAACCCTAAAGTCAACAAATACAGTGAACGTGCTTCCATTTGACTCAAATACATCAGCCTTCTTTGCAATATTTCATCATTGTTTAAAGATGAAAGCTTAATCAAATGAGACCTGAATTTGAATTTTGATTCATTGAATTTTCGGGCACAAAGATAGGGAGAACTGCCAAGCCATGGAAGTGTCATTTTATTTAAGTCGACCCTGATTGTAGAAGATCTGTATTGATATTCTTCATCTACCTATTATTAACTGACCAAGTTTTCTCTAATTAGCTGCACACGCCCTTCTTAGTCTAGCATTCAAGCTGTCCAACATTTTACTTTTGGCCAATGTCCTCTAAAAAAGAGTCAATTCTTTAACTTGTAATGGTGATGCTTCAAAGGCACATATCTTGTAGGCAAAGATCCTCCATGTAACCTAATCTGCCGTTTGATGTTTTGTGGCACCCCTCCAAGGGAAGTACTTTATTTTTTTGGCTTCAGCAGCATTTTTATTTTCAGTAAACAATTCTTCTATCATAGTTCCTCTCGAAGTCTTGGGCATTTTTTTAAAATCCTGGTTTCGTGGTATCACAGGCATATCATTAGCAAACGCAAGAGTATACATCTAATCCTCTTCAGAGCCAGCATTGTAGTATGCCTCTAGGCCACCCCTCTTTAAAATATGACTTATAAGACAAAGGTCTTGAATTCAATTTGATCTCAATTGCAATTTTCTTGCTTTTGACACTGAGCACATGCATTGTCGTTTTTGAAGCAAATTCCATTCTGCTTCATCAGAACTTGAGCTGCCTGTGATCTCTCACCCATGACCATGCTACTGGAGTTGTACTGATAGAGCACCACCACCTTTTATTGCCCAATCAAAATAACTCCTTATCTGACAACCATGTCCTATTAGTTGATGACCTCCCCCCTTTTTGTTGTTATAGTCAATCTCAAACTCATCAGTCTTTAACTGTGCTGGAGCTTGAACTTGATGTGTCACGATCTGTCATGTTATCCAAGATACAAAAACCCATCAAGGATCATAATACATCACAAATATACATTAAGTGGTGTGAAATATATGAATCCAGAATTTCAGATTTTATAGTCTCAAACATTTTCGTCCAAAAGGCATCCCTATCACATGATGCCAAGCCTACAACTCTAAAACGTGGTGAAATGCACGTGAGTTACAAAGCTCAACAAGAATAATATCATAACAAATCATCACAACAATTTTAAAGGTGAATTTATAATGAATCATTTGCATATGCACGGAATATGAACTAAGTGCCAATAATTATCTCTATTCAAAAGTCAAAATAGAAGGTTGGCATGTTTACTTATTATATCCTATAGACGAGGCAAGGTGTCACTATTATACTCGTGGATGGGTCATCTTGAACCTTTCATAACAAATATATAGAAGGAGATGTTACACGCCATGTTAAACTGTTAATTCCTAACAATGGTTCATGCAAACAAAAATTCTCTCTACAGGTGAACAAATTTCAGAAACTTGGTGACCAATTTCACATTATGAGTAATTTTGTAGAGAATATCACAATTTAGACATCAAAGGTCAACAGCATGGAGGTTCCGACTAACAATTTCAGATTTTCACTAATAACTTCAGAACTTCAACAGGTGAAAGGAAAATATTGGCCATGGATGCAATCAAAACAAAGGAAGGAATATAGCTTCTTGCATGAAGGTTTGGGAACCAAAATCTCAGAATTACATCCCAAGGAAAATGAAATGTTCTGAGAACAAGCAACAAAGGGGGAAATGAAAGAGGATTGCACTTTCCTTAAAAATTTGCACAAGAAAATCCTGAAATTTGCTCCCCAAAGCTCCTTCTCTTCCTCTCTCTCTCTTCTCTTTCTCTTCCTCTCTCTAAGTTCTTAGAATTTCATAAAATATGAAGCCTATCTAAAGCTTCAGACTTTATGTAGATTGGCTTTCATCATGATTAGTTCTACTAATCCTAGTGAGGTGGCAAAATGAGGTCCTAATCAGTCCCTTAGTTAAGCCTTCACTCAAATGAATGTCCTCATGTCATTGGGTGGGCAAAAATATAGCAAAAGGTCATGCATCAGTAAAATGCGCCTCAGTTCGAATGGAGCTTGAACTCCCAAGTTTCTGGAACTTCTGCATTTTAATGGAACCTCTAATGCCACAATTTAAAACCTGACGTTCGAATGGAATGCCATGTTTCTGTGGCTTCCATGTTCGAATGCCCTATTGAATGCTGGTTTGCTTGAACAAAAATATAGGGCAAAACTCAACCAAAATTGTTAGGCACCTAGACTCTGCAAGGCATCACTTCCAAAATTTTCATCACTTGCCAAAATTAATATTACCCCAATTCCCCATAGTAAGCCAACATTGATACTTAAAACTTATAGGCAAGATCAAGAGTGGATTGCAAAAATTAGATCTTGGGTGTTTCAGGATCTCCAATGATCCTTACTAATTTATAATCGTTAAGCAAAGGTGCTGGTCCCTTCATTTGAAGTGCATGAATTCCTCATTTAATGTTAAGCAAGAAATGGATTTATTTGTATATTATGGCACATGTTGAAAATGCTATGATTTAGAACATTATATACCTTGATTTTCACGGTTATCCCCGTATCTATATCTATATCTATCTATATGTATGTATGTACATATTATTAATGAAATAATAGAAGTCCCGTTATTGCAAGCTTGATACCAACTATATGAGGTCCAAACACAGATGTTGAGTGTACTTCAATTGATAAAGCTTGAATTGAGTCCAGTAACGCAAGTTTTGGGCCAACCTGAGCTCATGTTGCCCACTTGCTGTCTTGTATCATGCATCACACCTACCTTCAACAAAAAAATGAAAGCCAAGCATCCATTTTTCAAAGCATTAAATCTGCAAGTTTTGCTAAAAGTTCCTATAATCTCATCCTTGGAGAAAGCCAAGTCAAGAAGAAATGGCTTCTCATTATTCAAGGGTAATGGCCCATCACAAAAAAGGTCAGCATATCTCCAGCAAGTAAATATACTATTGTAAAAGTGATAAATCTTTGTATCAATATCCACCTCATTTCAAATAAAATCTGCTGCTTCAAGTGAGCATTTTAAACATGCTAAATTAATTTAGCATGGGATTATTTTTTCCTGAGCTTAATAATGCTCAACATTTTATTGTGGTTACTGGAGTTTAATTTTACTACTAATCATAGTCGATTATGCGTATCATGGTTTCTTATTCTAACTAAAATAGTCGCCATCTAATTTTTCTGATTCTATTTTGTCTTTTTCATTTTAGAAATTGCTGTCTCCTTTTAGAGCATTGATAAGAGTTCATTGTTGTGCAGATGGAGAAACTTGAAAGGGAGATCAAGGAAGCGAAGTTTGCTGAGCTGATGAACAAACACTTTGCTGCAAGTTCAATTCCAAAAGGCATTCATTGCCTCTCATTGCGTTTGACTGATGAATATTCTTCTAATGCACATGCACGCAAACAGTTACCTCCTCCAGAGTTCCTCCCTTTGCTTTCTGACAACTCATATTATCATTTTGTCTTGTCGACTGATAATATTTTAGCTGCATCAGTTGTGGTTTCTTCTGCAGTCCAGTCATCTTCAAAGCCTGAGAAAATAGTCTTTCACGTCATCACTGACAAGAAAACTTATGCTGGCATGCATTCATGGTTTGCATTAAACCCTATCTCCTCTGCTATTGTTGAGGTTAAAGGCGTTCATCAGTTTGACTGGTTAACAAGAGAAAATGTTCCAGTGCTAGAAGCTATAGAAAGCCATAATGAAATACGGAGTTACTACCATGGGAATCATGTTGCAATGACCAATCCCAGTGAGATTACTCCATGGACTTTTGCATCAAAGCTACAAGCTAGTAGTCCGAAGTACATTTTGTTACTGAATCATCTGCGCATATATTTACCAGAGGTACTAAGATACCCTATAAGGCATTAAAAGTCTAAAGCTTCTCTTAATAGGCATTGATATGAAAGTACCCATGGTTGTGATTTATTATGGGATGGTGGATGTGAAAATAATTTTACTGTTAGCGATTAGGCATTAGATTTATCCTGAAATACCAAGGGTGAGATGAAGAAACAAAGCTTGAATAGTTCTTATTGCACTTGTTGGATTTTGACCATTCTAGTTGCTTAAAAAAGGCTCTTTTACGGTGTACAGCATCTGTTATGGGTCTGCCTGTACTGCTGCCCTCTTATCCTGGCCGTGTCCTCAATTGTTCAAGCTTATTGGTGTCTTTCTATTTGTTTTTTTTGCCCTTATGGATATTCTCCCTTCCTTTATTTGCATGGATGAAAACATTAGTATTGGTATCAGTTATAACTATATTAATATTCGACATATCAGATAATACTTATCAGAAGATATATCAAAAGAAAAAAATTTCTTAAAATTGCAAGTTGACTGGGTTATATTGATGATATATTGTGATATTATCGTGGTAATTATTGGTATAAAAGGGTTTGACATTAATACAATCAGTTGATATTTATTTCAGTCACAAGTTATCTGGCTCAAATTAAGAGCTAATGAAAGAGCATATAACATGATAGAAAGTAACTCCAATCTAGGATTAGCTTTTACCTAAATTTTAGCATTTTGAGTTTGCTTTCCTAAGTCTATGGATCTAATGCTCCTTCCTTGTTCCCTGTATTGGTCTATTAAGCATGCTTATGTCCCATTATCTTGAGCATTTCATTTTGCTACTTCCTCCCTGGTATCTTCTCATCTGACCATCTGCTTTTGTTTTCCTACCACCCATCTTGTTTGTCTCCATGTGTTTGCTTGAGTGTACTTGCAAGCGCTTGTCACTATATTATGTCTTTCATGTTGTAAGACTCATTTTAAAGATACCTTAGTTTAAAGGAGCATTTAAATTATTGGTCATCCTTCTACACGACAATCAGACGCCATTTTGTGCCAGGTCCTCAAAAATAGAATATTTTTGACTGAAATACTCTAGCATAATCTTAATAGGGAAAAAAAAATCTATGATTTTGTTTCTAACTGATTACAAATGGAGCAAAGAGATAGACAGCATATATGTCACAAAGCAAACAAGGTCTTTTCCAGAACATAGTTTCTTTGCCTACATTTAGCTCTATTATAGGCCATTTCCTTTACTAGGTCCAAATGTGTAAGATGCTTAATGATTTCCTTCAAACTGTTCTTTGTTCTGCCTCTCCACCTCTCCCACAATTACTTTCTTCCAAGCTCTCATATCTCTTAATAAGAGCACTAGGAAGTCTTTGCTTGTCAGGATCAAACTACCTCAAGCATAGACAACTTATATTTATATACGATTTCATTGCTCTTTTGGTGGATAAAATGATATTAAACAGCCTTAATGTAGTCAGCCATCAAAAAGTTTATATTCCTCAAATAGTGACATTGTGGAGGTTTTTGTTAATTTTCTAATTGCTCTGTCAGTTTGATTACTCACAGGATTTGATAATTTGAAAAAGTGTCAAGCTCATGTTGCATGTAATCACAATTTAATGATGATTCCTCTGCCTTTTGCATTGCAATGGGTTTCGGAATGTTTCAGCAACTTAAACATGTTGCATTTGTGTTCAAATTTAAAATGAAATAATAGATTTCTTACCTTTCCCTCCTCTGTCATGTGTATGCATCTCTCTGAATGGGCGATTTTTCTCTTTAATTTGTAGTTGATGTTTCCTTTCAATTGTCACTTAAAAGAGGGTAACCAACTCTATTTGTTGAGCAGCTTTTTCCAAACCTTGATAAGGTGGTGTTCTTGGATGATGATTTGGTAATTCAACGGGATCTGACCCCCCTTTGGGAGATTGACCTTAAGGGGAAGGTAAATGGAGCAGTAGAAACCTGTAGAGGCAAAGATGAGTGGGTGATGTCCAAGCGATTCAGAAACTATTTCAATTTCTCTCACCCTCTAATCTCACAAAACTTGAACCCTGATGAGTGTGCATGGGCTTATGGGATGAACATCTTTGATCTTCGTGCATGGAGAAAGACAAATATAAGAGATACTTACCATTCATGGCTAAAGGAGGTAAAGTTCTTACTTTTTTATTGTTTGACTGTTCCTTATTTCTGTCCACATTTTTCCTCTCTACACCAGCTTGATAGTACGGAGGATCTACTAAATGAAGAATGAGAAAGCCTCTTTCTACTTGAGAAACTTGTGTGAAATGTTATTCCTGTTTTTTTTTTTCCCCATTCTGTGTGTAAGATCTTGCTTATTTAGAACTTGCAGATGAAATAGGCCCTAGACAGAGCTGCATGTTAGATCTTAGCTCACTTAGTGGGAAAAAGCTTGATTTGGTTTGATTTGGTCTTTTATACCTTTAACATTTTTTTCTTTTTTTTGTGTAAGGGATGCCATATTTGTTGAGTCAAGTTTTTATGACTAGCTTTAGATGACCTTTTTCCTTTGTCCACCGAAGGAAAATTTTCAATGATGTTTGGATTGGAATGGAATCTCATAATGGTAATTTCTTCCAATTCTGTCAAAATTGGAATTGGGTCAGAATTAAAATCTACCATTTGGATCACAAAACGAATTTGTGGAATAGAATAACAATTCTGAAACTAATTGCAATTCTACTATTTGATGTGTAGTACTGAAAAGTTAAGATCTCAATAATATTTGAAAATATATAACAATAATAATTTTTGTGAAAGTTTTCAAGCAGAAGAGTTGGCTAAGAATTTATTTGTTCCTGAAAGGAATAAAATAAGGACTTTATTTAAATTTGGCTCGCGAAAAGCACAACAATTTTAATTTTTTCAACCAAAACCTGATTTGAACTATTTCCTTCTTTCTCACCGAAGGCAGTGTATGCCCAAGGCAGGGGAGCATACCTATACTTTTGAACTCAACAAAAGGAGAAGACACAACTCTACTTTTGATTAAGAATTGTTTGAGTACGGAGAAAGGATAGAAATAGAAGAAAGGGCTTAGTGCTCAATGAGTACTAAACTCTCATATTTATAGGATTATATTGGTATAGTTAAAATACCATCCTTTATCTTAATAACACACCTTCTCAAGTTGGTGCTTATATATCATATATGCCACACTTTTTACAAATATATTTAACATAATAAAGAGAATTTAGTATTAAGGAAATTAGTTGATTTGGCAAGGATATAATTAACTTAAATTAAAGCAAGATTGATAAGTAATTATGTGACGTATCGTATTATTAACCGAAAATCCGGTAGAATCCTGGCTGTAATAATGTCGTCGGCCAAATACAAAACCTGTAATCATCCTGTACAACATACATAAATCCACACAATCACAAATACAGGATTCAAAAATTGCCACAAAACATATGCGGCACCAACGTTATGACTTCGAGCGCCAGGTTGGAACAAAGAGATACCACTAAGCCTTAGAGTACCATTCACAAATCTGCGGAAGCAATCTAAAAATCCAAAATACCATATTCCAACTAAGCATATCACTACTGCTGAATACCATCAAAAGAACAAAACATAAAGATATACAATATTTCTGTTCTCAAAAGAATCAACAACTAACCCAAAAATACAAAATACAGATCTCCCAAAGTAAAAAATGCATCATCCCCAAACCCTAAGCTAGGCGTTGCTCCTGTACTCTTTCTCGTCGGGCAGGAATTCGTGCTGATCATCTGAGGGGGGTAACAAAATAGCAAGGAGTGAGCCATAGCTCAGCAAGGCACAATATAACAAAGAACATGCAAATTTCATAATCAAAACATAATAATATATATATATAGGAAGGAAATAGAGGCATGAGTGATCATGCATCATGAATATAAAAGTATGCTTTCATGACGTTTTCTAAATTTCTTCAATTCATTTCATTTTTCTTTTCTTAATCATCAATTCGTGCAGAAAATTTAATTCGTTGAGGGACCGGGGTCAGTAGGCCTTACTGACTAAATGAGCGGTCGGTCGTAGTTTGGATTGCGTTTGCTTTTACACAATCAAAAGCCATCTCCTCCTATTCAAGACCCAGAGGCGGGCCGTCTACATACAAACCCTATAGACGGGGCCAATAGCGGCAAGCGGCACCAAAACAGATAACGACTTTCTATTACAATATATTAAGGCATACTAAAGAATATCACCAGTCTATAAAATACGGTCGAATAATTTTTGAGTTCTCACTATAATATTTATGGCATGCTAAAATATACTATTTGTTAACGATTCTCCTGTTTAAGTTCTTAGTTCCTTATTTCTTTAGGGAATTGTGCTCTTAAGTACAAAATTCTTCGTTTTGGAGAACGGTTCATAAGTCAATCAGTTCGTTGTTTCGAAGAACGGTTCGTCAATTTAATCAGTTTGTCGCTCAAGAACGGTTCATCAGTTCAATCAGTTCGTCGTTCCGAAGAACGGTTCATCACTTAATTGCAGAATATCCCTTCTTGGTTCTTTTCCATTAAGCTTATTCAGATACATCTTTTCATATTCTTCGTGAGTTTAAATCCTCACATGTTCATAATTTCATGTATAAATAATTTGGAGCTCAAGAGTTAAGGAATTTTTACCGCATTAAGTCAAATGCAATTTTAGAGCTTTCGAACGATAAATTCCTTCACAAATAACTCATAACATGATTCCGGAATATACAAAATTAGCGTATCCATAAAACATGCAATTAATTGCAAATTAATCACGATCATAATTTGGGGTTCGATTTTCTAAGTCCATTTTATGCATAAGTTTCAAGGAAATCAGTAAGAAAGGCGTGGGTTAGAGTTTCAATATGCACGAATCGCACCAAATGTGGGAAATTGGACATCAAATCGGTAAATTTTCACACTCAAATCATAGGTTTCAATTATCTAGGGCCAAATAATGCATAAAACCCAAAATAAACGGCCAAAAACGGTCCAGGCACGGGTTAGGGTTTCCGGGTACAAAACAACACTCAAATCTTGCAAATCGGATAAAAAATCAAGATATTTACACGCTTAGGTCATGGGTAATATGAAATATAAGCTTAATTGGGTATCGGATCAAAGATACTCGAAGAAAAACGAAACAAAAGTGCAAATAAACGAGAGAAAAGCGTATGAGTGCACTTGCCTCGACCTGATTTATCACCTTTCCAACTAGCTCTAGCTCGAAATCGAACATCGGGACCTCGGATTCCCCTTCCTCTCTCTTCTCCTTGTGCTCTCTCTCTCTTTCGTGTGCGTGGAGGCTAAAAATGACTGAAAAAGGTTGCTCGTGGCTTTTTATTTCCCTGGCTGGCGCCCGAGCGCCAGCTGGGCACACGGCAGGCGGGCCCGCATTGCCCCCAGCGCCCGCCCCAGGCACTTGAGCGCCCGGCGGGCTTACCCCCCAAATTGTCCCACGGTCTCTAAATTTAATTTTCCACATGAATTAGGCCCAATCTTGGTTATATTAACTTAATTATCTTTTAATTGTATATCCTTCCTTATTGTATTGGTACATTATTATATCCTTTCTTATTGTACTGATTCTATTATTCTACGTGATGAAAATAAAAGGGAAGCAAGGGATAATTGTCCTCTTCCCATATTCACAAAAACCCTGACACTGACTGTAGGAAAAACAAAGAAGTCAACAAGCATGACTAGTTACATAATGTCAGTGGCATCACAATGGTAACTACACGCTGATTTAAAACTCTCACCTGCCTCTTGTACTTGAGGTGATGCATTTGTTCCTTGGCTCCTGAGTTTTATACTGCATATCATCAAGTCTCTCTTTCCATATATTTTCATTTGAATTTTCAGATAAACTAATTTCACTTATGATAGTTGAATTTCCCATTGACTCATGAGCTAGTTCATAATATTTCTCGGATGTATAACAAGATATCTGTGATTTGCATTTTTAGATGTTATTTTCATGCTTCATGAGTTGATTCATAAAACTTCTGCTGAATGAGATGTGAGTATATATATATATATATTCTTCAGGGTTTTCCATTCATACCGCCTCTCTCTCCCAGAAAGTGTCAAACTAGTTAAATATCCTCATCCAAATAAGGGCTCTCACAGTTAGGAAAAAGATTATCATTCAGGGTATAGTTGAAGGGACCCATAAGGCAACAGTAAAATTGTGGTTGTGTGATTTGATAATTAACATTAAATTATCAATAGACTCAAAGTGGTTTGACACTTCCCCGAATCCCACACATATTGGAAATTTTGTGCACCGGGCTACCTTTTTATTCTGAATATATGCAAATTCCATTGTTTGGTGGTACTTATGTCTTTATAATCATGGCTTTTTTTTTCCCCCATTTTTTGTCTTCCTGATGCAGAATTTGAAGTCAAATTTGACCTTGTGGAAGCTTGGAACACTTCCACCTGCTTTGATTGCTTTTAAAGGCCATGTCCACGCAATTGACCCATCTTGGCACATGCTTGGTTTGGGCTACCAGGATAAAATTGATATTGAGAGTGTAAAAAAGGCCGCTGTTATTCATTACAATGGCCAGTCAAAGCCATGGCTTCCGATCGGCTTTGAGCATCTTCGACCTTTCTGGACCAAATATGTTAACTATTCAAATGATTTCATAAGAAGTTGCCATATCATGGAGTCACAGTCCGTCAAATGAGATAAGCTGTCTGAGAGGATAAATGATGCCTAATTCTCAAATACCTACTGCTTGCTTTAAAATTTTGTTACTGATGGAGAGTGGCGTCAGGAATTGGTCAGACGGGCATGAAACATCCAAGTTTCAAGGTAACCTCCCTGGCTTTTGCAAGAACGGATTGCAACCGTTGGATGGGCACGAGATTTGCTCTTTCAATCTGTAAGATAGAAGGCTCAGTTATTCTTTTGGTAAAGGAAAGTATAGTTTTTTGGTCTTTCTGATGGGGGTTTGGTTTTATACTGCAAATAACAAGGGAGTGCAGATGTACAAAAATGCCTTTGGCGATGCCTCTTGATGCTGATCAATACATTCAGTGGGTTCCTAGATGAAACCCCGTTCCTTTACAATACCCCATTGGTTCATTAAATGTGTTTTGAGATTAATTTATTTTAATTTATTTTTAGGAAGTTAGTTCATTATTATTATTTTATTGGGTAGATGTGGAGTATTTGTTGTGCTCGGTTGGATGAACATTTAAATGTGCATAGAATTCTTTTTTGTTGGCAATGCTATAATCAATTATGAATGCTGATAGATTTCTTACAGGAATGAAATTTCGTAAGCTCAAGTCATTTAGGAGTTGTATTAAATTTTTGTACCCAAATGTCTATGTGCCGTTTTATATGCGCCTTGATTCCGAATTCACTCGGTGTGTTTGGCATGTGAAATGAAATTGGTGCTGGGATCTACAATTATGAGTTTTGTGCTTATGGGTGTTTTATGAATATTAGCGTGGTGGTTATCATACGGCCATTGCCCATGTTAACTCGCGAACCACATCGAGGGTTGGTGATTGGTGTTGGTCAATGGACCAATCGGTTGTCACAATTGGCGTTTGATTGTCTCATTTAGTGGTCATCAGCATTGTAAACCCAGAAAAAAGGGGGGGATGAAAATTATTTAGTCTAAATGGAAATTAAACCTAGCCACCACATTGTTAAGTGTAATTTGCAGGAAATTAAATGAAAAATAAATATAAATGATTTTGGAAAAAATGCCACAAAATTCAGGAAGCTTAGTGTTAGTCCCATTGCATCCAGGTGAGGTGGCGCCACATACGCACTTGAGCCTCTTGCACTGTGTCGGTCACAAAAACATGGTCAAGCAAGTGAGGGTTCGGTTAGGGGAGTCTGGCCCTCGGGAGCTCAGCACTAGGCGCTTGTATTAAGAGTTCTGTACAGTAAGCTTGAAAATGTGCCCGAAGTACGCGAGATGGTGATGTGGTTGTTGACTTCGACCGAAACAATTCATAGGAGTTACCGAGTACAATATAAGATTTATCAATTGCTGTTTTGAAGAAAGGCATCGAAGCAGCTCCGTGACTGGTTAAGAATGACAGCAACAGCTATTAAGAGAAAGTAGCCGGGACTAGTGTCCCACGGCTGCGCAACCGATCTATCGTCTGAACTATATAACCAATTGTTTTCTTGTCTATGAATATTTTCGGATTATTTCCTAGTTTCAGAAGTGAGTGAGTGAGGAAAATTGCTCGTGTATTAGGTTGCTGAATGAAAATAAAAAGATTGGACATTTTTTTCTCGTAATTTCGGAGTTTCTTTCTTGATTTGTAAGGAGAGACAGTGTTGATCTTGCTTGATATTTACTACTAATACAATTCTTCAAGGAGGCATAAAACACTGGGTGGAATTTGTATAAAGTATGAATCCTAAAAATTATTTTAATGATCCTAAATTTAATCTAATTGATAAATTTTTTATGTTAATTTTAGATTTCGGTAAAAATTAAGTATTAAATCGAAATAATTTAGGCTAAGTTGTGCCTAACGTGCGTCCAACCTACGTATAACTATATTTTGGATAGAATTTTTATATCTGAGGTACACTTGAGTAGCACTCGTGCATACTTAGATCAAAATATTGACATTTAATATATGCCTGTTAGACACTCGTGTATGATTGAACCAAAATGTTGGCATTTAATGGACGTTTAAGGGGTGCTATGCGCAGTATAATTTTTGCCTTTGCGTCTGAATCATGTCTGACTAGCGCACATATATCAATTTTCTATAAATAGTTTTCCGGATAATTTTAACTCATTTATATAGAAATTTTGAGAGGGGAAAGAGAAAGGGAATAGAAAAAGATAGAGAAGGAACATAATGTGAAATTAAGAAGAAATCAAATAATCTTTTGGTAATTTTGAGCGGAGATAAGTACATTTAAGTCATTTTTACCTTTATTATTGATTTTTTAAAATATTATTGAGCATTTCCTTACTTAAATATTCATGCATATGTTAATTTTTTACTTTAAGTGATTTTATTTTGTATATATATAAATCTATTCTCATTTTATAAAATTTTACAAAACTTGTGTCATATATAAATAATATTTAAATACTAAAATTTTTATATAAATATTCTTCCATATTTTTTATTTATAAGAAATTAATAAAATTATATAAATTATATTAAATTTCTGAAATTTTAATATAAATGGTTTCCACATATCTTTGATTTATATATTTAAGCTCCTATACGTCAACAATTCTTAATTTATTGTTTTTTCGTGTCACAATTTGAAGGTAAAAGTAACAAAAACTTTATTTTAGCTTTGATCAACATAAGAAATATGTATATATTTATATTTTGTATAGACTTTTAGTTTTGATCAAATAAAATTAATTGTTAAGAATTTACAAAATATATTTAAATATATTATTTATAAATTAAATATAAAATTTAATATTTTTAAGTTAGAAAAATAATATTTGACCATAATTATTGAGAATAATGTATAGCTGGCCCACTCATAAATTGTAAATAGTGGTATATGACTTTTAACTATATGAAAACAATCATAATCGAGACAATAATATTCGTCCCCTATTGGTGAGATTATCACCGGTTTTTAATTCTTATATGCTAGCAAGATTTTGTGTACTTTATATTTGTGTACGTATCAATCGATTTTTGTATGTGAACATTTTTAAGCATTTATATGATTTTTGACATAATTTTTACATTTATATAGTGTTCGATATGATTGATTATTAGTATATAGTTTTTGGTATAATTTCTACAATTGTATGGACTTTGGTATATTAATTTATTAGTATACAGCTCTCAAATGTCTTATCGCAATATTAATATTATCAACATTTTAAAATTTGATCATAATATCATCTCTGTATGTTTTGTTTGATATATATATATCAATATATAAAAATTATATATACTTTGGTAAATATTATGCTCATTATTGCTCCTATTTACGAACCTTTGTGATTAACAGGCTTAGATTAACTTGCGAAAAATTCGGCTTGGGGAAGGCTTTATAAAGAATAGTTTTTAGGATGTTAATATTTTATAATGTAATTTAGTGGTTTAGATTTGCAACGTTTAATTTTGGATTTCAATTATTATTATGTATGGCTATTGGTCAATAACACGTTTAAAATTTTAGTAAATTATGAAATTTTATAATTTGATACTCTAATTTATGTTTAGATACTTTTCTTTATTTATGATTTAAAGTTAATTAATTGTCAACAATCGAAGCCATGTTCAGATGTAAATTTTAGATCCTATGATTTGACATTATATAATTATTTGGATGGTTTAATGGTTTTTAATGTTGATTATGATATTGTTTTTAGGATTATGATGTCTTGACAAAGTCGAGTTCTAACAACTCTTTTTTTAGAAACTCGTCTTTTTTGGCAGAATGGTCTTCTGAGTTGGAGTGTCTAACAACTCGCCTCTTTCGAAAAAGACAGTATTCTGGGGTATGCTGTTTGGTAACTCGTCTCTTCTAACCATATATCATTTTAAGTTTATTTTCCATCAAATCAGATCATCTAATAACTCAAACTTTTTAGCAATTTGGTTTAGAACATTCGTGTCCAAATATTCTAGACCTATACCTGCATCAATTATAAAAATAAGAGTTGAGAATAAAATAAAAAGAAAATTTTAATATATATATATATATATATTGCATTTCTCTTAATATTATCTAAATTTAACTTTAATATATGACCTTGATCTGATATAAATAAAGCAGAAGCAAAGTCAATGCATAGTAAAGCTTTAGTTAAAGCATGCTAGACATGGAACGAACTAACTTTGGACGTTTTCCATCTTAGGCAGCGTTGTACTAATATTTTGTATTATTAGGACATTATGATTTATAAGGTAATTATTTTAAAATTGCCTACTGCACAGGCATCGCGAGGCAGGTCAGCATTGCTCTTGGAAAATTTGCCTGTTTGTATCGACCAGAACATATATGGCTCTAATCTGATCGTTTTTAAATTATTAATTTAATTAATTTTAACCTAAAAAAACATTTAAATTATAATTATTCATGTGCAGATGGACGGTTAATATTTAAAAAAAGGAAAAGAAAAACTCAATCTTTACGAACTTGAAAAATAGGAAGCAGCCATTTAACACTCAAGAACACGCAAGTGATAAATTTATTCTCTCACCGAAAAGAAGGCATTATTACACCGATTGTTCACTCATGTAGGGATGTCAGTCAAATCAGTATATATAACTATAATTCAAAAAGACACTGTATATCTATACCAAAAAGATCACAAAGAAAGCAAAAAACTTCGAAGAAAGTTTACTCTGCCGCAGCTTCATGAGCTTGAAGACTGCAAATCCCCCTTAGAACTCAAGAGATGGTGGTCTCAGTAGGAGGTCTTTCAGCAGATTGTCTGCCCTCTTGGAGGGAAATCACCGACTCAAAAGCACCCACCAAAGCCTTGACTTTACTCTTCCGAGTTTCAACAAGCTTACTTGCTGTTTCTTCGATCACATTGTTTAGCAAAACCCGGCCATCTTTCTTCCCCTGCACATTTTGATGCCTCAAAACAACCTTCACCGCTGCCAGTTTAGCAACGCTTGTGATGCCGCCATCAGCACCTCTCCTCCTGAAGCTTCTCCGCCGGGAAACGCCACTGGCACCTCTGCTGTCGGCCAACACCCCAGCTTGCTTAAATCTTATCCTCTCTAGAGGGCCAGTTTCAGACTGCGGTTCAACCACCTTTCCCCTCCTGAATTTCAACTTCACACCTGCAGAGCATTCCTCCTCAGAACTTAGCTTCCCGGTAGGGTAATCTTTGATGCGTTTATCTGGTACACCATTGGGATGAGAAGAGTGAGAATACGCATAGAATGAAGACTTGAGTGATGCCCGAGATACAGGTGCAGGCGATTGAATAACTCGAGATTTATTTTGAGCAGAATGTGAGGATTTGCAACTAGTCTTCCCCTCAATGATATGCAAGGTTTTCTCTGGCGCCGTTTCATCACCTACTTTCTTGGATTCAGCTTTGTCAATTAACTTCTGATGTCTACGAGAGGCTTCAGTTTGCTGGACCGTGCCCATGTTATTTCTTGCCTTCGAGACTGCAACTCTAGCGACAGAAGTTCGGAGCAATATCGAAGCCGACGGCGGAGTCAAAGCCTTCTCTTTGGGTGCTTTGGAGGTTATTTTGGCTTTACGTAGCAGTGAAGCTGCAGGAGGAGTCAGAACATTTTTCATAGCCGCCACGGAAGTCCTTGAATTCTCTCTTTTACTGTTTGTTTTGCCAATTGATCCTCCTGAGGAGGTGAGAGAAGACGCTGGCTTCATATTGATATGTTTAAGCTTTGGAGAACCAGAAATACTTAACCCTTCTTCATTAGAAAATGCCCGTTTTGAGGTGGGTTTTTTATTGGCAAGTGATGGAAGTTCTTGCTTGGTTGCAGACTTTGAGGCATTGCGAAACCGGGTTTTTATAGTTGATGAAACTTCTCTACCGAGTGATTTTGAAGCATCAGCAGAAGGGTATTTCGTGGGAGAGACAGTTTCTTCCGGGATATGCAGTGATATTACTCGGTTGATCGACTCTGAGGGATCACGGGAGGCCGTAGCTGTCAAAACTTCTTGATTAGTCAATTCTAAGACATCCGGAAAGGGGGATTTTCTATGTAAAAAGAATTCTTCGTTAATTGATTTTGATACCTCAACCAATGGGGATTTTGTGGGCGATGGAGCCTCATGCTTGGTAGATTTTGATGCATTGTGTGTAGATGTCATGGGAAAAGGAGATTTCACAGCAGATGCATCAGAGAAAATGGATGGATAGTCATCATTAATTGATTTTGAGGCCTCAACTGAAATGGATTTTGTGGGCGATAGAGCATCATGCTTGATAGATCTTGACACATTTTGTGAAGGAGATTTCATAGGCAAAAGAGATTTTACAGAAGATACTACAGAGAAAAGGGATGGGAAGTCTTCATTGATTGATTTTGAGGTGTCAACTAAAGGGGATTCGGTGGGTGAAAGAGCATCATGCTTGACAGATTTTGATGCATCGTGCAAAGGAGATTTCTTAGGCAAAAGAGATTCCATGGAAGATGCATCATAGAAAAGGGATGGAGAGTCTTCATTAATTGATTTTGAGGCATCAACTGAAGGGGATTTGGTGTGCAATAGAGCATCATGATCGATAGATTCTAACAAATTGCTTGAAGGAGATTTATTAGTTGGTGGATACTCCATGGTAGGTGAAGACTCGAGCTTATAAGCATCTTTAACAGGTTGTGTGCTCTTTTTGCCAGTAAGAAGTAGAATTTCTACCGGATTTCGATCATCCTGTAATGGTGGAGTTGGATTTCTTCTCCTCAATGGGTGCCTGGCCTTCACAACAAACGTATGTTGCTTACCATATTTACAGCTATCGTGACACGAGCCAGTGGAAGCTCTAAGATAGTGAGGACTGGAGTTGTCTTCTTTGGTTGCTGAGCTTGGCTTTGCGGTGGAGTTCCTTCTTAGATTATCAATCTTGGTTATTTCATCAGGCACAGGCACACCAGCAATATCCTTGGCCATTTAGAGAATAAGGGAATGTATTGGAGAGTCCACAACCTGAAAATGAACCACATATATCCGATGAAAGCTTATAAATATGTGTCCCAAAGTCTGTGGTCTAATTCTAACGGTAAAGATTTTATCCTGACTATTTGAACAACTAAAATTATAATAATGCATTAAAATATGTTGAATAATTTTATAATCTTAGTGGTCCAATATTGCTGGAAGTGTGAGAGGACTCTAATAACTCTCCAACTTTCTTAGACGCTATTGACTAGAAAAAACACGTTAAATCAATAGCAATGCTGAGAATTGCCAGGCTTCATAAGACCGAAGATTTTGCGAATGATGATGAAATTACACAATCTTTGAACTGAAGCAGAATTTTATGCATCGCATAGATGTTGGAACATCAAACCATTTTCCCCCTCCACAAAAGAACTGCAGTGCCCAATCCCCACCATACTAAAGTTTTTTAGGAATATACAATAACAAAGTCTTTGTCTTACTAAGTGGGTTGGTTAAATTAATATATTTTCAGTATTCTACTAAATTTAGTACAATATCTTCTACCAGTATAAGTAAGTTTAAATCATTGTTTATCATCTGACTCTTAATTTTTATAAGTTTACATCTTTCTTTATTTCTTCTAACCACAAATAATTCTCATTTTCTCACAAATACTTCATTTGACCAATATTTTAAGTGTCCAAATTACTTTAGATATCATTTTCTCATTTTATCTTTTAAAGATAACATTTATGTATATATAGATGGGAAATAACTTTGATAGTTCCCTAGTCGCCACTCCTAGTGGAAATATTTGTGCATTGCCTTATCACTCATCACAATAGAGGGCAATCTAACAACACCAAAACATGACACAGAATGATCAGAAATTATCTGATTGAATACTTATAGCTCACCAAATATCAAAAAGTTAGAATTTGTACATAAAATGAAATACCCTTCTCTTTTAATTGTGAAATTGAATAACTTAAAAGATATCTACAATTTCCTCAACATGATAAGGCAAACTTCTTAGGATGCAAAACCCAGCCCCTTGGAGAGAGCAAGGTTAGAAAAAAACTGTTGACTTAAGGCTCAGTTTGGTTGGACCCAAAAACTATTTTGCATCAAATTGTTTTCCCATTTTTTAAGTTTGGTAGGAAATTTGAGAATGCAAAATAATCAGATAGGAAATAAATTGCTTTGTTATCTTTGTATTAAAAGAAATTTGGTCTCCCTATCTTTCCTGCACACTCGCTTGCCTGCTAGCTACCAGAGTTAAAATATTTTAACTCGATCTATCTTTTCCTCAACCAAGCGATCGAGAATTAGTGGGGGATTCCTAGTTTCCTTGGAATGAAGCTATTTTTAGCAGACAATGCTTTCGACCCAATCAAATGGAGCCTAAATGCAAATGATCATACTTTTGGAGCAATGATCAATGGCAAACAACGTAGAGCCAATTGAAAAGATCAAAAAAATCAGTGAGAAATCATAAAACATCTCTCTCTCTCTCTCCAGAAATGGTTGATAGATTGATGGATTTTGTTATCATCCTTCTTAACAAATTAAAATTATTTCAATCTATATCCTCTATTGCTTTCAAAATAATCTCAACTATTAGAGGTCTAAGGAGCCTAATATTTGGATTAACAAAACAAAATCATAGATTGGTATCCGAGATTGATATACATTAGGCATCGGTGATGGAATGAGTGCAGTAAATTGGGGAAATCAAGAACCTAATTCACGCAGTTTCCAAGCACAACAAATACCCATCGATGCTAGTCAGAGGATCCACGATTCGAAATAGGAAATAATTCATGTAAAAATACGGCCCTTCAACTATATTTCTTTGAAGAATCAAGGCAAAACCCAGCACCTTTAATTGGTTCTAATGCAATATTTTGCTGAACAGATAAAACCCCACAACAGAATACATCATACCTTGATTCAAAGATCAAAAGAAGCAGGAAGTCAACGATCGCCTAAATCCTCCAGGGCCAAACCAATCACTGACAGAGCGATCGAGAGAGAGAGAAAGACGATAACAAACAGCTTAAGTAGAGAAAATAGCTGCACTATCGGCAGGGAATCAATCTATTAATGATCAAAAAACGAATTTTTCAGCAGACCCCATCGTAAGAAATATAAAATGGAGAGGATGAACTTTCATATTCAGACTCGAATTTTTGAAAGAGGGGAGGGAGAAAGGTGACACGTTCAAGCCATACCAACTTGGCTGGGTGGTGCGAATTTTCAAATTTAAAATATTTTCATATATATATATATATATAGGTCTAATTTTTATTTTATTTTTAATTTTTTAATGGTTTGTTTGGATGTTTAAAAATTAGGAAATAAAAATAGTTATGAAATGAGTAAAAAAAAAGTTTTAATAGAAAATTAAAATATATAAAAATATATATATTTTTTATGCCTAATTAAATTGAGAATCTTTTTGAAATAAATGTTACTCGGATTGATCCATATCTTGGCATCAAGTAGTAGGCACAGACATCAATAGAGCCTCATTGGCCTGGCAAGTGTAGCCAATTGGTGCTTATCATTCGGTGGTGCATCTAAAATGTTGTTGGCAGAGCTTATTGTTTTATGGAAACTTAATTTGTTGCTAATTGATAGGCCAAGCATATGCAACCACATAGTGGACCATGTAGAGATTGTTCCTTTCTACCTTAGAGCTCTCCTTTCTAGGTATTCAATTTTACCATGCAAGACAATCGTAAAGTCATTTGGATTGGGGAAAAAAAAGTATCAATAAAGTTGGCAACTCTCACCGAGTTCTCGCTCTCATAAATTGGTTTCATTGGATGTGATATCCCTATTTTGTTATTGGCTGTTATATATATATATATATATATATATAGATATTAAAAAAAAGAGTCTAATGGACCATAAAAAATCTTTCATTTGCTTAATTTAGCAAGATATCATGCCACATTTTAACTTGTATTTTTCAAATTGATATGTTTTGCAGTTCTTTGTTGAAAGAATGGAGTGTTTTTTATTTTTTATTTTTAAATTTTAAAAACCCTGCTCGAAGTAGGCGAAGCTGAAACGTCCTGGATCTGAGTCTTTGATGGATTCGATTTAACCTGGTTCTTGGGTTCATGTTGACATGGGACTTAATTTCTGTGTTGCGTGACTTAGATCTTATACACCATAATAAAAGACGAGAAGTTAGAGGCAGGACTTGATCTCCGATTTATCCTCCGACTTTCAATATTTGAATTAAGGAACACCTATATTTCTTATGATATTAGACTTTGGGAGGTCACTACTTGTTATTAATGAGATTAAAAAATTGCAAAGTCTTTTTATCTTCTTGGTATGAGAATTCAGTGGGGCCTATTCTTATTGTTTTGTCCTGTAATTACAATGAGTTATAGAATATCAAATAGAGCTTATTATTGAGCTTTATATTATTGTTATTGTTTATATACATCTGATATTATTATTCGAGATTATTATTAGTTATTATGCGTTATTATTTATTATTACAAATTGAGTATTTGACTTACAATTTTATTTTATTTACTCTAAATTCGAGTATAGCACGCAATATTGGTGAGGGATCGTTCATTTGCTGCAAGACTTTTATGTGGAGATTATTCTAAAAACTAGTAGTTATTATTTTTTTTGATGACAAATAAGATATGTTGTCATAAAGACTTAGTAGTTTTCTTTTGGGTTGAAACCCAAAACTCTTAGTAGATATTTTTTTATTTTATTGGATATTTAGATGATGCATTAAAAAATGATTTTATAATTAAAAAATGTTGACATTTATGAATACTTAATTATAGAATGTTTAAGGATTTCCATTTTAGCAGTCTCAACTGAGTATAATAATTTAGGCTCAGATTGCCATCCACATTATAGCCAGTGTGAGTAGGATTGATGCATCTAGGATTATGCAATTGAAGTGTCTGTGAATGCGAACAATTGGTGGGTAGATAGAGAGATCATTTCTAAGGTTTTGTTTATTAGATTTTATTATTTTTTATTATATGCTTGTGATTGACAATGCTCAAATTGTTCTTTTATGCTCTGAGTCATTCATTTTCATCAATTGCATATGATTTTATTTTGTTACTCTTTTGCATTTACCTTGCATGCATGTCCACATATTTGTAAGTCTTGAAACTCGAAGACTCGTGCCTTACATTTATAAAATTTATCAATAAATCTTGAAATTCTTTAAATACTTAATCTCACGTTATTTTATTATAAATATTTAGTAAAATTCTATTTTAATTTTATAAAGATTATTTATTTTTTAAAAATGGAGAAAATTTATATATTTATATTTAATGTATACTAAATAAAAATTATTATAAAAAATTAATAAAATATATTTTAATAAATTAATTATTAATTGATAATTAAATCTAATATTTATAGGTCAAAAAAAAGTAATATTTAATCTAATCGATAGAAAATAATTTGTGAATAGTGTACTTTTAGATAATCTAATCTAATCGTTTCTTTTATGATTTTCATATATATTCATATATATAAATTTATATATTCTTTATTAAACGTCAATTTCGCTCTTTCCATCTTTTCCTAACCTTTAAAATTAGCGGGTTTGGACCTCTTGAATGACATGGACAAAGAATTGTTCTGGAATAGTTAGTTTAAAATTTTAAATTTTTGTTATACGATTTTATAACCTCTAATAATTTCTAACCTATTAGGTAATAAATATTTGTAGCCAAAGGCCTTAAAATCATATTATATATTTGACAAATTTGAAATTTCAATTAAGAATATTTTTCCTTATCTATATTACCGTTGAGCAAAGGGTGGACTGTGAGTCACTTTTAGATTCCGGCCTTTGATTCCTGAGCTCGGTTTTATATTATGGACTTGTCTAATAGCATTTATTACAGAATTACGTGCCGACATTTGATTAAACTTTATGTATGATAATATTTATGCTGCTTGGGGCCAGGGACATGAAAGGGAATCAAACCCAACGGCACTTTAAGCCACCCTTCACAGCTTAAATTTAAATTATAGGCCTGAAAACTTATCCAAGATCCCTCCCAAGAAAACTCAATACATAAAACCTTCTCTATGCGCAAGATCCAAGAAGAGTCAAATCAGTTCAAATATACCATATGCTGCGACTTGCGGGTCGTATAACAACTCTACTGGTTTGTACCAATACTTCCTTCAAAGCTGAGCCCGAGTCAATGACAAATTAAACTTCAATTTCATGCAAGCACATAGATAACTGCATATATTCATACCAACCAGGTTTAAATATACAACACCCTTCAAAGACAATTCAACCTCATAAGAAATCATCACCATAACCATATAAATCGCAAGTATTGCAAGAGAGGTCCATCCATACGAAATGCTACCAGCCAGTACTGCCCAAAAAAAAAGAAAAAAACAAGACTCGCTTTCACACAGACAGTGTGGCTCAAGCCATAAGCCCCAATGGTGGGGACCCAAATGTGTAGAAGTTTTTCAACTAGTGGTTGATGCAAAGTATCACTTGAAAGGCAGAAAATTAAGAAAACGATGGGGATTCTATCACAGCAACTATGATGGATAAGATTACAAGACGGGTTTAATATATTTAAATGTGTTATTATAATTTTAATCGTTTTAATCACCGGGATAAAAATCCAAACTTTCCTTAGGTGATGACTTCCCTCACCAGCCAATCCAAACTAGGGTAGGCGAAGTAGAGTATGAGAAATGATGGGAGAGCAAACAGGATTGTGATAAGCAAGTAAAGCACCAAAATAGCTGCGCTGGCCGGTATGACATACAAGACAATGAGAAGGAATATGAGGACCAAGGGAAATTTGGCAGTTAAATGGATAAAGAAAGCTAGAGATTTGGCAATGGAAGAATGCAACCTCTCCACGGTTAGGTAATTCGTGGCCCGGTTATGATTCGGATTTGGCCCAGATGGCTCGGTCTGAGGACCATGATGTTGATTTCCTAAGGAAGCATTGGTGTTTGAGTGCGAAACCGGCAGATGGCTGGCTGCACGGAAGGTGGGCGTAGACTTGACCCGGTCACCATTCATGCTCTCAACCATCCAGAGGAGGAAATAGTTTTTCCTCGGGAACTTGAGGTGACCTTTGTAGACGAAACGGAAGGACAAATGGTTGCACCATGGACAGGAGATGAAGAGGGGAAGTTGAAGAGGCAAAGTGGGGAATTTCACAACAGCCCACTGCAATCCCAGGATGCAGTTCTTGCAGAGGGTATGGCCACACCATAAGACATAGGGCACATTTTCGACAAGATTGAAATGGTCCCAGCAGATTGGGCACTCTAACCCTTCAAGCCTACCTGCATTTGACGATGCATCATCGTCGGAACAGTCTGAAGATGTCGGGCAGGGCTTCAGACGGTTGGTCTTTGAAGCGATGCTATCGGCTATGTAAGTAGACGCGAGGTTCCACATTTTGAGAGCAGACGGGTAGAGATCATCAAAGGCACTGCTCCTGCAAAGCAAGGTTGTGTAGTAAGAAACCAACAAAAGGATCGACTTATAATCTGGTTGATTTGCCATTGCAGAGAAAGAAGTAACTTGCCGTGAAGAATATAATGACAGAAAAACAAAATATGTCTTCTTTGGACAAAATGGAGAACAAAGAGCAATTATTTATGGCTGTTTGGTTTTCAAATAATGAATAAACACGGATTTGGAGGGTATATAATATGTGGCATGGACATTCATGGTTCGGTTACTGGCACCGTGAACATATTTTCTGACCCAAACCTGTCATAACGGTTTGGAGATATTTTGAACCGTAATTGAACCGGTTTGACCCGTTAGTTTTTAGGGGTTTTTATTAAAAAAAAAAAAAGATTCATATCAAGATTACCAAGAATAACTAACATTCATCACAAAATAAAATTCATTAGGCACCCATAATATATAGTAAGTGTATAGAATACAACTTTAAAGCAGTTTTTGCATACTATAACACGGATTTACACATTAGAGAGATTAAAATAAATAAGTAAACCAATTAAAATAAAAACAAAAATAACAGAAACAAAAAGACATTAAGACTTCAAATATGAATTGAATTTGACGTAACACAACAATAAAGATATATCAAAAATAATATATTTTCACTAACATATACTTTCATATATGTATATATCAGCCGGATAGGGTAACCGCAAGATTAAAACTTGGAAACCCAAAACCAAACAAAAACCCATCGGCAATAGAATATTTTGAACTTGAACAGAAAAATTCAATCTGGTTACCCTATTTTTTTGATCCTTTTTATTTAGTCGGTTCAAATTAGGGAGTTAGAAATTTTTTTAACACCCTTACCAATACCCTTTGGGGGAGGATAGATAGCCATTAACCAGAGAAGCATAATATAGATGGTCCAAAAAAATGCAATGGCAAGTGCAAAGGATGGAATGAAGAGATCTACAAATGCAACTACTGCATGTCATATCTCACAGAGCGGAAATGACAATCTTCAGGCAAGGAGTGGTAAGTTGATGAAATTTCAATACAAAATTAAAGCTTCACCAATAAAAAGAAATATGATAAGAATAAGGCTGCACGGGTTGCCAAGGCAGAACACCCTTGGGAAAAGAGATATCGGTGCAGCAGATTGAAGATTCTTGCCTATGATAGTAGTTATAATTATGGCAGGACTGAGCAAGCAGAAATTTGTTAACTAAGATTTCGTTCATTCATCAAAAAGGAACAAAAGAAAGATTTGATTAGGGAAACAGCAATACTCTTCCTATTAAAATTTCAAACTTCTAGCAATTTAGGCACAAAATGTCAACGACTCTTAAAATCACAGCATTATCAGTTTTCGGCACTTAATGTTTCAGCACCACATCTAGAAATTTGAGCACTCAAGTATGAAAGCTGAAGTGTTATCTTCTCCTTTTAAAATTCAACTCCTCTAATAACTTGCCAAAACTTCTAAAGTTCAGCATTTAATGTTCTACTAGGAAAGTACTCTTATATTTTCAAACTATAATTCTTAGACGTCAGAATACAGTCCAATTATCATAAGAAAACAACTCTTAATATTTTAGAATTTCTTAAATTTGCAGTGCTTCAATTTTGAAACTTAAAAAGGGAAACCAAACCTTAGCTACTCACTCAATAGCATGTCCCATAATAGATGAACGATAATACACGTGGTGAAAGTCATCACCTTTCACAGGATTATATTATGCTGCAAGAGGATCAATATTGGAACTTGAAATGATCAATTCACATGAAATAAGATGAATTGGAGTCATCAGTGTAGCTAATAAACTTCAGAGAATACAACAAAATAACGAAATAAAGGTATCTTGTTATTTCAAGCTAGAAGCATTCCCTGGACTATGGATGAAAATATGAGTCCCTGTATCATATCAATATGGGAATATCGGATAATATATATCAGTGTTGGATTATATGAACCAAATAATATCAGCAAATAGTTCGTTAATAGACAAATATTGGCTGATATATTAGCCAACTATCGGGTATATTGTTTATACGATGATATATCGCAATTTTGCCATGGACACTAGAAAATATCGATATTAGTGGCTTGAAACTTTTATAAGTTGGCCAATATATCTAATAAGGCTAGCATATTAAAGAAATTTGGACCATTGCAACACTCATTAATATATGTCGAGCAAGCTCAATTAGGATTCATTCCACTCAATCGAGCAAGTTGTAATAAAATTGAGAGCTCCCATGTGATTAAGCCAAGTTTAAAAGGTGAGGTCAAGTAGCGAAAGCTCAGCTGAGTTTGACCTTTTATGCTTTGATGGAGCCCGAATATAGACGGTAAGGCTGTTTAACTTGTGATTTTAATTCAAGAAGTAGTGCTCATGAATGGCATATTCCGGAATAATTAATATAAAAGTTGGTAAAAGACCACGTAGAAGACAACCAAATGAGAAGGAAAAGAACCAAGCATAATGGGCTTGCATAAATAAATCAAATCTGTAGGTACAATGTTCATATCATCATTATTCTGAGAAAGAAAGATCAATAATACTTAGGGACTTTTATTTTTTGTAAAGGAAGAGTCCTAGCTCTCAATTTTTAAACTATGCCTTCTCTTCATTCATATTTCTTATTAAATATCAGAAAGTCTATAGATGTACAAATAGACATTCATACACATATAGTCATAATGTATAGCCCAAGACCTCGAATCAACATCTCTTGGCATGTTTTCATGGATGTCCTTTACAGTGACCGAAAGAAAGCTAAAGTAAACAATGCAACAATTACAGCAAAAGCTCAAGCTCCACAGAATTAGGGTTGGACTATATGAATACCTTCTTCTATTCCAGTCCATTCAAGCAAACTCCTTGGAAAGTGAGAATTTTTTAATTTGTTGTTCATCTCCTCACTCCTATGTTTTGTAAGCCTACATCTCCCCTTTCTGGTGGCTCAAACCTCAACCAAATCACCTTTTTGAACCTTCATCTGAGCTACGTTCAGTTCAAGTGTCCGAAAGAAAGTTAAAATAACATGTCAAATTGGTTGAGTACCAAATAGATACATAGGAAACTATATTGCTTGCATATATTTTGTATGAGTGCTGAGCTTCCTAGCTTTTAACCATCACACTAATCATTTCTCTCTCCTTGCTCTCCATTATTTTCTCTCTTCATTCAACTTGATTTGCAGGAAGACATCTTCTGGTCAAGCTGTAATCTATGGTATGCAAGTGTATTGGGTTAATTACCAAAAAGTGCAGTGAGTTTTTTGTCTCACCCAAGTCACACCATCTGTGACTTTCCCTCAAATGCCATCTGTAATTTTGTGCCCTCCATCATTAATCTAGTGAGATTACTAGTAATCGAAGAACTGTAAGCAAAACTGCATAATTGATCATTCAGGCAGAACTAAAAATAGCAAGAACAAATTTATAAGCCAATGAATCAGGTCTCCTATATTAATCCTATTCTATGATTTTAATCTATTTAAGAAAAATGCTCTTTGAAAGTCAGACGGAAAAAAACACACTTTGCAATATCATCCGATAAATCCTCCTAGTATTGTTACCCTCACTACCCCTAACCTTAATCAAGTCAATCTTTCTACCAGTTTTTGCTACTTTGCCACTTACATGCAGGTATTTACGTCATCTACATCACCTCTAACCTCAGTTAAGTCATTCTTCTACTATTTAAGCCAAATTTGATTACTTAGAACATGTTTATTTCTTACCTATCTTTTTAACGTGACACCATCTAACTATATTAAAATTCTCATTCTAATCACGTCCATTATTTAAGTATATTTCTTTCTCAATTACAATCAGTATGAGACATACAACATAGTACTAAAGGTTTTTCCTACAATTTTCTTCCCTGGTGAGGCAGGGGTTTGGAGTCATAGCTCCCATATTAGAGGAAATATAACTCTAGTTTGTTTTCAAAAGATAATCTAGGAATCAAAAGATTATTCCTTGAAATTATAAAACAAATTTGAAATAGTATTTCATTACTTTTGGATTTTTCAGCAATTATTTCACAGTAATTAGTTGGGAAAACGCAATGCCTAAAGCTGAATTCTGAAAATACAATTTTTAATTTCCCAGAGTATTACTTACTATTAGAGCAAACAGTGAGAACTATATAATCTTGAGCTTGGACAGTTTTTCTTATGTTTTACTCCCCCAAACTACACACATTTTTACATCTCCACACTTCTCCACAGTAATCTGGGCACCAAACACTTCTTACATAAACTAATTTCTATCAACCGACATGGTAGTTTTGATGAAAATGGATTCGTAACCAGATGTGAAAATTTGAAGGCAATAACACAACTAAACTTGATGAGAAGAAATCAGCGGATTAGCAAGAGATACAGCAAGAAGCAAGAGTTACTGAAAATTATAAACAATACAGTCGCCAAGGAATTACAAGAAAAACCAGTGCAGCAAGCAAGAGAAAATGAAATTCAACAAAAATAAATACAGATCGAAGATTAATTGCCCAATAATACCCAATATCATGATAAAAAAATCCTAGTAAAAAGCAGATTAGACATCTCACAGACGATCCTACCGATTCTTTCGCCAAAGTCTCTAAGAAGAGACCGACGATTACGGACGCAGATGAAACGATAGCCTTCTCACCTTGGCCTTCTACTATCGGCACGTAGAAGACCAATCCGCCATCCTCAACTGCGGACTCGAGTCGAAGCAACTTTACTTGCTTTCAACTTTCCTGTTTTTCTATTTGCAAGAGAGAGAGAGAGATTACATAAAAATTATGTAAGATAAATAGAGGCCAACTATAGTTTTATTCTCTAATTTATTTTTTTAAAAAATTACATAAAAATATTATTTAAACTATTAAATGTCGGTATTCTGATAAATTTAAAATATATGTATTCATAAAATATTATATATATCTAAAAATAAGAAATTATACAATTATGTATATTAAATTCTATATATTAAAAAATTATAATTTATATTAAGCTACTTATTTTTTATTTTTATGTATAAATAAAAAATTAATCATATATCAACTTAATATTCTTAATTATAATTTAAATAATAATATAATTTATATCATACAATTTAAATAATATAGTTTAAATTCTATCCAATTTTAATTCTAATAAAATTAAAATTAGACTCATATTTTTAAAGTTTAATTTTAACTATACAATCTAAACATATTCTTAATTAAGATTACTTTTGAATTCAAATTGCATAATGCAAAATTATTAAAAATGGATTGCCAAAATCAACGATATCAATTAATGTGTATTCATTGTTATTTTGACATAGGCAATAAGTATTTACTAAATAGAAATATTTTTATAATAAATATTTTTGTTTAAAATTTTTCACATTATTCATAAAAATATTTTTAAAGAAAATAAATTCTCTTTAAAACATTTTTTAACATTTGGTGTATATAAAAAAATATAAAATATCATATAAATTGGTCAACAATTGTGGATATATGTGATTATTGATTGTAATAATATTTTTAAAATGATATTAATATTTTACAATTAAAAAAATATCTACATTTACTTCCAATCAATATTTAATGTGCCGATATTTTGTTTTAGTGTGGGGTCAAAGACACCATCATTTGGTAACCAATGGCATAGTTAGGGTGTCAATTGCCAGCAACTGTCGTCAGCAAACTTGTGGGATAAGGTTGGGCAAATTATTCAACAACTAACAAGATAGCTCGAGACATCATTGGCCCGTGCCCAAGGATCAAGAACACCAATGACCGGTGACAACCAACGGTGATTGGTGTGTTGGCGGTAGGCCGACTCGTGTCAAGAAATGCCAAAGCAACAAATGTCTGGGATGGTCAAAAATATTATTGCCTAATTATCGGTAATGAGGTTGGGAATGTTGACGGTGGTGACTCGAGGGGCCATACGCTTGTCAGTAATTGACAGTGGGTGCACATATTGTCCGACAACCAATGGTAGTACTTGAGACGTCAACAATTAGTGAATGAATGCTTTATTGATAGCGATGATATCTATCTTTAGGTAAAATCTTTTCATTAATAAATATCGGTGGTCATTAAATAGTGGATGTATCATGACCTGGATTGTTTATATAGACATTGTCAAAATTATATCCGAAATATTCAGATAGCAATGCTACATAAAAATCTATTAGTCGCAACCAAAAACCATATGATATAATTTACTTGCCCCTTAAGATTTGGTTAAATTTAATCCATTTGATTACTAACTTTTTAAACTTGCTTAAGCATATGATAAAATGGCAATGAGGTCACAACCAAAAACCATCAAATATAAGAAATACATGAAAACTAAAACAATGTGCGGTCCCTTAAGCCATGCAGTGTCAAGTTTATAGATGCTAGCTGCTCCACACACTTAAATTGTTTTATTAACAATATCTTTGAAGTACGTAAATCATTCTCTTCCCATGATCCTCTTTAAATGATCACACATTTTAAAGTGGATCAAGCTTGCTAATTTAGAAGTCAGTGATAATGTATGGGGAGTTTAAAAGCTTAATAAGTAAATAAAAAGATATAATAATAAACGTAAATCATAAGAACCTGCAAGAAAAACGATGAACCAAATACCAACTATAAATCTTATTAAATAAGGGTGAGTATAAGAATATCACTGTATATATTTTTGCCAATAAATATGGACTTTATTTTACTACCCAAAATACGTAAAAAGTACTATTTATGTTTTGTTTCTTATAGATAAGGTCATAACTACTATTATAACCTATAAAAGAGCCATCATACAGTCTTTTATTTTTTTCTTTATTATATAGCAATATATTAGCAATATATTCATTTAATTCATTATGATGGTCTATTTTTAAAAATTTTAAAAAAATTTCTACGAAATTATATATATTTTTTCTAAAATTTGGAGGAACTTGGGCATAGAGATTTGATAGAGTTCTTGGACAATCTTAACTATGCCAAAAGTTTCATCAACAAATTTAATATTTTTCATGAATATGTTCAATGTACTTCAAAAACTTGAAAATAAAAGGTATACAGGAAAGCCAAATATCAGAAGTAACATTGATGAACACTTGCATTGAATATAAGAATATGAATCTCATATTATGATCCAATATAAAAAAAAAAATCTAAAAATTTTAATAATAGATTAAAAGTCTAGGTTTGAAATTCTCTTTTAATAACATAATTCTCAATATCTCTTTGTGGTTTTGCTCTAAAATTTTTTTATTTTTCTCTTTCTCTCTTTTTCTTCTTTTCTTTTCTTTCTTTCTTCTTTCCTCAAAATCTCATAAAAAAATAAGCTAGAAAGATGCCAAAATTTCTTATATAAACAAATTGATGGATGCAAATAAATCATGCACCATTAGGCGTGAAGGTCCAACACATATGGTGCATATTCAACCTTCATGCTCAAATTAAGTGCAATCAAGTTTGCTAGATGTGTGCGAATATCATTCATATCACGATTCAAAAATACAATATACGCAAGTTAAAAATAAAATCAATAATATATTCTATTAATTATAAAAATTTAACCCGCACGTGACAATCCAAACACATACAGGACTCAACATGATAACACCCGCACAAGACCTCCTTTGATATAAATTCGGACAAACATAATAAGTGACCTGCTATCCAAAAATTATAATGGATGTATCCAAATATATAACTCCCAATATTTTTCATACACATGTCAATGCACTCATCTGACCATAAATAATAACCATAAAATATTATTGAAATCAGAAACATACCCAATATAATATCCCCACTCACTGATAGAGATATATCGCGCCAAATCACGTTCGAACTCCTGTAAGTTTATCCGTGCCACTAGTCTAAAGGGATAAAATATGAAAACGTGAATTTAGAACTCAACAAGTATCGTATATATGTAATCAGTATATATAAATCAGATAGAATGGATAACAATCACAATCGTGTAACAATAAAATACAAGATCTACGAAATTCCTGAAAACTAAGAAGATGTCTCGTACTAAATTATTATCCGTATCAAACAGTCCATTCGAAAATATTCATAATAAATAACGATCTAATAAAGTCTCGTAGACGATATCATATCATATGATCTGAGGTTACCTTACATAATTGCAACAGTCATCACATCCGTGTGGGACATATACCATCATCCGGATCTAAATCTCATATATCATATGCTGAAATCAAAAAAAATTCCGGAACCAAATAATATGAATATAAAACATGTTCCAGGGCTTGACACATTAATACGTATGAGACATTCCTATCACCCATCTGTGGGTCAAACCACGTATCTCGAATCACAATTTACCCAAATACATGCAGAAACATAAAATATGTACAAAATCGAAAAACTAAAGATAAATAATATCAACTTGAGGAATGATTATTATTGTCCGGTAACTACAACTATATCGGTTGCGATTTAAGCCAGCAGTTCAATACTCAACTACAATTTAAGCCAATAATTCAAGCCCATCCATGTACTATGTCTCCCATAAATTATGAACTTGCTTACTATGTTTTACCATCCGCGACTTTGGATGTAACATCAAATTTTAGTTATATATTAGGATATCTAATATATAACTGTGGAAGTGAAACAATATGTGACATACGTCCCCATCAGGACTAAGCTTCCTTGTCGAGAGCAGTACCAATATCTCATACCTTAGATTATATATATCAACCCATCGGGTCTCAGGCCGCCATGGCCCTGTAGTGATCTCGCTCCCAAAAGCATGCATGTGGACCAATGTACGGCTTGGTTCATAATTTCAAAATATACAGATACACAAATATACATATATACTGTTTAGGTGTCCGAAAATCCTCCAAATCATAAATATCCATATAAAATCATCGCACGACCTGTAAAATATATATGTATGTATATAATTAATAAATTTGGTGTGTATAAAAATATATACATGTTAGTAAAATATTCAATAATAGTCAAAACACATCAGAAATTAAATCAGACTAAAAATAGGGTTAGAGAATAATTACCTTAACATTATATTCCGCAGATTTGAAGAAAGGATATCCTGAAGTATCCGAATCAGGCGATTCTCTCACCTCTGCGGTGCCCTCTCTCTTTCCTCCATGCGCAGCCCTTTGCTAGCGCACCCCACCACCTCGCTGCTGCCTCCCTCAACTGCCACTGCCTTGCATGGCCGTCACCAGCCTCCCCGGCACTTGCGTCACTGCACTACCGCCGCTGCTCTCCCGCGTGGCTTCGTCGTCGCACGCTGCACCATGGCCACCTCAGCCCGCGCTGTACCACCACACACCACTGACGACCACCAGCACACCACCAACGACCACCAGCACACCGACGATCTCCTCTCTCTTCTTCTACCTCCTCCTCCTCCTTCCTCTACAAATCCTAACCCTCCACCCTCTCTCTCCTTGATCCCCTTCTCTTCTATTCTTCTTCTTTTTATTTTGTCATTATTATTATTATTATCATTATTATTATTGTTATATATATATCCTTTTATTATATTCTAAAATCTAATCGGTATTCGGATAACAGTATGGGTGCACCTCGAGTGTCATTCTGTAATTCTGATCATTCCTTAAAATTTTATAATATTTTAATTTATTTTTATCACATCTGAAATTACCAAAATTATAATTAATATTAAAATAATTCACACGAAATTTAAAATATTATATTCATACGCACATTAGGTATGATGAATCTTAAAAAAATATGTGTATCCTCTTGTGCGTATATTACGCGCCATCTATTAAAGCCCTCATATTTAAGATCTCCCATAATTGTCTCTAATAATTCAACCAATTATTCAATTTAAACATTAATTTATCATAATTAATACCTGGATATCATTGAATTAGTTTCGGAAAATGACTTTTCCTTTCGAAAATAGAAAATAATTATTTAAAATTTAATCTTAAGTTTTTATCTATCGAAGAAAATATTTGTTGTTGACTTATTTTTCAATACTTATCAAATATCAAAAAATGTGAAAAATAATATCCTATTTGCATCAAATAATGAAAAATGAGAAAAAAATAATTTCTAATTGATTATTTTTTACAAACAAATGGAGACATAATTAAAAAAAAAAAAATTGCTATATCTTTGAACACTTTATTCTCAACTATTGCCTTTATTACTATATAACTATTTACAATCTTATGCATCTTGATTGAATTATTGATCAAATTCAATCGGACATAAAACAATGTTGTTTTAAGTAAGGCATCCTAATTCTCACTTGCTTAGAAAAAACCTTTAAATTTGGATTTATACTATATGATTTTTGATGAGTCATATGTTAATAGATTCTTGTAATATTTTGAGTACAAGCAATCACTAATACCTGAGCAAAAAAGAAACAATTTCTGTTGTTTACAAGAATCAGAAGCCATTCCAACCAAATTCATGATAAGCCTACTAACTTCCTGATAAAATTCCTACAGTTAAAACCCATTGACCTTATCAATTATCTTTAGCATTAGCAAACTTTGTAACATTGTGTTGTACTTTGGGTCTTTTATTGGATTATATTTTGTGCACCAATCTAAGTTTTAAGGTGTACATTTGTTAAGTGTGAAAGGTTGAATTTCACTTACAGTTGAGTTCATACAAGTCTCAACTAAGTGTTTTCACGCAAGGTTCTCTAAACTTTTATATTTGAGTGAAATCATGTGATTATTAAGTTTGTGCCATAGAGGTTGTTTGCCGCATGTTTATGAGCCTATTGTACACTGCATCAATCTTGCTTGACATCTGCATGAAAGCAGCTCAAGCTATATGTGTTTTGAGTCAAACAGTAAGATAGCCACAAGATAATAGCGCATGCTATAGAGGTGCAAAGATGATCTATAAGATGGTAAGGTGACAATCACTTAAATCTGTCTCCACATAAGTGCTTCATGTGATATTTTATTTGAGTGAAAATATAGTTTATGCCCACTTTCAACTTCGCTCAATTGCTTTAATATTTTACATGTTACTAATCTTATTTTGATTAGCCCTACAAACCTATGTAGTTTTTGTTGGGTCTAATCACTCAATTGAGGGTAACCTAATAAATTGGTTTGTCATTGAAAAATTTTAGGAGAGCAAATGATCAATTTCATTTGACGGAGTGAAAGTCTGGAGAACATTGGCCAGTCAATAGAGGTTGACCGACGGAAGACAAATGGCCGGTTGTGGATTCCGGTCAACAGAGTTGACCGACTGAATGATGGCTGAAGGAAGATGGCTGAAGACGTGCGGATTTGCTGTGGAGTAGAGTTGCCAGTAAATGGGTTGATCGGCAATGGAGGCAAATTGACGGGTCAACGATTTGACCGACAAAGGGAGGCATATTGGCGATTGGCACACGAAAGCTTTTGAGACAAGGTTTGCAGGTCAACGTGTTAACAAAACAAAGGTAGCAGAAGACCGGCTAACACGTTGACCGGCAAAAATGCTGATGGTGCGCAGACAGCCAAGGCTACAAATGGAAAGCGCATGGAAGCTTTGGTACATTTTGCCGGTCAATGTGCTAATCGACAAAAGGAGGCAAATGGGTGCACGGTTCTATTGGTGCGCAGACGGTCAATGAGGCCAAGGAGACAAGTTGCTGAAGGCTTGCGCCGTGTTGGACGGCCGATGACTCTTTGATGGCAAAGGGCACGGTGGTCTGAGGACTTGGGCGCAGCAAGGGCTGAAGACACTGTGCAAAGCAGACATTGCGAACAACTGGCAGTCAAGAGTTGATAGCAGGCTTTTGTAAGGCACATCTTCTGAATAGTGCAGAGCATACGCCGTCTGATCAGAGTATGCGCAGTTGATATGTAAGGCATAGGCTGCAGGGAAGCTCGAAAATTGGTGAAGACATGGTACGAATCATCTGCAAGATAGACCAGCTGAGCAGATGTGGATTTAGAGCCAGGATGTCTATATATGAGTACTAGGAGCTTCAGAAAGAGGTATGGTGAAAACACCAAGGTGTGTGAGAGCACCAGCGGGTGTGGGACACCATGGGCGAGCACCACTAGGAGCAAATGGGTGTAGCCAGACATTATGTGAAATGTGTGAGAGGAGTGCACCATTAGTGAGAGGCAGAAGAGAAAAAAATAGAGAGTGAGAAGAAGGAGAGTTTCCTTGTTTATTCTGGAAAGGCTTTTCTTAGTTGTCCACAGGTGTGCTACAGATACTCTATCTCTGGGTTTGTATAACTATTTTACATAGTAAAATCTGTTAGTGGACTATGTGTCTAGTGACTTTTCTTTTAATTGAAAATGGATTTTTATATAAAAAATATTGTACATATTATTTATTCTTTATTCCTACTAAATGGTGGCTGACGATGACGGAGGTTCAGGTTTTTCGCTGCTGCAGGATTCGGTGAATCCGGGTGTCGAACCTCAACAGTTTTGGTATATTACTCATGCATAAATTTGAAAAGTGTTTCTGGTTGGTTGAGTTCAGTTAACTAGGGATCCACTAGGAGACTGCAAATGTTGTTTGGATAGTGCAAGCCTACAAATTTAATGAGGGTCTTAGAAAACATGTGGTTGGTAATCAGTTAAGGAGTCTAATACGTTTGTACGTTGATCAATAAGTTGATTATTCATATATGGTACATTTAGTTGGCGACTTATAAGTCCATATAGTTTTTCTTTAATTGAAGTATTTAGAAACTTCTTTTTGCTAACATATTGAGCTCTCTCTCTCTTTATATATATATTTTTAGTATGGTGGTGATATATATTTAAACATCTAGATCTATTATTTTCTTGCATATATGCTATTTTTTACTTTGCATTTTCACATAAAAATAGATATTCACCCCGCTAGATGTTTATGGGTCTAAATGTTATTTTCTCAAACTTTAAATTAGTTCCTTGTTCCAATCAATGAAATTACTGTGTACGGCATGTGTTGTATAGATAGCGCTATCTTTTTTAACAGTAATTTTGTTATTTTATTTGAAAATTTTCGAGTTATTATCCGTATATGCATATATTATATTTTCATATTTTATATTTTATTAGTAAATATTTTAAGAGTAACATTGATAGCTCGAAGCTATATAGGATCAATTCCACTTTACTTTTTGCACGCGGTGAGAATTTTACGTACAAATTTCCAGGCTAATGGATAAAACCCGACGAGAAGAAAAAGGGCGAAATTATCATTCCAGAGCCGATGTGTTGAGAGTTCAATCCGTTCAGCCCTCCGTTTGTCCCTCGCTGTCTCTCCCTGCAGCTTTGCCCGTCACTTTGGAAGTCTGTCTAGCCTTTCCATCGCGCGCACGGTCGCTTTTCTCTCCCCTTCCGGCGGTTGTTCCCCTCGCTGCAGGTAGGCTGTCTCTCGCGTCCTCCTCCGTCGTGTTGTACCGCATGCAGTAAATGCTTGGAAATATATAAATGATATAAAGATGTAATTGGTTGCGAAACGCTATCTGGAATGCTATATGGATTCCTGAGCAGTCAAATTATGATAAATACCGTCTCTGGTTATCAAATTAGGGCGCTTTATAAGCGTGATGCTTCAGATTTCAAACAACGTAGGAACCGAAGTTGAACTCTGTTTCTTAATCTAGGGATGAGAGACTGAGATAGATTGATTGTGAATAAATGAGCATAAGCTTTGTTTATATATACAACTATATGACGAAGTTGCTGAAAAGGTTGGAATTTTATTTTATTCTCATCCAAGCTGGTAAAATTACCAATAGAACTTGAAAGCACGTGAAACAGAACCCTAATTCCATATAAAACCTTAGGACATGTCGGAATGTGTTCCGTAAGAAAGAAATATAAAATGAAGTGAAGAAATTGACTAATTTGCTAATTGAATTTCAAATCCTTATGAAATGTTCAATAATATTTGAAGGTAGAAAAAGAAGGATCATTTATTGGATTGGCCATGGCCTCATTCGCAATGCTTTTGCTATGTGGAAACCCTTTTTAAGGAGTTATTTTGTAAGGTGTTTGAAATGTAGCTTCCAAATATCTTTTTTTATCAAAGCTGTTGATAGATAATTATCTGACTTGGTTCTTCATCTCATATTCAGGATATCAAATGGTTTTCTTTGTTTAATGATACTGGAACAGGCACTATGGAGTAAAGGATTTGGTCTGTAAGTTGGATATAATGGTGTTGGTGACAAATCAGGTAATTCAGGCATTTATCATTATTAGAACTAAAGGAGTTACATTATCAGAACTAACGGTATTTTAAAGACAATAGGTAGCATTGCTGTTAATTGTCTTTGATACATGCAAACTTCAAGCCAACAAGTTAATGAATTATCAGTTAGTTAAACTACTTTCCCATTATCCATTATCCATCTTTTGAGTAAGAAATGTTGATCTGTAGTTGGAGTTTAAAGCTAGGAATGCAAACTAGCTGAGATGAGCAAAGTCTTGCTTTTCTTTGGCTCGGCTCGTTCTAATGTGGATAAAATTGCGCTTAAGGTTCCCTAATTACTTCATGAGTTGAGTTGAATTGGATAATATCTATTCTAACTGAGCTATCATGAGTGGAGTTGGGTAGTTCGGTTAATTACAATGGAATATGCTAATCAGTGTTTTGTTCAAGCTGGTTCTGCTAGCCAAATGAGCTTATAAAGTAGGCTTGATCCCAAACATGTTTGCAACATGGTCCATATAATACCCTCTTTCTAGTGTGTTTAGTAAAGTCAAGAAACCACCTACTATTTAAGATGTTTATCAAGAAGCCTACCTAGTTCAGGCATATTTCATTATCTATATTGTGGATGAAACATGTTTGAGTTATTGGGACTGTCAATATTTTCATCTGAACTGGTTGGAAAGGAGAATTTGTAATTATGCCGTTTTTGCTATATAGTATGCTATTTTTTTCCATGTACAAGTTTCTTAGCCTAGCAGGTTATTTTAATGTTTTTCATGAAGTGGTAAATATATTTTTGACACTTGATCATTATTGGATAACAAACTCAAAATTTTCTAAATAGAATTCCAGGCTATCATCTATCATTTATCCTGTTTTCCCACTTGTTTGGAAGGGGCTGTGGATGTTAATTTATTATGTATGTATCTCAACTTACATGGTCCTATTTGTTGCCTTTTCAGAGTTCTCATGTAACATTTCCCTCTAGATCTCTATCATGGAACAGAGGGGAAAAGCTGAAGCAACACATGGCAATGCTTCATACAGTTAAAAAAACAGAAAGGTGTATTACATTAAAGCATGCTGTTTCTTTAAGGTGAACCTTTCTGTCTCTTATGGTTTGTTTTTTTAAGTTGGTATAAAATATATGCTAAAGTGTCAACATCAGTAGCTAGCTGTCAAGTTTCCATTTTTGAATTTTGTTGGTCAAGCTTTGGCTGATATTTGCAGAAAATATTAGCGGCGTAACAGAGCTTGCTTTAGATAGTAGATAGTAGCAATATTCCAGACACACAAAATAAATCATGATACTATAGAATACCAAGGATGGCATGTGTGGGAGGTAACAAGTTAATCAATATCTAGTTCTAACTGAGCTATGACCTGAATAAATGAAGAAACTAGTAAATTAGTCAATAGGTGAATAACAGCCAAATGAACTCATAGTAAGTAGATACACATTTCATAATAAACTTATGAATAAATAGACACATACACACTGACTATTATCATTAGATGGATAGATAATAGATTGTTTTGTGGGTTTCTTGCATTTAATCACCTTCATTTTATGTTTATCATATAATAGCCACTTCTATTCTTCCTTTCATTTAGTCACTTACGTTTGTATTTCCTTCAATTCACCACCTTGTACGATTTTTTTCTCATTTTTAATGAAATCAACACTTTTCCTTCCTTTATTTGTATAATTCTTCACATGTTTGAAAGAAATAGGGACAGTTTAGTTATAACTAAACTAAAACATTTAATGAAATTTAATGAAAAATCATAATGAAAATAGGGCAAGTGGTTTATTGAAACAAGAAACAAATTATGTGGTTAAGTGAAATAAATAAATAAATAAATAAAAGTGGTAGCTTTTGTGAAGAATATTAACATTATAAATATAATGACAATATTTTAGCCTTAAGCCTAATGAAAAGGGGGTCGGCTGTATGATTATATTTTCGTCATTCTATTTTATTAAATGTAATATACTATAAGAGGAAGTAAAATTAAATTTTTTTATCACCTCACTTCAAGTTTTTCAAATCATATATATTCCGTTCTTTTTTCCAAGCATAATTACCTCATTTTTTTCTCATAGGTGTTGTATTTGGCCTATATTCTAAGTATCAGATAGATTTCAATTAAGCTTTCATCATCCCATCTTCCATAGGTGTGGTGTAACTTCTAAATATTTAGGATAATTTTATTTATCTTAGCATTCCCATCACGGTAACACTTTTTGTACGTGGTGTTGCCTAATTGCCTTGCATTGAAAACCATGAAGACTAGTAGGTCTAATAACCGTTTTATATTAATTGATTTTCAAATTTAGTGGTGTGTTTTACTCACAAAGTACACTCAATACAGTTTTTATTTTACCATCCTACATAAATTCTATGTGTAACATCATCATTTATTTATCTTTTTTCTTGAATCATTGGTCTAAGTTAATGAAATTTGTTATTTTTTAAGAATGTCTTGATTATTAGCTATGATTTTTTATTATTTTGTCTATAATTACTAAAATAATTATTTACATATTTGATTTTACTCCCATTTATCCCAAGTCATTTAGAAATAAAAGCCTTAGTTTAACATGCTAATTTTATTTCTACATTTGCTTTATTTTTATCTATTGAAACACCATCATCTGCAAGCATAATACAAGAAGGAACCGTATCTTAAACATATTTAGTAAGTTCATCCATAACTAAGATTAATCGATAAGGACTCAGTGTAGATTCTTGATGAACCCCTCTGCTAATAAAATAAAAATCCCTGGTATTTCCTTCAATTGTTCTAACAATACTCATTACGCCTTTACATATCTTTGATTATATTTATATATATTTTTATTAGTTTCTTTCTTCTCTAACAGCTGCCATAAAACTTTTCTTGGCACCCTATCATAAGCCTAATATAGATCAATGAAAATCATATATAAATTAATTTCATTTACCTATTTTGTCGATTAATATTATCAAAAGATATTTCACTACAATGGTTGAACACCCTAAAATGATTTCCAAGCATGTTTGTTTCTTGCCTTAGTCATTGTTCAATTACTTGTTCTTAGTGGTTAATAGCATGACTCGTTGATTTATTACTTGATAATTAGTATAACTTTCAATAACTCTATTATTTTTACAAATAGGAAATAAAATGCTTCTCCTCCATTTACCTGGCATTTTCTTAATTCCTAAGATCATATTGAATATTTTAGTTAGCCAATTTGTGTTAGTGAATTTGTCCCATACTTTCCTAGATATTTTCCAATTTTATGATGTACTTCATCAAGTCCTATCAATTTACATTTTATTTTTTGAAGTGCATACTTAGCTTCTTGAATTCTTATTTGGCGTCTCTCTTTAAAATTTTTATTCATTTCTCACTAACTTCTAGATTTAGGTCTTCAATTATATTATCTTTAATATATTATTAAATAACACTGCCATTTTTTTTTATGTCCTCTTCTTTTGCTAATACTTAATTATATTCATCTTTTGTATACCTTTTATTCCTAGATCCCTGCCCTTTCTCCTTCTTGCTCTAGCCAATTTGTATGTCTTTCTCTCTCTTTCAATCCTAGCTTAGTGAACAACAAATTATATGCTCTAGATTTAGCTTCGTTTGCTACTTTTTTGATAATTTTTGTTTCATAATATTTTCTAAAAATCTCATTGTTCTTGCAAAGTCATAAAGTTTTAAGTACTTCCTTTTTGTCTTTATTGCCTTTCAGACATCCCCGTTCCGCCACCAACAACCTTCTTTAGTACTAAATCTTCTTCCTTTAGAATCTCATAATACTTACTTTGTTATCCCCTTAATACGATTTGCCTTTTTTAAGAGGCATATTATTTGCATCTTTTTTATTGTTTACTATCCAAATGGTTTTTTCTTTTTTTAACATTTTATTTGTAAATTTTATCACGGTTTCTCCTTTCAGCTCCACCATCTTGTTTGGTGACATTTTGAAGTTTGAATCTCTCTTCCATTTTTTAATACTTATAATTAATACTAGAAGGTCATGTTGAGTAGCTAGACTCCCTCTTGAAATGACTTTACAATTTTTACAACACAGCCTATCTGATCTTCCTGTTGAAGAGAAATTTATTTGACTAATATTAGGTCCACTTTTAAAAGTTTTAGGAGCTCAACTATGTTCCTAAAGCAAGTATTAAGTTATACAAGATCTTAAGAGATAAACTCTAAAATCTTATCCCCTGAATCATTTTTATCTCTAAAACCAAAGCCCTCCTATACTTGTTCAAAATCCTTGTTATCATTTTCTATATGGCCGTTTTCTTTTAATATTTTTTGACAAACCTACATGTGGAATGTAGTGAACAATAATATCTATGATTTCTAACTCTTAGACTAGTTTAACATATATTATTTTGTATGGTATATCTACATCATCTACTACATTATCTGTTAGAATTTTATTCACCATAATACCTACCCATTTTTTATCTTTTCATGTCTACCAAAGTTTATATCCCGTCTTTTCATTTCTCTTGGTTTTTATCATACCAATTTAGTTTCTTGTGAACAAATTGTACTCAGTATCTACTACCTTGATACTTTTTCCTAGTTCCTATGTTCTAGGTGCTTGGTCTAATTTGTCACTTTTGGACTCTTTTCTTAACTTTCTGACCCTTCCATATTTCACACCACGTTCAAGTAGAGACACAGCGCATCACTGTAGGGCGATAACCTAAAATAGGTTCGTTATTAAAAAATCCAACAAATACTTACAATGGCTATCAATAATAAAATGCAGCCCTCCTGTTATGTTGGAGTTGGCAAAAAGGATGTAGGAATATAATTAAAGGAATAGAAACTACATACTAAATAATTATAGATTTTTATATTTAACAAATAAGGTAAAAGGCATAAATTTATGAAATTGGCTGGAAAGAGTTTTGGCACTTGGCTTTTCTTAAAAAATAAAAGAAAAGTTATCAACTATGCAAATACACTAAGTTTCTAGAGAAGCTCGAAGAATGCAAAAATCCTAGCAAATCTATCCTGCTTGTAAAACTAAAACTCCGATTCCTCAAAGAAAACTGATCTTTTGAAGTCCAAAACTTCTAAATTTTGTACAGAAACACGGTGTATTACAAATCAGACCTATGTCCACAAAAAGGCAATTTTTGTTGGAAAATTCTTGAAATCAGGCAAGAAGCTACAAGATACAAGTATGATCTTCAAATCAGATGGGGAAACAAGATCTGTGGACTGCAACTACAAGATGTGCCGGCTTATCATCTTCAAATCAGGTGGGGAAACATGATCTGTGGACTGCATCTACAAAATGCAGCAATCCGGTGGCTATCTCACTAACAGAACACAGGCTTATTTATAAGAAATTAGATAACAAAATCAATAAAAAGCTCAGCAATGGCAAGAAAGCAACCTATTTCTATTGGAGGGAAGATGCTTACGTTCAGAAGGAGATTAGAGATCAAAGTTTCCCTTGGAGTATAACGAGATTTAAGGATGACAAGTAAAGATCCCAACTTAAAGTTTGGCACCGTTTTTGTTTGCCATTTGTATGCTCACATAAATTTAAATTGCCGAATGGTTTCCAACTTTTGTGTTAGATAATGCTTGCTGTTTTTTGTTTTTTCAATAAACAAGTTGATGTGAGGGAACAGAAATCTTGGGTTTGATAATCAGGAAATGTGGCAGCAAGTATGAAAACTGGCAGAATGCTGTCTTGATTATATCTCTCTCATCCCAAATCCTATCCCTCTTCCATGCTTTTTGCAGGTCGCACAGGCTTGTATGGTGAAAGAATGAATTAGAGCTAAACCCCATCATCCCCAATGACACTGTCACTTTGGCTTCCTACCTTCATCTCTCCCATCATTATTACTGTATTATATTCGAAAAGCTAGTGCACTGTATCTCAACCAGAGGGAGCAATCTGGGGCTTTGATTCTAAGCTGTCGGTTGCACGAAACAAACTAAAGTGGGACCAGCTAGTTGTCCAATACTGTAAACAATTTGGGCCTCGGTGATTGAAAATTCTTGTCCCAAATTTGAACGATTTACTCTAGGCATTATAACAATCTCAATCTTTGGTCCTTTGTATTTGGGAGCTACATTATCTTCCATTTTTGTGGTCCCAAGCTTTGCCCTCTGGCATTGACAACCAACTTGGAAAATAGGCTCCATTTTAAAGAAATTGAGTGGCATTTAACAAGCCAAATCATGACTGAAATCCTTTTCTTTTTTGTATGTTGAGTCCTTTCTTTATGTTTTATCGGTGGCTAGCTGTATGTGGAATCTTTTGGCTTCTTCAAGCAAGCTGTTTGGCTTTTACTGGTTAGCAATGCAATTAGTTTCCAATTCCAAATAGATTGGATGTGAGAGAGACAGAGGGAGGGTCTTCCTGGTTATGATATGGGATGAAAATTTCTAGGTTCTATTTCTTGATATCTTAATCAATAAAATGAAGCTATGATTTTATTTTGCATATTATAGCAATTTTGTTGGACATATATCCAACTTGGCAGATAAAAGACAGATACTAGTATGTGATATTTTTCTGTTCATATTCGTGACTTGGAATCCTATTTGGGATGGATGTCTTCAGATACAAATTCAAATTCAAATTTAACTCTGGACAAAAACAAAATGATGCCCAACAGGTCCATAGTTACTTCATTAGCGCATGAGGACATCGTCTTGGTTGATTAAGTAGGCTTTTATGCTGTAGTGGATGCTTCCTCTTCATCTGTGTCACAGTTCAACTTTTCACTCATTGCATCAATATAGGTAAATAAATTTAGGCTCCAATAAAATGCAAGTGGGCAATCATTTTGGAACGTCCAAACTAGAAATGAAGTAAACTTTAGGTGATAGAGGAAGTTAAGGTCTTAACCCACACTAGTTACTGCAGTTTGTAAGGGTGACTTAGGGTGTCATTGTTGGATCCGTGGTCTCGAGTATGATTATTGGCACTGGCCTTATTTGGTGCATGGTTTTTATAGGTGAGTTGATGCACCGTGAATTTGGCCCAAGCCCATAAAGTGGGAACTAAAATTCTTTATTTATCAAAAAAAGAAAAATAATAAAAAAGAAGCGTGGTTCCTTTTCATCTTTACTGAAGTGTCTTGAGTGCTCTCTCTTTTGAAGTGACTGAAAATAAGAAATGCTCACTCTTGAAACAGCATAGTACTACAAACCTTATTGATTGTCCAATGTTCAGTAGAGTTGGAAGTTATTTATAGCTTTGCATGCGGAAGATTCATTTTCTATTTATTTTAATTCTCTATATCTTCGGTATATAAATTTGTGACATGCTGATGCAGGATAGGCTCTGCTTGTTTTCGTGAACCTAGACAACCGTTGAAGATCTCTTCCTTTAAAGGAACTGTGCAAAATGATGGTGCTATGAATGGGTCAAGCAAATCTAAGGTTCCCCAAAATCATATAAAAACTTCTTACATATGTCAGGAAGGTGACGAATCTTTAGCAGAAACTTCAAAACTACAGGATGCTGAAGCTTGGGATGGCTTGACCGATTCCAAGGGTGCCAAAAATCCTATTAGAACTTCTTATGTATGTCAAGATGACGAAGAAACATTAGCTAAATCTTCGAAGCTGCAGGATGCTGTGGTTTCTTGTGTTTCCTCAACAGCAAACATGACTGAGTCAAGACTTGAGCTAATACGTATACTATTCACAAAATGGTTGACTCTTCTGCTCACACAGTTCCCTGGTCATGTGGGAGATGAGATCATTGAAGATCCACAGCAGAGTAAACTTTTGCAAGCACGAAATAGGACTCATGCCGTGGGAAGAGGTGAGATTTTAAAGATGGTTCTGTGCTACTTCCTGGGATTGGATGCAACAATAAAGATCCCCTTAATGATATTGTAAGTATTGTGGTTTATACAGCACTATCTTTCGCCCCAACCTCCCTGACTCTATCTTTACATCACGCATGCTCTTGCTTCCTTCCAAGGTTAAAAAAAAAAAAAAAAAGTGGAAGAACATTAAAAAATGAACATCTGCTTAGTCCACAATTTCATTCCTACTTTGACAGTTGACAGATTACAGATTATTTTGTTGCTCACGCTTACAGTGGAAATGGTGAAAGACAATTAAGATTTGATTCATTTTTGTTAGGATTTGTGAAGAAGAGTAAGTAAATTAGCAAACGAACACATCGCATAAGATCAGATTTACATGGAAAAGTCCCGAATAGAAAAAAAAACTACGGGCAAAGGAAGAAAAGTTTTACTAATTTGAGAAAGAATACAAAAGGAGGATAAAAGTGCTCTCAAAAGTTGCTGAAAAATGACTTTTGTACAAATCCTAAAACAAAACGATGTATTTATGGCAAGGCTGCCATACCGCGGTTTGTTTACAATTTGCCACTGGAAAAACAGTTTAAGCAAGATATCTCACGAAAGCTTGTCCAGAGCACTTCGCTTGATTGAAACGTCGCAAGAAAATCCCTTTGCAGCCAGATCTCTAGAAAACTTTGCAGCGCTAGCTTCTGCATTTAACAAAGTAAATTTGGGTGACTATTAACAATTTCTTACCGCGACAATAAGTTTGTGATCAGCCTTTAATAAAATTTAAAAAGGCAGAGCAGACCACATTGTGAGAATAGGCCTGGTCAGCTTGTGTGACATGACTAGGTTTCTGATTCTGCTTCTACCGAAGATCAAGTCTTCATTCCTTGCTATTGTTGTTGGATAATATACTACTATGTTCGATTATAAACACTGAATACCTTTCTGGGGTTTTCTGGCACGCAACTATTTTTGATCGTTATTGTTGTGAATTTTTGCAGCATCCCTTTGTATCTGGCAGTGAATCTTGTATATGGGGCTGAAGTTTCTTCAGAACTGACTCCGTTATGGATTATTGGTCCTTTGATAGTTGCTCTCTATGTCAAGATGCTTCGGTGGCTTCTCACACTCTATGTTTTCTGCTTCAAGAAAACTGTCATGGTATTCAAGAACCTACCCGCCTACTCTGTGGCGGTTTATAAATACATTGTGGATGGGAAGTTGGAAGCAGACATTCGAGCTCAGTTATTGCAACCTATTTTGAACGTTAAGAACTTAAACTACAAAGAGCTTTCAGCAAAGAAATGGAAGGAGTTTGAAGAACGAATGAGGGAGAAATACTTAGACTTTGTTGAGTCGATATGGCCTTATTATTGTAGAACGGTGAGGTTCTTAAAGAAAGCTAACCTGATTTAGATTCGGCTGCTTTGACCCAAAGGATGCTTCCTTTTGCAGACTGGATTTTTGTGGGCGAATCGAGGAGCATTGGTGAAAGGGTGTCGTGTTGTCGGGATTTGTTATCTTTTCCCTCCATCCGCATTGCAACCATATCGGGCACACCTCTGTTGGGAGAGTTGATTTATGCCAATAATTGTAATTGTCTGTGCTTCAGTTTCGAGCTAGCTTCTGCCCATTGCGTTATTATTATTATTTTTTCCTTTTTAGGTGCCTTTAGCACTATGGTTCTCGATTCATTTATACTGCTATAAATTGAATGAGCATTTGGCTTCTGGGATTTTTTTCTGTTTTTTTTATTTCTTTTTTAGGCGGTTTTGGACTAATTGACTTGAAAATGTAACCAATATTTAAAAAAAGGAGGAAAGAATTATAATAGGCTCACTTACAAATTGCATGCCATTTACTTTATTAGAGAAAAAATAACAGGCTAGGTTATATGTTCATTCCTCTCTTCATCCATTTTCCTAAAATTTAGTGTTTATTGATAAATGATGCTAGCTTGATTGATTTGGAAACTGTGCTAATATATTTTTTTTATTAGCGTAACCTAAATTGTTTTCATTTGTGTGGCCCAAACTTAACCTACTGACATCGCTCACGATTAAATCATTAGATACAAATAAACGGGAGCATTTTTTCAATGCTCCGCTGATAAAATACTAAAATTTATAACTACTGTTAAACTTTTTTCTTGGGGAAAAAATTATATCTTTCTTGAAAGTTCTCCTAGAAAAATGTTAAAATTTTCAAATTTATTAGTGTGTTTCAAATAAATTTAGATTTACTTTTTTTCAAAAAAAAAAAAAAAAAAAGCCTTTAGCAAACGATATAAATTATGACTTAATTTGATTAAATTCTATTTCCTCCAGAAAAAGAAAAAAAAAAAAAAACACTAGTAACCATACGATCAAACTTGAACAAACCAAATACGGGCACTGGTACCCAATTCATCCGTGATAACTTATGCGGAATCTGTGACAACCACTCGTCACCTTGTTTACCTGCCGTCTGGGATTCAAAACAGCTCCAAATTTGAACAGTTTTTTTTAATAAATATTATTAATTAATCATTTTAAAATAACTAATTTTAATTATTTTTAAAATTTTTTAATAATGATATTACAGCCAATTATTTTGAAATTGACAATTCAGATTAAAAAGTTATAAAAGGAAGTTCATGCTTATAACGGGTGACCCTCCCCGATCTCAATGGGGGTTAGCATAAACAAATATGTTTGGTTCATCAAAATTCTTTCCAGTGAGGAAGATGGCCACAAGGGTGCATCTGTGCTCACCAAACTAAAGAATGTTTTATACTCAATGAGATATCATCAATCTCGTATGGAAGGAAGCAAACAATTCTCTGTCCACATAAATAATAACCAGAAAATTAAATTTCAAGCAATATAAAGCCTAAAAATATATGATAAGCTTCCATATTTTGAAGCTTGGCATCAAATACATGCACCCTTATCCCATTCATTTCAGATAGGCTAGGCTATCTCCGAGACTTGAAGCCCGATCTCCCAGGTCTAGTATGGCAGCCTAATCATTTGCCAAAGCTCACTCAATAGAAACATAACAATGCCGACTAGGCGAAACGCTAGCATATAAAGAAGAGCAATGTATCTCATCCTTCCAACACTTCAATTGAGAAAACTTCATCACATTATCCACGTCCAAATCTTCTCAGTCATTCAATTAAATACCTAAATTATCAAAATAAGCAGAGAATTTAAAGCAGTAGAGTGAAAATTCATCATTCATGGAGCAACCACAATTCGCCCTGCAACCTGGTCAAGATCCCTCTGCCCACTGGATGTAATTCTCCTCCCACTGGACACAACAACCAAGAGTACAATTAGAATTGCATTCAAGAAAAATGCAGATAAAGATGCCTTAGCCAATAGAATCAAGTAATAGTCAAATCTCAACCATTGAAATTCAGACAATCTAGAAAGAAAACCACAGAGTAGTGCGAATTTCAGCTCACTTGGAGGGGAAAAAATGGTTTTGACACTTCCAATGGAAGGAAATCTTTCCCCATATCAAGAAGACTAGTCTACCCAATAATATGGCACAGACGATATGCCTATAAGCATGGTGAAAAGGGTTTGGATTTACACATACAACTGTAGCAATATTTAAGGCGCGCCTTAAAAAGATAGTAAGTCATAATGTAGTGGGCAGAGGAGAGTGAAGAGGACTTGCCCTTTGGGGTCAATGTCAACAATGTTAATGTTCTGCAACTGCTGAAGGATATGTCGGCTAATAGCACCGCTGCTCTTGCAAAAATGGCGTGGACGACTACCATTTCTCTTGCTGCCACCATAAATTCTACGGAAAGCACCAACACCAAGACCCCCTCTTAAGTAGATTTTCCTAGCCATGGAAGCTGCATATATAAAGCACATAGACTCATCCTGGGTTAACAAAATGAAAAAAGTTGCATGTGTAAAAATGAAGGGGCTTGCAGCAAAAACAGAACGTGAAGTGCTTACCTGCTCTAATGTAATACCAATCAGGGTCATACGGTGCAAGCTCCTTGTGCACTCCAGTTTTGACAATGTCAGTCCAGTGAGGAAGTTCAATCTGACCAGGAAAGTTGACGAACTGATAATAGGCCATACTAAAATGGCAAATACATTGTTTTGTATATTATTCTACACTTCTAAATACCACAATAATGGACTCCATTGTTGGACACAACCTCTGCAAAGGAAACTAACACATGCAAATAACCTTACAACATCAAAGTTGGAAAGAACCTCTGCAATCATACAGTAAAACAATCAGGAAGCATACGAAATGAGAACTTCATGGAAGCTATATAGGTTCTTTCCAACATCAAAGTTGGAAAGAACCTCTGCAATTATACAGTTAAACAATCAGGATGCATACAAAATGAGAACTTCATGGAAGCTATATAGGCTATCATGTAATAGCTGACTATTTATTTTTCCCTTTTCTGTTTGTTGGGGTTCTTGGAAATGTAGCCATGGTAGCAGAGAAGAGAAAGCTTCAATCATTTATATAAATCAACATGTCAAAGTTCCAATTTAGGAAGTACCCCACCTGCCACCCAATACATATCCCTCTTCAAGATAGTATTCCAACTGAATTGTAGAAAGAACGCTGGTGTTTTTATTGATTAGAATTCTGAAATAAATACTCCCCACTTCGAACATCAAATAAAATATTATCATGCAGCATGCTAGTGTTAATCTTCAGGAAGCCACCAATCCCGCATAGTTTCAGAAACATTGCACTGGAAAGAAATTCAGAATACATATTACATAATAAGTGAATCCACAAGGAATGGGACTTCTAGAAAAGCAACTATTCCGCTTAGTTTTATTAAATAACAAAGAACCAAAATAACTGATACACCAAGTAAAGAATAGAAATGGAATCTACCAAAATAAATATACAGATATACTTAGGCACTTAGTACAACAGAAACATAAAAAGTGTTCATCTAAGATGAATTCAATTATCCAAGCAAACCATGACTATACTACTAGAGGAAGCACACATCATGTCCACAGAGGAAGCGCACCTCCTACTTAATATAGCAATTGACAAATGAATATGTGAAATGTAGACCTCAAGAAATTTTTCAGAAAAGAGCTAAAGATGAAATCAGAAAATAAAATCTATCTGCTGATGCCATTAAAAGATGTCAAAGATATGAGTTAGGTCAAAATTATAAAGAATACAGCGTAAGTTCATCTCTTATTAGGAACAAAAATTATCCTGCTCAACCAATCCACAAAAATAAGTTAAACCGCTCTAAAATTTAAATAGTCAATTCAGATCATCCCTTACTACGGTCCCATCAAATTACTAGTCGGAAATTCCCTCTTCTTTCACAACTTCTAAAAATTAGTTGAATTTATAAAAATTTCACAACCAGCGTCTCTAAAACAATTGCATAACAATAACTCGAATTCGATCTACTCCAATAAGGATTCTTTTATTTTAATTTTTTAGTTGAATATACTCACAAACAGATCAACTTCAGCAAAAAAAAACAAAGTGCCCGCAAAACAAAAACCGATCCAAAAAAACAAAACAAAAACCGATCCGAAGTGGCAAGACAAAGAAAACAGAAATGCAAGAAAGAAAACAAAGACGCATTTAACAAATACGGAATAAAAATGGAAATCGAAAAGTGGAGTACCTTTCCAGAACGTTTGAGATGGGCGGCGTAGGCCTGGACGAACACATGGGGTGAGACGTCCTTCACAGTCCTCGAGAGCGCTCTCTCTGTCTGTCCCTCCATTATCTGCTTCTTTTTGGCCTCTTAGGCTGTTCCGGGAAGAAACACAGACTCTCCTTCAGAGCAAATGCATATACGGCTTCTACTACTGCTAGGGTTTTCGGCTTCTCAGGAGGAGACTATATATATGCGTCCTACTAGGTTTCATTCATTTATCATCGTTTTTTTAAATAAATAATTATATATATATAATCAAAATCTCTGCAGAAAAAAGACACAAAAACCTTGAACCTGCCTAAAACAAAATCATCTGAAAAGAAAGAATGACCCGGCACTAGGACTCAATATTACAAAAAGAGATAAATAACTAAAAAATACGGCCAACACTGACACCAATTAATCAACATATCGATAAAAAAATAATAAAAAAATATTTTATCTTTTTCATATACGATGAAAAAGTTATCCATAACAAATTGTTAATCTTATCACGAATGCATTTGAAGATTTTTGTTGATAAAAAAACAAATTTGAGACAAAAGTACCTCTGAATAGATATCATTTTTGATTCATTGGGTAAAATAAATTATAGCGGCAAAAAAAATCTGAATACAACCGATTTAAAGTTTTCTCATCGTAAATTTTAGAACAGACAACTGATTTTCTATAAATTAATAGAAATATAATCACATATAATTATTCCCACAACATAATTAGACTAAATAAGCAGTAAAAAAAGGCGCAAGAAGAATAAATGGATATAAAATGTCTCATATATAGCAAATGCAGAGGATTATGGCCGGAATAATTATAGACATGGTCTATTTTATTTTATTTCAATATGCTCCTTAAAATAGCTAAAAAACAAAATAATGGGAACGAATTATGGACGGTGCCCACACAAGGCACCATCATCCCATCGGCTCTCCCTTGGATTGAAAAATCTTCAGGGCACTCCTAGAAGTGAAAGGCCTGTTGCTTTCGGAAGTCGGATTACGTTATCCCTGGTGCCCGAACTGGGGTTATAAACAAGTGGGGTTACCTTTCCATAGGTTTAGAAATCATCGATGGGAGTTCATACTATTGGCCATACGAGCAGGATTCAGTGACGATGGGTAGTATGACATCTATCATCATTTAATAATATGATCTTTATATGCATTATTGTTAAATTAAAATTTAATAATTGTCACTTAAAATAAAAATAAAAATAAAAAGGTAATTATTTTTTAAAAGAATATTAGCATCTATTTAGTATCAAATCAAATATAAAAAAATTAAAAAATATTAATAATTAGCTAGATGGTAATCTTTTGAGATTTAAATCTTACATATTGAATTTTAAAAAATTCAATGGCAGAGGAAAACACCGAAGGCACTGCAGTGCCCCTCGGGCATCGGCACTCCCAAACTCTTCTTTGTATATACAACTCTTTAAAAAAAAAAAAAAAAATTGATTTACGAATAAAGCAAACCTACATCAGAAATACACCTGTGTTAGCCTATTTCATTTAATAAAGCAATATGAAATGACATACGTCTGCATTCTAATTACAATGACTCGTATTCCGAATGCCTGCTTGCCTATCGATTGAACCACAAAAAATCTCACATAAGCTAGTAAGTTCTGACCAATCCATCTAATTTTTCAACCAAACACGAAAAAAGCCCTGAATCTCAAAAATTGGGCGCCCGTCTATGGGTACCACAATGCTAATGGTGTTACAAGATGGGAACAGCTATGCAGAGCACTCTGATTCGGGCCAAATAGCCATGAATGGATCTCGAGCGCCTTTGATCTTCTGTTTCCCGAATGAATCCTTTTGCTTTTCATGTGGTCCTATGTTCTCCTCGCTTTCTATTGCCATCGCTAAGAATGTACAAGTTAGCCTACCTGTTATGTACAGAACTATGAACGCAGCCTAGTTCCTCTGAAGCTGCTGCCCTGCCGACCACTCCGATTCGGTCTCCGCATTCCATCTGTCCATTCTTCATCATCGTCATCGTCGGCGTCATCTTCAACATCCCTGCCTGTCAATCGGGCAGATCTCCCACCTCTTCTGGAGGGTGGGCGCTTCCTCTTGATATTGGCAGTGTAGGCTGAGTAGTCCATGGTATCTTCCTTCAACGCATTCTTGAGATCCTATTTCAGTAGCATAAACGGCGAGACTAATATCAGCAACAACAACTGGGCACGATTCATGGACCATCACCAAAAGATTTTCCCACATCCCAAACTAGATTTTTGCATGTAATTTCATGCCAATCCTAAGTGCAGGCACCCAAAGTTTGTGGCATTAGGAAAGCTTTGGGTAGAGATGGCAATGTAATGTGACCATAGATTAAAACATCGGTATCGGTCGTGGTAAAACAGTATCAAATATATCAGATAATACGTGTTAGTATTTGATATATCAGAAAGAATTTTTTTTTTTTAAATCATAAGTTGACAAGCCGTATTGACTGATCTATTGGACATATTAGCCGATATATTGCGATAACAAGAAATATATGTCACGGGGGCACTAATATTGATAGATAACGGTTGATATTTGTGTGACTCAACTATTTTTAATTTAAGTGCAAAATTTGAGGCAACCCAAGTTTCAAGATAGTGTGAAACCAAATTACGAGAAAAGGAGCTGTGGCTTGTGAATTAGATCCTGCGATCAACGGCCATGACACTTGGTTGCAACACTTGAGGATGTGCCTTAGGAGGCCATGACACAGCCAGCCGCACCAAAGAGAGATTTAATTATTTTTCTCACATCCACTTATTGCAATTACTATCTTTTTATCAATTGTAAAAACACGGATGAAAATGTTAGTATTGGTATTGGTCATGATCATATCGATATTGAATATATCAGATAATAAGTACAATATTGGATATACTGGACGGAAATAAATTCTAAAAATCGTAAGCTATTAGAGTCGTAACTGTTAATATGAGCTAATATTGGCCGATACAAAAATATATCTTTATATTGTCATGATATCGGAAATTATCAGTATTGTGGGTGGGCCTGATACCGATATGTATTAATCGATATGTATCATATCGGCCACTATTTGCATCAACAAATGCAAATATAAAATAAATATTTACCAAAAGACAAATAAGTACAGCCCAAAAGAAAGACACTACAGGCCACCCTAAATCACAATACAGAACAAGAAAATGGCCACAAGTTCAGGAGAGGAAGAGCAAAGAATGGTTTAACATAAGGAACAATAAAATAGTTGGCAGAATTGGCGAGGAAGGGCAAAATTTACTCATTAAAAATGGCAATTTCTTTTGTCAAGTAGTGTGTTGATTAGAAAAAAATAAAAAAAACTGTAGAAACTCAAAGATAAATGTATAGGGTGGTGATGCTAATCATGCTGATACCTGATATCTTTGCGTTAACTCTTGAGAAGTGGAAGGCAAGTCGTCGTGTATGCCATGGATGTTCAAAGGAACGCTCTGCTTGGAAAGAACTTCTCCTGGTTTTGGAGGATCAGTAGGAGAAAATGCCTAATCGATGGATCATTTTATCAAATAAAGTTAGGTCACACAACCTACCGAGCAAGAATGCTTAAAACTTTAAAAACAGAAAAATGAGCAGAGAACAAATTTCAAGAAGCCTTACTTGGCAACGGACATTATCTAGGCTATATACAATTTTCAGGTGCCTCTTGAGCTTGAGGAGTAGCTGAAGGGCAGTAGCAGCAATAGAAACATCCTGCAAACGAGGGGAAGAAAGCAAATATTAGTTGCCATATTCAGAAGTCTAAATTTCCAAAAAGTGGGTACACTGAGAAGATACAAAAAGGGACCAAAAGCAAATAGCATATAGTATATGAAATTTCAAAACATTCACACACAAAACCAAAAGCACATCCATCCCAAAAATATAGCACAAAGGGTGCTCGCACATTTATTGAACAAGAGGCAAATTAACAGAAGTCAGCGAGGGAAAGACACAAGCAAAACCTTCAGGGTATGTTCTGTCAAAGAAAAAATTATAGAAAGGTAAGAAAATGTTTTAGATGTTTGGATTGGATGGAAAATTTTTGGGGAAAAATATCATAGAAAATATGAGTGAAAATATAATGATTTATTTAAAATCATTATCCATTTTTTTAAAAAAGTGGAAAATAAAAAAATGGAAGGAAATAAAAAATCAAATAAAGGAACATATATTTCTTCTTTTTAGTTTTTATTTCATAACCAAACAACAAAAATTCTTTTCTTGAAAATTTATAACATCCAAATAAAAAAAATATATTTTTTCATTTTTTCCTTATTATTTTCCTTTCCTTCATATTTTCTTTGATCCAAAAGAAAAAACAATGCGTACATTCACTTGATAAAGCTTCTTCTATCCCAGAATACCTGAATTTTCTGCAGATCATCTTCATTGATCACATGAGAATCACCAAAGTTTGCTGAATGCATATTTGCATCCATTGATGTAGACTGAATGGGCAAATGTTGACCCCTAGGCTCCTGTTGAATTGTGCCATTTACCTCCAACAACATAGTTGGAGCAGAAACAGGATCAGTGATTAACTCCTGTTGAGCAATCCCATTTTCATGAACCATCTTCTGGGAGCCTTGTTGTGAGAAGTGCAAACTCAGTGCTTTTAAATTTGCTTCCAATGTTCCAGATCTAACTTGAATAACTCGATTTATAACATAGATTAAGTATAGAGGTTCATCAGGTGAGGTGAAAGGGAGCAGGGCAAGAATATCGGTGCAGTACCTGCAAAACAGCCAAGCCATTTCAGTGTATAAACAGCAACAATACATTTTCAAACTCGAGCTCTAGAGATGGATGCCTACTTTAGAAACGGGATTACTGTATCACTCCAGCGAGGATTATCAAATTTGCGCACCACAGAGGACATAAATTTATTCCTGGCGACACGATTTCCACGTATGAGCTTGTAGATACGTGAAACACCAAGCCTTGCATTGGCAAATGACGAATCATCTGATTTTCCCTTTACATTCCCCAGAAGTGTGTGTTGGTGTTTCATGTTCAAATTTTCAGAAGCTGCGTTGATGGACTGCATGAATATAAATGACAACTGAAGGCCATCGCCAAGACGGCTTTCAAAGAAGGAAGGATACCTGAAAAGATTCTTCCGACAGTCAGCATGAACAACAAACAGTGCACAGAAATTTTTAAGGATGTAGAAGATGCATACTTTTCATTCATGTTCATCAGTAGGTGATGTGCCAACTTAGAGTTTGACTCCAGATGATCTGTTTCTAGAGCAACGAGATACGGGACACAAGTAATAGGATGAACAAGACCTTGGCGCAGAACAACTTCGACAATCTGCATCAACAAAAATGACATCACAATTAACTAAATTCTCAAAAGCAGAAAAAAAAAGAAAAAGAAAAGACTACTAAAGGCAATAGACATGTAAACTCAGTGGCAGATGTATGTTATTGCTAGTGGGCTCAATTGAACCTACTCGAAATTACCTATATGAAAAATAAAATAAATATACAAACATTAATAATTAAATTGAAACTTTTAACTGACCCCACTAGAATTTTTGATTGACCCCATTAAATTTAATATTAGCTACTGCGACTCATTTATTTCTCTAAGTTTTGTCTAATTTTTGCTAATGTTTAACAAAAATAAAAATATAATTATCTTAATTTACAATGTTAAAAAAGTGAAATTATAAAAATTGACCCCCCCCCCCCCCCCAGGAAGAAAAAATCCTGAATCCGCCCCTAGAAAACACCTAAAATTGTCCTTGTACACCCCAATGGTACATCTGAGTTACTCAAAATAAACTGCAGAAGTTCTACATATGGTTGTTTCAATACTTGGGCTTGTCATGCAGCAGAAAAAAAAAAAGATTCATAATAAACATGACATGAAAATGACAAGTACTGAAATAAGGAAGAATGATGAACCCTAGCAAAAACACCTACTAAGAGAGCATGTTTTAACATGACAGGAAAATTACACGACATAACAAACAGATGTTTGACACAGCAAAACAAGTCCAGGAATAGAATATTTTTTTCAACCAGAAAATGGAGTCAAACACAAATTTTATTAGTTAAGACACGCATGTTCTATGTGTGTGTAGAGAAACAGATAAGAGTGATCCTTAGTGCACAAAAATGTTTTTAATATAGGTAATTGAGCAACTCTTCCAATTGTTAAACACCAGTTAGAGCTATCAATGATGGTTCACTCCAACAATTCCCACTTGACAAACTGTTGATGAGAAAAAGTCAATATGAAAAAAAAAAAAAAAATCAGAGTAGAAAACGACCTAAACACCTCATAAGAGGGACATGACACGAACCCTATACAACATGATTCACATGTGTTCGAGACACATGCATACTTGGGCAAATTACCAAACAGATAAACTCCAACTAGAACTATCAATGTTTTCAATCAATTATATTCACATATCAATAAAAAACTTGCAAATATCAGTTTACATATCCTAGAATGCATATTCTACTTTGACTGAAAAAACTATGTCAGAATATGCATCCCATGTCACGTCATAATCCATGCTTCTTAGATGTCAATCGGTCTAGTTTAAGATGCAAACCAATTCAACCAATAACCAAAAAGATTTTCTAGTTTGGATTCACGATTGGATTATGCACAAACAAAAGCTGCTTTGTCTTACCTTTAAGCCCAACTGACGGACCTGTTCATTGATATCTAAGCTTCTCTCCAGGATGTTATCCCAGTACAATTGAACTATTCCTCCACAGATGTTTGTGTCGCCTGCACCAGCAGCTACAGGCACACTGGAGCCACCTTTTACTGAGCAATCAACCTCATTTTCTTCAACTTTATCTGTCTCCATTTTGCTTTCAGCATCAAGAAGGTATTCATACATGTTTTGCAATGATTGCAGCTGGCCAGCATGTCTTTTATTAGTAGAGTAAGTAATTATAAAGTATAAGATGAGAGAGGAAGTCATTACCTTGAGTCGAGCATCGCAGGCAGAAGACAATGTAGCTGCTAAAATGTTCGCAACATCCTTTTCCAACATGCATTCAGGCCTGGCTATCAAAACAAATCCTAATGCCTGGAAATTTACAAACTAAATGAGCACAATTGGACAATAAACCAGGCTTCAAAAGAATTATGAAGAATTGGGCTCACCTGTAAAGCTCTAGCCTTTATTACAAAATCATCCACCAGAAGATACTTCTTAAACAAACTGAGACTGCTAATGACATCAATATATCTGCTGGAGTCACTCAGAAAAGAGTGTCCATAGCGGATAAGCAGCCCAAGACAAAACAGAGATCGCCCCACTAGCTAAAATTTGCAGAAGCACAATGTTAGGTGAAGTCTTGAGTCTACACAACACACACTTGAACACTCTTTGGAGAACAAATGCAAATAAATCATATAAAAAAAGACATTTTACAATCAGGATGGCACATGAGTTTAGTAAAAGGCATCAGCATTTGCCTCATTATTTCATGCACTTTTTGTTTTTAGTTTTGCAGAGGTGGAACATTTTTAGCCGGGAGGGGGTCGTATCCTTTAATTGGCCAATGTTGCTTACAAAGCTTAAGAATAGTCAACTGTTCAGCCACCCCAATACTTCTACCAAGAGACAATCATAAACTCAAAAATAGACACAAGCTCTCATGAACTGTCACCAATGATATGATGTCTCAAGGATTCCATGTTACTTGCATAATCAGACAACACAAATTCTTTACAATGTGTACACTAATCTTTAATAATGTGCCCCTCTCACATCCTTTAGATCAAATCCAACTCTGAGACATCATGTCTTTTGCGTAACAGGCCCTTCATAATTCAATCCATTCACTCAAAATCAAAAAAGTGGTTCAAAAACTCATTTGGCTCCTTGAAAAATAAAATTATTTCAGAAATGCCAAAACAATGACTGCAAAAAAAAAAAAAAATAACAGTGACTAGAACTGCCACTATTATATGGAAAATGTTTCAGCAAATCAGCATAGTTCCTTGTAACCTTGAAGCTGAAAAATCCTAGACAAGAAAGCATCTCTTTACCATAAACATAAAAAAACTGCAGAGTCACAAATACTCCGCGTGCCAAATCAGCTTAAAAGTAAAACCAGGGTTTAGGAACTATATATTATTAATTTTTGCTCACACTGAGCATGCACATCATACAATTTTAAGGACTACATAAAGGGTCATAATTTCACACAGCTTCTATGTTGGAAGCTTAATCTGTATGCCGGAAAGCACAACATAAATAAGACAGGCTGAGGAAAGCTGCTGCCAGTAAGGAGTCCTAAAACATATGATTACTATGTGCATTGTTTTTGACACATCACCAATCTCACAATTCATCTACTACCATTGTCATCCACCTTGTTTGAGATATTCTCTTATTTTGGCTCACTGTGACAAGTATGGACATCAAAGAATTTTACTTTCTTTTTTGCAGGAAATTTTCTGGTATGAATAAAAAATTGATAATAACTAGCTTCCAGAACATGTAAATTTTAGAAGAATAAGCTTATATCTTCTTTCCACTATATACCATGGCCCCATTCCTTTCATATCCTTCCCCAAATATCCCAATAATGCACAGGAAAGATAGATGGTCATACACAGGATCCTACATTAGACTGAATTATTAGAGGGTCCCCATGACAAAAATCTGGTAGGATCATAAATGACGGAAGCATCAATCTAATATGAAATTACACGCGAAATTATTTAACCACATGAACACCAATCTGATCTGGAGGTCACAGAGAAACTATAGGTTTCAATAAAAGTAGCACTTCAGTCACTCAATTATTAGCAAACCTATGCCAACTCTAGGCAATTGAGCATGGAAAGATAAATAGCCAACTAAAGCTAAAAAAAAGTTGTGCAGAATATTTCTCAAGTCTATCGTCATACTGTAACATCTGAATTCTAATTATGATATATAATGATGTTGGAATTAAATTAATTAAGTGAATTATTAATGATAATATGGGTTCACGTGAGGCCCTAAGTGCTAGATTATCGAGCTTGGTGCTTGATATGAGCGCTAGTAGTAATAGAGGGGCGTCTAAGGTGCAAGGAGGGAGCTAATGAATGCCTAGCAAAAGGGTTGGCATCTAAGAAGCGCATGAGCCACATGTGAGCGCATTTGAGGCAGTATCTCCGCGCCCGATGTGCACATAAAAGGCAGTCAAGTGTATTTGTTCTAGTAGCTCCACATCAAAGGCACATGTGAGTGGCACATATACAGAGGTCAAATTTAGCCTTCAAGTCTGATGGGCACACGATTGGTGCATATACACTAATTTGTTATACAAGGCATTTCTGTCACTTTTTAGCCTATTTCTGTGAGATTTTAGAGAAGAGATAGAGACAAGAAAAGAAGAGAGAGAAAGAGATGGAAGGAGGAAGGTGATTTGAAGATATTCTAATGTAAATCATAGCAATTTATTTTAGGGCAAGTGTATTTCAAGTCTAATTCTTTAGTTTCTTCTAGAAATTTTCATAAGTTCCTCTTCATGATTGATTAGATTATGAGATTCTTGTTCTTAAGTTCCATGCATGTGATCTTTTGATCCTTTCCTTGAATTTAGCATGCATGCATGATAAATTTGTTCATAAATATTGGGATTTTAAAGACACGTGCCTAAATTTAGAAAATTTGTTGAGGAATCATAAAATTTATTGAGTATAGTCTTGCATGTCCATTCTAATGCAACAACTTTGAGAAAGTACTATAATAATATCTAAGTCATGTTATTTGCTTCCAAAATTTGGAAAATATGTTCATTTGTATAGAAGTTATTTGGTTTAAGTAAAAACCATTGTAGAAAATTGACAATATATATTTGGATATATCCCAATATGTTAATATACAAGCGAAGGTCATAATACCTAACATCTATGAGTTCAAAAACTTGTGTTTGTCACCGACTATAGATATAATATGTAGTCAACTCACCAACAAGTTTTGAATAATAATACATGTCCTCATCTATGAGTAAAGTGCGTAGTCCAACCTCCGAAATTTCAACCTTGTCGATAAGGTTTATCATTGTCATTTGGTTATTAGTTTTTAGCATTTTCGCATGTCAAATGAAATTCATTTTTTATACATATTGTCATCCTTCATATTTTGTCACATGTTATATATGTTTTGCTAGACTTTTAGTTCACTCTTGTTAGATTCACCAGTGATTGCACATTAGCAGCATAGAATTCACTTTCAAGGGAGTTGATTCTCAGGAGGAATTTATAAGCTGTTTAGTTTACCAAACTTTGGAGATGTATAAATATGGAAAGATGAAATTCATAATATTTTGTTATCTGCATGCAAACAGTGTTTAGTTAAGACTTACGGTGGCCCAGCAGGCTGTACTTTAGAGTGATGTTGTGGTCATTTGTGTATTAGATAATTAGATATTTCTGCAAAGTTTATGATTTTGCATGAGTACAAGAAGTCAAGGTCAATTAGAAAACTTTGACCACATCCTAGGACGGATATAAAATTTATAATGTGATTGAAATTTATTGTCACAACCCGATTTTGGTGTTCTTAATTATTATTATTATGTTTGATGTTATATCACGGGCGGTGAAAGCGTTGGAATCAGAGCAAGTCATGAGGAAAACTTCTTAAGTGATTAAAAATGAGCTACACTTTTGTAAGTTGTAGTGTGACAAGTACAAATGTCAAGAAGCATTGGTGATAGTGGGTCTAATCAAGATAATGAGTATCTAGAGGTTATGGCAAGAATGGTGAAAATAATGTATAGGATGGTAAATGAGTGTGTCCTTGTATTTTTGGGAGATCCAAACCTGACTAAGGCTAAAATTTAGATCCGTCGAGTGAAGATGGAGTTTGAAGTCATTAAAAGGCCTAACGAGAATAAAGTTAAGTTTATTGCATACAAATTGGACTGAAAGGCTAATCATTGCTGGGCCATGAAAAAGAATTATAAGCCTAGAAATTATGAGATCACATGGGACATGTTTATTTTCAATATGTATTTTCCGGCAAGCCTTTGTGGACATAAAGAGGATGTGTTTGCATTGCTAAGACAAGGAAACCGTATGGTGACGGAGTATGACGCCAAATACAACAAGCTAGCCTAGTTCACTCCAAATTTTGTGTCAGATGAAACAAGAAGGGCTAGGAAATTTTTACAATGCCTCAAAGACACCGTAAGCAGGCAACTAGTGCCGACCGACTTGAAGACATATGGAGAAGTACCAAATCCGGCCATACTTGTTGAGCAAAAGCTAGAAAGAGCAAAGTTCTTCGAGAATAGGAGTGCAAGCAAAGAAGGTCAAAGCTCGAGATCGGATCCCACAAGAGATTGAAATCCCATGATAAAGCGATCGGGAATCCTGTTGAGGTATAAAGAGCATAGGGAGAGCAAAATCAATAAAAGGCAACATGTGAATTTGGTGGGAAGTTTCGTTGAGGATGCCCATCTTTTAAACAATCGGGAGCCTATTTCAGTTTATGGCCAAGTTGGGTAATGTGATTAAGGAATGCACCTTTTCGATGAGACAAGTGAATAGAAAGTCTAGCATGTTAGGAAAGACATATGCTACCACCGCAAAAGATTCCCAAGCTTCTTCGATTGTTGAAGATAAAATATTAATTTTTGAAATTCCAGCACATGTTGATTGATACGGGGTCTACATATGCATTTGTAGCCTTGAAATATGTTTGTCATTTGCATACACCATCAAGAATTTTTGATTATGCATTAGTGATGTTTACCCCTGAGTAAAACTATAATAGTTGATATAGGTACCCTATGTGTGTGAATTGGCTAAATGGATTTAAGTTATCCATGAGTTTGGCATTGTTAGACATGGGTAATTTCAATGTCATTTTGAATATGGATTGACTAACTTTTTATCACACAAGTAAGAATTGTTTTCACAAGAAAGGATGTTTTTCAATTCAGGGATGTTGATCCTTTGAATTTCAAGGGAGTATATGCAAAGAGTTGGCATATTTGATTTCAGCATTATAAGCTACCACTTAATGTGAAATGAATGTTAAGCTTATCTTGCCTATGTCACCTCCAATGGAAGCCATAATGTGCTAATTGAGGAAATATCAGTGGAGCAAGAATTTGAAGATCTATTTCTAGAAAATTAGTTTGGCTTGTTGACAAGCTGAGAGATTGAATTCACTATTGATTTGGTGTCGAGTTCCATGCTATTTCTAAAGATCCGTATAAGATGACCCTTTTGTAGCTAAGAGGATTGAAGAAATAATTGCAAGAGTTGTTAGAGAAAGGATTTATATGCCGAAATGTGTCACCTTGGTTGCTTCTAAATTATTTGTTAAGAAAAATAATGATATGATGAGATTATGTATTGATTGTTGAGAGTTGAATAAGATTGCAATAAAAAATAAGTATCCCTTGCAACAGATAGACAATTTGTTCAATTAATTGCAAGGAGCTCATGTTTTCTCCGTTCTAGATATCATCTATTGAGTATAAAGAAGGAAGATATATTGAAGACAGTATTTCAAACAAGATATGGCCATTACGAATTATGGATGTGGGTGTTCCAACTATATTTCAACCATTTTGTGGTAGTTTCATTTATGATATTTTGAAATACACAAGGAGCAAGAGATTCATTTGAGAATTGCTTTACAAACCCTTAGAGAAAGACAACTGCTCACAGAGTTTAAAGAAATGTGCATTCTAGCTTGAAGAAGTGGCCTTCTTAGATCATACTCATAACTTGAAGTTAGCAGCTGTTATCTTCACTTTAGAAATTTAGAAACATTATTTATATTGTGAGAAGCTTGTAGTATACTTCAACCACAAAAGTTTAAAGTATTTGTTCTTCCAAAAAAACTTGAATATGAGGCAACGGTAATGGATAAATTTGTTGAAAGATTATAATTGTAAGATTCAACATTAGCTTGAGAAAGCTAACGTACTAGTGGATGCTTAACTCAGAAACCAGCGGACTTCATGTTAAAGAATGAGAGATGCTGGATGAGATGAAAGATTGTAACATACGTTAGACTCTCAAGATACCCGTATGATTCATCTAATTTTCAGGTGAAAACGATGATTGTTGAGAACATTATATGAATGCAAATGGCTGACCTATTCTTGATGGATATTTTCAGAAATTTGAATTGAGAATTTTAATGAATTCAATGTTCGGGGATGATGGATTTCTTAAGTTTTGGGATAGCACTAGTGTTCCCAACATCAAGGAGATAAAGAAGAGATTTTAATAAATCTCATAAAACCAAGTACACAATTCACCAAGAATTAACAAAATGTATCAAAACTTATGAAAGCTCTTTCGGTTGAGAAACATAAGGAGAGAAATCATGATTTTGGTGGGAAGATGTCTCATTTGCCAACATATGAAAGCTATATATAAGAAGTTGAAAGGTCTTTTGTAGCCTTTTCTTGTTCCCAATTGGAAGTGAGAGCATATTAATATGATTTTTGTGGTTAGGTTGCCTAAGATGATTGGGAACCTTGAAGCAATTTGAGTAATAGTGGATTGACTATCAAAATCAACACATTTTATGGCCGTAAAAACTACATTCTCAAAGCAACATTTAGCGAGGCTCTACACCAACGAGATTGTGAGATTGCATGAAGTTCCAACTTCAATTGTGTCGAACTAAAATGTAAAATTCGTATCCAAATTTTAGAAAAGTTTATATAGAAAATTGGGTACAAAACTAAAGTTTAACACCACCTTACATCAACAAATGGATGGTCAATTAGAGCGGACAATTCAAATTTTGGAGGATACACTCAAAGTTTCAGCTTTGAAGTTGAAAGGCCATGAGGATGATTATTTGCCGTTGATTGGATTTTCCTATAAAAATAGCTATTGGGCAAGTATCAGAGTAGCACATTTTGAAGCCCCACATGGAAGAATATATCGATCCCCGATCAATTAGGACGAGATTGGAAACCGAAGCCTCATGGGGCTTGAGATAATTCAACAAATGTCAGAAAAAATCCAACCAATCCGAAACCACTCACAAGTTGAAGTAGCCCAAAGCCGACAAGCAAGACGTGAACCGTAGGTAGTCCAAATTGAGCTTTGAAATAGGTGATCACTTATTTTTGGAGGCAACCCAAAGAAAGGAGTTACAAGATTTGACTTGAGAGGAAAGTTAGAATTAAGGTTTATCGAATTGTTCAAGGTTTTACAACGAATTGGAGATCGGTGTATAGGTTAGTCGTACCTCTTAATTTGGCAAATTCTCACAATGTTTTCTATGTTTTCATGCTGTGAATGTACGCATACGACCCCTCTAATATTATTAAGCATGAACCTTTGAGGTTTAATAAAGATTTAACAATCGTAGAATAACCGATTCAAATCTTAAATCTTAGGGCAACGTGATCAAGTGCTTCGTATTAAAGCAATTCCTTTAGTTAAGGGGTTGTGGAGAAATCACCCTTTTAAAGAGGATAAAAATATGAGGTTCAAAAGAAGCAACCGCATTTGTTCTCCATTTGCGGTATGTAAATTTCAAGAATGAAATTTAATGAAGGGAGAAATGTAATATCCAAGTACTAATTATGATATATAACAACAGTGGAATTAAACTAATTAAATGAATTATTAAGGATAATTACAACCTCGAGTGGGGCACTAAGTGTGAAATTGTTGAGTTTGGCACCTTTTAGAAGCATGAGCCACGCTCTATGTGCCGATAGTAGTAGAGGAGTGCCAAAAGTGTGCAAGAAGGGAGCTCGTGCATGCCTAGCAGTAGAGTTGATGCCTAAGGGGTGCATGAGCTGCGAGTAAGCATATTTGAGGCAATACCTCCATGCTTGACGTGCACATAAAGGACACTTGTGAGCATTTGTTCTAGTAGCTCTGCATCTGATGCACACATGAGAGAAGCATGTATAAATGTTGAACTTGGCTTTCATGCTGGATGGCTGCATGACTAATGCACATATACCAATCTCCTATATAAGGCATTTTGCCTCTTTTCAACCCATTTTTGCAAGATTTTAGAGAGAAGAGAGAGAAGAAGAGAAGGAAGGAGGAAAGTGATTTTAAAAGATTCCAAACTAAATCTTAGTGAGTTTTCTTAAGACAAGTGTATTCAACACCTAATTCTTTACTTTCTTCCTAAAATTTTTAGAAGATCCTCCTCATACTTGATTAAATATTTAGATTTGTGTCCCATAGATCCATACATGTGATCTTTTGATGCTTTCCTTGAATTCAGCTTGCATGCATGATACATGTGTTCATAAATCCTGCAATTCGAAAGTTTGTGCCTATGTTATGAAATTTGTAGGGGAATCCTAAAATTTATTGAGTATATTGTCTTGCATGTCCATTCTTATGCAATAATTTTGAAAAAGTTCCATAATAATATTCATGTCAAGTTATTTTCTTCCAAATTCTGAAAAATATATTCATTTGAGTAGAATTTTCTTTTGTTTAAGCAAGAACCATTATAAATAATCGACGAAATATGTTTGAGCATGCCCTATTATATTAATTTATAAGTAAAGATCGTAATACCTAATATCTACGAGTTAGAGAAGTAGAGTTTGTCCCAAACTATATGGTATAATATATAATCAACCTACTCATAAATTTTAAACAATGTTGCATGGCCTCATCTATTGGTTAAAGTATGTAGTCCAACCGCTGAAGTTTCAACTCTGTCGGTAAGATTGTTTAGCTTAACAAACTTTACATAACTTTGAAAAAATACTATTTAGAATATTTTGTTATTGGCATGAATATTGTGTTCGGTTAAAACTTTTGGTTTCTATGGGCTGTACTTTAGGGTGATTTTGTGGTTGTTTTGTATATCAAATAATTAGATATTTTTGCGATGTTCAATGGTTTTGAGCAAGTACAAAAAGTCAATGTCAACTAGAGAATTTTGACAGTTTCCTGTGATGGATATAAAATCTATAATGTGATTAAAATCACTAATGATTTGTGCAGCATTGCGACCAAGTTTCAAGGTTCCTAAATATAATTATGTTTGAAGTTATGTCAACGGCATGGATGTAAATATTGACTACTACAATATATATCGGCTGATATATATCAGTATCGGGACCCCCAATACCTATATTCTTAATAGCACGACAATATTACAATATGTTTTCATATCAGTCAATACTGCCATTGTTTGTTGATATATAGACCCATACAATTCTTTTAGCTTAAGATTTTTAGAAAAAAAATTTTATCCGGTATATATAATACCAATACATATTATTTGATAACGAAACAACCACGACCGATAGCAATATCGATACCGATACAAATACTTTTATCCATAGTCATAGGTCATGACTACCATGCTTATTGTACATACAGCTAAGTACAATAAGCAAACTACAATATCTCACTGAAAAGAGCAACACATCAATAGTACTCAAGTCTACCATGCTTGGGGATCTATCATTTACTAAAGCAGTAAACAAACTACCAAAAGATGTTCAGTGTGTGCCATCCAACTTCAGACTTTGATCTAACTATGCTGCTATTTGAGTAAGCCCCAACTTCAGACTTTGATCTAACTATGCTGCCATTTGAGTAAGCCATAATGAAGCTTTAAAGGGCGGCATGGCATACAAGACACACACACTCTATTAGACCTTTTAAGCTGTACCAATTCTTCATTGAGAGCGATAAGGTTTTGCCCACAGTGAGGGTCCGAATTTGCAAAAGTAGAGACCAGCAAATATGATTCCTCTAGTGGACTCAACTTATCAAGTGGCCAAAAAGGGATTTTAACATCCAAATTACTAGTAAATAAAGATTTTGAGTCTAATCAAGTGCTAAACACTCTGCATTTGAAAGCAAATTCCCAACGAGTTATAATAAATGATAAATCAATATAGTATTCCTGCCTGCAGTGTTGCAGCTGACGAGTGCAAGTATTCAATCTTGATAAAATGCTGATGACAGTATATGAAGCAAGAGAGAAATGAGGTTTAGTTTTTAAATTATCTAACAAACAAGAGGGAAATGAGGTTTGTCTTCTATTATCTAGACATTCACGAGGGCTACAGTCACATGGACATGTATATGATAATTGAGGCAAATCTTGAGACTCAAATTAAGTAGAATTAAATGTTGCACCAAAGACACTTCTGTTGAGAAGTAATATTGCCATACACCAGACCCATTCGCAAAATTAGCCCACCCAAATCTTAGAAATTTGTACAACTGTATCAAATCCCGCATGTGCTCGTGAGATACTTCTGATGGAGGCTTGTGATTTCTATTATTTGACAACTTGATCTACTAATTTGAAACTATAATCCCATGAATGAACCTTTTCAGCAAATATGGCACCAGCACCGCATACATCAACTTTAAACAAGTGCACCACAATATTCTAGCATGTTGTAAGATACAAAAAAGATATTCACCTCAACGGGAGGAACACTAAATAAGGCAAAATTAAATATACAAATGTGTGAGGAGAGGTTTAGAAAATTGTAAAGCATCATCACAGCTGAAAGAAACAGACCTGCTTATTATCAAGTCCCAGAGCATCCAAGTGTTTAAAGAAAACCTGTATTAGAAACTCAATAAGAGTTCCTCTTTTCCCCACTATTTTACTCACAGTGCAAAGGCACCTGCATTAAGAAGGGAAAATAACTAAAGTAAAGACTCCCAATGAACTTGACAATTATATGTGCTCAGAATATAGGCACAAATATAGCTTGCACTCCCCAGAAAAAGAATGAAAAACAAAAAGAGAGAACCAGAAACGTATGACAAGCATCCAAGCAGAAATTTAAGTAGAATATAAAGCTCTTCTCATAATATTCTAACATTACCACAATATGGAATATGGAATAAGGAAAAATCCATGACCATTCTGACACAAATCATGCAAATAGAAATATCTTATAACCAATATGTGAACAAGGTTTCCTTTGATAAGACATGGCTTGTTTGCAGCAGCAGGAATCCTATAATTCTCATGGCAAAGAAATATCCAATGAGATTTGTACATTTGGATGCAGCAAATATTATGACTAAATGACTCTTTTGGTTTTTCTGTGCAGACTCATACATTTGCTTTCCTTTGCGGTTTGAATTTGATGCTTTCCTAAATGAACTCCTGAAGTACTCAGCCCCTTTTGGCAACCTTGTAACTCTGACTGCCTTCAGTATTACAATATGAAGGATGGCCAAACCACTAAAGCAATAGGGGCTGAGAGCACAAAGGATATCTTTTCTTACTTCCCTGTACTAATACACAGAAGATAACAAATCCAATGTTTATACTTGACTTTCTTTACCCTCTCTTTTATATTTGACAAGCAACATTATCATAGATTCCATTCCAAAATTTCAATATAGAAGTTTATCAACAAATACCCTGCATCCTTTGCATTGTCTCCCATTGAACTGCACCAAACCGAGTACTTCATACATTACCAACCACAATGTCAGCAATAAAAGTAAGATACTGCTTATGCTATTGTATTTGCACTTCCGGAAAACCAAAACTTTATTACCTCTATAAATACTGTTAATGCACTTCTAGAAAACCCAAACCTTATCACCTCTATAAAAATGTTAAAGAATGCAAAACCTTTATAATCATACTACTAGCAAAAAGCATCAAACAAATTTTCCAAATTTTTTTCATTACCTAGTGCATGGACTGGAGAGATCAACAAGAAAACAGGTTCGTTAGAATGGGACTTATTTTTCAATCACTCATTGCAATTTTTACCAAAAAAAAATAAAAAGAAAAAGAAACAGTATCCCATGATGTAGAATACTCAATGTTGTCACCAAAGCAGGTTAGGGCCTATTCAGTTGTGGAAATTAAGAATGTTTTTTTATAGAACTTTTTCAGGAAAATAGAAAATCTAGAAAATATCTTCGAATCATACGTTTTCCATTTTAAAAACTTGAAAACATGGTTTTTCACCTTCTGAATTCTGAAGGACTCTGAAAACAATAAAAAGATGCTTTTAAAACTTTGAGTTAACTCTTGGAAAACTCGAAAAACATAAAAATGTTTTTTTCTAAAATTTTCCAATATTAAAAAAGAAGTGTTTTCCAGTGTATCTGACCATAAACTATAGCTTATATATAAATATTTTGAGAATTTCAGCAGTAGAAATATTGTTTTATAATCTTATGTGCAAATATATCCCAAATTAGAAGTATGTAAATAATATAGAATGGAAATTTGATTTTAGGTTCATAAAAAAAATTTGTTAGCACTTGATTAGAATTACCTAACAATTTTTATAAGTTTTTATATCATTATAATGATATTTTTACACAGTGGGAATAGGATAATATCAGTTGATATGAAAAACAAAAAATGAGATCCTCCCATCAATTTCTAGATTATAGTCTAACATGTTTTTATAACTTAAAAATATTTATTGTTTGGGCATCCATCCTTTAATGACAAAATTGAACCAATTACATTAGTAGTAAATTTAAAAGAACACTATTATTAAGGCTAGTGTTCTGTAACAGTCACACTGACTGACAATAAACCTCCTCACGTGAGGCTATAAATGAATTGGGTATTTTTCATGCTCGACTCCTCAGTTTTTGGGCTTAGAATTAAACTCAAGCTCAACTCATTAACGATATGAGTTAAGCTCGACTAAGTTGCTGCAGCTTCTAACCAGGGTGCGATGAATGGGGTTCAAGCAGTTGGTTATCGTATATGAATATACCAAATCATGTTCGGTTTAATTAAAACTTGTCTCTCAACTATATTAACTCATAAAATAGGCTCAGATCGACTTGTTAATCTTCTTAAATCAAACCTTAACAAGTTCTAACCAACAATTTCAAGCTGAATACCAGGTAACTTTGACTAACAACTCTAATTATATGTCGATTAACAACAATTACCAACATTGATTTGTTTAATGGGCACATTTATAACATATAAAAAAGAATACATTTCCTAGGAAAAAAACTCTTGAAATGAAAACGCAAAAAGAAAAAGAAAACTTTCAAAAAAAAAAAAAAAAAAAAAACAAAGTGATTCTCTACAATGAACAGACCCTTAAGGTTGTGAATCTGGGTTCCACCTCGTTCTCCATTATTCTTCATTCAAAGTTTCTACATCTACCATCTAGATTCTGATGGGCATTTCATCTGATCGGGGCTCAGGCTGCTACCATGAAGGATAGTTTCTTATATGCAAATGGGCCTAAAAGAGAGAAAAATAAAAGTGAGCCCTTGCACGACAGTATTGTTGCCCCATCAGTCTATTGTGACTTCAAGGTCACTGATTTAAGCCATGAAAATTGTCTTTCTTCATTGCAGGCATACCGTTATGTAGATTTGACCCTCCATAGAGCTCATAATGTGAAAGCCTTGTGCATTGATCCATCTTATAGTAAACTTTATATGCAATCTGACGCACTTCTTGTTTTTGAGGGTGAAGGGTAATAATCCTTATGATCAATTCAATATTGATGGACTCTTCTGATCTGTTAGATTAAACTATGCTACACAGTACAATTCTTGCAGATTCTTTATGTGAAGGCAAGGTGCCCCCTAGGCAGCTGCTTAATATAATTTTTACCAATAAAAAGATTTTTCTTCTTAGATCAATGGCTTAGGCAAGGAAAGAAGCTTATTCAAAAAAGCATGAGAGTGAGAACAAAGGAGAAATTTTTAAGAAGGAATATCACCAATTACTTAGTGAGATCATATGAATTGGTGCATCACACATGACAAGATAAATGATTTAAAATTTCCAATTTTGTGCTAGCAATAAAAGCCACTGGCTAGTATACAGTGCTAAACTAAAGAAATGAGATGCTGTGTGGATCTAGTATACAGTATACTGCAACATATTAGCCTCAAACTACATATGTAACAAGGATTACAATTTCAACACAAAACTGGCAGCTCATCCTACCAATAAAATAACCCCCTTAGCATTAATGCACATAAATTCAAATAATCAACAAATCTACTGGCAAAGTCCTAGCTTATCTGCTGCAAATAACTACATGATCCTTTTTAAAATGATTACTTCTCTTCTTGAATTCTAATAAAATAAGTAAAAAAAAAATCTTCAAAGAACACAACTTTTTATAAAATCTTCCTAAACTACATAAAAGTTTCCCATCATCATGATACTTGAACATGGTCATCCACCTGTGCTGGCCCACTGACCAACCCATCTACACAGACCGACTCACCATTCCAACCTAGCAACCCAAAGCAGGCCCATCCATTCGCTCCAGTGATGGGCCCAACATACCCAAGTGCTCAGTATATTTCAAAGAGCATCACTAAACATGAAATTTATGGGATTTCAGAAAATTTGAATAATAAATACATCTAATATGCCCATTATTCCACTGAAACTAACCAAACCAATAAAAAACTTGGTACTTAAAAAATAGCAATAATTTAAGAAAAGGAAGACATCATTTTCTTAGCTGACAAATTAACAGTTTGCATTTCCAAATGCACATCAACATTATTTCTTACTACTCAATTATGACAAATAATGATGTAGAAATAAAAATTAGCCACCTAAGAAAATTTTCCATGTTTGAGCACGAGGAAAAGTTGAGGAGTTTCAGAGAAAGAAACATGGAGACAGGCATTGGTCAAGTTCAAACACGATAGAGAGAGAGAGAGAGAGAGAGTAAAATGAGTAATAAATGGTTAATTATTTATGATTCATTTCATCATGGTTATTTGAGCATGAGTGGTTGATCACCCATTTAAGTGGTAAATAAAGTTCACCAATCTCTTATTTATAACCATTTACAGAGGTTAAGTATGGGTGAGAAAGGGGATGGGTCATTATTGCCACCTGAACACTCACGTAAGTTATTTTTATTTGTGAAGGGGGTAAATTGTCAGAAATACCATTGATTAAAACAATTTATGATAAAGCATTATCCAAGTTGAACTAAATTCTGATATGAGCATTGGTTGTCAGTCCCACGGGCCTTACAATACTGCAGTGAACTAAATGACAGAACCAGCAAGTGAACCACAAATTTACAAGGACTCCAAATGCTCCAGAATTTTCATTAAGACAAATGACTCCCAATTTCTAGAAGTCAGGAACTCAAGCTAGCAATTAAAGTCACTGCCAACAGGCTTGTTGAAGTGTTCATTACCTTTTTTTACTATCAGCTTCCTAGTTATATGCTTATTATTGTTAGAATTTAAGTTAGTATTAGAATATTTGTCAGAATATACTCTTAGAATATATTTTGGATATACTAAAGAATATTTCTTTGTAATGGTAGTTTAATATTTTTGACATATGTAAACAAAACTATGTGTGTGTGTGTGTGTGTGTGTGAATAACATTAAACCAACTACGGAATTCTCTCATATCTCCTCATTTTATAAGTTCTACATAGTATCAAATAAGGTCATTTTCTAAACCTTAGCCGCTACTGCCACTGCCGCCAGTGATTTCCTTAAGGTGAAGATACGCCACCAACCTATGAGCAAAAGCCACAAAGCAATTTCTCAATTTCCTAACATTTAATGCAACAAAAATTTTCGCAGAAACCCTAACTCTAGGTAGGTAAATCTTCAATTCTCCATAAGTATTTTCAGTTGGTTATACCCCTATTTTGGTAGTCAATTCGTACTACTTGGCAATATATGATAAGTTTTCAACAACTTCCCTAGCTGTTTGTGCATTCTTTAGTAACTTGTTCTTGATTGCACATGAGACATAGGAATATGAGGAGATATTTCAATTGTTTTCTTAAGGATTCTACTTGTATTCGTGCCACAGAATCATGCTACCATACCGAGCTATAGTATTTTGTGCTTCAGTTTCTGCCAATCTGTTAAGTCCTCGTTCAGCTGTACCTTTTTGCAGCAATGTTGACATTGTGAGATTATTTGATTTTGCTTCCGGTCAGATATGTGAAGTTTGCTTGTTTGTTGTTTTCATTCTTGTTACTTCTGAGGTTACTTATGCGCTTTGAAGCTACTTTATTACTTTTAAATATATCCTTGTGATTATATATTACAAATTCATGGCTTCTAAATCCATATTTAGTGATCATGATGGTAGAAGCAATGATGGAAGATTAATTTGTTTTTATTGCAGTGGAGTGGGTCATACTCGAAATAAATGCTAGTTGTTATATGGGAGGCCTACTACAACTTCTAATCATACTGTTACTACTCTTATTCAATTCCATAATCACATCACATGTCTCTTGGTGTCCTCTCAAGCTTAGGTCATTGACTCTGATGTCTCCCATTATATGACAGAATTCATAAATATCTCATCAAATTACCAACTACGATCCACTGTTTCAACATTATTTGGACTAGTGGCTTATCTACAAAAGTTAAAGATATTAGTTCTGCCTTTTTTATACATATTTTATGTCTCTTATCAATTTTTTACTTGCCAAATTTTTTTAATCTACTATTAGCTAGTAAGTTTACTCAACAATATAATTATTATGCAATATTCTTTTCTACTCAATGTGAGTTTCAAGATCTTACTAAGAGGAGTGTTATTGGCAGAGGCCATCATGACTTAGGTGGTCTCTACTTTTTCGATGTAGATCCCAATCCTATTGTCTATTCTAGTACAACTTCTATGCCCCTTGATCTCCACAGTAGATTGAGGCATCAATCTCTTTGTAATCTAAGAAAATTATGTCCAATTCTAAAATCTATTATTGACTTATCTTGTAAGTTATGTCAATTTTCCAAATATTATTGTAGATCATATTTCCCTTAAGTAAAACCATACACCTCCGCCCCTTTTAAGATACTCGGATGTCTAGAGACCATATCCAATTTCGTCAAAGATGGATTTCCGTTACTTGGTTACCTTTAACCTAGCTATATTTGATGAAAAATAGTTCTGAATTATACTTCATTTTCTATACATTCCATGGCAAAATTTAGACCTAATTTTCCATGTCTATATGTACTTTAATGAGTGATAATGGTCATGAATATCTTTCTCCCTCTTTTTTGTCCTTCCTAACGTAGCATGGGAATCTTCATGAATCAATTTGTTCCGACACATCCCAACAAAACGATGTGGCTAAGAGAAAGAATAAGCATTTAATAGAAATTGCTAAAGCTCTCTTATTCCAAATAGGAGTTCTAACAATTTTTTGGAGTGATGAAATGTTGACGACTTGTTATCTTATTAATTGGATGTCATTTGCTGTCCTTAAGGGGGAGATTCTTTATCAAACACTATTTCTAAACAAGCCATCATATTTTCTCCCAACGAAAGGATTTTTTGCTCAGTATGTTATGTCAAGATACTTGACTTTAGGTAGCCAAACTTGATCCCAAGTCTTTGCGGTACATTTTCCTTAAATATTTTTGTACTTATAGGGGGTATTGGGGCTTCTCTCCAGAGTTGGGATGTTTTCTAATACCTCTAATGTCACATTTCATTAGTCTGCATGTTTTTATCCAGATGTATCTACAATGAGTCCCATCAGGTATCCCTTTTGATGACAATATTCTAGTACATGGGATTATTCATCAAAGTGTATCTCCTATACCTCTATCACATGTGCCTCATTATCCTCCTGATACTCAAACATATGATCATCGTGGTCCTTGTTAGATGTTTGGTTCCTCTCCAATAGTAGACCTTGAGCCAACTACTATTGATTCTGACCTTGAGCCAGCTATCTTGACTATAGATGCTACTGTTCCTGATCAAGAAACTAATTTAAACCTTCCAATTGCATTATGAGTATATCATAGTTGTCCTCAATATCTATTGTTTACTACATTATCTTATACTGGCATTTCATCTTCATAGTAGGCTTTTTCATCCGCGTAAGACTCTATTAGTGTACCTCAATTTATATCCGAGACTATTTCTCATTCCAATTGGCGAGCAACTATGGAGGAAGAGATGGTTACACTTGAGCAAAATCATATGTGTAAGTTAATCTCTTTGCCTCAAGGTAAGAGGTCTATCTAGTGTAAATAAATTTACACAGTGAAAGTCAATCTAAATGATTATTTAAACTAGTTGAAAGCCTATCTCATGACTAAAGGATATGCTCAAACATATAGTGTGGACTACACTAATACTTTTTCACTTGTCACAAAGTTGACTTCTCTTATACTTTTCATTTCTTTGGCCTCTACTTATTATCAATCTTTACATTAATTATATGTCAATAATACTTTCTTACATGGTGATCATCAGAAAGAAGTTTATTTGGAACAACCTCTAAGATGTATTACTCAGAAGGAATCTAGATATGTTTGCCGGCTGAAGAAGTCCTTATATGGTTCGAAACAATCCTCATGAGCATGATTTGGAAAATTCAGTAAAGTCGTATTAAATTTCGGCTCTCTTTATAACAACGATCACTTTGTGTTCTATTGTCATTCCAATGCTAGATGCATCTTTCTTGTTATGCATGAGGATAATATTATAATTATTGATAGCGATAATATTAATATTACTGATCTAAATTATTCCTATATAATCAATTTTTAGACCATAAATCTTGGGAGTTTCGGTTATTTCCTTGGTATCGACGTGGTTAAATGCTATTGTGGCATCTTTCTTTCGAAAAGAAAGTAAACGGTGAATTCACTTTGAGAGACTGGTATGTTGAATTTAAAACATTGTGACATTTCTATGGATCAAATAATTAAATTATTATCAAATAATGAGGATGTCTTCGCTGAACCAAAACGGTACCAATGGCTAGTTGTTAAATTTAATTATCTTACTGTGACTTGTCTAAATATTGCGTTTTTCACTAGTGTTATGAACCAGTTTTTGTTTTCTCCTCACGTTCCACATTAGGAAATTGTAATGCACATTATGAGATATATCAAAGGTACACCAAGATGAAGCTTATTGTATAGTGATCATAATTATACTCAGGTCAAGGTTTTCTCTGATACTAATAAGCCTAGATAGCCATTTGATTGGAAATATGCCATCGGTTATTGTGTCGTGAAAAAGAAACAAAATGTGATAATCAAGTCACGTGCAAAATCAGAATACCATGGGTTCACACATGTTATCTATGAAGTGACATGGCTTCAACAATTACTTAATTCTCTTGGGTGTAAAAGTTATTAACCTTCTCAAATGTAGTACAATAATCAATTAACCATTCATATTGTATATAATCCAATATTTCACAAGCATACAAAGCATATTAAGATAGATTGTCACTTTATTCGTCAAAAACTCAAACAGAATTTAATTCATATCTGTCATGTGAGGATTAGCGGTCCACTTGCCAATATTTTTACCATGTCTTTAACAGGAATTTGAGTTACGTACATTTATAACAAACTGAATATAATTAATATCTATAATCCAACTTAAGAGGAAGTAAAAATATAAGTCTGTATTAAAATATTTGTCAAAATATACTCTTAGAATATGATTTAAAATAATACTAAAAATTATTTCTTTATAAGGATAATTTAATATTTTTGACATATTTAAATAATCATATAATATATATATATACATACAAATAAATAACACTAACCCAAGTACGAGATTCTCTCGTCTTTCCTTATTTCATAAGTTGTACAATTACCAATTGATTACTTCAAAACCAAACGTCATGTTTCAGAGTTGAACATGATTCCATAGGTAGGTATAGTTGGTATGGACAACCAATTTGAGTACAGAATCTTAATGTGGATATTTATGAGCATTCTAGTTAAGATATAAATAAGAAGCATCCTTCACACTAATTCTTTTTTGTCAAAAAGCTCTCCGCCATGAGTTACCTAGTATTTGATCACCTTTTCCCCTCCTATATCACGTACTGTTTCAAGAAATGTTATCTGGTTCATGCTTTGTTAGTCGTTTATTTATTTTTTATTTTTTATTTGGAAATTTAGTGTACACTACACAACACATCTAGACTTTGTCTTCTAATACATCATCAGTTCATCTCATACAAATATTTGTAAAAACCAATCTTGTCCCAGAAACTAATCCAAAAATGAAAGCTTTTCGTTAGGTATAGAAAAAAGTGGCCAAATGTACACAAGGCTCCCACATCATGGAATTTGGAAAAGGTCAAACATATGCAGCATTACCCCTCCCCAACATTGTAGAGAAATTATTTCCACAATTTAAATATATAACCCCTAGATCAAAATGGAGCAATGTCACCATTTTAGCCAGCTAATTAGTCCAATTTATTAGGAATGGCTTTCAATATCTAGCTACTCAATATACATCACAAATTAAACATAACATCAAGATTGGGCCATATAAGGAAAAGTGCTCAGAGGATGCACAAAAACAATTGATAAAAGCTCAAATGAAATAACAGAATGAGTACGCTTTACTTGATGCAGGCATGAACAACTGTCAAAAATGAATGACGAACAATCATTTGCTTTAGGTCCTGCTCGAGTTCTTCAACAACACTAGATGGCAGTCTTCGAATAAAGGGAAGAACAGCATCAATTACAAAGATAATACTCTCCAGTAACTGTGCAACTAGTCGGTTATCAACCTAAACAAAAGAAAACCAAATTAGGAAAGAAGGCATGCTATTCAAGGTAACCTAAACACCACTGAATCCAGGCCTAAAGCCATCAAGCAAATAGTTTGAAAGCCATCAATTGCTTTTTACTATTTAATACTAGTCTTCCTTGATCTACCTTTGTGAAAGTAAGGGTTCTTCTATCACCTTATAAACTTTTTCCCCTCCAACTTGTTTGGATGATAGCAAGGCAACATGATCCAAAATAGCCATTTTCTAATTATACTTCATAACATATGCCACTGTTCAAATTTACAAGGCACACAACTGCAATTTCCCCTTTTTTTTTCGTATCAGCAGTTCTAGGTAGCATAAAAATCAGTTTTCAGCCATTTCATCAGTAATCCTGTTTATTTACAAAAGTAAACGTTCAATAAATTCATCCTTAAACTTTCCAACAGTTCTACTGGAAAGTCCACTCTCTGTAATCTAAACTATAGTTGCAATCAATACACATGGACCTCACCCCAAATAACTGGTTTGATCAAATATGACTCAAGCAAATTATAATTGGCTAAAGCTAACCACAGGTGAAGAACTGTCTTGAATTGTAGTGTTGCTTCTTTTTAATCAATTGAAAGTCAACTATAAGACTGATTTGCATAAAGCTTCCAGCATTGTTGTAAATAACCCAAGATCACTATAAAATCTTCAAAGAAATAAGCTTCAATGAGGATCATTAACTATTTCATCTCCCCTTGTGAGTAACACAATTATCCAGTTAAAGTACTCACATGTATCCAGTTGAAATTTTGTGACATACACTGCCAGAGAGATGCTGATCCTCATGATATTAAATGAAGTTTGATATGGAATTTCACCTGAAAAAGAAGGAAATGTAACTGCAAATAACCTGGTTTTTAAGATATGGTTGCAAAGTGACCACAAACTGGGAAGGATCAGATGCTGGTGCACAAAGCGTAGGATCAACAATGCAAAAGGCATGCAAAAGCATCACATAAGGAAGTGTCCTCACTTTGCCTTCCTCCTTGTCCATTTCCTCTACCTGATCAATTATCAACAAGTTAACGCAATCAAGGCAACACCAAATTTTCAGCATAAAAGCAAGCAGCAACAATACCTGCAATATTCTTTCTAGTAAATACTTGCACATTAGTTCACAGCGCTTGTGTACTGTAGCTAATGACACAGGATTGATTCCTGCCGCCTTAGCTGACTGTGGGACAAAATCAAGAGCCAAGTTACGCTTAATAACTGTCACAAGTGGTTGATGATTTGGCATCTTCTTTAGCATGTCAACTATCTGCTCAGTCTTCTTAGCCACCTCCAATGGCACAGAACTACTGTCACCAAAGAACTGAGTGGGAGCATCAGAAGGCTCTTCAAACCAGAACTCAAAGAATGTCTTACAGACAAGATCCTGTAATCATGGTAGATGAAGCAAACCATGATTAGCAGACAAAGGTCATGATTAGAAATATGATAAATGTTAATTTGTATGAGGCTCTTCAGAGAACAATTTAATCTTTGTGCTAAAAATCCACCTCTAAATCCCCCTAACACAAAAGTGAAGGGCTATCTGAATTCAGAAAAGCCTCTCTTCAACAGGCGGTATTTGAGCTACAATGCATGTAGCTTCACTGTAATATCACAAATATAAAAGCTTTAAATACAACTAAAGCTTCAACACAAAGCTAATCCACCATGAAACTGAATGAAGTAGCTCAGCTAGTCAAAGCCCTGGATTACTCCCCAATGGCTTCAGGTTAAGTACCTGGGCTTATATAATACAAAGCTTCAGCAGTTTAGGCCATGTGTCCATTGTTTATTATGCTCCCTCAGTCCCTCATAATGAATGACAGGAGGAGGGGGATGTTCTCATTACCAAAATAAGGCAATCCACCATCAAAAACAATATGATGCCTTATTTTGCCATTGTTAAGACAAATTGTGCAACAGCAAAATAATTGCACAGACCATGTCAATTCGGCACCATTGTGTCACAAAATTCAACAAAGAGAGTAACAACTACAGAGGATACATACATTGTCCAATAAAGGAGTGACCCAGCACATGAGGCTTCCAGCGTGGCACGCATGGGGAAAGTCAGAGCCTGACCTCTAAAATGTGAAAAAGTTGTTTTTATAGTTTGAACTTGTGACACCTAGGTCACAATGGAGCAACATTAATGTTGCACCATGCTTATGGTACAGATAGCATCCTATGTAGTCTAGTAATTCAGGAAACTCGTGTTGCCCTAAAAGTACCTGAATACTAGATTCTTCATCTGTCACACGAGAAATGATATCGATGCAAGCACGTGGATATTCTATGAAGTTAACATTTGAAATGCACATTTCTCGGATGATTTTTATGGCCCGCTTCCGAACACTCACTCCAGTATCCTTCACCCTCTCAGCAACCTTCTCAAAATACTACAAGAATTCATAAGCAAGATAAAAAAGGTAAGCAACTACATTAAACAGCAAAAAATCCAAAGATGGAAATGATATTAATTAACATACCTTCAAACCGACATCTGGATGTGATGCGATATACCTTCCAACAAGTTCCAGTGCAGCCTCTCTAACAGATATTGCAGAATCACAGAACCTACCTTCCACAGCTGATTGGACCCGCTTATCGCACAAAACATCTGGATCAGCTTCAACAATCATACTAACCTATTCCAGTCACCAGAAAAAAGAGGCCAGGGGATTAGAAAGAGGGAGGGAAGCACGATCCTCACCAGAACTAAAATAGCTTCAGAAGATTGCACATCGCAATTTAAGTCAACTATTTCCACTTACTGCCCTCAATGTCTTAGCCCTGATTACAGGTGAGTTCTCCCTCAGACTTACCTGAAATGAACTGCAATGTCAAAGAATCCAAAAATAAATGCCAACTATTTTAGAGAAAAGAAACTATAGAAATACCAACCAGAAGCATGCAAAGAATTGTATCAAATCCTCTTGAAAAAGAACTTTTTTGACCCAATGCAGAAGTTATCTTCTTAATAGAATCCCTGGCCAACATCGAAGATGAAACTCCAGAATCACGAACAATTGATTTTGAATTAAGACTAGCAAGGCGGTAGCTGAACTTGTGCCTAGACTTTGGATCATCTTTATACCAGAGGCAGAGATAAAACCTGCAAACAGTTAAAGCACAGTTGGGAAAAAGGACAGGGAATAAACATCTCGTGCCGAAGTGCTTAGAGATTGTTCACTTATGAAAATCTGAGGCCGTTTTCTATAACAGAACTTTCTAGGAAAACAGAAAAATATTAAAAATCTGTTTAAATGTCTGTTTTCGGTTGCAAAATGGAAGACAGTACTTTCTATTTTTCAAACATTCTACCAAATTTTAGAATTTACGTTTTCCTGACTTTTCCACCGGTCATCAAGAGGAATTTTCCACTGCATTCTTGATTTAGTATATATAAATAAATTTTTTTGAACCTATGAAGATTGAAAAAGTATTTTTGTTAATGCACAAACAAAAATATGTGTCAAATTTCAGTAAAATCATAAAATGCATACTAAAGAATTTGGATTGATTTTATAATCAATGTGTTTGCATTCTTTTTGTCTAGATTTTAATTTTTATAAAATAATTTCACATAAAAAATGTAGTAGTATCACTTGATATGAGAAACCAAAAGCGTGCTCCTCTCAATAACATTTAAATACTATCGAATGTTTTATATAACTTAATAAAATTTATCATTATGTATTATTAATTCAACGATATAATGTTAATTACATTGTTAACAAATCATCAATAATCAACAATTAATGGGTCATTAGTAGCCAAACTTGACTAATTGACAACTACTATAATAATAAGATTGTATGAATTGAGAACTAATTGAATACGCTTAAAACTACGATCAAGCTCAGCTTATTAACTTCATGAGTTAAGCTCGAACGACAAGAGCTAAAACATCTAACTAAGCTATTACTGGTCGAGTTTGAATTGCTTGACAACCATAATAATATGTTGATTGGTCAATGTATTGCTAATAAGGATTGATAACTATTGAATAGTGGAAATGTACATGTTTCAAACAAAAACAAATGAACACATTTTCTAAAAAAACCGTGGAAATGGAAAAGTAGAAAAAGAAACAAAAAGTACAAAAAGGCAAATAGAAAATAGAAAATAATTATTATAAGTGGACAGTCCCTTATCATTTCAATCTTTTTTTTTCTTTTTTCCTCTTCGGTCCCATGGGAGAGGGTAGGACAAATTTTAAAATTGCAGCACTAAACCATTATTAAGCTGGAAGGATTTTGCATAGTAAGATCAACATAGACAATGAATTAGCAAGGAATTGAGACACCAAACATATCGATGAACTTTGATACATACCAACGAGCAAAAAGATGGTCATCGGCAGAACCGGCATCCTGCAGGTAATTCAAAAGGATCTGTTGAACAATCTCCACTTTTGAAATTGAATCCCCAGCTTCAGAAGATTGCTCCAATCGGCTCTGATTATTTTTGCCCTTATTGACAGACTGAGATTTGCAGTATGATTGTAGCACAAGAAGTTGTTTCCTCGATAGGCAGATTGGACAATGCCAGCTATGTGTAGAAATATCAAGTTCTCTGACGCCCATGCAATCAGCATGAAACAATTTCTGACAACCTTGGCATGCTGCCAAGAACTTTTCAGTCTTTCCATCCATACAAACAGAACATGTATCTTTTTCATGACTTTCATCCACATTTTCCCTACAGGCCAACTCCTGCACGATCCAGAAGTCATCCAGACCACAAAGAGCAGAATCATGCTTCAACCTTGCAGCAATTGTACCAAGAATCTCAATTGCCGTAGAGCGCACCGAGGTATCTTTTGATTTAGGTCCCGCATTCTGAAGCAGCAAAACAGAAAGAACCTGCAAGAAAACATCCTTCAGATATTACCGAAATAATATGTACCAAAATTATATGCATATTGCACTGCATTAACCTCTAAAATGAGAGCAGAAGCAGGGTACTCCGGCATGTTAAATGTGGTTAACAGATCCAATATAAGATTTTCCATTATCGATTTCAATTCAGAAGCATCCTGACTTTTAACACTGGTAAATCGCTGAAGAATACGCGTCCAGAATGAAACACAAGTCTCTGTCGCTGCCTCATGGCATTTAATCAGGTAACTAGAATCAACTGTGGTTTCTAACACGGTGCTGCAACTCAATGACTGCCTCAAAGCTTCAGGAAGGTTTGTACTATGGTGCACCAGCTGAAGTAGCAAAGCAGTTACCATCTGAATCTGCTTCTGTTCCTCATCCTGTAAATGATAAGCTCTTATTGCTCGCTTGGAGAATGGTAACTTCCAAAGCAGCAGAACTACTTCATCCACTATATGTGTTCGATGTTCTGCATATGAATAAAATATCTGCACTCCAATGTCAGGGAAATAGAGATAGATTAAGCGACACACCCATAGGCCAAATAGAAAATAAAAGCTTCGTGTAGAATTACAACTGCAGAAATCAATACCCCACTAATCAGGCTGATAGCCTTCAGCTGCAACAGCTGAATATTATCCACCAATAAGGTTGACAAGCTTGTTTTTACGAGCTGCAAAATGCAGCTATCTGGTAGGCGTTCTATTAACAATAGATCCTTCAAGAAACCAAGAATTGTGCACAGCTTCTGAAGCACAGCATTCACAGAAGCAGAGACCCTAACAAGGTAATGACATCCAATTTAAGACAATAAACCTTTCTCTATAGCAAGGGGCTAACAAAAACAATTTTTTGAAGAGAAATAAGAGTGAGATTCCTCTATATGACAAAAGGAAATCAAAATAAGACCATTGATAAAGCTCTTCATTTCTGTTGGATGTCCAAATTCTTTCAAAGTAATTACCTTCTAAAAGGGAAGAAAACAAATTTTTTTAGCACACCTGTTGTTTCCTGTCCTTTTTGCCTTAACACTCCTATATATACGCCTTTTCTTGCTTGAAGAACCATAATTAGCATCAGCCTCTTCATCTTCTTCCCCTGTAAATGACAATTATTATACACTACCAAATCTCATACATCAAAAGAGCTTGACGGCACACAGTTTGTAATCCAAATTGATAACAAAGCATATGACTAAAGAAAGAGGCCACCTAGCAGTATAACAATGCTGCACATCCAGTCCATGATGTGACATAATAATAGCAGTCACAAAGAAACAATAAAAAAAGACTTAGTACACAAGGTTCTCACACCGTGAGGTCTAAAGAAGGTCAAATGTATGGAGCCTTATCCTAACATTGCAAAGAGAAGGTTTCCGTGGTTTGGATCCATAAACTCTAGGTCAAAATGGAGTATCCTTATTGTCACAGCAAGGCACACCCTCTAGTTACAAAGAAAGAACTTCACATAAAAATCAACTTTCATGAAACAGCCACTTACCATCAACTCGATTCTCACTGGGTCCATGTAAAGCACGATATGATGAATCACTAGCTGACATTACATCCATGATTTGACGTCTAATGAACTCCAGAATTCTTTCAATGATCTGGGAAAAAATCGGTAAAAGGGTATGATAGCTAAAAACAAGAACAATAGGTAAAAACCTAGTCTAAAAGCACGTAAGAGAAGATTAACATAGAAGCCACTAGCACAACAAATAAACAGAGATATATACCTCTTCTTTATAAAGATGCTTTGGCATGTCATTATGTGTCATCACTGCCAGAACAGCATGAATGGACTCCAAAGCAGAGAAAATCGATGAAACGTCTGAATCGGACTAAAGAAAAAGTTCAAACATTAGCAGCTATAATAGCCACTTATAACTAAGAGAGTATATTCCAAGCCATGCAGGATTGAAAAGAAAAGGATATCTCACCTGTTCACATTCATCAATTGACAAACCTTCAGCACGATGAATTTGATGATCAAGAACCTTTAATAGTCTAGCAAGCTTATCTACAGGAACCAAATGTAGCATTTTCTCATGCCAGATAGACAATACTTCATTTACAAGCATTCTAATATCCGAATTTGGTAAGGGTAACCACTCTGCATCATCTTGATCCTCACTAGGAATTTCTGCGCCAGTAAGGAAGTCCTCCAACACCTCAGAAAACCGCTCAAGTACAGCATCTGAGAGTGAAAATCTGTACCGTTAATCAGATGCAAAACAATGAGCAATTGCAAGATTCTTTTAAAACCACACAGAACAGACTCACCTTGATGCTTAATAGGGTCTGGCAAAGTTGAGGAAATCTCACGACTTCCTTTCTTCTTGACTTGTGATTTCCTAGATGATGAGGGTATATCCTGCAATTTGAAATCACTAGTTTATAGGACAAAAGCAGCCCAATTATCACATGTTAAAATCAAAGCATACATACATCAACAAGAACACGATCATGTGGATAACTATGGCTTTCTCCAAAGTCCCTTTGCACTTGATTGTGAAGTGGCACATTATGCTGAAAGGTTTGTCTATTGAACACTGTGCTATAGATTTGCTCCTCAACAGGACCTGAGAAACTTGAACGAGACAATAAACAATAAGCACAGAAATTATCAATTTTCTATAGAAAACAAAACAATCCCATAATTGTATCATAATAAGTAAAAAAGACGGGAACAGGCAGGTATAACATGAAGGAACTGCAGGCTTAGGGCATAAATATTGATCACATAAAGTCCTCATACATCAAATCTGCAGTCCCACTTAGTGCGGCAACTGACATTAATTTCCTTTAGTGGACAACTTGCAGATCTACATTATGGCTGAACAAAAAAATCTTTGGATTTTTGTGATTTCTTTTTTTTTCTCCTTATTGACAAAGTTTGCTCAAATTGAATAAAAATAATATTAAATATCTATTAAAGTCCGTAAATAAATTGCTCTCAGTCATTCAATCATTTGATAGTTGAGCCATTTTTTGATAAATGATTACACTTTCTTGATGATGGACCTCCTACTAGTATTTCAATGTGCAATAACATAATTCAATAAATATTCTTGAACAATCTCCTTTTTCAATTATTCAACCTTATATTTTTACCAAGTTCAATGTTAGTCAAATTCTAAAAAGAAGAACTTGCATGAGCATCTCAATTTCAATTAAAACATGGTCTGATTCACACTTCACGTTATGTCTTGGATAGCTCTAAGATACAATGTTCCCTCAGATGCCTTGCCCTAATCAGCCCAACCTCACCTTCCCTCATCCTTCATAACTGAGCCCACACCAATACAGAATGCCTACAATTGCACAAAGAAAGTAGTTCAAAATCTTTTTCCCTGAATGGAGCTGCCACATAAGTGATTTCCAAATAGAGCTTTTCAACAAATGCTGGAGTACAGTAAAGTATGGATATGTTGAAACCTCATTAATGCTTGTTTAACAACATCTATTCTCATCACATTTGTTTGTCTATGCTTGCTGTTCAACATAAATAATAACAACTACTGTTTGTATTTACACACTAGTAAAAAGAAATTCAGCACTATTACAACACGTGCATGGAGAGGTAGACACCATTATGCATACAAACTTCTATTTTTCTAACAGAATTTTAGCGTCTTCAGCATGCAATTCTTACTTTCATCTTGCTTAAATGGGCCTCTCCCTCGTTATTAACCATAATTTCACTGAAAACTTACATTAATATAGAAGAAAGTGGTCTGTTTTGAGCCGCAAAAAGGTGAGACATAAGGAAAAGGTTTTGCTTGACCAAAGAGGAAGGTTGCATGATCAGTGAGTGTAGATGTTTCTTGGGGAAGCAACATTGCTCTGTAATGTGATGGGGTTTGCAGCAGAGGATTTTGATCAGTCCAAACTCTTCGTTCTGTCACTACTACGGGTGAAATCCTCAGAATGATAGAGGTGTCTCCCTTGAGCTGGGTCTCTCCTTGGGTAGAACAAAATTGCAATTTTCATTCACAATGAGTCTCATAGTGAAGGGTGGCTGGAGCCCTTTGAGACTTGTAAACTCCTGTGATTTTTCACTGGGTAAGTATGTCGACACAAGGATTGGGGTCGAGATTACCAAGGGTGTAACTGCATCCACCAAAGATCAATGTGAAGAGACTAGTGGAGGTCACAAAGAGGCAGCAAGGGGAACAATCGAATTTTTCAGTTGATTGATGGCATGTTCAATGAACTAAGGTTTCATCCAATTGGGATGCATGTTGAAGATGAGTTGATCCAATACAAAGGATGTTGGGGGAGTGCATCAAATGTTTGGTGAGTCATGTTTCCGAGTTGGGTCATTTCCTCAAAGGAGCTTCATAAAAATCACCCTTCTTGACATTCATTTGAGGAAATTATTTTCTGGCATGGACTCCGCCCAATTCTGTTGGTTGGAATCAATGAGGTATGCAATTTGTGTATGTATTCATTGGATACCATTCAGGGCTTGAAAGCTTTTACATATTTTCATCAAATGAGGCCCATCACCTTCCAAGCTTCTCTTTGAGTAGGAGTTTAGGTCTCTATGTGCTCACTACTCTTTCACATCTGATATACGATTAATCAATTCAAGCCCTGGGTCTGATTGTCTATGTGAAGGCGGCAAAGTTGATTCTGATGTCACTTTCCACCAATATTTTTCCACATCCAAGGATTTGTGTGTTCAAACTGCTTCATTGAAGGCTGCTTCCAATATTTTCTGTCTTTTGTGGACGGTAAAAAAAAGTTGAGTCCCATTCAAGCACAAGAAAATGACATCGTGATTTGCACTAGATCTCGATTACTATACTTTCCTTATTCAATGTGGGTTGGTTATTTGTCAACATGGGTTTTGCCGAGAAAAAAGAAAAGGGTTAAACCCCATTTCCCCATTTCTTTCACTTTCATTCATTAATAGATACCTGCTGCGAGTTGTTTCATGCCATATATAAACCTGAACACTTAAAAGATCAGGAAAGCCAAGAAGATCTAGATTCAGAGGTTCTCAATCTACCTGAATATGAAGATAAGTGTATATAAAAAGTCACTTTGTGAGTTAAACAAAATGAGAAGCAACTTGGACAAATGAGAAGAAAGTTTGCAAGCGAATCCTGATAGTGATGCTGTTTCATCAATTGAAATATCACTTCATCGAGGATATGTTAAGCTGAGGATGATGAGAAAATCGGTTTGTCTAAGGCATATTCTGGTTCAGGTAAGTGTTCTAGTTTACAGGGTTTGGAATGTGGCCCTAGGACGGACAGGATTGCTAACAGGCTGCCGAAATCACAAGCTATTTTTATGGAAGTGAAGAAGATCACTTGAAGTGCAATAAAGGTGTATCAAGTTGTCCAAGGAAAAATGATGGATTTTAAAAGAATTTGAAGATCTTTCTGTGGTAAGCGGCGAGGATAAAGAATGGATCATTTTAAGAATATTGAATGGAACTTAAAACAAATAAACTCACAATAGTAAGGCCAGAAAAAGTGGAAAGAAAGATAGGTAACTTAAAATGCTTTGGAATGTGAATTATGAAAAGGACTGACACTTTTTATCATTTTTGTTTCTAGTCCCATTATCTTTTGGTATGGCACATTGGTTTTTTGGCAGTTGGTTGTATTTTTGGCACCATTTTTTTATGGTTTTTTTTTTTTTTTTTTTGGCTTGGGGTGCTTTCGTAATTGGCTGACACCCTTCTGGTGTCATATTTTGGAAATAGATTCTTGCTTACTGATCAAAAAAATGTTTTTTTCTTATAGATAAGATAGAGAGTGACAGTCAGTGAATATCTGAACTATAATATTATACTGGCCCTGTGGGTAGCAAAGCAGCAGGCTACCCTAGAATCCCTTCATTTAAAAGGCAATTCTCCGGCTTTTGTGTTTTTGTTGCAGCCATCCACGAAAGGCTCTCCCAACTGATTGCACCAAAGAATTCTACGATAAACCATAAATATTGCTGTTGATCTTGCAACCCTCCCTTAAGGTCCAGGCAAATTGCAGGAAAAGGGCAATGCATTTTTTCACAAATTGCCATATCTAGGTCTTCAATCTTACTCATCATTCCATCAATTTCGCCCAAAAAACCATAAACAAAAAGATTTTAGATATGAATCATATTCAGAAGTATATAGCAAGCATATTTAATGGATCAACAATCATGCCAACATCAGTTTTGGGCAGAAGGTAACTTACAGCTGAGTCAAATAGAAACTAACAGTTAGAACCATTTCAACAACATCCATGGATATATATCCATACATCTGTGATATGTTATACAAAAAATATGTCATCGCATATTTTGATTTCCCTCTCAGCAAATAATCTTTTTTCCACAAGGGATCGTGATGTCTTTCTATGGGGTTGCAAGCGTCTTTATTAGCTCCTATTTGTGGTGCACAATTCCGTGGAATGTAGGTAGTGGTTATGATTTATAATCTCAGGGCAAAACAAAATTTAATTCGTGTTTTTTTTTTCAAATCAAATGAATCCCTAAAAAAACTTTTAAGGTAAAATTTCACAATCTACTCTATTTATGTTTTGAATTTGTAGATTCATGTTGTATAAGCTTATTACAAACATTTTGTTGATTTTTTTATTATCTTTTTCCCGAAATCAAAATATAATAACTTAAATTCTTAATTTTTTCCAAAGATTATGCTTGGGATTTAATGAATTTGTTCTTGGAAGCCTAGGTATACAAAGTCTTGTCGATTGCTGATTTTTTTAATTGATATTTTCTATGATTTTGAAATATAATAATTCACAATATTAATTTCAGTTAGATTTTTGATAAGAATCTAGAGATTATGCTTGAAATTTGTTTTTAGAAGTCTAAATCCATATGTTAGGTGGGTTGTTGAATTCAATTTTTTTTATTAAGTTTGAATGTTAATTATTGAAACTACTAATCTATACTATACTTAGTAGTAGTAGGGTTAAGAAAATATATGTTCGGCCTAGGCCTTTGGGGCTTGATTAATAAGAATCCTAAGTACCAAATAATATGTTTTGTTTAACTGTCCAATTTTTTAATTTATATTTATTATTTCTAAAAATGACTTATAAAAGCTATTAATTTATTTTTTTAAAACACTTAGGATTGGGATCAGGGTTTTGATTAATAGAAAAAATACTATTAATTTATTATTTTTTATAATTTGAAAAATTAATTATCAAATATTTTTGTGTGTAGGAATTCCAAATACTTATAAATACCATCAAGAAAATGAGGTAAAGGTAGTAGTGGTGGAAATATTACAACAAGAGAGGGCATCATGTGGTGATGTTGGGATGATGTTTTGGTGAACAAGTGATGACGGATAGGACTAAATCTAAAAATGTAAATTGTGTTGCAACATTATCAGTGACTTTATCACCATGTTTATAAAGCATTTGGGTCAAGTTAGATGGATTGTTGTTGTATACCCAAATTTCAAGGCAAGTCGGGTGACTCATGTACCATGTATATGGTATGTGATCAGATATCATAAACATTTCAAATTAGAAGAGATTTGATATTTTATTTTGATTTTATTTGAGAAATTTTATTTTATTTGATTTTAATAGATTTTATTTGATGAGATTTTATTTTATTTTATTTTAGAAAATTATGTTTATTTCAAAAATTATATCACATTTTATTTTAGAAAATTATATTTATTTTCAAATTAATTTGCGATTAGGGTTTCTCTATATAAATATTATAACTCTATTACTGAAGGCATTATTGATGAGTTAAATGAATATTGAGTAATTATGATTTCCTTCTCACTCTATTGGTCTCTATTTCTCTTCTCTCTATTCATTTTTCCCGAACTCCCAATTTCTTCTTCTTTCCCTCCCCTTCTTCCCCCTTCCCTACATCAAATTTGATACCAGATACTAAGCCTCTATTTTTCTAAACTATCTTCCTGTGCAACCAACACCATTAGTATCATTGCCAACTTTTCTGGTCCACGGCCTCCAGCCCTGTTACACACTCCAGCAGCACGGCTGCCCACCTCCACACTTCAACAAGTAGTTTAACCCCTCTTTGGCAAGCAAAATCTCATCATATTTATTTTTCCAAAAAAAAAAAAAAAACAAAAAAGTGGTGTTTTTTTAAAAAAAGACAATTGTTACTGTCAAAAAAAAAAAAAAAATTGTAACATTCTCTGTCCCAAAAAAAGAGAGAATTGTCTCAGTCAAAGAGAGAGAGAGAGAGAGAGAGAGTCGTTTCTTCCGGCTATAACATGGAGCTCTGGAAATCTGCCGCCAAGTTCTTCAAATCTGCCTCCTTTCTTCATTCTCAGTGAAAACAGAATCCTACTCTTCTCTGTTGTGCTGCCAAACTTGCTGTGCAGAATTTTCCTTTTGAAATCTACCTTGTAGCCAAACTGGTCTCTCCTGTTGTGCTTTGATTTCCCTCTATTTTTCTTTTTAAAACAGCTTGCTGCCTCTTGCTGTGCTGCCAAAAAAAAACTCTTCCCTTGTGTGAACAAGGGCTTCCTTTTAAATAATAGTTAAGGTCCCCCTCTTTTGCCCTAGTTTTTAGCGCTCCCTTGTTCATTGAATTGGTTGACCAAAGTCCAAGAATGTTTGAATTTCTAGAGAGACACTTTAACAGTTAGACCCAAATATTTTAGAATTCTATCAGAGCAAACAGAATTACCCATCTCCAAGTCCAAGTCCTTTTTCCTTCTGACAACATCACTGGCTGAGTCAGACTTAAACCCCCACTCACAAGTGTCTATAGGCATCAACGAAGGATTGTACAGCCACTTGACTTGTGGTTAGAGGATTGACAACAAGATTTTTCACTCAACGGGGTTAAATTCCAGTCACCGGAGAGAGATTGATACGGATATTATGGACATTTTAAATTAGAAGAGATTTAAGATTTTATTTGAAATATCTTATTTTATTTTATTTTAAAAAATTTTATTTGATAAGATTTTATTTTATTTTAAAAAATTATATCACATTATTTCCTAAAAAGACATTTTATTTTAGGAAATTATATTTATTTTAGAAAATTGTATATTTTAGGAAATCATGTCACATTTTATTTTAAAAAATTATACTGATTTTCTAATTAATTTAGAAGTATGATTTCTCTAGATAAAGACCATAATTCTATTATTGAAGGCATTATTGATGAGTTAAATAAATATTAAGTGATTATGATTTCCTTCTCTTTCTCTACTGATCTCTACTTCTCTTCTCTCTGTTCACTTCTCATATTTCTTTTCCATTTCCCAATTTCTTCTTCCCCTCTCCTTATTCCCCCTTCCCTGCATCGGTATGCCAATTGGAACTAGCAAAACAAGCAGAGATTGAAGAAGGCGAGGAATCTATGGGAGTAACTTTATGATATAATGGGTAGTACTAGCAGACCAACATAATGGATATATTAGGTCATAATAACATGGTGGATCCAGGAGATGAGGATGAGGATGTTCATATATAATGACAAAACAAGAGAATATCAAAGGTTGCAATGTGTGGGAAGAGCAATAAAGAATCATATTACAGTTATCTCATTCACAAAGTAGCAGTAGTTGTGGAGGGATAAGGTAACATTTCAGATCTACTCACATTAATGTTTTGAATTTGTAAATTCATGTTGTATAAGCCTATTACATATTTTGTAATTTTTTATTGTATTTTTCCTGAAATCAAAATATACTAACATTTTTTTTTTTGGTTAGGATTATGCTTGGGATTTGACGAATTTGTTCTTGGAAGACTAAGTATACAAGCCTTGATGATTGTCAATTTTTTTAATTATTTTTTCTATGATTCTAAAATATAATAATTCTCAATTTAATTTCAATTAGATTTTTGTTAAGAATCTAAAGATTATGCTTGAAGTTCGTTCTTAAAAGTCTAAATCCATAGGTTTGGTGGACTGTTCAATTTAATTTTTTTATTAAGTTTGAATACTAATTATTGAAACTATAATCTATACTATAGTAGTAGTAGGGTCAAGAAAATATATGTTTGGCCCAGGCCTTTGGGGCTTGATTAATATGAATCATAAGTGCCAAATAATATGCTTTGTTTGATTGTTGAATTGTTTTTTTAATTAATTTTTTTACTATTTCCAAAAATGAATTGAAAAAACTATCAATTTATTTTTTTAACACACTTTGGGTCAGGAAAGTATTACATATTGGGACCGGGGCTTTAATTAATTGAAATAATACTATTAATTTATTATTTTTAAAATTTCAAAAATTGATCATTAAATATTTTTGTGTGTAGGAATTCCAAATACTTGTAAATGCCATCAAGAAAATGAGGTAAAGGTAGTGGTGGTGGAAATATCACAACAAGAGGGCATCATGGGGTGATGTTGGGATGATGTTTGGTGCACAGTTGACAACGGATAGGAATGAATCTAAAAATGTAAATTGTGAAAAAACTTATCAGTGACTTTATCACCATGTTTATAGAACATTTTGGTCAAGTTAGAGGGATTGTTATTCCATACCCAAATTTCAAGGTAAGTTGGGCAACTCATGTACCCTGTACATTGTACACTCATTGGAACTAACAAAAGAAGCAGAGATAGGAGAAGATGAGGAATCTAAGGGAGTTACATGAGGATATAATGGATGATACTAGTACACCAACATAATGGATAGATAGATTAGGACATAATAATGTGGTGGATCCAGGGGATGAGAAGGGGGATGCTCATCTAATATGGCAAGACAAGAATATCAGAGATCAGAATGTGTGGGAAGAGTTATAAAGATTCAGATTACAGTTTTCTCACTCTCAATGTAGCATTAGTTGTGGAGGTTAATGAGTGATGGGGGCCCTAGAAGCGTCAATTCTACATTGTTGGAGAGCAAGACACGTGTAATAGATAGTGGGAGGCAATGGATTGATCATGGGAACAGGCATACGCGTCGGGCAAAAATTGACCCAGCCTTGCACTGGAATCGCTCTATTTATGAAAAAATCCAGGGTTTGAAAATCTTGTTTGAGTTAATTTAACAGATACATTTTCTAGATGCACAAGTAATGGAGATCTACCATAAGGTTATAACTAAACTATTCCCTCCCCCTAAGAAAAAAAAAAATCAAGTTAGCACACGAGACCTTCAAATTGTAAAATTTAATGCATTAAAAAGTTTGTAATTTTATCCTCGTTCAAAATTGAACAATATTCCTGGTTGAGCACCATTCAAGTCTGAAATAGGACTTGATTGACAGCTCAGGCCATCAAGATTATGCCCAGCCCATCAACCCATTCATTTTAAGCAGCTTATGTTCCATTACCCTATCCCTTCCCTCTAAGAAGCTCAAAACAAGCTGCACATTCACCTTTCCATAAATCAGGTTTGACTTGGAAGACACGATAAGCACCAGTCATTACCTTATAATCCAATCACCCACCATAGCTGACCCCTTGCAGTGTGCAATGCAGTTTGCCCTCACAGAAAGAAGACTAAAGAACAGTTCAACCAAATATTCGCAAATATAACACAATCTCCTCACCATGACTTTTGCTATCTCAGCATCATCCTCCACCGCGTTCCCTATGCACTTCCACTTTTCCAAGGGTATTGGCAGCCCAGGAAACCCTTCACAGAGGATGCAAGCAGACCACTTTGTTCCCATTAAGTGACACAAAAAAATAGCTACTTGCAACAGCAACCAACACAGATGCAAATGCAGCCACATAATAAGAAAGGATCCCTAGATTAGGAACCATGACTGATCAGGCTCAGTTTCATTCAACCAAATCCCTAGAAAATAAGAAAGAATCCTCTCATCGTAACAACTATTATAAACCACATACTTTTTCCTTATAATCATGCAAACAAAAGTTGCATCTCTCTCTGAAAAATCTCCGTGGCTTTGCTTCATGATATGCACAGATCAAAGAAGCAGACTCCTTCAAACAGAAAAAAATCATGAATTTGAATCCCCCACGTGCCCCTCCCCCTAACTCTTCCACAGAAAAATAAAATGCTTTTTCTTTCCATTTTAGCTTGCTCTCAAATATTTCTGAAGTGGGACACATCTCTTCTATTTGACTCAGCTCCAGTAACGAAAAATATCTAAAATAGAAGCACTATCGGCATAAAACCACCTCACTTTAAATTTTTACTAGTATGCGCTCGAACCTAAAACCACCAATAAACAAAGAAAATCCCAGCAACAACAAGTACATCTAGTATGCCTGAGTAAATATAGATCCTGTTCATATCAATATAACATTACAAATTATCATTTGGCAATGATGCTATGTCACAGATCAACTGTTTTTCAATAAGTTGGACCACATATATATTAATTAACTTTTCTTTAAATATCATTTGAGAAATCCACCTCTGAAACTCTTCTCAGGACCACTCAATATTGATAAATCGAAAAACAAAAAAGAACTTAGCAGCCAATTTATCTTTGCCTGTTACCACAAGCTACAACCCTACTCACTTTATTCATCAAATCTGCATTCATAATACATAAATTCAGTGTTTTGTATATGTCTAACCATTATAATGAACAATCAGATGTCATGCCTTCTAAAAAAGATGCACACAAATCCATGCCTTTCTTTAATATTTCTTCACCATCAAATTCACATCCTCCTTTGTATGCCCAAAGCTATGCAAATGTTGCATTCTACATGTTCTGGGTCATCAATTTGCTCTTAAACCAACTAGAACAGTTTATACTAGAAATTTTCAAAATGAAAATCACCTTCAACTTAAGTTTATATACAAATATCCGGTCAACTTCTACCAATCCATGATGTGGAAGAAAAAGAATATTTTTTGTGACTGAGTGAAACAGTTAAATGCGGCAAACAGAAGTGCTATGGGGAAATAATTCGTGTTTAATCATGCTCCAGATCTGAAATTTTTATGACTTGAAAAGCATATCAAGTTGTTTAAAGCCACTTCTAAATGAGTGAAAACTTCCTCTACAAAATTATGGATCAATGTGAGTATTTTAAATAAGAATTATATGTAACACCCCTTTCATTCCATATTTAATTCAAATACAGCTAACTTTCACCTTTTATTTTTCCTAAATTGTATCTCTTTGGAATTTTGAAAATCATATTTTGAAATTTATAAAAGTATAAACGGTGAAGTTAGTTGTATTTGACCCAAAGATGTCAAATGGGGCACTTAATATGAAATGAAGAGAATATGTTAATGGCAAAATATGTTCACATATGTTGTTCACATATGCAAGGACATCAATGGGAAAAAGTGTCGAAAATGCAAGTAGTGGCAAAAACATATATGAAGTTTCATTTATGCATAATGCTCCTCTCCTTGGTGATCAACCTGTCATATCAATTTTATATGATCCACTTTCCCCCTCCCTCCAAAGGTCAGTATCTCAACTCTTTCATTCTTTTCTTAATATTCCTCATAATTCTTTTTTCAACCCCTTTTATCACAAGAGGAGAACATCCTTTATTTATCAGCTATGGTGCAACGAGGTGTGCATGCATACTATGGGCCACAGGGTACGTATGTAAATCAGCCAACTGAATATACTTTGTTTACCTCGACATGCATCCTGAAAGGCATCAGGATTATATCGAAGAACTTCATCATAAAGCGCTGAAGGTTGAATAGAGCCATAAGCCGGACGAATTAAGTCATGTTTGAGATTCCTGCATATAACTATTAGTTAGAGGAAAAACACCACGAATTTTTTGGGGGTGGAGGAATAACATACAGCTGCGAACTTGTTCAATTTTTTTTCAAGCATGCAAGTTTCAGATAAAATAAGAACAGCATGAATCTAGACTCCAAAATACATAATAACAAAATGTTATTCCTCTTGCCACGAACACTCACAAATCTGTTACATTCAAAAAACGGCTAAGTAATTCAGTTAATTTAAACAGAAAACCGCCTGGAACTCAATCGGCACACGGAAAATAGCAAATTTCTGAAACAGTATGGAAGTAAAGAAGCATTCCTTCATAAAAATTGTATGTATCATTAGCTCAAATGCGCTCTAAGATCAATTGAAATGCGACAGATTTACTTTTTTCAAAACAAACACTTACAAGTACGAAACATCGGTCTCCTGAAGCAGATCAGCTATCTTACTAGCTTGAGCAAGAATATCACTTCGGTTCAACGGCCTCGACGGCTGATCGTCAAAAAACCACAGCTCCTGATCAGCGGCACCGCAGAACGATGGCAGCGACGGCAATGGCAAGCACGGAGCAACTTCAGAGTGTGCAGTGTTCGCAAGACTGATGCCTCTATGACTGCCCCAATCGCCTGGAGTGTTACTCATTGCTGACTCGGAGAAGAATGAGAGACAACAAGGCAAAATACGCGAAAAGAATGCTTCAGAATAATAGAAATTGAGTCTGAAATTGTCGAATTTGAGGTTCAAAAGCTTACGGTTAGGATTCGAAGACGAACTTTGGGAGTTGGAGAGGAAGCCCTAGAGAGAGAGAGAGAGACAAAATGGCGGGCAAAATGTAAAATTATTTGGGGGATTTCGGCTGCGTTAATACTAATGATTTTTGTGGTGGGCAGTAACAATGGATAAAATATGAAACAATGGATAAAGTACGATTTTTTCCGTACAGATTAACAAGGCAAACACTATTTAGTAACACTTAGCACTTTATTTTTGTCATTATTATTATTTATTTTCCTACACCTTAACTTGTATATTTAAAAAAAAAAACATAAGCTTTTTATTTGTTGTTGAAATTTACTTAATTAATCTTTAAAGATAATTATTATTAATGTGTCAATAAAAAATGATCAATTCAAATAAAATTTGCAGAAATTAAGTTTTATAAACTAATAAAATAATGTTATTATTATCACACATTTTTAAAAACTTATAATATGGGTCTATGAATAAAACATTAGGATCTAAACTCGAATAAATACTTCAAATAAGAAATTCAACCTTATATATCAAAAATTTGAGTTGTTAGAAAACTAATAATATAAAAAAATAGAGACATTTGATGTGTTCAAAATATCAAAGATAATATCGGAAGTGTTCGAGAGTTTAAAATGCTAAATTACCAAAATGTTATGAAGAGTTCACTAGGAGATATTTATTAGTAAATATGATATTATTGATAACTTGTGTACTACGTTAATATCAATAAGAAACTACAAATCATGAGTTAATTAATTGATTGGCATTTACAGCCTATTTACTATGCTCATGATTAATGTTGCAGCAATCATACCTTAAAAAATAATGTTACACAGTATTAGTTGATCAGAGTTATATACCATAGTTTACTAGTACGAATGCTACCCTCATGCCCATGATCCCACTTGGTCATTTTCAAGATAGGTGTAATGTCTATAAATGCAAGGTTCATCTTCTAAAAAGTACAAATAAAAATTCAAATAAAAGAGTTTGGATCAATTTTTTGATATTTTAACTAAGAAAATATTAATACTCTTTTAAAAAAAGTTTTTAAGAATTACTCTTATCTGTCACTTTTTAAGGACCCTTTTTAGGGAATGAAGCTTATTTTACATAAGATGTTGCGCTCTTTTTTTCACCTGATTGTCATTTTGGCTATAGAAAATATAGTTATTCCTTAATATTTTACATACTAGTTTTATCAATGTAATACTTAAGTATCGAGGACATTCCCAAGGGATATTACAACTTTACAATATATTGTTTATGTTTTTTAATATACAAGATGTAATGTCCCGATTTTCAAATATTGTAATTAAGGTCGTATAATTAAGAGTTGGCTTAATTAATTTACGTAGAGATATTAATTTATAATGAATTATCATAATGGCCAAAAAATTATATAAGAAAAAGAATAGTTGACCGTAAATTGGCTTCGTTGACCGGCTGAATAACTTGTTGACCACCGGGGTTGTTAACCGGATGAAGGTGAAAATTACTGAGTTAATACATTGGCCGGTTGATTAGTATTTTGCCCGAATTGCACATAATAGCCAAAATGAACAAATGACTAGAATGAACTTTGACGAAATAATAGCCGATATGCACAATTTGCTCGGTTTGAGCAAAATGCCGAAGTGGTATAATTTGACCAGTATGGTGCAAAATGTCGGTATGATGTATTTTGGACGGTTTGGTGAATTTTTCGGAATAAAGTAAAATGACCGATATGCTTGTAACCGGTATGGATTGAAAGGGAAAAAATGGCCAGTTTGCACAATTACTAGTATGGCTAAAATGACGAGTACGCATGAAATTACCCGTTTGCATAAAATGACCGGAATGCATAGAATTGCCCAGTATGGCAAGAATGCTGGTTTGCATAAAATGATTGATATGTGTGTATATGTAAAGTGATCAGAATGAATATGAGAAAAATTGTCGGTATGTATTTGTGTAAAATGGCCAGTTGGCCCGGTCAACGCCTTGTTGACCGGCAGAGAATGAATTCAATCAACACCCTGTTGACCTAATGGGAAGGGTATATGAAATAACCTGGCTAAGAATTTTCGAAGAAATAATCCAGTCAACATGTGGTTGACCAGTTGATAAAGGAGAATGGTTTCTTTCGGAGATGATCTTCAGAGAAGATATCTGGAGACAATTTTTGAAGACAGTTATCCAGAGGCAATTTTTCAGAAATGGATAACCGAACATGATTTTCTGGAGACAGTTTCCGAAGACGGTTTCCGGAAGCCATTTTTTGGAGATGAATTCCGAGAGGAATTTAGAAAGGTATTTCGAAGAGGAATTCCATAGAGGAAATTAGAAAGGATTTTTGGAGAAAAATTCAGAGAGGATTTTCGGATAGGAAGTTGAAATAAACGTTGTCCGAAATTAAAGAATTTACCAGACCAAGAAAGTTGACCGAATTAGGCTTTAACTAGAGGTCAGAGTAGCCAATTCAGAATAGATGAACTGCTCTCACTTGCTTAAAAAATTTAGAATTCTCTAGAATAAGAAATAGTGGTAAAATATCAATAGCAGGTGACTTACCCCATCTACTCTTATCAACCCCACCGTCTATAAATATCAGATGTTGGAATAAAGGATAGGAGTTTGAAGAGAATTTAAGAAGAAAAGGCATGTAAGAGATAAATGAAAAGAAGGAAAGAATTCCATGCTAGACTTGGGTAAAGGAATTCGCAAATTAGGCAAGTGTACCTAACGTTTTTACTAATTTCATGTTTTAAATCTATTAAACATTATCATTATCATGCTCTCTTAGTTAAGTTTCTACTTAAGAATGTCAGGATAATTACATTTTGCATGATATTATCGTTTATGAATGCATCATTGAAGAACTTTGGTTATTTGCTCATCTATGTGAAGTCTAGTTATTTGTATATTTGCATGAAGTTTAGATATTTGCATATCTAAAGAAGTCTAGTCATGAGCATGCTTAAAAAAAGAAGTCTGGCTATTGGCATATAAAAGATGTCATTATTTGCATTATTGAGTAACTTCGGTTATTTAAACTTTGGACTTTTGGAAGCTCGTGGATTTTGAAAATGGATTTTGTTGGTCAAGAATTACGGACCTTAAATATAACCGTTTTGGTTGGTTAAGAGTTACGGATTTTAAATATAGCCATTTATAGGATTTGATGGTCAAGAGTGTCGAGAGCTACAAACCTTAAATGTAGCCGTTATTTGAGATATATTGGTCAAGAGTTACAAACCTTAAATGTAACCGTTATATTTGTCACTAATATTGGTTTCTGAACCTTAAATGTAACCATTTATTGATTAAGAGTTACGGACCTTGGTCGATTTTTATGAAAAACTTGTTTTGAAATAATGGCATGAAAATAACTTCAGTTCATGTCTTTATAAATTTGACTTTAGCTACGTTTCATGATCTGTATACATAAATGCCTTCATTATGTTTTGTCCATTTTACCCTAATTATAATTATGCATGACTTTTTCTCATAGGTACCTTGTTGGGATTTTAGTTCACTCCCCTTCTGTTTTCTTTCAGACTATGATGAGTTTATATCGGATGAAAAGGAATGAAGTTTGATGGACTAGCTAGGTAGAAAACTGATCGGGAATTAAGTAACAGTACATGAGTGATATTGATGTAAATCTCTTTTGATTCTTTTGGAAAATTTTGTATTCTATTGTAAGAATTAATTGGTAAATTATGTGCTTCCACTAATTTTTATTGGAAAGAATTTGTGGTTCCTAATGGCATCTCAATTCGTTTCTGGACAATGTGTTTGGCCGACCGACCTAAAATCCTCGAATGTTAAAGATGTTAACTGATTTAGTTCGACAGACCTATTTAATATGGCCGACTCAAGAGTTCCAGCCTTACGCGATCCTATGCATACAATGTAGAATAAAAGAAAAATTTAAGTCAAACCATATAAGTATATATATATGTATACCTTTTGACCAAAACATATTTTAATACGGTATAAGTATGATAATTTGACGGATGATACGAGTCCCACATTGAAAAGCCAAAACCTCCAACTTATAAGTTAGGGGCTCTCCCTCCTACTGAACCGATCTTTGGGATGAGCTCTTCCTACTGTAACTATTGGTTTCAATCAATCCCGGCCAGGGCTACTTGGGAGGTTTCGACTGGAAAGGGCTGCTCTGGAGTGGGCGACCTCTGTAACCATTTGTGTGGTCAATGAGGTTGTATTGCCAAGGATGGAGGAATGATCGAGTCCCACATTGAAAAACTTTAAGGCAAAATCTCCCTTATAAGTTTGAGGGGCTCTCCTCCTATAGTCGGGATTTTCCCTGCGCTTATGAAAAGCTTGATTTGATGAAAGTCATCGTTTGTGATAGAGTGACTTTAGGGTAAGAGAAAGGGCAGAGAGAGAAGAATAGAATGAGAGAATAGAAGAGATAGAGAGAGAGTTGAGGCGAAAATATTTTCCCTTCCCCTTTTCATGTCTTTATAAGTAAATTTGACTTTAAAGCGAAAACGTTTCGCATGAAAATCGTAGTATATCAAAAACTGCCACGTCATTTCTTATCAAGTTTTCCTCCTTGTAATCCGTTTTACCCTAATTATAATTATGCATGACTTCAAAACAACCTTTTATCAAGGTTCATCAAGGGAGGGATAGAATTTAGCCACCGGGCTTTTAGTACCAACTCCAGCAAAATCACATGTTGGTTGTAAATTTTCTTTCATACTATAATCAGTTTCATGTATGCCTGATTGGAAGGTGCACCCAAGGAATGACTTGTGCTCCCCAATCTCATGGATAATACTAGAAGTTTGTCAAAATTAATGGAATGCAATGCCTTCAATTCATTTTTCGTATTTAAGTGTGGAATGGATAACAACACTATTATATGTACAAGACCTATCAACATCATTTTAAGTGATATTGATTTAAACATCTTTTGATTCTTTTTTCAAGAACCCGAAAATTTTTCCAACGATTCTATTGTACCATCCTTGAAGAAATAATTGGTAAACTTTTGAATGAAATCGTCAATGCACTTCCCACCACTAATTTTGTATTGGAAAAATAGCAAGCTATCCAAAGAACCTAAACCGGGAAGCTGCCCTCCTTGAAAAACAAATCTTTTCAAGCCCCGAGCAGATTTAAGACCCTTCATCCTAGATATGTCTTCACATAGTCAACCATCCCATTTGAAGAATCAATTACAGTTTAAGTAGATGAAGCTCCTCCATACCTTGCGTTATTAACTTGAAGCATTTGTTATACTGTAGAATTATAGCAACCACATGGCAATCAACCACTCCGAATGGAAAGAACGTAGCAAAGAAGGATGGTTGGAGGTTCTTGGTTACGCCTTATTAGCCACCTATCTAGACCACCAATTAAGGATGATTCAATGCCACTCTTTTTTTCATTCTTAAGTGAAAAGGGGTGATAATTTGCATCGAGGAGCGTGTGTTCTAGCATTACATGATCCCATGGAATTTGTAATGTCTCTCAAATGTCGAGTTAGAAATACCCAGAGCGGTGTTCATCGTCCAACATTAAAAAAAAATTTGTCCTCATTGGAGTGGAATGAGACAACCTTCACCCTCCAAATTCAGGTCTATATTTAATTTCTTGATAGGAGAAGGTAATTTGGCGATGTGTGACCTTTTTGAAAATCGGAGGGTGCAGTCGAAGGTGAGAAAAATGAGACAAAGTCTTAATGAAAGCACCATTTGATACGAGCATATGTTAGAGGGAGAGCCCATCCCAAAAGACCGGTCTAATAGGAGGGAGAGCCCCTTAACTTATAAGTTGAAGGTTTTTGTCTCAAACTTTTCAATGTGGGACTCGCATCAACGGAGGTCATATATGGTGGAATATGGCCATTCCGTCACACAAGATCTAGAGTCTTCGATCTAGAATTTGCTCCAAAATTTTTTAAGTCAAACTACACACATCCATCTACTCCAATAAAAAAATATATTCCAAATCAAATATGGTAAACACTGGAGTATATGGGCATTCTAGCCACATCTAGAGGGATGTTTTGGCCATAGATGTCTCATAGGACAGTAGTAATCATGGAAACGGTCAACCGCTAGCAAATCCAAATCTTGGTGCCATGGTTGCCATAGTCCAAGCCCCAACATCGGGAAATATTCTAGATGGTTAAAATGCTATGGAAAAAGTAAGAGATCAACCCGAGCTGATTGGGCCTCTACTTCCCCAGATGTCATCTTCTATAAGGAGGGAATGCTGAAAGGGCACTTCAAGAAAGGCACCTGCATAGCCTCAACTTTCCCATAGCTTCCATACCCATGGCAAGCAAGACCCTCTCTGATTAAAAATATAAGTTGATCTGGGATAAAGAAAAATGGCACCAAAGTACCATGATCCCAAATCTTGAGGGTGTTAGAAATCAAATCTTGCAATGAGGGTCTTGTAGTAATATCCCAATCTTATTAGTTAGTACTGATATCTTAGGTAGCTCTAAATCATATCGAGTTGAGAATTTTTCTCAAGGCTCATGGTTTTGCCCCCTAAATAGACATAGAAAAGAGAATTTAAAAGACAATGAAAAAAGTGTTCTAAAATAATTCACTAAACCAATCGATCAAGATAGGCAAACACCTTTTATATTGAGATATTAGAATAATCTTTACCCAAAAAGATCATATGCCAATGTTGTAGCCATATGATAGGAGCTTGGAACCCATCAATCACATGGATCACTTCCATACTCTAGTTGGATTCTAGAACTCAAGAGATACTACAATATGCCAATTCTTTCCCAACACTAAAGGGAGACACTTAGGCCCTCTTCCATCAGCTACAGTCAAATCTCAATACGTCCTTCCAAGTGTTCTTTTCAAACTTCATGACACAATTTGCTTCTAGCAAGAAGAAGAAACACTTGACAATTGGCCAACTTCAAATAGGCACCAGATGAAAGCCAAAAACCTTACTTGGCGTACTTCAATGTTGAAGCCAAAATGATGCAAAGTTGAACTCCATCAAGACCATGTAGTTTTGAGACTTCTTCATCAAGTTAATGCAGCAGCACCATGAGTCTATGTGACTTGGAGACAATAGCAAAGACATATGTTATTGTTGAGGAAGCAAACAAAGCACGAGAATTTGAAAGGATCAACTCCAAACCTTCACTAACAGGTAAGCTCATGGTGAGAAAAGCAAGAATCAAGAGCCTAGAGTTGTCACAGCCAAACGCTGCACAATGGCGAGCCTAACTCATGGTTCCCAACACAGCCATCTTACCTCACTCCTTTGACAAAAACTCGATCAAACATCCTGAAATAAGTTCAGGCTGAACGTTTCTTAAGTGGCCAAAGTTAATTAAAACCTAAAGGTCGATGATCAAATAAAGTAATAATACTTCCATAAAAATCTTGGATACAATATCGAGAAGTATATAACTCTATAGAATGATATAAAAATTTTCATCTAAAGAGGATATCAGAAAAAGTTCTTGTGTTTCTCTATAGCGCTGATAGCTTATCAACAAGGACTTGGGGAAGCTAGCATCATAAAAAAACAAAAATATCAGGATTACAAACTCACAAAAACAAATTGTAATATAAAGGTTGTTATTGAAATAATTATTTTCGTATTTCCTTCTCATCTTTCCCCTCTTTCATTGGGCTGTCTCCCTCCCTCTCTTCTGAACCTCATTCACTCTTCTCAGCTTCTCTACCAATCTCCCTCCCGCCTCCTCTCTCTTTGTTCCAGCCACAGGCGTCACGGCCAAATCGAGCACGTAAAAGCGTCAACAAGGCCCACTAGCATCATAAAAACAAAAAACAAAAACAAAACAAAACTTGGCAACATCAAGCAAGTTACAAAGGATCAGGAAAGAACATCTTTTTTTTTTTTTTTTTATGAGAATGATTCAAGTCATGTAACTTCCCCCATTTAGATCCCCACGTTATTATTGTTCTCATCTTAGAAAGAATTTAGGACTATCAACTAAAATACATTTTTATGGTAATGAAAGTTCATATGATATTAAATGTTTGGATGCTTTGATTATGTTAGGACATGATCATCTCAAACCCTCTAAAACCCACTATATGGATATAGACAACAAGCCTGTCAACATAGAAGGACTTGTCGAACTATAGGTTACTTTAGGAACACGCCCCGGTGGTATCTCATGCTCTTACCTTCCTCGATGTCAACTTTTCTTTGGTTTATAATGCTATCTTAATAGGGCATGTTTGGTCACATTTGACATTATCATCTCCATCCTGCACTTCAAGATGAATTTAAGGATGAGATAAGGGATAGGCGAAATTCAATGAAATCAAGTCATGAGTCGAAACTATTATTTCACTCAACTTCATGGCTTGGATTTGCCTACACCTATAAAGGAGGTTGACTTCTGAGATGAGACTGAATTGCTGCAAGAAAATTAAGACAGGTTGCCCACTAAGGTCTCCTTAAAACCCGAAGAGCTTGAAAATACTTACAAGTTGGGTCCTTACTTGATCCAAACATGAAGCATGTATTGGTAGCCTTTCTTAGAAACAATTGTGATACCTTTGTAAGGATGTTAGTTGACATTCTGCTATTCTAATCGAGATGATGGTTTGCAACCATGTGCCTAAAACTATCCATTCATTTCATAAAGACAACTCAAGATCTCACATTTTACTCAGTTTTTACTTTAAGATATGATGTGTTGAAGTTTTTTTCTGTTTTTTTTTTTTTTTTGACCGATGTGTCTAAACACCAAATAAGTAAGAGAACATATTAATAATAGGGGTAGGGGTTAGGTTAATTGTAAGCCAAAGCCGGGAAGCTATTGATATATTGCTAGTTATTTGACATAATTCGTGGGAGAGTTGAAGTAAACCATGTAAGACTCAATGAAAGGGGTTCAAGTTCTAATCCTTGGGTGCTTTATAAATCTTCCACAAATATGAAACATTTTGTATATCAAACTTGTATCAAAGTCAAGTTAATTGTGATTGCAATCATCATTAGATGTATGGTAATAGGTCAGATGACACTATTTGCATCACTAATAGAGTTTGGTCTTCGTTGATATTAATTGGGCATGAGGAAGCCATCATCGGTACAAAAACACTATGTGTTTAGCTTGTGGTAGTATTAATGCTTTGTGATCGATCTCAAAACTTGATTAGATGCCATATTGAGCTTTGATGTTGGTGTGTCTTCAAACCTTTTTATAATGGATATTTGAAAAGATAACCAACCTAGGAAATAATATGTGCTCACCAGCCGTTAATTGGCCTTGATTTGCATTATTGCATTTTCCCTACTTTTGACCTTACCATATATGGCCTCAACCATATTCATTCTTTGTAATTTCATATTGTTATTTTAGAACATTGGAGGGTTCTTGTTTTTCCATCTAGATATTTTGGAACACTTCCTCGATATTACATTTGTTAGAGGAAAAATACAAGTTTGCCTGATGACCACTCGAACCTTACAGTAATGTTGGGCATGGAGGAAAGTAAGGATAGAGAATAAAGGAGAACACCTTTTTAACGTAAAGCCCTTCTTAAACGAAGGAAAACCCGCAAAGGTGCTATAAGAGGGTTGTTTAGTGTTGGCTACTCTAACTCTAGCCAAAAAACAATCTATTAGCCACCTTCCTCTCTCAAAAGTGTATCTCACTCTATCTTTACAACAAAGCTTGCCACTCTTTGATCTTAAAACTCAAAATGTCCACTCTAGCACACACTTGACCAGGAGGCAACAAGCTTCTTTATATACACAAAGGTGGCGTGTCCGCCCACCCCTCTTCAGGCGTAGGTCTCAGGACGCCCTAAACCTCTTGTAATCGCATGCTAGCGTGTCGGATAGCGAGCTGTCGCCGTCGGCGGCTAACATCCAGAGTGGGTGACCAACCCCTGTAAACGACTGGGCTTACGTTGATAAGTCGTCGCCCTGCGATTCTAGGGACCCGTCCTCGGCTGACCGCTCGGACATGACATAAAAGTCCTCGTCCATTCTTCCCGGACATCTTGCCACTCGAAGTGACCCAAACTTCTCTTTGAAGTGGGAGTGTTAATTGAGGCGAGAGTGACAACAGAACTTCTAGCTTCCCCTTTGGCAAAATCTTGGTGACATATCCATTTTCCTCGGCCGAACTTTCCTAATTGATAGCTGCCCATTATCAAAACATCTCTCACAACATGATATCAAATATGTTTTGACAGAATGGAATGGGTTTTACACAAGTGAATGACACTTTGACTATCACAAAACCTCGATCTCGTTTAGACCAGCTCTTGGGCGAACCTCTCTTCATCCAAAGCATCTCCTTACAAGCCTCGGTCACGTGATAAACTCTGCTGGTGGAGAGAGACGCACCACCTTCACCGCCCCTCCAAAACTTCACCAAGTATCCAGGACGTTGATTTTCGAGAATCAACGTCCCAATATATCTGCGTCCGATGTCAGTGAGCTTTTCATCTCCAAGCGCAAACCGTCTTGGAGGTCCGCGAATAAAGATCACTTCAGGGTGACCCGATACTCCATACAGGTTTGAGAGGGAAATCACAAGGCGGTAGATAAATGTCTTAATGAAAGGTATCTTACTCATTTGATACGGAAACTGCTGTTTTCTCGGCAAAATGGTTAGCGAAGGAGTCTTTGACCATTCCCAATCTCTAAGCACCTTTTCAATATAGCCTTCTGGGAGACCCAAAGCTTCTTGCCCTCTCGGTGAAGAGTCGATCCCATCTGTTTTGCTTAGGAGGTCTTCGTGGCGAAAAGACTGTCCGAGGTGTGACTCCTTGATCAAGGCACTATTACTAAACCAACCATGTCGTCCACATAAAGGAGAAGAATGGCGAAATCGTTTTCCGAGAACTTACGCACAAAGGACCACGGTGGTCGAAGAAGTCTTAGGTACCCTTGTCCAGTAATATTGGAAATTACCATTTGTCTCGGAGCTTGTTTCAGCCAAGACTCTTCTTCAGAGTCCCTCCTTTCCTTTGACTTCAAAATTTGCTCCATGTAGATCTCTTCCTCTAATCTCCATGGAGAAAGTCAACTCCAGGACATCGAGTTGCTCAATCTCATCCAAAGCTCCAACTAAAAGGACATCTTTCCAAATTTCACCAATATCTTTTGTTGACGAATCCCTTGACCACAAGTATACCTTGTGTCTTGGGGCGCTCGGGTCTTGATTTGCCTTGGTAGGAAGACCCATTTGTTCTTGAGGATTCTTCCCCTTGGCGGCTTGGCTATCAAAGGCATGTTCTCAGACCATTTCCTCTTCCAAAACCATTTATCATGGGAAAATCCTCGGTTCTCGAGCATCGGTGAGGAGGACATACTCACTTCTTTGTGCGGATGGTCATCTCGGCACAGGGCATCCTCAAGTGCCTCCTCATCCATCGGGAAATCATGACCCGATCTAGCCCTATGGTTAAAATGCCGCTGACGTCGGAAAAAGTAAGACATATCAACTATTGTCCGTCTGGGAGTGTTGGGTAAAGACTTCAACTCTTTCCCAAAGTCCTCTCTCCAGAAAACCACGTCTCGTCATTCTTTTCCTTTGGGTCATACAGTCTGAACCCAAACTCATCCTCGCCATAGCCAGAATTGCATGAAAGGTTCTCTGCGTCTCTCGGAACATGAAAGGCACCTAAAAGTCTGAGAGATAAGCTGGTTTCCTTAAGGTCAAATAAAATCTTTCCCCATCGAGAGGCTTACAAGAGGGCCAGGATTGTTCATCGCGTGGCGGCCGTCTTCAAGGCCTCGGCCAATCCGACTCGGGCCAGCTCTCCTTTCCATCCAGTGTGATTATCCCCTCTAAATTCGATTCTGCGTCTTGGGTGGAAGTCTGGTTTGATCTTTGAAGTCTTGCAAAGGCATGGCGTTCCGATGAACTCACCATATTATGATCCTAAACTTTGTTCAGGGTCTTGCTCAGAAATCAAATCTTCCAATGAGGGTCCTTGTTTCCAGTAACACCTGACTTCCTTGAACAATCTCATTAGGTCGCAAGTATTGTGCACTCGAATGACTCGGTAGAGTAGCTCTAAATTCAGACCTCGGACCTCTTTGGAAGATCGTCTCTGAGAACCCTTCGTTGCTTCCCGTCATGCGGTGAGGCCAAGTCTCGGCATTTCTCAGAGCCATCTAAATGAGACCCTTTTTCCCGGAAAAGACACTCAGAATTCTTTTATGCCCTTTGAGCAATCCTGAAAAATTCACCTGCGCTAGTGTTTATAGTGTAAATAAGCCTTTACTCCTCAAACCACCATCGATTCTTGATAGGCCGTCAAAAGATCACCTTCATTTGTCCCATTGAAAGGATATTCATGCGAATATTTGGGACGTGTCGGACGTCCCTCAAAAGATCATGTTTCATGCCAATGTCTCTCGTCCACAATCTTAGAAGTCTGAGTTTCCCATCTTGAATCACACGGGGGGTATAAGTGGATCTCTCTGGGAGTGGCCATAGATGCGCGGAATCCACCACCCGTTCGGAGGCTTGTTCGAACCTCAAGAGTCTACTCACAATCACCTCTGCCAAGGACTCTTCTCGCTGCGTCTCTTCACACTATCTCCTCCAGGAGATTTGTAACAAAATTTCTTGATGGCCTTCTTACCCGGGTAGTGGCACTCCATATCCATCAGCGTGACACTCCGCCCTTTGTCTTGGACTTTGGGCCGCGTCCTCGGCCTCTTCCCCACTTCCAAGGACCTGGATTGTTGAGAGGTCTTTTCTAAACTCCTCGTTCGGCCATCCTTTGACCATTCCAAATTCACCCACGCTATTTGGAGAGTGTATTGGCGATGGTGACCCTCATGGTCTCCCATGAAGGAAGGAAACGAGCACCTCGTCCTGAACTTAATACCCATGGCAATCAATCAAATTCATTTTAGGTGGTCACCATGATGATAACGGATATGTACCAGCCTAAAATAAATTTTGTTATTCCCGGACTTAGAAGCTTCTCCCGGCGTACGTCTTGGCATTCGTTTTCTCTGTGATGTTGTGCGTTGTCAAATGACCAAATGACACTTGCTTGTGTTCAGTAATCGTGCCTGCGTCCGTTTTTCTCGCCGGCTTTTACGTGGCAAAAGATTATGTATGGACTTCACATTGAGACATTTGCATCAAGTTAATCCCGCAAGCAAGGCATTTTGAGTCTCCATGGACTTGGAGATCAATAGCAAAGAACTTAGCTCTAATACCACTTGTTGGGGAAAAAACACTCGGGCCCCAGGTGATACGGCAAAGTTACAAAGCACGAGAATTTGAAAGGATAAGGATAGAGAATAAAACACACAAGTTTTAACGGAAATCTAACAGGTAAAACGCTATCATGTGTTGGCTACTCTAACTCTAACGTAAAAACAATCTCAAGTATACAACCTTCCTCTCTCAAAGTGTATCTCACTCTATCTTTACAACAAAGCTTGCCCACAGCTCTTTCAAGGCTCTTAAAACTCAAAATGTCCCAACTCTAGCACACACTTCAGCAAGGGCAACAAGCTTCTTTATATACACAAAAGGTGGCGTGTCCGCCCACCCCTCTCAAGTAGGTCTCCAGACTTCGCCCTAAGCTCCCATGACAGCGCACGCTTGGCGTGTCGATGGCAAACATCGGGAAGTTGCAAACGGCGCAACATCCAATCGAGTGGGTGACCAACCCACCCGCAAAACGCCACCGCAGCCTACGTTGATAGAGTCAACGCCACGTTTCTAGCTCTTCCTGGCAAACCGCCGGACATGACGCTTCCATAAAAGTCCTCGTCCATTCTTCCAATGGAGTCAACATCATGCCACTCGGGAGTGACCCCAACAAACTTCCTCTTCTGAAGTGGGAGTGAAGTTGCTGGGACTTGGAATGTGACAACAAGCTTCTAGCTTCCTTTTGGTAAAATTCGTCAACATGTCCGAGACATTTTCCTCGACCAACTTTCCTAATTGATAGTCGCCCGTTATCAAAAACATCTCTCACCCAATGATGATATCGCACAATATGTTTTCGAAGAATGGAATAGGAATTTTTACACAAGTGAACGACACTGACTATCACAAAGGACCTCGTACGCCCCATGCCTTAGACCCAACTCTTGACGAACCTCTTCATCCAAAGCATCTCCACAAGCCTCGGTCACGGAATAAACTCGCTTCCGAGCGGAGAGAGCGACGCACTTTTCGCAACTGGACCGCCAGAGACCGCCCTCCCGCAACTTCACCAAGTATCCTGACGCTGATTTTCGAATCAACGCCCACCATATCTCAAGATGGTATGCAATCAATTCATCTCCAAACGATAAACTCCTTCTTGAGGTCCTGCCAAGATATCTCAAGATCCACTTCACCGCCGACTGCTCCATACTCCGGTTTGAGAGGAATTCGCTTACAAGGCCAACCGCATGAGGATATGTCCGGCCGCGCCGAAACTCAACGGCCGAGGAGTAAGGTATCTTACTCATGCGGCGCCTCGGTGTCCGAAGACGGACCGCCAGTTTTCCAACTTAAATGGTTGGCAAAGTCTTGCCGATGCTTGGACCCTTCCATGTCAATCTCTCAAGCACCTTTTCAATATAGCCTTCCGGAGACAATTAAAGCTTCTTGCCCTCCCCTCGAGAGAAATTACGATCCCGAACTGCTTTTGCCGTCCGAGGTCTTTCGTGGCGAAAGATCATCCAGAGCCGCTTCTTCTCCTCGATCCGAGCACTATTCTGTCTCTCAACCAAGATGTCGTCCACATAAAGGAGAAGAATGACGAAATCGCTTCCGAGAACTTCTCGCACAAAGACACAAAGGTCCGAAGAAGTCTTAGGTACCCTTGTCCGACCTCAATGCACTCAAACTTCCGATACCACCGCCTCCTGAGCTTGTTTCCAGCCATCATACAAGCTTTCTTCAAACGACAAACCAGTCCCTCCTTTCCTTTGACTTCAAAATCACTCCGTTGCTCCATGTAGATCTCTTCCTCTAGATCTCCATGGAGAAAGGCCATCTGACATCGAGTTGCTCAATCTCCAAACTAAAGCAAAAACAAAGCACTACAAACATCTTTACAACGGGCGCACACCAAAGTCAACACACTCTTTTGTTGACCAAATCCCTTGACCACAAGTCGTGCCTCAGGTCTGGGGGCTGGTCTTCTTGCCTTCAAAGACCCATTTGTTCTTCAGTTTCTTCCCCCTTAGGCAGCTTGGCTAACTCAAAGGCATGGTTCTCATGAAGTGAGGCCATTTCCTCTTCCATGGCCTCAAACCATTTATCCTTCTGGGAGCTCCTCATAGCCTCGCCAAAATCCTCTGGTTCTCCAACATCAGTGAGGAGGACATACTCACTTGCTGGAAGGCGGATGGACGATCATCTCGGCCTGGACGAACGTCTCACAAGTGCCTCCTCATCCACTTAGGCACCAAATCTTCAACTCGATCCGAGGCGGCTGAATCGCCTAACTCGACATTGGCACAACTTGGTCCATGACGCAAGACGACATATGATATTACTATTGTCCGTCTGGGAAGTGTTGGGTAAAGACTTCAACTCTTTCCCAAAGTCCTCTATGGTCTCGTCCTCAACGAAAACCACGCCTCGACCGTACCAACTTCTTTCCTTTGGGTCATACAAACCCAAACTCATCCTCGCCATAGCCCGTAAAAGACACATTGCATGGTCTTTGGCTCGCTTAGTTCTCTCATCTCTAACATGAACAAAGGCTTTGCACTAAAAGTCCCGAGATGGTTGTAAGTTGGTTTCCTTCCAAAATCCGCCCCCGAACTTCCCCATCCAGAGAGGCTTACAAGGGGACCGGTTGATCACGTGGGCGGCCGTCTTCAAGGCCTCGGCCCAAAAGATCCCTAAGCCCGGCTCCTGACAACATGTACCTGACCCTTTCCATCGAGTGTGATTCATCCTCTCGCCACGCCATTCTGATTCTAATTGGGTGGGTTCCTTCTCATGTTTGATCACGAGAGTCTTGCAATAGGCATCAAACGCCCAATGAACTCACCACCGTTGTCGCTCCGCACGAACCTGAATTTAGCGCATGGAATCGCTCAAAGGTTCCCGCAACCGGTCCTTGGTTTTCAACGGAACACCCACAACTTCCCTTGAACAATCGTCAATGAAGGTCATAAAGTATTGTGCACCTCCAAATGACTTCTCCAAGGCCCACACACGCTTGGACGGTTCCAAGACCTCGGACCTCTTGAAGATAAAAGAAGACCCTTCGTTGCTTCCCCGTCATGCAGATGAGGGCAAGTCCTGAATTTCTCCACCATCTCCGCCGAATGAGACCTTTTCCCCCTGATGATTCATGCCACGCACACTCATGTGTCCGAGTCTTTATGCCACAAACCGATGACTCCACACTCCCTCGTAGCATTCACCGCTACTACCTCGCCGAGCGCTTATAGTGTAAAGGCTCAAGCCTTTACTCCTCAAGCAACCACCATCGAGCCCTTCTTCGCCTTTGAAACTCGCCACAAAAGATGCCGCAGTAGCCTTCATCGCCGAGTCGTCCCAATAAAGGATATTCACGCGAATATTTGGGACGTGTCGACGTCCCTCAAAATCAAAAAAAATCGGCAATTGTTTGTCAACAAGAGATGTCTCCTCGTCCAACAATCTTAAAGTCTCCAAGTTTCCCCATCTTCAATACTCCCTCCATGAGTATAAGTGGAGAAATTTCCCGGGAGTGACGTGGATAGATGCGCTGCATCCACCACCCAAGAGGCTTGTTCAGCCACGCTCACCGAGTCTTCGAGACCACAAGCCAAAAGGAGGTCACCTCCGTGATGACAGACCGAGGACTCTTCCTCGCCGCGTCTCTTCATGCCCCTATCTCCTCCAGCCGTTTTCACGCTCCATTTGTAACAAAATTTCTTGATGTGGCCCTTCTTACCACAATGATGGCACTCCATATCCCGATACCGAGAACGTGACTTACTCCGCCCCTTTGTCTTCGACTTTGGGCCACGCCTCGGCCTCTTCCCGATCGACTGACAAGGACCCTGGATTGTTGAGAGGTCGCTGTTTCCCCGAGAACGCCGCCGCACTCTCCTCGCTCAAATACTCCTTTGACCATTTCCAAATTCACCACGCTATTTGAGTCAGACATGATGGTGACCCTCATGGTCTCCCATGAGTCCGGAGGGTGGCTAGGAGCCGCAGTCCGAGCACTCATCCTCGAACTTAATACCCATGGCAATCAACCGGTCCACAGTTCATTTAGGTGGTCCGCAGGATGATCCGCCTTATAACGGATATGTACCACCTCATCGTGATAAATTTTGTTATTCCTGCATTTAGAAGCAAAAAGCTTCTCCAAACTTTTTCCAAAGCGCCTTGGCATTCGCTTTCTATAACGTGGTTGGCACGTTGTCATCAACGAATCAGCCTTATAAGGCCGCACACTTGCTTGTGTTCCGGTCCATGCCTCGTCCGTTTTTCGCCGCTTTTCTCGTGGCAAAACCGATTATGCATGGACTTCACATATAGCAAGTCAGACATTTTGCTTTGCCAACTGTCATAGTTAGATCCGTTCAAGCAAGGCATTTTGCTTCCGTACTCCATAGCAGCCGACAACAAGATCACCGTACAAAGAACTTAAGGCTCTAATACCACTTGTTGGGGAAAAAACACTCGGACTGCACGGTGATCGAGCGGACAGAGTTCTCGGACAGCACATAGAGCAGAGCTCTCAGACGGCAAGGAAAGTAAGGATAGAGAATAAAGGAGAACACATAAGTTTTAACGTGGAAATCCCTTCTTAAACCAAGGAAAAAACCACAAAGAAATGTACTATAAGAGAATTGTTTACAAGTGTTGGCTACTCTAACTCTAACGAAAGAAAACAATCTCAAGTGTACAACATTCCTCTCTCAAAGTGTATCTCACTCTATCTTTACAACAAAGCTTGCCCATAGCTCTCTCAAGGCTCTTAAAACTCAAAATGTCCTAACTCTAGCACACACTTCGGTAAGGGCAACAAGCTTTTTATATACAAAAGGTGGCGTGTCCGCCCACCTACTGGGCGTAGGTCTCCCGACCTACGCCTCTAGCCCCGCCATGACAGTGCATGCTTGGCGTGTCGATGGTAGGCTCACATCGGGAGTTGCACCCGGGCCGCAACATCCAATCGTGAGTGTGTGACCAACCCACCTGCAAAAACGGCCACTTGCAGGCCTACGTTGATAGAGTCAACGCCATTTATCTAGGTTCCCTCGTCTTTCGCACATGACGCTACAAAATCCTCGTATTCTTCCAATGGAGTCCGCAGACATCATGCCACTCGGGAGTGACCCCAACAACATTCGTATACATATAATTATTATTTTGAGTTATGCCCTATCGATCCCTATATGTTCTTCAAATGCTCATCGCTAGAAGCATTGCAAACAGTGTACTAGTTTTTTGTCTAACTAATCATTGTTTGTCAACTGTATGAAATCATACATTCTATCAATAGACCATGAAATTATGTGAAGTCTAATTTAATATTCTTGTTTAGCAATATGATATAGATAAATGTAGGTGTTATATTGAAAATTACTTACCAAAAAAAAAAAAAGGTGTTATATTGAAAATTCTAATTGATTATCACTCTTATGTGCCCCTCTATGTTTTAAACAAACTCCTTTTTAATTTATGCTTTTTAATTTTGATAACTTGGAGACCACTATAAGAAGAAGGACACTCCAACTGGTGCAACATTACACCCCATAGGCCAGGGTGGGGCCTTCTCGCTCTATCGGGGTGACAAGTTATGGAAATTCCTTAAGTAGACTAACAAAGTATGTACCTATACCAAAGATATGACCCATTAGCATCCAACAAGGTAATAGAGTATTTTCGTATGGCATAGGGCTTCCATTGAATATTGTGTGTGTAGGTCCTTGATACCATACATCTAAAATCTTTAAGATGAACATATTTGAAGGTGTCTTATGTATGTGCTCTAGGCCCATTTGGGGCAAAACTCAATGCTCGACCTCCCTTTAACATGTTCCCTTTGCAAATGATTTTTAAGTACTAAGAATGCACTAGATCGGGTGTGAAAGAAAGAGGGAGAAGGACAAAGATTGAAAATAGGATAATGTGAAGGATGATGAGGAAAGTTGGATTTGAAAGGAAAAACATTGTGTAATGCTCAGTTTTTATTTGTTAGATTATAATGTCATTAGAATAATTTTGAATTAGTTTTAAAATAATTGCATAATATATATTGAGGAGAAATTTATTTTTTTAAAAAAAAAAATCAAGTCAGCAGATGAAATTGTGCACAATATAAGTGAATGTTTAAAGTATTACATTCATATTTACGAATATTTGTAGAAGAAAAGTCATAAAATTATATATTCAGACATTATATATAATAATCCATATATGCATTTTAGACCGGACTCTATCATTTTTTAACTTGATATTTGTATTTCTATAGGGTGAAAAGTTGTATACTTTTCTTAAATAGAGGAAAAGTTATGCCTTTCATTATAAAATGTTTCGATTTGGTACTTTTTAGATTATGAGAAAATGAATAAAATAATCTATTCAGATATCCTAATATATATCTGATGCATCCTGGATTTGAGTCTTGGATAGATTTGGATTCAGCTACTCATTGTGTTCATGCTAAAGTTGGTCTGGTGTCTATATTGCGTGTCTTGAATCTTGTACACCACAATAAAAGATAAGAAGTTAGAGTAAAATAGCGAGACTTGCTCCCTAATTTATCCTCTAACGCTTAAGTTAGTAATCTTACTTTCAAGATGAAGAAGGTAAAAAAAGAGTATGCTAGAGTTAAAGTTGGGAAGGAAATTTGTGAGTCTAGTTCGGAGATGCACTATGTGTGGAGTGGCTTTAGAATGTAGTGCGCTCATAGAGAGTGACTTTTCTCATCACTGGGTTCGCTAGGAACGAGTAATGGGAAAGAGAATGGCAATTGGATGCTTCGAAGGATGATTGCTTGTACAAGTTTGAAATGGAAAGAGCATATCTTTGGAGTGTATCCCTAGAACTTTTTATAGTCGTCGGGCCCCTCCACCTTTCTTAGGTAGTAAGGTAGGCTACTAGCCGTCTGAGGGGATCCTTTTTATCTATCAAGAGGATGTAGACACCATTCAGGGTTGCAACGGTCGGGAAGGAGAATTTCTTCCTCTGCAGAGATATCGCATATCGTGAATGTTGAAACTTTCATTGTGAGTCGTGTGCTGGTTTGAGAGCTTCCCTTCTGAGATGTGCACTGATTTGGGGGCTTCCATTTCAGGAAAAGTTGTCAGCTAGGAAGATTCTCAGCATCACAGCCAATTAAGGTAGATGACCATTGCATGCGAGAAAGAGCTCATGGGCCATTCTTGGCTTCGGCCGCACCCGGCTGCCTGAAGACCATCTCCGATCAACTGAGGTGTTGACCATCTTTGGGTTAGTGGGCTACAATTCTTTTAAACTGATCGCCTCCTTGGGCCAACCCACTCTAATCATTCCCATCACTAGACCCCATATCGATGGTCCGAATTTTTTACCTTTGGCACATTTACGATGGGACGTGACGGGCCGTATTGTCTTCTCATGTCTGACCGAGATTTCCTTTTTCACTATTCTTGGCGTGACTCCTCTATTTTTTTATTTTTTGCAGATTCGTCAGGTTGGCGGTCCTTTGATGTTTAGTTTTCTGCTTGCTTTCCCACGTGCTATAAATTGGGAGCTTATGACATTTCTTCGCATCATCCCCCTCGTTGATTGGTGAAATGGTGCGGGAGCTAGACATTGTTGCGAGGCTTGCAGCTTTGGCTGCCGGTTCTGAGCTTAGACCATTCACATTCTCTGCTGTCTCATGTCGTGGTGCTTAGATTGCTTTGGTAGCTCTTTTTTGTGCAGGTGGCCGCTTTGATCACCTTGCCAACAAGATTTGAATCCTGCATTTGAATCTTGACACTTCGCTCAAGAGTTCACTCAAATGGAGAATGACCTTCAGGTCAGGCCACTTTCTTATGTATCTCTCCCCTCCTTCTGTTCTATTACTGATGTTTTGTTGTACATTAGCCTCTGAAGGTTGTGTAACTTGTAATGAGAAGGTTTAATTAGAAAATTTACAGCTGTTTATGCGAATAATTTCTCTGCTGCCTCTCTGTCCGTCATCATTGTGAACATTTTGTTATTACTGTTATTATTATTTTTTTGTCCTTCGGAATGGCCGAGGAGTTGTGGGTCCCGGTCCGGCAGCTTGACAGAAGAAATGGTCGAAATCCCAGAGGTTTGGTCAAAGGAAGCGGGGAAATAGTTAACCGACTTTGTTGACCAAATCACTGGAATCTGGAGAGCAGAGCAAAGCCAAAATTTCGGTTGACCAGCTTAGTTGACCAATCGTTGGAATCCGGAGAGCAGGGCGGAGCTGGAATGTCAGTTGATCGGCTCCGTTGACCAAATCACTAGAATCCGGCAAGCGAAGCAAAGCCGGAATGATTGTTGATCGACTTCGTTGACCAAACCTACTAGGAAGTCGTGCATAGTGTCATAAGAGCTCATGCATTTCTGTCATTAGCAGCCGCTTTTTGCCATGTGTCGCTTGCCGAGAGCAACAGTGTCTTTGCAATAAATGAGACGTGTGATACGACTTGACCCCATGATCTCTGGTGTTGACACGTGGCGGGCCATGATTGCTGTGCCTTTTTGAGGCACTGCTTTGTTTTCGCAGTGACTTTGTTTATAAAAGCCGGTTGTTAGCTTCAAAATTTACTTTGCTTTTTCTTCTGCATTCCTTCGACTTCCTTCGCCTAGTTTTTTTCCTTATTTGCTTCGATGGCTCCCTCTATTGATACGATTCCTACTGTTCTCAACTCCAATGATGTCAAGGCTTTGTACATTCGATACAACATCCCGCTATCAATCTTGTTCGCCGTTCCAGGGAAGAAAGATAGGGCTTCCTCCCCACCAGTAGGATACATCACCGTCTACGAGGCTCACTTGCGGAGTGGTCTTCTCATCCCCATTCCTGAGGGGCTGCTTGACATCCTTCGGGTCTTCAGAGTCCCTATTGCAAGGCTCCATGCCAATATTGTGCGTTGCCTTTGCTCTTTGTGCATATTCTTCCGTTACCACTCGAGGATGCTATCTGCGGTGGTAGTGAGGGATTGAATCTTGCTCTCCCCCAAGGAGCTGCCATTAGCCATATTATCTACGAGTCCATAAAGAACTGAAAGGACCAATTCTTCTTCATTAGGGTCTCTAACGATTAGCCCTTGTCCAGGGACTGGGATAACATGCCTAAGATCCTCACTGGGAGGCCTTCACGAGAGGAGGTGAAGGCCATTGAGCCACAAGTAGTATTGGTCCGAGTGCATCCGGATAAATTTAGGAGGGGCCACCTTGTGTCCTCTAAGGTGATCAAGTGAGCCTGTTGAGGCCCGCACTTGCCGTTCCAAAAGGCAAAGGCTCCTCCCCCAGTGCCATCCATGCCTAAGAGAAAAGTTGAGGCTCTTGTTATTAGAGATCCTCCTGACAACCCTTCTCAGAAGTGGGTTGCACCAGCTCCACCTTCTTCCTCGCCCTCCACTGCCACCGATGTTCACATGGTTGGGTGCTTGGTGGGTGTTGGCGAGCAATCCTAGGTTGAGAATTCCATCAATCTTTTGGATTTGGGCGATATGGGAGTTGCCACCGGAGGCCCTATCGTCGAGCTGCCGCTGTCAGGTATATCTGCGACACCAGCTGTGCTGATGGAGGGAGAGCCGGTGGGGCGAATAGCCGGAGGGATGGTGGAGCCATTCGTCGAGCAACCGGAGTCAGCGGCAGTACCAACGGTGAGGTCGATGGATGCCGGCGAGATAAGTTTTTCTGCCTCCTAACTCCTTGCAGTGACAAGCCTCTAAGATGTCGCCTCTGTGGAGATCCCCGTGTAGGGAACTTGTGTAGCTGAGGAAATGGCGACCATGGCGGAATTGGTCCTGGAGGCTACTACGCCTAGACTTCCAACTGGCCCGTCGAAGGACTTCCCACGTCAGAACCCTGAGGCGCCTAATCTGGCTAAGAAGGAGAAAGGCAAATTCATCACGATACTTCTTCGAAGGAGACTTCCTCTTTCCTTTCTATTCTGCTGGCGTGGTTTGACCTTTTTTCTCTTTATGTTTTTTGGAATTGTAGGACCAGAAGGTTGTAGGTGCCGTGATAAAGCGCTAGCACCAATGGGCCGAAATGATTGATGAGCAGGAGGAAAAAATTCTCCAGTTAGAGGGGCTCCTGAGCCAATCGAGTGTTGCTGCCGCTCAAGCCCAACAACGTTGGTTTAGCTGAAGGAGAGGTTGAGTGGGCTGGAAACTTGGGCCATCAACGTTGAGAAGCTAGCAAATGAACTTCGAGCAAAGAACTCCAGGCTTAAGGGCAAGTTGACTACTTGTCTGGATCTAGAGGAGGTAAGCCAAGCGCTAAATGCTAGGCTTTGGGAGGACATTCACCTCTGCAAACAGATTGTCACCACGGTGGTCCCCAATTTTTTGGTTGGTTTCTTTGACCCCATGAACTGTGTGGCTCTAGAGCACGTTTATTTGATTGAATTTTCCCAAGGTAGAGAGGAGCCCTCCTCATGTCCTCCTAGAAGCCCCCTACCCTAACCGGGACATTTTTGTATTTTTTGATTTTGTTTCTTCTCCATTGTATCAGCAGTTTGCATAGCAATATTCATTAATGAAAAGAAAATCATTAAAGGAATTTGCTAATTTCTCTGTTTATGTGCTGTTTTGTTTTTTTGCGCTTGCCGATCGCCCAGGCATGCTTACTTTTGTATTCGGGACCTATGCTGTGTTTGGGTTGTCACATGGCGAGGCCGGTTGTGACATTGTCTTTGACCATCATAGATTGACAGTGCACTGCCCAATGACATGATGTGACATCTGTCATTATGGCACTACATGCGGATTCAACAACGTGAGGACGTGCATCGCTTTACATAGAAGCGACGCGACCCTTTGATTTCTACAGTTCCGTCATTTTTAGCAGAAGTTTTTCCTATTTAAGATTGGCATCTTCGGCAATTCAGTTCACCACCTGTCCTCACAGTCCTTCTGCTTTCATCATGGCCGACGAAGAAATGATCAATTTTTTAACTTTGCTTGGCTCGGGACGGATGGTGTCATCATCTCCTTCGCCAGGACCCTCCTTAGAAGAAGGGAGCAGCAATGGGAGGATGCAAACTGATGAGGACTCCGCTGATGGGGTCATCGTCGAGGAATGGTAGCACCTAGGCTTGCCACAACTTGAACCCCAGGGGACCTTGAGGGTAGCTCCATGCCCTGAGTTTGTTGGTTCCTGTCGCCAGGTATATTTGTTTTGTTGCGTAGCCATATAGATAACTGTTAGTCGTTCCCCTCCATTGACTCATTTTTCGCTTGTCAGCCCGCGAGGATGCCTTGTGGGTTGGACGAGTTTATGTCCTCGTAGGGATACAAAATAGCCCATATAATGCAAGCTTAGACTGAGAGTGTGGCAGAGGAGATGGAGCGTCGTGTCAATGTTACGATTGGACACGCGGCGCAGAGTTAGGCGTTGGCTAACTACCTCCATCAGGCCCTATTGGAGTCTAACACCACACTGCAGAAAGTTTCTGGAGCTCACGCCTGGGCCATGGAGAGGATTTCGATGCTTGAAGGCGAATCGAGGACAAGGTTTTGTCCTGAGAAGGTGGCTTCCACCTTAGAGGAGCGGTTCCAAGCGGGGATCCATTTCAGCAGGAGGATCATTTTCTTAGCGGACTCCCATTTCCTTGTCGCTTTTTGAATTCGAGGAATGTCAAAAATTCTCGTCAATCGGAGCTAATCAAATACCTAGTTGGGCGTGGCTGAAGCCTGCGCCACATCCTCCAAGGGATCCTCCATCTTAGGGTAATCGCCTAGACGAATCGTAGGTGTAGACAACTTCTTGTACCCACGGGACCTTTGAATGCCTTAAAAGCATATCTATGCCATTTGATGCCGCCTTGTATGTTGTATATTTTTATGAATATAAATCGACAACATATATATTATCCTTATTCGTTTGATAATAGTTTTATTTCAGATAGTGATGCCTAGATCGTAATTCCAAGCATCCTGCTAACTGTTGGAGCTCCGATTTATTGACATTTGCAAACTAATGGTGTTGTCTCTTGTGGGAAGTCGTCGCACGCGTGCCGTGAATGTCCCCTAGGGTTTCTTGTTCGACAGCGAATAAGTCGCTTGGTAATGGACCAAGTTTTAATTCGATCACTTATAGGCCACTTGGTATGAGATCGAGGTTTAATCCGACCACTTACGGCCGCTCGGTTTAGGATTGAGATTTAATCCGATCGCTCACGGGCCGCTTGGTATGGGATCGAGGTTTTATCCGACCGCTTATATGCCATTGGGTTTGGGACCAATGTTTGATCCGACCGCTTACAGGTCGTTTGGTATGGGACCAATATTTAACTGCAAGTGAGCGAAAGCCCATCGAACTTAGAGGCAATTTAGGTCATATATTTTCATACAATTTTATGCAAGTATTCACATGAGAAAGAAATAGAAATAGAAGCCATAGAAATATGCGAAAAGTGAATCATTTCATTAAACGTGATACAATGTTACATGCAATCTTTAACACACGCGTGACCTACCTTGGCCTGGTGCAAACCTTATTAGTACTACCTTTTCAGATGGATGTCATTCTACATCCTCGGAACTAGCTTGCCATTCTAGGTTCAAAATTTGCACTCCCCATTCAGGCAATACGAATGAGATTAGGAATAGGCCTTCCCAATTTATGGAGAGTTTGTTCCTAGTGGCTACCTTGCCACTGGCCCCTATGTTTCGTAGGACGAGGTCTTCCACCTCGAGTTATCGCATCTTTACTTTTTTATTGTAATACCGAGAAATTTGCTTTTGGTAGGCGGTCATGCACATCTTGTCGTGTCCCACGCTTCCTCCAACAGGTCTAAGTACTCCCTGAGCCATTGAGAGTTGCTAAGTGAGTTGAAGGCCTCGATCCCAAGATTCGAAAGCCCGATCTTAACCAGGATTATAGTCTCAGTTTCGTAGCAGAGACTGAAAGGTGTTTCACACGTCAGCTCTTTGGGCGTTGTCTAGTAAGACCACAATATAGAGGGCAGCTTGTCCACTCAGGAACCCCCTGCATCTTCCAACTCGGTATTCAATCCGTGTAGCAATGTTTAGTTGGTAACCTCCACTTGTCCGTTTGTCTGCAAATAAGCTACCAAAATATGGACCAATCTAATGCCAAGATTAGTACAATACTTGCCGACACGCTTATCGGTGAATTGGATTCTATTGTCGGTCACAATAACCTCGAAAATCCCAAATTTGCTTACTATGTTCTACCAAATGAATTCTATAGCATTTTGCTCAGTTATTCGGGCCAATGGGGTGACCTCGACCCACTTTATAAAGTAGTCAATGCCTACCATGACGAATTTCCTCTGTTTGGACGCAATGGGAAACGGGCCAAGATTGTCGAATCCCCATTGTGCAGAACGGCCAATGTGCCTAGAGGGCTCTCAGGTCCTTGGGCGGTTGATGGTGAAGGTTTCATGGATTTGGGAATTCTCACACCTTTTTACGAACTCCATGGTGTCCTTTTTCATGGTCGGCCAGTATACCCTTGGCGCGCATCACCTTAAAGGCAAAATTCTTGCCGCCGATGTATGACCCATAAATTTCAAAGTGGACCTCACTCAATGCGTAGTCGGCCTCCTCTGACATAAGATACCGAAGGTAAGGGGTCGAATACCCCGGTGGTATAGCTTTCCGTTCATGATAGTATACTAGCCGGCCGCCTTCTTTATGCGCTTGACCTCATCCTAATTTTTGGGCAGGGATCTGTTTGTGAAGAACCTCCAGTAAGACGACATCCAATTTTTGCCATCAGAGACCTGCATCGCTTTTTACTAATCTATGCTAGGAGTGCTCAAGATATCTCAAATATCTCTTGAGTACTATTCCAAATTCTCTGTTGTTAGTACCCTTATAAGTTGGTCGGCCTTTCAATTTTCAGCCCTTGGGATGTGAACCATGTCGAGCTTATCAAATTTTTGGATCACACTCTTTGCCTTATCGAGGTATCTGGCTAGCATAGGGTTAGACGTCTCGAAACTTCCACAGATCTAGTTAACAACTAGCTTTGAATCACTGTAAATAGTCAAGTGTCTAACCGAGCATTCCTTAGCAAGCCACAAACCTGTGAGTAGGGTTTCGTATTCGGCCACATTATTGGTGGCCGGGAACCCAAGTTTCAAGGAATACTTTACTTCAAGCCCGTCAGGGGTCCTCAGGATCACTCCGACCCCACTACTTGAGTTTGTTGATGAGCTATCTACGTAAAGAACCCAATCTGTTACTTTGTTTTGGTTGTCGGCATCACCGGTGTAGTCTGTATCGAGGGTTGGGGTAATGGTCTACACGATGAAGTCGACCAACGCCTGCCTCTTGATGGTCAGCCTTGGTCTGAATTTAATGTTGAACTCTCCCAATTCGATGGCCCACTTAACAAGCAACCCTAAAATATTGGGTTTTACAAGATGTCCTTTAGCTGTTAGTCAGTCAAGACAATTATCTAGTGCACCTAAAAGTAGAGCTGCAGTTTTCTGGTCTAGAAGACGGGTGCCAACGCAATCATCTCGACATGGAGATAACAAGTCTCGGTGCTGCTCAACATTTTGCTGATGTAATAAACTGGACACTGTGTGTCAAACTCCTGACGTATTAAGACGGAGCTTAGTTCCTCCTCTGAAATAGCTAAATACATGTACAAATCCTCATCCTCTCTTGGCGACATTAGGAGTGGTGGGCGGGCCAGGTACTCTTTCAGTTCGTCAAAAGAGGCTTGAAATTCTGCAGTCCATTAACACCTTCGTCCCCCTCAAGGCCTTGAAGAAAGAAAGGTATTTATCTCTAAACTTAGCCAAGAAACGGGATAGGGCTGCAAGTCTCTCGGTCAGCCTCTAAATATCCTTCACATTCCTTAGCGGGGCCATATCCATAAAGGCTTTTATCTTCTCTAAGTTTGCCTTCATTCTCCGTTACGATATAATGAAACCCAAGAACTTTCCAAAAAATACCCTAAGAATGCACTTAGAGAGGTTTAGCTTCATCTGGTGTGCCTGGAGCACCTTAAAGGTTTCGGTGAGATCACGAATATGGCTATCGATGGTCTTACTTCTGACGAGCATGTCATCTACATATGCCTCCATATTCTGACCAATCTGCTTATCAAATATTTTGTTCACAAGCCTTTGATAAGTGGCGCCTGTATTCTTCAAACCGAAGGGTATAACCTTGTAACAGTAGGTTTCTTGGTCGGTTATGAAGCAAGTGTACTCCTCGTCTTCCAAGTTTATTCGGATTTGGTTGTACTCGAGTAGGCATCCATGAAACTTAGTAGTTCATGCCCAGAAGTAGAGTCCACTAGCAGGTCTATTCTCGGCAACGGAAAGTTATCCTTCAGGCAGGATTTATTGAGGCTGGTGAAGTCGACATACATTCGTCACTTTCCGTTGTTCTTCTTGATAATAACCACGTTGGAGAGCTAATTTGGGTATTGGGCTTTCCTTATAAATCCGACGTCCAACAACTTCTTTATTTCATCTCGGATGACTATTTGCTTTTTGACGGAGTGATTTATCTACTTCTGTCTGATGGACTTACGGTCTGGATCGAGACCCAACTTATGAACTATTACTTCGGTCGAAATCCCAGGCATGTCAATGGGTGTCCATACGAAGACATCTATTTTATACCTTAAGAAGCTGATTAGCTGGTCACGCAGAGGTCCGACGAGTGAGCCCCTTATCTGTATGCATTTATTCGGGTTGCCCAAATTCAGCAATACAAGGTCAGTGGCCTCGCCGATTTGCACCTGCTTCAGAGTTGTTTCATCTCGATGGTCTAGGTTATCTGTCGTCGAGTCAACACCGTTTGGGGAGACTTGGGACAGGTAATATATTTGACCTGTTACTTGGTCGTCTAGCACTTTGCCGATATTGCATGCTGTCGAAAATTTCATTTTTAGGTGAGATATCGATGTTACGGTCCCAAATACCACTAGGTATGGATGATTGAGTATTGTATTATATACGGAAGGCAAGTTGACAACCAGACAGGGGACTATGCGGCTCACTATCATGGGGTATGTACCCAATGTGACTTTCAGCCGAATGATTCCTTAGACGGCTACTGGTTCATTATCCAATCCATACAGTGGCCATTCAGTCAGTTTCAATGGACTCTTTTTAATCATAATTTAAAATAAGTACTGAGGTAAAACAAATCACGGGAACTTTCATTATTGATAAAGATTCATTTGCACTTATAGTCTATAGTACCATTTGAGACGATGACTGATACAACCAAGGGGTCCGTATAGAGAGAGATTATATGTGCCATATTGTTGTTATTAAAACAAATGATATCATCTCCTATCCTGGCCCAGTCGACTTTTCCTGGCGATCCGCATTGTGAGTCTTGGGTGGCCTACTGGTCACCATATTGACCACCCTGGCCGCAACTCAGTTTCTCGGCTACTGCTACTTAGGCCTGTCCTCGCCGGAGGGACCGATATCTAACCAAGGTCCCTCAAAAATTTGGTGAGGTAGCTCTAGGGATACTGCTGCTCGAAGATCGATGGAAGTCACTGTATTTTGTTGGATCTCCTCCCTCTAGGTTTTTCATCAGCTTTGTCCATTTCATGAATTTCTCCTCTTGGATCTATATGAGAACATTTGCCTGAGAGTCATTCAATGGAGTTAGGTTTATAGGCCTGAACTCCTCCGTACAGGTGACTCAATTCTAGGATGCTTCCTTCAGAGGTTATCATGGCCACCATTCTTCCTTTTTTCGTCCGCCAGCAAGGAGTGAGGATGGTCAACTCATTCCGGGTGTTTTGCCTTGTTGGCTTCCTCCGCTATTATGTAGGGTTGAGTGATGGATTTAGCCTTCTTGAAGGTTTATATGTCCTTATAAGCCAAATGTTTAAAAAAGTCGCCTGAACCTCGAGCAAAAATAAAACTGTTGAGTTTCACCTCATCGGTGAGCTTGGTTATCTTACGGGCTTTAGCAGTAAAACACCCCAGGAACTTCCTCAAGCTTTCACCCGGCTTCTATTTGACATGGGTGAGGTGCCATGGCTGCTTCTCCTCGCGGTGGCTAGAGGCATATTGAGCAAGGAAGCTATCAACAAGGTCCTAGAAACTCCGATTTATGTGGCATGGATCCTACACACCACAACAAAAGATGAGAAGTTAAAGAAAAATGATAGGATTCGCTCATCTGATTTATCTTTCAACGCTCAAATTAATAATATTTATTCAAAGAGGAAGAAGGTAAAAATAAAGTATGTTAAAGTTAAAGTTGGAAAGGAAATTGTTGAGTCTAGTTCAGAGGTGAAATCGGCGTGGAATGGCTTTAGGACGTAGTGTGTTCATGAAGAGCGACTTTTCTGACCACTGAGTTCGCTGGGAATGAGTAATGGGGAAGAGAATAACAATTTGACGCTTTAAAGATGATTGCTTGTGCAAGTTTGAGTACTGGAAAAGAGCGTGTCTTCGGAGTGTATCCCCAGGGCTTTTTACGGCCGTCAGGCTCCACCACCTTCTTTAGTTGGCAAGACAGGCTGCTCACCATCTAAAGAGATCATTTCCATCCATCGAGAGAATGCAAGCGCTATTTAGGGTTGCAACGGTTAGAATGAGGATTTCTTCCTCCGTGGAGATGTCACATGCCGTAAATGCTAAAACTTTCATTATGAGTCATGTGCTAATTTGAGGGATTTTCTTCTGGGATGTGCATTGATTTGGGGTTTCCGTTTCAAATGAGGTTGTCATTTGAAAAGATTCTCAACATCACGACCAATTAGGTAGATAACCATTGCGTGTAGGAAAGGGTCATGGGCCATTTTGGCTTGGGCCGCACTGGTTGCCTGAAGATCCTCTCCTGTCATTTAGGGCATTAACCACCTTTGGGTCATTGGGTTGCAATTCTTCTGGATTGATAAATTTCTTGGGTCGGTTCACTCCAATGAGCTGTCCCCATCAATATCAAATAACTTAATAATTATATCTACTCCCATGGGTGATAAAATAAAGCGATATTTAATCTTATCTATAAAAAATAATATATTAGTAGCCTATTTATTGGTCTAAATAGTAGTATTTTTACCTAAAGTTATTAAAAGTATGTATAATACTTCCTTAAAGTTAGTATTTTGATCATGAATTCTTTAATTTTGGAATGTTTTAAATATTTTAATATTTTATCTTCGTATGATTTGATATTTAATATATTTCACTTTTAAAATTTGCTAGTTTTGATTGATTTTTAGATTTATCCGATTTTAGACTTTAAACTTTTGAATTTTTGGATGATTTTGCACGTTTGACTATTTGATATTTATTTATAGATTACAAATTTTGTATACGAAATCGCATTTAGACTTTTGACATTTTAACTTTGATATTTGAATGTATTAGATTTTATAGATATTTTATTATTTTTGTCTACTCATTCTATTTTATTGTATAAATATTTATTATTAGATATATTATTATTTGTTAAATTTTAATCTAATAATTTATACTAGTTCTAGTACTTTCAAATTTAAAGGCAATGGCTTACTTGTATAGAGTTTAGGCGAGAAAAATTGAAAGATTTTATTTATTTTATATTATATTTGAAATTCTATTTGGAATTATATATGGAATTTATATTAGAGGATATGTTGCATATTTAATTATTTTAGTTTATTTATGTTGGAACTATTATATTATTCAGATTTGTACAAGTTTAATATTGTAAGTGTTGAATTTTTGATTGATACTTTCTCTGCTAATTATTTGAGCTAAGCGTGTTTCTTATCATTACTTTGGATACCCAAAAGAATAGTTTTGAATTACTCATGTGTCTATAATTGAGTATTGTGATTATTATAGTCTTTGGTTCTGGTTTTGTTCAGGTCCGATTCTACATTTGAGTAATTTATATATTTGGGTGTTGTTCTGGTAAGGAATAAGAAATATTTTATTTAATTTTATTTATTACTAATTATCACCGATTTTTGGGCTAAAGAAATGACACGTTGGTAATTGGGTATGCCACATCACCATACTAAGGTCTTATTTAAATTAATTGTTGATTCTTAATTATTAAAAATTTATTTATTTATCCATAGATTAAAATTTAAATAAAAAATATCATAATATAAACCTAAAAAGTGACAAATGCTGACAAATAACTAAATAAAATAATGAGTCAAATCATAAATTTGATATATCACACTCATAAGTGATTTCGAACACCAACCAAATATAACTTTGAAATATATGTAAAGAGATGCATCCATACAAAAATAAGGGTAAAAAATTATAACTTTGATGAACTGTTGGACCAACAATCAAAGTTAAACTTGATCATCGACAAATATATCGCCATAAACTAAATATTACAGTACAAATAAATTGCACCAAAATAGCCATCATAAATCTATTATTCTAAAACATAATACATCATATGTACTTAATATCCTAATTCTAACTCCTAAACATTATTTCATTTAAATTTAACCTGTAAATATTTCTCAAAACCTCTAATCTAAAAAATTAGTAAAAAGTAAAGTAATAATGAATTAATTATTTAGTAAGGTATATAATTGATTAAATATTTTGTATCAAAATATATTAACATATATAAACAAAATCAGAAATAATGACATAATTTATAAACATTCATGTATAATTACTTCTTATATTGTATATCAAATAAAGATATTCAAATTATGCAAAATTGTAGACCAATGATCAGTGGTGGCTTTACCGACAAATAAGAGACTAATTAAAGCTCAAATTATATATATTTTCACATAATTGAAGGTTGTACGCTATAATTAAAGGCTCATAAGTAGGTTATCATATATATAACTCTATATATAGAACTGAATATCACTTTCGACCAATAAACAATATCTTTAATCATTGATTATCACTATAATATATTAGGATATACACAAATATAATTAAATAGAAAACTCTACACAAATATAAATATATTCATTATATTTTCTCATATTAAAAAAATATCAATATCTTTCAATTCATATAGAGTTTTTCTTTATCTTTTCAAATACATAGTATGCAATATATCATAAGTCTTGTAGAAATTTGAATATGTAATTTTAAAGCATGTCAAAGTTATATTATATAATTTCTAAACAAGTAAAAATTGTAAAAAATTAGTATAGTTAATAAAATTTTATCACTTTATTTCAATTATAAAGTATGTAGGAGTAATTAAGTATAAATTCAAGGCATGTAAAATATATACTTAGGAACTTAAGACATGTAGGAACATATATCTGAAAATAAAAAATATATAGGGGTATTTAAATATAATTTAAGAACATATATAAATATTGCTTTAGAAAATCAACTTAAAAACACAATATATATGAAATCGATGGTACATCAATAATGTAATGCCCAAAGAAAGGTCAACATGTCAGCCCAAAAGCCAAACAACATTTGGCCCGAGGGAAGATGGGCCTTCAACGCTGCTGACACCCGCGCCAACGTTGTGATCACCCACCGGCCAACCTACTCCAAACGAACTCGCGTTGACTAATTCGTTGGGCCTTTAGAGGCTTTAATGTTGATGGGCTTATTCCATTCGCCTCACCGATCTCTCTCCCTTCGTTCTCCACGGAACAACTGGACTCCCAAACAAGGCTCTTCTACAAACAACTAAGCCCATAGCCCATATGGAGGCCAACGACGGACGACTTTCATAAGGGCGGCTAACACGCACGCAGACGGTGCCTGTTGGCGTTTTACACATCGGGCCCCGAGAAGCCTTTCAACAAAATGGCCCACCCGTTTAGGCCCATCGAAAAGCTCCACGATCCTCAAAGGATATTCCACGATCTCAAAGGGAATATCTTCCTTGAATAAGGAAGGCGCTAGATCCTCCCAACTCCTTGCCAGAAGGAACCTCAACGCATGCGAAAGAAGCTAACTTGGAAAGTGGTTGACCGCCTCGGAAAACAATCCTCCACAATTGGGCACAAGCATCTCCCGGGAAGGCCAACAAGATGATAGGGATGATCACTCCTTCCAAAGAAGGAGGATTGCCATCTTTGCCATAAAAGAGGCCCTTGATCCACCATCCAGGGCATACTTTCAAACAGGCTTTTAAAGACATTCTCAAACACGCTTTCTTTCAAGCTCGGTGACTAAAAACACGTTCATCTTCAACCCTAAGTGCTCTGAGAAAGAAGCTCTGTTCCCAGCAACCCAAACTCTCAAACACGATCAAACTCCAAGGCAACAAACGAGTCTTTACACAAGTTCTTTGCCTTCCCACCATCCAGATACGAGAAAGGACCTGCGCCTTCTGACATCTGGAACAAGACACTCCTTTCCCCTCTCCCATTGCTTTCTCTCTCTTTCCGGTTCCATTGAAGGTCGTTTTGTTTCTTCGAGCCTTATTTTCGGTGAATTTCCTCCCGCCGTTAACGCGACCTCTTGTTCGTTTAGTGGTGTGCGAGATTCGACTGCGGAGCCGTTTGAAACATCCGATCCAATTACGTCGCGGATCCAGTCGCATTATTGGCGCCGTCTCGTGGGAAACGCTTACGAAAAAGCCTACCACAAAGATCACAAACTCTCTGTCACCTTTTTGCTTCAACAATGGTGAACACGAGAGTACAAAGGGCGACTCCCCGCTAGAGATGCTGCTAATCCCGACCAGGACCATGCTGCTGATGTCTTGGTGAATGAGGCCACAGGCGGAGTTCCACCGCCTTACATTCAACAACTGGTGGAGCAGATACATGCTAGCAATCGCACTGCAATCAAGCGAGAAAAAGAACAACAAGCGGCTCCACCAGCAGTTATTCCCGCTCCTGCCACCAAAAAAGGTTGCCATAGGAAGAAGAAGCCCGCCAAGAGGCCCGAAAAAGTTGGGAACAATCTGGCTCCAGCGTCCTCCCGCGTTCCTGGCCAGAACATGCCAATGGAACGCTCCGGGAGTACGTCTCCAACAGAGAGCCCAGAAAGGAGAAATCCTCGATATTCTCGGGGGGAAGACCGTCACACAGTCCAGGAGCGAGCCTCCAAGACTCCAGAGATCCACGGGAGAGGGCCGGCTGACCGTTTCTTTAACCCGCCGGAAACAAGACGGAATTGAGGAATTTCCTCAACTCCAAGATATTAGCAAATGCCACTGCGTGCGATCCACGAGTGGACCAAATCTGGAACCACGTGTTCCCGACGGCGCCATCGACTTGGACAGTCTCCTTTCACCGGGAGCACCACTGCCACCAAGTTTAAAATGCCGTCCCTTAAGAGCAATGATCCAGGGTGACCACCTGGGATCACTTCCGCACCCATCTAAGTCTGGCTGGGGCTAGAAGACTCGGGATGTGCCGCTTCCCGTTTACGCTGGGAGACGCCGGAATCTGGGTTTCACCATCTCCTTCAGCTCAAGTAGCGCTTTCGTGAACTCACGAACCTCTTCCCCGCTCGGTATGCATCGAGCCGACGGGAAGAGAAACAGCCGTGGCACCTCTCCCACATAAAGCGTAAACCGGAAAGAACCCACGGGCTTCTTGGATCGCCGTTCCGGAAGGATTCCTGATTACCGAGGAGATGAAGTTGGGCGCCATCTCAAGATCGACGTGGAGATTTTTTCAAGCACTTGCCAACAAAATCCCTGATTCCGAAGACGAAATCCATTACCGGGCCTACCCTAAGAGGCCAACGAGGCAAAACGTCCGGCGGGCGGATCGGCCTCGGCCAATCCCCGAGAAGGAAAAAGAAAGTTTCTTTGCGAGAACACTCCACCGTCCCCTGCACAACGAGACTACGGGCCCACCACCTTCACACCCTTGACGGACACGCGCTCAAATGTCCTAATGCAGATCCGCGGAGAAAAGTTTCAGAAGTGGCCAAAGACACTGAAAAAGACTCGAAATCGGCCTAAATCTTGTGATTCTACCGCTCTCTTTGGCCACTCAATCAAGACGCATGATGACGAGAGGGAAATCGAAGACCTGATTTGCAGAGGGCATCTCACTCGATTCGCCAAGGAACTCCGGGATGAACTCGGGAGCGGCCGTGAAGAGGGGAAGGAGCGGGACGCTCCCGAACCGTGACAAGTGCGAGTAGTTAACATGATCACCACCCGACCACTAGAGCCAGCAAAGAAGGAGCAAGCAGATGGGAGGAAGAAGCGGTAGCATAGTAGACAACATCATTAGCTTTAGTGATTGTGACTCAACCATGTAATCTCCCCATGCCGACCCCCTTGTAATTTCGCACTGCTTTGACACTTCGTTACAACACACCTGAGCGAGTCTTTATCGATAATGGTAGCTCTAAAGACTTGCTTTATTTGGACGCGTTCTTTAGATTAGGCCTAAAAAGAATAAACTAAAACTTGAGGGACCTTTATATGGCATTGATAATGAACCGGTGCCCGCTCAAGGGACAATCCAACTCGAAGTCACCCGAGGCACCTACCCAAAACTACAAGTCGTATGCTAACCTTTCTAGTGGTTGACCATAATGCGATACTAGGCAGGCCGTGCCCTGCAGTGTTTGGGGATCCACGAATTCCACATCTTCAAATAAAATTCCCAACGCCCTACGGGAGAAGTTCGGGAGATCAAGTCACTAGGCGGACTGTTACATGGCCTGCAGGGAAGCACGGTGGGAGAACTCGATCACCGAGACGAGACCACCTTGTTCTTCCCACTGACCCGGGAAATCGGATAAGTGTGTCCGACGGGCTCACTCACCGGGTCGCTAGGAAGGAACGCGGACCTTTTGCTGGACTCCGCGACATACCCGGGATTTCACCAGGTGATGGTCCACAAGGGGCCTGGGCTTCAAAGCCAAAGGTTTGAGGAATCACTTTAAAACCGATCGCCATCCGAAAGAGGTGAAGAAACTACTAGACCGATTTATCGTAGAAGTCCATGCTCTCAAACGCCGGGGAACGAAAATGGCTGTGCGTCGATTTTACCGACATCAACAAGGCCTGCTCCGGGACAGCTTTCCTTGCCCCGTTTGACTTTGGATTGACTCCGCAGTGGGTGGTTTCAGACGCTATTCAGGCTGCTACAACTGAAGAACTGCACCTATTGCTATAGGGTCATGCCTCCCGGGTTAAAGAACGCCGGAGCCACCTACCAGACTAGTGAACAGATGTTCGAAAAGCAAATTGGTCGCAACATGGAGGTCTACGATGCTCAAGAGCAGTAGGTGACTCAAAGAGTCATTTGGGGTGCCATCAGACCAAATGAAACTAAATCCAGAAGTGTGTCTTCGGGTAGCCTCGGGGAAGTTCTTTTTCATCATCTCTCGCCAGGGATCGAGGCAAACCTGAAAAGATTAAGGCCCTCGCCGATTTTAGCGATCCAAAGACAAGTACTCTTTAAAGGCTTAAGAGGGACAAAGTCTAACGGATTCCAATAACACCACTGCTAGAAATATTTTTAGCATCACCCAAAGACGGAGAGGAGCTTTTACGGGGTCCCTCGCCTCCGTCCTAGTGCGCCAGAGTCCGACATCCAAAGAACCGATCTATTATGTGAGCAAAACATTGACCGCCCAAAACTCGCTACCCACAATAAAAAAATGGCACCGGTACTTATCTTCGCAGCTGCGAAAAATTGAGACCATACTTTCAAAGCATCGCGTAGTGTCCTTACTCCACTTCAAAAGCCCGACGTTTAATTGGTAAAGTGGGCCATCAATTGGGTGAGTTCGACATCGAGTTCAGCCCAAACTCCGCTATAATGGCGCAAGCTCTAACCGACTTCATTGAGACCACAACACCAATTCAAGAGGAACAAAAAGAACAGCCCGGTTAGGACACTCCAAAATTAAATGGGGCTAAGACCCCGATGGATTAGATCAAGTATTCCCAATTATTTAGACTTACAACGTCGTATATACTTGATTAAATATTTGTATCAAAATATATTAATGGGGCTTATAAAACAACCCTTCCTTGGCTGTAAAAAGGCAAATTCCAGAAATGAATGACACATGGGGGAGACCACGAACGCTCCGATAAGGAGAAACATTCATGTATAATTGACTCCTTACCTTAGATACTTGTATCATCTCAAATAAAGATATTCAAATTGTAGACCAATAATCATCTCATCGTGGGGGTTTTACCTGGGCAAGGTTTACCTCGGGATCAAATAAGAAAGCCTTTAATTAAAGCTTGAATTATATATATTTTCACATAATTGAATTTCCCATTGCCACGGACAAAGGAAGTTTATAATAGCAGCATCGAATTAAAGAGGTTGCTCATAAGCTCAGAGTTCCTTCGCCAGAGCATTTGCCTACAAATATCCCGAGGTATAACCCCATTTTCGGGAAACGTTTCATATTGACTTAGAATCAAGCTGGTCCACACCCATTGCATACCCCAAATAGATAGGTCATACGCTGTTTAATAAGTTGATTCCGATCTTATTGTACAACCCTAAGGAACTAACGCTAGAGACGCCCTTATATTAGATCAAGATTCCTATTGAAATCGGGCTCCCAAGTCTCGGGGTGAAGTCCTTCGATCTCCCCTGCAAATCGGGGAGCATTTGGACTTGCTAGAGGAAGCCGCGATCTTTGCCAGAGAATGACAGTACCAACACCGAGTTCCCGATACTATAAAAGGTTAAATAGTCCATGAAACTCAAACTCTCTTCCAACCGGAGGGACAAATATAAATATATTCATTATATTTACTCGCCCGTCATTCATTATAAAATAAGTTTACTTATTATACTTTCAATTTATATCCACCCGACCTAGAGTTTTTTCTTTAGTCATTTAGGTGGCCCAAAAAGTGGTCCAAACCCAATCCGCATACAAACCCTAGTCATCTAGTGGATCCAAAAAGTCTTGTGGCCCAGAAACCCTTCATCTAGGTGGCCCAATATGTAAGCGGTTTTGGTCATCCAAAGTAAACCTGTCAAAGTAGCCCATATCGTACATAATTCCAAGTAAACAAAACCTCGTAAAAACAAGAACGTGTAAAATTAGTCTTCACTTGATAGTCTACTAAAAAGTTTATCCTTTATAAAGGGATGGCGTGATATTTCAATTTAAAGTTAGTTAATGCAACCACCTCGCCAATTAAGGTATAAACCAAATGCATTGCTAAGTTGGCCGCTCATGACTATGCAAAATAACAAACACAAAGCAATAAAAGGCAATGGACACGGACTAAAAAGAGCTTCCATTTTATTGCTTACAAAAAGTATGTTACATTTACATGCTATCCGAAAACAAAAAATATATCTGAAAATAAAAGATCTTCTTTGCATTTGTTCTGCCGGGATTCTTTGATTTAAATCCGATAATGTTAGCCCTCCAGAACATGAGGGGTCATCCGAAATATTCCATCTTTAGCGAAAATCAACTTCGAAAAACATGCGCTCCGCTATGAAACTTGGCATGAAATGCCTCATCACGCTGCATCATTTCTTTAAAAAGTATAGAAGTAACCTTCAACGTGTGAATGAATAGAAGACAGTTAGTTGAAGGGACGAGGTATGGGAATTAACATGAATCATAGTCCTCGTGAAGAATAAATCCTTATATCCTCAATATAAAATTATAATATGAATGTTCCTTCCTCACGGCAGCATTTAAAATAATCGGCTCAAAATACTAAATAAAATCCCATCCGGGCGGCGCCGGAGTCGGTTTCGCCGTAGCGGGCGAAGAGAAAATTTGAAAAGAAGAAGACGAAAGCCAAGAGAACTTAGATAACATTTTAATCGGATGGTGCCTTTAATTTGGAATCATTAAAAATCTCACCTTAAATTCATCTTGGATTCTCTCCCACCTTTACAAAGAAGAACCGTTTTTTCAGTTCTTGTGGAGTTGCTGTCCTTATTTATTTTAACATTGAAATCCACTCCGCCCGGGTCACCTCCTTCCTAAACTTTCCAATCTTTGGGAAAATGCATAGAGGCGAGATATACCTCATCGCATTGGTCAATGGGTACTCAAGTTTTCTCCCCAGAACATAGGCAAATGAGCCTGAAATAGCCTTGAAAAGGGCTTGACCATCTCTTTCGGGATATTAAACTGGGCCTTAATGTCATTTTCTCTCATATAAAAAATTGGGGAAGCCATGATCGAAAAGGCTTTATTTCTTCAAGTGCACTTATTCGATTTCAAACAAAACGGAGGAGAACTTAAGCGCCAAGCGTGTGCAAAGGGACGCCGCCGCCCCGCCATGCATCACCTCCTCATTCGACAACAAAAGGACGGGACCCTCGCATTAATGGCACCGTATTGCATTCGCCTCTCCACTTGACCCGCAAAAAGGACGGATCTCCTGACGTGTGGCGGATCTCCTCCCCAACTAAAGGAGGACACGTATGCTATGCAACCGCCAAAAGCTGGCTGAAATCATTCCGGAATTGCTATAAACAATTAGCACTGCACGCGGTCATTCTAAGATAACACCGGAATTGACATTAAGCATGATTGAATTGTTTAACAATTAAAGCCCTCCTTCATGCTTTTATAAATTTCCAGATTCTCAAAGCAAGTCCCATCATGAACATCAGGCCGAAATCGACCACCAAGATGGTGGGCTAGTGATGGGTATACGATTGTCCAAAATACAAGACGGAAAGTTCGAAGTTGTGTATGGCTGACAACCTCTCGGCGCCAACCTACAAATCACAAACGTGTCAACTCGGCGTTGACCGGTCGTGGGCCTTTAGAGGCTTTGCAACGGTGATGAGCTTATTCCAAGCTCCCAGCCAAGCGCTGATGGGGCCCAAACAAGGCTTATTCCCTATATATGGGGCCTACAAACAAGGCTCTTTCAGCAATGGCCTAACTCACTAAATATGACCCGATTAAAATATTGAACCCAAGGCGTTGACCGCTTATCAAAAATCTTACTTAACATTAATATATTCTTTAATTTATCCCTTGAATTAATTATAATTAGAAATTAATTTAATATTCATACCTCCAAAAGGAAGGCCAACCTGGATGATAGGGGACGATATTCCTTCCAAAGAAGGAGGATTAAAAGAGGCCCCTGGATCCAATCCAGGCACGCTTCAAACAGGCTTTCAAAGATATAGGACTAAAAACACGTCATCTTCAACCCTAAGTGCTGAATGGGCTTTCCCAACACCCAAACTGAAACTCCCAAGTGGTGGTTTTCCCACCATCCAGTGAAAAGGACTGGAGGGACACTCATTTTCCCTCTCCCGTTGAGGAAGTATTTTCGTGAATTTCTCCCAGACCTCTTGCATTTTAGTTTCAGTGAGGGTGGCCCAAAGTGCAATGATGATGATATATTTCATAAAAATTATGTGAATGAGAGTGAAAATACATGTATAGGAAGAATAAACGTTATATATATAAAATTATAATATGAATGAGCATTTAAAATACTAAATAAAATAGAGAAAAATTAGAAATAAAGCCAAGAGAACTTAGTGACATTTGCCTTTAATTTGGAATCATTAAAAATCTCCTTAAATTCACTTGGATTTTCCTTTTTTTTTTTTTAACATTGTCTCTCTCCTTCTCTTTCTTCATAATTCTCTATCTTTTCTCCAACATAGGCAAAAATGATTGAAAATTGACTAATGGGGTCTTATATAAAAATTTGATGCATGTGCACTTAAAGCGTGTATCAAGCGTTAAGACAAATCATAACATTCGAGCGTTTGTTAGGTATGCAACAGGCGTATATATTTTGCTATAAACATGCACGTGTATCTCTAAGATACGCATTAAGCATGATTGAATTATTTAAAGTACGTATAAGTGCCTCAAATGTATCATTTGTCCAAAATACACTTGTGTATGTGTCAAGCGCTGATGGGGTATTATTCAATTTGATATGACCCGATTAAAATATTGACTTTTATCAAAAATCTTACTTAACATTAATATATTTTTTAATTTATTTTAATTAATTATCATTTGAAATTAATTTAATATTCATACCTTATTGGGTTAATGCAACCTTGCCAAGATATGGGACTAGTGTGTGAATGGGTTGCCATGAGGTGGTGGTTTGTGAAGCGGAGGGAGAGGAATAGGAGCTTGTTTCAGTGAGTGGTGGCCCAAAGTGCAAGGATGTTCACTGAGAATAATTGTACATGTATCTAGTTTTAATTTGGAGGGGGAAACGCTGAATTGGAACCAATATACTATCTATGAGTTTGAACACTTTAAATCACAAAGAAAAATGTCAACTATGAAGTTTACACTTATTTGACAAGTATTCTAAATAAGTTATAGTCTTCCCAATGTACACTTATATAATTATTCTTTTAAATTATAATCTATTGGTCCTTATATTTTATTTAGATGCTCGCAGAAAATATCGTGGATAGTGTGTTAGTTATTAATCTTACTAATCATAACGTATTGACCACATGAATTAACATATTGTGCTAATAGATCATGAATTTCTATTAAATTCATGCGAAAATTTTTTATTAGCATTGCAATTGAAAAAAATATAGGCATAATCTTATTTTATGAATCATATATTTTTTTCATATATTTCAAACATATCTCACTTAAATTTTCTCCAAATTTGACAATTTGGAGACCACTATACACGGATGAACATTTCAACCAATGCAACACCACACCCTAAGGCTAGGGTGAGGCTACGTTGCTCCAAGGGGTGACATGCCATGAAAATTCAATAATGTAGCCAATAAAGTACGTGCCCCATTTCAAAGATGTGACCTATCAACATCCCATCAAATAATAAAAAGTGTTTCTATATGGCATTGATCTCCCATTCAGTATTGGATATGTTGGTCTCTAACATTATGCTTCCAAAATTTTCACGATAAACATATTCAAATGTGTCCTAGGTATGTCTTCTAAGCCCATTTGATTGAAACTTGATGCTTGACCTCACTTCAACATATTTTATTGGCAAACCATATTAAAGCATAGGGATTGCACTAGATCAAGAGGAATAAATAGAGAGGAGGAGGGACGAAGAACAATAACAGGTAAGGAGAAGGGTGATGAGGAAAAAGGGCTTTGAAAGGAGTCATTGGCAAGTGGATACATGCGGCATTGCCGATATATGGGAGTAGGGTTTTAATGGGTCATGACAGATTTGTGAAGAGGAGGGAGAGGAATGGGAGCTTGCTTCAATGAGTGACAGCCCAAAGTACAGGAAAGTTCATTAAAAAAACATATTTATATGTGCAAGGAAGTTTATTAAAAAAAACATACTTATATATGTAAATAAGAAATTCATAATCCAAAATTACAATTCCTTTTATTTACTTTGTTTTGGTAATATTTTAGAATTATGATTATGATACTAAATTTCATACATTAAAAAGTTTAAAATTTATATTATGTTACTTAGTTTTTTATTTTTATACATGAATTAAAAGTTTAATTATTTTTAAAAATTATTTTTCTATAAAAGTTATAATTTTTCAATATAATTAAAATAATAGATTAAAATTTTATCTAATTTTAATTCCATCAGAATTAAAATCAGATTTATATTTTTAAATTTTAATTTTAATTTTGTATTTTAAATAACTATTATTATTATTATTATTATTATTATTATTAGATTTTTGATTCTTTTTGTAATAGCACGATAAAAAATAATATGACTTCATTCACACCAATCCAGCTAAATTCCTCTAAAACAAGAAAGCATTAGTTTCCCAATTACTTCTTGATAAAGTATTCATCACCATATATTAAAATGCGAAGGCAAAACCTAATTGCCGCAGCTGCCGCCCACCAAATTCAATACTAATAAAGCTTCTTGTAAACGAAACCCTTGGAAATCCAAACAAAAGCACACAAATTCAAACTACAAAACCCAGCTATAACCAAGTAGAAATAATCCAGGTGCGCTCGATTGAGATTATCCACCAGCCATTTTTGCCTGCCGTACCTCAAGCTCATGCCTTGGACGGCCGATATAATCCCACTGCTCATAAAATTCCCGATCCCGAGCGCGCTCGTATAAGCAGCGGCGCCGAGGCTCCTCAGCCCCTCCGGCATCTGATCGTAGAACAACTCCTGCATTCCCACGAACGCGAATACATCAGCTACTCCAAGCACCACATACTGCGGCAACAACCACCACACTCTCATCGGAACCACCGCTTTCGGGTCATCCTCGACGCCATTACCCGCCGCTACTGCCACCCTTTTAGCCTCCACTCGAGCTGCTATGATCACAGCAACGACGGAAAGGAAATGGCCAATCCCAATCCTCGTTAGCACCGTGATTCCTGACGGATGGCCGGTGATCTTTCTAGCGATGGGGATGAATGCTCTGTCGTAGATCGCGACAGATGTTGCGATGATGAGGCCGAGGATGATGAGGAGGGACGGCGGCGGGAGGTGGAAGCGGTGGCCTATTCGGCGGTCCATGGTGCTGCTTTGCTTGGTGAAGTAGGTGTTCGATTGAGCCTGCACTACGTAGAATGTGACACAGGTTAGCCAGATGGGGATCAAGCGAAGGACGAGTTTTACTTCTTCAACTTGGTTCAATGAGCATAGTCGCCATGGATCTCTGGTTTTGCTTGAGGCGTCCTTGCTATCGATGAACATTGCCTTGTCCAGAAACCTGCAAAATTTTCCCCATCTCTGTAGTTAGTTTGATGAATTTTTTCCCCAAATCTGCAAATTTTACGAACCCAAAAAAATACAAGTATCCAATCGAATGGTGAAATTAAAAATTAAAATTCAAAAACTTAATTCTCATTCCAATTTTGATAGAATTAAAATTTAATATAATTTTAATTCTATTATTTAGATTTTATAAAAAATTATAATTTTAAGAGAAATGAATACAATTGAGATATAGCTAACTTCTTTGTTTATATATATATATATATATATATATATATATATGAAAATAAGAAAACAAAAAGATGTTAAATATAGATTTTATGTTTTTAATATATAAAATTTAATATAATATAATTTTAATAAAATGTCTCATTTTAGATTTAGATAATATTTTCTAAATATATATTATTTTAAAATATTTTTAGATAATAATTTTTTTTAAATATTAATTTTAAAAATTTTTAAATAATATTTTTATGTAATTTTTTTAAAAGATAATAAAAAAAAACTATAGTCCATAACTTTTACCTAACCAAAGTTATCGAAAATATTTTATCTATTAGGTTTCATTTTGTTTGATTTATCATATTCTATTGATAGATAATTCTTAATATCAGAATTAAAATTTTATTTTTGTTTTTAAAAATTAAAAAATATATCATACATTATTTTTTAAATCCAAAAAGTTAAAATATAGAATTAGAATTTTTACTCCACGGAACACCAAACAACCAGATTAAAATTAAGTATAAAATTTTAATTCTATTTCCGAATCTCAAAGTTTGATGATGTTGCCTAAACAAGGTCTTAAATAAAATTAACTCAGCTTAAAATGTTAGAATATTTTCTTAATTAATTTCACCTTAAATTATACTCATAAAATACTGTTTATGGGAACGAATGTACCTGAATTGACGAGAGCGTGCTAAATTCCGATCTAAAGTTCCGGCGTCGCCATCTTCACAATAAATCCCCCAATTCTCCTCCATCACTCTCCGCTTCCTCACTCCGGCGACAAACACCTGCGCAACCCTAGTAAATGGACTCCCCAGGGGGCCCTGCAGCCGGTAAAATCTCATCCCGGCCAAAAACAGGACAACGGCCACCGCCATTGCGGCCGCCATCATCGCATATCCAACGGCCCATCCGACGTATTTCTGCCCGAATAGCAACACGGCCACGCCACTCGTTGACCCACACACTATTCCGAAGTACCACCAGTTGAAGAACGAGCTCTTGACCCTCCTTTCCTCCGGCAAGTCGTCGTCAAACTGATCGGCGGCGAAGGTTTGGACGCAAGGCTTGTGGCCGCCTTCTCCAACGGCGAGAATGTAGAGTGATACGAAGAAGAATGGGCGGCGAAGTCGGATTGTTGGAATTTCCACAGAGGCTGATACAACTAATAATATCATTCCCTGTGATTAATTAATTAATATAGAAACATCATGTTTCCTACGTAATCAGATATTTGGGATCCGTATAAGAGATTCGTCTCTTAAAGAGATACTGTCTATTTTTCTCTTAATATAAATTATTAATATTTAATTATTTTTTTAAATTATAAAAAATTAATTAAAATTAAATTTTAAATTATAAAAATATATTTTAAAATAAATAATTAAGATATAAAAAAAATAATTTCTATTTCTGAAAGAAATAAAGCCAACCCAATCCATCCATACAAATAATAGTGGTAACCAATACGCTTGCTATTACTCTGTATATATATATATATATAACTTGCTAGTTAAATAATTAAAGAAAAATAATAAATAGGATCGCTGTTAATTATAATAGTCTAAGAAAAAAAACTGACCTTTATAATAATTACTAACCTAGTTTTTGGTGGATTTGTCAAATTATACTAAATTGTTTGATATTTGTGATAAGCATTTGAGAGTGAGGTTGCTTACCATGGGAAGCCAGTGCACCGGGTGAAGGGTCGCGATGCCTATATGGGTTTTCAACCTGCTGTGGATAAATCTGAGTCTCCTACGCAGGTTACTGTTTCCCCTTCCATCCTGATTACTACCATAGGCCAAGTTTATTCTACTGATGGGGACTCTCGTGTGTCAGTTGGGGGTTACCAATTGGCCACTTCCTTGAAGCCTTCCTTTCTTTGTCTTGCTGATGGTGATGGTCAGGAGATAGGTGATGTTGATCAGTTGCAACCAGCAGCTGAGCCTCTCTGTGACTCCCATTCGTTGCCCATTTCATTGATGCTTGCTGATGAAGTTTGTGAAATTTTCTCCAGCCCAGATGTTGTTGCTGCTGCTGGTGCCTCCGATGAGCTAATGGCTTGCTTGGGCTAGCTCGATCCAGCCCTTGATCCTAGTGTGCTTTCGGTTGACTATGAGACGCAACCACTGGGTGTAACTAGCAGGGAGTCTCCTGAGCTGCTGGTCTCCTTTCCTCTCCCTGACTCCAAGGCTGCCTCTTATTTGACGGAACCAATTCATTTTGAAGGACAACATCTTTCAAATTGTGTTGTCGCAGTCTTGGACGATGTTTCATCTGGTATGCCAATTGAAGCTGCGGTTAAAGAAGCTTCTACAGTTGATTCTATTCCCAGCCCTCATGATGTCCAACGTGATTTGGCTCCTGAAGTTGATTCTGTATGTAGGATTACTTCTGATGTAGAGCGTTTGCGGAAGCAACTAATGGAGATTAAAGATCAGCGTTGCCTTGATCTGCATCTGCCTTGTTGCACCTAGGCTGCCCGTGAATCTGTTCCAGATGGGTCATCTTCTGGGTGTGAGGCTGCTGTGCAGGCGTGTCGTTACGTGGTGCGAATGCTTCTCCCAACTGCCCTCACGGGCCTCCTGCCCGATGGACTAATAATGAACTATTTGCTATGTAGGTAATAAATGGGAGGTACCCAAAGGCCCGACGACGACGCAAACCCCCTCCAAAGAATTCAAAGGGCTCGGTTGCCACCCCCTTTTGATTCTTTTGAACCTGTTGCGTTTGATCATTTGGCAGAATTCCTATTTATTCCTATGGAATGATGAGGCTGCCCAGTTATTGCTGATGTTGTGTGTATGCCCGGTTAGTTGATGTGGTTAGGCAGGAGCAGAGGCCTATCTCGGTTCGAAATGTTGCTATTGAAGATGCAGGGAATGCCTGTGGCGGGCTCTCTGCTAGCTTGCCTGTATCGTGATTTGATCGTATGTTGGTGTTGGATGGTATCGTTCTGATGCTGATACTGGACTTACAAATGCTGGTCCACTGTGTTCTGCTGCCTTAAAGCTGTTAGCTTGCTGCCCAGGTGGATCTCTTGGATGTTGCTACAAAAATTTGGTCTGGTGATGGTAAACTGCTGTCTACAGTAGTTGGTTTGTGAATGTTTGGTGCCGGTGTTACAGGTTGCGGATTGGATGAAAGCTCATTTCTGATGTATATTGGCTGGGTTGAGTTTCTGAAGATGTCATGTTGCCATCATTGGTATCCTACGTTTGATGTAGACTTGTTCGAGAGGCCGAGGCCAGATGGACGAGTTCGAGACCTCTATGCTCTTGGATGCTTCTGCCTGAGCCGTGAGGTTTCTTGGCCGTATGATGTGGGAGCAATGCCCGTATTTTGGCGTGTGTAAAAACTGTCCGAGGACTATGTTTGAAATTTTCTCTGCTGACTCTGAGTTGAGGGAGAAGTTGCTCGATTGGATGCAGGATCTCGTCCGAGGACTATGCTGCTGATATCCTGCTATGGATGTCGACTTGCCCATAAACTATGCTGATGTCAATTGCATTTTCTTCTGGTGTTTGATTTTGATTTCTTGTGTGTGTGTGTTAAGGCCAGGTTGCATGGCCAGTTTAGATGTTACTCATCTAGAAGTGTTTTGTTTTTTTTGTGTTTTGTTCGATTTCATGAATTGGTTTATGGTAGTGCTCGAGGAATGCCCTTAATTTGTTATTCTACCTCTAAGTCGGTAAAACACTTGGAGTTAGAATATCGTTTTGTAATTTCGTTTATTTTAATCTCATTTTACTTACTTACCAAAAAAAAATATTTTAATATTTTTTATTCCATAAAAATTTAGTAGTAAAGATTAGAATATATAAAAAGGATTTATACATATGTAGTATTTTTTAAAGATTTATTTTTGTAATATTAACATTTAGCAAATATTTAATCCAATAATAAAAAATAACCTTTACATGATTTTTTAAGTATAAATTTATTTATTTTTTTAGTTTTTTTATCCAGGCAATTGTGCCATTGTCAATTTTATGATATAAAAAGATTTCGTACCAATTTCTTAATTAGATCACTAGAGATTTTTTGTGACGGATGAAAGTAACTTGAAAATTCTCTTTGTTAAAGCCTTTTTACAGCTGAAAATTGTGCTCTTAAAAATTGAAATATTCATCTATATATATTGCAGTAAGGATAAAGAACAGATTAGAGGTAGGTAGTAACTTACAAGCATATAGATTGCAGAGGAAAGGAGGATAGTGGTGAAGCGGCCGAGAAAAGAGTCGGCCAAAAAGGCACCAAAGAGTGGGCAAAGCATACACACTCCCTGCCATAGATTCACATTCTTTGCAGCCGTAGCCGTTGGATATTCAAGAACATCTGTCAGATACATCATCAGGTTCCCTGATATCCCATGGTACGCAAACCTCTCTGCCACCTCCACGACTGCATAAAATTAAAAACCACCACAGCCACGGCATAGTTAAATTACTTTTGATGCACGCATGAAAAAAAGGCATATTCGCAGCTCAAATAATGTCAATGCTTCACCGGTGCATGCGTATAGATTAGATGAAATGGGCATGCTTAATGTGTATATGAAAAATACACGTATACGGATAGTTTAATATAGCTACATATGATTGATGTATATACCATAATATTTTTTTAAAAGCTTTTTCTTCATTCGAATGCCAACTACCCCGATTCGAATACTAGACACGCTTTTTATGAGTTTTTTACTCCATTTTACAGCTTTTAGTGTGAGTTAATGTTCAAATACACAAAACACCGAAGTGAGAGAGAAAGTGAAATAAGGAGGAGATTTTGTCAATTCCTGAGCATTCAATTATATTTTGATCTTTATTATATTGGATATTTTGTTTTACTTGTTCACTATATTCTTAATGGTAGCCTTTTATTTAATAACTTATTATTTATCACTTGAATTGTCTAATTTTGTGATAAATTTAAAAGTTATAACTGAATTCAATTACAATAAAGAGATTTCTTCCATAAATTTTTTAAATCAAGGAAGGTTATTATGAAAATTTTGTATATTTGTTTTGCTGTGTGATTTTTCTTTGTGATTGTAGGTTATTATACTATATTCTTCTGAATTTGAACAAATAATTCAATAGTTAATCTCGCTGGAAATTTCTTTTTGACTTTGCGTGATAAAATTTAAGTGGGTGGGTTGATTCCAACAGTACGTAGATAAGTTACATATATATGCTCAATAGAAAAAAAACCATGAAGATGATTATCGAAGGCCATGCATATTAAATTAATATGATGTAGTTTTTGGAGAGAGAGAGAGAGAGAGAGAGGCGTAGTACATATGATAAAAATGGCTGATTTCCAGCCACCACGACGCAGGGAAGAGACGGTGGCTTCTGGGTGGTTGCCATCAGATGCCATGGAGATTTTTTTATGACTAATGAGCCGATCGATTGAGATACATGAAAAAGAATAGCCAATTCTCATCTTTTATATATATATATATATATTTATTTATACTTTCAGCTTCTTTTTTAATTTTGATATATCAACTTTTATTTTAGTATTAATTTTACGGTGGCTAAAATCCTATATCAAATTTGACGCCGAAAGACTCGAAAGTGACGAAAATTTAAAGTAAACGCTTACTTTAATTTATTGTTTTTCATCCACAGCACATCCATAACACTAAAATATGATATGAAAATTTACCAGACTAAATACGAACACGAAAGTCAAGATTAGATCTATGAAAATTAAAATTAATGGCAAAAGATTTATTTTTGATTTTTTTTTTCCGTTTCTACAAGTCTCTGACGTCCATTTTGCTTAGCAATTTCTTTTTTTTTTTTTTCTAGACGGATGTAAGAAATGAATTCAAAAAAGTTCTATCTACTATAGAAAAATAGATAGACTTATTTTTCATATTTTAATTATTTATTTTTAAGTAAATAATTATAATTTATTTATTTTTAAATAATATTTAAAATTAGTTATTTAAAATAAATAGATTATAATTATTTATTTAAAATATACAATCAAAATTGAGAAAATAAGCATTATCAACTGTTAAAGAGATGGAGCTCCCTCAATCTGTAAGAGATTTGGCTTTCCTTGTAAGATTTTGATCTTTCCAAGTTAATTAAGAGTGAGATTGATGAGCATTGAATGAAAGGTTGATCCTATTTGGAGATTATATATGGAGATGCTTCCAAGAGGAGGATCCTAAATATTGATGACCAGTCTTAATAGCGGGATTTTGTGTTAAAGTCAGAATTTAATAATATGCAATTTATTATGAAAAATTTAGATAAATTTTTGCTTAGTCAGGCCAGAACTTGTAAAAAGGGTGACTAATGAATATTAGTATAATAAATATATTATGCGGTTTAATTAATTATTATAAAATTAATTCTTATTTTTACATACTTAATTTTATTTATAATTAAAATTATATGTCAAGCGCTTATTCTCAACAATCATCATGAATAATATAAATGAAGAAAACATTCCACGTCATAAAAAATGAGCTAAATTTATTAACTTGTATAATCTTTATTGTCATATGTTTTTATTAAATTATTTTATAATGATATAAACTAATATGTTTGAATCCATGAAAATAAGAATATTTAGTTTGCCCCTGGAATTAGTGTGCCAATCTATTTTTGTTTCAAAACAATCCAATTGATTCCTCTCTCTTACTTTCCTAAGAATCACGGTCTTTCTCTCCAATTTAAGGAGACCAGAAACGATGGTCTAACATTCACTTTTACAAAATAGGGAAATAAATCAGTGCTATATTATTAAAATGTCACCCTTTTTTTTTAATTAAAGAATATGCATTAAATATACAGGTCATTTATGAAATTAACTTTTCTATTAATAATTAATTTACTATTATCATTTGGCACAATCATTGTCTTTTTAACTAATTAAACGGCACAATCATTCAGCCACAAAATAGCCAACCCTTGTAACTCTTTGTAGCCTAATCAATGACAGGGTCGAGTATGTGACGTTTGAGATACAATATAAAATATCAATTTTAATAAAAAAATTGTTTATTGCGAAGAATATTCCTAATGAAGTTTGAGATAATCATATTTCAGTTAAAAGTTTCAGATTAATTTTATTACAGCAAGAGATAATCAAATATGAAATATTGATGGATCATTGGAGGCAATTTGCACTACCATTTGCACTATAACTAGCGAATATGATCTTTAAAAATGCAGCTCTTATGCTACAATATATATCTTAATAAAATTAAATAATATATGTGTGAAAAAAAATTAAAGATTTGAACAGTAAATAAATAAAAAAAGATATATTTTAAAATTCATTTCAATAAATTAAAATCTAAAAACGGGCTCAAAAGCCTAAAAAGTAACATTGGTCAAGTCCCCAAAACTGTCACATACATGGGCCTAATTAATTGTATGGGTCTAAGATGCATACTGCAGTTTTAGATCATTACAACATGATATGAGGGCTCACTTCATTCACATGTCACAATCCAGAACAATGCCAATGCCTCGATGGATAGGTATTGGTGGTAGCTAGCATACTTTGATACGGCTCTTCACCACCTAATGCAGTAGTGACCTAATAGGGGACTAGTCAATTGCTTGGCTGCAGCCCCTTTCTCTCATCAACTGGCCGATAGAAGTCATCGGCCATCTATTACTCGTCCAATGATGAACCTCCTTATAGGATGACATGAATGGATCAATGTGAAGGCCAATGGTGACATTAACCGTCCAATACATAGCATACTAATTATCTATCAAATTATATATTTAGTATGTTCTCTATCCAATAAAAAAAATATTACTTCTTTCTCAAAACATTTGAAACCATTCTTTGTAAAAGGAGACTAGGAAGATGAAGAGGGACCACTTAGGATCTAGGAGAAAGAGGGAGGACCTCTTAGAGAAGATCATGAGAGAAAGAAAAAAAACAGAGCAAGGTAAACCTAGAGAGAAAGAAACTTTTTTCTTTACTCTTATGGTCTAATTCTACGTCACCTTAGCCTCTATAACCTACCATTGGTATCTATCACATGAATATGTTTTTCAGAGGCAAGTCGTTAAAGTAATAACATCAAATGATCCAAAGTATTGGTTGACTATAGTTTTATTTGGAGAATATTGAATTCCTCTCCAATAACTAACACCATGTTGATCTCCTATTCAAAAAATATATAGGCCCAAAAAATCATATGACATGAAGCTAATCTATCGTTAAGGCTTTTCAAACTCCCTACCAATGGACTGTATGGCTTGAATAGATCTTAATTTCTTTACTCAATGTATTAGGTCCTGTAAATATGTCAACCTTATAATTTAGTCATATCAAAGTTTTTATTTATTCCGTATATTAAGTAAAATATTTTATAAATTTGAGTATCAAAAATTTTTTTTAAAAAAATTCTCTTAGTGTAGCATCTCGTATTCTTATAAGATTATTAGATTATGTATTACAACATTGGTTAATTTACACTTTAATTTGAGTGACTAATTAGCATGATTTGAGAATAATTGTAAGAACCCATCAAGATATAATCAATTTGAGAATACTTGATAATATGAAACTAAGATTATGGCCTAATTACCCCTTCAATTAAGATTAATCGAATCAAAGTAAATTTAAGAGAAGGAACAAACCCTAAAATGCAAATTCTCCAAATTGAATTATAATTTGAACCTAAGTGAAATTAACATAATGGAAGCTAAGATCACTAATTAAGAATAAATTTTCAATTGGATCAAAATCAGCTTATCTTGACTAGAGGTAGTTCCTTTATGGCTAAGAAAAGGAGCGTGAGCAAAGCAAGGAAGATGGATTTTATAGCTCCAAATATGTAATTCGACCAATCAAAAAGCTCATGGGCGGCCTAATCTAGTTGCCTATAATATTTTAAGGTCAAAAATTAAGTAATGACCTTTAATTTAGAGAATCAAAGTCTATTAAAAGAGGAAAGCTTTAAGTTAAGAAGAAAAAAACAGAACAAATTTATACATATTAATCACTAAGTAATCATTAATATCCTTTGTTATTCTACAATGCAATTCCTCTATAATATCTTGAATAATTGTTTATTCATGTAAAATCTTTTCTAGGAAGTCAAATTTCAGAGAAATTTAAGTATTGTTTAAAATGGAGGTATTGAGAAATCAAAAAAAATTGAGAGTTAATTTGTAATGTTTGTTTTATAAATTTCATTCTAATAGTATGTAAGTATTATATATGATGGCTTTAATAAAATCTATGTGTCAAATGTTAGCAAACAATTCTAATTTGAGAGGAAAAATAATTCGAAACAACAGGGGCAAGAACATAGCATGGGAACAAGGTTGTGTTCTTTGCAGGGCATTGTTTATGCATGTTATTATTGTTGGATTTTGATCACTTTTTTATAAGTATTAAAATAAATGGATAATTATCGAAAAGCCATTCGATATTCATACAAAAATTATGGTATAATTGATGCGGATATTATGGACATTCCAAATAAAAAAATTTAATTTTCTTTAATTAGAAAATATTTATTTATTTGAAAGATTTTATTTGAGAGATTTTATTTAATTTTTATCTTAAAAAATTATGTCATATTATTTTCTAATTAATCTAAGATAAATGTTCTATATATAATAATCATAATTCTAATATTGTATATATAATTGATGAGTTGAATAAAAATATTATATATTATTATATTTTTTATACTCATGAGTTTGGTGTTTGACGTTTGACGGATAACTCAAATTTTATTTTGCTATACTGGATTGTGTGTATTCGGGTCAAACCCTAACAGCGGCAACTATTTCATGGCACTATACACATGAAACAAAAGGGATGGGTATATTAATGTATTATTTAAGTTTGATAATTAATTAATTAGTGAAAGAGAAATATTTTGATGATTATTGTGAGCACAAATCGGATAAATAATTTTTCATGGACATATTTCATATCACCTAATATTTAATTACATCCCTTAAGGATATATTTTGGATAGTCCAATATGATAAATAGATTTTTATCATTTACTAATAAATATTATAAATAATAATTATGAGAGTGTCAAATATTAAATTATGAAAAATTAATTGGAGGACCGATTTAACCTTCCATAATAATATTTAGATTATTGATATTTTAGGAGGATATCTTATGTGACAAAATGAGATGTTATGGTGAAAATTTGGTTACTAAGGGCGAGATAATCTGCACCAAAAAAAAAAAAAAGCATAAAATTAGTGGATTTGGTGCATCTAATTATCAATTCTCTATCATGCCATTGCTCGATTATTTCATGATTATTTCGTAATTACTCTACAATTTCTTCGTGATTACTTTGTGTTGTTCTATTGTTGTCAAGTTCTTATCATGATTCTTAATGGTACACTGCCTTGGTGGATTAAGATAGCAGACTTTGTATGAGGACGACTTAGAACTACCTCTGTTTTTGTATCCAAGAGATTCTAGGGTCAGGCCAAAGGTAGTGTCATACTCGTTTTGCACTCTGTAGATAGTATAAAGAAAGACATATGAAGATATTAAAGTATTATGATATATGGGTTTCGGGATACTCTAATATAATTTTTTTTAGTCAATACTAGTGTCATTCTGATGATTTTAAGATTCCATCTGTATTATATTTCTCTTGTTGAAACTCTATGTGCTATGAGACTATATGATTTGGATATAATTTTACTGTGTGATTTGGACTGTCTTATCACAGGGGTGATTGTGAGATGATTAGACATTATTTAGGAAGTGATGGTGAGTCATTAGGATGATTGATAATCTACTCATTTAATTGGACAGAAATATGTTAGTCTTAAGTTTAGAGTAAAATGAAAATATGATTATGAAGATTTTTTTTATGGAGATTGCTGATATTATGTGGGTTCGATCTAAAAAGATGGCCTGGGTCATCATATTCTTGCTGAGATTATTAAGATGGACTATCCAATTCAACCAAAAATTAATTTATTTGGGCCGCTATATTCTTATTGAAATTATTGAATTACACGACCTTTGTTTTTTTGGGGCTTGATGGGTTCGAGTTTTTATACTCTTATTGAAATTGGTAAAATACAGGAGTTTGGTTCTGTTAGGGAGTGATGGGTCCGGTCGTCAAAATTTTATTGAAATCTATTATGATACAAGTTGTGGGCTCCTAGAACATGTGATTGATGATCCTCTATGCTATGAGTTATTGTAATCCTCTATGAATATGAGTTATTGTCTGACTTTTGAGTTCTCTAAATTATATTGATCTCATGTATCATTATAATCTTGGATTTTATTGTATTCTTAAATTATAGAGTTGTTTGTTAGTCTTTTGACTCATTTTTTATTTGTTTTCAATTATTTAAAAGTTACTTCAGGTGCCTTGAAAAGAATGATTACTCAGAGTGGAAGAATTTTGTGAGTTTTATTCCAACTTTTTGACTTTGCGTAAAAAAAAAAAAAAAAACAATCAGATTTATAATACATATTGTACACTTTGTGAGTTTTATGGTAATCGAACAGTGTTATAAAATGCTTAGTAAAATATTGAGACAAGTTAAACTTAGTAATATATTTGATTTATGAAGTTTCATGTCATTAATTGGATGATTGAGATGGGACAATTCTGGTCATTATTTTTATACCATCAAAGCAAGAGATTTTCAGATTTTTTAGCGCAAGAGTTTGGGCTGAGAAAATAAACCGAGCATGGGCAATTAATCAATGGATTCCAAAATACCCGCTTATTTGACAACACATGATGATTAAATAATAACAATTATAAATAATAAAGAATACATAATTTTACGTAAAAAATTCTCTTTAGAATGAGATGAAAAAATCATAAAACGATACGTTCAAAATATCTATATTATATAAAAGTTCAGTTACACAAATTCCTATAAAATATAAGGACTTAATATTTTATATCGAACAGATTGAGTAAAAATAAATACAATATAAAAAAGTAGAAATATGATTGGTAAAACGTTCTTTTCAATTTTAAAAATAACGTACTTAAGAATGGCAGATACTGGACAACAATTCAAAGCTCACTCAGATACTCGATTTTTCATCTTATCTATTTTTTCTCTCTTTTTTTTTTCTTTTTCTCTCAAAGACGGCACTTTAGGTCCCAGAAAATACAAGCTGTTCTCATAAAAAACATATTAGTGTGTTTTTATATCGCACACCGATGCTCGAGCGCCTATCGAGCATGCCTCAGGTACGGACACTATTGGAATCGGCGCTTTGAGTACCCTTCGGGCACACCTCGAATACACGCCTATTGAAATCGGCGTTTATGCACACTTCAGGCGCCTGTCACGTGCTAGTCTACAATTTGTTCCCAAATTAGTATAATATACTAGCGCCTTTTTTCAATTCATCAGACGACAAGTCAGTTAGGTATAAGACCCATGCACGTGCGACACACAACTCAATAATTATATTATTGTTTGACCTGATATTCATGTTCAAAGTTGATCCCGTTCTTATAGCAGCTAATAAGGTGTCAGACATCTTCGATTTTGTGCAATTTTTGGGCAGATGAGGAGCATCTACTAGGCGTCGGGTAGTGGGATTCACTTTATAATTTGTTGCTGATGGGGAAAAAAAATTATGGAGCATATTTAAACCAAAAAATACAATTAAAAAAATAAACCATAATATGCGGAAAAAACTCAAAATTTTGGTTGGATCATTGATTTTCTTTTTTAAAAAATAAACTTTTAATCAACGTAAAATCATAAATTGAAAAACACTAACCTTTTACAACATTTAGAAAAATTTTATAGATTTCTCTCTCTCTCTCTCTCTCTTTACAACGTAAAATCATCAGTTCAGTTTTTTTTAATTCTTCTTTCTCTCCCCCTCAAAATGATGAAAATTTTTCACATATTTATAGATAAAAACATAAGAGAACAAAGATGAATGCTATTATAAAATAACGTTCCAACTACCAGCAAAATGTTTAATATCGACCACTGGATCAGGTTAGCCCATCATAAGTGCCCACCCAATCAATTTAATACAATAAAAGCAATTCTTCATGAACACCTAATTACTTGAAATTACAATAGAAAAAAATCTCTGTATCAGTTTTATGTCCATCTTATAGTTCCATCTTTTTACCAGATAACATAAAATATTTCTACGACTGCCTTCTAGTCTAGCTTCTCCATTAAGTGCATGTCAAGAAAAGATCATTTCCTAATAGTCATGAGATAATCATCTATAGGAAAGTTAACGTCAGAACACGAAACTGTAGACTCCAAGCAGTGGGAGGAGAACACAACACTCTGATAATTCATCTCTCAACTAAATGTTCACAGGTAACCGCAGCCATAGATTACTTACCATTGCATAGAAACTACCACAACGCATGGGCAGTAAACAAGCTTGCTACGATTATAAATCACTGCAGCTTGCTAGGATTATAAATCACTGCAGTTTTCACAAACACATACAAAAATTAAAAGATATGAATGTGTGGTAGTAGTGATAACGATTTCTGCATCTCTACTGTGTAAGAGGGATGCATTCAAGCTCAAGATCAAGGACCCCTCTCTCCACATTCTGCAGCCTGATACACATTTCCTGTTTTACTTTTCCCTCTTTGAGGTAGATTATACTGTCTTTTTGCAGCGTGTCATCTTTACTCGCTAACCGCTTACCAAGCTGCATCGACTCATTAGTTGCGGATTTCTCATAAGCTTTGGCAGCGGAAACCAGAGGTTGTATGTCAATCTCGGCTTCCCCCATAAAATCATCTGTTGTGAAGGTGTCCTTGTCGTACACAAGCTGCAAGTACCCAAGTGTTGTTTATTAAAACTGAGGATGGAGGGGATTGGTATTTTTCAGTAGTAGGAATCTATGCTCGAAGTAGTTTGCATTACTGTGACACGGTTATAGTTGAGCCTAGGAAAAATCAATCATCATCAAAATAAAAAGAAAGAATGACGATAGTTGAACAATCAATATCACTATATTGCTTTCAAGCAGTCCATTACCGTTGACATAGGTTCTTTACGCTTAGCTAGGCTTGATTGTTATGGACCACAAATTCATATATGTACGATTTTTGGGTGTGTGTACATGCATGTATATGATTTTGGGTTTTTCTCTGAAACAACTTATTAAGCTATTTTCATTATTTGTCTATTTGGTTTTCAGAAATATAAAGTTGTTCACACTATGATGCAGTTATGACTATTAGCTATCCACTCTCTCTCCCACCCTACCAAGTTTTTAGAGGTACTTCTCAACATCTTTAGATGCCAAGTCTAGTGATTTCTTCCTACAGATTTTGCTAGGACCTTGCTTGACTTTTAATGTCCCCTAACTGCATTCTCTCTCTCTCTCTCTCTTTTTGTTTTTTTGATAAAATTTTTGGTTGTTTCTCATCTAAAATATAATATATGATTAAGGTTGCATTCACTAAACTATCCTTAGATCCTATGATATGGAAACCTTATGCACTGGGATGTCCCCTTTTTTTTTCAAGCTTACATGTGGTCTTCCCTTAAGTCCAACTTGGTCTAACCGGCCAATTTTCTTCTTTACTTTTCCAGTTTTAGTGTACATATCAAAGACCGAAAGTGGTACTTTGTAGTCAAACTTTCTCTTTGAATGACTAATTCTTCCATGAAATAAATCTATTTTGTAGATTGAGAAACAGAAAACAGAACCCAATTTTTGACACTTGTTTGATTGTTGAAAGTCCTCTACCAAGTTCCAGCCATATGGGAAACTGGAATGACTAAAAAATACTACATTTAAAAGTCAGCAGAATTGCATCCACGTTGATTTTTTCCCTCAACTATACCCTTAGCGTGTTAAAGAGAAAGAAAGATAAGTATCCTCTGTAGGACATCTTACTTGACAAAATATAGAGAATCAGAATGGACCAAGAGGAAAATGAAAGCTGTTAAACCTGAATTTTTAATAAGGCTAGATGCGATGTTATGGTGCTGGTGCATCATTGAATTTAATTGCCATAAACCGTATGATTTTGGTTATGAGAAACTCACCAACTTTAAAGGAGGGACACAATCTGGAATCGACAACATCAGCTTTTCATTCCAAACTGGGTTCAGGTTGTTTCTTACAACACGCGTCCTCACTGACTACAAAAAATTTTGCATAATGTCATTATCAAGAAATAATGACACCTTTCGCCAACAAGAAATCATAACACCTGAAATTTTGAAGGAAAGAGCCTCACTTGGTGCCCCAGTGAGATGATGACATAGGGATCACTAGTCACCATATCCCGGACCGCTAGGTTGGTGCCTTTAAGGACCTTCACATGTATTAATCCAATGAATTCTATCATACCTAGCTGGAAAAGAAGATACGAACACAGATCAAGTAATAAATTTAAGCAGCACTTGGATAGTACTCGAGCACATGCTGTGTTATATCCGAAATAGGATATATTACCAAAGTTTGATGCAGTTGGAAGTCAAATTCCAATATAGAGAGGCTCCTGGAGGTGTTACTTATATTTGTGAAGTAATAATTAAGCTAAAATAAGTAAAATATTATAATTGTTAAGAGTGTAAAACCATCCTTAGACCTTCACTATATAGTACTGAAATTTCTAAGTCTGCTTGTTTCTTTGCATGATATCATAAACTTATCAATCGAGTGGTTATAACTTCATTCCCCAAAACCCATTTTTTCTAGTTATTTCTCAATACATACTCTAAAGTTGTCATATGGTTAAGCTACAATTTTAGGCTAGAAAGACATCAGTGTAAAAGGTGCGTTAAGTATAAACTCATTCTTAAACCTTTACTAACTTAAGCTTTTGGATAACGAATACTACACGAATAGCTGCAGCCAGTTCAATACTAAATAAAGCGGAAAACATGAACAAAGGAAATCAAAAAAGTACCGATAAGTTGCAATGCTTCGAATATTTGTACACCGAATCCTTCCGTTTCCAGCTGTTGCAAAATGCCTGTCCCAGCCCCGGAATACGAATACTTGTTACTTGCTTGTCAAACTGTTTCTTTTCAAGTGCCAAACCCAAATTAGTGCTTGAATGGCAATAGGACATTGAACTGGTAGGACGTGGGTATCTACAGCAGAACTCTCCATCAGAGTTTGAAAACTGTTGCAGCTCATACTTTCTCCTGAGCAATCAGAGAGTCATTTAAACTTTCCGTAAAAAACAAAGTAGAAAGAGTGAAAAATCCATTCATGTTACCTGATAAACTCAGATCGGTCCTCTATGGAGGAATCTGGTTTTGGCTTCTTTATGTTTCCTGGGATGCAAGCTTCATATTTCAAGTTGGCTACAAGATTTCCACCCATCTCTGCCAAAGATTTGACTTGTTCTTCAGTCCATTCATCCAGGTTCACTGACAATACCTGCAATCCAAGAGGTTAAAAATGCCGAAACTTATTGCATGATATATCTTGTCCGGAATTCCGAAGCTCCAATCTGATGCAACAAATGATCTATATCTATATTGTTTAACTCCATGCAGTTACTTGGAAAAAGATGCAAAGCAATCTGGTAAGACTCATAGGTTAAACACAAGTATCGGGGCATACTTTTCATTTTAAAAATGCTAGCAATGGTCGTTTTAGCAGAATGATAGAATTGTTTTCGTATGACATGATGGTCACGGGTTCGAGTTATGAAAACGGCCTCTTGCATAATCTCAGAAAAGCTCACGTATGATAGAATCAAAGTGATTTGACTCTTCTCTAAACCCTGCACATAGTAGGAATTTCGTGTTTTGGTTGTCCTCAGCAGCACAATAGCATTGTTGCCCTGTGATCTAGTGACATTGGTTCAAATTTGCAGCCGAAACTTACAAGCACCTTTGTTTTCATGTCATCAAGGTATCTTTGTTTTCTCTGTACTTCCACTTCTTCTATTTTAATTACTGAACATGCAAGTCAAATATCATTTTTTTTTTATCAAGTTCTCTGAACATCCAGGCTGCCAACTGAATCTCCAACAAATTTGATATCCTTACGTTTTCTTTATATAGCTCCATTTTCCATTTTTTGCCACCTAAGAAGATTAGACAGGGACATAGAAATGGCAACGTACTACTTTTCAAAAATTAGGTCATGAAATGTCAAAGACATGCTAACTAAAACTTATAAACAAGAATATAATTAATCAAATAATAGTATTTCACAGTAAGTTATTAATTGATATTCCACTCTATACTTTCAGTTATAAACAAAAGCTCCTAAACAAGTAATTTTCAAAAGCAGTTGCATTCGGGAAAAAAAATGTTGTTATTGCCATTCAAATGGGAAAAAAGGAAAAAGAAGAGGACTAGAAATAAACAAAAAAGTCAGGGTCTGTTAGTGTTTAAAGAGAATAAAAAATGAAAAAGAAGATAACCAATCAACCAACAATGTTAAGGTACACAGAGAATAGCAACTATTCAAAAATCATAGTAAAGAAAAACCAATACTATAGAAAAAGCAGAAAATATAACAAACAAAGCCAGAGATACGTCAAATTGAGAGATTAATCATCAGAGAGAAAAGCAAGTACGAAATAACGGCCACCACCCAATGCCGCCAGCTCCTCCAGCCATTGTTGCAAGCTTGTCCGACCGTCGTGTTTTCTCTTATATGTCAGATTCTTCTCTCTCTATTTTATTGATTATGAATTAAAAATAGCAGTCTTCATTTCCCTATTCTCAATTTTATGTTTTGAACTTTTTTTGCTAATTTTAACCTGAGACGTAGAAAACAAAACAACAAACAAAATATAAGCATGTGCAGTTCATTTCCCTATTCCCAACTTTATGTTTTAACTTTATATTTTTGCTGATTTTATTGTGAGACCAAGAAAACAAAGCAAGCAAACAAAATATAAACATGTGCAACCACGTAACAATATCAGGCCATCTGTCGGCAGATGCTGGTTGCCTTGGCAGAAAAGGGAAAAAAAAGATAATAATATAATACAAGAAGCAAGAGAAGTTGCTGGTTCATTAACATAAGTAGGAGAAGAGAAAGGGAAAGAAAGAGATAAAAAAGAGGACCCGGGATGAAGAAGATAGGAAAAAAGGTCTTAGAAACCTGATTTTCAGGTAGAATTTTTAGGGAAATTTATATATTTTGGATTTCCTTGTTGGGAAAAACTTCTACTCCTGATATTTTAAGGTAATTTCTTCAATTTTATCCTAGTATGAATCTATTTTATAGGGTAAACTTGTTTTCAAGTGCTGATTTTATGTAAACAAATGAGGAAGTGGACTATGGTATTATGAAATTAAGAAAAAGTAATTAGTGTAGAATTAAAGTGAAAACTAGCATAATAAATTGAGGATTGTAGGTTTAGAATGTCATGCAAAATAAATGGAGAAATCAAATTGATGTAGGGGGGAAGGGGAAAAGTAGGGAAGAGAAACAGAGGAGTAGATAGAAGAACAGAGATTAGAGGGGTAGAGAGAAGAAAGAGATCAGAAGGGTAGAGACAAGAAAGAGATCACACTAAGGGAGAGAGGAGGAAGGAAATTACAATACTCTATTGCATTCAATTTCTCAAGTGTTTATCCATATATTAAATAATAGAAGTAAGGTCCTTATATAAAGAATCTGAATCCTACACTAAATTGGAAAGAAATATAATTTACAAACTAAATATGACTTAAATTCCTAAAATAAAAGAAAATCTCAATTAAATAAAAGTAAATTAAATAAAATCGCAATATAATAAAAGTAAATAAAATCGTAATCTTTCAAATAAAATAAAATTAAAGGGAATCAAAATAAATCTTTTCTAATTTAGTATAATTTGGATGTCCGCATTAATTCTCCCTAGGTGGTTGAGACTCGACCCCGTCGAGTAAAACCTTTGTAATCAATCCTCCAACCACAAGCTGAGCGGCTGTGCAACCTTCTATTGACTATAATAGACTCATGTAAGTGGGGGCCGAAAGCGGACGGAGCGACCAATATCTCCGAAAGGGACTAGACTTGGGCATGAAAAAGTGTAATTCTGCTGACTCTGATAGAATTCCAAAAGATCTGGGTCAAACTGCTGTAGTGTTTCTCGAGAGATCCAGGCATTCTCGGATTCTAGTTCGCCAACCCAACGGATAAAAAAGCGTTGAATCGCTCCATCCATGGTAAACATAATCTGGAGGGGATTTGACCCGCTTGTATAAACTACTTTGTGATGAGAATCTTCAACTGGCTGGATTTTGTCTGCTGTGTTTCTTTTTTTTTTTTCTCCCCTTTTTTTCCTTTTTTTATTCTCTCTCTCTTTTTTTTTGCTCTATTTTTTTTTTTTTTTTTATTTTTTTCTTTTTTTTAATATTTTTTTCTGCCCCCTTTTTTTGGTTGCTGTTTTCCCTCTTTTTTTTAATATGTTAAAAGCTTGCGCCCTGTACTGTGCTCTGCCCTAGCCAAGTTGGGAGGCAGAGACGCTCGATTTGACGGCGATAAAGGCGGTAGTGACGACGATGAAGGCGGCAACGACGACGGTGAAGATAAAAACGTTGACAAAGAAAACGGTGACGAACGAAGATGAAGCTGAAATCAAGGAAGATGGAAGTAAAGAAGACGAAGACGAAGAATCAGTACACTCCGATTCGTGACTTCTCTCTCTCTTTTTTCATAGAGCCAGCGCTCATCTCTCTCTCACTCTTTTTTTTTTTTTTTGACAATATAAAGAGGAGGCAGTGGTGGTGGTAGAGATGGGCCCGCTGGCAGAAGATGCGATTGTATACGATGGTACGAGATAGTAGTGTGGTGAGTCATTGGTTGCAGGAAAGGGATGTTGCGGGAGGCAAAAAGGATAGAATTTTATCTCTGATACCAATTTGATCCAGGGGGGAAGGGGAAAAGTAGGAAAGAAAGATAGAGGGGTAGAGATAAGAACAGAGATTAGATGGATAGAGATAAGAATAGAGGCCAGGGGATAGAGATAAGAAAGAGATCAGACCAAGGGAGAGAGGAGGAAGGAAATCACAATACTCTATTGCATTCAATTTTTCAAACATTCATCCATATCTGAAACAATGGAAGTAGGATTTTTATATAGAGAACTTGAATCCTAAATTAAGTTGGAAAGAAATATAATTTACTAACTAAATATGACTTAAGTTTCTAAAATAAAAGAAAATCCCAATCAAATAAAAGTAAATCAAATAAAATCCCAACATAATAAAAACAAACAAAATCGTAATATTTCAAAGAAAATAAAATTAAAGGGAATTAAAGTAAATCTATTCTAATTTGGTATAATTTGGATGTCCGCATCACAAATAATAGCAAACAAGTCTAATAAGTAAAATCTTAATTCTCAAACAAAAGGGTACTTCATGCATCATAGTCATTCTTGGGTAATTGAATAATATAGTTGAAAAAGTGTACTATAGCATGTTTGGGTATAGGAGACAACTTGGTATAGTACTATGAGGTCTTTAGGACTGCATTTGGTATATATGAATCCTTTGGGCATATACTATATGTCTTTACTCTTTGGGAGCGACTTAGAACATGCATGACCATGATACATGCCAAGACATGATTATATGATTCCAAATATTCCTATATGTTACACTTGTTTCATGCTTAGCTAAATCAAGATATTTTAGATAACTATTTTCTCAACTGTGTACGCTTTTATTGTAATTCATTATCATAGCTACTTTTGACTTATATTGGAATGCTAACAGGAAAAAATTGTAAACCTATTATCCACACTAAGTTTGTCTCATAGTCTTTCTAGATTATCTGCATTTTACGATGAGGGACACTCAATAGTAGCAATACAAGCTAATGTTAGGACATTTTGGAGGATTTTTATGTCTTCATTTAATATTTTGGAGACATATATACTATAAGTTCCATATTCTGTAACTACCTTTTATTGGATAAGCTTCAAATTTCAAGTATATTGATTAGACAATGCGAGAGCTTTCTAAATAGTCGTGTTAAATTTAATCATGTTTATAAGATGTTACACTTTAAGTTAAAGCGCTTGCTTTGGCTACGGCAGGGCCCAAGTTCATCTTAGGTATTGCACTGGTCATTGCCAATCTAGATATGGATTCTGATAATTAAATAGCCCCACTACAAATTTCTTTCTAATAACCTATTTTCTTGTTTTGAAAATTAAAAAAAAAAAGCCTAACATATCCAAGCGTGTTCTAAGTCTCCTCTTAACATGTTTGAATGCATTCAGCCTTTTTTTTTTTTTTTTAAAAAAACAATCCTTCATATCCGAGCATGTCCTATAGGTGCTGAACATAATCTGAAGTTTGTCGGTATTAAATTTGTGTCAAAGACATCAATATGCTACTTGGAGGAGGTGTCTGTGCTTCCTGGCCAAATAATTTCAAGGCTAAAGGTGTCAAACTGAATGTGTTATCCAGGTATATTACCCCCGGAGTCCATTTCTTTCTTGAGAAGCCACCTTATAGATGACCTCAGCAATTCAGATCCTTTAAGAACCGGATCAAGCATTGGTCAGATCCTTTAAGAACCGGGTCAAGCATTGGTGAAATGTTGCGACTTGTGCAGGAAGGAAGCAGAAGCAATGGATAATCTCCTCATGCATCGCGATATATATTAGTTGCTTTATAGCTAGGCATTTGGGTTATGGCCTGACAGAAGAAATAGACGACAAGCTCATGCATTTTGTGTACAGTTTTAGAGCTTTGGAATGTTTGAGGTGTTGGGACCAAGACCGCTTATTTGAACCATAAGAAAACAATCAACAATTCACAACAAGCACACAACAATCACCAATAATGAAATAAGACGCAATTTTTATATGGAAAACTTTCTTAAGAATGAGAGGAAAAAGTCACAAGATGATATACTAGAAATATCTTCACTAAATAATCAGTTCGGTTATACAAACCTTATAAATATAAGGACTAGACACATTGTAACAAATAGACCGAGTAACAATGAGTATACAACGAGAGAGTAGAAAATATAACCGGTAAAACGTTCTTCTTAACTCTAATAACAATGTACCCAAGGTCAGCGGAGGCTGGAACATAATTCGAAACTCAACCGGATTCTCGTATCTTCCTTTTCTCCCTTTTCTCTCTCTTTCTTTTCTTTTTCACTAAAAAATAGCGCTCTAGATTTCAAAGAATGTAAGTGATTCAACCCTAAAATGCATTAGCGCGTTTTTATACCACACGTAGTGCTCGGCAGGCGCACCTTGAGCACAGGTGCCACTGGGAATGGTGTCTCAAGCGCCCCTTAGATGTGTCTCGAGAAAATGCCCACTATTTTCAACACCTCAGGCTCCCCTGGGGCATGCCTCAAGTGCAAGGCCACTGGATTAGGCGCTTTGGGCGTGCCTCGAACACTCTCCCTCTGAAATCAACGCTTTAGGCGCTGGTCACGTGCACGAAGACTACAATCCTCCATATCAGTGCAGTACCCGTGTATCCTCATCTGAACTACCAAACGACATGTCCAATAAGCATGGGCCCACACAAGAGTGAGTTATAACCCAACATGAGGAAAAAGATCAACAATAGTAGGTGGATTGAAGTCCTCTAACTGCTATGCTCTTGGTTAGCCATTTGTAAGGAAATGGTTTTAATCCTTTCCATGCCATTTGTTTTAAGGAAAGAAAAACCCTACATGTTTTTGAGGAAAATATGTTCAGAGTTGCTTGATTTTTGGGGGAAAGGTAAAGTCCCAGCCTCCTTAGAAATTAGACAAGTTTTTGATTTATAGGAGTTACTTGTCTTTTTAAGCATGTTGCTTCTGAACAAGGAAGATGCCCCCTTGCATCACGTTAGTAAAATTTGCCACGCCGATTGAGAAATGCTTGCACCATCAAAATTTCAGAAATCAGTGGCATGGATATTCCATCATGAACAAGAGGTGAGAGTGGAATTGTGTAAATCTACGGACTGAGGTTATCATCATCCATAGTTTCCATCCGTGCATACTGCTTACACGCAGGAGGACATAGAGCTTGTACAACGTCATCCATGGGCTTCATCATCTCTGGGACTCATCCATGATTGCATCATCAGTTCTGATGCAATGTTAGTATATAGTGGACCATTAAGAAAGCTGTTGCACCGTATCAATTGCACCATCACATATAGGGACAAACACTATATTGGACACTGCATCAATCCAAAAGCTTAAAATATTAGAATCTAGGCAATTTATGTTTATAAGCCACTTGTGTTCCAACTCTTTATTCAGAATCTATTGGGACCTCAATAACATTGTTTTGAATTTTTTGTTTTGAGCTAACGATTGTTTCAGCTTTTTCTGATACATTATGTTTGATTTTTCACTTTGCCTTTAATGATATTGTTGGGCCGTATGCCTCGAATTCAAGGAACAGGATGACGAGGCTCAAGCACCACCTTGAATACAACCAACTCATGAGTGTCCTAACCCGATGGGAATTGTCTACCTGGTTGGTATTTTCTTTTCATTAAACCAACCCTAAAATCGATTATCTAGTGAATTAGTCCATAATAGTTGGAACAGCGCATCATTGACTAGTGGACAAGAATCAATATATATCCTTCACCTGCTGAAGGTGTGCCTGCCACACCAATGGACAACACTCGCCAGAATAAGGCGTTCTTGTCACGTCAATGAGACATGCTTGACATGTCAGAGGACAGCGTCAACTGCTCCAAAAAAGCAATCAAGGATAAACACTGTGGAATTGACAATGGTGCCCAGCGTGGATTGCAAGATAGGCATAACTGGAGCCGACCCTCAGATTCAACACTCAAATCAATTCAACACTCAAATAATTCTCATCGCAAGATTTGAACAGGGTGCCCATTTTGATAAGTTTATTATACTCTTCTTAAGTTGTCCACCGACTCAATCCCTCTCAACCTCACAATAAGAATCTTGTAGATGCTCTCGCATGTGACACGCTATAGCTACATTGTCGTATCGCTGAAATGAACGATCATCCTATCCGCCCATTTTCTGGCCGAGTTCCTCATCCAGCAGCCCAACCCCTTCATCCATGCCCACAATATCTAGTTCAAAGAATTAGAAAACTCTTTGTCCAGCTCAAGTCAGTACTGACTTTGGCATAGGAGAAGTTTTTTCGGGAACACGACCCAGAATCCTTCACTATTGATGCGTAAGGCCTTGGAATCAGATTATCCAGATAAAGATTCCTCCTTGTGGTCGTCCTATTCTAGGTCATACCATTGGTTCATGCATGCATCATTTGGAAACGTTTAACGAAGCCCTACCCAGCAGTAGTTAAATTATTTTTCCTCTGTTTTTAAGGAGTCTTTCTCTCTCCACAAAAAGAAACCTCAATCCATGGGAAGCAAGCAACCCCAATGTCCTCATTACTCCACCCACTGTGAGTGACTGAAGTCCTCACTTCCTCATGCAGTCAGGTCAAGACCACAACAGATGTGGCGACCATACTTGGTACTATGGCCATCCAAATGGGAGAGATGACTGCAGTTGTTGGATGCCTAATAATAGGATTGAGCATCAGCTGGCAGAGGCTAGTCTATCATGTCCACAACTAAGGGAGCCTTTTTCCTGGCACCAACTCCATCATATAACACCTGCCTAGAGGCGCCATTCCTAACCATAGCCCTTTGCAGATGAGAATGGAGGCTCAACCATCGGACTAGGAGAATCATCTAGCCACAGCAATACCAGATGCATTGCCCGAGCACCAGGGGTGTCCAAAAATATCGTTAACTTGATAAACTGAACCGAAATTGATAAAATTAAACATAAAAATAGGGTAACCTAACCATTCAGTTCGGTTCAGTTTTGGGTCAATATATTGAAAATTCATTGGGTTTTGATTCGGTTTCAGGTTCTTGATTTATTTACTAGTGGGTATCCGGATTGACGATATATAAATATATAATTATGAATAAATATGTATAAATATATGAATATATATAATTATTCACAGTGGAATAAAACTTATATTATTTATAGTTTATTGCTAAATTATTATTAGAAGTTGTAATTTATACACTAAAATATTATTTAGGTGTTTGCAATTTTGGATTTTAGTTATTATATGTTTGTAGTTTGAATGAAAATGTTAAGATGATTAGAATCAATTAACCCATCAAACCAGTTCAATTTTGGTTTAGGATTTTGCCAAACAGGTCATATCAAATTGGGTCAAAAAACGTTTATGGATTGGTTAGCACAATCGTGAACACCCCTACCAAGCATTGCAACCCTCAATCGCTACGATCTTTTGAGGCACAGCCCAATCAACTAGAAGCTTCAACCAACATCATATCCTGATGCCTAGCCCCGTCCCAGCAAGTGTCCAACCACTTTGAGCTCTAGACCGACCTTAACACTTGTAGACCAGTGTTAGTGACCAAGGTTGAGGAGAGGAACCAAGTGATCAAGCAGAGGGTCTTTAGGGACAGACGACAATCCAGTGGAGCTAGAATAGAGCCATGCACTCCTTCCACAAATGCCATCTTGGAGTGCCTCCTTACAAAGAAGTTCAAGGTCCCACAATTGGAGCCATAAGATAATACCTTGGATCCCTAAAACCATCTCCACCATTTCCTCATTTTGCTGCCTTTCCAGAGGCTTGACAATGCCGCACTATGCTAATATTTCCTAATGATCCTGAAGGGAGACACCTACACCTTGCTTTATCAACCACGGCCTCACGGCCTTAACTCCTTCAAGATGTTATCCAGCACAAGAGCCGTAGCAAAATCGAGTCTCTAGAGGGAATCACCACTGATTATGGATCCAAACTTGGATGATTTATCCATGACCAAGATGAAGCTTGGGTGAAACTAAGTGGAGTTAGAACTTTCTGATGTTGAAAAATCAATGAAGGAGTTTGTGGTTAGGGGTGAAATGCCACTTGAACCCAAAGCTAACTACTTCTCCCCGAAATATGTTAAGACGCAGCAGTTGATAGGACATCTAGGGATAAAGCACAGTTTTGGTGGGCCACAATAGTAATATTAAATCAAGGCAAACTCTGGCTGTCCCAATTCACCTCAAGCAAGAGGCATAAGAGGCATCCTTGTTATCTGGTAAGGGAACTCAAGGGCTTCCATGAGAACCTAAAGGACTACCTTGCACACTTTGTGCTGAGGCTTGGGGTACCTAAACGTCACCGATGAGATCATGGCAGGAATCTTTTGCAACTCCTTCGGGGAGGACACTTCTACAAAGTTGTACTAAAAATGTCGACCTCCTTCGAGGGGTGGGAGAAGAGAAAGTGATCATTTATCTAGAATTTGGAGAATAGGCCGAGGAGGCCAACTAGGCAAAGCTGGCAGAGCAAGCCACCTAAGGCCCACCCGAACCCATCAAAAAGCACAGGTGGAACGGAGGCCACTAAGAGAGGCCTTGTGACCACCATCCCGAGACATCATCACCTCGGGGCCCATCTCAGCATCTACACTTGACACCCCTCAACAACTTCCGCACCAACATCTAGGTGCAAATGAAGGACAAGCAATTGTTGAAGTGGCCAAGGCCGTCCTAGGAAAATAGATAACCACCCCTTCTTAGTGCATACTATTGTATGAAAAAGTGATGTTTGCAAAGCAACTTTGTATATTCGATAGAAATGGATAAAATTGTTTTACAAACATCACTTTTTTCATAAAACAACATGCACTAAAAAGGGGTCCTTACCTATATTCCTAGGATAGTTAGGCAGGCAGTACTACTGATAACACTTTTTCATATGTATGACACTTTAGGTTTTAGGGACTACCTTTTTAGCATGGTTTCGTAGTTTTTACGTCTTAATACAAACTATCGTCGCTACTAGGAATGGTCCTTCTCGTGTCAGGAATAACTTGTTCCTAAGGACGGATTTTCTAGTTACCTCAATGTTCTAAAGAACAAGGTCTCCATCTTCGAATGCTCTAGCCTTTACTCTGGAATTATAGTAGTGTGCCGCTTTTTGTTAATATGTCACAATGAGGACGCATGCAATATTCTTGCATTCTTCCAAAGAAGAAGCAATAGTAGAGGTGGACGGACCGAGCACACCACCTTGGAAAATTCTTCATCCACAGAGGAAACTAGGGTGGTAGACTTGAAAACCATCACCATGGTGGACTCCGCTGGGTGGAAGCAACAAAAATGGTGGGTCAGGGCACTCAGCCCCAATGAGCTCAACAGGTGAATCCACATAAGGGGCAGTGGGCTTAGAAGAAGTACCAACGGGTAGAATAGCCGGTGGAGGAGGCAGAAGAACCAATGATGCAGGTTGAAAGGTCACCAGAAACTAGAAACTGGTGACAAACCTAGTGGAACCCTCTGCTGTGAATTCAGTGACAGTGGTCTCAATCTCCCAACTGACATGGGTTGTAGAAGTCACGTCCAGAGAATCATCTAAACTCTGAACTCTACCTGACTTCAACCTTTTCCTGTTCTTAGAGGGAGAAGGAGCAGCCAAGGCAGGAACTGAAGTGATAGCGTCACCAGCACTAGCATACCAACCAATCCCCTTAAGGGCTGCCTCTATTAAGAAACTACCCATCTGCCTCATTGTATCCAGATGCGTGAGAATCAGATCAAGGTCTAGTTGGCAAAGGAACTTATCCTCTGGCGACAATGGTCCTTTGTAACATGAGTTCACCACACTGCATTTGTCAAGAAGATCCCATCCTCCAATCCCATACAAAGAAGAAATGATTCTGCCGATTCTTAATGGAATTGGGGTTGTCACCCCTAATAGCAACTCCTTTTTGAGGAGCAATAGAGACTTATGATACATTTTGTTATTAGAATGGAATAAGGTGGGAATAGAATAGTTATTCCCAGAAATAGAATAAGATGGCAATAGATTTGAAAATCGTTATTTTAATATTTGGTTGTTAGAATAGAATAAGTTGAAAATTAGTATTCTAATATTTTGTTTATAAAATAGTATAAGGAATAAGGTGAGAATTTATTGTAATGACATTTTTAACCTTATTTAATGAAAAAGATATTCTTTTCCTTTATATATATATATATTTATATAATATATACATTATTCTAAATTATTATTTAGTATAATATATATTTTTATCATAAAATATACATATTTAATAAATATTTGATATAATATATATAATTGAATATATATTACGTATATATAATTACGTGTATATATCAAATATTTATTAATTACTTGATACTAAATTACCTATTATTAAATATTATATTTGATATAATATTACGTATTATTATATAATACGTAATATTACGTATTAAATATTTATTAAATATTACGTATATATAATAAATATTTATTAAATATAATTATTAAATAATTATATATCAAATAATTACGTGTGTGTGTGTGTGTGTAGGGGCATTTTAGGAATATAAAAAATTGATGCGGGAATAGTTATTCCCAACTACCCGGGAATAACTAATATCAATGGGGAGGTGGTAATAGTTATTCATTGATATCCAAGAATAGCTATTTTTTTGGGAATATTTATTCCTCATCAAAATTCAACCAAATAGTGGAATAAATATTTCTAAAAAAATAAAGTGGGAATAGAAATTCTATTCCTACTAACCAAACGTGGAGTTAGTTTCTCTCCCCAGAAAACCTAACAATGGAAGGGGTAAGCCAGCAATTGTGCTGTTGGGAAAGTACTCACAACGCAACTAAATACCTCATCCCATTGGGATGGAGTCGCAACATGGGAATTTTCAAGTGTTAAGGATCTTGATGAGCTCAGAAGCAATCAGGAACCACAAGCTGTCCTTCAAATAAGCCTCATATACAGTGATAAAAATCAGTCTTAGAAATGGAGGTCCCATCATATGGGGATGGTGGGGCAAGATGTAATATCCGGGGAATATGGTATCAGGCATGAAAGGCCTTCACCATGTAGGTGAAATAACAAATTTGGTGTCATGAATGCCAAGGCCGGAAGACCTAGCCGAAGTTCGAGACGCTGATGATGACAAGAGAGGAGTTTCAAAGAATGATAGGGTTATGTAGGAAAATATGACAAGAGGGAAGTGCCTTGCAATCATTTTAAAAAATTAGGGTTCCAATTTTCAGATTACCTAGAGTGCATTTTGGCACAAAATTGACCTAAATGGACACCTATCAATGAAGGGCTGCATAGCAAGTCTCCTCAACTCCTATTTGATACTGTAAATACAACACCAAGAGCTGACATAGCAACCTCATGAGTTGCGATAAAGACTATCCAATTAGTTAGATCCAAGCAGATAATCATCCTACTCCGGTTAGCTTCCAATGGAACAAATTACACAAAAGCAAAGCCATAGGCTTGGTCTATTTCACCGAGGGGGGGACCATGGGATCATTGATAAATAATGAAAACAAGCTTTTCATTGATACATGCTCAAATCTATATAAAAGATCTATTCCCTGTACAAGCTATAGAAAAAAGTAAATATATGGACAAGAATCGAGGTCATTTGACTCTCTTCCCCTCTTTTGTGAGTTTTGGAACAACTTGAGTTATACATGGACAAAGGCTCAAGCAGTGATCTGACATTTTTTTATATAAACATAAAGTTACCAGCTGTAAATGAAAGCAAAGGCTCTAATCAACATATGGGAAGGTATATTCCCACATAATTTGCCAATAGTATTTTGTATGCTACAACCTACCATAGATTAGATGTAGTATTTATGTAGACAAATTAAGCAGGTATACTAGTACTCCAAATAATCAGCATTGGATTAGTGTAAGGAGGATTTTGAAATATCGTAAGCAACCCATAAACTTTGGTTTCAATCATCGTGGACATCCTTTGGTCTTAGCATGATATAGGGGTGCAAGTTGGATTATTGATACAGAAGATTATATTTTAGCTTCTGGATAGAACTTTACACTTTGGTATGGGAGCGATTTCTCGAGGTTCCAAAAAGCAAACATGCATAATTGATTCCATCATTAGAGTACAATTTGTTGCTTTAGCTTCTGATAGCAAAAAGCAAAATGGTTAAGAAACTTACTAATATGAAGTTCCTTTATAGCCAAAAATCGCTACCTCAAATACAACTTATCAAGGGCATATAGCCAAATTTGTAATGAAAATTCTTGACATATTGGACTAGAACACAACTTTGTTAGACAATTTATCTCAAATGGTATAATTACAAATAATTTAAAAGGTCAAGTCAAAATATAGCAAATCCATTAACCAAAAGATTATCAAGAAATATGGTGTTTAAAAATCAAAGGCAATGGGCCTCAAGCCCATATTTCTAAATTGCCAATGAAAGAGCCTTGACTTAACGTTTGTTATAACTTCAAGTCTTAAGTTCAATGAATCAAATAACAAGATAAGAGTAATTACAAGTACTATGTGAACCTTTTTTCATCCTACGGTGGGTTTAGTATTACTTGAGAACCATAATGTCTAAGGAAATAGTGAGAATGTAAAGTACATAATGAACCCATAATATTTTTTATTAAAGTAGTTTAATTTACAAAGTACATTTATGTGATTGTGGAGTGATGTTACTTCTTAGAGTCCAAGGATTTGACTCCTTAAACACTCATCAATGGATATGGACACAACAATATAGCACTATCATATATAATGAACTCATAAAGATATTTGAATTATGTGTAATTTGTTGTTTGAACTAGTTGAATAAAAGTGTTGATTTCAAAGCATAACCTAATATAATCATGGCTAGTTATAAGATAATTTATTAAATTGTGGTTCAATCGTCAAACACCACTATTTATGCATAATTTTCAGCATTGTTAGGATTTTTTTTTTTCCAAACATTAAAAATATTAGGGGAATGTCATAGTTTTTCAAATTTGTGAAGAAGCAAAAGTCCCCCATTGGAAATATATGACAACATTTAAGATTTTACTTCTTAAAGTGAACCCCACACCTTTGAGGTGCTTTTATAGGCACACTTAGCACTTAGACACATGCCAGGTGTCAATGGCGAACTTAATGTGGTGCCTAATAGCAATCAGAAGTTATTATAGACATATTTTTCTTATTCAATTAAATTAACTTCCAACCGTCATTCCAACTCAATTTACTTCCAACAATCATTCTAAATTAATTAAACATGTGTTTTTAGCCATGTTTTCTATAAATCGATATTTTTGGTCAATTTTGAAATACTATGGATCACAACAAAAATCAATTTTTCTAAATAATTATTTATCCGCGAAAACAACTTCTTTGTGCTAAATAATTTTATTTCTATTAGAGTTCCGAGTTTAATTTCATTAGTGTAAAATATAGTAAAAAATGCTATATTGTAGCTTTCGGACAATTAATAAGAATCCATTTATATTAATAAAGGGCAGATATTGATGGGTAGGCCCATAGCTGGCAGGCCCAATAAAAAGCGGCCCAAAATCCAGAAAGGTCAACGCGCTAGCGTTAGACGGTCAATGCGCTAGCGTTGACCGTCTGGCGCACAAACAAACGGCTAAAAGCGCTCCTTCAAGGCGGTCAACATTTCTGTTGACAGGAAGTACTGTAGCAGCAGGCCGCGAAAGACGTTAAACCTAATACAGACCAAGCCCAGTTTGGCAGGCGATCTCAAACATGAAAAGCAACGATCCTTTCTATGATTGCACGCTTTCCTTAAAGTTGATCTCCTCTAAAAAGGCAGCCACGGATTCAACGCCAACATTGGAGTCTAACGGTCACAAAAACATGAAAGGAAAGCAGATAATCTAGAGATCCGTTACACTGCTCAGAAGGAAAACGATCCATCAAATCACGCCAGTCACACCCACCAACTCAGAGGAGGCCGCTCAGCATCAGGCCAAGGATTATGCCTCCCTAGCCAAGGAAGGTGGCTCTCCTCACTTCTATATAAGCCCAGAGTCTCCACTCTGAAACGGACAGGCTTTTAGAAGAACACACGCTTTCTAAGACGAAAAATGTTTTCTGATACGATCTGAACCACAAACGCAAACAGTGCTTGAGCATACTTTCTCTAAAACGCTCATCTTCCAATCCCACTCGAGACCTCCGATCACAGATTCTTCTCCCGCTCTCTGAGAACCGTCCTCCAAAGCTTTCGCGCTTTCACGACATAGCTTCCACTCGTTCTCCGTGAATAGCGAGTTGGAAATCATACTCTCAATGAGCCACGGGATCGTCTCTGTTTCTACAGGCCAACACTCCCGACAAACTCATTCTCTCTCTCTCTCTCTCTTACCAGTTCCCCTTCCAAAGTTCGAAGGCTTGTTACTGACTTGAGCGTCGGAGTGTTTCAGTGGGACAACCTCCCGCCGGCACCTGATTTCTCGTTTTTTGTAGTGATGTGCAGGGTTTAGACTCAGTGAACAGAGCCGAATCCAACCAACCAGGCGAATCCGAATCTGTTCGAAGTTGGATCTAGGTACGCATCATTGGCGCCGTCTGTGGGAAGCGCTTACAAAAAGTCAACTGCGTTTCCTAGGAACTCTCTCCGATCGACGCTTTCAAACGAAATGGTAAACACGAGGGCGCAAGCAAGTGAGCCAGCTCGAGACATAGTCTCACCAAACTAGGACTACGCCATTGGCGCCGTGGTCAACGGGGTAGCCAGTGGAATTCTGGCATCTTTTTTCCAAAACCTGGTAGAGCACATGCACAATACAGACAAAATGCTCTAGATACTCTGTGCCCGCCAGGAGCAAGCACAGCTAGGGGCTGCACCAATGGTAGCCCCAGCACCGGCATCCAGACGAGGAGGCTAAAGAAAGAAAGTTCCGGCCCATCGGACCGGAAGACTGACCAGCACTCCCGCGCCAGTATCCTCACACGCCCAAAGCCGTTTAAGGCGTGAGGAGTGAGAAACTAGCGCTACTCGGATGAAAGTTCGGAACAAAGGAACCCTAGATGCTCCCGAGTGGAATCTAGGCCCCAGGCTCAAGAGGGAGCCTCCCGAGCCGCGAAATCAGCCAGAGGCAGCAGCCACCCTACTGCTGGACAAGCCCAAGAAAGAACGGAGTTGAGAGCATATCTCAACTCCAAAAGATCTGCTAACGCCGTTCCAGCAGATCCAAGGCTGGAGAAGATATGGAACCGCGTCTTCAAAGACGACGAACGCACCGCCAACATCTACAGATCTCCCTTCACGACGGAGATCTTAAACCATCCTATGCCGACGAAGTTCAAAATGCCAGCCCTTGACTCTTACGATGGGAGTGCAGATCCTGTCGATCATCTTGCTCACTTCCGCTCCCATCTGGGTCTACAGGGGCTGGACGACGCAGCCATGTGTTACTACTTTCCCCTTACTCTAAAAGGGGACGCATGCATTTGGTTCCATCATCTCCCCCCAGACTCGATCCGAAGCTTTCAGGAGCTTGTGGATCTTTTCTTATCTCAGTATGCCTCTAGCCGCAGGGAGGAAAAACAGCCATGACATCTGTCGCATATCAAGCAGAAGCATGGAGAGAACCCATGGAGGTTTCTATATCGCTTAGTGGCAGAAGCTAGGCAGATACCTCGACTCACGGAGGAAATGAAATTAGGCAGTTTTATTTTGGCGCTGGCGCATGGAGAGTTCTTTAGGCACTTGGCGCATAAGAATCCGCAGACCTTTCGGGAAGCGGAGACTATCACTAGGGCCTATGCAGCAGCAGAGGAGGACAATGAGGCCAAACGTCTCGACCGGCCTGAACAGCCTGCTCTTTCCCGCCTGAAGGAAAGAGGAAGCACAACGGTGGTAATTACTCGCACCAAAACCGCCACAGGACTGGGCCGCAAGAGCGTAAGGACTACGAAACCATCAGCCTGACGCCCTTAACTGATACGCCCTTAATTGATACGCGCTTAAATATTCTTATGCAGATCCGTGGGGAGAAATTCCTTAAGTGGCCAAACCACTTAAGAAGGCGGAGGGAGGAAATCCAGCCAAGTACTGCGATTTTCATCGATCTCCCGGGCACTCCACAGAGGACTGCAAGACTCTTCAGAGGGAGATCGAGGAGCTAATCAGAAGGGGTCACCTCACCAGGTTCGTCAAACGCCCTGGTAAAAGCTCTGGCAACGCGGGCGGAGAGGATCAGAGACCTCTCCACCACGGAACCGGGTCGCGGCAGGAGTGGTTAACATGATTACCACCCGGCCAATCAAGACTCCGACGGACAACAGGGACCAGCATGCAGGGAGGAAGAAGCAGCGCACTACTAACAACGTCATTAGTTTTAGTGACGATGACTTGGCATATGTAGTTTCCCCCTATGCAGACCCCCTCGATGTATCTGCACTCGTTTCCGACGGTAGCGTTGACTACTAGATGAAACGTGTATTTATTAATAATGGAAGTTCACGTGATTTGCTTTACATTGATGCGCTTTTTAAACTTAGTTTGAAAAAGAGTCAACTAAAATCTGCAGAAGGCCCATTGTATGGTCTCGACAACGAACCGGTGCCCGTATAAGGGACGATTAGACTAGAAGTCACCCTAGGAACGTACCCGAGAACAGCAAGTCGTACACTCACCTTCTTGATAGTCGACTTGCCCTCTGTGTACAACGCAATACTAGGCCGGTCATGCCTAACAGCATTCGGGGCCATCACTTCAATACCACACCTCAAAATGAAATTTTCAACGCCATACGGTATGGACGAAGTGCTGGGTGACCAAGTCATTGGGCGGACATGTTATATGTCCCAAATCGCTCCTAACGACAACACCAAAGCAGTAGGGGAACTTGACCATCAAGACGAGACAGCCTTGCAGCAAGCACAGTCTGGTGAGGCAACCGACCTAATCCCACTGAATCTGGACGATCCAGAAAGGTGCGTACGAATCGGCGGCTCACGCACCGGCGCGTTACACGAAGAACTGATCACGTTCTTGCGACGGAATGCTGACATCTTCGCATGGACTCCCGTTGACATGCCTGGGATTCTAGACCGGGTAATGGTCCACAAGTTAGGCCTCGACCCGGATCGAAAACCCGTCAGGCAGAAGAGGAGAAACCACTCAGTGGAAAAACTAATCACCATCCGGGACGAAGTAAAGAAACTGCTGGATGCAGGATTCATCAGAGAGGTTCAATACCCTGATTAGCTCTCCAACATAGTCTTGGTGAAAAAGAACAGAAAGTGGAAAATTTGCGTCGATTTCACCGACGTTAACAAAGCTTACCCAAAAGACAGCTTTCCTTTACTCAGGATTGACCTCCTGGTAGACTCAACGTTCGGGCACGAGCTCTTGAGCTTCATGGATGTCTATTCAGGCTACAACCAGATCCGGATGAGTCCGGAGGACGAAAAACATACCTCGTTCATGACAGACCAGGGGACTTATTGCTATAAAGTGATACCCTTAGGACTGAAGAATGCGGAAGCCACCTACCAGCGGCTGGTGAACAAAATGTTCGAAAAACAGATCGGTCGCAATATGGAAGTCTATGTTGACGACATGCTCGTCAAGAGTAGAGTTATAGGCGACCATATCAGTGATCTAGCAAAGTCCTTTGAGGTGCTCCGCGAGCATCAAATGAAACTGAATTTGGCTAAGTGCATCTTCGGGGTGGCCTCCGGAAAATTTCTAGGTTTCATCGTCTCCCAACGAGGGATCGAAGCAAACCCAGAGAAGATCAAGGCCCTCGCGAACATGGCTCCCCCATGAAGCGTCAAAGATGTCCAACAACTAACTGGGCGATTGGCAGCCTTGTCCCGCTTCCTAGCGAAGTCTGGCGATAAGTATCAGCAATTCTTTAAGGCGCTGAGGGGAACGAAATCAAACAGTTTTCAATGGACGGCAGATTGCCAAGCGGCCTTCGATGAGTTGAAGCATACCTGGCTAGCCCGCCATTACTAACATCGCCCGAGGTTGGCGAAGAGTCGTACCTCTACTTGGCAATATCAGAGGTGTCCCTTAGCTCTGTCCACGTAAGCCAGGGCTCCGATACCTAACGGCCGGTCTACTACGTGAGCAAAACATTGACCGGCCCAGAGACGAGCTACCCGCACACAGAAAAGTTGGCCTTAGCTTTGATATTCTCCGCGCGAAAACTAAGGCCCTACTTTCAAGCGTACCGCATCGTGGTTCTCACTAACCAGCTTTTGAAGAGCATACTCCAGAAACCCGATATTTCTGGATGGTTGGTAAAGTGGGCTATCGAGTTAGGCGAGTTTGACATTGAGTTCAGGCCTAGGCTAGCTATAAAGGCGTAGGCGCAGGCTCTGGCTAACTTCATTGTTGAGACCACGACCCTGATTCTCGAAGAACATCCCTCAGAGAACGCGGGACAGCACATGGAAGCTCCAGAATGGAAGCTCCACGTGGACGGATCCTCCACTGACACAAGCAGTGGAGCAGGAGTGGTCCTCATGACCCCCGACAGATTTGAGGGTGAAATACTCCTTAAACTCGGCTTTGGTTGTTGGAGTGAGCTAGGCTGGTAGTATTCGGTGGAATAATATATGGCAGTGTTTGGTTGCTGGTAGTGTCAGCTGGGCTGTTCGGTGGTGGCGGTGGTGGTGGTGTGGTGTCGTCAAGTGCGGCTGAGATGGTGGTGGACTTGCGCGGATGCGGCGGCTTGGGTGATCATTTGATAATCAGCAGTGATAATACAAGAGAGAAGGATTGGAGTTCAGGAACTTCAGCTGTGATACCAAACTGCTGTAGATCCGGGAGAGGAGAGAGAATTAATGATAACATATGCGGATTCAAAGAAATCAGATTAGGGGAGGAAGAATTCAGACATGAGGACGAGCGAGATTACTAATACTCCCAGATAAATTTTACTCATTAAAACTACATAAATATTAAAATGTAGGGGGTTTTGTATTCTTACCCAACTCGTTTTTAGTTTTTTTTTTTTCCTTTTATTACGAGAAAGAAGAATATTAATTACACTAACACAATGTGACCACAACAAAGTATCTCAAGAACACAGTCCTTTTCTAGAAGCAAGACTGTGAGATGAGAGTGAAGGATTGAAGTCATTGTCCTGTACCTAAACTCGTGGATAGCTACCCTTGAGTCTATCCAACAATGACGATAATCTCCTTATGATCATTTACCAACGTTTCGGTTTTTCATATAAAAAATTGCTAAAATTATTTCTATATTTGGAGATGAATCGTACGTTAAAATCAAGTTGTTTAATCTGGACTGAAATCAATTCAATTGAAAATCATAAAAAAGAGATTTTTATCTTGGCACCGCCTAATTTTTTTGTTATCATGGATAAATTTTTATTTGTAGGTTAATTTGTTTGTTGCCTTCACATCGTGCCACGCAGAAAGCAAATTATTGTCACACAAACCCCAAAATAACTAGAAATTATAATCTTGACAATGTAAGTTCAAAATATTTAAGTAGCAGAATCAACATCGGCATGATAAAGATGTACAGTTTCTGCCTCATATATTTAGCTAGAGATATGATTTAGCATCGTACCTTTGTTACATGTGCCCCAAGGCTTCGATGAACGCCAGAGCACTTGATACAGATAAATACTCCAAGACCAAAAGATCTGTGAAAAGGAGGCAATGTATTACATAAGAAGATTGGGCAAGGAAGAATTCATAGATTCGTATAAGCATCATATTGTTATAGCATGGAAGGGAGCTTCTTGCTAACTTCACATGTTGACCGTATGGTATGAGCATTAAACCTAGGGGAACTTCGTGGTTTCAACTATTTTAATGCCGATTTTTGGAATCATAATGATCCTTGGATTTGATGCTCAAATATACACAACCTGGCAACATTAATAGTCCACAATAAAAGAATACAGGAAATATTAACCTTCATAATGGGTAACAAGGTGCATACAGCTTCCTATATTGTACGTGCTGGATACCAAATCTAAGCCTACATTATAGACAAGTTTCTGTGATTTAAATCCGCAATTTTCAAAACACGATAGAGTAATATTATAAGATTGCATCAAAACCTCCCCACAAATATATTAAACAAATGTCATTTCAAGTACTTAAATATTGTTTTGTGGAAGCTATCATATCAAACTTGTTGGGTCCAGTATCGGTAAGGCTCCGGGATTACAAGGCTAAATTCAGGTAGTAGCGGCCCAAACAATCAGCTTAGCCCAAAATTCGAAACGGATTATGTGGCAGCCCAATAACTATAACTAATTGGTGCCTCTTGCGGCTCATTAATATAGCTGCAGGCAGCAGACGCAACGTAGAAGGGGCGAGCCAATGGGGGGAAGGTTAACTCTGCCAGCCACAGCTCGCGCAGCTCCCTACAACTGGCCAGCCAATTCTCATGCGAGAAGCAGACCAAGTGTGGCCAGCAATGCATGACGGTTTTCTCACTGCCACAATGCAACAACTAAACTACCGGTTGCCGCCAACAATCAACGGCCGGCGAATCCCTGCAAGAAGGATTCTTGCGTCCAAAGCTGCACACCAGGGAGCCTATAAATTCTCTCTCCTTTTACAGGAGAGGGGATCCGATCCCTAATCGCTAATCTGAGCCCAGGCATTGAGACGAACACTCCTCGAGTTCCTATTCTCAGACTTACGTCTAACGCCAATATTCTACAACCTCTCTCAGGCTACCAAAGTGAGCCACCCATTGCGGTGCTTACAGGGAGCTAGGCTTCTCACAAAATACTCATCGAGTCCTATACTCTTACATTCACACACTCTCACCGCACACTCAGCATTTTCCGCGCACCTCTAAGCATGCGCCCCTTTTCGTTCATTGTAGAAAGTCATTGACTTGAGCGTCGGAGTGTTTTCAGTGGGAGAAATCCTGCCGACCTCTGACCTCTTATTTGTGATTTCTATTGTGCAAGTTTTAGGTTAACAGCGATAGAGACCGGACCCGCTCGTGATCCTATCCGGACGATGAGAAATCCAAAGGCTCTCTAATCCGTACGACAACCAGGGACTCAGGACGCAACATTGGCGCCGTTTGTGAAAACGTGACAAAAAGACAAGCATCTCCCCTCAACACTCACTCTTTTACACCAAGAAGGTCAACATCAGGGCGCAAGTAAGCGTGCCAGCAAGAGACGTAGCCACTCACGGCAACAACCCCTCGGTGGGTAGCCGTATCGACGAGCAACAACAGCCTGACATCCACCAATTAGCCGCCGAAATAGGTGACATGAGGCTGATGTTTCAGGCCCTCTGCAACCGGATGAGCACCCAGTGGATGGGGATTGCTCCCTCGGCGTCTCAAGCGTCATCCTCCAGGCGAGGAAGACGTCGTACCAAAGCCTCTAGCAGTAGATCAGATCTGCTTGACGACGTCGAGGCCCAGGCGGCCTCTAGCAGTAGGGCCCAGACAGTGGCTGGAAGCCGCCCTAGCCGGGACGAGTGGGAGGAGAGCCGAGAGCGGTGCAACCCCCGCAACTCCCGCACTGAAAGGAGGCAGACAGCCACAGGCTAGTGCAGCGCATAGCTACCCCGTGCGGGAAGCCGTTGTGACCAGCACGCCCAACAGAATTAGCAGGGTTATACAGAGCTCCGCAACATCATTAACGTGTGAAGAAGCGGGTCCGACCCGCTGATGGAGGAAAAGGTGGAGGTGATTTGGAACCACCGTTCAAGGAGAAGTTCAAACCGTCTTCCACTGACTTGCAGAGGTCGCCCTTCGCAATGGACATTTGGACCCAGTCGCTTTCCCGCAAGTTTAATATGCCAACGCTGGATGGATACGACGGGAATAAGGATCCAATGGACAACCTTAACTATTTTCGCACTCACTTGTCCCTCCATGGAGTGAGCAAGGTTGTGATGTGCCAATATTTCCCCATCACCTTTAGAGGGAACGTGCTGATTTGGTTCCATGGCCCCCCGCCAAACTCCATCCACTCATTCGACAAGCTCGTAGACTGCTTCTTGAGCCAATTTGCCTCTAACCGGAGGGAGGAGAAGCAGCCGTGACACCTGGTCCACCTACGCCAAAGGCTGAACGAAAGCTTGAAGTGGTTCCTCAACTGCTTCATCACTGAGGCATGCCGGATCCCCCAACTCTCTAAAGAGTTGAAACTCAACACCTTCGTTGCCACGCTGACAACAAGGGACTTCTTCAAGCATTTATTGTACCAGCGCCTTCAATCCTTCCAAAAAGTTGAGGCCATCGCTCGAGCTTACATCTTAGCGGAAGAGGCCAATAAAGCAAAGCGTCCCGAACGCGTGGACCGCCCCTCGGAAGGACTTAAGTCAGCCATTGGGAAGAAAAGGAATGGCAACAACAACCGCTTCTAGGAACGCCACAAGTAGTCGCGGCCTTCATCGGGATCTAGGAAGGAGTACCGGCCAACGTCCCTAACTCCCATGAATGATACCCGTGCAAACATCTTGATGCAGATTCAGAATGAAAAGTTCTTCAAGTGGCCAAAGGTGCTGAAGGGCCTGAGTGGTGAAGACCAGATGAAATACTGCCAGTACCACCGCTATCTTGGACATTCTATGGAGAACTGTTGGACCTTGTAGCAGGGGATAGAGGACCTGATCCGCCGTTAACACCTCAAATGGTTCATAAAGGGTTCGGGGTAGGCCCTCGCAGCCTCAGAATGTGAGGCAAGCGAGCCTCCGAGGAACCGTACGGCAGTCAGCGTGATCAGCATGATTTCAACTAGGCCAGCCAAGAGTAGAAAGTAGGTGCAGTTCGAGCAGACTTCCAGCAGTAAGAGAGCGAGAGTAAAGGATAGAAGTGATGTCATTAGCTTTAGCAATGACGATATGGCACACGTAACCTTTCCCCATTTGATCTCATTGTTATATCCGCCCTCGTTTTAGACAATACGGTCGATTACCAACTGAAACAAGTCTTTATTGATAATGAAAACTCTCAAAATTTACTATATCTTGACACTTTCTTTAAATTTAGATTGAGGCAAAATCAGATAAAAGCGGCCAATGGCCCTCTGTACGGCCTGGATAACAAACTTGTACCTGTACAGGGAGAAATCCAGCTAGAGATCACGATGGGAACTTACCCGCGTATCATAACGCAAGAGCTAACGTTCCTTGTCGTCGATCTTCCGTTCATCTACAACGTCATCCTAGGCAGACCATTCCTCACGTTCTTCGAGGTTGTCACTTCGATCCTTCATTTGAATGTAAAGTTTCCGATCCCGTACGGCGTAAGAGAGGTGCTCAGTGATCAGGTGATGGGGCGGACGTGCTACTTGTCCCAAGTCGCCCCAGCGGTGCCGAACCCTATGGACGGAGAGTTGGATCTCCGCGACGAAGTCACATTGTAGCAAGTCCAATCAGGTGAAGCAACTGAAGTGGTCCCTCTGGACCCCGTCAAGTCGGAGAAGTGCGTGCATATCGGCGGCTCTCTCACTGCAACCAACCACAACCGACTCATTAGCTTCCTCCAGAAGAATTTCGACGTGTTCGTGTGGGTTCCTGCTGACATGCCTGAGTAATGGTTTACAAGTTGGGTTTCGATCCCGAACGCAAGCCTGTCAGGGAAAAGCGTAAGAACCACTTCATCGAGAAACTAGTAGTTATAAGAGAGAAAGTGAAGAGACTGCTGGATGACAGATTCATAAGAGAGGTCCAGTATCCGAATTGGCTATCCAATGTTGTGCTCATAAAAAAAAGTAACGGCAAGTAGCAAATGTGCATGGACTTAACTGATGTGAATCAAGCCTATCCGAAAAACAGCTTCCCGCTCCCTCGGATCGATCAATTGGTTGATCCACGTCCGGGCACGAGCTCTAGAGCTTCATAGAAGCCTATTCAGGCTATAACCAGATCAGGATGAACTCAGACGACGAGGAACACACCTCCTTCATGACTGACCAGGAAACATATTGCTACAAGGTCATGTCATTCGATCTCAAGAACGCCGGAGTAACCTACTAGCGTTTTGTGAACAAGATGTTCGATGCCCAGATCGAAAAGAACGTAGAGGTGTACGTTGACGATATGCTCGTCAAGAGCAGAATAGCCGACGACCACGTTCATGATCTGGAGGAGACCTTCTAGGTACTCCAAGCTAACAGGATGAAGCTCAACCCGGCTAAGTATGCGTTCGGGGTAACTTCCAAAAAGTTCTTAGGCTTTATAGTGTCCCAGTGCAGCATAGAAGCGAACCCGAAGAAAATCAGAGCCATCCTTTATATGAGCCGTTCGCGGACCGTGAAAGAAGTTCAGAAACACATAAGGCGGCTGGCAGCCTTTTGCGGTTCCCAGCCAAGTTCACGAAAAAGTATCTGCCACTCTTCAAGGCGCTCAGAGGAATGAAAGCATTCGGATTCCGGTGGATGAATAAGTACGAGGAAGCATTCCAAGAGCTAAAGGCATACCTCGTCAGTCCACCTCTCCTAAGCACACTATCCGCAGGTGAGGACCTGTATCTCTACCTGGCCACGTTGGACACGGTACTCAGCTCAGTGCTCGTCAGAGAGCACTATGGCACAAAACGACCAGTGTACTACGTAAGTAGGGTATTAACGGATGTCGAGACTCGCTACCCACAGGCAGAGAGGATTGCCTTGACCCTCATTTATTCCGCGCGAAAGTTGATGCCCTACTTCCAAGCACACCGGATCATCATTCTGACAGATCAACTCTGAAGTCAATCCTCCAGAAGCCGGAGACCTCTGGGCAGCTGGTCAAGTGGGCTATAGAGTTGAGAGAGTTCGATGTGGAATTCCGATCACGACCGGCTCTCAAATACCAAGCGTTGGCGGACTTAATAGTCAAGGAGGCGACCCCAACTTTGGAAGCCTCGAGCAGCCCAAAGAGCTTGGATGCACTGGACGTTCCCGTGTGAATCCTGAATGTCAACAGATCATCTACCCAGACAGGCAGCGGAGCCAGAGTCGTGCTCAGAACTCCGGACAGGAAGGAGATCAAGTACTCTGTCACGCTGACTTTCCCTGCAACTAATAACATAGCAGAGTACAAAGCCCTTCTTACGGGACTTCATCTGGCAAAGAGTGCTCCGCAAAGTCACTGGTTGTATGCAACAACTCGGAGCTAGTGATCAATTAGATCTAAAGAGCCCTCGAGGCATCAAACTCTCAGCTCGCAAAGTATCTAGCGAAAGCAAAAACCCAGATCCAGGTGTTCGAAAGTTTTGAGATTGAATACATTCCAAGAGCTGAAAACCGGAAAGCCAATCAGTTGAGGAGGAATGTAGCTGCAAGATCTCTGGAGCAGTACGCTAGGAGCATGCGGGAAATCCTGGCCGCACCAAGTGTAGACGGCTCAGACCAAGAAGTGTTACAGATCAATGAGGGCGACAATTGGATGACACCATACCACAAGTATCTGATGGACGGAACGTTACCTGCAAACGCTGAAGAGGCTAAGCGAATCAAGAAAATAGCAAGCTAGTACACAATCATCGATGGTAGGCTATTCCGGCGGGGGTATTATACTCCCTACCTAAAGTGCCTAATTTCTGAGGAAGTTGAGTACGCGCTGAGTGAAGTCACCTCGACATACGTGGCTCGCACATTGGAGGGAAAAAGCTCGCATTCAAGATCATGTAACAATGTCTGTTCTGGCCCACAATGAAGCGGAACGCCCTAGAATTTGTGAGGAAGTGCGAAAGTTGCCAGGTTCGTGGGTCCATGGCTCATTTGCCTCACACAGAGTTGTACAGCCTTCAGTCCCCATGATCATTCACGTAATAGGAGCTCGATATCCCTAGACCTATACCCTTGGCCTCCGAATAAAGGAAGTTCCTTATCGTTGGTATTGACTACTTCACCTAATGGGTAGAAGCAGTTCCTTTGGTACGAATCACCGAGAAGAACGCAACGGAGTTCCTCCACCAGAACAACATTTACCGTTTTGAGATTCTCGAGTCATAGTAATTAACAATGAAACCCAATTTACCGGCAAACGATTCACCAAGTACTGTGCAAACTTGCGCATCAGGCTAATTTATACATCTGTGGCGTACCCTTAGGCAAACGGGTAAGTCGAAATCACCAACCGCACATTGCTGCACGGGCTAAATATCAAACTGGAAGATCTAGGGGGCTCCTGGGTCAATGAATTGCCTTCCGTACTCTGGTCATACAGTACGACCCTACGGGAACCGACGAAGGAGACACCCTTCAATCTCTGCTACGGAGTTGAAGCGGTTGTCCTCGTCGAAGTGGGACTTCCCTTCCTACGAGTCGAATGCTTTAATCCAGCCACCAACTCCTAAAGACTCAGGGAATGCCTAAACCTATTCCCAGAAGTCCGTGACGTGACACGCCTAAGGATAACAGCCTACCAACAGCATATCACACGGTACTACAACAAACGAGTGAAGGTGCGCTCGCTCGAGGTTGGGGGCCTGGTCCTCCAAAGTGTAGAGGCAGCGAGAAAAGCTGCAAGCAGGAACAAACTCTCCCCAGGTTTGGAGGACTTGTTCCTCGTCTCGGCAATCCTCCGGAATAGAACATACAAGCTACGTACCCAGGATTGCAAGTTTGTCCTGCGGACCTGGAATGCTACCAACTTCAGGAAATATTATCAGTAGGCTAGCGCCAAACCCAAGTAAGACATACACGGGCACCATTAGGAGTGCTTGTACATGTATTGTGTTTCAATTTAATAAAATTGATTATTTTTACAATCTTATGAGTTTATTCATATGGGTGTTTGCATACATGACATTTCAAAAAGTGAAATGACCTAGACTGCCCATAAGTCGAGAGAATCTTCATCCGTCCGTAAAATAAAACCTTGGCTCTGTGCCAAGCAGCCCGGAAGCGGTCATATCCAAATCTCGACTCCGAGTCGAAAGACCCTAAGCGACCCTTAAAACCTTGGCTCCGTGCCAAGCGGCCTGAAAGCGATCATATCCAAATATTGACTTCTTGTCGAAAGGCCCTAAGCGGCCCTTAAAACCTTGGCTCGGTGCCAAGTGGCCTGAAAGCGGCCATATTTGAATCTCGACTCTGCATCGAAAGGCCCGAAGCGGCCCAAAAACCATGGTTCCGTACCAGGCGACCCATACGGTTGAAATATCAGGCCTAGGGGCTTTTGAAGTCCCCAACACGCGGCCACAAAAACCTTAGAGGGTAAGAATAGCAAGCGTGTGGTGACCTTCTCTTGGAGAAGAGAACACCCTCAGTCTACGATGGTCGTGGACTAGGATCATGCACACAAGGGCCACGACGCCTTGAGTGGGGCTGAGCATCTATGACAGATATTGTGTGTGAAAAGGCCTAAAACTCGGAGTCCGGCTACTGTGGTCTGAAAACTCGGCTGGCCCTTGGTGTGGCTCCATCAGGCTTGCGACGACGTCTACTTTACTGGATAGAGCTTCCCATTAAACACGCAAGATGCGACGACATCCTTTGACGAATGACGAGTACAGCGCAAGAAGGTACTGGATCGGAGTCTTAGCGACAATAGCTTCACAACTTAGCCGTTAAAATAGGAGTTACGATTCTAAAAATTATATCGTGCACACAGAGACATCAAATGCAAGAAAAATAGTTGCCCTCCATTTATTATGTATATACAAGGATACAAGGTATTGTCGAACAACAAAAAAGAAAAAGGAGTTATACAAAAGCAATATTGGCCCTACGGATCTAACGGGCCAGCCTCAGCTAGGAAGTCTCTCAAGCGGGAGCTGTTAGAGATCCCGGTGCTGCCTAGATGAAAGATGCCCATGGAGACACCCGGAAGAGCGATGGAGGCAATCCAACGGCACAAACGGATGTCATCCCAGAACCTAACATCGAGTGTGAGGTGCACCTCCTCCGAAGCAAGCCGCAGCCTGAGGTCTGTGGAAAGGCGAGAGATGTCATCCTCCAAAGTGGAGGTCAATCCCCTCAGTTGCTCAACCTCGTGCCTTAGTTGCTCACCTTCCTGCGCCAACCGCCCGCTCTCCTCCCTCAGGCGTTTGCTCTCCTGTGTCAGTCGCCTATTCTCATCTCTCAGTCGATCGTTTTCCTCCCTGAACGCAGCAATTTTAACTCCTGCGTGTTGGGCTGTCTCCTACTCGGACTCTTCCCTGACACGGTGAAAGTATCTGCGCAGTTGAATGAACACCACTTCAAGGGAATGGGGTGCCCCACGGACCTGCAAGGGAAAATGAAAGGTCAGAAATTCTTACAATTTCAGTCAACAGAGGAACGCACGATCCAAGACAATCATACCTAAGTGAGGGACGCAACCATGCGATGAGGGACGCCTCCTGACGCTAACAAGCTCGGGGGCTCTATGTGCTCGGCAACGACCTTTGCAGAGTTGGGAACGTCTAGAGCCACGAGTGACAGGGGAATGCTTAGGGGCTCCGGCTCCTGAACCATCCCTGTCGTGACAGTCTCTGGGGCGAATTCAGCACCAAACGAACTAGCAACCTGTCCGACTTCGACTTCCTCCTCAGCGGCAGCATTTTCCTGGGCGCACGCCTCTAAGGGTGCCCTATCAGGTGATCCGGCAAGATCTCGAGTCCATGCTGACTCCAGCACAGGCTCCACAGCACCAGCCTCCTCAGGATCTGGCGCGTCGATCTCTACGATTGGCACGCCCTCAGCAGCAGCCTCCTATGGCTCCGGATCAACGAAGGGGCCACGGGGGACTCTCCTCCGGAATGAAGCTCCAACATAGGAACGCCATACTCAGCCAACACCGTGGCAGGAATTGGCAATTGCTTAGCCGCTCCCTCCTGTGGCTCAGTATCTGACGCCCACTCTGGAGTGGAGGTCATGGCACGTGCGGCTGGCCCCACAGCTAGCCTCCGCGACCTCTGGGTAGAAGGGCCACCAGCTCTTCTCAGCCCCTTCAGTGGAGCCTTCACCTATTCGTCTAAAGAAGTCTCCAGCAGCGAGCATTTCTCCCCTGTGTCTTCCCCCGACGGCTCGTGGATCACGATGGCCCCAAGCTTCTTCTGGTCTGGGCCAGCGATTGCCCAGCCAGACTCCGGACCCCACTTGGCGGTGGTAAAGGCACGGGAGGTCAAGTAATAACCTTGGACAAAAAACGTCTTCATCTCCGAGTGGATGACAATGACTAGCTTCACTGCCTCACTCACCTCCTCGGTGGCCATGTCTCCACGAAAGAGCCTCAGGATTGGACCCCACTCGCGAGAGAGTTTCGAATCTGAGGGTCCCTGCAAGAAGAAAAAATGATTCTTCCAGTTCTTCACCGAGTCAGGATTAGTCCCCCGAAAATGGAAGCCTATTCGATGAGACATCGAAATCCAATCCTCAGACTCCATGAAGCAGGAGATAACCTTTGCCGCGTTTGCATCGAACACGCAAGACTGGAGACGGGCGAAAACGAACAAAGTAACCAAATAGCGAACGACATTAGGGTGGAGCCTCGCGACAGGGACACCCAATGCCTTGATAAGTATATACAGATCGCATGGTATGGGGTAGCGAAGCCCTCTGGAGGGACGTTGGCCCTACCAGTTGAGCTAGGAGTGCGGTGGGCCATACCACTGGGGATCCTGTAGTCCACTATCAATGCGGCAATGGCACTCGCCGTCAAGACAGACCCAGTATTGTTTACCCCACAGTGAACCGTATGAGAAACTCGGGAGTAGGAGGGAGAACTCTTCTCCTTCGCCATCTCTTTCTCTCCAGGAAATATCGGAGGCTCTCAGTGCATGGAAGCGCAAAGAATGGAATTCGTCAAGGCACTACTTAAATAGGCAATAGGATGCCATTGCGTGGGAAACTTAATCAGTGTTTTGCTTGATGGTCACGCCAAACGTCCACTCAGCAGAAGCCCCGTGAGTTCCAAACGGTAGCCAATCATGGCCCCTGCCAGATTGCACACCACTATCGCCTTAGCCACCTGCCAAAATCCTGACTGTCACACCTGCATTTAATGCGGGGATTCTGACCGTCAAAACTGGCGGCTGCAAAGCTTCTAGGGCACGCATCCAGAAGGAAAAATTAACCATTCCAGAATAACAGACAGCCGTAAATAAACCACACAGTTAAGTAAAATGTTTTATTATGTAATCCACTAATAAACTCTTTTTACAGCAGGAGGCTGCCAATGGCTGCAGATTACAACCTAACTGCCCTCTCGGGCCCAGAAGGATCTGGGGTCGTGCACTCCGTCAAATCCGCGCGGATCAAAGCGCTTGAGTTTCGCGAGTCCAAGATGCCGATACGAAAGTTTGGCTCCTCCAGCGTGATTATCCTCCGACTGAGACGGATACCGTCTTGGAACCTCCTTTCCAGTGCAGGAGCCACCTCCTCCAGCCTGAACCTTAACCTCAATTCAGCCTCCAATTGCGCGCATTCCTCTCCAGAGGGTGCCCAGAATTGCTCGAACTCCTCCTGATAAGCCGAAATGAGGTCTCGACCTTGCGTGTTGGCGCCGGCAAGCCTCGACGCCGTTACTTCTAACTTTGTCCATGCCCGAGCCTGAGCCTACTTGACCACGCCGGCGGTGGCTTGCACGCGCACCTCCATGTCCTCCACGGCCTTGGCGACTTGATGAAGCGCGGGGTCCACTTGCCGAGGCCTACGGCGCCGCGAAGAAGTGGACGCCCCCTCCATCTCAAAGCCCGATGGCACCCTCAGAAATCTTATCAGTCCTACGACAGAGGCCTTTGAGCGACAGCCTTCTGTTGCTGTGGGGTGAAGTGCAGCATCATTGTGGGTCCCTGAGACGTATGTGTCTCTCACGAACTCACCAGAGGACGACTCAAATTCTGATGAAGAAGATGATCTTTCCATTGGTGTTAAGATAAAAGGAGGCAAAGATAACGCACATTTCACGCTCTTAAAGCTACTAAAGGACGTGAAGGCCTTGGAGGGAACTCGGGCATTTAAATAGCCAGAAACCTCCCAGTGAAATAGCGTCACCCCGAAGAAGAAGCGTATTGGGAGAGAGCCAATAAGCTCCTTCCATGTAGCGGATCCCAGAAGCATCGCATCTCTCCAAAGCAAGCCATTATAACATAACGCCCCAAGGCCTCCCATGCAATCAATGCATCTGAATATTTGGCGGATGTGACGTCTGCCAGTAGCATTTGATCTCCTAGGATGACAGACGTCAGCGATCTTTTCCCGCCACGTCCTTCCGTCGACGATCTGCATGGGGACTCAAGGGACAACGCCAGTGGAACAAACCGCCGGTAACTGGGAATGCTCAAGCGCATGAATTGGCACTTGCAATGGCGAGGGAGTCCTGCAGCACATGAAATGTAACACGCAAAGTAACAAAAGGAAGAAGATGCATGCTACAAGACAAAAGAATAAAGGTAATGGCTACTACTTTTATTAATTAAAGTTCATTTACAAGTACAAAGCTTACAACAGTGCAAGTACAAAAAAGAAAACGATACAATACAGAACATAAAGCCCAGAATAGCAGCTTCAGATGCTTGAAGCCTTATCATGGAACGAGATCTACATTAGATCCCTCAGGCTCTGTCACCAAAACCCCGATTAGCCCAAACATTAGAACCGCTGGTGCTGACCAGATAGCCAGACACTGAAGGTTCACCCAATGTTAACCGTAGTGGCAGCAGAATCAGCACCCATAGCAGCAGTCCCAGAGGGGGCGCGACTAGCTCTCACTCCCCCCACGAAGACTCCACCTTCCGCCTCCTTTCTAGATGGCACATATGATCCATCAAGCGCAGTCAAGGATATTAGCGACATGTTATCCAGAGGACAAAGCGCCCCGTGATAGCTCCACAAGGACCCTCCTGCACACTGGGAATCATGTTGGCCATGAGGAAGGCATATAACGGCGGTAGAGTGGCCAAGTCACCCTCATTAGTATGAGGAATCGCCCACAATCGGGGCGTGAAGACAGTCTTCGGTAGAAGCACTGGATCTCTAGCAACTCCATCCAATTTCTTTGTGAACTCCCACTAGGAACGGGACAAGCCAACGGTTTCACATCACTCCTTCGAGAATTGGCTAAGGTATAGATCTATCCGGTTGGGAGCTCCCCCATTTATGGGCGAGCCAGCGCCCTATCCGCGCCCAACAGAGCATGCCGCCCGATGGCCGTTATTCACAAAACAGGAAAGTCCTCGATACAGGCGCGAACTCTTGCATCCAAACCCTTCCTTTTAGAGCACTGAATCTCTACGACGTCTGAAAAGCCTGCGTGATTGCCTGGGGAAGACGCGACGCTAGAAGGAAACAAGGTCCAACGCATCTCAAGGAAGGACGCATAGTGGCCAACTGGACCCTCAACGGACATGCCAAGCCTCGACTATCAGTCGGCCCAAGCATGGGGGGCTAGTGTTAGATTCAGTATCGGTAAGGTCCAAGGATCACAAGGCCCAATCGAGGTAGCAGCGGCCCAGACAATTAGCTCAGCCCAAAACTCGAAACGACCTACGTGGCAGCCCAATACCTTCAGTCAATTGGCGCCTCCTGTAACTCATTAATGCGGTTGTAGGCGGCAGACACAATGTAGAAGAGGCAAGCCGATGGGGGGAAGGTCAACTCTGCCAGCTGCGACTCACACCGCTCCCTACAACTGGCCAGCCAATCCTCACGCGAGAAGCAAACCAAGCGTGGCCAACGATGCATAACGGTCTCCTCATTGCCACAAGGCGACAACTGACACCACCGGCTGCTGCCAGTAATTAACGGTCGGCGAATCCCTACAAAAAGGATTCTTATGCCCAAAGCTCCACACCAGGGAGCCTATAAATTCTCTCTCCTTTTACAGGAGAGGGGATTTGATCCCTAATCACTAATCTGAGCCTGGGCAATGAAACGAACACTCCTCGAGCTTTTTCTCTTAAACTTATGTCCGGCGCCAATCTTCTACAGCCTCTCTCAGGCTACCAAAGTGAACCACCCATTGTAGTGCATCCAGGGAGCCAGGCCTCCCACAAAACGCTCATCGAGTCCCATACTCTTGCATCTACACAATCCCACCGCACACTCAGTATATTTCCGCACACCTTTAAGCATTCACCCCTTTCCGTTTATTGCGAGAATTTATTAACTTGAGCGTCAGAGTATTTTCAGTTTGAGAAATTCTGCCAACCTTTGACCTCTTATTTGTAATTTGTATTGTGTAGGTTCCAGGTTAACAGCGACGAAAATCGGACCCACTCGTGATCCTATCTGGACGATGAGAAATCCAAATGCTCTATAATCCGTACAACAATTAGGGACCCGGGACGCAACAAAACTATTTTGAGTTATTACTCACATCATCTTCCCACAAAGTGCACCAATGGTAGTACAATATCTGACTTCCATTGAAGATAAAGACAATCTGAACTGAGCAATAAAAAGGAGCCAGATGTGCTTTTAAGAAGCTTTATGACACTTCCTGTCATAAATCTACGTGTAAGACACAATTTCAAACACTCTAGATAGGCAACGAATCTAGAGGTTGCTACAGCAATGCATCTGCATCGAAGCATCTGCATGTCTCAAAAAGTTTGCATCATTACTGATTCCTAAATGTGAACTAATCATGATCTGTTTTGAGGAAACTTTTGTCACGCATGCCATACACCGAAATATTTTTAAAAAGAAAAGATAAACATACGTTATTCTATGGATACAGGCTTAGAAAGGTACGAAATCCATCTCTGGTAGAAGGGAATTTCTATTGATTATTTTGACATTATTTATTACCTTTTCTTATAGAAATGGGAAGCCCAAGATATGTTTTAAAGATGATACTTACACCCATTTTGGATCTGGAGATCCACAGTCTGCACAATGTTTATTGCCAGATTGAGCCAGCAGACTTTCCAATTTTGTGGGGGGACCTGATGCATCAACGGTGGAAAATTTCATATCATTGAGGAATGCGTTAGTGGAAAATGGAGACTTTTACCCAATCAATTCCATATACGAATAACTGATACAAAAGTAGGTGCATTATAGAAACAGTGCAACAGTAAAGGGCAGCTTTCAGTACATAAAGTACCAAAATGATGGGGAAGACATAGTAGTTTAGGATAGTTTATGTTTTAGAGTTTGAGCTTTTTGGAGAGAATTTCTTTGATTCTTTTGCTCTTTTATAAGTATTCTTCTCTGGGGGGAAAATGATGTTCTCTTATCATCCATGTTAGATAATCATAAAGAATGAACTGCGACTCAGAGCTTCCTGTCAAGTTCTCATTTTATTTTGCATGATGTAGACTCAACCATTGACAAACAAATTTATATTAAATGACCTACTAGATCATTTTCCCATCTTGCTTAGGAGGGATGTAAAAGCACAATTGCATGACTAGGAGAACAAATAAATATCAATTTCTATCTAGCTCATGACCGTATTGATATTGGACATATCATGTAATATATATAGGTAGCGGATATATTAAAACAAATCTATTTTACATATTGTAATAAGATAGGAAAATATTGACTAATATATTAGTCAAATATTAGAAATATCAAAGAATATTTCATTTCATGATGAGGAGTCCATTCAAAGATTGAAGAAACAACAATTACTAATACAAATGCTCTAAGGTACAATTTTTTATACAAACAATTAGTTAAGGCCCATTAAGCTTCCAAACACTAAGGAGACTTCAGATATTCTTTGAATGTCATTGAGATAAAAAAGACAGCAACTCAGTAGCATAACATGGCACCAGGCCTCTTTATGTCATGCCTCTCTTGAAGATGATACCAAGCCTTTATGGCCCTACCACTATGAGATATCCTTTTTACCAAATGTCTTAACAGCTAGAAGCCTGATATAAACAATAAAGAGAATCGTAGCTGATTTTTACTCTCAAAAACCAAAATCACATAGAGTTTTCCACGGGAAACTCAGTTATCTGCCATACTATGAAACCTACATAAATGACATGTTGGAATATGCCGGCTCACGATGAGAGTCCCCAATATCTCGATTGTTTATTCAACCTGAAAACTCTTCCTATTCAATTTTGTAAACCAAGATGAATAGAATGGAGAAAGTGTTGGAATTGCCCACATGAAGTGTCAAGCATTTACCTTTTTTTTCTAAATGATCGAGTGTTACAATCATGTATAGTTCAGCTGTATTTTATTGAATAAATTACTTTCTTAATAAGCCTAGTTTCTTATAAAAAGAAGAATTTAAGTAGTTGAGATATTTGTCCTCTCTCTGTCCTAAAAAAGACAAAAACTTATCCCATCACATAGTTGCCTATAGAGAAGTTTTTTTGGCTTAAGTTTCGTGAAAGGAATTTTCAACTTCTTTATATTATATTCAGCCTCTAAGATATAAAACAAAAAAGAGGGCTCTATTAATTGAAATTTCAGTGCACTCTCATTGAGATTAAACGTGAGAATGGTGCGTAATGACCTATTGTTCTTCAAGAAAAGAACTTCGTGATCCCGTAGATTCATCTTAAAGGCCCAATACTCTGGATTCAAGTACCCAATTTGTATTATTCCACCTTACTATTTGCTAAGTAACACATAATTCATCGAGCTGATGAATGCTTAATCTCCTTAAGTTTTACGAAAAAGTACAGCAAGTTGAGAACATATGCCAAATTGCATGACAAACAAAGCTGAGAAATAAATTTGAATTGATCATCTCCAAAATAAAAATATATTAAGACTACCAGATTTTTGTTTGGGTGTACTGCAGCTATTTGATGCAGATTCTGCTCGTAAAAGTTCATACAGTGAAGAACCTGCAACCAGCATTACAGCAACTTTCAGCCCGTACTGCGATAATAATCATCATCTATAACAATGTAACGCCCGACTTCAAAATTAATTCAATCATGTTGCAGATTTTCAAACTTTGCATCTGCTTTATCTTCTCCTCCCATAATTATTTAGTGATGACAGTAGTATTATAATTACAGAGAAGATGCCAACCACAAATCCCTTCGGACTCTCTCCCTCTTTTGTTGTCCTCTGATCAACAATTTGTATTAGCAGGACAATAGCATGAGCTTCTAATCACCTTAGGTGATTACTATAACCTAAACATCGAATTAATCTACGAAATTTCTGATAGGTGGCTGAATTTAAGTCATAACAATAGATAGAGGATTGAAATTCAACAGAAGTTCGAAAATAATGAAAAGCTCAAGAGAAATTATAATTACCAGAAGCTGGGAGACCATCATCATCTTGTTGGGTAGACATCTATAGCCACCCTAGATTGCAGAAAGAAATCATGAAATAATGCTACAATTTGAGACTAGCGCATTTTCGGCTGCATCAAATAATAGAGCAGGGAAATGCAAATTACTTACCTGACCAGAGACAAGCTCAATCTAAACATCACCCAAATGAAAAAGCAATGAACAACAAATGTCCTTACTATTGGGAAATAATGAAAAAATCTCACACAATTTGGCAGGGGAAATCACAGTATTTCATGATTTACACAGCATGGAGTGATAATCCAGCCAATGCCAACAGATGGTGAAATCTGCGATTAAAATTTAGGGTGAATAAATCCAAATTTTATGATTCACGCATCAACATTTGGAACGTGATAAATGTGCAATCCACCCATTTTGTCAGAGAGACGAAGAAAATGTCGAAAATGCAGTAAGAGACAAGGATTGGGAACTGAAGGGGACGAATTTGGTAAATCGGCTGCAAGATGTTGTTTCTGTCTATCCCAACAGCGGTAGAGACAGAATTTTGAAAAAGAAGAAAGAGACAATTCGATATTGGGAATTCAGCCAGGAAGATGAATTTGGTGATCTGCTGCAAGCTATCAATCCGCCCTTCCAGCACGTATGCGCCACGTTTTGCAAACGGAATAAAACTGCAGTGCTTAGCTGAGAAGAAATACACACGTCGTTAATGTAAGATACGTTGATTTAAATAATTTATCCGGGTAACAGTAATAATAATATAATAATGCCAATTAAATCTTTAAATAATTATGCTCCCAAAAACCTAAGAACGTCAAAATAAAATAATATTTATAATTTTTAAGTTATAAAAAATTTATGAGGAAAAGATGAAATAAATGTAAGATTGTTTGATTTGAACAATTGATATGGATAACAATAATAATGTAATAATGCCAATGAAATCTTTACACAATTTTGTCTCAAAGATACGTAAAAAACATTACAAATAAAATATCGTTCATATTTTATATACTCTTATATTATTAAAAATATAAAAAGGAAAGATAAAATATAGTGATTTTATATTACAAAAATAGTTATTTTTTTAAAAAAAATAATTGATGGACTAATGTAGAAGCAGATATGTCATCTTTTATGTATAAAACATAGTAATAATTATATATTAAATATATGTTTTAACTAATAGGTCCGATAGTCTATGGGCCGATCGAAAGTCCAGCCTATAGAAGGGCAAGGGACTGATGGGTAGCGACCAAGTGAGAAGCTCTCCTCAACCCCAGAATCCATGACATGTAGCGGTGGGCCCAAGTTGCACGCCTCATGTCCGCTCAGCAGTGCATGGGCTGTTAAATCAACCCACAAGGTGGGCTCAATGATGTAACTCAGTTATCTCCAACTCAACAGATAAATTCATCAACTCCTATCATCACACAGTTTCAGGTGATTGTAAGAATAGGGATCACAGGCGGTAATCACTAACCCGTCACCCTAGGGATCTCGACGGTGCAAAGTGCCAATAGTAGAGGAATGATGATGTCTACCCATAATTATAGGGCCGTAGCCCCTGTAGCCCACGATTGAGAGCACAGATGTTGGCCACTCATTGCTATAAGGGTGTGGAGCCCTCAAGGTTGGCTAACTACACCTCTCCTTCCAGAAGAAGGGGATTTGAACTTTGAACCCATGATGCAGCAAGCAAGCAAGCATATAATTCATTAAAATGGAAAACATTCCCCAGTCTTAGGAACCTACACACATTGAGACCTCCTAAAATCATTCCCCTACAAAGGCATTTATAAGCCACTTCCAATTGAGTGCATTCCAATCTTCCACAACTTTTACATCCCCCTCACACTATTGCATCCACGCATTCCATCATTCCTCCACATTTGGATATGTTGATATGGTGTAAGAAATAATTGTAATATTGGTGAAAATTGACTGTTTCCTTGAATATTATTACGCTGTGTATTAGAGTCACTAGTGATTTTTATACAATCTTATTACCTAAAATTTATGGTTATATTTACATTAATAATCTTATCATAATAATATTATAAGGTTATAATCTTCATCTAAGAGAAAAAGATCGGCATAGTGGATTTAGGGTTTCAAGTATGACTTAGGAAAATATTCGTAAATACTCCTGAATCAATATAAATATATTGTCAAATCTCTCACCACTATTTATTTTTCTATAATATTTTCCTTTTGGAAATTTAATATCCAACTAAATTAAAATTATCAAAATTGATAACTACCTAATTCACTCATTATACGATTGATTATTAGGATAATAGTAAAGAGGCATGGGCAATATAGCCTATGAAATTAATATGCCAACTAACCTTGTTGTTACAACTCAAAACATTAACAATAAATATAACAATATTCAAGACCTCAAATGTGGATCACAGTGCAACTCAAAGTCCACTAGTGAGTCAAAGAAACATATAATAATATTCATTTCAGAATACAATCAAAATTTATCCATTTGACTATTAATTATTTTTTATCGGTTAGTTTAGGGCTCAACCCACAAGAATAGCAATAGTCCGTCCAATGGATGCTTTTTCCAAGATCAAGGCCCATCAAGATGAGGAAAGCCCGAATTACAGCGCCCACCATGTGGCCTGTTGAGCTCAAGATCCACACAACAATATGGTTGGCCTGAGCAGGTTGACCCAAAACTGTTCAATAGAAAACGGGTGAATAGGGTTGCACGTAGTACCGAGCCTGTGTTTGCCCCTCCTACATAGCCATCGACAGCCACAACAGCACAGCTTCGATGAGCAGGCGAAGCCTGCTATAATGCAACCACGACAACTGTCCCGACAGCTCAACAAATATTTACAGAATATCCATCCGTACAACGTATCACTATAAGATGGCAAGCATAGCTCTATAATGTTTCCAAAAAGGTGACGGTTATCATACGCATCTCCACACGATCGTTGAGGCAGCTCAACAAATCTATTAGGGCAACTGACATTAGTTGCGAGGCTCAAGGAGGGTTATACCAATTCTAATTCTATCCCTTCACCTTTGCGGAAGGGGGAACCGGGACCAACGCATACACTCAAGCTCCCCCGAAGAATTACAAAAGCTTTCTCTCGAGTCACTCTGCCTACAAGTGCACTGTTTCTCAAGCCACTCAGCAATAGAGTACACACTCTCTCAAAAGTTGCTCCTAACCAAGCATTAGTCCTCAAATTCACACTCAATCCCCCTTCTATGTGCATTCACGCACCTTACATCCCCTATCTTTCTCTACCTCATGGAGAGAATTCTAACATAAGTATCAGAGGATATACCGATATGTGAGTCTCGCTATTCTCTGATCTCTCGTTTATTTATTATGGTGCGTAGGATCTAGGTCATCAAAAATAAAGACTAGATCCACTTCAATTTGACTTGCTAGAAGAGATCAAACGGCTTGCTAATCTGTATAGTAATCCTTACCCGCGAGTCGCATCATTGGCATTGTCTATGGGACTCGACTAAAAAGTCTAACCATAACATCCATGAAGCAAACATGGCCAATACCAAGCTCAAGCTAGCGCACTAGCTAAAGACATCATCTCTTATGGCGATGGCCATACCCCATGGGTAGTCATGGGGAATGGATTACCGGCCCCTAGAGTGTCGACACTCCCTGCCTAGATGGATATCATGTCCAATTTGCTCCAAACCCTATGCACCCGTTTGGATGAGCAGCATCTGGAGGCTCCTTCCACTCTCAAACTTCAATATCCAAGAGGAGCTAACAAAGGAAAAGATAACTCATTAAGGAGATCCAGCGGCCTAAGCGGCCTCGAGTGACAGGGCCCAAATGCGGCTAGGGGACCGACTAAGCCTTGGAGGGTTGGATAGAAGCCCGGAGTAGTAGAATACACGCTATTCCAGAGACGATAGGAGGCCTTTAGCCCAAAAAAAGCTTCCTGCTGCGCTAGGCCAAGGAGGGCCCATAGCTACCCAGTCCGCCATATCTCTCCGGATCTCTTGGAGTCGAGAACCTTCCTCGATATCTGGGAGTTACATCCTCCTCTTAGATGAAGAAGAGAATGAGGAAGATTGAGCAACGGGTGTTCTAAAAAAGTCCCGATAGACACTCCGCTAACTTGAGGAGGTCACCATTTTCATGAAAGATCCGAATATAGTCCCCCCCTCAAAAGATTAAGAAGACGAACCTGAAACTCCATGATAGAAGTTCCAATCAGAGGGATCATCTGGATCACTTCCGCACTTTACTGGGCTTCAAGGGTCTTCATGATGCCAGGCGTATAAAAAAGACAGTAGGTTGGGATGCCCTCTAGGGTAGTAGAATCCTTAACCCCTTGCATGTGGTCTTTCACGCTAGAAGACACTACTTATGTGCCAAACGAGGCACACCCAGGTATCCATGGTTCAGATGTCGGTGGAAAGAATCCCGCATTCAAGGCCATGCAACAAGGTGACCTCTGGTTGACATTAAAGAAAGACACTACGTGAACCATAAAAAATGCGAGAACCGCCAAGTCTATAGTTACACTCCACATCATTTGCATGCAAAATCACATATCCCACAATCACCATAGCCGTTCATGCAGTGGGGGCTCTGTCTCGTCAAGCCATTCCCCGATGCCTCCGGACAGAAGCTGCCCACTGCCATGGATCCCAGAGAAGAATGCCATCGAATTTGCTTTGGTAAAGCAATGCATGCAGATTTAGGATTCCCGAGGCTATCGTCACTGATAATAGAACCCCATTCGCTGGTTAATGCTTCACCCAGAGCTATCCAAGTTAGGGAGTGTGGCCGGTTCACACTTCCACCACCCCTCCACAAGCGAGCGGGTAAGTGGAAGCAACTGTTCGAGCACTACCACATGGGTTCAAGATAGAGTTAGAGGACGCAGGGGGCTTCTGGACGGACAAACCATCTTTCGTGTTACAGTCTCGCCAAATAGCTTTTAGGGAACCTACATGTGACGCGCCCTTCAGTTTATGCTGTGGAGTTGAAGTGGCCATCCTAGTGAGGATTAGTCTGCCTAACCTCCAACTCAAGAGCTTCAACCTATTAAACAACTCCTAGCAACTTAGGAAGCATCACGACCTACTTAAAGAATCCTGAGACATAGCAAGTCTACATGTGGTGACTTCACAGTCGCAAATTGCTCGGTGCTACAATCGGAAGGTGAAAGCATGCCAATTTAATGTGGGGGACCTAATTTTGCAAAGCGTAGAGGCAACTGGCAAAATCGTTGACAAGAACAAGTTATCTCCCACTTTGGAAAGGCCATTTCTAATCTCAACAATCCTCCATAACTAAGTGAACAAGCTACGCACCTAGAACGAAAAACTAGTCCCGATGGTGTGGAATGCCACCCACCTCCAAAAGCACCATCCCCCGACTATCGCCAAGCACAGGTAAGTCAAGTACATCTATATTGATTGTTTGAATATTGTAAACATGTTTAATTTAATAAAATAATTATCTACTTCATTTATCATGCCAATCATCTGAATGCCATGTGATTGCATCAACTCAAGGCTAGACTGCCCCTAAGTTGGGTGAACTCCTTCACCTGTAACATGACTAACTGTATCCCAGTCAAAAACCTCGGTTCCAATAACCGAACTATCCAAGTGAGGTCAAACCTTAAACCTCGATTCTTGCAATCGAGTGGCCCAGATGAGGTCAAAAATTATGGTTGGGGAGTCTGCAAATTAAAATCGGACCTCCCACCAGGTGGCCAAAAAACCTTAGGGGGCTTTTCAGCATGCATGTAACAAACCCTTTCTACAGGGACAAGCACCATCAATCAGGAATGGTTAATGGATTAGAATCAGACGCACAAAGGTGACAACGTCCACTAACAGGACTGAGCACCGATATCCCGTGTGGGCGACGACTTAGGCTACAATAGAGCTTGGCGATTGTGGCAACCATACCAAGTCGGCCTCAATGAGGCTCACCAGTAGATGTGCTACAACTTCCACCCGCATAAAATAGTACCACACAAGAAAGCCAAAGCGCTACGACTTCCTCTCCTAGGAACGAGTGAAACTAGACAAAGGCATCCACCTAAGCCCAACAACGATAGTAATAACGCTTAGTCGACAAACAGAACAAATGCAGGACAAAGACGAATTCACACATGCTCAAAGATATCAACAATAATGATTAAAATAATCTAACTAATTTATTGAAGAATCGAAATGTAAATCAAAGAGTGTCTGTTCGCTTTAGAGATACAAAATGCTACGTATGCTTATCGCCCGAGCGGGTGACAATCCTATGGTTAGGGGCCCCCTAGTAAACGTGGCACAGGCCCCCCTCCTATCTCCGAAAAGTCCACCAGATCAACTCAATGTTGAACTCTAGCATTCCTTGGATCAGGGAAGCCTGGAACCTCCAAGGCAACACTTCGCCTACTGAAGTGAATGTTGTCTCGGAATTTCTCGTCCATCATGCGGCTAACTTCATCCGAGCAAAACTGAGACCACAGCTCACCTTCAAGTTGAACTTACTCCCCCCAAAGATCAGCAAGCTGCTGTTTAGTCTTCCAAAGCTCGTCCTCGAGTGAGGCAATCCGATTTATTGTCCGATAATTTTCACCTTCGAGCTCTTGGGATCTCGCTTCCGACTTGGATAGCTCTTGGTCGAGATAGGCTGCTTGTTCATCACTCCGTAGAGCCTCAGCAACAGTAGCATTCACTCAGTGCTCCATGTCCTTGAGCATGGTAGGATTAATGTGCAACTAGGATAGCCGAGAGATTTTGACTTCCCGCCAATGTAATGCTTCCTCTACCACTTGGAGTGCTTCCTGAATCTATCAAGCAAAGAACAACAACCAATTTGAAACGGATTCAAAAAACAAGGTTGCAAAGCAAAAGAATTTCACAATGAGGATACCCCACTATAAGATGGCCCGCCTTGATGTGACGGGTCGGGAGAATCCTCAACTCCAATTCCAACTGAAAGTGGTAAGCACTGCAAAGGTTTTCCATAATGGACCAATGGCACCTCAAAGCTTGGAGGAGGAGCAAGCATGCCCAAGGTGCCCAGCGGCTTAGGTGTTGGCACTTCCTAATGGGGCACCCCCTCAATGACAACCTCAACCTCAGGGTCGTCTACAGTTACTTCTTCCTCCACCTAGCTGCTACTAGCACCCTCCTTTGTAAAAATGACAAGACGGCCAGAAGCATATACTTCCAAAGAAGAAGTCACCAAGATCGAGATCCTGCACTCAGCTGCAGCCACGATGAAAGTCAGTTTGCCGGGCTCGTCAACCAATGGGTCCCCCATTTCAGCAACAGTACTCATTGGGGCTCACTGCCCTTGGCCTCCCCAAATGGATTGCCAAAGTCCAGGTTGTTCGATAAAGACTCATCTAAGTCTGGCCTCATTGAGGATTCACCAACAACTGGAGTAGACACCCTTTTATAGGCCTCGTCGATCCTTCGGCATTCCTTAGAAAGGGCGGGCAATGGAGGAATTGCCTTGCCAAAATCTCACTCAGAGGAGCCCCATAAAAACAAACGCCTCTACTTTCTCTTGGGGTGATGAGACAACGTGGCAGAGGCATCATCTCCATTTTTCCGAACCTCCCACTGCACATCATCCGATGCGCTCTGGAATACCCAATGGTCAGTATGGCACAAGACGTCAGTGTACTTCTCGATGAGCCTTGTTTGTATCTGTGCCCTCCACTCTTCATCCTTCGAGACGTCACCAACATAGACGCTGTTGACTTTATCCTATTTATTCAAAATTTTCAGTTATTGTCAATCGCCACGAAGAAAAAATGCTCTTTCTAGCCCTTTATCGAGCTCATGTTTCCCCCTGCTAATTTCAAACTTCGCGCATGGAGTGAAGGAGACCTAGTCGACCTTTTGGTTGAACCGAAAGATTCCCTTCATAGACCGGGCAACTAGGGAGTGACCCTTTGTACAAAAAAAGACACGCAGGGTCATCAAATATTGAACAACATTTGGATGGTGGCGAGCCACAAGAACTTCCAATGCCCTTAAAATCTTGCACAACTCCATCGTGAAAGGTATGTGAAGACCAACTTTTAGATTCTCCTCGTAGATGGTTATGCACCCTTTACAAGGAGAGCAAGCTGCATTATTAACACCAAGCACTGTGTATTAGACAATGCTCGGAATATAGTACTTGCTGTACAGAGGCAAAATTGCTCTCTTAGTAAGAATGGATGTAATATCAGCAACATCTCTAAGAGTCATTCGTGACGTAGCACAAGCTAGAGATAATGCCAAACTACAGCAAATATTCCAAGAACGAAGAGATGCAGAAACGGCTAGAGGCCAGAGATTAAGTAGCCAGTGGCCTTGGCTCAGCGACGACGTTGTTTGAGGATATTGAAGAGGTGCATCTCCATGATGACTTCAACACGTGCCCATGTCAGAAAATGTCATGGCACGTCAGCTTGCAGAATGTCTGACGGCCCAGAGGCCTAGATCAGTGAGTCTATGGCATAATACAGGTAATGATACCCTAACAAGCCTCTTTTTTTGACGTGACGACACTTTTGGTAATGTGCAACCTTGACAAACTCGAGAGGTATGCATCCCGGCCAAATCCTCAAGGCCTATCATTATTGGTCGGATTGTTAAAAGACCGAGTTGTCGGTAATTCGAATTATCAGACTGTCAGAAATCACTCGATAGAAAATAGCATACAAACGTTCAACTATTCACATTATGTAAGAATATTGGAGCCATACAATATGAAAACAAATAATATTCGGTAATTTCATTCATTAATTCCTTTTACGGCATACAGCTAACTTATAACAATGGACTTACGAATCAAAAGGAAATAAAAAAGAAAATAATGATACATGGAGTAGTGACTTGAATGTGGTCATCTTACTGATCTCTAGAATGAACGATTGCAAGAGAAGAGCCTCCTTACTGACCACCCCATCGAGAGGTTGATACAACAAGTAGAGTATGAAAAGCCCTCCCTACAAGAGCAAAGCACAATGCTACTGTTCTCAACTGGGAGGCGACCACGAGAAACCATCCATTGGAGCCCATCAAAGTCTTCAAGACCGTGCGTCTCTGTCATAACCAATACGGCGTCATAGGATAGGGCTCAGCATGGACGAAAAAAAAAAAAAAGAAGAGAAGCTCCTCCCCTAGCACAAGATAGAATAACCCTCCACCTCCTAGAGGACTTCCTGACACCGGTTGAGAGAAGAGGAGATTGACTCCAAAACCCGTGCCTCACTCCATACAACATGAGGACGGTTTAGGGCAAGCCCAAAAGAGGATAACCAAGGCAAACTTCAGATGCATCCTCGAGCATCAACTTCAAACACTAGAAAAGAGCTCCCTCCAACTCCGGCCTGTGGCAACCTAGGCTCCATGCCAACTCTGAACTCTTACACTACTTGGCTAGTGAAGATGATTCGGGGTGAGGGTATAGAGATCCCCTTCATTTATAACCGAGAAGGAGATTGGTCAATATTAAACCAAGAAGATAATGTTTATGATAAAGAATCGCCAAGTTTAGAGAATCTCCCCAAATCTCGCCAGGGGTAGCAAATCAAATCTCGCATCACTGTGCAATGAATCAACAGAAAGCATGGGGAACATGCATGTGTGCAGGCTTACAACTAGCGTCCCATCAGTGAACATGTCCGGAATTGACAAGTTAGGCTTCTTGCCCTGGGGGTTAGTGATGAATCCTACAGATCATGGGTCGGTTCAGGGCACAACCCGCAAGAATAGTGATGGCTCAACGAACGTTTTTCCCAAGATCAAAGCCCACCAAGAGGAGGAAAGCCCGAATGATGGCGGCCCACCATGCGGCTTGTTGAGCCCAAGGTCTACACAACAGTACGGTTGGCTTAGGCGAGTTGACCTAAAACTATTTGGTAGGAAGCGGGCAAATAGGATTGTCCGTAGTACTGCACTAGTTATTGCCCCTTTTGCATAACCACCGACAACCTCGACAGTGTAATGTCAACGAGTAGGTCAAACTTGCTATAATGCGGCCACGACAACTGTCCCGACTGCCCAACAAATATCCGTAGAATATCCACCCGTATGGCGTATCATTCCAATATGGCAAGCACAGCTTTGCAATATTTCTAATATAGCAACGGTTGCCATAGCACCCCCACACGATTGCTGGGCAACTTAGTGAATCTACTAGGGCAACTAACATTAGTTGCAAGGCACAAGGAGGGTTACACTAGCTCCAATTCTATAAATACCCCTTCACCTTTACAGGAAGAGGGAACCGAGACCAATGCATACCCTCAAGCACCCCCAAAGAATTACAAAAGTTTTCTCTTAAGCTACTCTACCCACAAGTGCACCGTCTCAAGAGCCACTCAGTATTAGAGTGCACATTCTCTCAAAAGCCGCTTCCAGCCGAGCGCATTCACCGAAACCTAGTCATCCAATTCACACTCAATCCCCCTCCTACATGCATCACAGACCTTACATCCTCCATCTTTCCCTCTCTCACAGAGAGAATTCTAATATAAGCATCGAAGGATATACCGAAAAGTGAGTCCCACCATACTCTGACCTCTCGTTTATTTGTTATAGTATACATGATCTAGATTATTAGGAATAAAGACCGAATTCGCTTTAATTCGACCTACCAAAAGAGACCAAGTGACTCTCTAATCTGCATAACAATTCCTATCCGCGAGACACATCAGTTTTAACCATTCAAACATTAATTATAAGCTGGAGAATAAACCTAAAACAAGATTATATACATACCCATAAAAAAGAAACCGAGGATATAGCGCACTAGCCATTCGATAAAATAAATAATTAGATTATGCATCCTTTAAATTCTGAAACAAAGAAATTATACCACTATGCATCTTGCACATCAATTTCGCACTGAAACATAATCACGTAATTCCTATCAATTCCTCTAGAGAGACTAATTAGTCTAACTCTGTCTAAGTATTTTTAAAATTGCTGATATAAAATGTAATGAATCACAATAATGAGCTAAAATCTCACTAAAATACGAACTTAAAAATATGAAATAATGACGAATAATTTACCAATTACAAGTGAAAAAGACAAAAGTCAAAATCAAATGAAAAAAATATAGCAATGGAAACTAAAGCCAATGTTAAATGTCACCGATAGGGCCAAAGTTTTGAAGATCAATCTATATATCTTACCATATAGATGGAACCTTAAATCACTATTTATAATTTGTGAGTGAGTTGTTTATATGTTATATATATAAATGAGTTTAAATATTACTTTTCTAATTTATAGATGTCAGATAAATGATGTTTATTTATAAATAATATCAAGGATATGTCTCGATATATTCCATCAATATTTAATTGTTCACATGAAAATGAAATAAAACTCTTCAAAATGGTAATATTTATCACAATTTGGAAACAATTTTTGATAAATATTCTCAAAATTCTTACATAAAAATGGACATGTATGACGTATTTTTCAACAAGATTCTAAATAATTAACACAAATTTGGACAAACAATAGTAAAATTTAAGGAATCTAAGAAATAAAAGTCATTCACACAAGCCAACATGCATGGAATTTAAAAATATAAATTTTATATTATAATCAAGCTGTAAGAAAGCGGCTTCCAGATAGTGCCCGAAGATGAAGACGAAGAAGGAAGATGAAGGAGGAAGACGAAGGAGAAAAAGGTAATCGAGAGCAGTGTTGGAAAAAGGAAAAGAAACTGGCAATGCATTAAACGCTGCTGAGCAGCCGTCTGTATACTTCACACAGCCCTAGGACGTAGCATACATAGGATATATACACGACGCAATACAACGGTACACAAAAGAATACCAAAAATAAAATATACAATATCCTAAAATACAAAATACCAATATTCCTAATATGATACAAAATATTTATGAAATATTTTCTAATAGTCCCCCGCAAGATGGAGCATATATATTGATAATGCCCATCTTGGACAAGTGAAAGTTCAAACGATGTGACGGCAGTGGCTTGGTGAAAATGTCCGCAAGCTGATTGTGAGTGGTGACATGATGCGGGCGAATATGTCCTTCTTGTATTTTGTCACGAATGAGATGACAATCCAACTTGATATGTTTGGTGCGTTCATGGAAGACCGGATTCGCGGCAATATGGAGAGCGGCTTGATTATCACAATATAACAATGCTGCCTGAGGATGTGGGACATGCAAATCAGTTAAAATATAACGAAGCCAAGATAATTCACAACAAGTCGTAGCCATGGAACGATATTCTGCTTCAGCAGATGAGCGGGAAACCACGGATTGTTTCTTGCATTTCTAAGAAATAAGGGAGTTCCCAAGAAAGACACAATTACCAGTGAGTGATCTACGTGTGTCTGGACAAGACGCCCAATCTGCATCGCAGAAGGCTCGTAGTTGAACGGTAGATGTGGAAGAGAGCAATATGCCTTGACCAGGGTTGAGTTTTAAATATCGCAAAACTTGGTGAGCCGCATTCAAATGATCCGAGGTAGGTTGATTCATAAACTGGCTCAAAATTTGTACTGCATATGCGATGTCTGGTCTAGTGACGGTGAGATAAAGCAGGCGACCAATGAGATGCCGATAAACACTAGGATCTGTTAGAGGAACGCCAGTTTGCCTACTTAATTTCAAGTTTTGATCCATGGGTAGTTTCTGAGGTTTGCAACCTGTGGTGCCAGAGTCAGCCAAAATATCGAGGGTGTACTTTCTTTGACATATGTGAATACCCTATTGAGATCGAGCAACTTCAATCCCGAGGAAGTATCGGAGAACACCTAAGTCTTTGATTTTGAAGGTGTGATTAAGGAAGGTTTTGATAGAAGCTATCGTATCTAAACAATTACTGGCAACGAGGATGTCATCAACATACACGAGGAGAGTTGTACAAGGATTTTTGGTCTTGCTTAGTAAATAAGCTGTAATCGGCCTTTGATTGAGTGAAGCCAAAGAGGATCAAGGAGCTGGATAGTTTAGAGTACCATTGTCTAGAAGCTTGTTTAAGACCGTAAATACTCTTGGACAGTTTACAAACCTGGTTGGGTTTTGTTGTAGTGTAACCGGGAGGGGGTTTCATATAGATTTCTTCATTTAAGGTTCCGTTTAGAAAAGCATTGTTGACATCAAAATGATATAAATGCCATCCTTTGATGGCTGCTACTGCCAAGAGGCAGCGTACAGTTGTAAGTTTGGCAACCGGAGAGAAGGTTTCATGATAATTCACTCCTTCCTGTTGCGTGTATCCTTTTGCAACTAAACGATATTTGTATCTTTCAATGCTCCCATCACTGTTAAGTTTCAATTTAAAGACATATCGACACCCGATAGCCTTCTTACCCGGAGGCAGATCGGTAACACTCCAGGTCTGATTTAATTCCAGGGCGCGTAATTCTTCATTTATAGCTTTGCGCCAATTTGGATTAGAAAAAACTTGAGCATAGGTTTGTGGTTCAGTTTGGGAAGAGATAGACGATGAAAAATAACTATAGGCTGGAGACAATTTTCGATATGATATGTAATGCTCAAGAGAGTAAGGTTGCCCAAAAGTATGTGACACTGTTGGTTGAGCGGTTGCAGTGTGTGATGCGTGATGACAATGGAAGTCTTTTAGATATTCAGGGGCTTTTCTAGTTCTAGTGGTTCGGCGAATAGGAGTTTTGTCTTTGACAGGAGATTGGGGGTTGTTGATTGGTTCAGGAGAAATATTTGATTGTGTGTCATCATTAGTATTTTCTTGTGTAGCGCCTGATGGTTCCTGGACGAGAGTCAGGTTAGGTTCTTCATTATTATAGGATTCTGTGGTTGAGTCAACAATAGCAGTTGGATGCATGCAGTCATATTGCGCAATGCCAGGGGATTGTTCATTAGATGGCACGTTGGGCATGCTGTTGATGTTATCTTGTTGGAAGGGAAAGTTATTTTCATGGAATATGACATCCCTTGAATTAAAGGTCGTATGGTTGTCTAAGTCCAGGAGTTTGTAACCTTTGACACCAAAGGGGTAGCCTAAAAATACACAAGTTCTACTTTTAGGATCAAATTTCTTTCGTCCGTGAGAAAGTGTAGAGGCAAAACACAAACAACCAAATACACGAAGATTATCATAACTTGGTTTGACTCCAAAGAGGACTTCATAGGGTGTTTTATTTTGTAGCACGGGAGTGGGGGTTCTATTAATAATGTAGGCCGCAGTCAGAATGCAGTCACTCCAAAATTTTAAAGGAAGGCCTGCTTGAAATCTAATTGCTCTAGCCACATTTAATAAATGTTGGTGTTTGCGTTCAACAACACTGTTTTTTGTGGTATTTCCACACAAATGCGTTAGTGGATAACACCCGTTCTTGTAGAAGTCTCCCACTAAATTCGGACCCATTATCAGACCGAATAACTTTAATGTGGACATTAAATTGTGTTGCAATAAGATTATAAAAAGCTTCTAAACACAATTTTGTGTCAGATTTTTATCTCAGAAGGTAAATCCACGTACTTCTTGAAAGGTCATCCACGATGGTCAAGAAATACTTATACCCATCATAAGATACTTCTGAGATGGGTCCCCACAGATCACAATGCACCACGGCAAAAAGTGTGTGTGACTTGTGGATGCTGGGAGTGAAGGGAAGGCGACGTTGTTTAGCCATGTGGCAAATGGAACATGGATTATTATTCGGAGAATGCAATGCTTCTTTTACAACTGAATCTTATATCAATTGAATTCTAGAATGCGAAATGTGACCTAATCTGCAATGCCATAAATTTATTGGCGACAAAACAAAATTAACGGAAGGCGTCATAAGGGACTTCGAACATTTTAAGAGAAGACCAGCCAAGGTGTTCGGAGGGACATTCTTATTCCGTAGATAATATAAACCATTTTGCTCTTTACCCATCCCAATCGTGGTCCAGGAGGCAAGGTCCTGAATCAAACAAATGTCAGCAAAGAAAATGCAGCAGCCAACAGAATCTGCAAGAGCTTTTACTGAAATTAAATTAAATGTGAAGGATGGAACACATAAAACATTTTCAAGTGTTATCCTTGGGGTCAGTTTTACGTCACCAATGTGGGATACGGGAACTTTTCGTCCATCCGGCAGTTTTACCGAACTAGAAATGGGAATTTTCTGCCGGTAATACAAAGAGGGGTCGCAGATCATGTGATCTGTGGCTCCGGTGTCCAATATCCAAACATTATTTTTGTCACAAGCATAAGGGACAGAACAGAATTTTATACCAGTCATGTTATCCATTTTGGATGGGTCACGGACGGGGTCAAACAGGGAGGGCATTTGTTTGACCGTGTGAGCAGAAGCCGTGTCCTTCGATTGGATCAAAGTCATCAGTTGCTTGAACTGGGCTTTGGTTAAAGCAACCTTATCTTCTTCATTGTTCTCGCAACCAGCAGCAGTAATAAAGATTGAGTGATTGGCCGAAAAAGTTGTAGAACCAATCTTACCATACAATTTATGATTTGGAGGGAAGCCATGGAGCTGGTAACATTTATCAGCTACATGCCCCTGTTTATGACAGTGTGTGTAAACCGGCATTTTCTGCGTTTCCTGCCTTAAAGCACTGCTAGAGGGTGTGTCCAGGGACCCGGCAATGAACGCAGAAGGGCCGATCATTCTTAAACACAGGGTTAATTTTGACAATACCTTTAGAGGAATTAGGGATCCGTTTTGTAAACAAAGCCACGGTTTCTGAAGGATGGGCAACAGACAACATTTGATGTTGTCTTTCCTGTTGCTGTATAATGGAAAATACTTTGTTTACAGAAGGCAAAGGATCCATTAGCATAATCTAGTCTCTCACATTAGTGTAAGAATCATTGAGACCCATTAAGAATTGTATAATACAATCCCTTTGATACCGGTCGATGAGCACTTTGAGTTTTCCACAGTTACAATCGGGAAGGGGATCATACACAAGGAGCTCATCCCAGATTGTTTTCATTTTCCCGTAATACATACTAACCGAGTCTTGCTCTTGCAAGAGATTGGCCAAAGCTTTCTTGAGTTGAAAAATACGGGGCCCGTTTTGTTGCGTGAATCGGTCACGCAGTTCCTTCCAAATTTCGGAAGCATCATCCACGAAAGCCACACTGGATTTAATGGATGGACTGATGGAATTTTGTATCCAAGACACCACCATGTCGTTACATCGTCCCCATGCCTCAAAAAGGGGATCGATGGGGTCGTAGGGTTTAGGAATCGTACCTTCAATGAAAGGAAGTTTGTTCTTTGCCCTCAAAGCCCGACGCATGGTACGGGACCAGGTCGAATAGTTGTCGACCGTGAGCAAATCGGTCACCAGAGTAATGGCCGGACTGTCGCCGGCTTCCAATCGAAAGGGGTTGCATGGATCCGAAAGATTTTGGAAGCGTAGAAGATGTTGTGTGGAAGCCAGATCTGGGTTTTGGGTGTTGTTGGTGCTCGATGCAAGTTCAGCAGCGTTTGGGTTTGCCACATCTGCGGTGGGGTTCGTCATTGTCTCTCTCTCTCTCTCTCTCTCTCTGATACCATGTAAGAAAGCGGCTTCCAGATAGTGCCCGAAGACGAAGACGAAGAAGGAAGATGAAGGAGGAAAACGAAGGAGAAAAAGGTAATCGAGTGCAGTGTTGGAAAAAGGAAAAGAAACTCGGCAATGCATTAAACGCCGAAAGCAGCCCGTCTGATACTTCACACAGCCCTAGGACGTAGCATACATAGGATATATACACGACGCAATACAACGGTACACAAAAGAATACCAAAAATAAAATATACAATATCCTAAAATACAAAATACCAATATTCCTAATATGATACAAAATATTTATGAAATATTTTCTAATACAAGCACAAAGAGGATTTTTTGAAAATCCAGCAAGAAAATGGTGAATGAGAGTTGGAATACACTTATGTTGGGTAAATTCACAAGAATTTCAAAAGTCTTTTTTTGTTTCAAAATCGTATTCATCTTTCATTCTTTATATTCCCTCATCTTCTTTTCAAAAAGCCTATAAAAAAAAGCTAAAAAAAATAGAATTCATTTATACATAGGCTGGCATCGTGGGCTAATTATGCACCCCATTAAGCATAGGAACAATGTGAGGTTGGCGAATGTGGCCCCTCATGCACATATTAGACATAACCGTTTTGTGAAATTTGTGTGCATATATTCTTTATACACACATTAGGCAATCAATTCTACCAAAACTAAGCACAAATGTGCCTATCATGTGTGAGACGCTACCAAAACAATCATAAATGTGGTTATGCCCCATCATACACCAAATCAAATGACTAATACTTAAGATCTATTTGGGCTTGCAATTTAACCTCTATACTTAAACACGTCTTCTTAATCAATTACCACTACTCAAAAATAGCATAGGGTGATACACTTATATAAATAAATTAAGCAATTGTGTATCATAATATAAATAGATGAGGATATAAGTTCTTAATTTGCCTGAGCATCCTCAATTTTGTTATGAATACATCAAATTATCGTGGGTTGATGATCCCTTATTTTCTAACTAGAATGCTTTGTACTCTTAGGATTATTAAAAGATGATATGTGTATAGTCATTCATCTTCTCATATTACTCAATCTTTTAAATATCTTGTTATTGTGTCAGTCATTTCTTTTTTATTATGATCATTGTATCTCCTTATTATCTCTATTGATCAATAAAAGGATTTTAGGAGAAAAATAATATCTAGGTAAGTGAAATGAAAAAAGATAATCCTAACAAAAATTGAAAAATATTATGAGTTTGTACAAACTAGTTTCTTTATTCTGTATTACCGTTGTCTCACTATTTCCTTTATTTTTTATCAATTTGATTTTTTTTTCTAGATGTAAAACTTGATTAGCATCTTTAAACAACGACTCTCCATATAATAATAAAATTTACAAATAATTTTTCTTGCTTATTGATACATATCGAGAATTTGAATTGCAACTAATGAGATTTTAAAATGAGTGATTGGATATTACTATTCAAATCCTACAAACTATAAACCAAACACAAGAATTCAAATGTATTAAAATAATTTTTTAATTTACTCTTTAAAATTCAAATCAATAATGTACTGGTAAAATTAAAATACTTAATATTAAGAGATGAAACATTTTGAAATTTAAAAAAAAATACTTTGTACCATGATATCTTTTAGGAGAGAAGGCTAATGAAAGATATACTCCTTACCTTTTTATATGTAAGCTTAAGTGTTATATAACTTGTGTATTTATAATATTCTGGATTACTTCATGCAAGAGTAAACACTCAGAAAATCCAAGAATCATTTTGAAAATTTAATTATTGAAGCACTAATTATTGAAGCACTAGATACCCCACGATGCTCTTTTTATAGGTGAGGAGTTTTATATTTATATAGGTTGTGGGTTTCATGATGGGAGTGGTTTAGTAACCTTTCAAGTGATAATTGACTAATTTTCTTTTAATGAGTTATAACCAATTACTTAATAGATAATTATCCGGCAACCATTCTTCAATATTAATTATCACATTAAGAAATGTGAGCTTAATAGATCCTCATTGAGTAGTTATATTTTAGGTATACCTTTTTTGTTGGCATCCCTTAAATTGCAACAGATATGTCTTATAACTATTGAGTGTGTAGTCAAGTGTGGGCATGCCAACTTTTCTATTTGATTGGTTTTTTGCTATCTACCACAAGCAATCAGTTTATCTTAATTAGCTACCTAATAAACCATCTCTTCTGATAGCGTTGGTTGACATATTTACAAGTTGGTAACCAATTAGGTTTAATAGCTCAACATGATTGGAAAGGTAATCATTCACTTATTCAACAATTTGACAATCCTAACCATAAGAATGTGAAATTTTTCAAAAAATTAGATCCGAATCTTATTATTTATTTGCTAAAACCATAACCTCTATGATAATATCAATAATCCATTTGGATGGTACACTTTTGCCCTTTAGTGCTTGAATTGTTATATAGTTGTCCCATTCAATGAAGATTTCTCTAGTTACCAAATAATGAGCTAACTTAGCCCCCTTCCTTAAGTGGTAGTGTGTGTATTTTTATAATTGATCAGCTATGCATTAAAGTTGCACTATAATTCATCACCTCAAATGCTATATTGCCAATGGCATATCCAATTCCAAAGTTACCATCGGTACAACAATTTAATTCTCAGAAATTTAAAAGAAAGAAAAAATATATAAAATAAATTATTTTTGATATTTGATTAATAATTGAAAATTAAAAAAAAAAAAACAAGACAACATATAATATATATATATATATATATATATATATATATATATATTTCATATTATCTCATGCATTTATCTTAATATTCTATACCTATAGGCCTTTTATGGTTGTAATGGGAATTCAAAATTAGAATTTGGCGTAAGAAGGAATTAAAATTTTAATTTTATATTTGAATTCATTGAAATTGAAAAAACATTATCTATAATTTTTAGGGATATAATAAAATTATAATTGTGAGGTTGAAAATCATCAATCAATTAAATAAGATAAATTAAATAATGTGAGACTATTAGATAAAATATTTTTGATTGTTTGGGTTGGATAGAGGTAGGCTAACTACATTTTTTATATTTTTTATTTTTTAAAAAATATAAAAATATTATTTAAAAATTTAAAAGTTAATATTTTAATAAAAATATTATCTGAGAATATATATATATTTATAAAATATTATTTATATTCAAATAAAATTTTATTATTTTAAATTTTTTATGTTAAAAAACTAACATTTTATATTTGGTTACTTAATTCTTTTAATTTTATAGATGGATTAAAAACTAATTGCATATTAATTTTATTTTTCATTCAAAATTTCAACTCATTATATAATTCAAACAATATTATTTGAATTACACCCTATTTTAATTCATCTAAAACTTGACGAGTCTACAGAGAGCAGGCTGACCTAGAGCTCAACCCGCAGGGATAGCAGCAGCTTAGCGGACATTTTCCCAAGGCCGAGGGCCAGGCAGTGAAGCGGATAACCGACACGGATCAACCTAGAATAATTCAACAGAAAGCAGGCAATTAGTGTTGCGCATAGTGCTGTGCCCGTGGTTGCCTCCTCTGTGTGGCCACCGACAGCCTCAACAACATAGCATAGACAAGCAGACAAAACTTATCATAATGTAGTCACGATAACTATCTTAATAGTATGACAAATATCCGTGAAATATTCACCTATACGGCATATCGCTCCAAGAAGGCAGGTGTAGCTCGACAGTGTTTCCAAAAAAGGCGACGATTATCATACATGCCACATACACAATCGTTAAGACAACTGAGTGAATCTGTTAGAACAACCGACATCAGCCACACCGGTTTCAATTTTATAAATACCTATTCAACTCTATGAAAAAGAGGACCAAAAAATCGTAACCCTCGAGCATCCCAGAAGGATCAAAAAGATTTATCTCTCTCAAGCCACTTAGCCCCCAAGCACAAATGCTCCCTCAAGCCACTCAGCCCACGAGTGTTGATTCTCTTAAAAATTGTTTCCCGTTGAGTGCATCTATTGGAACCTGGTTCTTCAGTCCACACTCAACCCTCCTCTTATGTGCATCCATGTATCTTGCATCATCCATCTTTCACTTCAGCATAAAAAAATTTCTAATTTGAGCATTAAAAGATATATTAGGGAGTAAGTTTCGCCATCCTCTGACCTTTTATTTATTTGTTATAATATGTAGGATCCGGGTTATCAATAATAGAGACTGAACGCATTTCAGTTTGATCCGCCGGGAACGATCAAGTGCTTCTTAATTCTTGTAATAATCCAGATTTAGGGACGCATCATTGGCACGGTCTGTGAAAACCGACTAAAAAGTTTAACCACCACCCATATGGAAGAAAACATGGTTAACATTAGGGTACAAGCTAGTGCACCGGCCAGAGACGTCGTCTCCCACGATGACGACCCCTCTGTCGGAAGCCAGACATACTAACGACTGGCCCCTGATGTGCGAACACTCGCTGCCCAGATGAATAACATGTCTAGAATGCTTCAGACAACTTGCACGTATTTGGATGAGTTGTAGCTCGGGCTCCTTCTTCCCATGCCCAAACATTGATGTTCAAAAGGAAAAACCAGAAGAAGAGACAATCCGTTAAAGAGAAGACCCCATGGGTTGATGACCTCGAGGTTTGGGCAGACCCGAGTGATAGGGCCCAATCTCGATTAGTAGGCCGGCTCAATTCTAGAACGTGGGATAAGAGCCCTAAGCGACGGAATCGACGCTATTCCTGAGACAGTAGGAAGCCCTCCACCCATGAGGAAGCCTCCTGCAGCATCTGACCGAGGAGGGCTCGTAGCCAGCTAATCCGGCGAATCTCTTCGAACCAAGCAAAATTGTAGACCTTCCTTAATACTAAAATCACTGTATCCTCCCCTCAAATGAAGGAGAGAGTGAGGAAGATAAAGCAACATCTGTTTAGACGGAGCACCGATAGGCACACTGTTGACCTGATAAGGTCACCATTTACAAGGGAGATCCGGATGTAGCCGCTCTCCCATAAGTTTAAGATGCCGAACGGGAGCCTTACGATGGGAGTTCTGATCTGATAGACCATTTGAATTACTTTCATACCCTGTCAAGCTTTCAAGGCATCGATGACTCCGCTATGTGTCTATACTTCACACTGACCCTGAAAGGGGACGCTTAAATTTGATTTTATTGCCTACCACCAAATTTTATTCGGACGTTCCAAGAGCTAGCCGATAATTTCTTATCAAAGTTTGCTTTTAGACAAAGGGAGGAGAAACAGTCTTGACTCCTTATCCACCTCCAAAAGGGGTCAAGAGAAAGTTTGAAGCGCTTTTTGGTGAGATTTATTACTGAGGCCCGAAAATATCCAAACTCACTAATAAGGTGAAGTTGAGCACTTTCATAGCGACTTTAGAGTTGAACGATTTCTTCTAGTACCTAGCCCACCAGGACCCTTAAACCTTCTAGGACATTGAGGTCATCGCCCGTGCCTACATTGCAATCGAGGAGGCCAACAAAGTAAAGAGATTAGAGTGTACAAACCACCTCCGCCAGGGTCAACAAACGGGAAGAAGAGTACTGGAGACAACACCACCTCTCAAGATCCTAGGAAGTTGCCTAGGGTAGAGTCGGGAGATCAAAGAGAGTTTAGGCCTCTAAACTTGACCCCTCTAAATGACTTTCAGACCAATATTCTTATGCAGATGTAGGGTAAAAAATTTCTAAAATGGTTGAAGCAACCCAAGAATCCAGAGGTAGGAGATTAATTGAAATATTGCTTCTACTATTGATTTCTATATCATAGCACAAAAGACTGTCGAACCCTATAAAAATATATTGAGGCCCTTGTTTGAAAAGGGCACTTTACCAGGTTCCTATAAGACCTAGGGCAGGCCCTCAGTAGAGCGAAAAAGAATGAGCTAAATTAGCAGAAGTAGCTGAGGAACAGGATCATGGTCTGAGTAGTCAACATGGTAATCACAAAACCATCTAAGAGCAGTGTCTCAGACCATCCGAAAAAAACTTCCAGTACTAAGAAGTTGATGGTGGGAGTTAGGAATAATATTATTAGCTTTAATGATGATGATATAACACATGTAATAACTCCCCATTCTGACCTTCTAGTTGTATTGATACTCGTTTCGGATGGTATAATTGATTACCAGTTGAAATGAGTCTTTATTGATAATAAAAATTTTCGTAATTTGTTATATCTCGATGCATATTTTAAACTCAAATTAAAAAGAAACCAGATGATATCGGTCAAAAGACCCCTATACATACTAAATAATGAGCTAGTGCCCGTCCAGTGGACCGTCCAATTAGAGGTCATATTAGAAATGTACCCAAAGATGACATCTGAAATGCTCATGTTCCTAGTGGTTGACCTACCCTTAGTTTACAACATATTAGGATGACCCTACCTGACTGCATTGGGCAATGACATCGATTCTACACTTGAAAATAAAGTTTTTAATAACATGCGGAATAAGAGAGGTCTTGGGCAACCAAGTGACCAGCCATATGTGTTATCTGTCCCAAGTCACTTAGGTGATCTTGGACCGACCGATCGAAGGCTTCGATCATTGGGATAAAGCTACTTTACAACAAGCCTAATCCGGCAAGATGGGCGATCAGATCTTGTTGGACCTCAACAATCTTGAGAAATGTATACATATCGGGAGTTCACTGGCGGGTCCTCTGCTTGACAAATTGATTACCTTCCTTCGACAAAACTTTGATGCCTTTACGTGGACTCCTATCAACATGCCAAGGATATCAATCAAAATAATAGTTCACAAGTTGGATTTCAATTTCAATCAAAGCCTATTAGGTAAAAGTGGAGAAACCATTCTGTAGAGAGGTTGGTCACCTTATGGGAAGAAGTAAAGAAATTGCTTAACGCAGGCTTTATTAAGAATGTCTAATAACCGGACTAGCTATCAAATGTGATCCTCGTCTGGAAGAGCAATGGAAAATGGCAAATGTATATTGATTTCATTGACGTGAATAAGGTACGTCCGAAGGATAGCTTCCCTTTGCCAAAGATCAATCTACTGGTGGACTCCACATTCGGATACTAGTTGCTTATCTTCATGAATGCCTACTTAAATTACAACTAGATTCAGATGAATCCCAAAGACGAAAAACACACTTCCTTCATGATGGACCAAAAGATATGCTACTACAAGGTTATACTCTTCAACTTGAACAACGTAGGCTCCACATACCGGCGGCTTGTAAATAAGATGTTTGAGGCTTAGATCGGTCAGAATATAGAGATATACATAGACAATATACTCGTCAAAAGTAAAACTACTAATGACCACATCTGCAAATCTTGCGTGACCTTTGAAGTCTTCTAGTGCACTTGCTGAAGTTAAATCTGATTAAGTGTGTTTTTGGAGTATCCTCTGAAAAATTCTTAGAATTTATTGTCTCTCGGTGAGGGAATTAAAGAAAATCCTAAAAAGATAAAAGCCATCATGGATATGAGCCCACCTTGAATCGTAAAGGAAGTCCAAAGGCTCTCTAGGAGACTTGCAGTACTCTCCCGCTTCCTAATAAAATCGGTAGAAAAGTATTTTTTCTTCTTCAAGGCCCTAAAAGGAATGAAGATAAATGACTTCCAATGGATGGATGACTGTCAGGAGGCATTCCAAGAGCTGAAGAAATGCCTCACCTGTCCCCCTCTCTTAATGTTACCAGAGGAAGTTGAAGATCTGTACTTATACCTGACGGTTTTGTATACAACGTTAGGCTCGATCCTGATCTAACAATAGTTCAATGTACAATGGCTAGTTTACTATATCAGTAAAATCCTGACAGATATCGAGACTTGTTAGTTGCATACTAAAAGGATCACCTTAATGCTTGTCTATTCCACCCGAAAATTATGACCGTACTTTTAGGCACATAAGATTGTCATTCTAATCGATCGACCCCTAAAGAAATCTTATAGAAACCCGATACGTCTAGGTGACAGGTCAAATGGGCAATCAAATTGGGCGAGTTCGATATAGAATTTCGATCGAGATCGACTATAAAAGGTCAGGTCCTCACGGACTTTATAGTAATGGCAACCCCCCGATTCCGAATGCATTTGAACTCAACAAAGACACCCACCATCAAGAGGAGCCGCCGACTTGGATGCTATATGTAGATGGGTCATCGGCACAATCGACAATGGAGCAGGGGTGGTCTTGAGGACTCTAGATGAGTTGGAGATGAAATATTTGATGACCATCGGATTTTCTCCCACTAACAATGTTGTCGAGTACGAAACTTTACTTGCCATGCTTAGACCGATAAGGGAATGCTCGGCAAAGTACCTGATTGTCTATAACGACTCAGAGTTGGTCATCAATCGAGTCCATAGAAATTTTGAGATGTCAAGCCCTTTACTCATAAAATACCTCACTAGAGCGAGAGGCATGACTCGAATATTCAACAAGGTGGAGGTAATACACATCTTAAGGGAGGATAATTGAAAGGTGGGCCAGCTTGTAAGGGCAGCAGCAGTCGGAAGCCTAGAGCAGTACTTTCGGGACATGCGGGGGTCATGAACTCCCCAAGCATAGAGGATTTAGTGCAGGTGGTGTTGCATATCGAATGATGAAAACTAGATGACCTTGTACTAAAGATACATCACCAACGGCATTCTGCTAGAAAACTTAAAGGATGCCATGCGCGTAAAGAGGATAGCAAGTTGGTACATAATCATGGACGAGAAGTTATATCGCTGAGGATACTCAACTCCCTACCTGTGGTATTTCATACCAGAAGAAGCTGACTACACGCTAAGCGAGGTGTACTTTTGCATATGCGGGTCACATATTGGCGACAAGAACTTTGCTTTTAAAGTAATGCGGCAGGGCTATTATTGGCTAACAATAAAGCGAGATGTTGTGAAATTCATGATGACATACGAGAAATGCCAAATCTACAGTAATGTTCCCCATTAGTCACACACGAAATTTTAGGCCTTGCAGTCTCCGTGGCTGTTTATATAGTGAGAGCTTGACATACTCGATCCTCTATCCATTACCTCCGAACAGAGAAAATTCATCATAGTTGGCATAAACTACTTTATAAAATGGGTTTAGGCCACCCCGCTAGCTCGAATAACTGAACAGAATGTAATAGAGTTCGTTCGGTAGAGAATTTTATACAGATTTGGGATTTTTAAGGTTATAATAATCGACAATGGAACCCAATTTACTGACAAATATTTCACCAAGTAATGTTCGAGTTTGGGAGTTAGGTGGTTTACACTTCTATTACCTATCCACAAACGAACGAGCAAGTGGAGGTAACAAATCAAACTCTACTGCACGGACTGAAGATGGAACTAAAAGACCCAAGGGCTCTTGGGCGGACGAACTATCCTCGGTGTTGTGGTCATATCGGATGATGCCAAGAGAGCCTACTCATGAGATACCCTTCAACTTACGTAATGAGATTAAAGCTATTATCCCAATAGAGATCGGATTGCCCAGCCTCAAGATCGAGAGTTTCAACCTGCTCAATAATTTTCAATAACTCAGAGAGCATCTTGACCTACTTGAATAAACCAAGATGCGGTCAAAATGCTACAGTGGCCTATGAGTAGCAGATTGCTTGGTACTATAAGGTGGTGAAAACACCCGTAGGTTAGTTTTACGATTTTCTGAATCTGAGCAACTTGAGGTGGGGGACCTCATTCTACAGAGTATAGAGACAACTGACAAAAATGCCAACAGGAATATATTCTCCTCGAATTAGGAAAGGTCATTCCTAGTCTTAGTAATTTTTCAAAATGGTGCATACAAGTTACATACCCGAAACGGCAAACTAGTCCTGAGGATGTGGAATACTATCCACCTTAAAAAATGTTACTAATGACCCCTGCTAAATCTAGTTAAGTCTGGCATGCACCATCAAAAATGTTTGTAAAATGTACTACTTTTAAATTAATAAAATAATTGTTTATTTGATTGTTGATTGTCTAGATGAATACTTGTATGTCTCCGCATAAAATCAGATGATTTAAACTGCCCCTAGGTCGAATGAAAGCACTTCACCTGCCAACCACCTTGCTAAAGCAGGACTAAAATCTTAGTTTTGACAACCGAGTGACTCAAGTGCAGTTGAATGCTACGACTCGGGGGGCTTCTGGACTAAAACCGGACCTCCTTAATCAAGTGGCTATAAAACCCTAGGGTGGCGTTTGGTTGAAGGGAATAAAAATTATATCCCCTCATTATTCTCAAAAAAATATATATTTCGTGAAAATATTTACTCCCACATATATAAAAATAAATATTTTTATCTTTCATTAAGAATAGTTATTTTCACATATATGAAAATAACTATTCCTATTTATTATTATTATTATTATTATTATTATTATTATTATTATTATTACTATTACTATTATTATTATTATTATTATTATTATTATTATTATTATTATTATTATTATCACTACTATTGTTAATATTATCATTATTATTATAATTATTTTCACCTTATTCATCATACTATTTTATAAATTAAATAATTGAATATTAATTCTCACATTATTTTATTCTAATAATAAAATATGGGAATAATAATTCCAACTCTATTCCTATCATATTCTATTATATGGGAATAACTATTTTATTTTCACATTATTCCATTTTAACAACCAAACGCATCATAAGGGTTTTCTCAATATGCATGTGGTAACTCTCCCCGATGGGAATAAGTACCATCAGTCAACAATGGTCAGCGGATTAGGATCAAATGCACAAAAATAACGATGGCCCCCAGTGGAACCAAGCACTGAAGGTTCCACACAAATGATGACCTTGACTTCGCCAAAACTCAGTGACTGCAGCAATCATACTTGGTCGGCTCCAGTGAGGCTCATCAACATACCTGTGATGACATCTTCTCATAGGAAAGATCATCGCCCAATAAAACTGAAGTGCTACAACTTCCTCCTGTGGGAACAAACACAATCAAACCCCTGGGTCCACACCAAGCCTGGTGACAATAGCGACAATGCCTAGCCAGTGACAAGCGAAATATTAAAAAGAAGTCCGACACAAAAACAAAAACATTGATGACAATAGTTGAAACAATCTAGTCGTTTTATTAAATAATTAAAGTACACAATGAGCCTCCATCCATCTTAGAGGTACAAAATATTGCCGCTACCTACAGCTCGAGCCCACGACTATCCCGGGGCTAGGAAGGCTCCCCTCCTCTCTTCGAGAAATCCAACAAGTCAGATCGACATTGGGCACCACTGTTTCAGGGATCGAAAAAACCAATGGAAAAGTCTGGAGCTTCCAAGGATGCGATCCATCGACAAAGACAAATGCTATCTTAGAATCTGACATTTAGAGCCTGACTAACCTCCTCCGGCCTGAGCTGGGTCCTCAACCACTCCTCAAGATGAGTGTTCTAGCTCCATAGATCAGCGAGGCGTTGCTCAACCCCTTAGAGTGCATCCTTGAGTGAGGCGATTTAATCCAAAGTTCGAGATTTCTCCTTTGTACGCTCTTAGAATCTCACTTAAGACTCAGACAGCTCAAGGTCGAGATTGGTTGCCTCCTCGACTTTGTAAAGTCTGAACAGCAGCAGCATTTACCTGGTCCTCCATCTCTTTGAGCGTGCCCGAGATAAGGCTCATTTGGATTAAACAGGAGATCTCAGCTTCCTGCTAGCATACTATGGCCACCTATTGGCGCAAACAAGTCTCCATCAAGCGTAGCACCTCCTGTGGATGCCAAAAAAAAGAGAAGACAAAAGGGGTCAATCAGGTGGTCGGGTAAGGACGGTAACAGATAAGAAAGCAAGAAGTTGGGAGGCCCATAGCTCTATGGAGGGCTGCTCCTACGTGTGAGATGGGCCTAGCGAAGCCTCAAGGTAAAGGGGCTGATGAGGACCACTAGCGCAGTAACGGTATGGTACTAGATCCTGGAGCTGGAGGTGAGGCATCCAGGTTCTCCGAGGCCACTGACGCCACCGCTGCCTCAGAGTGAGGTGTAGCCCAACGAAAAGGGGATGATTTTTGGCCTCCTAGATGACTCACAGCCCCCCACTCGATATACCCAACATCTTCCGCTTTCGGCTCATTCATAGACATCTTCTCTTTTGCTTAGCCATGTTGCACCACCTCCTCAACAAAAATGGCGGGAGGCACAAAGGCGTATTCCTCAAGTGACAAGGGAGCAGAGATTATGACAACCTGCTCAACCGCAGCCGAGGCATCGATCGGATTGATCGGACTGCCCTCTACAGGGCTTGCGACTTCCACGATGGGAACTGAGGAGGGCTCACTGTTCGCAACGAGCGAATCTAGCTCATCAGCAACCATCGGGCGAGAAGATTCTCCAACAACCGGGTGACACGCCTTCGCATAGACCTCCTCAATTCTCCTAACCTCCTCAAAGATAGACAGAGGAGGAGAGGATGGCCCGGCACTACTGCTTAACCCTTCAGGAGAGCTACAGATTACCAGCTCTTTCTGCCTTCTTTTTTTACGAAAAAGGGGCATTTTCAGGACCTCTTCATCATCTCCCTCTGCCCTCGCCTCCCACTTGGCTTTGGCGAACACCTTCTGGTGAGCCAGCGGCTAGTGTGGTGCAAATCAACGGCATTGTCTATGATAATCTTCGTCAACCCAAGAACCATCCATTTCTCCTCCTCCCAAACGTCACCAATGTAAGTGCTATTAACTTTGCCTTACTTATTCAGAATTCACCACTCATAGCCAACCGCCAAGTAAAAGTAACGGTCATTCCAATTTTTCACCAATTTAGGGTTCCCCACTGCTTATCTTGAACTTAGCGCAAGGGGTGAAGGAAATTCAGTTGTGCTCCGGATTGAGGCAAAAAATTACTTTCACACCCTGAGCATCCAAAGAAAGTCCTTGGATGCGACAAAAGACGTACAGAGAAATGAGTTATCGAAAGGCATTGGGTGGAGGTGTAACATCATGATTTTTATTTAGATTATTTTAATATTAATTATAAATTTAGATAATTTTTATATAATAAAAATTAATTAAATGTTTTAAAAATTTTGAAAAATATTTGAATTAGTTGGGCTGGTAGTCAAAATACATCGATACTGATATCCAAGCGATGATTGGATTATAAAAAAAGGTAAAGAAAAAAGAAAAGAAAATAAAATAATAATAATAATAATAATAATAATAATAATAATATAAGAAAGGGGGGAGGGAAAGCAATGCGGCATATGCGCAAAAAAAAGAAAGAAAGAAGAAGAGAAAAGAGAGGGAAGAGAGGAGAAAAAGGGGGAGTAGGGTTTTGGCGTGGCAAAAAAAAGGAGGGAGAGAGATGAAGGAGAATGAGAGGAAGAAGAAAGTGGCACGGCTTGTCGATGGCTACTGTAGGAGGGTAGATCGGTGGCAGCGGCACTTGGTGAGAAGAGATCGTCGAGGAGGTCGGCGACAGTCATTGGAGGCATCAGTGACGACGATAGCATAGAGGAAACTGTGCACCGGTGGTTGGCGACGAGAGTAGGAGGCAGAAGCGACGATCATAGGAGGTAGCAGAGGTGGCAACGCATGTGGCAAGGTGGTGTGTGGTGAGGAGAGAGAAACCGCACGGGTAGAGAGAAAAAAGACGTGCCAGCAGGAGAGAGGAAGCACCATTTGGGTACTTTAATGTATCGTTTCTTCAGATATACAGAGTATAAGGTCAATGCAAGTATTCTATAACCCTATCCTTTGTCTTATTTTGCATTTGATGTATTTTTATTTCGATGTGGAGGTTTAAAACTTGTGGGTGCACTTTTAATTAGTCCGTTTATTTTCTTGTGGATGTATGACCTTTTTACCGGTCGATTGAGATGTTTGTTCTGTTTCAATTAATATTTGAAGACTTTGTAATTTTTTAAAAAAAATGGATAATTTTTGAACACTATATATATTTATATCAGTATGTATATATGAAAATATGCATGAAACTTACATAAGTCATACCTTTTCACATGCATGTATTGAGTTGTGGTCACTACATTTGGATTTGGATATTGAATATTTTGGGTAACTCCTGATGGAGAGATATTAGTTGTTAAAAATTCTTTTTCACCGACAGAAAATGCTTGGGCGTAGTGACCCTTTCCTTTGAATGATTTGATTAAATCTCATAATATATTCGGACATCCTAATATATATAATAACTTGAGTAATTGTACCTAAAGTTATGGGTGGTAAAATATAGTAACCTTACTTATGGGAGACAAAGTACATATATGGCATAATATTTTAGCCTTACTTACAATTGATTTGGCCTAAAGTTGCCGGTTAAAGAGTAACTCTTTCATCAAATAAGTCTTTAAATAATCGGAATTCAAATTTAGTATGTGCTTTGTGTTTCTGCATAGATTTAGATATTCGACATTAGATTTGATATTCCTCGATTTTGCTTACAGATGGGTTTTAGTTTGTCTCGTATATTTAATTTTAAACATATGTTTTAATTTAGACCTTTGGACTATTTGTTACCATATTGTTTCAATTTTTACATACACTATTGGATCATTGTACATTTAATTTTAAACATATGTTTTAATTTAGACCTTTGGACTATTTATTACAGTGTTATTTCAACTTTTATGTACACTATTGGATCATCCAACTAATCAAATTTTGCCCTAAATCATGAGCTAATCGGGTTTTGAATTTGGATTTGGATTGGACTTTGGATTGACTATTTGCCTATTAGAATCAATTAGGATCGCTTCTATTTTGTTTATATATATATATGTCTCTAGAGGACTTTTTTGAATTGGATATTTATCTAGATTTATTATTTAATTTAAATATGAGACTATCATTAGATTTAGATATTGAATTTTATTGGATTTTGATATTGGATTTTGTTTTGATTTGATGAATTGATTTCTGTATTGATGACTTAATTTATATTTATTTTTTGATTGTGATATTTGTTTCTTAACTCTCCCTCTAATTTATTTGACCTGTTTGTTCGTATATAATATTTGTTAGATTTTAAACTCATGTTTTATATTTTGTCCATTTAGAGTAGAAGGTTCAAATACATTGTAAGAGTAAGGACGCAATCTGTCAGCTGTTCACTCAATTTGATGAGTTTAGCTCTGTTATGATTTAAATTAATATTTGATTTGTGATTTGGATTTTGGGTTTGATCAAGTATAGACCTATGATTATATTTTGGGAGTAATTAAAATATTATGTTAGGTATTATTTATAATTATGGTTGAGTTGACACCTCTCCTATGATGATTGTAGAGAAATTCAATTATGTAATTGAAATATAATAGCCAAAACCCTATCCTCGAAACGACGTTGCATCGGGAATCGAAGAGGCGCATCCCCATCATGACCGTGACACATGCTTGCATTGCAGAATGCTGCGGTGTACTAGTTCGTCGAGTCAGTTATGAAGGTTGACGCAACGCCTCCTTATGTAGCCCGCGGGCACTGCTAGGCTAAGCACCTGTGTTAGCGAGTCAGTGATGCTACGCAAGTGATAATTGCATGATACGCCTTTTTTTGGAGAAATGATAGACTGACAACCCAAGCAGTCCTATGATCGATTTGGTTAATACGCATCTCGGCCATGCGCTCGGGACATACTAATATGGGTCAGGTTATCAACGTTTTGGATGGTCCGGTTGTCAGAAATCACACAACAAGAAATAATATTCAAGTGCTTCAACCATTTTCATCAGGTAAGAATACTGGAGTCATGCAACATGTCAATAAATAATGGTTAGGAAGTTCTATTCATTAATTCATTTTACAACGTACAATAAGTTTACAACGGCGGACATACAACTCAGAATGAATAAAAAATACATGGAATAGCTACTTAACATTAGCCATCCAACTAGTCTTTAGGACGGGCGATTGTGAAAGCCAAGCCTCCTTATTGACCGCTCCATCGAGAGGTTGAACTAACATGTGGAGCATGCAAGAAGCCTCTATTGTTTTTACAAGAAAGAGCAAGCCAAGTAAGAAAATAAAAGGAAAACTCCCCTCTCAAGCAGCCTACCATAAAGCAGTCTTCCCAAGAGCATCAAAAGGATAGTGTCTCTCTAAAATAGACCCAAGACACCCTTCCTTTAGATCGGTATCGGAAAGGACTACTCGACATCAGCAAAAAGAGAGGGGATAGTCGCCCGAACCCAAGCCTTTACTCAATCAAATGTAAGTTCAGGTATTGGAACAGCACAAAAGAGAAGGTGGCTTCCCCTACAAAAGCGGGCAATCAAGCAGACTTTGTGAGCAGCATCAGCTTCGAACATTGGAGATGAGCTCCCTCCAACTCCGACAGGTGGCAACGTAGGGTCCATGCCAACTCTAAACTCTCACGTCGTGTAGCTGGTGAAGATGATTTGTAGTGTAAGGCATAAAGAGCCCCTTCATATATAGCCGAAGAAGAGATCGGCTAGCATTAAATTGAGAGGATAGCGTTGACGACAGAGAATTATTACGTTCAAAGAATCGCCCCAAATCTTGTCAGATACAATGAATCAAATCTTGCCTCATTGAGCGGTGAATTAGTAAAGCGCCTGGGAAATGAGCGCGCGTGCAGGCCTGCAACTGGCATCCCATCAATGAATATACCGGGAGTTGATAAGTCTAGTTTCCCGATATGGGGGGCTAGTGATGTGTCTAGTATAACGGAGGACAACCTAAAGTTCAGCTCGCAGGGGTAGCAGCGGCCCATCAGACGTTTTTCTAAAGCCGAGACCTAGGCAACGTAGCAGATGACTCAGATGTGTTGACCTCAAACTTTTCAGCAAAGAGCAAGTAATTGGGGTTGCTCACTGTGCCATGCCCATGGTTGCCCCTCCTGTGTGGCCACCGACAGTCTCGATAGCACAGCACAACTAAGCAGACAGAACCTGCCATAATGCAGCTATGGCAATTGTCCTAACAACCTAGCAAATATTCGCGAAATATTCACCTGTATGGCGTATCCTCCAATAAGGTAGGCGCAGCTCGGTAATATTTTCAAAAAAGGTGATAATTACCATACGTGCCTTGTACACGATCGTTAAAACAACTCAACGGATTTGCAAGGACAACCGACATTAGTTGCACCGCCTCCAATTCTATAAATACCTTTTCATCTCTATAAGAAAGGGGATCGAAAAATCCTAACCCTCAAGCATTCCAGAAGGATCGGAAAGCTCTCTTTATTTCAAGTCACTCAGCCCACGAGCGCAAACTTTCTTTCAAGCCACTTAGCCCACAAGTGCTGATTCTCTCAAAAACCACTTCCCGTTGAATGCATCTATCAAAGCCTAGTCCTACAGTCCACATTCAATCTCCTCCTACATGCATCCACGTACCTTGCATCATCTATCTTTCAATTCTGCGTATAAAGATTTTTTATTTGAATGATGGAGAATATATATCAGAGAGTGAGTTTCACTGTCCTATGACCTCTCATTTGTTTATTATGGTGTGTAATATCTAAGTTATTAAGAATAGATATCAAACTCACTCCAATTCGACCCATTGAAAATGATCAAGTGAATTCCTAATTCGAACAATAATTCTAATTTAAAGACGTATTAAAATTATTATTAGATTTATATTTTCAAACTTTAACTACCACAATCCAAATAGACCCGTGAAATTCTTCTCTTAATTTCCCTCGATAACCAAATAAAAAAAAGTACATTTATCATAAATTTATTGTTTTTTTTTTTCATGTAGTTTTTTGCCATTAAAACTATAATTATAATTTAAAAATTTTGTTAATTATAATTACCGCCCGGGTTGGTGCATCGCAAGTACTCGCAGCAAAGATCGTTCTCAGACTCGGTGCCTTGCCTTCCTTCCTAGGCTAGCTCCCTTATTGTCCCTGCTACCGTCCATGTCGTCGTCAACGTCGCCTTCTTTTTCAATGGAGTCCCTGATTGTGCAACTCCATGAAATCTCAGCGGTCAAGTTCGGCAACTTCAAGCTAAAATCCGGCATCTCCTCGCCAGTGTACATAGATCTCCGCCTCGTCGTCTCCTACCCTTCCATCCTCTCCCATATATCCCAGTCGTTGATCTCTGCCGTCTCCTCCGCCACCGCTCACTTCGATCTCATCTGCGGTGTCCCCTACACTGCCCTCCCCATCGCCACCGTCGTCTCCGTCACCAACAACATCCCCATGCTCATGCGCCGCAAGGAGATCAAGTCCTATGGAACCGGTAAGGCCATCGAAGGCACCTTCCAGACAAACCAGACCTGCCTCATAATCGAAGACCTTGTCACCAGCGGAGCCTCCGTTCTCGAAACCGCCGGTCCTCTGAGAGAGTGTGGCCTCAAAGTCACGGATGCTGTTGTACTGATAGACAGGTGAAAATTTTCTGTGTCTTGTTTGTGTAAATGTTTGAGTTAATTTGATTGATTAATGCCCGTTGGTTCTTATCTGGAAATGGGAAAATGGAAATAACCATACCCTTCGTTGTCAGTTTTTGTAAGATTCTTTAGGAACATATTATATTGTAGTACGAACACAATTATGGGACCCTTCTCTAGCCGCTTAAGAAATTATTCCTGGACATTAACATGATATTAGAGCTTTTTGATCCATCCAGTTGTCCAAGTGGTGTTCTAAAACTCCAGTCTGGAGACCAATTCTTTGTAACAGTATCTCACTGAAGGGAAAATTTGGCCTGTCCTTTTTTTTTTTTTTTTTTTTTTTTTTTTGGTGCTTTCAGGTGGCGGGGCTATAATAGAGTATAATTGGATTAGTGGACCCTATTCCAACTGCAATGTTTTTGGATGTGTGATTTTCTGAGTAATCAACGGTTAAGTGCGGTTTATCATCACCCGGGGCCATCTGTTTAAACCATGATCCTACATGTGGTAAGACTATATATCTAATCCATCTCTAGAGCAGGGGACAATTTTTTGTCCTTTTGGATTAGCTAGTATGGACATAATTTGATATGCATTACATGGACATGTTTGGGATTCTAGTATCTGATTTCAGTGTTCTCAACCTGTAATTTTCTTCTCCTCTTACCCATGCAATTACAGTGGAAAAAAAATTATTTGATTAACTGACACCAATTTATAATTTTCTAAGTATCTTGCATGGAATGCTGTGATATTCTAACAGGGAGCAGGGTGGGAGGGAGAATTTGGCGGAGAATGGAATAAAATTGCATGCTCTATTGAAGCTCAGCGACATGGTTGGGGTGTTGAGGAAGTTGGGAAAGGTGGAAGACAATACCGAGAAGATGGTGTTGAGGTTTCTAGAGGAGAATAATAAGATTTCAGTGCTGGAGTTGGAGAAAGAGAGAGTTGGGAAAGTGAAGATGGGCTATGGTGAGAGGGCCAAATTAGCAAAAAATGAGACTGGGAGGAGGTTGTTTGAGGTGATGTCGCAGAAGGAGAGTAATCTGTGTGTGGCTGCAGATGTTGGTACTGCTGCTGAGGTGCTTGATCTTGCTAATAAGGTGATATACTGTTTTTCTGCGCTCCTTGTTCCAACTCCCGTCTCCTCAATTTATTCCTCCATTTGAGGAGCCAAGTACTTTATTGCTTATTCTTCCTTTTTTCTGCTCATAAGCACACATCAACTTTGAATATATTGTTTCTTAAAATTTAGGGGCAGTGCAGGGGTTAGCACCTAGCACAAAAACTGGAAAGGAACAAAAGATAAGCAGGGAACCTTGGTTTGGGGTCCCTCTCTTCAGATCTCAAAATATTCCCAAGTATTATGTAATTCTTTTGTGTTAGTACAGGATTAAATAAGTTATTAGACTTGAGATCCCCCCCACCCCACCCCCAAATGGATTCTTTATTAATACGGTATAGATATCGCCATTTTTGTGCTTTCTGGTAGTTTTAGTGTCATCAGCCATCAAGAAACTAAATTCTCTTCCAATGAGTGGAGCAGTTTGACCAGTTTTCATTTTTATTTTTCTTCTCTCCTGAGCCCAACAAGAACCACATGGGGCTTTTGCAAGATCATTTGGCTTTCTTCTTACTCTTATAATGATTTATTAAGGCCATAGATTCGTGTAGCAATGGAACTATGCGGCACTTAGTGATAAAAGGGAACTCAAATTAGATCCATAGGCTACTGAAACAAGGTGCCCATCCTCTCTGATATGATACTTCTGTCATCAAACGGTTCCTTCTTGCAATGTGCATTATATTGTAAAATGGTTAGTTTTGTGGACTTGATGTCTATTCCTGTGTATGAATAACCACAAGAAGAACCCTCTATTTAATTACCACTTGATTTTGCTATGTTATTTGCTATTGTTCATATGCTTCATGGCACTCAAAGAGAAATTTGATCTTTGGCTTTGGCTTGTACAATTTTTGCTGACTGCAAATTTTTTCACAGCAAATGATACCCATGTGGTCTGGTTTAGTCATTAAAAATTGAAACTCAATAGCATAATACAATAACTGAATAATGGAAAAGGCTGCTGGTGGCTGCTATTCTTTTCCTTTGAGTTAGGCACGGGAGATAAGGAAAGTGGATAATGATACTAGTTTTCTGTTTCTTGTCATGCATTTTGTTCACGTCATGTTTTTTTCCTTTCTTATTTTTGTCCATTGTTAGTAAAGGACAAAAAAATTATCAAGGGCATCCTATATTGTTAATGAATTGAAATATAGCTGCCACGCCAAAACTAGGTTCAAAGAACTCGCCGGTCTGTTGTTTCTCATCCCTTATGAAACCTGTTGGAAAAAAAGGCTTGCAAGATGCAAACCAATAAGCTAATGCTCTGATCTTTCTTGGCTTTGACTATCTTGATGCAGGTTGGGCAAGAAATCTGCTTATTGAAGACTCATGTAGATATATTGCCTGATTTCACTCCAGAATTTGGCTCAAAACTGCGCTCGGTTAGATCTGATTGGATCTCATCTTTTTCATGATTGTTTATCCACTAGAGAAGAAATTTTGGCTTTACAAGTTGTAGCAACTAGTAATGCAAATGAACAGCAATGTTGCTCCATATTAACCTAGAGGTCAGTAGTTTAAACCACAAAAACCACCTCTCCATAATACAGGGTCAACCGGTCAATGCTATGTACGTCGCACCCTTCCCAAACCTATGAGGTGGGTGAGTCATTGTGTTTTAGACCATCCTTTTTAAGTCGAGCATTTGAGAAAATCTTTCCCAGATTCATGGTCATTGATGCATAATGTTCATCTATGATGTTAATGCTCTTATAGTGTGAAATCAGGGGACTGTTTATGCTCAGAAATTCACAGAAACTGGAATTTATTCCTGACAATCTAACTGGATGAGACACGTTTGTACAATTGTCGAGTTACACACAAGTGGTTGTACTTTTACCATTAGGCTTGGGTGCTCTTTCTGTGCCATTGCATATATTTTAGTGAAGATCAGTTGTAAATATCATGTTATTGTCACTGCATAGCAGCATCCTGCAAGATATGCATATCTGCGTAACATGCTGAAATTCATACTAAAGTATAAATGTGTTTGAGTCTTTTTTAGATTGCAGAAAAGCACAATTTCTTAATTTTTGAGGATCGTAAATTTGCTGACATTGGAAACACAGTGACCATGCAGTATGAAGGGTAGGGTACCAAAGTTCCTTTTGCACTGAAAATACCCTCTTATTTCCTCATATGTTGCATTCCTTGAAGCTTTTATTTCTTGCTTGACCATAGGGGGATCTTTCGCATCTTGGAATGGGCAGACATAGTCAATGCTCATATAATCTCTGGTCCAGGGATTGTGGATGGTCTAAAATCAAAGGTTGGCATTATTGGCTTTGTTTCGAACTGGACCACTTTAGCAGTCATGGTTCAGAAATTTTGTAAGCATTAAAAAATCCCAGCTTGTTACAGGGTTTGCCTCGTGGTAGGGGCCTCTTGCTGCTTGCGGAAATGAGTTCAGCTGGTAACCTTGCAACAGGAGATTATACAGCTGCAGCTGTGAAAATTGCTGAGGATCATTTAGATTTTGTCATAGGATTCATTTCAGTTAACCCAGCATCTTGGCAAGTGGGACCAGTTAATGCAGCATTAATTAATGCCACTCCTGGAGTTCAAATGGTTACTGGTGGGGATGCCCTTGGCCAGCAGTACAACACTCCATATTCTGTAAGTGCTCAAAGTTCATTGAGCTATGCTTATGACTTCTGAATCAAAATGCCAATCAAATTGTTAGATCTTGGAGACAGTTGCCGACCTTTGCTTTCCTAATTGGTGTCCATTAAATTTCCCACATGATGGGACTAGATGGTTATTGGTTATCCATGATATTCGACTTTATCTTTGCGGTATTTGTCTGACCGAAGCATGGCCCATGAGAGTTGCCTGCATTTCTTCATCATGATGCATTTGAGTTTTGTTTAACTCAATTTCTTGGGTAAAACTGAAGTACAGACCCAGAGTGTGGAGTAGTAAGAACTAATAGAAAACAAACAAATGGCTATCAATCAACCAAATGCCTTGCTTCTAGGTAGGGAGTTAAACTTGCACAGGGGCTCATTTCTTTTCTGAGATAGCATGTATCCAAGTTGTTTAGCTTTGGGAAATCCTTGTAGTCCTTTCTCTTCATCTATGGTAGCTTCTGCTACTACATCCCTTTTGTAGTTGCTTCAAGCTTATTTGTCTGACAGCTTTGGGAATCAAAGAACCCAATCATCCTATGACTTCTCTGAAGATGTGAGCCTAGTCATCTTAATGTCACTCGCTTTCATTTCAGCAGAGAATTCACTGGTAAAAAGGGGTGGGCTTTGTCCCCTTCCCCACTTTAGATTTAACCCCAGGTTTTCTCCTGGATCTTATCCCATTTCGTCAGGGAATTCTTTATAAGCAGCCTGTCTCTTGGTGTAAGACTTAGTATAAAGTAGTGTTTGGGGATATTTCACTTCTCACATACCCACCATACTAATCAGCATGTTCAACAAGGTGTTAATATCAACTTTTAGGGTTACTGATGCTCTTAGCAGTGAGCTTCAATGAATGACTCTAGCTGGCAGAAGACACATCATCTCTCATATCATTTCTGATATACAATAAAGCCTTCCAGAACTATGAGTCTCCCTATTTAATTATGGTGCCTTTTGAGTAGTACTCATGAGTCCATTTCTGCCACATTCTCAGTTCTTCTCTTGCAATAGCAATATTTGCTTAGAAAAAGGCTTTATTCCAAGGATGAAGTTGTTTCACTCCTTACCATGATGAAATATCTATATCGGTATCGGTCGCGGTTATATTAATATTGGACATATAAAATAATATGTATCAATATTGAAAATATCTGAAGAAAAAAAATTCTGGGTATCGTAAACTAATATATCAACCGATCCTTTGAATATCGGTTGATATATCGCTAATATGATAACATATCGTGATTTTGCCACAATATTTAATAATATCGGTATTAGGGATCCTATTATTGATATATGTTGGTTGATATATTGGATATCAATCTATATTTTCATCCAAGCTCCCTACTCATTCTGCTTTGATTTGTAAACATTGTCCCAAACAAAATGTTTTTCGGTTTAGCTGAGGTCCAGACATGGCAAGGATCTACTTTCATGAATTACAGCCTTTAGTAACTAGGAATATCTTGCATAGTTGCACTGAGTGGAATTGTAGGCTCATTAAAACAGCAACTTATACAAAATGTTGATTGTGCCAGCCACCTTGTCATTCAGGTTTTAAATTGATGAGCTGTGAGTTTGGCAGGGAAAAGGAGGTCTGAAGATACTTAAATTGGTAGCTGCCCTCAATATAACTCACTGTCATTGAACTTCTATTTGTCATCAGCATCAATTCCACCATAGAAGACATTATTCTTGGCTTCATTAGCTTATAGGCCAATGACCCTAAAATGGGACTCCAAGCGACCTTTAATGTCCAAGTGGGAATTCTCCCTCATTCTTAAAATTGTGGCTTAGAGAATGAGGTTTCACACATGCAGGCTCTAGGGAGGGTCAAATAACAAGGCTTACCTTTGCATTGCAAAATGGCTATTTTTGTTTTTGATTTCATGACCACCAGATAACAATGAAGTACATCACATGCTAATAGGATATCATCAGTGGGACAGAATTGTATAGGCTTCAATTTTCTACATTAACCGTGTTAGAGACATTTGTCTAATTGGCATATTCCGTGACCATATGTATTATTGTATCGATGTCGGGTTGTGGGTTGTCGGGTTAAAGTCCGTTCTGGCCATTCTGCCATCTAGTCGCTCGAGCCGTCCGAAGCCCCCGCACTCGCCTGGTGCTCGAACCTCGCTCGAGCCGAAAATCCAGAAGGGTGCCCGCTCGCTGCTCGCCTTCTGGCCGCTCGAGCTCCCAAAGGGTTTCTCACGGAACCCTCCGTCCGCCAGCCGCGCGCTCGAGAAGAAAGCCTTGCATATTTCATTGATTTAGTTTCTCTTGAGAAAACCAAAAGTTACAACTTTGAACTCTATGTTCTAAAGAGTTTTCTCATCACTTTTCCTTTTCCATTCAAACTTTTGCATCCTTCTACCTTCGTTGGAGACGTTAGTTCGTGAAGAAGGAGACTCGATCGTGATCGGCAATTCAAGTGGTTCGAGGGAAGATTGACGTGAAGACCGGAAGGTGTCCGGTTCCGTTGCCACGGGCAAATCCAATGAGTTCCTTGGTAGGGATCACGTGACGGGAGTAAGTCGGCTAGGTTAGCGCATCGTTATCACCCGATCTGTAAGTTGATTTTCATAGTGCGCTTTCCCCGCCGTTGAAGCCTGAATGTTTTTCTCGACACGCGTATCGAAGTTTTCACTTTGTTACCAAAAATCGCCTTTTATCATTATTGTTCATCGTTGTTTATATTGTGGCATGCTTGTATCTCGTTAGCATCTAGTTCTAAATATCTTTACGCCAGACGGATATTTGTTATTACATATATCGCCTCGCTTATACTTTTAACGGGGTCGAAACTTGATTGTTCATGTTAGCACCAAAACATGCTTTTTCAAACCGCACGTTTGGTTGGAAGGAATAGAATTCTATTCCCTCCTCATTCATCTGGGAATATTTATTCTCTATTTGGTTGCAGTTTGACTGGAAATAAATATTCTCGAATGAATGATTATTCCCGAATTTTCGAAAATAACTATTACCACCTCATTTCTGGGAATAACTATTCCCACACCAATATTTAAAAAAATACAATTATATTTATATAATAATTAAGTATCCAAAAAAAATTTTAGATATATGATAATTTTAAGTATTTAAAAATATAACAATAAAAAATATATAATTATATTTAATAATTATATATTCAAAAAATATATATAATTATTAAATATGTAATTATTTAAAAAATATATTATATAATATATAATTATATTTTATAGGATTATATGTATTTTATATGATTATATATATTTTTATATGTAATCATTTAAATATTTATTAAATATGTATTTTATATAATTATTATTTATTATAATAATTATTACAACAACCAATTGTATTTTATATAAATATATATTTTATATTATAATATTTATTAAATAATATATATTTTTATATATTATAATAATTATTACATATTTAAAATATATATTGTATATTTTGTATTATATTTTATATGATAAAAATATATATAATTATTAAATGTAAATTTTATATGATTATATATTTTATACATGTAATTACTTAAATATTTATTAAATATGTATTTTGTATGATAAAAATTGTTGTGTCCCTGGGTTTGGGTTCTTCGGCGGATTAGGGAGCCTTTAAATACCACGTCTGGGTCGGATCTCGATCGGGTCTAGCCTCCGCTCTCTTCAATCTGAACGCTGCACAACACAAACTACAAATAAGAGGTTAGATGATGGCGGGATGTTTTTCTACCTAAAATACTCCGACGTTCAAGTTAGTTGTCTTCCACAATAAATGGAAAGATGCAAGAGTGAATGTAGGATTTGGTGGGGAACGAAAGGATGCGTGAATGCAGTATTTGAGCTGTTTCGGGAGGCTAGGCTCTGCTGGATGCACTGCAGAGAGTGGCTCACTAAGGTTGCTCGATAAAGGCTTTGAGAGATCAGAATTCGGGAGGACCAGAGATCGGATGGAGACTGTGATCAGGGTCCGGAATTGGGATTCTAGAAAAGATCCCCCCTCCATGGTGGAGAACCTTGGGCGCGGGAATCCCCTACGTGTGGCAAGTCGGGATTCGCCAGTCGCTGACCGCTGGCAGTAGCCAGCGGTATCAGTTGTCACCTTGTGGCAGTGCGGAGACCGACGTCGGGTGCTGGCTATGCTTGGACTGGTGCTCACGCGCAGATTGGCTGAGCGGCTGGGCAGGTTGGCCCGCGTAGCGGCTTGCAATGTCGACCATCTCCTCATTGGCCATCATGCTTTGGGCAGACTCCCGCCGCTTGCAGCTGCCTCAACAGGCTATAGCAGTGCGCTGATTGGTCATTGCCCTGAGACGCCGCGTGGGCTGTGTCCTTGGGCCTGCTGGGCTTCAGAGGGATTTTGGACTTGCTGCTTGACTGGGCCTTCCTTTTCCTGGCCTGCCTCCGAGTTAGACCCAACACTAGCCCCCCATGCCTGGGGACGGCCCAATGTCGTGGCCTGGCATGTCCATGGTTGGTCCAGCTAGCTATCTGTGTAGCCTTCTCCGAGATGCGCTGGCTCTTGTCTCTTTATGGCGTTGCCCCTTCCCCATGCGAATATGCAACCTTTTCAGGCGTCGCATAGATTTGGAGCTCTGCTGGGAAGGATTCGCGTCTCACAGTCCAGCTTGGCATTGATGACTTTCCTATTCCGTGATTGATGGCCATCGAACCAGGCACCCCCCTGGGAACTCATCGGGCGCTGGCCTAACCATAAATTGAGGAGTTTCCTAGTGAGGAGATCCCCAGTGAGCCAATCTTCGAAGAAGTGATGCGAAGTCCTTGGCTTACCCCGCTTCTTGTGGGGATCTGTGAAGGAATCAAATGGACCTGTGAGTGATTTGGCATTGCTGTTGAAGCCTGCCATCATGCCCTTTCTGTGGGCGATTCCTTATTGTAATGAGAGTGGTCCGACTACTCTGCTGCTATTACATGCCTCCTTTTTGGTCAGCATTGGCTCCGGTCGCTAGGGACTGTGCATGCTCTCTCATGGGGTTGTGCCCCTTTGAACGCGTTGCCGCTGCCTCCGACCGTGGTTGGTAGTCCATTTATGCTGCCTGGGAATGGGGTAGAACCCGGAGTCTTCCGGGGAAGTATGCAAGCAAGTCGCAACCCCATCGGGAGTTTGGCGCTAGATGCTTTTCATTCTACTGCGGCGGTTCAGGTGCGCCTGCAATGTTGGATCGGCATTAGCGACGTTGGCTCAGGAGCAGGATCGGAGTTGGGGTGATGCTGCATGATCATATTCCCCAAGTCGAGTCCCTTCGGCGGTGCCGCCATTTCGAGCATTTTGCTCGTTGTTTTTTTACTTTTTGCATTTTTGCTGTAGCAAATCTTGTTCTTTGTAAGAAGCTTCAATGAACAAAAGCAGTAGCCTTTATCTTCATTTTTTATGTCGCCGAGCATTTCTCTTTCTGTCCTTTGTGGTATGACTCAAGGGCCGTTGGGTCCTCTCGCTGCTATACGCATCCGAGCACTTGCTTGTTTCGAACGCCGGGTGACTGCCAGTCGCCCTGGTTGGCATTCGTCCCTCGTGTTCGAGAAGGGACCGTTGACGGGCGGATCAAGAAAGGAACAAGTTCCCGGCATGTTCCGCCTTGGGTGGAATGACACTGACAGTTGTTACATCGAACAAGATTGCTGGCGCATTTATTGCCCAGGGAGCCTAGGGGTCATTGCGTCATAATGACTTTCCTTGAAAAGGTGCGATGCTTCACAGTGTTGCCACATGGGGGAACCTCACTGGTTACCTGTGCGCGCTCCATTATTCTGACGACACCATTTCATGGGGGGATTTTGGTTATTTAAATGCCAAGAATCCCTTCAGACTTCGCACCTCTTGCTCGCTTAAAGGCGCAGATCTTTCTGTGGTTGCCTTTCTTCCACTTCTTTCATTGCGGCAACTTTAATGGAGAGATCGTCTTCTTCTTCTGAATTCGTATCGTCCTTTGATGAATCTGGGAGGGACGTGCAGACCTCAAGGGTTCATGATGAGGCTGCTCCTCCTACGGCTGCAGCGGAGGGCTGCCATTCGGAGACCTCTGTCATCGGGCCGATGAGATTCCTGAGGGCTTCACCTGGCTTTGAATTGGACCGGGCGTTCACCTCCTCATGGAACTAAAGGCCTGGAGGCACCCGCCCGTTGCTTGGCCACGTCCTCAAGATGGTGGAAGACATCAAAGCCAAGGTACAGGTTGCCGTAGGAGAGATTGAGTAGGCACGGTCACATGCGACACGCTTTGAGCGGGCATGGTCAGAGTCCGAGGCTAGAGTGTCGCAGCTGGCTAATGCTAACGTGGGGGCTCGAAACCAGATCGTTGCTCTCCAGGAGGAGTTCGAGCAGAGTCGAGCACAACTCAAGGAGGTGCACAACGTTCACGTGCAGTAGGAGGCGGAGCTGAGGTTGAGAATCAGGTCGGGGGAGCTGGCTCCCTTGCCGGAGGGAAGATTCCAAGAAAGTATCCAGCTTAGTCGGAGGATAGCTTCGCTGGAAGTACTAGGTTTCCACGTCGGCCTTCTTGACTCCCAGAATTCAGGCGCCAAGACGCGCTCAGAGCTGACAGAGTTCGAAGTTTCCGATCCTTTAGAGTTTGAAGGAGACGAGTAGTTGTATCCGGCAGCCGCCGGTCACTTTTCTTTGTAAAAAAACTTTGTTAGTGAAAATACTTAATAAACTTTCGCCACCTATCTGAGCAATGTATTTATTTCCATTTGTCATGTGCGAATGACTCATTCTTCCTTCCGGCTCCATGCTCTGGAAGGAATGCCAGTGCCATTTCAGATGACCAAAATCGCCGTATTAAATGCTAGCGTGGCTGCTGGGATTCTGGCAGATGGCTGTAGTGATAATGGTATGGCAGTTTGTCAGTCGCCATGATGAGCCGCTTAGAGGGACTTACAGCACGCCGTTGAATCGGCACATGTCATGGCCATCATTCAGGGTGGCCATTGCGTTTCCCGCGCGATGCCTTTTTGACTACCTGGCGTTGCCTATTCAAACAACATATTCCCCTGCTTCTCACACTTTGCATTTTCTTGAGTTGAGAAGACCATGGCCAAGAAGAGAAGATCTCTCCCTTCTTCTCGCGCAATTTGCCAAAGAGTTGGCGACATTTGGTCTGTTTTGACGACGAGTGCTGTTGCGGCTTTGATGGTCGAGTACGATATTCCCAACGAACTGGCCTACCGTTCCCCCAGCTAGGATGGAAGGGCGAATGTGCCCCCAGAGGGTTTCATCACCATCTGAGAGGTAGGCTCCGCTTTTCGATACCGGTCAATCTGTACGGGGTTATTGACAAGATGGGGGTTCCTGTTGCCTAGCTTCACCCCAATGCGCTCAGATACGTGGTCACCTTGTGCGTCTTTGCCCGCCTCAATCCCAGTCCGTTTGGACCAAGTTCAGTGAGGGTGATCTTCTGCCTTGCGAAGTCGGTGGACTGGGTGTCGATTCTCCACGCGCCGGCTTCCACTTTCGGGGGACGAACCCCGACTTGGTGAAGAATTGGAAGAATCGCTTCTTCTTTTTGAGAGAACCGGCAGATTGAGAGATTCCCAACACATGGGATCCAATAATCGACTTTTTCCGGGGAGAGATAAGCACGGAAGAGCTGAATAAGGAGAAGAAACTGCTTGACCAAATCCGTGAGAATATGGTGGCATTCTCAAAGCAGGGGTTTTACTTGTCTTCCCACGCTTTCACCGCCGCCAAGTGGGGGCCATCATGCAGTTGGGGTGATGCTGCAGTCGAGAAGAAGAAAGCCGGAGCCCTCGTCTTCCGAGAACCCTCAAGGGAGGCTCCCGAGGAGAGTGGCTCGTCACTGTCTTCGGGGTCCTCCTCGAAAGAAGAGGAGGCTTCCTTGAAGAGATTAAGAACTACTGGGGGCACCTCTACACGGAGATCACTGAGGCTGGTCGCTGAGACGGCTACATCTACTGGGGTTGCTACCTCCAAGCAAACGCAAGAGTTGTTGTCACCGAAGGGAGCGGCTGAGCGTTCTCCGATTCCTGCCGTTGCATTAGCGGAGTACGGAGTTCCCTTAGTTAAGCTAGCCTCCGGTGGGGAGTAATCGCTGAGTTCCTCTTTTGACCTTGAGCAGCAGGGAACGTTTGTCATGGTCATTGAGGAGGTGGTGATGGCCTAAGGTAGGCACCGGAGCCCGCAGGGATCGTGGAGGCTGGCCAGCCAAAGCTGGCGTTGGAGTCTACCGAGGTCGCAGAGATGGATGGCCTAAGGTAGGCGCCAGAGCCTGCGAAGGTTCCGAAGGCTGCCGGTTCATTGGCTGAGGCGTTGCTTGAGCCATTCTCCTAGGATTCTGCTGCTGTTGAGGAAGCCGGTGCGTCAGGGCGAGACATTGACATTTCCATCGTCGTGGTGCTCTAGGAGGTCGGTCAGACAGAGACGGTGTTGCAGCCGGAACGCGCCATTGTCCCACCACCTCTGGCAGTGCTGGATTCAGCCAATCCTGTGGACGAGGCTGTTGGGTTTTCGGAGCCCCCGGGCATGGAGGAGGCAGCCGGGTGATCAGAGCTTCCAAGCGTGCTTGCATTCGGAGTTGCTTCCAGAAGCGCAATCACGTCCTTCGCTAAGGTATGATTTCTTTGAGCACTGCATCCTCCTGCTAATGGGCATGCTGAGGCTTCCTAGTTCCTTACTCTCTTCTATCCTTCCATTGTAGGTTTTGGAAGCGATGCGCTCCCTCCAAGCGGCGTCCTCCCACCTGGACGAGCTCCTCATTCGGGTTCGAGAGGAAACCGAATGGGAGGTGGCCTAGTGTGTGGAAGCAAGGACTGCGACGCTAAGGTTGGAGGTCAAGCAACTGAAGGGTGGGACCATTGCTTTAAAGTAGGAGGTTGAGCAGCTAACGGGAGAGCTTCAGGTTGCCAAGGGCCGAATCACCGAACTAGAGACCCTGAGCTCCTGAGCCCTTGTAGACCTCAGGGTCCGCCTTTCTTTGGAGGAAATGACTTGGGTCTTGGAGGCCAGATACTGGGATAGCATCCGCGTGTGTCATCGAATCATCTTTGCCGCATACCCAGGCGTTCCCGTGGGGATCCTTAATCCGGGGAATGATGGAGGTTTTGCAGGCTCCCACCTGACCGACTTTTCGGAGGGAGTCCGTCCTTCGGATCCTTAGGGTAGCAGGAGCCTTTGCATAGTTTCTTCTTTGTCGCCCGCTCATGACATTGTAGTACTCAGCATACAAGATTAATGAAATGTGTTTTTCCTTCGGTTTTTGGTACTTCGAATTTCCGGTTATCTTCTTTAGCTCTGTGATCTATCTGGTTACGGCTAAGCTCTTTAGCTATCGGTGCCAAGGCTTGAATTCGGAACCTTCTTGCGCTGTGTTCGTCCTTCATCTGAGGATATCGTCGCATCTTGCGTGTAATGGGGTGCTCGGTCCATTGTGGCAGACGTCGTCACACGCTCGGTTGAGCCACACGAGAGCCAGTTGGGTTTTCAGGCCACAACAGCCAGACTCTAGGTCTTAGGCCTTTGCACGCACGGTACCGTTTCGGCGCTCAGCCCCGCTCGAGGTGTCATCACTCCCATGCGCATGGTCCTAGCCCACGACCATCGTTGACTGAAAGTGCTCTTTTCTCCTTAGAAGGTCGTAGCACACCTGTCGCTTAGGCTCCCTAAGGTTTGATGGCCGCGTATTGGGGACTTACAGAGCCCCCAGGCCTTGTGCTTCGACCGCCTAGGCCGCTCGATGCGGGACCGAGGTTTGGGTTCGATCACCTGGCACGGAGCCAGGGTTTTGTGGCTACTTAGGGCCCTTCGGTGCGGGACCGAAGTTCGCGTTCAACTACTTGAGGGCTGCCCGGCTCAAAGCTAGGGTTTTGTGGCCGCTTAGGGCCCTCGGCACGGGGATGAAGTTCACAATCGACTGCTTTAGGGCTGCCTGGCATGAAGCCAAGGTTTTGTGGCCGGTTAGGGCCCTTCGGCGCTGGGCCAAAGTTTGCGTTCGACCGCTTTAGGGCCACCTGGCACGGAGCCAGGGCTCTAGTTTACGGGCAGACAAAGATCCTCCCGACCTAGGGGCAATCTGGGCCGTTTCGTTCTTGGAACAGCAAGCATGCATGCTTTCATATGATCAGTCACACAGAGATACAATAGCAATAATTTTATTAATAGAAAATGCGATACCTGTACTAGCATTCCTCATCGTGTATGCACACCTTACCTATTGTTGGGGCCGGATTATTGATAGTACTTCTTGTGGTTGGTCGCGTTCCAGGTCCTAAGGACTAGCTTACCGTCCTGAGTGCGTAGCTTATACGCCCCATTCTGGAGGATTGCTGAAACAAGGAATGGTCCCTCTCATCCTGAGGAGAGTTTGTTCCTGCTGGCGGTCTTCCCCACTGCCTCTACGCTCCGGAGGACTAGGTCCCCAACCTCAAGCGGATGAGCCTTCACCCGCTTGTTGTAGTATCAAGCAATGAGCTGCTGGTAGGCCGCCGTCCTTAGGTGGGCCGTGTCACGGACCTCCAAAAGCAGATCTAAGCATTCCCTGAGCCTTCCAAAGTTGGTGGCAAGGTCAAAGTATTCGACCCGCAGGTTGGGGAGTCCCACCTCGACGGGAACGGCTGCTTCTGCCCCGTAACAGAGGCTGAAGGGTGTCTTCCTCGTGGGCTCCCGCGGGATCATGCAGTACGACCAGAGCACAGAGGATAACTTGTCAACGTAGGAGCCCGCTGCGTCTTCTAGTTTGGTCTTTAGTTCGTGTAGCAGCGTTTGATTGGTGACTTTGACTTGGCCATTAGCTTGAGGATACGCCATGGATGTGTGGACCAGCCTGACGCGCAAGCTCACACAGTACTTGGTGAATCGCTTGCCAATAAATTGGGTTCCGTTGTCGGTTAGTATAACCACGGGAATCTCGAACTGGCATACGATGCTCTAACAGATGAACTCCGTCGTGTTCTGCTCCGTTATCCGTGCCAGGAGAGTCACTTTGACCCATTTGGTAAAGTGATCAATTCCGACAATAAGGGACTTCTTCTGCCCGGAGGCCAAGGGCATTGGCCCTAAGATGTCGAGTCCCCATTGCGCGAACGGCTATGGGGGTTGCATGCTGTGCAGCTCCGTATGCGGTCAATGGGTTATGTTCCCATGAATGTGGCAACTTTCGCACTTCCTAACGAATTCCATGGCGTCTTACTTCATCGTGAGCCAGAGCAAACCTATCGCATGATCTTGAACGCGAGGTTTTTCCCTCCTATGTGCGAGCCGCATACACTGAGGTTTACTTCACTTAGCGCGTACTCGGCTTCTTCCGGAGTCAAGCACTTCAGGTAGGGAGTTGAATACCCTCGTCGGTATAACCTGTCGTCGATGATCGCATACCAGCCTACCGTCTTCCTTACCCACTTGGCCTCTTCGGCATTCGCTGGAAGCATTCCGTCTGTCAGGTATCTGTAGTACGGTGCCATCCAATTGTCGCCTTTGCTCACCCGCAGCACATCTTGATCTGGGCCGTCCACGCTTGGGGAGGCAAGGACTTTCCACATACTCATGGTGTATTGCTTTAGGGATCCAGCCGACGCGTCTTTGGCCAACTGGTCTACTTTACAGTTTTCGGTCCTCGGGACGTGCTCGATCTCGAAACTCTCAAATGCTTGGATCTGAGATTTTGCCTTGGCTAAGTATTTAGCGAGCTAAGGGTTCGAGGTTTCGAAGGTTCCTTGGATTTGGTTTACCACCATCTTCGAGTCGCTGTGCACAACTAGAGCTTTCACAAAGCATTCCTTAGCCAACTGGAGCCTCGCAAGGAGGGCTTTGTACTCTGCAACTTTGTTGGTGGCAGGGAAGGCAAGCCTGACGGAGTACTTAATCTCCGTCCCATCCGGAGTGCTGAGCACAACTCCGGCCCGTTGTCTTTTTAGGTAGACGATCCGTCGACATTCAGGACCCACATAAAAGTGCCCGGCTCATCCAAACTTTCAAGGTGGTTTGGGGCATTTAGAGCTAGGGTCACCGCCTCGACGACGAAATTTGCCAGTGCCTGCCTTTGAGGGCCGGTCGTGGCTGAAATTCCACATCAAACTCCCCCAACTCTATATCTCACTTGACTAGTCGTCCGGATGTCTCGAGCTTCTGGAGTATCGCCTTCCAGGGCTGATCGGTCAGCACCACGATCCGATGCGCCTTGAAGTACGACCTCAACTTTTGTGTGGAGTAGATGAGAGCCAAAGCAATCTTTTCAGTGTGAGGATAGCAGGACTCCACATCCGTTAATACCTTGCTCACGTAGTACACCGGTCGTTGCACGCCTTCATGCTTCCGGATGAGTACTGATCTCAGGGCAGTGCCCGATACTACCAGGAAGTGGTACAGATCCTTGCCCTCCGAAGGTGATCTTAGAAGGGGTGGACTAACGAGGTATGTTTTCAGCTCTTGAAACGCAGCCTCACATTCGTCTGTCGATCGGAATCGGGATGCTTTTGTTCCTCAAAGCACCTTGAAGAAAAGCAGGTACTTCTCCGCGGACTTTTCCAGGAACTGCGATAGGGCTGCAAGTCGCCCCGTAAGTTTCTGGATTTTCTTCACAGTCCAGAGTGGGCTCATGTCAAGGATAGCTCTGATTTTTTCGGGGTTCGCTGCAATGCTGTGCTGGGACACTATAAAGCCTAGGAATTTTCCGGAAGTTACCCTGAATTCACACTTAGTTGGGTTGAGCTTTATCCTATGAGCCTGGAGCACCTCGAAGGTCTCCTCCAGGTCGCGAATGTGGTCGCTGGCTGTTTTGCTTTTGATGAGCATGTCGTCGTCATACACCTCCACGTTCCGTCCGATCTAGGCTTCGAACATTTTGTTCACCAGTCGCTAGTAGGTCGCTTCGGCATTCTTGAACTTCAGGAGTGGCTGAGTCTGGATATCCATAGCGAACGGTGAGCTCTGCAGGTCGAGTGCGGATCGCCTGGAGTCCCCCTTAAACAGGTGGTTCCATATCTTCTCCACCTTTTCCTTTATCCGAGGAATGGACCCCGCTCCTCTTTGCATTAATAACGTGGCGGAGCTCTAAGTGGTTCTGCAGGTTGCACTAGGCACGACAGCTATCCACTCAAGGCGACCGTGTGCTGCACGATCCCTCTTGTCGAGCGGTGGGCCTCTCGTCGCTACAGGAATTGTAGGGATTTCACCTCTTCGGGCTTTCCGCCGCCTCGTCCCGTCTAGGAAGGCTCCTAGCTGTCGTCTGGGCCTTACTGCCTAAGGTCGCCTAGGCCTCTGCATTGCTAGGCCCGTTGGTCCTCTTCTTGGGGGCCCCCGCGTTGCGTCTTCCTCGCTTGGAGGTCGACGCCTAGGGCCCCAGAGGGGGAGCTCCAATCCACTGCGTTCCCGTCTGGGCGCACAGCGCCTGAAGCATTTGTCTCATGTCGTCGACGTCGGCAACCAGCTTGTACACATTGGGCTCTAGGTGCTCGCCAGCACGACTACCCATTGAGGGGTCGTCACCGCAAGTGACGGCGTCTCTCAGAGGTGTGCCAGCCTACGCTCTAGTGTTGACCATCTTTTGCGTGAGGAAGTGGATGTTGGGGTAGGAACTTAGACTTTTTATCGCGGTTCTCATAGACGACGCCAATGTTGGGTCCCTGGGTCCAGGTTCTCTGGCGGATTAGGGTGCCTTCAGATACCACGTTTGGGTCGGATCTCGATTGGGTCCAACCCTTGCTCTGCTCTGCTCAACCTGAACCCTGCACAACATGAACTATAAATGAGAGGTCAAAGGATGGCGGGAGATTCTCCCACTGAAAACACTCCGACGCTCAAGTCAATTATCTTCCGCAATAAACGGAGAGATGCAAGAGTGAATATAAGATTTGGTGGGGAATAAAAGGATGCGTGAATGCAGTATTTAAGCGGTTTCGGGAGGTTAGGCTCCGTTGGATACACTGCAGAGAGTGGCTCACTAAAGTTGCTTAATAGAGGCTTTGAGGGATCAAGATTTAGGAGGACCAGAGATCGGGTGGAGACCGTGATCAGGGTCCGGAATCGGGATTCAAGAAAAGATTCCTTCTCCTATTGAAGGAAAGGATATTTATAGGCTCCATGGTGGAGAACCTTGGGCGCGGGATCCCCGACATGTGGCAACCCGAGATTCGCCGGTCGCTAACCGCTGGTAGTAACCAGTGGTGTCAGTTGTCGCTTTGTGGTGGCACAGAGACCGTCATCGGTGCTGACTATGCTTGGTCTGGTGCTCACGCTCAGATTGGCTAAGCGGTTGGGCAGGTCGGCGCGCGCAACGGCTTGCAGCATTGACCCTCTCCTCATTGGCCATCATGCTTTGGGTAGACTCCCGCCGCTTGCAGCTGCCTCAACAGGCTGCAACGGTGCGCTAATTGGTCGTTTCCCTAAGACGCCGCGTGAGCCGTGTCCTTGGGCCTGTTGGGCTTTAGAGAGATTTTGGACCTGCTACTCGACTGAGCCGACATCTCTTTGACTCGGCCTGTCTCCGAGTTGGACCTAACAAAAATATATATTATATTAAATAATAATTAAGAATAATATATATATATATAAAATAATATCTTTTTCCTTGAATAAGAGCAAAAAAGTCATTATATAAATTATCACCTTATTCTTTATAATATTCTACAAATCAAATATTGGAATACTGATTCTCAACTTATTCAATTCTAATAACCAAACATGAAAATAATAATTCAAAACTCTATTTCTATCCTATTCTATTCCCTGGGAATAACGATTATATTCCCACCTTATTCCATTCCAACAACCAAATATAGCGTAAGGGTAGTAATCATAGTTGGAGGTAGTTTGACGTTTGAGATTCTTTTGAGGTATTCCAGATTCAAAACAAATAGAGGAGCAGACATTGGATCATTGCCTAATGCCCTTCTGTCTTTAAAAAGTCCCTGTAAACCACCATTGGTAACAACAGGAAACATTGGTTTGGTGAGGAAGCAATGATCCGACTTCAATCACATTAAGAAGGGGAAGGCGGATGTTGCTTAAAAATACCAAGTAATATGCTTTCCTGAGGTCCACAATCAACGGGCAACTTGGGGATATATCTTGTCTGGAGTTACCCCTGGCCAATACATGACATAAAATGACATTTTCAATAATTGATCTCCCTTTATGAAGGATGATTGAGAGGCATTTACCAAGGAGGGCACCACCTCCTGTGATCTATTAGTTATCACTTTTGAAATTGTGTTGTTTACACATTGCATCAGGCAATGGGCCTGCAATAACCAACTTTTGTGGGCTTAGGACACTTTGAAACTATATTTATGGAGGTGGAATTATGATGTTTCAAGAGTTTACAATTGGTGAAGAACTCTAGAATGGCAGCTGTTACGTATTTCCTCAAAATATGTCGGAATTTCTTTTAGAACCATGCTCAATATATCATTGAGACCTGCAGCTTTCATATCTGTGATAGAGTAGATAGCTGACTCGGCCCATCCTCAGTGACTGATCCGTCTGAGAACTGCTGCAGTTGCTCAATTACAGCAATAATATGAGGATCAATGTGCTCAGCTATATGTGATGTATTATCTTGTGGACAAGCTTATCCAGCAGCAGTAGAATCAATTCAACAAGTAGAACAGCTGCTATGCAGCAGCAGGCAGCATCAAGGCAACAGCAAGGGTAAGTGGCCGATCAGCAAGCAACTGAACAAAGGGGAATAACTATCCAAACTAAAGGATAACAAATGTACCGAGGAAGGCGTATGTTTGTTGACAGTTTATATAGTTGATAGAAGACAAATAGTTTACTGATACTTGATTGCCAGTAGAAGTATTATGTTGAATGAATGAGTATAATTCACGTTGGCTTCTTTCTTTTTAGTCGGATACCCAATCTCCTTACTTTTCCTCTTATTCTCATCCCCTTCCTCTCTCCCCCTTACATCTCCTTTAATTTCTCCTTGATTCCTCATACATCAGTCCTATTTGGCAGTCCTGATACTTTTGCATATTGGATTGAATATGATAGACCTCCAGCAGTTGATAAGTATTTGAATATCATATTGGATTGAATATTATAAAAATTCATATGCGGTTAGACTACCTTTTTTATTGCCCAATCATTCCACCCTTCGTGATAAAACAAAGCCACAGTGAGTAGCAGAAGACTTTTGTCATATCTACTAAAATCAATCTTCGATGTAAGGCAGTATCTGCATTAATTGCTTGCTTCTAGTGGTTAGAGAAAGCAAGCAGCACCAGATCTCTCAAGTCCTTCTGATCTTACAACGGAATTCAGCAATTCTTATACTGCATTCTGTTCTTCTGTTTTATGTGCAACAGTTGTAGCTTTTTGATTGTATACTGCACTGGGTATCCAGCTTTCCTTTTGCAACGGTGGCTGCAAGGGCTAGCATTCGATTCCTCGTAATGTCATGATTTCTACTTGGCAATTAGACTGGCGATTCTGCGAGTTATTGGCCCAACAACGCGACCATTTGGCCACTCGAGGCCTTGGAAGCTAAGCAGCTTGGCTCCTTGGTGTTGAAGCCAGTCAGTTCCTTGGCCACTAAGCAGCTTGGCGACTTGGACTTGCAGCCGCTAGGTTTCTTGGCCACTCTGCCATTCTGCATCTCGGATGCTTGATAATTCGGGATTTTCTGTTCTCTCGGGCCTAGCTCTTACTATTTGCTATAGAACCGTTCAGTTTCCGACGACCCTAGCAATTTAAATATGGCAATAATGTCTTACTTTTGGCTGTTTATGGGTCTTGCTCAACCCCCTAATATTTACAGCAGCAACTATCATCATTACTACAAATAGTAAATTACTGCTTCAGATGGCCATATTCTTTGCTTCTTAGCCATTAATCTCCTGGCTAGCACCTTTCTTTCTGCTTACCACATTTCAAGCCTCATTGAGCTTCTTTTCTAGTCCTTGAGTTTCCTCCTTGACATGGTTCATCTTTGATATCGATGCCTTTTTAAGTGCAGGATTTTGCTTTAGATCTATATCCCCAGTTTCTCCAGTGTGCAAAATGAAGAGGTTTCCATTAGCTCAGTTGATAAATTCACCATTATGGCATCTCATCATAACCTCAGTAGTTAGGTCTTGATTTACCTCCTAGTCAATCAAGACTCTAGCAAAGGAGACTGCTTTTTAGCTGTTGTTTCACCAAAACAAATGGATTCTCTTACCTTACAAGCAATCTTGTTGTAGGTTTTCTGCTCCTATTAGTGCAAACTGGAGATATGGAAATTGTTGAACACAGGCATTCTCTTTGTATTTTCTGTTGAGAATACGGAGTCAGGAATCTTCTCTTTCAAAGTAAATGGTTTCAAGTTCCTTTTACTATCTTCATCTTCTGAGTGTGATTTTGAAATTTTGTAAAATAGCCGAGTGTGAACTTATCCATGCGTTTATACACTATTTGAATAGAAATCCTTTTCCAAAAAATCATCACTTTTATGCTTTGGTGGTTTCTTGAGATCCTTTTGATGATCTATATTGTGTTGATGGGATATTTATATAATCCGATCAAATGTGTTCAAGAATCTTAGGGCCCAGAATTGCATGATAAATACTGCCAAAGTCCTATACTACCGATGAAATTTATGTGAGGTAACTCCAGATTCGAAGTATGGGAGACTGTCTATAACTTTCCCACCAGGGCCTATCTCCCCACCTAGAGTAGCCAGACAGGGAATTACTCTGGGTAAAGATTTGGCTGATTTCTATTTGCTCATCATGAAAATACATCTTGAGTAATTCTCCATTGCTTGAAAGGGCACATGACCACCAATCTCATACCGGTCAGGGAATCTTTCCAGTAATTCACCACCTCCACGATATCCTCATTGTCAGTGATGGTTTCATCATTTTCAGAATTGATGAAATTCAACTGCAAGCCATTAAATATGACTCGATTTGAAGCAAGCAGTGATACCTATCCAGGCTACATCTTCGAAATCGCTTGATTCTGTTTCTCGTTCGGACAGATCTGCCTAATTCTCTTGTTCAGACATATTAAGGAAGATAAAAATTCAAACCTAGGAGATTTAGATGAATAAAGATACTTTGGAGAATCAGGATTCACGTCTTCTTGAGAACAATCATTATGACACACCATATAAGCTTCATGATTGTGCTTAGCATGCCTGCCTTGATGTCTATCAAATTCAGTCGTCTTCCACATTTTTTCCATATTTATTTAGAGGGTGTGCAGGCTAGACAACTAACATGTGCTGAGAGGACTAATTCCCCTCAATGCCGATTGGAAGAAACTATTCTTGTTTTAACTATGGTAATAAGCAGACCCCAAAACTGGGAATTCAGGTTACTTTGTATTTGGGCAGAATACATGCATCATATCTACAGAAAAAACTTCCAGCTGGTGGCAGCATTTTTTTGACTTTTCTAGGCATGCGTCCCTGCCTTCTGCCCGTGATGTAATTGATTCTTATTGCACCCATCTTAGTGTGTAAAGCTTGTTACATGTAGAAGGCAGGAGCAGTTGAATTGGAATGTAATTGACACTGTAAAATGCCAAAAAATATGGTAATATAACACTTACCGTGTAATTTTGATTGCCTTACAGAGTGACTATTCTGACATGTTTCTTATACCAATGCAGGTAATTTATGAGAGAGGCAGTGACATAATCATTGTGGGCCGAGGGATTATTAAGGCAGCAAATCCTGCAGACGCTGCTCGTGAGTACCGGATTCAGGGTTGGAATGCATATTTAGCTAGATCTGCCTAAGTTATTGCATCGAGCTTTGTTGGCCACTCATGGCTCCACAATTTTCTCGCGGGACATAGTTTCCAGTGACCTCTGTTAACAGGCCGTTGGACAAGTTTGCATATCCATGGCTTAAGTTGCTCCTTTCAATTTGTGGTTTTGGCTTTCTAGTGATCGTAGCTAGCGGATGGCAGAATGTTTCTAAGAAAGTTGTAAGTTTCCTTTGTAGCTTGTTTAGGTTAGCATGTTGGACTGTTTTGAAAAATATTTTTGTTGCAAGTCTTTTTGATGCGAGAGTATTTATGCTTACTCTGAAGGTAATTTTCTTTTGGTATTAATTTTAAATAGCTTTATTATGTTTACTTTTAACATATAATTTTTTTACCGAATTAACCGATGTTAAATACCTAATTTTTGTTGATGTGGATGACAAAAATACTTTTTTGGATATTTTGAATTTAAGCTATTTTCTTTTTCATACCTTGAGTTTATGTTTTTGTATATGAACTTAAAATTTGTAATTACCTTTTTTAAATGACTCCATAACAAATTGATCTCGACATAATATACTCTTATTCTATTTGTATGCCCTGAGATATCATGATTCGTTGAGGGACATAGGAAAACAAAAAATTTTGTTTTTCATATTCTGATGCTCCTAAAAAGAGAAAAGGTACTTATTTATAGCTACAAATCTAAAATTTTATTACAATTATTAAAAACCTGAAAATATTTTAGTTTTACATGATCCACATGTATCAATTGAATTTATTTGCTTTATTTACTTAAACTTGTGATACATTTCTTATGAGGCTGTTATAAGTTATTTCTTTTATCATTGTGTTTTTCATACTAAAATTGTGCTATTTTGATTTATGATACATATACACACACACACACACACACACACACACACACACACATATATATATATATATATATATATATATATATATACAAAAACACACATATGTACAACCCTTAAGAATGGTCGGGGAGTTCTATTATTCTCTTTTAAGTGTTGTTGAGCTCCAACATATGGGCCCATAAAGCACGGCCCAAAGGAAAGGCCCAAGGCAAAGGCGGGAAATACTTTCGTTTTGGCAGGAAAATGTTTTTTCCTTTCCCCATAAAAGGACAAAGGGGGGCACAAAGGAAAAGGGGGAAAAAAAAGGGCACGCTTCTCCTGACTCCCTAGGCTTGCCTCTGTCTTGGGCAGAGGAAGGACAGCCCTCTCATCATCTCTCCCTCTCTCTGACCTCGCCGGGAAAGAGAGCAAAAGGAGAAAATTGAGCGAAGGAGAGGAGCGAGATTCAGCCGACGATGAGCCAGGCAAACCACGGAGCTCTCTCCAGGCGCCATAAAAGCCAAAGAACAAGGGAGAAGACGAAACTCGAACAAAGAAGAGAACGAAAAGCAGGCGCGAAGATGAAAAATCAGGGCAATGAGGCATTTAAATAAACCCTAGAGTACGGAAAGGCGTACTCATTGCCCTTGCCACGTGTCGGCAGGCCATTCGCCTCAGAAGCCTGGTGATCCCTCCTTCCCAAAACGCCTGATAGCACATCACATCAGCAGGATACGGCATTTAATGCTCCAGCAGGAAGGCGAAACGGCGGCCCGGGAAAGGTCCGAGGACAACCTCCCGTCAAGGTCAACGCAGTGCTTGCCACGAGGACACACGCTCTCGGATGGTCAACGCACCCGGCAGGCTAGCGACTTCATGCCAAACGACCGAGAACTTCGAGTCCTTTGGCATGGGGGGCTATGTTGGGCCCCGATATAAGGGCCCATAAGACACGGCCCAAGTAAGAGGCCCAAAGACACTCTCACATGTTGAGGAAATCAGATGGCCCGAAGAAAGAAGCCCAAAAGGCCAAGAGCCCATGAAGTCTGGCGACGTCTTGGAAACTGCCCGAGCGGCCAGGAAGAAACGCCCGGACTTTTCTCCAGAAGGCCCTCCAAGAGCTTCTTCATCTCACAAGCCCACAAGCTCACGAGGAGCATCACAACCAGACGAGGACCGCTCGTCCATGACCGGGAATGCCAGCTAGCCTACTTCGCCAGTTTCCAAGAAAGCCTACAAATACTATCAATCGCCGTCTCAACAGGGCACGCCTGATCAAATCAAGGCTGATATTCAGATCCTGTACACCTGACACAATCAGATGCTGTAGCGGCGCCGTCCGCATGCCACTCCCCACACGTCAGCAGCATTAAAGGGAGTTGGTGTACCAACTCCTCAACCGACGGATGGACGTCATGTGTCTTCTCCCCAACTGCCTGGCCTCTCCTATAAATACTTAGCAATGCCCCTTTCAAAGGGACGAACTCTGAGCCCCAGATTTCAGCCGGACACTCACTCACCAAGAACAACTCCACAAAGAAGAGTAAAAAAAGCTCCCAGCGAGCATAGTTTCCTTAGGAGAAAAATACAAAACGTGAGACAGGGAAGGGATTAACCCTTACAACTGTACTTTGTGAAATCTCCAAACCATATAGTGAAGCTCTTTCCAGGCCCTGAGCCTCGTGATTTTTCCTCCCCATTCAAGAGGAGGTTTTCCACGTAAAACATCCGGTCTCAATCTTCATCTCGTGTCCAACATTCAAATACTTGTGTTGCCTGGTAACCACGGATCGGATTAGGCGCACCTCTGCATCTCTCGGTCCGATCAGATCCCACACCCCTCATCAACGAGCCTGGCCCAGAAAGATCCGCGGAACCAGAACGCAATATTAGCGTCGTCTGTGGGAAGGAAGAACAAAAAACTCACGACTTCCCACTCTCCAACAACAAGCAACGCCCCAAGGATGTTCAACAGACAAGGCAGCACATCCACCCGGGGGGAAGAGCGCCACGACGGATGTCTCCCGTCGGGCGACAGAGTAAGCGGCAGCCCCAACACCAGTGTGCGCAAACTGGCACAGAAGGTGGACAGCCTCACTAGAGCCGTCCGCAACCTCCAGGAGAAGGCGGGCGAACAATCTAGGGGCCCATGCTCCGAAAGCCCGCACCAAACGGCGCTCCAGAGACAACAGTCGGCGCGGGCTCCAGGCGAGTTGAGGGATTACCTCAACAGAAAGAAGTCCATGAGTCCGGCCCCATCAAGGAGGGGGCTCAAGAGGCTCAGGAAGACTGTCTTTGGACCCAGGGCCGGTGAAGTAACTCAGCCGGCAGAACGAGAAGACCCCTTGCCCCCGAGGACAGGGGAAGGAAGGAGAAGGGCGAGCGCCCACCAGAAGACCCAACGGCTGTCCGGGCACGATAAGCCCGAGCGGATGGTCCTTGGGGAAGAAAGGCACTCAGGCCCATTGGCTTTCACTGACTCCCTCACCAACATCCTGAGGCAGATCAGGAACGAGGAGTTCCTAAGATGGCCCAGGGTGTTGAAGAACCCAGAGGGAGGCGACCAATGGGAATACTGTCATTACCATAGCAGCCGCGACCACGACACCGAGGACTGCACAAAGCTCCGAGTAGAAATCGAGCGGCTGATAATGGAGGGATATCTCGACCGCTTCCTGCCACAACCCGGGCGCGGCCCCGGAGCAGCAGGAAGCAGCCAGTCACGCCGCTCAAAGGGCAAGACCGTAATGGGCGCGGACTGACAAAAAAAAAGAAGAGAGAGAGAAAGAGAAAAACAAAAATCCCGGGGGACACTCAATGTAAGAAAAATGTACATTAATAAAACTTGGGCGCCAACCCGAGCGGCCCCCGCGGTCGGACCCCAGCGGTCAGGCAACAAAACTTGGGCGCCAACCCGAGCGACCCCCGCGGTCGGACCCCTGCAGTCAGGCAACAAAACTTGGGCGCCAACCCGAGCGACCCTAGCGGTCGGACCCCAGAGGTCTAAACCCAAAAACTTGGCCGTGACCAAACGGTCCTAGAGGCCGGGCGACGAAAACAAGGTCGAAATGCTAAAAGCTAGAAGTTCCTAAGAGGGCCGCATACCCAAGTCCAAAAAGGGCAAAGGGGTCAAGCACCAGAGGGGAGTCACCCACTTGGAACAAAGGAGTTAGGCGCTGTATGACGCGCCGCAAAAAGAAAAAGGGAGAACACCCACGGACAAACAAGATACAAAAGAAACGTCCGAAGCCTTAAAGCGAAAAGGACAAAGTCTTATTCACAAAAAATAATTTTCTGTACATGTATGACAAAACAAAAAACAAAATAAAGAAAAAGGAGGCAGTATATCAAGGGAGTGCCGCTCGGCTTCCTCCCTTCTGAGTCCCTTGGGCTCCTGAAGATCCCGTCTGCTCCATTGGAGCTGCCTCCTCCGGCGTAAGAGGTTCACCATCAGGCCCTGCCCGAGGAGGGCCAGGGAAAGGCCTGCCATCAACACCGTACAAGTCTTCCACGCTCAAGGCGCCAGCATTCCTGGGATCGAGGACGGCTACAGGGAACCGCGGACGGATCAATCGCGCCACTCGGCGACACATGTGAACACCGTCCCGGAACTTGCCGTCTAGCACAGGAGCCATCTCAGCAATCTGCACGGACGTCCTCAGCCTCTCCTCCTGGCGAAGGACCCGCTCCTGAAGGAGGCTTTGCCTAAGCCGCAGATCCTTGACAGTAGCCTCCAGAGAAGCAATTCTTTCCTTTGCTCCAGCCAGCTCCGCTTCCGCCCGCTATGCAGCTTCACGAGTGGCCCTCGATGACCTCATTTCCAGACGGGACTGAGCAATCACTCCCACTAGCCCGTTGAGGCCGGCAATCAAACTCTTGAGCTGCAACGAAAAGGTTCGTCAAAGCATGAACAGTTGAAAGCGAGGGAAGAAATGAAGTAACAGGCTACCTTAGAAACAAGAGGGTCATCCCCTATGCCACGCTCCATGTGGGACTCGGACTCCTGCGGCTCGCACCTGAGCCCCGCAGGCGCCACCTCAGACACAGACTCGTCAGCTATAAAAGGTGTTGGAAAGTCTGCCTCGAAATCAACGTCCCCAAGGAACTCAAGTAACCGCTCGGCCTCAACCATAACAGGGCGCTCGGGAGGATCAGAGGGCGCGGACTCGTCAACAGTCAAATCCACGACCTCCACCATCTCTCGGATCATTTCAGCCGACATTCCCCTCTCAGAATCCATCACGACACTCCCGCCTCCTATGTCCTCGGTAGGGTGATCAATCCTGTCCGAGACGTCACCAGGCAAATCAACGGGAGCGCCGGGAGCAAAATCATCACTGGGGGGCTGGACGTCCGAGAACCCCGCGCTCTGAGCAAGAACCTCCACGGGTGCAGTGGGGAGATTAGCAGTGGAAGTGAAGGCGAGACCGTCAGATCCCGAGGGCCCCGGAAGAGGGGCTCCAATCCTCACCCTCTTGATCAGAGGAACATCATCATCATCCTCATCATCGCAGGAGGTCTGGGCCCCAGGGAGCTCTTTGATCCGCACAACAGCTCTTGAGGGCTCGGCCGAAATATTAGCGGTAGAAGTGAAGCCGAGACCCCCAGACCTCGAGGACTCAGAAAAAGAGCCAGTCCCCGACCTCATGAGCAGAGGAGCAGCCACATCATCATCGCTTACGCCCTCAATATCAAAATCCTCATCATCACTCGAGGAGCGCTCAGCAGTGGGTCCTCCGATCCCCGGCCTCTCCTTAGCCTTTACAGAAGGAGCTGGGCCGGGAGTCTCATCCCGCGGTTCCCACTTGGCAGCTTGAACTTCTCCAGAAGACAGCCAGATGTTGCGCTTGTTCAAATGGAAGGTCCACAGATTGGCCAGCACCAAGTTTGTGTACGCCTTCACTTCTTCCCGGTCCTCCCTTGAAGGGTCAGAGCAGTACTGGCTAGCCACCTTCCCTCACGTAGTAGGATGGCCCAGTGCTCGTAGATGCCGAGAAAGAAGAACTTGTCCTTCCACTGCCTCGTGGAATCTGGGTTGCCACCACATAGCGAAGAAAATTTCAGGCGGGGAGTCATTACAATCCAGTCAAGATTCTGCGTAAAGCGGAACATCACCTTGACCGTAAGGGCATTCAAGAGCTTCTCATGGCACCGGAAGAAGACACACAAGGACACCAGATACCTCATTGCGTTCGGCTGAAGCCTGGCGAGAGGCACGCCGAGCGCCCTCATAATGTCATAGAGCTCCACCGGAATGGAAAATCGTAGCCCGCCTTTGAGGTGGGCCTCATAAACGGTGATGAAGCCATCTGGAGGGTACAACGCCCTATCATGCGGCTCCGGGATCATCATGGCCACGGACTCAAGGATTTGATACTGAGCTCGAATCTCCGTGAGCTTGTCAAGCGTCACCGTGGAAGCAATGTCTCTCACTCCATGTGCCAAAGAGCCCGAAAGTAGGCGACCAGTGGGGTGCTGCCATTACCATGGCAGCCGCGGCCACGACACCGAGGACTGCACGAAGCTCCGAACGGAAACCGAGCGGCTGGTGATGGAAGGATATCTCGACCGCTTCCTGCCACGACCCGGGCGCGGCCCCGGAGCAGCAGGAAGCAGCTAGCAACTCACGGCATTCAACAAACAAAACTTGGGCGCCAACCCGAGCGACCCCAGCGGTCGGACCCAGTCGTCAGCAAAGAAACTTGGCGCCAACCCGAGCGATCCCAGTCGGACCCACCCCCTCGTCGCAACAAAACTTGGCGCCAACCCGAGCGACCCAGTCGAACCCAGTCCTCCGAACAAAACTTGGGCGCCAACCCGAGCGACCCCAGCAGTCGGATCCCAGCGGTCAGGCAACAAAACTTGGGCGCCAACCCGAGCGACCCCAGCGGTCAGGCAACAAAACTTGGGCGCCAACCCGAGCGACCCCAGCGGTCGGACCCCAGCGGTCAAGCAACAAAACTTAGGCGCCAACCCGAGCGACCCAAGCGGTCGGAACCCAGCGGTCAAGCAACAAAACTTGGGCGCCAACCCGAGCGACCCCAGCGGTCGGACCCCAGCGGTCAGGCAACAAAACTCGGTCCTTCCCAAGCAACCCCACAGGTCGTGTTATAAAAACTCGACCCCGTCCGAGTATTCCAGAAGATCGAGCTCTAAGGACTTCATGCAAAGCCATGCAATCCGAAAAGTTAGAAGGATCCCCGAAGGCAAAAGCTCTAAGCCAAAGGCAGGGCGCAGACAACAATAACAGGAAGAGGTTAACATCCCAAGAAGAGCAACGACTCCATACCAAACGGTCGAGGACCTCGAACCCTTTGGCATGAGGGGCTATGTTGGCCCCCAACATACGGGCCCATAAAGCACGGCCCAAAGGAAGGGCCCAAGGCAAAGGCGGGAAATACTTTCGTTTTGGTGGGAAAATATTTTTTCCTTTCCCCATAAAAGGACAAAGGGGGGCACAAAGGAAAAGGGGGAAAAAAAGGGCACGCTTCTCCTGACTCCCCAGGCTGGCCTCTGTCTTGGGCAGAGGAAGGACAGCCCTCTCATCATCTCTCCCTCTCTCTGACCTCGCCGGGAAAGAGAGCAAAAGGAGAAAACTGAGCGAAGGAGAGGAGGAGCGAGATTCAGCCGACGATGAGCCAGGCAAACCACGGAGCTCTCTCCGTAGATGACCCAAAGCTCCCTCACTGCTGTCGTTTCCAGAAGCATAAGGCGCAGAGCTTCCTGCTGACAACACTCGACGATTCACTCTCAGATCGGCGCTCGATGGAGCCCAAAGCTCATCGTTCATGGTGGCCGGCACATCTCCTCCGTTCCTAACCCAAACGGGGCACGCGACGATCCTGGCGACCAAATCCTGCAATTCCCCCTCTTAATCTGTGTAAGACGGAGCTTCCCTGTAACAAGGAGCCATGAATCCCCTCCTATGGAGTTCGTCTACTCAATCCGAGCCACAGCCAAGGCCGGGCCTGGGTTCCTCCGAGAACGGCACTCAGTCATTCCTCCCGAACCATGGCAGAAGCGGAAGCACGAAGCTCCCCCAAATGGCGACCAGATCTGTCCCCGAATCACACCCAGAGCTCCTCACGGTGGCGAAGCCCAACAGCGTTCTCTAACAGGGGACCCAAGGCTCTCAGCAGAATATGGAGCGAATCCTTGCTCCTGCCATGGCGTCTGGTCGCCGTCCTCTAGATCCAGACAAACGAGAGCACTCAGCCCTTCGCAGCAGGAGCTTAGGGTTCCCTGGCGCTTATCTGCTTCACCAGCGAACGCCCATCAGCACGAAGAAGAAACACCTCGGCCGTCAGAGTACAGAGCGCCCGCCTCGGTGTCCATCCACCGAACTACACAACTCCCCCGAGATAATATCCTGCGGCTCTCAACCGCACGGCTTGCTCGGGCCAAATGGGTAAGTCCAACACTGGCAGTCCGCCGGGACAGCTCGGGCAGACAAGGCCCAATATCTCAATATTACTATGCTACACCCAAATACTAGCGAGGCCCACGGGCCCACCATCTAACCCGGAAGTAGGGACCTTCCTAAGCCGCCCTCCGCGGGCGCACCTCCAAGTTGCCCTCTGCGGGCGCACCTATGAGCCGCCCTCCGCGGGCGCAACTCCAAGCCGCCCCTCTACTAGGCGCACTCCAAGTCACCCTCTGCGGGTATACAAATAAGCCGCCCTTTGCCGGGCGCATTCATGGAGCTCACGCCTCCGATCACATCCCTCACGCACTCCCCTTATTCTCGTATCTTACGCATGCATTCCTCCGTTTATTGTCGGAAGATATCTGATTTGAGCGTCGGAGTGCCGACAGTGGACCCAAACCTCCCGTCGGCCTCTAACCTCTTGCTTATTGTTTGTGTTGTGTAGGTCCAGGTTCATAGACACGGAGATCGGATCCTTCTCCCGACGCCGCCACGTGCTAGAAAATCCGAAGGCTCTTTAATCCGTATGGCGGCCGCGGACCCGGGACGCAACAAGTATATATAAACATAGTGAAGCTTCAAGATGAGCCTAAAATGTGACTTTTATGTACTGGGATTTAAAAGATTTTGATGTATCATATTCACAGACATATTTAATTCTTTAAATATTTGATATGAGGCTAATTGAGACATATATCTTCTTGAGCTATATGCATGAATCAGATTATTTATCTGATTAATAGTTTAAAATTTTGATATTTAGGAAAATATTTTATAAGAAATCTGAATTGTTTATAGGTATTGTTATTGAAAATCCTTATGAGATTACACTTGTCTTCTAAGGTCACCAAAAATTTTTAAAAACCTATTCCGTACGACAAATGCAACCGTGAGACCTACAAAAGTGTAATTTTGATTTTCTTTAACAAGTTTTAGATTTTTTTTCTTTGGATATTGTTAAGGGATTATCGATAAATAGAATGGGTTGTAATGAGCAATAAAGATTACATATGTACCACTATCTGTTTATTATTATTCTTTAATGAATTGTATCAATTTTATTATTTTCATTTATTTATTTTTGTTTTATAATTTTTTAGTGGTTTAACATCCAAAAAAATATTATTAAAAAAAAGGAAGGCTGCATTCTAAAAAAGCCCAATGATAAAAAAAACTTTGCCCACTAGTGCTTATGGAAATAAAGGAATGCAAAATATTATATGAGAGGAAAAAAGCAAGAAAGGAACTCTCCAAAGTAAAGAAGAAAAGAAAGTAACGAAGAAAAGAAGAAGAAAGAGAAAACTTAAAAAGAAAAAAAAGAAAAAAGAAAGAGAATGTAGATATTTAGGCAAGAAGAGATCCTATGAAAGGAAACAAATAGACGGACGGCTTGAAGAGCAGCTAAGCAGAGGGGAGGAGATAAGCGGACAGCCGCAGGAGAAGAGGAAGGAGAGCATATTTATACTTCAAATTCATGGAGCACGGATTTTATAGTAGGCTTAGGATGAACTCGTACTTTAAATCTTATTTGATTTATGTATTATTTTTCAATATTAATGAAACTTTAGTTTATCATTCTTCATTATTATTTTATTTGTGGAGTTAGTATTGGTACTTTTTTTATAGAATCAATTATTATTGTATTTCGGATCAGTTGTTTCCGAGCAACACGAATGTTCAAGATTTAGGATTGTAGAGAGAGAGATTAAGACCGGATTTTACGTGGAAAACCTCCTATTAAATGGGGAGGAAAAAATCACGAGGCTTTGGGCCTTTTAAACGCTTCACTATGAGATGAAAGTATTTACAAAGTACAAGTATTTAGGATGGATCCCTTCCTTGTCTCTTGTTTTGTATTTTCCTCCTAGGGGATTTTGCTCGCTGGGAGGCTTTATCACTCTCGTTGGGAAGCTTTCTCACTCTTTTTGTTCCGTCTCGCTGGGATGAGAGGGATTAAGTGGCCAAGAGAGAGAGTGTGTGTGAGGTCTTTTCCTTCTTCTAGAATAAGCCGAGCGAGAGAGATGGGCCCTTTGGAAAGGGACTTTGTTGGGTATTTATAGAAAAGATCATGTCGTTGGGGAGGAGACACGTGGCAGTCGATGAATGGCTGAGGAGCTGTTTATTGCCCTACTGGCCACATTAAATGCTGCTGACGTGCGTAGGGTGGCATGCGGTTGGCGTCGCTAGTAGGGCCTGAGCATGTCAGTCGTGCAGGGTCTAAGTGTCAGTCGTGATTTGACTAGGCATGCCCAGTTGAGACGGCGACTGGCAGTGGTTGCATGTTCCTTGGAAATCGGTGAAACTGTTGAGCTGGCGCCTTCGGCCGTGTATGAGGCAGTCCTCTTCCTTGTATGGCGTTCCTTGTTACTTTGCAGGTTCACAGACCCATCAGAGAGGGCAGCTCTCGGAGGATCCTTTGAGAAAAGTCCTCAAATCTCTTCTCGACTTCTTGGACTGATCTGAGAATTGGCAGGACTTCTGGGGTTCTCGGGCATCTTCTTGTTCTCGAATCTGGATGATGTCCTCGAGTTTCCTTGTGAGCCGACGGGACTTCTCGGACTTCTGTTGTGGTCCTGGCCTTTGGGATATTGACCTCTATTTTGGACCTCTCGGGCTGTCCGGCCTTCTTGGCTCGTGGGCGCATTTCTGGGCCTTTCGCTTGGGCATTTCCTTTAAGCCGTGCTTTATGGGCCCTTATGTTGGGGCCCAACAATTATGTTTTTTTTTTTAAACAAAATTGTGTGTTGCCTAGTTATTTTTAACGAATATTGTTAATTTTATCTATATGATTTTTTATTTCAAGCTTGTAATATTATTTGTGGGTGTTTGATTTCCTTAATCTGAGTTCAACAAAATAATAATCTAGTATTGTGAATAAGGAACGTGATTTTTTAGAGTTACTTTTAAATTAAATTAGTTTTCAAAGTTATATTTTTTGATTAAAAATTTGATGTTACAATATCTAATTGAATTACTCATAGATAAAAAAAGAATGAACTAAAATATAAAATCAAGTGACAGATTCATTATACCTTGCCATTTTTCAGCCTTGATTATATTATTTCTATCATCACAATTGGATTTTAGTTTAATTCTAAATTCATTACAAGATTGCCCTATACTTTTTAAAATAAGAGAGATGTATGGAAAACATTATAATGCTTGTAGTATATACAAGAAATCTTCTGCACGATACTAAGGAATTAGATGACTTGAAGATGGACACCATGGTTATGCATAATTTTTTTCATAATATGACTTCTAGAACTTGTGTTATTCGTCCAAGAATGGACCACCTAGTATTGGATTGTCATATGCTTGGTGAGATAAGAGGAGCATACCAAGAACATTGCGATGCTCTCAAAATGTACAAAGAACTTGTTACACCATACTCAGACACATACAATCTTAATTGGAGGGACTATCCAAAGTTTAGTTTAGAGTATAATTCTCAACATCCTCCATAGGTGCCACTTCGAAAGTCCTATCATTTATGGCAACACCAAGCATCTCAAACATATACAATCATAATTGGAGAGACTATCTAAAGTTTAGTTTAGAGTTTAATTTCCAACATCCTCCATAGGTGCCACTTCAAAAGACTTATCTTTTTTGGCAATACTAAGCATATCATGCACTATCTCAATCTAGGTATTCCTTGAAAAAAACCATACAGCATTCATGAATATCAAAATATAAAATAATAAATATTTAAATGACTGATTACTTAAATGGTTGAAAAGTATAAAGAATTAAAAAGTCCTATATTAACAAATTCTTTAGATGTGAATGAACAAGGAAAATTTTCATCCCAAACTCAACGGAATCCTCATAGTTGACACATGGCATAAATCTTCACCTCTAAAAAACATCTAAAAGAGGTTAATGCCATAACCAATTGCAGCAATCAATCTTTAGTACTACCATGGAAGGCTCTCAGGATGGTAATAAAAACTCAAGTGATCATAGTCTTAACTTAAAGAAGAGAAGATGGAGAAGAGCCTAGTTAGCATATTATTTTCCTTAAAAATTAAAGTCTAATTTGCGGATGATGAACTTTAACAGTGGAAATTTAGAGAACCTAAAGCATGTAAAAATCAATCTTTCTCTTTTACATGTGATTAGACAGGTTCCAACCTAATGTTCTCAATAATTTATGCACCGTGAAAAGAAAGCATAATGTTAAGAAAGTTATTTTGATTGAACAGAGAATCTCGACTAAATATAAGTACTCGATGTCCCAAGATTTCTTGTATAATTAGGGAACATTAGTTTACACAAGCCTTGCTGGATTTAGAGGCTAGTGTCAATATCTTTTTTTATTCAGTTTACTTGCAATTGAGATTAGGTGAAATGATAAAATCCACATCTATTGTGCTATAGTTAGCAAACCGATCTATTAAGGGACTGGGAGGAATAATTGAAGATATTTTGGTTCAAATTGATAAATTTTATTATCCTATTGAGTTTTTAATTTTGGACATATATTTTATTGTTAATTCTTAATTCAATGATCTTTATTATTTTAGATAAATTTTTCATTGCCACCACCAGTACTTTTATTAATTACAAGAACGAGTTGATGAAGTAATCAATTGAAAACATGATCTTTGAGGTCAATATTTGTAAGGATCGAGATTTTATGAATTATAATCAAGTGAGCTAAACTAATATATATATAATTAAGATCAATAAACGATAAAAAAGCAAGAAGTCGGGAATTTACTCCGAGATACAATAAAAAATAATTGATGAAACTAACTTAAATTCCAATTAATAAAAGATAGAACAAATGAAAAGGAAATAATTCGGTTAACGAATTCTCAATCAATTAACAATCAAATTAATTTCGATTAACAACAAGATAACTCGGTCACCAAATTTACACTCAATTAGCAATCGAATTTAGCCTGATTGATCAAATATAGCACAAATTTAATTAATTAGGTAAAATTATATATATTCCAACACAAGAACACACCCACACATAACTAAATTTCTAGAGAATTTAGCAAAGGGAGGACCCGGCTTCATCAAGTCACACACTAACCCCATTTCATGCAAATTTTCAATATTTCCCTAAGGAATTCAACACATACATGACATAAGAACCTCCACACACACATGGCAGCATCATAATGAGTCAAAAATTGAAAAAAAATCCAACAAAAAACCCACACATACCCATGGCAACCAAGGAAATCAGCAAAGTGCTGATTTCAGCACACCTTACCCAATACTAAGCAAAGCTAAATATAATCCCACCAATTTTAATAACCACTTGGCAACTTCTAAAGCCACCAAATAATATAGTAATTTTGCAAAATTAGAGGGATGAATCAGCTCATTTAGATGGCAACTAAGCTGAAATTTGAAAGGTAGGTAGATGTATTGACAACAGCTTAAATTTTGAGAAATAATCCAATTATTTGGTCTTCAAAGTTCATACGTGGTGAACAAATATAAATAAGAAATGTTAGTCATACTATAATTGGTAATGATATAAGTAATTTAATTTGTATGATCGCAAAGGATGAAGACCCCACACAGGCCAATATACAGACAATCGAGGAAGCTTCCTTCAATTCTGAATATCAGACAACAAGCTCTCATGAAGCAGAGCCCCTACCTTTGCCGACCGATTCCACCCCAATTATTTTCCTTCATGCTCTGGAAGGCCACTTTATTCATTCGACACTATGATTGCAAGGCCAAATCTCGGGGCTTTCTGTGAATATATTGGTCGATAGTGACTTGATCCACAATTTCCTTCAAACTCGAGTGGCTAAAAACTTGGGATTGCCCGTTTAGCCTTTCTAGCCCCTTAATGTCACTGTGGACAACAGGGACTCTTTACACTATGAAGGAAAATGTTCCAACACTCTTGTAACCTTGGACCAATCCAAGTTCCCTGTAGACCTCTGTTTATTGCCCATTTACGAGATAGATGTGGTTTTTGGGGTGCAATGGCTGGCCACAATCGAATCGATGTTGTTTGACTATAAAGTCTTGTGGATGAGTTTCAATTACGCCGGTGCCTAGCTCACTCTATGGAGACTACAATCTGCCACTATCTCTGCGATGATACTGGGCTAGTTGAGGCGAAGCGAGCTGACCAAATTAGCCGTCACCTATTTACACGTGACAGTCACACCCGTGATGGATACCCCTATGAGCCAGAGCACAATTTCCCCTTTCTCCTCCAACCATCGGCCCTCAAATGTCAGTCCCACCATACTAGCAGCTCTCAACCAACTCCTCTCCACCTACGCAGATGTATTCTCCATTCCCCATGGTCTACCCCCTCGATGTGCCACCGATTACCGCATTCCCTTAAAACCAAATACCTAGCCCGTGAATGTCAAACCATACCAGTATCCTCACTTCTAGAAAGCAGAGATGGAGCGTCTAATTTAAGAAATGTTAGTGGAGGGAATAATACGGCCCAGCACTAGCCCTTTCTCATCACCAGTTTTACTAGTCAAGAAGCGAGACAGAAGCTGGTGATTCTGTGTGGATTATAAAGCTCTCAATGCAATTACAATAAAAAGATCGATTCCCAATTCCCACAGTTGATGAGCTGCTGGACGAGTTATCGAGCGCCAAGATCTTCCCCAAGCTGGATTTACGGGTTGATTACCATCAAATGCGAGTTCATCTTGATAACATCCACAAAACAGCTTTTTGGACTCACGAATGGCACTATAAATTATTAGTTATGCTTTTCGGTTTATCAAATGTCCCATCTTCTTTTCAGTCCGAAATGAATAAGATCTTCCACCCATTATTGCAGTGATCCGTGTTAGTTTTCTTCGATGACATTTTAGTATATAGCCATTCATAGGAGGAGCATCTTCAACACCTCACTCAGGTACTACATATTCTACGAACCAATTCCTTCTTTGCCAAATAGTCCAAGTGCGAATTCGGGAAGACTTTCCTATCATATCTGGGTCATATTATATCCGAGCACAGAGTGACAGTAGACCCATCCAGCGTAACTCAATTACGCTGGTTCCTAGAGTTAGTAGGGTATTATCGACGTTTTGTTTGTCGGTATGCTTAGATTTCAGCTCCATTGGCACAGCTACTAAGTAAGAATGCCTTCATTTGGATAGCAAATGCCGCAGAGGCCTTTGATTCTGTCAAAGCAACTCTTACCTCAACTCCAGTTCTGGCTTTGCCAGAATTTTCCAAACCTTTTGTAGTGCAGACAGACGCGTCCAGGCAGGGCATTGGAGCGGTGTTACTTCAAGATGGGCATCCTCTCGCTTTTTCAGCAAACAACTGCCCAAAATTACAAGCGTCCTCTACTTACGTTAAAGAACTCTGAGCTATAGCTGAGGCCATAAAAAATAGTGCCACTATTTGTTAGGCACTAAGTTCACCATCCAAATTAACCATCAGCCACTTAAAGTGCTGCTGATCCAATCCACACACACTCCAGATCAGCAGCATTGGATCACTAAATTATGAGGATTTGACTTTGATATTATGTATTGGCCAAGGCGAGAGAATAAAATAGCAAACACCTTGTCCAGACTCGTTGCTAGAACCTGTTTTGCCTTCAAGGCTGTCTCCTAACCGGTGGTGGCTTTACTGACTGCTTTGCGCAAGTTCTACGAACGGCACCCTGCCTCTGCCAATCTCGCTAAGTCCATCTAAGACCACCCTGGAGATTATACAGAGTACTCCTAACGCAGTGGATTGGTATTCTTCCAAAATAGAATCTTAGTTCCAGCTGAGTCAGCTCTACACGAGTTGATCTTACGGGAGTATCAAACCTCTCCACTGGGAGGACATGCGGGAACCCACTGCACCTTGACTCACATAGCTTCCACCTTCCATTGGCCGCAAATGTACAAGGAGGTCTGAGACTTCATACAAAACCGCAAGGTTTTCCAACAAATTAAACTGATTATACCACACCACCAGGCCTTCTCCAGCCCCTCCCAATTTTAGAAAAAATCTGGGAATCCCTCTCCATGAACTTCATCACCCATTTACCCCCTTCACATGGTAAAATAGTCATACTGGTGGTGGTAGACCGACTTTCCAAATATACTCATTTTTCTGTGTTGGGGGCCCATTTTATAGCAACCCAACTTGCCGATATCTTTATTAAGGATATTTGTCGGTTGTACAGTTTTTCAGTGGGCATTATCTTGAACCAGGACCCCATTTTTATGAGTGCATTCTGGAAGAATCTTTTTCGGTTACAGGCCACCAGGTTATCCAATAGCAACTCTTACCATCCGTAATCAGATGGGCAAACCGAAGTTGCTAACCGGTATCTCGAAGACTATTTGCACTGTTTTTTGACCAAACAACCATCCTTTTGGGTTCAATACTTATCTTGGGCGGAATGGAATTATAATACCGCCTGATATTCATCCATTAACATGAGTCCATTTGAGGCTATATATGGACGGCATCCCCACCACTGCTCGACTATATCCACGGCACCACCTCTATAGCCGCCATCGATGAGCTATTGACTACACGTTCCTCTGTCATGGATGCTCTCAAAGTCAATCTGCACAGGGCGAAGCTCCGGATGAAACTAAAGGACGATTCTCATAGAACCAAAAGGGAGTTTCAGATTTGAGAATTGTCTATGAAAAGGACTTTTTGTCCAAAATTATACAATCAAGTTTCGACCCTGATAAAAATAGTGAAAGTAGTAAAAATTAAATATTCAATACACGTAAAGAATATTTATTTCTAAATGCTAACTATAATGATAAGCATGCAAAATATAAGAGATCATAAACAATAACAAAAAGACACGATTTTTTGTGACAAAGGAAAAATTCGATACCCACAGTAATCGAAAAAAATCTTCTGGGTTTCAACGGTCAGAGAGGTAATGCACTATGAAAATCAACTTATAGACCGAGTGGTAACGACGCGCTAATTTAACTGACTTACTCCCGTATTGTGATCCCTACCAAGGAACTCCTTGGATTTGCCAGCAGTAACGGAACCGAACACCTTCCGGTCATCACGTCAATCTTCCCTCTTAAGCAACTTGAATTGCCGAATACGATCGGATCTCCTTCTTCAATGTACCAACGTCTTCAACGAAGGTAGAAAAATGGAAGTGTTTAAACGGTAAAGAAAAAGTACAGAGAAACCTTGTTAAAACATCAATCACAAAGGTGTAGTTTTTGGTTTTCTCAAAGGGAGCAAGATCAATGGAGTATACACAAATAGGGTACGAAACTGATCTACCAAGAGTCCTGGGATTTTAAAATTATAAGACAAGTATTTATAGAGGACGTAAAAACCGCATTTAAAAAGTTGTCCGTTGCCGCGCGCTCCGAGCGATTTTAGATTATATATATTATAATCTTAGGATTGTTAGAGGAAGATGTTAGGGGAAGCTCGAACATTCAAAATTATAAGACAAGAAACAAAGAATTGTTAGAGGACGATGTCCCAACAAGTACTTAAAATACCCCATTCGGCTAACGTCACCCTAACATCATCACATGCTTTCCAATTATATATTATAATCTTAGGATTTACATCCATAGCCATTTTTAGATTATCAAATTAGGGATAAAACTCTAATATTTACAGATCCAAATATCACCGATGCATATTATCAATCCTATGCCCCTTTAAAAAAAATACGGAATTTATAACTCAATCTAATTCGTACTTCACTTGACGACCAACTTAAAAAATTACCCTGTGACCTTTAATACAAAGATTATGTTTTCATAAAATCTACAGTGCAACATTCACGTGCTTCAATTTTTATATTCATCCGTTACTTATTACTACTTTCTTCCACAAAAAATTCACATAAAAGTCCTTCAACAATCTCACGGACCACTTAAAAATTCTTTAATTTATCTCATCATTTGGATACAGGATTTCTTTATGTAATCTCTACAATACCTAGATCTAGCATGTACAACAATTTTCAATGTACTATGACAATTTACTGACACACAACGGTTGGTTTCCCACGTACAGCCCTGGATGTCTACATTTGTCTCAATCCCATATCATTTCCACAATATTTGAAGCATCATCTTGGTTTTCTTCGTAAAAAATATCAAACGTGGGAGCGCTGAATTACAACAATAGAAAGAAGGGGAATGAAAGTAACAGATTAACTTACAAGAAGTTACATGTCTTCTTACAGGATTGATACTCCATCTCCATTTTATTGGAAAAAATGGCATCAGACCAGCAATCAGGAACATACATCGCAGTGAAACAAGAATAATGAAGAAGCAGAGTATACCGAAATTTTACATGAAAAATCCTCTCAAATAAGAAAAAAATTACGGGATACTTAGTTCACAAATAAATTTCACTATATGAAGTAGGTTATAAAAAATCGCATGACTAAACAAGCCCTTCAAGTGAAAAATGAAGAATAGAGTACGAGAACACAAATAATTTTATACTTTATTTTCACTCACTACTCTTCTCTTTCTTCACACTCTTTCACTCCTTTTATATCATACTCTTTCACAGAATTTAATATATACACATCTAGACTAATTGAGTAATTACCTACTCAACATGGTGGTTGCGTATATAGCTGGCCCTATTCTGCAACAGTTAGCGCACGCTTTGCTCTACAGCAGACGGCGCATGCATTCTTCTGCAAGTTGATTTGTCATCTTCCTAGAGATGATGTCTTCCTTCCCCTATATAGTTGACCTAAAACCAACTATCCAATCAGGAAGGTCAATTGCATACTTTTACAGAAGACAGCTGTTCAGAATGTCTGCTCTCAATCGATCAACCTTCCTACTGACCACTTTCTTCTCTTAAGCAGTCAACTTCCCATTGACCAGCTGGCCGTTCTTTTGTAGCCTTTCCTATGCAAGTGACATGTCTATACCATGCCCTCATCAGAGTCCTTGGGTTTAATCACAGATTTTGGCCCTTAATCACTATGTATTTCCTGTGCAGAGTTCTCGGCCACTCAGCACACTCTGAAAATCCACTCTGAATTTTCTCTTCAGCAAATTTTACTCCGAAATTTGCCACTCTGGAGAAATCCTCTCCGGATTTCCCACTCTAGAGAAGTCCTCTCTAAATTTTAATCATCGAATATAAGTTTAGAGAAATAAATGATTTCAAATAACCTAGAATTATCAAACATACTAAAAATATTATAATCCGAAATTGAGAAAATTAAAAAAATTAAGATATTAGACATGCCCAATAAAAGTTTAGGATGGTTCAATTTTGATAAGCTCTATACCATAACCACCACGGTCGCCATCATCGGCAGTGGCCGAGCGGCGGGAGGCCATGATGATTCATCTAGAATATTAATCTTGAGTTAGAATGATAAATAACAATATATTTCTTTTTATGTTAGTCATATTTATTTCTCTAATAACAAATACTTTCAATACATTTCTCTTTTCATTCAATGTTTCCAATCACACAATGTATTGATTATTCTCATGAACAAATACTTTTGGGTGATCAACTTTTTGATCAATCTGGATCTACTTAAGGCTATATTTGTTTGCTAAAAAATTACTTGCTTGAAAATGTCTTCCTTATTTTGGTGTTTGATGCCCATGGAAAAATATTCTCCATATTTTGTTTTGGTATTTGACACATGTAGGATAAAAGTTAACAAAAATAATTTTTTTATTCATCAGATAATTTAAATTTGAACTCTTTTCAAAACTCGTTTACTATTCAATATTGATTAGTAATACCTATTAATGAAAGTTTTTAGTCGATTATAATATCACTATTGGTCCGTGGCACCTTAACTTGCCATTGGTGACTAGTAGACGATGCCTGGCTTGCCTTCAACCTCTAGAGAATACACTGGACCTTGGCAAGCTGATAACCAATGATCACCAACTATTTGGTGATGATTGAAGCCACAATTATCAATCACCAGGCTTTGAGATCTCCAACTCTACGCAAGTCGCTGATTGTTGACCCCCCTAGCAGCTACTATCGGAACACTCTATCCCAATTATTTACTCGACAACGTTGTGACTGTTACTGCTAGTCACTGGTCATTGATATCAAGATCCTACCACCCGTCAATGACTGATGATACATTGAGTTATCTAGTTAATTACCAACCTATGATGTCTCGGGCTGCCCCGTTGGTTGTTGCATGGCATACCTTGATCCTTTCTGCTAGTTGTCAGTGCCTTGACCTTTGCCACCCAATCCCCGAGTTGTTCACAAGCTGCTAATGCCACAACCATGCCGTTGGCTGGCCAATGGTATCTCTAACCCACTACTAAATGGAAAACTATCACGTCTAAGACAATCCACAATGAATGTACATATTTTTATGATAGTGAAAAACCTTCTTAGTTTGAAAATATTATTACCGTTGATAACAAATATACACTACAAAATGCAAATATCACTGTGCGCGCTTACTCTCTGTCCTTAACAATACGAGGACTTAATTTCAGTCTCTCCATTATGTTCTAAATCTCGACCTTGCACCCATAAAACCTACCTCTTTGGCTGTTACCAATATATCTTTTGTCACTGGAGAACAAGCACAGGAGAGTTACAAGTGGTTGATGACAAAACCATAGGAGAGTTCGGTGGCCAAAATCATCAGGTACCATCACCCCTATGCCTTTTTGCCAATTTACTGCTGAAAGTACGACAATATTTTTGTAATATCTCATTTCTATTTTAAAATTAGCCATCATTCTTTGTGAGTTTTCTTAACACGACTTCCAATGCATTTTACCAATTAACTTTGAATCGATTTCAAAAATTGTTCAAAAGGACAAAAATAAGAGGTCAAAGGACCTCTCCCCAGTGAGATCTCTCCAAATGCTATTTTCCATCCAATCTGGAAGGCAGTTGAAGTGTTTGATTGAAGAACTCTTTGAATGAAGTGTGTTACTGCGTGCTTTGTGTTTAAAGGAATAGGGGCAGGCATGTCAAGGTGGCCAGTGCATCTACTACTAAAATGCCGCATGGCAAAATTTTTTATAGGAAGATGACTTCTTAAAGTGAGTAGGCAAAAATGGCAGTCAGTGTTGGGAATCCCTCCCCGTAAAAAGTTCTTATAATTGAAGAACTCAATTAGAATAGGAAAAAGTTTCGGTCAATATCGTTGACCGGATGGACGGTCAATATCCGGTCAATATTGTTGGCCGGCTGAAGGTCTAAGTAGACCGGTTTAGCTGAGGGTTCTCAGAACAACAATGAAGACGGTCAACGGGGCGTTGACCGGTCTAAATGAGAATACGGTCAACAAGGTTGACCGGCTTGTTATGGCAACACAGAAGACCTACTACGTCTGAAAGGGGTTGGTTGACCTACCTGTTTAGATAACCTTGGAATTTCAAGACAGCAAATCTGTCCGCTGCTGCAGGCATGCGCCACCTGCTGTTGCACAAGGTAAATGTATACATGCTTCTTGAGAACTGTGCACCAACCATGGAGTAGGGCATGGTAATTCTACTACTGCTGGTCTTATGTATATTCTTATATATATGTGTGTATGTAAGGAGACATTGGTGAGAGAGAAAGAAGAAAAATAGAGGAGAGGAAGAAGGCCCAACTGTGTGTTCTATTTTCGCCTCCTGTTTTGTAATCACTCATCTCATACATAGTGCAATTTGTGGACTTAATGTCCCATGGTTTTTTTCTTAATTCATAAGGATTTTTTACGTAAATATTGTGTGTCCTTTTTCTTACTTCTATTCATTCTCTTCAATTCGATTGTGCCTGTATCGGTCGGCTGCCTCATTTTCGGCCAACAAGTGGTATCAGAGAGTAAGGTTGAGAACTTTATTTTAATGGCATCATTCAACGTATCTGTCATTCAACGTTGAGCAGTTCAACGGGTAGGGTAACTTCATCCTCTGGTAAGAAAGGGTGAAAAACGTTCTTACCAGAGAAGTGACGATAAAGGCGCTGAAGAAGAAGGATGAGAAGCCTGTAAACTTGACCGATGATGAATGGCAAGATAAAAGAGATCTTGCGAACTGCACCATCAAATTGTGTCTGACGGATAACACTCTCCAGGAAGTGCTTGGCTTGACTGACCCGGTGAAGGTCTGGGAGAAGTTAGAGAGCCGGTATAAATTTAAATCTTTGACAACCAGACTATACATTAAGAAGCAATTTTATGGCTTACGGTTGTTGGAAGGAGGAAGCTTTGAGAAGCACTTGGACGAGTTCAACCGGATATTGACGCAGATGTCCACCCTTGACGAAGAAATCAATGAGGAGGACAAGGCGTTGGTCCTGCTGGCTTTTCTACCGGCCTCCTATGATCATATTGTCACAACCTTATTGTTTGGAAAGGATATACTAAGGTTGGATGATGTTATTGCTTCCCTACTCATGAATGAGTCAATGAGGTCACAAGGGATCTCGACCTCTGAGGTACTTATGACTGAATCAAGAAAAAAAAGTAGAGGTCGTGGTCAAAAGCAAGGAGAGAAAGCCCGCAGCAAGTTAAGGTCAAGGTATCAAAACCTTGAGTGCCACCACTATAGCAAGAAGGACCACATTAAGAAGCATTATTTCAAATGGAAGCGAAAAAAAAAACTAATAGAGGACGGACAGAGGATAAGTCCTCCGTCTCAGTGGTCACAGGAGGCGGTCTCCTGATGACAAGTGAAGGAGATGTGGCAAATGTGACGGACGAGGAGTCCGGCTAGGTAATCGATTCCAGTGCCACCTTACATGTCACGTCTAGGAGGCAACTGTTCACATCCTACACTCCAGGAGATTTTAGAGTAATAAGGATGAAAAATGAAGGAACATTGTCGATTGTAGGCAGGAGAGATATTGTCTTGGTCACAAACAATGGGACGAAGTTGATGCTAAAGGATATGCATCATGTCCCTGATATTCGACTGAATGTCATCTCAGTTGGTCGGTTGGATGATAAAGGTTATTGTAATACCTTCTGTGAAGGTGAATGGAAGCTGACTAGAGGGTCTCTCGATGTAGCAAGAGGGAATAAGGCCTCTGGTCTATATGTGATGAAGGCTTGTGCAGTAGCCGGAAACGTGAATGCTGCAATCTGCAAAGAGAGAGTGGATCTGTGGCACAGAAGACTGGGCCACATGAGTGATCGTGGGCTGTCCTACTTGGCCAAGAAAGGCCTAATCACTGGAGCAAATGACGAAGAATCAAAGATGTGTCCTCATTACTTGGCCGGCAAATAGAGGAGAGTCTCATTTCATGGAGACTTGTCCTCTCCAAAGGCAGAGCTTCTAGATTTTGTTCACACAGATGTGTGTGGACCATTCAAAGAAAGGTCATTTGGTGGAGCCCAATACTTTATTTGTTTCATTGACGACTGTTCTAGAAGGCTGTGGGTCTACCTACTAAAGGCTAAGGATCAGGTTTTTGATACCTTTGAGTAATTCCATGCTCTTGTGGAGCGTCAGACAGGAAAGAAGTTGAAGGTCGTCGGAAGTGACAACAGTGGCGAATACTTGGGAACTTTTAATGCCTATTATCGGTCACATAGTATTAGGCATCAAAAGACACCACAGTTGAATGGAATGACAGAATGGATGAATCATATGCTTTTGGAGAGAGTACGTTGCATGCTCTCCAAAGTAAAACTTCATACATCATTTTAGGCAGAAGTACTCAGGACGGCGGCCTACATTATCAACAGGTCGCCTAGTAAACCTCTGATGGATGAAGTGTCGAAGAAGATATGGACGGGCAAAGAGACATCCTATGATCATTTATGAGTGTTTGAGTGCAAAGTATTCGTACATGTCCCAATAAATGAAAGGATAAAGTTGGAGCCAAAGACGATACAGTACGCATTTCTGGGCTACGGGAAAGATGAATTGGGCTACCGGTTCTATGATCCAGCTACCATAAGGCTCATCCGGTCAAGGGACGTAACTTTCGTTGAAAATGAGACGATTGGAGGCATTGGCAGGAAGGCCACGTGCGACGATAAGTAAACGAACCAAGTAAGCATTGAAGCTGTCTGTTCGGCGTCATTGGAGGGAGAGGATCATGGTCAAGAGATGGTTGAGGATAATGAAGAGGAGGTCATGGCTCCGGATGACACCATTGATGGAGTCATTCCTCAACTGGCAGGGAACGTCTCTGTTAGACGATCCTCACGTAACAAACGACTGTCCGTCCGTCTGTCGCCAAATGAATATGTCATGTTTACTAATGTCGGAGAGCTTGAGAACTATGAAGAGGCGATGAAGGACGACAGCAAAAATGGTTGGCTGGTAGCCATGAAAGAAGAAATGAGTTCTTTTCATGAGAACCACACCTTCGACTTGGTTAAACTTCTTAAGGGGAAGAAAGCCCTCAAGAATAAATGGGTCTTTCGTTTGAAACCGGATAAGAATACCAAGAAGCCAAAGTACAAGGCATGGCTGGTAGTGAAGGGCTTCAGTTAACAAAAGGAGGTTGATTTTGATGAGATCTTTGTCCAAATTGTGAAAATGTCCTCCATACGGGTAGTGCTGGGCCTGGCTACTGCCCAGGACCTTGAGGTGGAACAAATGGATATCCGGACTGCATTCCTCCATGGAGAGCTTGAGGAAGAGATCTACATTGAACAATTGAAAGGGTTCAAAGTTAAGGGGAAGGAGAAACTTGTCTGTCATCTAAGAAAAAGTCTGTACGGGTTAAAGCAAGCTCCTAAGTAGTGGTATAAGAAATTCGAGTCAGTCATGACCAGTTAAGGGTACCGGCGGATAACTCGTGATCACTGCGTATTTGTACAGAAGTTCTTAGATGATGACTTTGCTATCCTTCTCCTATACGTGGACGACATGCTGATCGTTGGACACAACAGTGCCCGGATAAAGGAGCTGAAGGAGCAGCTTGGGCGGTCATTTGTCATGAAGGACCTTAGATTGCTAAGAAGATTTTGGGAGTCAAAATCTTACGCGATTAAAAGGCAAGAAAATTGTGGTTGTCTCAAGAGAATTACCTTGAGAAAGTGTTCCAACGATTCAACATGGATAAATCAAAGCCTGTAAACACACCGTTGGCAAACCACTACAGGCTGAGCACTCATCAATGCCCGACCTCAGATGACGAGAAGAAATACATGAAAGACGTTCCCTACTCATCAGCTGTGGGAAGCCTGATGTATGCCCTGATATGCACTAGACCTGACATAACTTATGCCATTGGGACAGTTAGCCGGATACTGTCCAATCCGAGAAAGGAGCACTGGTCTGCAGTGAAGTGGATCATAAGATATATTCGGAAAACTTTCAAATGATACTTGTGTCTTGGAAGTGACAAGCCTCAGTTGGTGGGTTACTCGGATGCAGATATAGTCGGAGATATTAACACACGTAAATCTACATCGAGTTACTTAGTGAAATTTGTGGGAGGTACAGTTTCTTGGCAGTTCAAGCTACAAAAGTGCATAATCCTATCCATTACTGAAGCCGAATATATCGCAGTGACAGAGGCCTGCAAAGAAATATTGTGGATGAAGGAGTTCGTTTAAGAGTTGGGCATTGAACAGGAACGATATGTGATACTTTGTGATAGTCAGAGTGTCATTCATCTATGCAAGAACTCTTCACTCCATTCCAGATCAAAGCACATTGATATACGATATCATTGGGTGTGAGAGGTATTGGAGGAAAGTCTACTGTCACTAGACAATGTTAGCACGGAAGAAAACGGGACAAACATGATGACTAAGATTCTACCGAAAGGGAAGAATAAGGCATGCTGCAAGATGGCCAGGCTAACAGATTTAACTTCCTTACGGTCGTGAGGCAAAGTTTGTTGGGGATCACTCCTATGAAGAAGTTCTTGTGATTGAAGAACTCAATCAGAATAGGAAGAAGTTTCGGTCAACGATGTTGACCGAATGGACGGTTAACATTTGGTTAATATGGTTGACCAGCTGAAGGTCTAAGTTGACCGGTTCAGCTGAGGGTTCTCAGAACAACAATGAAGACGGTTAACAAGGCGTTGACCAATCTAAATGGGAAGACGATCAACAAGTTTGACCGGCTTGTTATGACAAGACAGAAGACCTGCTACGTTCGAAAGGGGTTGGTTGACCTGCTTGTTTAGGTAATCTTAAAACTTCAAGATAGCAGATCTGTCTGCTACTGCAGGCATGCGCCGCCTCCTACTGCACAGGGTAAACGTATGTATGCTTCTTGGGAACTGTGTACCAATTATGGAGTAGGGCGTGGTGATCCTGCTACTGCTGATCTTATGTATATTCTTATATATATGTGTGTGTATGTAAGGAGACATTGGTGAGAGAGAAAGAAGAAAAACAGAGGAGATGAAGAAGGCCCAACTGTGTGTTCTGTTTTCGCCTCCTCTTTTGTAATCACTCATCTCATGCATAGTGCAATTTGTGGACTTAATGTCCCGTGATTTTTTCCTTAATTCATAAGGGTTTTCCACGTAAAAATTGCGTGTCCTTTTTCTTACTTCTATTCCTTCTCTTCAATTCCATTGTGCCTGTGTCGGTTGACCGCCCCATTTCCGGTCAACAGTCAGAACAGCGAGAGCAAGCAAGACAGGTCTCACTTTAGTGATGCAACAATGCCATTGGGAGAACTAGCTCCAAGCCTTGACTGGACCTCGGGATAGATGGATCGTGCCGTCATTGTGGTTGCATTTTCCTTGCGAGGACCAAAATCTGCCAAGGAGTTCCCAGTGAGCCCTCAATCGGGGGACGAAGGGGTAGTGGAGTCCAAGGGGTGATTCCTGGGAGAGACGCTAATGAGTCTCCGTGCATAGATACGACCTGCAGTTAGTCTGTTTGAAGAGATTATCTGAGCTCAAACCCAGCCTTGTGGTTCATGCTATCTAGGGGACAGGGATAATTGGGTAAGTGTTTAGTTGTCACCGGTCTCTAGCAGATACGTCCTCACATGCTCTCCTCGTTTACTTTTGTGTGTCTTACTCTCTGGGCTTTGCTGAAGACTTACATACGGAAGCATAATGGGAGGAATCGAGGTTGACCTGGTCTCTTATTAGGTTACCTCAGAGGTCCTTTAATGATTAGTCATACTGAATACTTTGCAAACCTATCCGATTGTGCCACATATCCGTAAGTATATCCCTAGGCCCCTGTTCTGCCTTCTCTCAAGGGTGATCAGCATGACTTGTGGCTTAATGTAGTGGAAAACAACAAAAACATGCATGCCTTTTCCGTATTTGTGGGGTGAGAGGTATTGTTAACTTCTATAACATATCTTCTCTGCTTTGTTTGCAGACCTTGATACGTAGGAGCATCACCTTGGGATACCGGTGCTCAATGCTTTTTTAATTTTTTTTGCAGCAATTGCCAAGTCTCTTGATCCCTGGATTCCTGGGAACCTTGGGGGTCTCATCCGACACCACAACTTCTATCTTTGAAATTCCTTGCCTAAGCTTTGTAGAGAAGTAGCCAAAAACTAGAATTTTCCAGACCAATACTATGGGCTTTCAAAATAAAATGAAATCTTCGTAAAGTAAATAATTATAAATTGTTATGACAAATTCTACCATTTCTTTGAGTAGTTTTATCTTTGCAAAATTATCCAAAGCCTAAGCTTGAGTCCAATCATGAATTTTATGCTAGCCATATCCGTGCTTTCTTTTCTATTAGCCTTTGTTTGGCAAGTTACTGTGCCAAGTTTGGCAATGAGCATAACAATCTTATTGTTTCAATGTATAAACGAAATTCTGATTAGCTTTTCGCAAAATTCCAAAAGAATAATTTAATGTAGCAGGAAAATCTACTGTTTCATCTACCATAATAGCGTATTTCATCGCTTTCTTTCCCTAGAAAGTAGTCATTGCCAAAGGTCAAAAAAAAAAAAAAACGTAAATTTTACCCAATAGCTACATAAACAGATATCGAGCTCTAACCACCAAACATAATATAAAAAGCTTATCATAGATATAAAGAGCTATCAAATTAGCCAAGAAGTAGGAACCGATGAAAAAACCGGGAAAGGAATGATACCAAACGCTATGAGACTTCAATTGCACGACAATCATACAATTTTGAACATAAACACCACAAGTAAAGCAAGAGAGAGAGCTATCAACGGTGAAAATGAGAGGGGAAATGAAGTACAAGGCACAAGAAGAACAATATTCACACTGGATTTTGCCAGTTTCTAATATATTATGGCTTACAAGATCAATCGTCACACTTATGTTCCACGTCAAACCAGAAGAAGATGGAGGTCCGAGCATAAGTGGCACGTACCCGCTGCAATGCCAAAGTCCCCCTGATTAACACAGCCCTAGCCCCACCTTCAATCCGAGTGCAAGAAACGGTAACGCCATCTCCCTGACCTTTAACTTGAGAGGAGGCAAACAACTCCGGGCAGCTAGCAGTACTCACGATAGGAAACGAAAGGTAATCCAAAGGGTTTGATTCACATTGGAGTACACATCCATCAATGATCAGCCTCCCGCTCCTATGAAGCAAGCAGCAACCAAGCTCCGCTTTCACAGTCAAATTCGAAATTTTGCAGGTGGACAAAAACTCCAACGCACTGCTCAAGACAACAAAATACACCATACAACCCAAGAATTTATGGTGAAAAGATAACAATAGTGATGGTTCAAGAAGGCCAATCCAAACTTCTGGGTAGCCATCACTGCCAAAATGTAATGCCTATTTAGATGTATCTGGACAATGATTGATTTGCTCCATAAGCACTTACGCAGCCAGTGGAGATGCAAGAAATTTAAACTGAGGATAAAAACCATATAAACCATGCGATACATTTACATGACTACAAGAAATGACAATTGTTGACAATGGTGGTCACAAACACAGCAATCTAAAATTTTAAGGTCTGTTACCACATACTCCAGTAGCTTAAGATGTCAGTGCACACCCAAAAATAGCTTTTATGTGCTTCAATTAGTGGGGTCAGCCGACTGTACCATTTGTTTAAAAAAATTATACCTTAATTACTCTACTAATTTTTTTTGTTGCCGACATAGTCCAACTAATATACAACGGATAAACTAAAGACGATAGATTGCACATTGATCCCACAGGAAAATAATACTGAATCTGCCCTGGCTCTAACAAACTCTCTTGACAAAAATGCTCATTGAGCTCGAAGAGTGGACTAAGAACAAGTTCACCTCTACCGTGTGTTGAAATATCACTTCGAGAAATGAAACATTCTGAGGATTTGAACCCTAGGCAACCCGGTTAAAGATCCTCAATACCATGTGAAGCAACCCCTAATCACAAAAGCTTATGCTACTGGACAAGAACCTAAGAATGGGTTTTACACACACAACACACAAAAAACCGACAATAAGATCAACTTGCGATCTGTCTTACCCGTACTAAATCATATTTTCTCGTAATGCTTGTGTTCCTTGCATTGAACCATAATCACGATGGGCATATTCTACAGTAGTCCAAAAGTTTGGGTAGGCTCCTTGAGTTCCACTGATTACCATACGATAAAGCAACAAAAGCTGTAAAAGCAAGGAGAAATTGCCGAACCTGTCCGAGCCCCTAGAACAGACAAGAGTTGTTTCTTCAGGATGCTCGCCTCCACCAATCTGAGGAAAAGCATAAAAGATGAAAATACAACATGTCATACTAGTTCAATATCTATTGCCTCTGACCAAGATTAATGTGCGCGTGATTTGACATGAGACTTCCTGAAATAGTCAAATTCCACCTTTCAATCAAGCTATCGAGGGAACTAGTTAACTTTGTCCAAATATGGCCTTATAGCTTGTATATGAACTCTGAGTTGCCAACTCCTTGAGACAAAATGCAAATGTAATAAACACAGAAAACCATTTTGTTAACCCTACTTATTTATTACCATTCATTAGAAAATAATATTAAATTGCATAATCTAATTAATAATCTGGGTCTTGTATTTTTGAAAGGCATAAGGCGCAAAAGGAGGATTTTGTATCGGATTTTGGATACAATACGAAGATATTGGCCTATCACACATCAAGAATCCATATCCAAAGAAAGTAAGCCAACCATTGAGCTCCCAAAACCACCATGGGGGCCAGCCAACATGAAAAGAAGGGAAGAAAAAATGGAGAAAAATACATGAAAAACAGGCCAACTCATCAAGGAAAAGGGAAGCCAATTTCTTTTTGGAAGCCACAAAAGGAAAAGCAAGGAAGGAATGTTCTCTGGTAACCCTTCAAGGAGCAAAAGAGGAGACAAGAAGACTTGAAAAAAGTGAACATCACTTTCAATTTGATCAAGAGCCCAACATAAACGTGTGTCCTCTTCCCCTCTTTTCCGTCCTCTTGGCTGGCTCTCCCTCTCTTGTTTCTTTCAAAATTCTTGCCATTCTCCTCTATAAATACAAGATCACAAAACCAAGTGAGAAGTCATGTTTTTAGAGAGCTAGGAACTACCAAGTAGAAAACAACTTAGCAAATTCAACTCCACAAGTCCATTTGTATTGTAATTTTTACTTTAAGTTATTATGAGAGTTTGTTTCAAAACAAGCAAGCATTAGTTCACCACTTCAGCTTCCTCACCATCCCTATTGTCTTTTGAGGCTAGTTTAGTTTCGTATTGACACTTTGACATTATAATTTTATTTTGCACTTAGCTGCCGAGATCAATATGTTATGGGATAGTCAACTAGCGTTCTTGCAACTTTTTTCCCCGCAGTTTAGCTTCTCTCATTTATGTTTTAGCACTTTCATTTACCAAGCAACCAGTTGGTCATGCCACCATAACTTTCACCCACTTTAAATTTTTGCAAATTTATTACTCTCATTTCAAATTTTGGACTTTAATTTTAGTAAGAACAAGTTGACAAAGCCACCAAATCTTAATTTCTTGCAATTTAATTTACCATGCAACTGGTTGGCTATACTATTGTAGCTTCCACAATTTAATTCATGGTATCTTCTTTATTGTCTACTGTGCTCCTTTCCCAAACTCCCTTTGCCCAGCTGAATCCCCACCTGGCCAATCTCCTCCCTTGCCATGAAGAAGCTCTTTGTCCTGCTATGAAGAAGCCTTCAGCCAGGTGAGTGATTGCTTCATCATTTAAACATTCCTTAGTATAACTAAGTGTTAAGTTAAATGTATTTGTTGGTTTATGCTCTAGCATATCTGATTATTTTATTGTGCAAAGTTAATTTATAGTCGAGTAGTTCATTTCACAAGTTCACACCATTAAGTTGCAACCCTTTTAAATAGTTTAAATTGTCTCATTTAGTTTATTCACGTTAAATACCCCCATTTTACTATCCACAAAGTCCCTGTTATGTTTTAGTTGACTCCCATCATTGACAACTTACATGTGCTAAGTTTTTCTTTTCATGTTATGTAGTTGTCGCATAATTAATTTTGTGTAGAATTTCAAACTCCTTGTGGATACACTAACCTAACTTATAAGAAAACTACATTGAACCCTCCTACACTTATGAGCATAACCGAACAGTTTTGGGGATCGGTCATGTTTTTGGCTCCGTTACCAGGGAGTTTGCATTTTTTACAATCATTAAGTTTGTCACTCAAAACCCAAAAAATTAAGTTATTACCGAAAAATAAAATCAGAAAACCAAAATCAAAAAGATTTTTTTGTTTATATTTTCTCCTCATATTGTTTTACTTTGCCTTGTTTAACCTTTATTCATACTTTAATCTTACTATAAGTTTCCTTCTTAAATTTACCTCAGTGAAAGGTCCCAATGTATATAGTTCATGACTATAACTTTTTCTGGGTATGCTTAAATCCCAATGGATTGGACCTTACCTCATCATCAACATTTTTGAACACCATGCCGTTGAGATTGAAAATCCTAAGAACAGTAACCATTGTAATATGCATGGGAAAAGGCGGAAACCCTTTTTGGACCAGTTAGTTTCAAATGTGTAGTCCTTAGATGTAATGGACCCAACCCTCATGAGTGGTATTTTGTACATTTTTGTAGTTGTAGAATTTTCTTTATTTATTTTATAGGGTGGAGCATAAAATTTTAAATTGACCCATTTCTCACATATTTTGCTGGCTATTCACGGCATTATTGATTGGTTCAGGTTGGGGTAGAGGGAGATTTTGTCTTATATGCACCAACTTACCTTTTCATTTTAAGTTTTGTTGAGCATTTAGTATCAATCTACAATATGAGTACACAATTACATTCTTTCAATGCAACAGACATCATGGTGACTGAAAATACTCTGACTTAGAGAGGTGAAAAATGTGTTCACCAAGGAACTGCTCATTGATAGGAAGGTCAATTTCAAGCATTTCGGTATTGGGCAGTCTAGATAAGTGATCGAACGTGAGGTTCTTGCCCTTACTTTTTCCTAGCACTGTGCCCCAATGGAATTGTCTCTGTTGTCGCACATGAGCTCAAAGGACAATGACCAATTGGTGTTTGCATAATTGGCGTAGTGGTCAAAACTCCCTTGAGTGTATTAAAAGTGCTGTGGCAATTGAAATGCCACTCAAAAAGGGCATCCTATGTCAAAAGATGAAAAAGGGGTCTAGCTATAGTGCTATAGGACTGAATGAATCTTCTCTAGAACCCAGCATCTTAAAAATGATCTAACATCCTTATCTTGGGGGTAAAAGTTTTTAATTAATAAGACTTTGGTTTGGTCCACCAATAACAATTTAGGCAAGACAATATGCCCCAACACAAATCTCTCAGGTAACCATAAAGTGACACTTTATCCAATTCAAAACGAGGTCAATTTCCTATACCGTTTTAACACTTGCTCAAAGTGGTTTAGACATACTTAGAAGGTATCTCAGTAACCAGGAAAATTGTCCATAAAGATCTTGAGAAAACGTTCAACCATATCACTGAAAATACTCATCATGCAGCATTGGAACTTGGCCAATGCATTACATAGTCCAAAGGGCATCCTTTTGAAAGCACAACTGCCAAAGGGACATGTAAATGTTTTGTCCTAAACTTTTAGGGATATTCCAATCTGATTTTATATAGAGTACCCATGGAGGAAGCAGTAAAAGAATCTCCCTGCCGCTTCTTATATGACTTGGTCAAGGAAAGAAAGTGGAAAATGGTCCATCCTCGTTCATCTTGCTATTTTTTAGCACTTTAACTCTGGATTTTTCACGGAAGACCTGAACGAACTAACCCATTTTGAATAGGAGGTCTGGAAGATGATTCCAACATCCAGCAACTTTAACATTTCCCTTGACGAACTCCTTCATGTTAAGGTTCAATCTCCATTGCGTTTGTCTCACTGATACGGCATTTTCCCCAAGAAAATCTTGTTTGTGCAAGCTAGTGGACTAGTGCCTTGGAAAATCCAGTAGCTCTTTTATGTCTAGAAAGTAGAAAGCACCTCAAGCAGCTATTCTCTTGTTCAAAGGTCAGAGTAGGTGATAAAACCTAAGGGTGGGTCTCGTTCTCACCTAAGAAAGCATACTTTAAAGATTCAAGTATAGGCTTCCTCTCAGGCTTAGATGCTTTTCCTTCGGATAACCCTGGCTTGACTGATGAATGCTCTAATGGCTCAAAAGATGCAGTCCATTAGCCTCAATCAAGTATTCCCATTAGGTTTTGACACTGATTTTTCAAGAGGATCCTCAATCAGCTCATCCTCAACATATCCTCAGATTATAGCATCAATGAGGTCCACCTCCACAATGTCATCTACACGACAGGTTGTTCAACATTGAACACACTTCTCCACGGTCATATTTCCAAAAGACAGCATCATTAGATCAATACTACAGTTAATCAAGGCATTTAAAGTGGCTGGGAATGGTTTGCTAATTATGAATGGGATCTGAGTACTAGGGATGACGACAGACTAATTCTCTTATACAACAAAGTCCATGGAAAAGTGGAACCGATCTACTTGGACAAAGACATACTCCACTTTACCTTTAGGGACATTTTCTGATCTATCAACCAATTGCAAGATCTCAGTTGGCTTGATTACCCAAGTCCAGCTGCTGATAAACTGTGTAAAGCAATAGATTGACACTAGCCCCTAGACCCAAAAGAGCTTGTTCAATACAACGGTTCCCTATGATACATGAAATCATAGGGCTCCTTGGATCTTTGTACATAGGAGGTGTCCTCAATTGTAAAATAGAATTCACATGGGTAGTTAGAAACACCCTTCCATTGACATTTAACTGAACTCTTTACTGAGCATAGGTCCTTTAAGAACTTTGCTTAGAGCCCTCTGATTGATTGCATCCAAAATGGCAATATTTATCTTGATTCAAAAGCTTCATAAATTTTAGGATTCAGCACTTCATTTTTCGGTTTATGAAGCTGGTGAGAAAACAGGACTCCTGGGATAAATTCCCTTTCCTTGCCCTCCTCATTTTGACTACTATCAACAACATCCATCACAATTTTTCATCACAACAACAATTTTTGGTTTTCAGCTTGGGTTTCTTCAACTTCTGCATTGACTTCTTTTGGCATCTTACTAACACTAGGAGTTTCAGTCTTACCGTTAGCCTTTTACTCTGTACGAGATATGGATTTGTCAATGATACATCCACCCCTTAGTGTGGCCATTGCTTGAATTTGCTCAGTTAATCATTTGGCCATTCAAAGCTCCTCTCACCTGGACTGTCCTTGGGGAATAGGTTTTGTCTGGGATGAGAATTTACCATTGTTTTCAACACTTAATGATTGTGTCAGCTGACAGAATATCATCTAATGCCCTTGTATGTTGAGCATCAATGTTGGCATGTTTCCTAGTTTAACCCAAATTGTTGCTATATGGATATTTCTTGTAACGTCCTCGGCGCATCCGCATGTGGATATTGTCCGCTTTGGGCCGAGGAAACTTCACGGCGTCCCAAGCCATCACACAGCCCGCACGGTTTTGTTCCTGGCAAACGGAATCCACCGCCCCCAAAACTCGTCCACAAGGGAGAGGTATCCACGCCCTTATAAAGGCACGCTTCGTTCCCTTTCCATCCGATATGGACTCTGATCCACCCCACCTGGGACGCAGCGGCCTCGGCACACACACCGACCGGATCCGCTCGATACCATCTCGTAACGTCTCCGGCGCATCAGCACGTGGATATTGTCTGCTTTGGGCCGGAGAAACTTCACGGCGTCCCAAGCCATCACGCGGCTCGCATGGTTTTGTTCCTGGCAAACGGAATCCACCGCCCCCAAAACGCGTCCACAAGGGAGAGGTATCCACGCTCTTATAAAGGCACGCTTCGTTCCCCCTCCATCCGATGTGGGACTCTACATTTCTATTGTGTCCTTGATCAACCTTTCCAAAGGGACTGATAAGTATGTTATGGCGGTGGTGGAGATTGTACATGAAAAGATGGATGGGCCAGTGGTCCCTCATTTCTCCAACTGAAGTTGGGGTTATTCCTCCACCCCGGACTATGCCTAGAATAGGTTTTGTTACCTTGTGGAGGAACTTAAAAGGCTTCCTGAAAGTAGTTAATACATTTGCCTGCTCATGAAAGTTATCATTTAAAACTAGCGAGGTCGGACAGTCCTCAATTTGGTAAGACTCATTATTGCAAATACAACATATTTTATGCCCTTCACTAGACACCACGATCGCTTTTCTCTAAGGCCTCAAAGTTGTCAAAACACAAAGTCCAGCATTAATATCATCAGAATTTATTAAATTAAACTTTCCATTCAATTCAGCAGTTGCCCTTGGCTCACAGTTTGGTGGGTGAGTGGTATCTCAGGTTTGTGCAATCTCGGCTAGACTCTCAAAGTATTCTCAGGCTTCATCTGGACTCATACTTACAAATTCCCAAGAGCATATCACTTCCACAAACTGGCACATTTGTAGAGATAAAACGTTGTAGAAAAAACATATGGCATGCCTAATTTAATGCAATGATGTGGGCAAGCATGCAAAAGGTCTTTAAACCTTTCCGATCACTTTAATAAAAAAAAGTCACATCATGTTTTTGTTCAAAAAACTCATGATTTGTCATTGCAATGCTAAGCTCGATGCATGGCAAAGTATTTCTTCAAAAATTATGTTTGCATGCCGACCAAAGTCGAGATAGAAAGAGGCCTCAGAGAGCCTAACCACATCTTGGCTTTATTCTTTAGAAAGAAAGGATACAATTTGGAACATCCTTGGTGCACGTATGGTCCACAAATGTTCTGCACACCTCGTACAAAATCTTGAACATGTTGTTACAGGCTCTCAATGTTCATTTTATGGAATTGCAGTATAAGCTAAATAGTACTCAGATTTAAATTAAAATGTTGTTGGTTCCGTTGCAGTATAATACATAATGGTGTACTATGTCATGCAAGGTACATATAATTTTGAAGAATCCGGTAATCATCTCAAGATCCTTTTTAAGGTCCGTGTGAACGCTACCTTCCTCGGAAGAATGTGCCATGGGTGATAAAAATGAAGAAAATTTACAGTAAGATAAAAATATGAAGAAAGGTTAAACAAGGCAAAGCAAAACAATAACAATATAAGAAGGAAATGTTAAAAAATATATAATTTTGATCTTGGTTTTCTATATTTTTCATTTTGGTAAGGTCACAAGTTGCAAGTCACAAAATTAGTGAGGGTAGAAAAATACAAACTCTCTAGCAACAGCATCAAAAACTTAACTGATCCACAAAACTATTTTGGTCACCTTCACAATTATGAGGGTTCAGTGTAATTTTCTCAATAAGTTAGGTTACCATATTCACAAAGAGGAATTTTGAAGTTCTACGTAAAACTAATTATGCAATGATTAAACAACGTCAAAAGAAAAAAATTAAACATTGAAGTTGTGGATCATAAGAGTCAACTAAGAAAACATAGCGAGAGGATTTTGCGGAAAGTTAAACGCTAGTAAGTGAAGACATAATGCAATTAAAATGAAAGAGAAAAATTACACAAATTAAAAGAGCAACAACTTAACAGTGTGAACTTGCATAATAAACTAAACAACATTGAATAAACATTGCACAACAAAATAATTAAAATTGTTAAAACATAATCAACAAAATAATTAAAATTGTTAAAACATAATCAACAAAATAATTAAAATTGTTAAAACATAAACTAACACATTTATTTAAATAAAGACTTAATTAAACTAAAACAATTAAATGATGAAGCAGTCAAAATGCATGATCAAAATTTGTCATGTGAGAAAGCAACTTGAACTCATGATGAACAGTTCAGATAAATTGTAAGAAGGTAATATATCCACCGGCAAATCTGTCTGTTACGTGAGCAATTTAGAACACTCGTAAACTGAACAAAGAGAAAAAAAGTATCAGCGCACCAGGCAAAGGGGCTTTTTGATCTGAATGTTAGACGTAAGATGCACTCCACCAGCTGCAATCAGGATGGTGTCACCAGGCCTATGCAGAAGCAGCAACTCATCAGTCTTACATGACCAATACAGGATTTCAATTGCAAACTCTACTGAGGTAACTTATGGTGACCTTGCAGCAGCCACCGCAGCTTCAATGCCAGGGAAAACTCCAGGCTCCAAAATATCTTTGACAGACCGATCAACTCGCAACCATAGGCGAGGATGACATGCTAGAAAACACCATCTGTGGCAAACGAGGGCGGTGTTATACCGATCTGCAAGCTCAACAGCAGTGTGACAAAATTTGAACTCACAATGTCATACAAACATGCCAGGCAATTATTTATTGAGAAATAAAGTCAATGGCACCCAACTCTAGACAAACAAGCTGCAGCACCTTGAGCAGGTCGCTGTCAACATTGGGCCAAGAAAAGGAAAGGGTTCGTATTGTTAGTAGTAGTCCCCTTAGGTACTTATAAATTGAAGGAAAACTCCTCAAAATGTGTGATTTTGGGGTGTTAGACAAGCTTGTATTGTGACAAAACGGTAAGCACAACAACTTTATCACCGAGGAGTAAGACTGCAAGCTAAATTCTTCCTTCACCTTCACATAACAATGAAACCATTTCCTTATGATCTCAATCTCAAAGAGAGCGCGCATATGTCATGTAAAACCGGTACCAGCAACAACAAGGCTACGATCAGCAGCAAGCAACAGTGGAAGGAAATTAACACGACAGAATCAAGGCAGATCAGTTAAGAACAAATCAACAGCATCAAATCAGAAGCAGCTCAGCATTTGCAATAGGAGGAAATTAGCACAACAGATTTAGTGACCTAAACATGAGAAAATAGCACAAAAGGAGAAAAGTATCAATAGAAGGCTTATTAGTTAGCATTAGGTATAATTCAGAATCCCAGACCATGTAAAGTTAATCAATACTGATGTACATTGAAGAGATTTGTGTGAATGAATGATAGATAAATCTAGTAAAATTGCTCTTCCAAAACTTTGTCTAAACTCCTTAGCACTTCCCTCCTCTCAATTTATCTCCTCCGTTCTTTCTCCTATTTTCCTCTATATTCCCTGGCAAACAACATCTGATTTGAGTCAATGTATCAGCAAAGGCTTTTACATACAACGTTTTAGAAGTACATGAACCAAAATTGCATTTTTAGTGTGGTCAATCATCTGAAAATCCTATCTATCATGGATAAATTTAAGGATTGAACTTCTGTGGAGAAAGATTTGGCAACTTCACCAGCAAGACCACAAATTGTGACTAAAAGAAACAACACAAGAAGACTAATGGAGCTCTCAACGTCATACAGGCAATGTTTGGTGAACCACCTCGTACAAAAAGCTGCTCTGGTAATCCAGATTGTGCTAGTAACTGGCAAAAAAATGCAGAAGCTTTTGTTCATGGTCGGAAATTGGGGAAATATCTTTCCCATATTTTTAACAGCTGTATAAGGTCCTACACTGATCATAGCAGACCAAAGTAATATGTCAAACTGAGAAATAATAGCATAATTGTCTGCCTGCAAATACCCTACTTCAATCACCAATTAAAAGAAACCTCGACCGCAACTCACAGCATAAGAACAATAAACCATCACCACTATATTTTCGAAATCCTCATTCATTTTGCAATCTCACAATCCTTTATAACCTCAAACAATAACATTTCTTTTAAAATGGAATCATAACCGCACATTATATTCCTAATTTCACAAACTATCACAGCACGCTATATAGAAGACCAAAGAACTCGGCAATCATAGCCAAAATTACAACCTGACTCTATAATGGAAATTGAGAGAAACGATTCAAAACTAATCACAAATCTACGAAAATAATCGAATTTATGGTGCAGAAGGGCTAGAAAATGAAGGGTGTTGCTCCATAATGCAAGTTTAACAAATGAGGAGATGCGAATACCTGGGATAGGAGAGAGAAAGCTAAATATGTGCATAAGACAGCCATCATCCAAAGAGTTAATTCGGCAATAAGATGAGTATGCAGAGGTTGATGTTGCAGTAGCGGACTTTGAAGGCTTCCCCCACTTTCCAATGCGCTCCTCCTCCATTGTTGATTTTGGGACTCTCGCGAGTCGCAAGCTAAAATGGGTCAAAGGGTCCCGAGTAAATAAGGGTCAACCGGTGCTGCGCTTTTCCATGCATGAAAATCGAACCCTTTTCCCACTCCATTTGTTTTTTTTTTTTTTTTTTTTTTTTGGAGTGGGCAAGAAGTGTAATTACTTTAGTAAGCAAGCATATTATTTTTTTACTATATTTGGTTTACACTTTTAATACCTAAATTTATATAAATTTAATTACATATAATTTTAAAATTGATGTGTCTTTTAATCCAAATTATCAAATCAATTAAAAAGTCATTTAATCTTACCTGATAGGTTCAATTAAAGCGGGTCCAGTTTTTATTATTTTAAACCAGAGCCCTACACATCATAACTGACAAATAAGATATTAAAGGACGACGGAACTCGGTTTCTATTAATCCTTCAATACTTATGTCAAAATTCTTTCTTGGCTAGATAGAATGATAGAAGGAATGTAAAGTAATGTATAGATACATATACAAGAAGATTGAGTATTGATTGGAGGACTTTGCTTCGATGGTACGCTCAAAAGATTGGCGACATAGAGAATAGAGTGTGCCCGATTTGGAGCGATTTAGAGAGTAAATTATGCTCGACTAGAGAGCGACTTTAAAAACTAGACGATTGTATTCCGTAGGGTATGCTCGATTAAAGAGCGACTTAGAAAAAGAGGTGCACTCAACTAAGGAGTAGCTTTAAACTGGAGGACAGAGCTCCATTGAGTGCACTTGATTAAAGAGTAGCTTTGAGGTGAAGGATAGAGCTCAAAGAGAGTGCGTTTAGCTAGGGAGCAATTTTGAGATGAAGGATTAAATTATAATGAGTGCACTCAACTAGAAAACGACTTTAAGGTGGAGGATAGTGCTATGGGAGAGTGCGCTCGACTGTAGAGTGGCTTTAAAATGGAGGATTGAATTCCGACTAGTGTACCCCAAATGAGTGGATGGCTTAAAAAGGAAGAATGCGACAATTTGAGTATGCCAGAGATAGAGAGATCCATCATATGGTTATTTGGCTTTTCGGTGTTAAAGTCGATCCCTCGAATGGCATGTGGGTCACCGGTACTTCAAAGAGTCTTCAGGAGAAGGATCGCCTGGATCAATCTTGAGATGGAGATGCTTCCCCCCCTCCCTTTTGTCTTTGGAGTTCTTTCCCTCATGAGTCTATCTTCCTATGGAGGATGTGTGGTGGTTTTTTAGAGAGGGCATTGGTTAGCCCTACTTGGGCTCTTCGACTCTGTACTTGTGAGTGGCCGACAGCATACATCTATCCTTGGTATTCTAAGCCACCAAGATTTTTATTGCGATATTTTAGCCGTCATCTAATTTATACTAAATCTCACTTTTTTATATTTTATCATTTCAAAGTATAAGGCTTGGCTAGATTACAGAAGCAGGACAAGATTCGGGGTGGCATCGTACATCCCTGTGAGTATCATATTTATTTAGATATAGATGGCGTCGATGGTATCTCAATTGTTTATGGATTAGATTTTGTTTTAGGGTTGTCTTTGGATATTGGAGTCGGCAAAATGTAGACCCCTGGATTGTATATTGAGAATTATTTGGTTTATTTAAGTATACTGAATGTAGTGCACTCATCACACAGTAGAGCCTCGCAATAGCAGCATTTATTCGGCACTCCATGTCCTCGAGCATGACAAGATCACCACGTGATTGGGACAGCCAAGAAATCTTTACTTTTCGCCAATGCAATACTTCCTCCACCACTCGGAGTGCTTTATGAATCTGTCAAAAAAAGAGTAACATCCAATCAGAAACGACTGTAAAAAGCAAGGTCTCAAAGTGAAAAAAATTCATGACAAGAATACCACACTATAAGATGGCCCTCCTTGATGTGATGGGTCGGGAGAATCCTTAACTACAATTTCAGCCGGAAGTAGCAAGCACCACAAAGGTTTCACATGACGGACCAAAGGCGCCTCGAAGTTGGGAGGGGGAGCAAACACGCCCAAGGTACCCAAAGGTTCAGGTGTTGGCACTTCCCAACGGGGTGCCCCCTCGGTGACAACCTCAGCCTTGGGGTCATCTCCGGTTACTTCTTCCTCCACTTGGCCGCTATCAACACCCTTCTCTATAAAAATGACGGGAGCGATAGAAGCAAATACTTTCAAAGAAGAAGCCAACAAGATCGGGATCCTATGCTTGGCTACGGCCACTGTGACGGCTGATTTGCCCAACCCGCCGACCAACGGGTCCCCAATTTCGGCAGCAGTACTTGATAGGGGCCCACTACCCTCTGTCTCTCCAGATAGTTTTCCAAAGCTTAGGTCGTCCAATGAAGATTCATTGGACACTATCAACGCCCTCCTTTGCAAAAATGACGGGAGGGATAGAAGCAAATACTTTTGAAGAAGAAGCCAGCAAGATCGGGATCCTAAGCTTGGCTACAGCTACTGTGACGGCTGATTCGCCCAGCCCACCGACCAACGAGTCCCCTATTTCGGCAGAAATACCCGCTAGGGGTCCACTACCCTCGCCGTCTCCAGATAGTTTGCCAAAGCTAAGGTCGTTCAATGAAGATTCATCCAAGCTTGGCCTCCTTAAGGATTCACCAACAACCAGGACAGATGCCTATGTGTATATGAGATTTTTATTATTATACTATATTGTTGAATATATCACTTGTTCGACATTGTCTCACCCCTTATGTTTTATTGACTCTAGAATTGGACTGTGTATGTAATGATAGTTTGGAATCCTTTATTTGTTGTAGGACTTATAGGTGGAGAGGATTTTAGATGCTGGTAGATTTTATTTTTAGTGATGAAAATGATTAATTTTTTTAGAGACACGGACATTATTATCACAGTTGCATCCCTTAGCATTTGAGAGTTTAATGATGGTTATTTTTATGTTGTCATGGTGAAGAGCCTGATATTCCGTTGATGGATGTTCAATTTTATGATCGATTTATGATGGCTATATATAATATGAGATTTGACGTGATCGGTTGGAGCCGAGTTAGGTGACTTGGGTTCAGGTACTTCCATTAAACATGCTTTTATATCACCTCTTATCATGACCCTGGTTCCAAATTCAAGCATAAAGGCGTAAAAAAAAAAAAACCAAAAACAAAAACAAACCATAAATCAAAAATCAAAATAAAATTGGGTCGGATGCTGCAAACCAAAAGTTAATCTCCACAATTAAATTCAAATCAATGATATAATATCATAGGATTGGCCAAAATCTCTTTATTTAACCCTACTATAAATGTACCAGCTAATTGCTCATAAAAATACAAGGAAAATTATCTACCAATATCTATCTATCAATACTATCAACAAAATATACTGCGGTCTATAATTGGGGCTCACCGGCTCAAATGTGAAAGTGCGACAAATAATACAACCTTGTGAAAAAGTATTTTTTGTACTAACGTGAATAATCAAGTTTCGACCCCGATAAAAATAGCAAAAGTAGTAAAAAAAGAAATATCCAATATACGTAAAGAATATTTAATTCTAGATGTTAGAGATAAGGACAAGCATGCAAAATATAACCGCGCATAAACAATAGTAAAAAGATACGATTTTTTGTGACGAAGGGAAAACTCGATACCCACGGTAATCGAGAAAAATCCTCCGGGTTTCAACGGTCAGGGAAGCAATGCACTATGAAAATCAACTTACAGCCCAGGTGGTAACGACTCACTAACCTAACCGACTTACTCCCGATTTGTAATCCCTACCAAGGAACTCATTGGATTTACTTACGGTAACAGAACCAGACACATTCCGGTCTTCACGGCAATCTTCCCTCGAACCACTTGAATTGTCGATCATGATCGAGTCTCCTTCAACTCACCGATGTCTCTAACAAAGGTAGAAAGATGGAGGTGTTTAAAAAGTAAAGATAAAAAGTAGATAAAACTTCTTAGAACATCAAGCTCAATCTCGTAGCTTTTTAGTTTTTTCAAAAGAAGCAATATCAATGAAGTATGAATAGTCTTCTTCTCAAATGAGGCACGAAAATAGTTTGTCAAGAGTCCTTCCTAGCTTCTTAGGGTTCCCAAAATATAAGCCAGGTATTTATAGAGGGCTCAAAAATGTCATTTAAAAATGTCATTTTTCATTTTATTTTTTCATTTCATTTTTACATGTTTTCATTTTTTACTTCATTTTTTCATTTTTCATTTCATTTTTTCATTTCATTTTTCACTTCATTTTTCATTTCATTTTTTCTTTTTCTCATATCATTTTTTCATTTCACATTTCATTTTTTTTTTTTTTATTTCATTTTTTCATTTTTCATTTCATTTTTTCATTTCATTTTTTTTTATTTTGTCATCTTATTTTTAATTTTTCATTTCATTTTTTCATTTCTTTTTTTCCATTTTTTCATTTTACCTTTTGTTGCGTTCTGGTTCCACGGGGACAGCTATGGCAGAGAGATGCAGGAGGTGAAGGTCGCCGAGCCGGATGACCTGCTATGGCCGAGAGATGCAGGAGGTTGACGACCCCGCCAGATCTCTCGGAATGGCTCGTTGATAAGGGGCGTTGGACCCTCGACGTTCAGTCCGATCCGTGGTTAACCGGCAACACGAGTGAGTAAGGTGTTGGATACGAGATGAGAACTGAGACCGGATGTTTTAAGTGGAAAACCTCCTCTTAAATGGGGAGGAAAAACCACTAGGCTCAGGGCCTGTAAAGAGCTTTACTATATGGGCTGGAGATTTTACAGAGTACAGTTGTGAGGGTTATTCCCTTCCCTATCTCTCGTTTTGTGTTTATCTCCCTAAGTAAGCTATGCTCTCTGGGAGCCTTCTTCCACGTCTTTGAGGAATTAGGCGTGGAAAAGGAAGAGGCTTGCTGGAAGCTTTGGGAGTTAGAGTGGCAACTGGAAAGCTTCATTGCGTGTTTTTCGGACCGGTCTCTCCCTTTGGAAAGGAGGTCTTGTTGTATATTTATAGTGGAAGCTGGGCCGTTGGGGAGCGGACACGTGTCGTCCATCCGACGGTTGAGGGGCTGGACCACTGGCTTCCTTTAATGCAGTTGACGTGTGGAATTGGCATGCGGACGGCGCCGCTGCAGCCTTTGCGCGTGTCAGGTGTGGAGGATTTGGATATCTTCCTTGATTTGACTAAGCATGCTCTGTTGATGCGGCGATTGGCAGTAGGCATAGGCTTTCTTGGAAACCGTCGAAATAGGCCAGTTGACATTCCAGGTCACGGACGGGCGGTTCTCGGACGGCTGTGAGTCTTCTTGCAAGCTCACGGTCTTGAGGGGAGAGAACAGTCCTCGGGGTCCTATGGAAAGTCTCGAGAGATTCTTCGCTTCTCGGCCGCTCTCGGGTGACAAGAGACCTCCGGGCTCTCGTTCCTTGGGCCTTTTAATTGCTCATGTGGATGCCTCACGGGCCTCTTTTATTTGGGGCCGTGCTTTCGTGGGCCTTTATAACTTGAGGCCCAACATAGCCCCCATGCCAAAGGACCCGAGGTTCTCGGTCGTTTGGCATGAAGTTACCGGGCTGTTGGGGACGCGTCATTGTTCGAGAACGCATGCCTTGGTGGCGAGCTTTGTGTTGACTTCGACGGTAGCCGTCCTCCCGGACTTTTCGGCCGTCGTCTCGCCTCCTGTTGGAGCATTAAATGCCGTATCCTGGCAGACGTGGCGCACGATCGGGCGTCTTGGGAAGGAACGATCGCCCATTTAAGGGCGAATGGCCCGTTGACATGTGGCGAGGGCAATGAGTACATTTTTTCCGTACTCTAGGGTTTATTTAAACCCTTCTCTGCCCTTGGTCTTCGCGCTTGTTTTCCGTCTCCTTCTTCGTCCAAGCTTCGCTCATTCTTTCTTTCTTTGGCTTTCATGGCGCTTGGAGTTAGAGACATAGCATCCAAGGTGACGCTTGGCAAGCTCGAGAGATCCGGACCGTGCAGATCCATCCCTGAGTCCATGGCTATGGTAATTTCGGAGCCGCACGATAGGGCGCTGTACCCTCCGGATGGCTTCATTACTGTTTATGAGGCCCACCTTAAAGGTGGACTACGGTTTTCCATTCCGCTGGACCTTCATGACATCATGAGAGCGCTTGGTGTGCCTTTGCAAGGCTTCAGCCGAATGCGATGAGGTATCTGGTGTCCTTGTGCGTCTTCCTTCGATGCCATGAGAAGACCTTGACCCCTCTTACACTCGAGGTCTTGTTCCGCTTACGCAGAGCCCTAAGCGGATTGTGATGACTCCCGCCCGAGTTCTCTTCGCTATGCGGTGGTAATCCTGACTCCACGAGGGGGTGGAAGGACAAGTTCTTCTTCCTTGCGTTTACGAGCACCGGGCCATTCCCAATACATGGGGAATGTGGCTAGCCAAGATCTTCTGCCCTCCTCCGGGAGGAGCGCAAGGAGGTGAAGGCACGCACGGACTTGGTGCTGGCCAATATGTGGACCTTCCATCTGAACAAGCGCAATATCTGGTTGGGCATTGACAAGCTCAAGGAAGCCAAGTGGGTACCACGGGATGAGACTCCTGATCCAGCTCCTCCGAGGATTGGGGGACCCACTTTTGGGGGCTCCTCGGGTGATGACGAGGAATTTGACATCGAGGGCATGAGCGACGATGACGTGGCCAGCACCAAGTCATTTTTTCATTTCTTTTTTACATTTTTTCATTTCATTTTTACATTTTTTTATTTTTCATTTCATTTTTTCATTTAATTTTTTCATTTTTGATTTCATTTTTTCATTTGTTGATTTCATTTTTTCATTTTCTCATTTCATTTTTTTATTTTTCAGTTTATTTTTTTTATTTTTTTATTTCTTTTTTCTCATTTCATTTTTCATTTCATTTTTAAATTTTTTGATTTTATTTTTGTTATTTTTTCATTTTTCATTTCATTTTTCATTTTGTTTATTTCATTTTTTTATTTTTTCATCTTATTTTTCATTTTTCATTTTCTCATTCCATTTTTTAAATTTTTTATTTTATTTTTTCATTTCATTTTTTCATTTTTTATTTCGTTTTTTATTTTTCATTTTATTTTTTTATTTTTTTATTTCATTTTTTCATTTTTTTATTTCATTTTTTTATTTTTTCATCTTCTTTTTCATTTTTCATTTCATCATTTCAATTTTTCATTTTTTCATTTCATTTTTTCATTTTTTATTTCATTTTTTCATTTTTTTATTTTTTATTTTTCATTTCATTTTTAAATTTTTTCATTTCGTTTTTTCATTTTTCATTTTATTTTTTCATTTGTCATTTCATTTTTCATTTTTTCATTTTATTTTTTTTTCATGTCATTTTTTCTTTTTTCATTTCATTTTTACATTTTTTCATTTCATTTTTCACTTCATTTTTTCATTTTCTCATTACATTTTATATTTTTGATTTTTTATTTCTTTTTTTCATTTTTTCATTGTATTTTTTCTTTCATGTCATTTTTTCACTTTTCAATTCATTTTTTCATTTTTCATTTCATTTTTAAATTTTTTCATTTTATTTTTTTATTTTTCATTTTATTTTTACATTTTTTTATTTTTTATTTTTTTTTCATTTAACTTTTTCATTTTTCATTTCATTTTTACATTTTTTTATTTTTTATTTTATTTTTTCATTTAACTTTTTCATTTTTCATTTCTTTTTTTCATTTTTTGATTTCATTTTTTCATTTTCTCATTTCATTTTTTCATTTCACATTTCATTTTTTTTATTTTTTTATTTCTTTTTTCACATTTCATTTTTTCATTTTTTATTTTTCATTTCATTTTCTCATTTTTTATTTCATTTTTTTATTTTTTCTTCTTATTTTTCATTTTTTCATGTTTACATTCCATTTTTTGAATTTTGAATTTTATTTTTTTATTTCATTTTTTGATTTCATTTTTTCATTTTTTATTTCATTTTTTATTTTTCATTTCATTTTTCATTTTATTTCTCATTTTTTGTTTCATTTTTTCATTTAATTTTTTCATTTCATTTTTTTATTTTTTCATTTCATTTTTTCATTTTTCATTTGATTTTTAAATTTTTTCATTTTTCATTTCATTTTTACATTTTTTCTTTTTTCACTTCATTTTTTCATTTTCTCATTTCATTTTTTTCATTTCTTTTTTACATTTTTTCATTTCATTTTTACATTTTTTTATTTTTCATTTCATTTTTTCATTTAATTTTTTCATTTTTGATTTCATTTTTTCATTTGTTGATTTCATTTTCTCATTTTCTCATTTCATTTTTTCATTTTTCAGTTCATTTTTTTATTTTTTATTTCTTTTTCCTCATTTCATTTTTCATTTCATTTTTAAATTTTTTGATTTTATTTTTGTTATTTTTTCATTTTTCATTTTGTTTATTTCATTTTTTTATTTTTTCATCTTATTTTTCATTTTTCATTTTCTCATTCCATTTTTTAAATTTTTTATTTTATTTTTTATTTTATTTTTTTATTTTTTATTTTATTTTTTATTTTTTATTTCATTTTTCATTTTATTTCTCATTTTTCGTTTCATTTTTTCTTTTCATTTTTTTATTTTTTATTTTATTTTTTTATTTTTTCATCTTCTTTTTCATTTTTCATTTCATTATTTCAATTTTTTATTTTTTCATTTCATTTTTTCATTTTTTATTTTATTTTTTTATTTTTCATTTTTCATTTCATTTTTTAATTTTTTCATTTCATTTTTACATTTTTCATTTCATTTTTTTATTTTTCATTTCGTTTTTTCATTTGTCATTTCATTTTTCATTTTTTTTTTTTTCATGTCATTTTTTCATTTTTCATTTCATTTTTACATTTTTTCATTTCATTTTTCACTTCATTTTTTCATTTCATTTTTATATTTTTTCATTTCATTTTTATATTATTTCATTTCATTTTTTCATTTTTTATTTCATTTTTTTTCATTTTTCATTTCATGTTTAAATTTTTTCATTTCATTTCGTTTTTTCATTTATCATTTCATTTTTCATTTTATATTTCATTTTTCATTTCTTTTTTTCATTTTTTTCATTGTATTTTTTTTTCATGTCATTTTTTCACTTTTCATTTCATTTTTTCATTTTTCATTTCATTTTTAAATTTTTTCATTTCATTTCTTCTTTTTTTCATTTTATTTTCTCATTTTTTATTTCATTATTTTATTTTTTCTTCTTATTTTTCATTTTTTTATTTTCTCATTCCATTTTTTAAATTTTAAATTTTATTTGTTTATTTTATTTTTTGATTTCATTTTTTCATTTTTTATTTCGTTTTTTATTTTTAATTTCATTTTTCATTTTATTTCTCTTTTTTCATTTCATTTTTTTTTTTTTTCATTTTTCATTTCATTTTTTTTTTTTCATTTTTTTTTCATTTCATTTTTAAAAATTTTTAATTTTATTTTTTATTTCATTTTTTCATTTTATTTCATTTTTTCATTTTTTTTCATTTTATTTCTCATTTTCATTTCATTTTTTCATTTTCATTTTTTATTTTTTTTCATTTTTCATTTTTTTATTTCATTTTTTTTTTTTTTTTCATTTTATTTCATTTCATTTTCATTTCATTTTTTTTCATTTTTTTCATTTTTCATTTTTCATTTTTCATTTTTATTTTTCATTTTTTTTTCATTTTTATTTTTTATTTTTCATTTTTCATTTTTTCATTTTTTTTCATTTTTTCATTTAAATTTTTCATTTTTCATTTCATTTTTACATTTTTCTATTTTTTATTTTATTTTTTTATTTAACTTTTTCATTTTACATTTTATTTTTTCATTTTTTGATTTCATTTTTTCATTTTTCATTTTCTTTACATTTCATTTTTTTTCATTTGTCATTTCATTTTTTTTCATTTCTTTTTCATTTTTTCATTTCATTTTTTTCATGCCATTTTTCATTTCATTTTTAAATTTTTATTTTTTTTTTTTTTTTTTTTCATTTTCATTTCATTTTTTTTTTTTTCATTTTTTCATTTATTTTTTTTCATTTCATTTTTACATTTTTTCTTTTTTCACTTTATTTTTTCATTTTCTCACTTCATTTTTCCATTTCATTTTTATATTTTTTCATTTCATTTTGACATTTTTTTATTTTTTATTTCATTTTTCATTTAATTTTTTCATTTTTCATTTTATTTTTTCATTTTTTGATTTTATTTGTTCATTTTCTCATTTCATTTTTTCATTTTTCATTTCATTTTTTTATTTTTTTATTTCTTTTTTCTGATTTCATTTTTTCATTTTTCATTTCATTTTTAAATTTTTTTATTTTATTTTTTTTATTTTGTCATTTTTCATTTCATTTTTTCTTTTTTTCATTTCATTTTTTCATTTTGTTTATTTCATTTTTTTTATTTTTTCATCTTATTTTTTTATTTTTCATTTTTCATTTTTTTCATTTTCTTTTCACTTTATTTTCATTCCATTTTTTTCCATTTCAATTTTTTTTCATTTCATTTTATTTTTTTTTTATTTCATTTATTTTTTCATTTCATTTTTTTTTCATTTCATTTTTATTTCATTTTTTATTTTTCATTTTATTTCTCATTTTTCGTTTCATTTTTTCATTTCATTTTTTCATTTTTCATTTCATTTTTTTATTTTTTCATTTCATTTTTTCATTTTTTTACTTCATTTTTTTATTTTTTCATCTTGTTTTTCATTTTTCATTTCGTTATTTCAATTTTTCATTTTTTCATTTTTCATTTCATATTTTCATTTTTCCATTACATTTTTTCATTTTTCATTTCATTTTTTTAATTTTTTTCATTTCATTTTTTCATTTTTCATTTATATTTCATATTTCATTTCTTTTTTTCATTTTTTCATTGTATTTTTTTTCATGTCATTTTTTCACTTTTCATTTCATTTTTTTTCACTTTTCATTTCATTTTTAAATTTTTCATTTTTTTCATTTTTTATTTTTTTCATTTCATTTTTACATTTTTTTTTTTTTTTCTTTTTTCACTTCATTTTTTCAGTTTCACTTTTCATTTTTTCATTTCATTTTTACATTTTTTCTTTTTTCACTTCACTTTTTCATTTTCGCTTTTCATTTTTTCATTTTTCATTTCAATTTTTTATTTATTAATTTCATTTTTTCATTTTTCATTTCATTTTTTTATTTTTTATTTCATTTTTTATTTTTCATTTTATTTCTCATTTTTCGTTTCATTTTTTCATTTCATTTTTTTCATTTTATTTCTCATTTTTCGTTTCATTTTTTCGTTTCATTTTTTCATTTTTCATTTCATTTTTAAATTTTTTCATTTTTCATTTCATTTTTACATTTTTTCTTTTTTCACTTTATTTTTTCATTTTCTCACTTCATTTTTCCATTTCATTTTTATATTTTTTCATTTCATTTTGACATTTTTTATTTTTATTTCATTTTTCATTTAATTTTTCATTTTTCATTTCATTTTTCATTTTTGATTTTATTTTTTCATTTTGCCATTTCATTTATTCATTTTGCCATTTCATTTTTTATTTTTTATTTCTTTTTCTGATTTCATTTTTGAGTTTTCATTTCATTTTTAAATTTTTTCATTTTATTTTTTTTATTTTGTCATTTTTCATTTCATTTTTTCTTTTTTTCATTTCATTTTTTCATTTTGTTTATTTCATTTTTTTATTTTTTCATCTTATTTTTTTATTTTTCATTTCATTTTTTCATTTTCTCATTCCATTTTTAAAATTTTTAATTTTATTTTTTTATTTCATTTTTTCATTTTTTTTTTTCGTTTTTATTTTTCATTTTATTTCTCATTTTTCGTTTCATTTTTTCATTTCATTTTTTCATTTTTCATTTCATTTTTTTATTTTTTCATTTCATTTTTTCATTTTTTTACTTCATTTTTTTATTTTTTCATCTTGTTTTTCATTTTTCATTTCGTTATTTCAATTTTTCAATTTTTCATTTTTCATTTCATATTTTCATTTTTCCATTTCATTTTTTCATTTTTCATTTCATTTTTAAATTTTTTCATTTCATTTTTTCATTTTTCATTTATATTTCATATTTCATTTCTTTTTTTCATTTTTTCATTGTATTTTTTTTCATGTCATTTTTTCACTTTTCAGTTCATTTTTTCACTTTTCATTTCATTTTTAAATTTTTTCATTTTATTTTTTTATTTTTCATTTCATTTTTACATTTTTTCTTTTTTCACTTCATTTTTTCAGTTTCACTTTTCATTTTTTCATTTCTTTTTTACATTTTTTCTTTTTTCACTTCACTTTTTCATTTTCGCTTTTCATTTTTTCATTTTTCATTTCATTTTTTTATTTTTTAATTTCATTTTTTCATTTTTCATTTCATTTTTTTATTTTTTATTTTTCATTTTATTTCTCATTTTTCGTTTCATTTTTTCATTTCATTTTTTTCATTTTATTTCTCATTTTTCGTTTCATTTTTTCGTTTCATTTTTTCATTTTTCATTTCATTTTTAAATTTTTCCATTTTTCATTTCATTTTTACATTTTTTCTTTTTTCACTTTATTTTTTCATTTTCTCACTTCATTTTTCCATTTCATTTTTATATTTTTTCATTTCATTTTGACATTTTTTTATTTTTTATTTCATTTTTCATTTAATTTTTTCATTTTTCATTTCATTTTTTCATTTTTTGATTTTATTTTTTCATTTTCTCATTTCATTTTTTCATTTTTCATTTCATTTTTTTATTTTTTTATTTCTTTTTTCTGATTTCATTTTTTCAGTTTTCATTTCATTTTTAAATTTTTTCATTTTATTTTTTTTATTTTGTCATTTTTCATTTCATTTTTTCTTTTTTTCATTTCATTTTTTCATTTTGTTTATTTCATTTTTTTATTTTTTCATCTTATTTTTTTATTTTTCATTTCATTTTTTCATTTTCTCATTCCATTTTTAAAATTTTTAATTTTATTTTTCATTTCATTTTTCATTTTATTTCTCATTTTTCGTTTCATTTTTTCATTTCATTTTTTCATTTTTCATTTCATTTTTTATTTTTTCATTTCATTTTTTCATTTTTTTACTTCATTTTTTTATTTTTTCATCTTGTTTTTCATTTTTCATTTCATTATTTCAATTTTTCATTTTTTCATTTTTCATTTCATATTTTCATTTTTCCATTACATTTTTTCATTTTTCATTTCATTTTTAAATTTTTTCATTTCATTTTTTCATTTTTCATTTATATTTCATATTTCATTTCTTTTTTTCATTTTTTCATTGTATTTTTTTTTCATGTCATTTTTTCATTTTTCATTTCATTTTTAAATTTTTTTCATTTTATTTTTTTATTTTTCATTTCATTTTTACATTTTTTCTTTTTTCACTTCATTTTTTCATTTTCTCTTTTCATTTTTTCATTTCATTTTTACATTTTTTCTTTTTTCACTTCACTTTTTCATTTTCTCTTTTTATTTTTTCATTTTTCATTTCATTTTTTTATTTTTTAATTTCATTTTTTTCATTTTCATTTCATTTTTAAATTTTTTGGGGTAGGGGTAGGGTAGGGGTAGGGTTAGGGGAAGGGGTAGGGGTAGGGGTAGGGGTAGGGTTTAGGGTTTGGGATTTAGGGTTTGGGGTTTAGGGTTTGGGGTCTGGGGTTTGGGGTTTAGGGTTTAGGGTTTGGGGTTTGGGGTTTAGGGTTTAGGGTTTAGGGTTTGGGGTTTGGGGTTTGGGGTTTGGGGTTTGGGGTTTAGGGTTTGGGGTTTGGGGTTTGGGGTTTGGGGTTTGGGGTTTGGGTTTAGGGTTTAGGGGTTAGGGTTAGGGGTTAGGGGTTAGGGTTTAGGGTTTGGGTTTGGGGTTTTGGGGTTTAGGGTTTGGGGTTTAAGGTTTAGGGTTTAGGATTCAGGGTTTAGGGTTCAGGGTTCAGGGTTTAGGGTTTAGGGGTTAGGGGTTAGGGGTTAGGGGTTAGGGTTTAGGGTTTAGGGGTTAGGGGTTAGGGGTTAGGGGTTAGGGTTTAGGGGTTAGGGGTTAGGGTTTAGGGTTTAGGGTTTAGGGGTTAGGGGTTAGGGGTTAGGGTTTAGAGGTTAGGGTTTGGGGTTTGGGGTTTGGGGTTTAGGGTTTGGGGTTTAAGGTTTAGGGTTTAGGATTCAGGGTTTAGGGTTCAGGGTTCAGAGTTTAGGGTTCAGGGTTCAGGGTTCAGAGTTTAGGGTTTAGGATTTGGAGTTTAGGATTTGGGGTTTGGGGTTTAGGGTTTAGGGTTTGGGGTTTGGGGTTTAGGGTATATGGTTTGGCGTTTGGGGTTTGGGGTTTAGGGGTTAGGGGTTAGGGGCTTAGGGGCTTAGGGTTTAGGGTTTAGGGGTTAGGGGTTAGGGGTTAGGGGTTAGGGGTTAGGGGTTTAGGGTTTAGGGTTTCGGGTTTAGGGTTTAGGGTTTAGGGTATAGGGTATAGGGTATAGGGTATAGGGTATAGGGTTTAGGGTTTGGGGTTTGGGGTTTGGGGTTTGGGGTCTAGGGTCTAGGGTCTAGGGTTTTAGGGTTTTAGGGTTTTAGGGTTTAGGGTCTAGGGGTCTAGGGGTTTAGGGTTTAGGGTCTAGGGTTTTAGGGTCTAGGGTTTTAGGGTCTAGGGTCTGGGGTCTGGGGTCTGGGGTCTGGGGTCAGGGTTTAGGGTTTAGGGTTTAGGGTTTAGGGTTTGGGGTTTGGGGTTGGGGTTTGGGGTTTGGGGTTTGGGGTTTAGGGGTTTAGGGTTTAGGGGTTAGGGGTTAGGGTTAGTCAGGGGTCAGGGGTTAGGGGTCAGGGGTCGGGGTTCGAGGGTTCGGGGTTCGGGGTTCGGGGTTCGGGGTTCGGGGTTCGGGGTTCGGGGTTCGGGGTTCGGGGTTCGGGGTTTGGGGTTTGGGGTTTGGGGTTTGGGGTTTAGGGTTTAGGGTTTAGGGTTTAGGGTTTAGGGTTTAGGGTTTAGGGTTTAGGGTTCGGGGTTTGGGGTTTGGGGTTTAGGGTTTGGGGTTTGGGGTTTAGGGTTTAGGGTTTAGGGTTTAGGGTTTAGGGTTAGGGGTTAGGGGTTGGGGTTAGGGTTTAGTGTTTAGGGTTTAGGGTTTGGGGTTAGGGTTTAGGGTTTAGGGTTTAGGGTTTAGGGGTTAGGGGTTAGGGGTTAGGGTTAGGGTTTAGGGTTTAGGGGTTAGGGGTTAGGGGTTACGGGTTCGGGGTTCGGGTTTGGGGTTTGGGGTTTGGGGTTTGGGGTTTGGGGTTTGGGGTTTGGGGTTTGGGGGTTTGGGGGTTTAGGGTTTAGGGTTTGGGGTTTGGGGTTTAGGGTTTAGGGTTTAGGGTTTAGGGTTTAGGGTTTGGGGTTTGGGGTTTGGGGTTTGGGGTTTAGGGTTTTAGGGTTTAGGGTTTGGGGTTTGGGGTTTGGGGTTTGGGGTTTTGGGGTTTGGGGTTTGGGGTTTGGGGTTTAGGGTTTAGGGTTTAGGGTTTAGGGTTTAGGGTTTAGGGTTTGGGGTTAGGGTTTAGGGGTTAGGGGTTAGCGGTTAGGGGTTAGGGGTTAGGGTTAGGGGTTAGGGGTTAGGGTTTAGGGGTTGGTTAGGGTTAGGGTTTTAGGGTTTATGGTTTAGGGTT